>CM074791.1:8261723-9546725 GCA_037355745.1 Pseudo-nitzschia multiseries
GCTCACAATGTCATCAACATCCGTCAAACGATCTTCAGGAGACTTGCTGCTGATTGGCAAAGAACCCGCCTTGCTGAATGGACCAACAGATCCATCAAATTCACTTGGATCCATTCCTACACTCCTGCAGTAATCCAAAACACTCTCAATGTCACGAGCTCTGTCTTCTGGTGATTGCCTCCTCTTGGCAGGAAGGGTTTGGTCAATCGCCTTGAATCCATCAGCATTACCACCTTCAACATCATCAGGCTTGCCAGATCGGATCCAGCTCAGCAATGTCATCAACATCCGTCAAACGATCTTCAGGAGACTTGCTGCTGATTGGCAAAGAACCCGCCTTGCTGAATGGACCAACAGATCCATCAAATTCACTTGGATCCATTCCTACACTCCTGCAGTAATCCAAAACACTCTCAATGTCACGAGCTCTGTCTTCTGGTGATTGCCTCCTCTTGGCAGGAAGGGTTTGGTCAATCGCCTTGAATCCATCAGCATTACCACCTTCAACATCATCAGGCTTGCCAGATCGGATCCAGCTCACAATGTCATCAACATCCGTCAAACGATCTTCAGGAGACTTGCTGCTGATTGGCAAAGAACCCGCCTTGCTGAATGGACCAACAGATCCATCAAATTCACTTGGATCCATTCCTACACTCCTGCAGTAATCCAAAACACTCTCAATGTCACGAGCTCTGTCTTCTGGTGATTGCCTCCTCTTGGCAGGAAGGGTTTGGTCAATCGCCTTGAATCCATCAGCATTACCACCTTCAAATCATCAGGCTTGCCAGATCGGATCCAGCTCACAATGTCATCAACATCCGTCAAACGATCTTCAGGAGACTTGCTGCTGATTGGCAAAGAACCCGCCTTGCTGAATGGACCAACAGATCCATCAAATTCACTTGGATCCATTCCTACACTCCTGCAGTAATCCAAAACACTCTCAATGTCACGAGCTCTGTCTTCTGGTGATTGCCTCCTCTTGGCAGGAAGGGTTTGGTCAATCGCCTTGAATCCATCAGCATTACCACCTTCAACATCATCAGGCTTGCCAGATCGGATCCAGCTCACAATGTCATCAACATCCGTCAAACGATCTTCAGGAGACTTGCTGCTGATTGGCAAAGAACCCGCCTTGCTGAATGGACCAACAGATCCATCAAATTCACTTGGATCCATTCCTACACTCCTGCAGTAATCCAAAACACTCTCAATGTCACGAGCTCTGTCTTCTGGTGATTGCCTCCTCTTGGCAGGAAGGGTTTGGTCAATCGCCTTGAATCCATCAGCATTACCACCTTCAAAATCATCAGGCTTGCCAGATCGGATCCAGCTCACAATGTCATCAACATCCGTCAAACGATCTTCAGGAGACTTGCTGCTGATTGGCAAAGAACCCGCCTTGCTGAATGGACCAACAGATCCATCAAATTCACTTGGATCCATTCCTACACTCCTGCAGTAATCCAAAACACTCTCAATGTCACGAGCTCTGTCTTCTGGTGATTGCCTCCTCTTGGCAGGAAGGGTTTGGTCAATCGCCTTGAATCCATCAGCATTACCACCTTCAAAATCATCAGGCTTGCCAGATCGGATCCAGCTCACAATGTCATCAACATCCGTCAAACGATCTTCAGGAGACTTGCTGCTGATTGGCAAAGAACCCGCCTTGCTGAATGGACCAACAGATCCATCAAATTCACTTGGATCCATTCCTACACTCCTGCAGTAATCCAAAACACTCTCAATGTCACGAGCTCTGTCTTCTGGTGATTGCCTCCTCTTGGCAGGAAGGGTTTGGTCAATCGCCTTGAATCCATCAGCATTACCACCTTCAACATCATCAGGCTTGCCAGATCGGATCCAGCTCACAATGTCATCAACATCCGTCAAACGATCTTCAGGAGACTTGCTGCTGATTGGCAAAGAACCCGCCTTGCTGAATGGACCAACAGATCCATCAAATTCACTTGGATCCATTCCTACACTCCTGCAGTAATCCAAAACACTCTCAATGTCACGAGCTCTGTCTTCTGGTGATTGCCTCCTCTTGGCAGGAAGGGTTTGGTCAATCGCCTTGAATCCATCAGCATTACCACCTTCACATCATCAGGCTTGCCAGATCGGATCCAGCTCACAATGTCATCAACATCCGTCAAACGATCTTCAGGAGACTTGCTGCTGATTGGCAAAGAACCCGCCTTGCTGAATGGACCAACAGATCCATCAAATTCACTTGGATCCATTCCTACACTCCTGCAGTAATCCAAAACACTCTCAATGTCACGAGCTCTGTCTTCTGGTGATTGCCTCCTCTTGGCAGGAAGGGTTTGGTCAATCGCCTTGAATCCATCAGCATTACCACCTTCAACATCATCAGGCTTGCCAGATCGGATCCAGCTCACAATGTCATCAACATCCGTCAAACGATCTTCAGGAGACTTGCTGCTGATTGGCAAAGAACCCGCCTTGCTGAATGGACCAACAGATCCATCAAATTCACTTGGATCCATTCCTACACTCCTGCAGTAATCCAAAACACTCTCAATGTCACGAGCTCTGTCTTCTGGTGATTGCCTCCTCTTGGCAGGAAGGGTTTGGTCAATCGCCTTGAATCCATCAGCATTACCACCTTCAACATCATCAGGCTTGCCAGATCGGATCCAGCTCACAATGTCATCAACATCCGTCAAACGATCTTCAGGAGACTTGCTGCTGATTGGCAAAGAACCCGCCTTGCTGAATGGACCAACAGATCCATCAAATTCACTTGGATCCATTCCTACACTCCTGCAGTAATCCAAAACACTCTCAATGTCACGAGCTCTGTCTTCTGGTGATTGCCTCCTCTTGGCAGGAAGGGTTTGGTCAATCGCCTTGAATCCATCAGCATTACCACCTTCACATCATCAGGCTTGCCAGATCGGATCCAGCTCACAATGTCATCAACATCCGTCAAACGATCTTCAGGAGACTTGCTGCTGATTGGCAAAGAACCCGCCTTGCTGAATGGACCAACAGATCCATCAAATTCACTTGGATCCATTCCTACACTCCTGCAGTAATCCAAAACACTCTCAATGTCACGAGCTCTGTCTTCTGGTGATTGCCTCCTCTTGGCAGGAAGGGTTTGGTCAATCGCCTTGAATCCATCAGCATTACCACCTTCAATCATCAGGCTTGCCAGATCGGATCCAGCTCACAATGTCATCAACATCCGTCAAACGATCTTCAGGAGACTTGCTGCTGATTGGCAAAGAACCCGCCTTGCTGAATGGACCAACAGATCCATCAAATTCACTTGGATCCATTCCTACACTCCTGCAGTAATCCAAAACACTCTCAATGTCACGAGCTCTGTCTTCTGGTGATTGCCTCCTCTTGGCAGGAAGGGTTTGGTCAATCGCCTTGAATCCATCAGCATTACCACCTTCAATCATCAGGCTTGCCAGATCGGATCCAGCTCACAATGTCATCAACATCCGTCAAACGATCTTCAGGAGACTTGCTGCTGATTGGCAAAGAACCCGCCTTGCTGAATGGACCAACAGATCCATCAAATTCACTTGGATCCATTCCTACACTCCTGCAGTAATCCAAAACACTCTCAATGTCACGAGCTCTGTCTTCTGGTGATTGCCTCCTCTTGGCAGGAAGGGTTTGGTCAATCGCCTTGAATCCATCAGCATTACCACCTTCACATCATCAGGCTTGCCAGATCGGATCCAGCTCACAATGTCATCAACATCCGTCAAACGATCTTCAGGAGACTTGCTGCTGATTGGCAAAGAACCCGCCTTGCTGAATGGACCAACAGATCCATCAAATTCACTTGGATCCATTCCTACACTCCTGCAGTAATCCAAAACACTCTCAATGTCACGAGCTCTGTCTTCTGGTGATTGCCTCCTCTTGGCAGGAAGGGTTTGGTCAATCGCCTTGAATCCATCAGCATTACCACCTTCAATCATCAGGCTTGCCAGATCGGATCCAGCTCACAATGTCATCAACATCCGTCAAACGATCTTCAGGAGACTTGCTGCTGATTGGCAAAGAACCCGCCTTGCTGAATGGACCAACAGATCCATCAAATTCACTTGGATCCATTCCTACACTCCTGCAGTAATCCAAAACACTCTCAATGTCACGAGCTCTGTCTTCTGGTGATTGCCTCCTCTTGGCAGGAAGGGTTTGGTCAATCGCCTTGAATCCATCAGCATTACCACCTTCATCATCAGGCTTGCCAGATCGGATCCAGCTCACAATGTCATCAACATCCGTCAAACGATCTTCAGGAGACTTGCTGCTGATTGGCAAAGAACCCGCCTTGCTGAATGGACCAACAGATCCATCAAATTCACTTGGATCCATTCCTACACTCCTGCAGTAATCCAAAACACTCTCAATGTCACGAGCTCTGTCTTCTGGTGATTGCCTCCTCTTGGCAGGAAGGGTTTGGTCAATCGCCTTGAATCCATCAGCATTACCACCTTCAACATCATCAGGCTTGCCAGATCGGATCCAGCTCACAATGTCATCAACATCCGTCAAACGATCTTCAGGAGACTTGCTGCTGATTGGCAAAGAACCCGCCTTGCTGAATGGACCAACAGATCCATCAAATTCACTTGGATCCATTCCTACACTCCTGCAGTAATCCAAAACACTCTCAATGTCACGAGCTCTGTCTTCTGGTGATTGCCTCCTCTTGGCAGGAAGGGTTTGGTCAATCGCCTTGAATCCATCAGCATTACCACCTTCAATCATCAGGCTTGCCAGATCGGATCCAGCTCACAATGTCATCAACATCCGTCAAACGATCTTCAGGAGACTTGCTGCTGATTGGCAAAGAACCCGCCTTGCTGAATGGACCAACAGATCCATCAAATTCACTTGGATCCATTCCTACACTCCTGCAGTAATCCAAAACACTCTCAATGTCACGAGCTCTGTCTTCTGGTGATTGCCTCCTCTTGGCAGGAAGGGTTTGGTCAATCGCCTTGAATCCATCAGCATTACCACCTTCATCATCAGGCTTGCCAGATCGGATCCAGCTCACAATGTCATCAACATCCGTCAAACGATCTTCAGGAGACTTGCTGCTGATTGGCAAAGAACCCGCCTTGCTGAATGGACCAACAGATCCATCAAATTCACTTGGATCCATTCCTACACTCCTGCAGTAATCCAAAACACTCTCAATGTCACGAGCTCTGTCTTCTGGTGATTGCCTCCTCTTGGCAGGAAGGGTTTGGTCAATCGCCTTGAATCCATCAGCATTACCACCTTCAACATCATCAGGCTTGCCAGATCGGATCCAGCTCACAATGTCATCAACATCCGTCAAACGATCTTCAGGAGACTTGCTGCTGATTGGCAAAGAACCCGCCTTGCTGAATGGACCAACAGATCCATCAAATTCACTTGGATCCATTCCTACACTCCTGCAGTAATCCAAAACACTCTCAATGTCACGAGCTCTGTCTTCTGGTGATTGCCTCCTCTTGGCAGGAAGGGTTTGGTCAATCGCCTTGAATCCATCAGCATTACCACCTTCAACATCATCAGGCTTGCCAGATCGGATCCAGCTCACAATGTCATCAACATCCGTCAAACGATCTTCAGGAGACTTGCTGCTGATTGGCAAAGAACCCGCCTTGCTGAATGGACCAACAGATCCATCAAATTCACTTGGATCCATTCCTACACTCCTGCAGTAATCCAAAACACTCTCAATGTCACGAGCTCTGTCTTCTGGTGATTGCCTCCTCTTGGCAGGAAGGGTTTGGTCAATCGCCTTGAATCCATCAGCATTACCACCTTCACATCATCAGGCTTGCCAGATCGGATCCAGCTCACAATGTCATCAACATCCGTCAAACGATCTTCAGGAGACTTGCTGCTGATTGGCAAAGAACCCGCCTTGCTGAATGGACCAACAGATCCATCAAATTCACTTGGATCCATTCCTACACTCCTGCAGTAATCCAAAACACTCTCAATGTCACGAGCTCTGTCTTCTGGTGATTGCCTCCTCTTGGCAGGAAGGGTTTGGTCAATCGCCTTGAATCCATCAGCATTACCACCTTCAACATCATCAGGCTTGCCAGATCGGATCCAGCTCACAATGTCATCAACATCCGTCAAACGATCTTCAGGAGACTTGCTGCTGATTGGCAAAGAACCCGCCTTGCTGAATGGACCAACAGATCCATCAAATTCACTTGGATCCATTCCTACACTCCTGCAGTAATCCAAAACACTCTCAATGTCACGAGCTCTGTCTTCTGGTGATTGCCTCCTCTTGGCAGGAAGGGTTTGGTCAATCGCCTTGAATCCATCAGCATTACCACCTTCAACATCATCAGGCTTGCCAGATCGGATCCAGCTCACAATGTCATCAACATCCGTCAAACGATCTTCAGGAGACTTGCTGCTGATTGGCAAAGAACCCGCCTTGCTGAATGGACCAACAGATCCATCAAATTCACTTGGATCCATTCCTACACTCCTGCAGTAATCCAAAACACTCTCAATGTCACGAGCTCTGTCTTCTGGTGATTGCCTCCTCTTGGCAGGAAGGGTTTGGTCAATCGCCTTGAATCCATCAGCATTACCACCTTCAACATCATCAGGCTTGCCAGATCGGATCCAGCTCACAATGTCATCAACATCCGTCAAACGATCTTCAGGAGACTTGCTGCTGATTGGCAAAGAACCCGCCTTGCTGAATGGACCAACAGATCCATCAAATTCACTTGGATCCATTCCTACACTCCTGCAGTAATCCAAAACACTCTCAATGTCACGAGCTCTGTCTTCTGGTGATTGCCTCCTCTTGGCAGGAAGGGTTTGGTCAATCGCCTTGAATCCATCAGCATTACCACCTTCAACATCATCAGGCTTGCCAGATCGGATCCAGCTCACAATGTCATCAACATCCGTCAAACGATCTTCAGGAGACTTGCTGCTGATTGGCAAAGAACCCGCCTTGCTGAATGGACCAACAGATCCATCAAATTCACTTGGATCCATTCCTACACTCCTGCAGTAATCCAAAACACTCTCAATGTCACGAGCTCTGTCTTCTGGTGATTGCCTCCTCTTGGCAGGAAGGGTTTGGTCAATCGCCTTGAATCCATCAGCATTACCACCTTCATCATCATCAGGCTTGCCAGATCGGATCCAGCTCACAATGTCATCAACATCCGTCAAACGATCTTCAGGAGACTTGCTGCTGATTGGCAAAGAACCCGCCTTGCTGAATGGACCAACAGATCCATCAAATTCACTTGGATCCATTCCTACACTCCTGCAGTAATCCAAAACACTCTCAATGTCACGAGCTCTGTCTTCTGGTGATTGCCTCCTCTTGGCAGGAAGGGTTTGGTCAATCGCCTTGAATCCATCAGCATTACCACCTTCATCATCAGGCTTGCCAGATCGGATCCAGCTCACAATGTCATCAACATCCGTCAAACGATCTTCAGGAGACTTGCTGCTGATTGGCAAAGAACCCGCCTTGCTGAATGGACCAACAGATCCATCAAATTCACTTGGATCCATTCCTACACTCCTGCAGTAATCCAAAACACTCTCAATGTCACGAGCTCTGTCTTCTGGTGATTGCCTCCTCTTGGCAGGAAGGGTTTGGTCAATCGCCTTGAATCCATCAGCATTGCCACCTTCAACATCATCAGGCTTGCCAGATCGGATCCAGCTCGCAATGTCATCAACATCCGTCAAACGATCTTCAGGAGACTTGCTGCTGATTGGCAAAGAACCCGCCTTGCTGAATGGACCAACAGATCCATCAAATTCACTTGGATCCATTCCTACACTCCTGCAGTAATCCAAAACACTCTCAATGTCACGAGCTCTGTCTTCTGGTGATTGCCTCCTCTTGGCAGGAAGGGTTTGGTCAATCACCTTGAATCCATCAGCATTACCACCTTCAACATCATCAGGCTTGCCAGATCGGATCCAGCTCACAATGTCATCAACATCCGTCAAACGATCTTCAGGAGACTTGCTGCTGATTGGCAAAGAACCCGCCTTGCTGAATGGACCAACAGATCCATCAAATTCACTTGGATCCATTCCTACACTCCTGCAGTAATCCAAAACACTCTCAATGTCACGAGCTCTGTCTTCTGGTGATTGCCTCCTCTTGGCAGGAAGGGTTTGGTCAATCGCCTTGAATCCATCAGCATTACCACCTTCATCATCAGGCTTGCCAGATCGGATCCAGCTCACAATGTCATCAACATCCGTCAAACGATCTTCAGGAGACTTGCTGCTGATTGGCAAAGAACCCGCCTTGCTGAATGGACCAACAGATCCATCAAATTCACTTGGATCCATTCCTACACTCCTGCAGTAATCCAAAACACTCTCAATGTCACGAGCTCTGTCTTCTGGTGATTGCCTCCTCTTGGCAGGAAGGGTTTGGTCAATCGCCTTGAATCCATCAGCATTACCACCTTCAACATCATCAGGCTTGCCAGATCGGATCCAGCTCACAATGTCATCAACATCCGTCAAACGATCTTCAGGAGATTGACTGGTGCTTGGAGTAAAGGCTGTATTCAAAGGCTGTGTTCTGTTGAATGGAGCAGTAGACGTTTCGATTGAGTGGTTTTCGTCTTGAGGTTTTTGGTAGTAGTCTAATGCATTTTCTATTTTCTTCGCGCGTTCACGGAGAGTTTCTCCGTTTCGTTTTGGCAAAATGTCATCAATTTTTTTGAATGTTTGATGTTTTGGATGGTGTACATCGTTTTTGTTCCGAAGCCATTTAAGGACATCGACCAAATCTTTCGTCCTCTGTTCGGGCTCTCGCGTTGGAATTTGAATGGAGGGATGTTTCTTGAAATACTCATTCATCGCATTTTCAGTTGGTGTTTTCTCGTTTGTTTTGAACCATTCAACTGCCTTCGTCAAATTCTCGGCCCTTTCTTTTGAAGATTCTCCTCTTCGTTTCGGGAGCATTTGGTCAACATTACGATACGTTTCGAAATCTTGAATGTAATTATTTTTTCCGGTTTGAATCCATGCTAGGATGTTTTCAACTTGATCGGGACTGGTTGCTGTTATCCCGTTCGATTTGTAAGGGTCTAACTGATCTTCCTGATTTGAGGATACAGGAAATGAAAGTATTCCTTTGTTTTGAATCCAATCAAGTGCACTTTCAATCTTTCGTGCGCGATCCCTTGGTTTCTCTCCTTGTTCGTACGGTAACATTTCCTCGATTTTGGTGAATTCACCTGTCGGGTCGTCAGACATAGATTTTCCTTTTCGTATCCAATTAAGTACATTTCTTAGATCACGCTCACGTTCATTTGTATTTCGGAAACGAACTGGAACTGAATATATTTTGTCGAATGCAGGCATTGGTAAATCTTCTTCGTCGAGTTTCAGACCAGAGATTCTAATCCAATCCATTGTTCGTTCCAGAATTCGTGCGCGTTCTTCGAGTGACTGTCCTTCGTTTGATGAAAGCATTTGATCAAGTCGTGCAAATTCGTTTTTAGAATCCATTCCTCCAGATTTGTTGCGCAAGAAAAATATGATATCATCGTACTCCACCTTGCGCTCTTCCGGAGTACGAACAAAGAGTGGAACAGAATTCACCTCATCGAAGTTTGGATTGAGTTCGACATCAGAAGGTCTCAAGCCAACAGAGCAACACCAATCTAAAGTGCTCTCAATATCTCTTGCTCTATCCTTCGACCGTTGCCCCTCTTTCATGGGAAGAAGATCATCCAACTTCTTGTAATGACCTAATGGATCTAGCGAAGCAGCTTTCTTTTGCCTCATCCATGCCAAAATATCACTTGTGTCCTTCATTCTTTCTTCCGGGCTACGGCGAGAAATTGGAAGTTTTCCGCTTTTGCTTAACGCTGTGAGCGCATCGTCATTGGCAGAAATGTTGTGATTCCTGATATAATCGAAGACACCTTCAATATCATGCGCACGTTCCTCGAGAGTTTGTCCAGGGCTTCTTGGTAGAAGATTGTTCAACTTCCTAAAATCGGCGCTCAGATCAACATCAGTATCGTCAATTGCATTCGACCGTAACCAGCTCACAATGTCCTTGACGTTACTTAATCTTTCCTCTGGTGTGCGTCGCGACGTCGGAATTGAATCAACTTTGCTGAAGTCAGGGATACCGCCTTCAGACAAAGGATCATGGTATCTGTTACGGCACCAGTCAAGAGCTCGCTCGATTTCATGTGCACGTTCATCGATACTTTGTTCTGCCTTCACGGGTAACATACCATTCAGTTTGCGAAAGACTTCATTCGGATCGTTAGTGTCGTCATCTTCTCCTATATGTTTTAGCCAGTGCAACACTTTCTGAAGGTCTTCTGATCGTTGTTCAATCGTGCGTTGTGAAAATGGAATGGTCGAGGAGACATAGTGTTCTGGACCCCGATCATTGGACAGCAGAGGAACATCCTTTTCGCGCATCCAATCCAATGCTCCCTCGATTTCTTGGGCGCGATCTTCTGAAGATTGTCCACGCTTCCGTGGCAACAGCCTGTCGAGTTTTCGAAACTCCCCGCTTGGATCGTATTTGTCATCATATTCGCCTTTATTCCCAAGCCAATTCAAAATATTTGCTAGGTCTTCCGATCTTTTGTCAATTTTTCGTTGGCTAGGTTCTACAACTACTTCATCTGCACCAAGTAGATAATCTGTCCCACCAAGACTTTTGTGTCGGACCCAGTCTAAAGCCATTTCAATGTCCTTGGCTCGATCTTCAAGTCTTTGACCTGATTTTTTCGGAAGCATTAAACTAAGCTTCTCATAATCTCCGGTTGGATCTGCAAATTCATTTCTATTTCCTTTGAAACGGAGCCAGTCTAAGACGTCTTGTTGGTCTTTGAACCTCTGTTCAGGTGTAAACCTTGACATTGGGATAGCTCCCAACTTCGACAGTTGTTCGAAAACACGATCGTCTCCCAAAGAGATACCACTGTGACGGATGTAGTCTAATGCACCTTCCAATACGCGAGCCCTGTCTTCCAAAGACTGGTTTTTCTTTGTTGGTAAGAGCTTATCCAGTTTTCTGAAATGACCGCCGGGGTCATATTTCTTGTCTTTCTTTCCTTTGCGTCTTAACCAGTTTGTAATTTTCTCCAGGTCTTCAGTTCTTTGTTCCGGAGTTCTATAGATACGACTCACAGATTTAATTTCATCGAATAATTGAGTCGATCCATCCGGAAAAGAAATTTCAGATCCTCGCACACAATCAAGAAACTTCTCAATTTGCATCGCGCGATCCTTTACCTTCTCCCCACGCCTCTTCGGCAACAGGTCGTCTAGTTTTCGGAAATAACCATTTGGATCATTGATTGCGTCGTTCTCGCCCTGGTGCAAGATCCAGTTCAACACGTCGTGTAGATCTTTGTTTCTCTGCTCAGGTGTACGAAGTGCTACTGGAATCGATCCTAATTCACTATATTTGTCAACAATGTCATCGTCGTCGTCGAGTGAAACATTATTTGAACGCAGGAAGTCTAAGGTTCCTTCTATGGCACGCCCTCTTTCCTCTGCAGTTTGACCACGCTTCTTTGGCAAAAGCTTGTCTAACTTCTGAAAATCGCCACTTGAGTCATCTTTCATATTTCTTCCTTTTCCGTTTTTAATCCATTCAATAGCATTGCTGAGGTCTCTGAGTCGCTGCTCTGGCGTGCTATTCGAAATTCCAGTCGGAGGCACTCGAAGAAAATGTGGCAACTCGAAATCGTCGCCATCTTCGACACTTTCGTGTCCTCGGATCCAATCTAAGCCTTCTTCGATGCACTTCGCCCTGTCTTCCAGCGACTGATCGGCTTTCCGAGGTAGAATATTATTCAATTTGCAGAAATCTCCTGTGGGATCAAAATCTTTGCCATCTGTATTTTCATGACGTAGCCAGTGCAACGCATCAGATAAATCCTGTGAACGCTGTTCAGGTGAACGGTTAAATACTGGTCCTGTGAGTGACTGGTTTGTCACATTTTCGTCCTCGCTTTTGGTCTCTGGAGTGAATCCCTCTTCACGCGTCCAATCCAAGGCCTTAGCAATCTCTTGTGCTCTCTCTTCGAGAGATTGATCTTTCTTTAAAGGCATTGATGCTTCGAGCTTTTTAAATCTACCTGATGGATCCAACGAATCATTTTGCGAACTATCACGAAGCCAGTTCAAAACATCTTTCACGTCTTCAGAAGACGGGGCTTGAGTTGAACGGCGTGTGTTTGATACAGATCCCACTTTGGATGAAGAAATGAACTCTTCGTCAACATCATCAAAATTCACACCATTTGTTCTCAACCAATTCAGCGCATTTTCAATCTCTTCAGCACGAGATAGATCTGATTGACCAGTTTCAGTCGATGGCAGAAACACCTCAATCTTGTTAAAAGTATTGGACATGTCAGAATCATCCCCTTTACCTTGACGTAACCAGTCAAGAGCTTTACCAACATCTTTCTCTCTTTCCTCGGGGGATTTGTGAACGATACGCTCTGGTGTAAAGTTCTGAAAGGATGGAATGCCATCGTCATCGTCGCAAAGGCTAACTCCGTTTGCACGCAACCAACCAAGCGCGTTGCCGATATCTTTTGCTCTATCCTTCTTAGTCTTTCCTTCTCGTGTTGGGAGCAAGGAATCTAGCTTGGAGAAAGCGTTGTTGCTCTCGTCATTTTCTCCTGAGTTGCTAATCCAGTCGAACGCATTTTTCAAATCACGATCTTTCTCATACATAGATCTCAAACCCATCGGTACAACACCAAGCTTGTCGAAGGATTCGATAGCAGTATCATCGTCGTCAAGATCTAGGCCCTTTGAACGAAGCCAGTTCAAAGCATCTTCCATTTCTGTCGCTCTTCCCTCGAAAGACTGCCCTTCCTTCTTAGGGATAAGCAAATCGATTTTTTGAAACTTTTTGCTAGCGGTATCGTCGTTGATAGACGCATCTGATCTTTTCAACCAGTTTAGAGCGTCGTTTCGTTCAAGCCCACGCTTTTCGTGCGACTTCGATGTAAAGTTGCCTGCATCAAATTTTTCGAAATCAAAATCGGGTTCATCCTCATCGGAAACACCGTGCTTGCTACGAAGCCACCCAAGAGCCTTTGCCATAACTTCTGCCTGTTCTTCCTCCTTTGATTTTCGATCAAGTCCAAAACCAGAATAAGGTGCATCATTGTGATCAAGATTTCCTGGATCATTATTGTTAAGCCAATCGTGTGCACGTGCCATGTCGTTTCCTTTTTCCGTTCCAGAGGGTAGGCCTGCATCAATCGATTCGTATCTACTAATGAAGTCACTTAAATCTGGTGAGTCTTCATCAAAATCTACACCGTTGGAGCGCAGCCACTTCATAGCCTTACTCATTTGCTGAGCTTTCTGGTGTTCCTTTGACCGAGGTTCATTACTAACCCCGGGAGTAATCGAAAGAGTCGTGTCAACGTCGATGTTTCGAAGCGCTTCGGGGTGTTTTTGCCGTAACCAGTTTAGGGCGCTGTCGATCTTCTTGTCATCCGTAGAGGCAGAATCAAATGGAGAGAAAGAATCAACCCCCACGGACTTAAAATCGACCTTGTCATCATCAGCTTCTACGACATCCTCGCGCAACCAGTCAAGATCCTTCGACATCTTTTCAGCTTTTTTCTGTTCTGTACTCTTCTTGTTATTACCAGTATGTGATAGACTATCATCGTCCTCGTCATCCTCGGCATCTTCTTCGATTCGCGGGATATTCTTTTTATCCTGTTTACGAAGCCAATCCAATGCAGAAGGAAGTGCATCGGCACCAGATGCGGTAGATCTCGCATCGATATTCTTGAAAGAATGAAGTGAACCAATACCTAGTGAAATGTCGTCTTCGATGTCGTCTGCGACGTTATTTGAACGCAGCCAATCCAGTTGATTGGCCATTTCAGAGGCCCTTTTCTCTTCCTCGGTCATTGGCTTTGTTGCCAGTGCGCCCTTTTCTTTCTGACTTACAGAGCTTTCATCATCAGGAATCACTCCCTTCAATGACTGTCGCCTTCTGAGAAAATCTAGTGCTCCAGCAAATCCTGACTGTTCGATGGAATCTTTCACTCCAGACCTGGCCATCACATCATCGATGACTTTGAAACTATTCACAGTTTCATCATCTACGTCAGTCTTCGAACGAAGCCAATCAAGTGCATTTTTCATTGTAGTCATTCCGCCAGAATTCTCGGTCTTCGGCATCAGAGAGTCAATTTTCTTGAAAGTTGCGACCGATAAAGCAATGGAGATATCGTCTTCTACATCAAGCTCCACGTCGTTGGATCGAAGCCAGTCCAATGCACTAGCCATTTCACTCGCTCTCTTCTCCTCCTCGGATGTCGCTCCGACAAATTGTGGGTCTTCATCTGGTGCCTCCTTTTCTTCTGCGTACAAGTTCAATGCTTCGCTGATTTCATCAATTGGTTGCTTTCGGAACCAATCAAGATTTGCATCAGTGCCAGCCATCGTGTCAGGGTGAGCAATTTCGTGCCACCGAAGAGCAAGAGTCTCGAGTCTGTGCATCTTTTCCTCTTCAGCAGGACTGGCATCTTCATCCAACTCGTATCCGTTACGCTTCCACCAGGCTAGGGCATCCTCGATTTCTCTTGCCACAACCTTAGCGTTACGATTTTTCTTTCCTCCCCAAGCTCTGAAGATCTCTTGCAAATCTTCCACCTTTTTGTTCTTGACAGAATTCAAGTCAAAGTTCCTGGTTTTCTTTCTCGTCCAATTAAAGAGATTCGTGACTTCCTTGACAGCTTGATCCTTCTGCTCACGTGGCATGTTGGTCTTCTGCCAAAGTTGAGCTAAACGTTTGGCCTTTTCGAACTCTTCCGCGTCTTCGATATCTTTCTCTACGTTAAGATTTTTTCCTCCGCGATCCCACCAGCCCAAGCCTTCTTGCAACTCTCTAGCAGCTTTCACAGCTTCCTTGTGACTGATATATTCACCTTTCTTTTTGGGAGTAAGTTGGTCAAAATGCCAATTCGAGAGCGTGTCAGTGACCATTTTATGGCGTGCCATAGCAGGGACCATATTCAAGCTTTCTTCAGTAGCGTCGTACTCTTTCCCGTGGTTCTTCCACCAGTTCATTGCACTAATCATTTCTTTGACGGTGTGCTCGGCTTCAACTTCTGAAACTTTGCTGACATTCATTCGTCGCCACTCCAGCATAGCGCTTCTTAGTTTTTGTAAAACTTCATGTTCTAAAGATTGGATGCTGAGCGACTCAATGTCGAAGACCTTTCCATGATCACGCCAGACCTTCATTGCGTAATGAATTTTCTTCGATACCTCATCAGGTCTTGTCGACATCATATTGCTTTCGGCATCAGACGGATCCCACTTATCAAACAGTATTTTTACCTTCTCTGCCAAGTACACATCTGCTGGAGTGATAAGATCAGGAACCTCGCCCTCTTGGGATTTGGTCCTCCACCAATCCATAGCGTCTTCGATCTCTTTCGCGATATTTTCAGTTTCACCAGGTGAGTAGATCTCACTGGATTCTGCAGCAGTTGCTCGCCAATCGAGGATAGCTTGTTCGAGCTTCTTGAACTTGTCGCCTTCGACGCCTTCAAATTTATCAAATATTTCCGTTCTGTAATGGTTACGTCTGAAATAAATGAGAGAATCTGCAATCTCCTTTAGTTGCTGAGGCGTTGGGTTCACTTTGATCCCCCACAGCGCTAAGAGTCCTTGGACTTGTTTAAACTTTTCAACATCAACGTTCGATACCTCATCCAAGTCTTGAATTTGGTTCCCGTCAGACAAATACCACGACAAGACGTCATTGATTTCCAGCGCCAGCCGCTCCAATTCGTCAGCCTCGAGGGAGCTCCTATGAAGTTGCAATAGAGCATGCTTGACCTTCTTCATTTCTCCTACAACGTTGGATTCGAGCTCATCAAACGGGGTGTCTTTGTGCTTCGCCCAGAGCTTCAGAGCATCCTTCATTTCCTTGTTCCGTGAGTCAAACTTGTCTCCCTCTCTCAGCCCAAACGAGGCAAGCAAGTCTTTGGCCTTCCGAAACATTGCGTCGTCTTCGTCGGTAGCCGTCAATGGGTCAAATGAGTTCGCATTGAGTCGCCACCATCGTAACGCATCTTCCATCTCAGATGCAGAGTTGTCTTGCCGAAATTTCCAATCCACCATCAAATCCTTGACATGATTAACAGCTGCAGAATTGAAATGAGGATCGTTTGGATCGAAGAAGCCGTTCAAAACCATGTTTAAACACCCTCGTAGATCTCTTGCACGACGCTCTGCCTCCCGAGTGTCATCACGGGGATCAAATTTCTCCCACTTTTGTTTTGGTAAGCCCTTCAATTCCCATTGACCGAAGAGAGCGTTGATCTTCTGGAAGGTGGTCTGATTATACTCAAAGTCCTTCACATCCTCTACATAGATGGTGTCTTGAGTTTGCCACCAGTCAATGGCCTCGCTTAGCTCTCGAGCTTTCTTTTCCGCTTCGAGTTCAGCAGGAAGATGATCCAATGCCTTTCGTAACTTGATAGCCTTCTTCTTTGTCTCGTCGAATGCCTTCTCCGTGATCGGAATGTAGTCCTTGTTCGCACCCCACCAATCAGTCACGTGTTTCATCTCTTCAAGGGGATCCATAACAACATCAAATGACATCTTTGCATTCTCCTCGTCGTATTCTTTCTTCCACCAGGCAACTGCTTCTCCCATCTTTTGAGCCCGTTGTTGAGCGTTCGAGGTATACGCTTGAAGCTTATTGCTCCTACCCTTCTCGTTCTCTGACTCCTTCTGGCGCTCTCGTTCTTTTGCACTTTTGTCCTGTTTCTTTTTAAGCATGGTCATCAAGTCGGGTGCATTATCACCTGTCTTAAAGTCGTCCATGTTCCTCAAACTACTGGCAACGTCTCCAATCCCAGTAGACAAAGTTTCCTCTCCCTTCTCCCACCAATTGTCACTTCCAACCTTTTTGCTCGTTTCCAATACAGGTGTAGCTGCTAGGTCAGAGTCATTCACCCATCCCATTGCATCTTCCATTTCGCCTGCTCGACGCTCGGCCTGACTCACGCTGATTCGCGCCTTCACATCAACGTTAGCGTACTTCACACTATCGGTCGTATTTTTTGTGGTGTCGTCATCGTCGTCCATGCCAAGGTACTGATTGACAGTTCGTCCCAGTGTAGTAAAGATATTCTCGGATTCTTCTTCTCCGGTGCTAGATGCTTTACTATCTTCGGCTTGTGGGGGGATGTCAGAGAGCTGAGGTGGTTGTCTTGGTCTCGATTGCGAACTAGAGCGACCTGCGCTAGTCGCACGGCCTCTTCCGTTGTACGGGGAGCGGCCTCGACCTCGACCTCTTCCTCGACCAGATCCTCTTCCACGATCACTTCTTACATCTCGGTCGGGGGGAGGAGCAACGGGTTCGTTGTCCTTCTCTTCCTCTTCCGGTCCTAAAGTCCACCACATCTTGACGTATTCAATACCCTTCTACCGTAATAACTACGAAGTAATAAAATTATTGAATGCTAAAAGATGGATCGAGAATCCGCTTTGTCGTTGACTTAAATGCTTTGGTTACTGCTTTCTTTATCTTGAAGAGTCTTCAAGAATTCGTCTGTTTCTTTCTTCCGATTACTTGTTTGTTTATCCTTATGCTGTGCAGCACTGTTGTGTAATCTGTGTAGTAATCTTACTGTTCTATCCTGCAGTGCTGATACAAATTGGTGATCTGTTCTTGCAGAAGAGCGTACCGGTACGGTAATCTTACGAGTTATCGTACTTGCACCACAGGGTAATTACCGGTATTACTGAACTGCCAAACACAATCTTTTCAGTGTCTCCTGATAATGTTTTTGCATTACACTCAGTAACATACTTTTTCGTACCGGTAAATACGAGTACGAGTACCCGTACCGGGTACGACGTGAAGAACTTGATTATTACGAGTACCGGTACAATACCGTATTTAGTATCGTACTTGTACTCGTATGCAGATGAAAAAACAACTCAGTTTTCGACACAAACAACAACCCGAGTCGTACGTACCGGTATGGTCATAGTCCAGATTTATTATGAAGTGCGAAGTACTAAGTACAAGTACGAGTACTTCGTATTATTGTAATCGTGGAAATGACCCTTTCCGGTTCAAACTAGATCCAGCTCTACCTACGAGTACTCATACTAGGGGACGAGTACTCGTACGTACTGGTAAGATTTACCTCCTTCTCTAAACGGTTCTTCAATTTTAGATGTAACGTAAGTACTCGTAGTACGTACTCTGGAGTACTCGTACTCGTGCTATCAACATGAATGAAAGTAAAAAAATGCGAAGTATGATATTGTCATGTTCATTGAATGACCAAGATGCAGAATTGCCCTCATCGCCACAAAATGTCCCACTCCTACCAGTAAAAAATACGAAGTACGAAGTACGAAGTAATCTTAATTGGTGCGAGTAATGTACCGTACCGGTACGTACGACGAGTATCGGTTTCCATGCGTATTTCGCATTTTTACGGTGTTCGTACCGGTACGGTTTTGATCCACGTCAAACTCATGCGCACATTCATGAGGTTTGAAGGAGATACCAGTACATACCGTACATACTCGTACTCGTACCAGTGTGCCTCTTGCTGCGACTTTTTGCGCAATGCAACTCCTGCCAAAAATTAGATTACGCCATACCGGTACGAGTGTACTCGTACGAACCGGTACAACTTCAGACAAAAAATAGATTTCGCGCTTGATTTCTTTGCGCCTGAATCAAATACTACGAAGCATCATACATGCTCCCACACGTTTACACACACCTTTCCATAGTAGATTTTTTAAAATAAAATAAAATCGAAACAGTTCGAATCGAAGGGCATATTCAGCGAATCTGCAATCCTACGGTACCGTATCTGATCAAGGCTCTTTTGTACAAGATTGAACGCTCATGGGTTCGTACCGTATGACGTCAATCCATAAGTGTCGTCATCGCACGGTCCATTATTACCGTACAACTTAAAACATGACCAAAAGCAAAATGCAGGTACGAGTACGTACTCGTACCGTACGTACCCTACGATTATTAATACTGTAACTGTCCAGTAGCAGCCATATGCCTTGCAACCAGGTGCGCGAAGTTTCAAACTAGACGGACAAAAAACGGAAAAAGGACAGACCATAAAACCGGAAAAAAGGACAGAACATAACAAGGAGAAAGGAAAGACCATGAAAACAGAAAAAGCATAGGCGAAAAACGGAAAAAGGACAGACCATCAAGTACATGCCAAGTAGTACAAGAACTACTACTGGTACTACTACCAGTAGAAATACAAGTACCACATGAACAGAACACAATAATTTGTGTCAACACCTAAATAGTGCATTTGGGTATTGGATTATGGAGGGAAAATACACACTAATTTGCAATTCAAAATTCCAAAATCAGATATTTTGTGTGATTGAACCATGAATATTGTTCCAGTTATGGATGAGATGAATCATGAAAGAAACAGAAGTGAGTTATCTGTTGTGGTTTGTGTGTCACCACCTAATTAATACATTTGGGTACTAGATTTGGAGGAAAAATACACACTAATTTGCAATTCAAAATTCCAAAATCAGATATTTTGTGTGATTGAACCATGAATATTGTTCCTGTTATGGATAAGATGAATCATGAAAGAAACAGAAGTGAGTTATCTGTTGTGGTTGGTGTGTCACCACCTAATGAGTGCATTTGGGTACTGGATTTGGAGGAAAATTACACACTAATTTGCAATTCAAAATTCCAAAATCAGATATTTTGTGTGATTGAACCATGAATATTGTTTCTGTTATGGATAAGATGAATCATGAAAAGAAACAGAAGTGGTTTATCTGTTGTGGTTTGTGTATCACCACTTAATTAGTGCATTTGGGTACTGGATTCAGAGGAAAAATACACAATAATTTGCAATTCAAAATTCCAAAATCATCTATTAAGTGTGATTGAACCATGAATTATTGAATATTGTTCCTGTGGTTATGGATAAGATGAATCATGAAAGAAACAGAAGTGAGTCATCTGTTGTGGTTGGTGTGTCACAAACTAATGTTTCCATTTGGGTACTGGATTTGGAGGAAAAATACACACTAATTTGCAATTCAAAATTCCAAAATCAGATATTTTGTGTGATTGAACCATGAATATTGTTCCTGTTATGGATAAGATGAATCATGAAAGAAACAGAAGTGAGTTAACTGTTGTGGTTTGTGTGTCACCACCTAATTAATGCATTTGGGTACTGGATTCAGAGGAAAAATACACACTAATTTGCAATTCAAAATTCCAAAATCATCTATTAAGTGTGATTGAACCATGAATATTGTTCCTGTTATGGATAAGATGAATCATGAAAGAAACAGAAGTGAATTATCTGCCATAGTGTTGTGTGTCACCACCTAATGAGTGCATTTGGGTACTGGATTTGGAGAAAAAATACACACTAATTTGCAATTAAAAAATAGAAAATCAGATATTTTGTGTGATCGAACCATGAATATTGTTCCTGTGGTTATGGATAAGGAGATGAAGCATGAAAGAAACAGAAGTGAGTTATCTGTTGTGGTTTGTGTGTCAATACCTAATTAATGCATTTGGGTACTGGATTTGGAGGAAAAATACACACTAATTTGCAATTCAAAATTCCAAAATCAGATATTTTGTGTGATTGAACCATGAATATTGTTCCCGTTATGGATAAGATGAATCATGAAAGAAACAGAAGTGAGTTATCTGTTGTGGTTAGTGTGTCACTACCTAATTAATGCATTTGGGTACTGGATTTGGAGGAAAATTACACACTAATTTGCAATTCAAAATTCCAAAATCAGATATTTTGTGTGATTGAACCATGGATATTGTTCCTGTTATGGATAAGATGAATCATGAAAGAAACAGAAGTGAGTTATCTGTTGTGGTTGGTGTGTCACCACCTAATTAATGCATTTGGGTACTGGATTCAGAGGAAAAATACACACTAATTTGCAATTCAAAATTCCAAAATCAGATATTTTGTGTGATTGAACCATGAATATTGTTCCTGTGGTTATGGATAAGGAGATGAAGCATTAAAGAAACAGAAGTGAGATATCTGTTGTGGTTTGTGCGTCAATAACTAATTAATGCATTTGGGTACTGGATTTGGAGGAAAAATACACACTAATTTGCAATTCAAAATTCCAAAATCAGATATTTTGTGTGATTGAACCATGAATATTGTTCCCGTGGTTATGGATAAGGAGATGAACCATGAAAGAAACAGAAGTGAGTTATCTGTTGTGGTTAGTGTGTCACCACCTAATTAGTGCATTTGGGTACTGGATTTGGAGGAAAAATACACGCTAATTTGCAATTCAAAATTCCAAAATCATCTATTAAGTGTGATTGAACCATGAATATTGTTCCTGTGGTTATGGATAAGGAGATGAAGCATGAAAGAAACAGAAGTGAGTTATCTGTTGTGGTTTGTGTGTCAATACCTAATTAATGCATTTGGGTACTGGATTTGGAGGAAAAATACACACTAATTTGCAATTCAAAATTCCAAAATCAGATATTTTGTGTGATTGAACCATGAATATTGTTTCTGTGGTTATGGATAAGGAGATGAAGCATGAAAGAAACAGAAGTGAGTTATCTGTTGTGGTTTGTGTGTCACCACCAAATTAATGCATTTGGGTACTGGATTGAGAGGAAAAATACACACTAATTTGCAATTCAAAATTCCAAAATCATCTATTAAGTGTGATTGAACCATGAATATTGTTCCTGTGGTTATGGATAAGGAGATGAAGCATGAAAGAAACAGAAGTGAGTTATCTGTTGTGGTTTGTGTGTCAATACCTAATTAATGCATTTGGGTACTGGATTTGGAGGAAAAATACACACTAATTTGCAATTCAAAATTCCAAAATCAGATATTTTGTGTGATTGAACCATGAATATTGTTCCTGTTATGGATAAGATGAATCATGAAAGAAACAGAAGTGAGTTATCTGTTGTGGTTTGTGTGTCACCACCTAATTAATGCATTTGGGTACTGGATTGAGAGGAAAATTACACACTAATTTGCAATTCAAAATTCCAAAATCAGATATTTTGTGTGATTGAACCATGAATATTGT
The DNA here is from genome assembly GCA_037355745.1 of Pseudo-nitzschia multiseries. Classification (NCBI taxonomy): domain Eukaryota; phylum Bacillariophyta; class Bacillariophyceae; order Bacillariales; family Bacillariaceae; genus Pseudo-nitzschia; species Pseudo-nitzschia multiseries. Next base: position 8,283,885 of record CM074791.1, read on the forward strand.
TCCTGTGGTTATGGATAAGGAGATGAAGCATGAAAGGAACAGAAGTGAGATATCTGTTGTGTTTTGTGCGTCAATAACTAATTAATGCATTTGGGTACTGGATTTGGAGGAAAAATACACACTAATTTGCAATTCAAAATTCCAAAATCAGATATTTTGTGTGATTGAACCATGAATATTGTTCCCGTTATGGATAAGATGAATCATGAAAGAAACAGAAGTGAGTTATCTGTTGTGGTTAGTGTGTCACCACCTAATTAATGCATTTGGGTACTAGATTTGGAGGAAAAATACACACTAATTTGCAATTCAAAATTCCAAAATCATCTATTAAGTGTGATTGAACCATGAATATTGTTCCTGTTATGGATAAGATGAATCATGAAAGAAACAAAAGTGAGTTAACTGTTGTGGTTTGTGTGTCACCACTTAATTAGTGCATTTGGGTACTGGATTCAAAGGAAAAATACACACTAATTTGCAATTCAAAATTCCAAAATCATCTATTAAGTGTGATTGAACCATGAATATTGTTCCTGTTATGGATAAGATGAATCATGAAAGAAACAGAAGTGAGTTAACTGTTGTGGTTTGTGTGTCACCACCTAATTAATGCATTTGGGTACTGGATTTGGAGGAAAATTACACACTAATTTGCAATTCAAAATTCCAAAATCATCTATTTTGTGTGATTGAACCATGAATATTGTTCCTGTTATGGATAAGATGAATCATGAAAGAAACAGAAGTGAGTTATCTGTTGTGGTTAGTGTGTCACCACCTAATTAGTGCATTTGGGTACTGGATTTGGAGGAAAAATACACGCTAATTTGCAATTCAAAATTCCAAAATCATCTATTAAGTGTGATTGAACCATGAATATTGTTCCTGTTATGGATAAGGAGATGAAGCATGAAAGAAACAGAAGTTAGTTATCTGTCATGCTTTGTGTGTCAATACCTAATTAGTGCATTTGGGTACTGGATTCAGAGGAAAAATACACACTAATTTGCAATTCAAAATTCCAAAATCAGATATTTTGTGTGATTGAACCATGAATATTGTTCCTGTTATGGGTAAGATGAATCATGAAAGAAACAGAAGTGAGTTATCTGTTGTGGTTTGTGTGTCACCACCTAATGAATGCATTTGGGTACTGGATTGAGAGGAAAATAACACACTAATTTGCAATTCAAAATTCCAAAATCATCTATTTTGTGTGATTGAACCATGAATATTGTTTCTGTTATGGATAAGATGAATCATGAAAGAAACAGAAGTGAGTTATCTGGTATGGTTTGTCACCACCTAATGAGTGCATTTGGGTACTGGATTTGGAGGAAAATTACACACTAATTTGCAATTCAAAATTCCAAAATCAGATATTTTGTGTGATTGAACCACGAATATTGTTTCTGTTATGGATAAGATGAATCATGAAAGAAACAGAAGTGAGTTATCTGTTGTGTTTTGTGTGTCACCACCTAATTAGTTCATTTGGGTACTGGATTCAGAGGAAAAATACACACTAATTTGCAATTCAAAATTCCAAAATCATCTATTAAGTGTGATTGAACCATGAATATTGTTCCTGTGGTTATGGATAAGGAGATGAAGCACGAAAGAAACAGAAGTGAGTTATCTGTCATGCTTTGTTTGTCAATACCTAATTAGTGCATTGGGGTATTGGATTGGGAGAAAAAATACACACTAATTTGCAATTCAAAATTCCAAAATCAGATATTTTGTGTGATTGAACCATGAATATTGTTCCTGTTATGGATGAGATGAATCATGAAAAAAACAGAAGTGAGTTATCTGTTGTGGTTTGTGTGTCACCACCTAATTTATACATTTGGGTACTAGATTTGGAGGAAAAATACACACTAATTTGCAATTCAAAATTCCAAAATCATCTATTAAGTGTGATTGAACCATGAATATTGTTCCTGTTATGGATAAGATGAATCATGAAAGAAACAGAAGTGAGTTATCTGGTATGGTTTGTCACCACCTAATTAATGCATTTGGGTACTGGATTTGGAGGAAAAATACACACTAATTTGCAATTCAAAATTCCAAAATCAGATATTTTGTGTCATTGTGTTAATTTCCTTTTGAAACTGGCTGTTGAGCTGATTCAATCCAAGGGCAAAGAAGAGCAACAGGAACTTTAGCTGCAGGCCGGTTGGGGTGCCGGTCTGTTGTGGTCTAATATTTCTCTGATATCCACTACGACTGGATGCGAATCCAATCAGATCTATTCTGACTATCGACCAATCGACGCAATCAGTTAGATCTTAGGCTTGTAGTCCTACAAGAGGGGCGCAAAGGAGGCGTCCGGTGCAAGGTTTAAGGTTGAATAATCAAATAATCTAAAAGTATAAGCGGGTTGGCTTGCTGGAGAGCAAGTTACCACTTTAAAGTGTGCTGCCGCTAATACAGCACAGTATTACAAATATACGGCAAAATACCGTGTTACGGGGAATATCGCGTTGCCGCTAATACAACGCGTATTCTCGTGCAGCAAGAGTTCGTGAGCACGCTCCGAACCTCTGCTGTCTTTTCTTGAACCAGAACACTTAACAAAATATAGCATATGCTAATATCTGGTATGTATTCTTTCTCGGATCACTAAGTATCGAACTTGAGTGACGATCGATGCTTCTTCTTCAGTTAAGTATCGATTCTCGATCGTAAGAATGAGCTATCGGTTCTTTTTCTTATAGTTAAGTATCGGTCTCAATCGTAAGAATGAGCCCGGTAATTTTCGAGGTCTCATTATTTTCGATCTCGTACCTCTACCAACTTAGACACGAAAGGAATTTAATACTCCCCATGTGTCCACATGAAAGCATCCTCTAGTATCTGGTGCAGTCATCCTGCAATAGATCACCAGTGTTTCCACAGTAGTAAAAGATGGGCTTGAGTAAAGGATACACCACCGAGTGTCCCCAATGCTTTGTGAGGATATCAGCACAATTATCTTTGCCCGCAAGGTGTTGCATGAGGATGAAGCCTCTAGCTATCATGCTTCTGACATAATGATATGATAGAATGTGATGCCTCTTGTGGAGCCTCGCATATGGGAATGTAGAGGTTTGGATCATCTTTTCATTGTCTCCCCATGTGTAGGATGTGTCGTGTACCCTAGTACCTAGATATCTGAATGACTGTCGGATGTCAACAATCTGCTCAATACATGTTCTAGCAGACACAAATTCGGCGCCAAAGGTAGCTGTTTCAGAGGTTGCTTGCTTCTTGGAGAACCACATGATAGGGGTCTTGTTTGCAAAATGTAGGATGCCAGTGACAGCCTTGCCACTTAGGATGTCATGCATTAGGTTTGCATCATAAAAATGAGACAACACAACTACCTTACCCATGGGTTTAGGAGCATCACTAGGGAGGTCCTCGGAGTGCTCCCCATACACTGTATTGGACCAGTCTGTGCTGGTACCTTCAGTGAGTACAAAATCTGGTATGCCCACTCTGAATCGGATTTTGAAGTGTCGAAACTTAGAGATGTAACCATAGATTCTTTTGGCTCTGTTGAGATGGCCTTCCCTAGGTTGTACTCGGAAGCTTGACAATGTCATAACAGCAGTCTGCACATCAAAACGTCCAATAGCTATGACCCATTGAAGTGAACCAATCATGCTTTGATACTTTTGGATATCAGGATCACTTAGGAAGGATGTTGAGTCTAGCTCTGGGTGGTCGTTCTCAGCAAGTGGTGAATGGAATCTGGTGGTAGGTTTGCAGCCAAACATTTGTACATACGAGGCCTCCATTTTCTCGATGAACTTGATGGGGTTCATGCAGAGCACACCATGTTCATCTCTTTCGAATCCACATCCCAAATGAAAGTTCATTGGCCCAGAACCCTTTAATTTGAAATTATAAGGTTCAGACTGTAAGATTACCAGAAAGGTTTCAGGATTGGCCATACATAAGCAAAGGTCATCAACATATGTGCATATGAGCTCATATACTGGCTCCCCATGCTTGTTGTTGCCAGGCTTGATAAAGATTTCGGGCTCTGCCTTGGATCTTTCAAAACCTAGTTCAACGAGGCAGGCAGCAAGTAGATCACCAAAGCACTTGCCAGATGATCGAAGTCCATATAGGGCCTTGTAAATCAATAGGAGGTGGCCTTCTAGTGATCCAAATTCAGCGCCAGCCTTGATGCATACTTTTTCACAGGTAACAGCTTCGAGGTATGCGTTACCAATGTCAGTTCCCCATGCTTCTAAGCTATTCAGCTCAGCAAGGAATAGGCACATGCGCAAGCCCCGAAGAGATACAACGCCTGCATATACACTGTGGACAGGAGTTTCAGTGAGATTGCCATTTGCAACTAGCCGGGCTTTGTGTCGACCATCATGCTTGACCGCATAAATCATGTGGACCTTGATCTGTTGGAAACCAATGGGTATGTTGCTAGCCTTGTAGATACCTTTGTCAATAAAGGTGTCATATTCTTGAAGCTGTGACATTTCCAGCGCTATGGCATCCTGCCATTTGGTATTGCCATTGGCTGTGTCAAACTGGATGGCTTCGTCATGATTGCGAGGTACCTTGAATCCATACTGATACTGTGGGGCAGTGCGAAAGGAGCGAAGTTTGGCTTGATGGATTAGCCTGTCTAGCTTCTTGGTTCTTCTGGCAAGGGAAACAATGCGTTTGAGATGTTTCCACCCAGGTTGATCAAGCATGTTGTTGTCCTTTGCATATTTGGCTACAGTAACAGGGTCGTCTGCAGCTACATTGGAGAGAGGTTCATAGGTGCGCTCCATGTTTTCCCATTCAATCCATAGGTTGTATTTGGAACCTTTGTATTGAGGATGCTTGTTGTCAAGGGGACCTTGATGACCAAGTATGCGTCGGAAAGACCAAAGTTTGCCATCTTCTTGAGTTACATCCCTGTGGATGTAATTCATGACGTCATTGTAGGCTATGATATCTGTAAGTTCATCATCTGTATGCTTGCATTTGAACTTGATGAAGTCGTTGTTTTTCTCAAGACTGTTTTCAATGTCAACAACTGTCATTCTTTTCTGTGTGCCATCAGGGAGGGCCATGAGAAAAGACCGACCTTGCAGTTCAGTAACAGGGATAGCAGGGATGGTGATGGGTGTGCCATCATCGTCAAATTGGGCATTGCCTTCTTCATCAGTAACAACTACTTCAGATGTGCCAACAGATGGGGTAGCAGGATTGATGGGTGAAGGTGTGGCTTCACTAACATCAAAATATGCTAGCTCAGGGGGACCAAAATCATCTTCAGTAACAGGTACGCCGTTAGGGGTTTTGCTGAAGATGTGAGGGGTTGGAGGGCCATCAAGAATCTCCCCATAGTTGTTAGGGAGTGGAGAAGGTACAAAGCTTCGTGTATTAGGAACCTTGGAATAAAGGAATGTAGGCAAGGATGGCTTTGTGAGGAGCAGAGGAGGTGATGCTGGGACGGGATGGGGTGGTGTAGGATGTTGGAAGGAGGGACTATCACCGGAAGACTTAGGAGTGAGGGAAGCATCCTTAGCCTTGCGCCAAGCAAGAAAGCCATCATCAGTGAACAAGCCAGCGCGCTTGTTGCGATGCTCAGGAGTTAAAGCAGTGCGTACACCAGAGCGATCAAGGAGTTTATTGGTGATGGGATCCCAGATGGTGAAACATAGGCTGTTACCAACGTGCGCAGCAATGCCAACAAAGTGACCAAGACATTCAGTGGTCTGGGAGCCAAACTGGTTATCAGGAGTCTTGTAGTAGACAGGCTCAAACCAGAAGAAACTGAGGTAGGGACTGATGTCACCAATGATACCAGTAGCAATAAAGAAAGGTTGTTTGTCAGAGAGAGTGGGATCAGACAAATGATTCATGAGACGGCCAACATATTGCATACAAAGAAGCCAGAGGTGTGGTGGAGTGCCCGTGCGATCCATGATTCTATTGACAATGCGTTTGAAGGTTTGGTATCGCCGTTCAAAGAGATTTTGGTGTTGATGGTATGGTTCACTTTGCCATAAGCCAATCCACATCATTTTTAGGTAGTCAAGAACAGATTTGCTGGACTGGTAAGAGCCATGATCACAGAGCAATCTGAGTGGTCTACCCCATTGCCGAACAAAGTTTTGGAGACAAGGGAGAAAATCAGCGGTAGTCCTCATTTCTTCAACATGGATGATATGAGATTTGCGACCAAAGAAAACTTGAGCAATCTTGGAACCACCATTGATAGCAGGGGTGTCTGAATAGATGACGTCAGAGAGGACATCATCATTAAGAGGCCGGACATTCATGGCAGGCTGTGGTGATTGGAACCTTTTGAAGATGTTACCATCGGGGCTAAGTGACATGGAGCCATACTGTGTGGAATTGTTGAAGGTGGCCTTGATACGGTCAAGGGAGATCCATCCAAAGAAGGGTTTCAGGGACAGGTAATCGATATCAGTGGGCGATTGAACATGGGCTGCAGCAGTGATAAAGGTGGAAGGAGATTGATTGGAGCACCTACTAAGGATGTCTTGATGAATGTAATCAGTGGGGCTAAGCCAAAATGAAGTATCAGAAACATCCAAGGCCTGTAGGGAGGAGGTAGTGCTGTTGGACAAGAATGAGGTGACCGTGGAGGAGGTGCCAATGTTGATATCCCTAAGCGCGCCAAACTCATCATAATCTTGATATGGAAGTGATGTGGAAACAGGTGGGTATTTCTGAATGAAGGTATCATCCTGGGGGGTATATGCGTGATCCAGTACAGATGGGTTCCAATGCTGATCACTTGTCATTATGACATGGGGAAGATTAGCAAATTCTGCACTGGTATACTTGCGCATAGCAAGGTAAGGTAAGCCATGGCATATACTGAGTGGAAAGACATGACCATCAGTAGTGGTGATGACTTGGGAGCCGCCTGTCTTGATAGAGGAATCATCCACGGTTGAGTGGTATGCTTCCATCTGGGGGGAAGACAAGATAGATGGGTGTTGTCCGGTGTATGCACTCTCATGAAAAATGATAATGACAGGACCTCTGTTGGAGACAGAGTAGGCGCCGCATGTTGCAATAGGGATATTCTGGATTTGGTGGTTGTTTATACCAGTTACATTGACATATCTTGGGGGAATATCTTTAGAGATGAGACATGCGTCATTTCCGATGATACACCCATTGGCACCTCTGTCAACCATAGCAGAACCAGGTGTGGATACTGCAGTTTTGCTGGAGTGATACGTAGTGATGGGGTTTGCTGATGAAACAGGAGATTCACATTCCAGCGGTGCCCAATAGTGAAAGTTCACTGATCGAGAGGTTTGTTCAACAGGGATATAGATATTGCCTTCTTTCTTGTAAAGTATATCAGGGTTGTCTGCAAGGAATCGGGCTGGGTGTGCAGGAGAAACAGAAGACTTGAGGGGCCTGTTGTCTGATTGGGAAGATGATTTGTATACACCAAGTGATGCATGGAATGCAGATCTGGCTGAGCTCTCGTCAGCAGGCGATAGAACTTGCTCGGTATCGGGTGAGGGGATCTGCTCATCAGTATGGTGCTCATAGGCCCGGCGCGTGATTGGCTTGCTGGAATTGGGGTCCGGTGGTAACGCAGCATCAAGGAGCTCAGGCCGGAGGCAGGCAACTAGTCGTTTCTTGTCATCAGCTGTGAAGCCAAGCCAATGCTTCATGCCTTGCTTAGAGAGAGTTGTCCAAACTGCAGATGGTAGCCTTGTGGTCGGGTCTGGGGTTCTTCCAGCCTTGTAAACAGCGTAGTCTTGATAGTCACCATTAAAATCAATAGGGGGTAAATATGATGCCGAGTCGTCAGTGATAGCAGAATATGTGGACTGTGTCATAGAAGACAAATCATGAGTATTGGCTTTGACAGACATCCGACTTCGAGGTTGGGACAGGGAGGCTTGGGAATCTAGTCTGGTGGCTTCAAGGAGGAGGGTATTTTTCAATTCACTGATAGCAACGGCTTCATGCTGCCTAAACTTAATCAAATCCTGTGCTGCAGGAGGATCATCAACCTTATAGAACTGTTCACTGAGCTGGAAGCTGCTACTACAAGCCTTGCAAAGGTGCGTTTTGACAGTATCAAAATCAAGTGGCCTTTGCGGATCGCGTAGTGTGTTGAGATATTCCAACTGAGCAAACCACTGGGTGATGAATTTGACCTTGGTATCCTTCCACGTTCTCAAATCAATGTCCAATAGTTGTTGCATCACGATGGAGGTATCATATACTTTGGATTTGGATCTGTCGTGCAATGACACAAAGTCAAAGAAGGCTTGTCTACCATCTCTTGAGGAGGTATGGCTGAGCACGCAGGAGTAGGAGAGATCACTTTGGAGGGCATGTAGGACAAGGGTCCAGAAGAAAGCACATTGCTTGTCATGGAGAGCTTTTTCATACCCGACTAGCGGTGTATCAGGCCAGCTTGGGTCAAGGAATGTGCGAGTATCTATGTCAGACGTTTCCAGCTTTGCCTTGAATTTTACAAGCCAGCGTTCAAACCTTGCATCATTCTGCAGGATGGGAAAGGTGGATTCATCCCTTGATTTCTTGGTCCAGGATTCATATCTAAGCTGTTCAATGGGCTTGGAGGATCTTTCCTGTTGTCGTCGAGGCGTGCTGGCGCTAGTGATTGTAATGTTTGTTCCAGATGCTCTTCTGGCTTTGACAGCACTAATACAGTAGCTGCGAAAGTTGTCTTTGGTATACTGGGTTCTATCCTCTGAGTCGAGTCCTTGTGCTGTGAGATGCTCGCCGTAGTCAATGACTTGCTGTATGGACGTCTGTACATGTCGATAAATTGGGGTTCTTACTCCGCCTTCGAGGAAAACTAAGTCTCCAATGTTCTCGATGTACAAGAAGGCTAACCATGTCTTGATCCTTGCAGCAATGAGAGCCTCACACAGGGCGTCATTTTGTTCCCTTGGTACGTCAAAGATTTCATGCAAGAATGTGGCTAGTGGTTGGTCAAATGATGGGAAGAGGTGTTCGATAGGTGTGCTTTCTTCCTCATCATCCTGCCGGGTTGGACTGTCCTGTGGGTCAACCATGTCGGTCGCAGGCAGTAGGGATGTGGTTGCAGCGCTCCCAGGTTGGAGTGTTTGGAACCCGGTGGACCTGCTTCGGCCTGTCGACCTGCTTCGCGTTCTGCCGGCGACAGGGATGTTGGGCATAAGAGAATGGACCCAGTAAGCTGTTGGGTCTTGGTTGACTGGATTGCTACTAGCGTGTCCAATGTATCGTCTTTGTCGTGTAATCGGATCAGAGAACTATCGATCGTTGTCCGTAGTCGAGTCGATCGATGATCTGTGTCGGATTGTTGTCTTCTTCTTTTGCAAGCTTCAACAAGCTTGCGACTGTTAATCTGTTAATTTCCTTTTGAAACTGGCTGTTGAGCTGATTCAATCCAAGGGCAAAGAAGAGCAACAGGAACTTTAGCTGCAGGCCGGTTGGGGTGCCGGTCTGTTGTGGTCTAATATTTCTCTGATATCCACTACGACTGGATGCGAATCCAATCAGATCTATTCTGACTATCGACCAATCGACGCAATCAGTTAGATCTTAGGCTTGTAGTCCTACAAGAGGGGCGCAAAGGAGGCGTCCGGTGCAAGGTTTAAGGTTGAATAATCAAATAATCTAAAAGTATAAGCGGGTTGGCTTGCTGGAGAGCAAGTTACCACTTTAAAGTGTGCTGCCGCTAATACAGCACAGTATTACAAATATACGGCAAAATACCGTGTTACGGGGAATATCGCGTTGCCGCTAATACAACGCGTATTCTCGTGCAGCAAGAGTTCGTGAGCACGCTCCGAACCTCTGCTGTCTTTTCTTGAACCAGAACACTTAACAAAATATAGCATATGCTAATATCTGGTATGTATTCTTTCTCGGATCACTAAGTATCGAACTTGAGTGACGATCGATGCTTCTTCTTCAGTTAAGTATCCATTCTCGATCGTAAGAATGAGCTATCGGTTCTTTTTCTTATAGTTAAGTATCGGTCTCAATCGTAAGAATGAGCCCGGTAATTTTCGAGGTCTCATTATTTTCGATCTCGTACCTCTACCAACTTAGACACGAAAGGAATTTAATACATTGAACCATGGATATTGTTTCTGTTATGGACAAGATGAATCATGAAAGAAACAGAAGTGAATTATCTGTTGTGGTTTGTGTGTCACCACCAAATTAATGCATTTGGGTACTGGATTGAGAGGAAAATTACACACTAATTTGCAATTCAAAATTCCAAAATCATCTATTTTGTGTGATTGAACCATGAATATTGTTCCTGTTATGGATAAGATGAATCATGAAAGAAACAGAAGTGAGTTATCTGTTGTGGTTGGTGTGTCACCACCTAATTAATGCATTTGGGTACTGGATTCAGAGGAAAAATACACACTAATTTGCAATTCAAAATTCCAAAATCAGATATTTTGTGTGATTGAACCATGAATATTGTTCCTGTGGTTATGGATAAGGAGATGAAGCATGAAAGAAACAGAAGTGAGATATCTGTTGTGGTTTGTGCGTCAATAACTAATTAATGCATTTGGGTACTGGATTTGGAGGAAAAATACACACTAATTTGCAATTCAAAATTCCAAAATCAGATATTTTGTGTGATTGAACCATCAATATTGTTCCCGTTATGGATAAGATGAATCATGAAAGAAACAGAAGTGAGTTATCTGTTGTGGTTAGTGTGTCACCACCTAATTTATACATTTGGGTACTAGATTTGGAGGAAAAATACACACTAATTTGCAATTCAAAATTCCAAAATCATCTATTAAGTGTGATTGAACCATGAATATTGTTCCTGTTATGGATAAGATGAATCATGAAAGAAACAGAAGTGAGTTAACTGTTGTGGTTTGTGTGTCACCACTTAATTAGTGCATTTGGGTACTGGATTCAGAGGAAAAATACACACTAATTTGCAATTCAAAATTCCAAAATCATCAATTAAGTGTGATTGAACCATGAATATTGTTCCTGTTATGGATAAGGAGATGAAGCATGAAAGAAACAGAAGTTAGTTATCTGTCATGCTTTGTCTGTCAATACCTAATTAGTACATTTGGGTACTGGATTCAGAGGAAAAATACACACTAATTTGCAATTCAAAATTCCAAAATCAGATATTTTGTGTGATTGAACCATGAATATTGTTCCTGTTATGGGTAAGATGAATCACGAAAGAAACAGAAGTGAGTTATCTGTTGTGGTTTGTGTGTCACCACCTAATGAATGCATTTGGGTACTGGATTGAGAGGAAAATAACACACTAATTTGCAATTCAAAATTCCAAAATCAGATATTTTGTGTGATTGAACCATGAATATTGTTTCTGTTATGGATAAGATGAATCATGAAAGAAACAGAAGTGAGTTATCTGTTGTGGTATGTGTGTCACCACCTAATGAGTGCATTTGGGTACTGGATTTGGAGGAAAAATACACACTAATTTGCAATTCAAAATTCCAAAATCAGATATTTTGTGTGATTGAACCACGAATATTGTTTCTGTTATGGATAAGATGAATCATGAAAGAAACAGAAGTGAGTTATCTGTTGTGTTTTGTGTATCACCACCTAATTAGTTCATTTGGGTACTGGATTCAGAGGAAAAATACACACTAATTTGCAATTCAAAATTCCAAAATCATCTATTAAGTGTGATTGAACCATGAATATTGTTCCTGTGGTTATGGATAAGGAGATGAAGCACGAAAGAAACAGAAGTTAATTATCTGTCATGCTTTGTTTGTCAATACCTAATTAGTGCATTTGGGTATTGGATTGGGAGGAAAAATACACACTAATTTGCAATTCAAAATTCCAAAATCAGATATTTTGTGTGATTGAACCATGAATATTGTTCCTGTTATGGATAAGATGAATCATGAAAGAAACAGAAGTGAGTTATCTGTTATGGTTTGTCACCACCTAATTAATGCATTTGGGTACTGGATTGAGAGGAAAATAACACACTAATTTGCAATTCAAAATTCCAAAATCAGATATTTTGTGTGATTGAACCATGAATATTGTTTCTGTTATGGATAAGATGAATCATGAAAGAAACAGAAGTGAGTTATCTGGTATGGTTTGTCACCACCTAATGAGTGCATTTGGGTACTGGATTTGGAGGAAAAATACACACTAATTTGCAATTCAAAATTCCAAAATCAGATATTTTGTGTGATTGAACCACGAATATTGTTTCTGTTATGGATAAGATGAATCATGAAAGAAACAGAAGTGAGTTATCTGTTGTGTTTTGTGTATCACCACCTAATTAGTTCATTTGGGTACTGGATTCAGAGGAAAAATACACACTAATTTGCAATTCAAAATTCCAAAATCATCTATTAAGTGTGATTGAACCATGAATATTGTTCCTGTGGTTATGGATAAGGAGATGAAGCACGAAAGAAACAGAAGTTAATTATCTGTCATGCTTTGTTTGTCAATACCTAATTAGTGCATTTGGGTATTGGATTGGGAGGAAAAATACACACTAATTTGCAATTCAAAATTCCAAAATCAGATATTTTGTGTGATTGAACCATGAATATTGTTCCTGTTATGGATAAGATGAATCATGAAAGAAACAGAAGTGAGTTATCTGTTATGGTTTGTCACCACCTAATTAATGCATTTGGGTAGTGGATTGAGAGGAAAAATACACACTAATTTGCAATTCAAAATTCCAAAATCAGATATTTTGTGTGATTGAACCATGAATATTGTTTCTGTTATGGATAAGATGAATCATGAAAGAAACAAAAGTGAGTTATCTGTTGGGGTATGTGTGTCACCACCTAATTAATGCATTTGGGTACTGGATTTGGAGGAAAAATACACACTAATTTGCAATTCAAAATTCCAAAATCAGATATTTTGTGTCATTGAACCATGGATATTGTTTCTGTTATGGACAAGATGAATCATGAAAGAAACAGAAGTGAATTATCTGTTGTGGTTTGTGTGTCACCACCAAATTAATGCATTTGGGTACTGGATTGAGAGGAAAATTACACACTTATTTGCAATTCAAAATTCCAAAATCATCTATTTTGTGTGATTGAACCATGAATATTGTTTCTGTTATGGATAAGATGAATCATGAAAGAAACAGAAGTGAGTTACAAGTTAGTTATCTGTCATGCTTTGTGTGTCAATACCTAATTAGTGCATTTGGGTACTTGATTGGGAGGAAAAATAGACACTAATTTGCAATTCAAAATTCCAAAATCAGATATTTTGTGTGATTGAACCATGAATATTGTTCCTGTGGTTATGGATAAGGAGATGAAGCATGAAAGAAACAGAAGTGAGTGATCTGTTGTGGTGTTTGTGTCACCACCTAATTAGTGCATTTGGGTACTGGATTGAGAGGAAAAATACACACTAATTTGCAATTCAAAATTCCAAAATCAGATATTTTGTGTGATTGAACCATGAATATTGTTCCTGTGGTTATGGATAATGAGATGAACCATGAAGGAAACAGAAGTGAGTTATCTGTTGTGGTTTGTGTGTCACCACCTAATTAATGCATTTGGGTACTGGATTGAGAGGAAAAATACACACGAATTTGCAATTCAAAATTCCAAAATCAGATATTTTGTGTGATTGAACCATGAATATTGTTCCTGTTATGGATAAGATGAATCATGAAAGAAACAGAAGTGAGTTATCTGTTGTGCTATGTGTGTCACCACCTAATTAATACATTTGGGTACTAGATTTGGAGAAAAAATACACACTAATTTGCAATTCAAAATTCCAAAATCAGATATTTTGTGTGATTGAACCATGAATATTGTTCCTGTTATGATAAGATGAATCATGAAGGAAACAGAAGTGAGTTATCTGTTGTGGTTTGTGTGTCACCACCTAATTAATGCATTTGGGTACTGGATTGAGAGGAAAAATACACACTAATTTGCAATTCAAAATTCCAAAATCAGATATTTTGTGTGATTGAACCATGAATATTGTTCCTGTGGTTATGGATAATGAGATGAACCATGAAGGAAACAGAAGTGAGTTATCTGTCATGCTTTGTGTGTCAATACCTAATTAGTGCATTTGGGTACTGGATTCAGAGGAAAAATACACACGAATTTGCAATTCAAAATTCCAAAATCAGATATTTTGTGTGATTGAACCATGAATATTTTTCCTGTTATGGATAGTATGAATCATGAAAGAAACAGAAGTGAGTTATCTTTCATGGTTTGGGTGTCACCACCTAATTAGTGCATTTGTGTACTGGATTTGGAGGGAAAAGTACACACTAATTTGCAATTCAAAATTCCAAAATCAGATATTTTGTGTGATTGAACCATGAATATTGTTCCTGTTATGATAAGATGAATCATGAAGGAAACAGAAGTGAGTTATCTGTTGTGGTTTGTGTGTCACCACCTAATTAATGCATTTGGGTACTGGATTGAGAGGAAAAATACACACTAATTTGCAATTCAAAATTCCAAAATCAGATATTTTGTGTGATTGAACCATGAATATTGTTCCTGTGGTTATGGATAATGAGATGAACCATGAAGGAAACAGAAGTGAGTTATCTGTCATGCTTTGTGTGTCAATACCTAATTAGTGCATTTGGGTACTGGATTCAGAGGAAAAATACACACGAATTTGCAATTCAAAATTCCAAAATCAGATATTTTGTGTGATTGAACCATGAATATTTTTCCTGTTATGGATAGTATGAATCATGAAAGAAACAGAAGTGAGTTATCTTTCATGGTTTGGGTGTCACCACCTAATTAGTGCATTTGTGTACTGGATTTGGAGGGAAAAGTACACACTAATTTGCAATTCAAAATTCCAAAATCAGATATTTTGTGTGATTGAACCATGAATATTGTTCCTGTTATGGATGAGATGAATCACGAAAACAACAGAAGTGAGTTATCTGTTGTGGTTTGTGTGTCACCACCTAATTAATGCATCTGGGTACTGGATTTGGAGGAAAAATACACACTAATTTGCAATTCAAAATTCCAAAATCAGATATTTTGTGTGATTGAACCATGAATATTGTTCCTGTTATGGATAAGATGAATCATGAAAGAAACAGAAGTGAGTTATCTGGTATGGTTTGTCACCACCTAATGAGTGCATTTGGGTACTAGATTTGGAGGAAAAATACACACTAATTTGCAATTCAAAATTCCAAAATCAGATATTTTGTGTGATTGAACCATGAAAATTGTTCCTGTTATGGATTAGATGAATCATGAAAGAAACAGACGTGAGTTATCTGTTGTGTTTTGTGTATCACCACCTAATTAGTGCATTTGGGTACTGGATTCAGAGGAAAAATACACACTAATTTGCAATTCAAAATTCCAAAATCATCTATTAAGTGTGATTGAACCATGAATATTGTTCCTGTGGTTATGGATAAGGAGATGAAGCATGAAAGAAACAGAAGTTAGTTATCTGTCATGCTTTGTGTGTCAATACCTAATGAGTGCATTTGGGTACTGGATTGAGAGGAAAAATACACACTAATTTGCAATTCAAAATTCCAAAATCAGATATTTTGTGTGATCGAACCATGAATATTGTTCCTGTGGTTATGGATAATGAGATGAACCATGAAGGAAACAGAAGTGAGTTATCTGTCATGCTTTGTGTGTCAATACCTAATTAGTGCATTTGGGTACTGGATTCAGAGGAAAAATACACACTAATTTGCAATTCAAAATTCCAAAATCAGATATTTTGTGTCATTGAACCATGGATATTGTTTCTGTTATGGACAAGATGAATCATGAAAGAAACAGAAGTGAATTATCTGTTGTGGTTTGTGTGTCACCACCAAATTAATGCATTTGGGTACTGGATTGAGAGGAAAATTACACACTAATTTGCAATTCAAAATTCCAAAATCAGATATTTTGTGTGATTGAACCATGAATATTGTTCCTGTTATGGATAATATTAAATTCCTTTCGTGACCAGAAGTACCAAAGCTACCAAAGGGTAGATTTCCTATGCGCATGAATCAATGAGTCCCGTATCCATCTAAGTAATCGATTCCCACGGCATATCGATTCCCACGGCGCATCGATTCCCATCGCGCATAAACGGTGAGCAATCCCTGTCTTACGATATTGCCATTGTTCTTCGGTGAGCAAACTCTGATTTCATAAAATATCACACGAGCTACAGGAGCAATTCCTGACCTTAATGATAAACATTTCATGGAGTCTTCCTAACGGAACAAGAGAAGAAAACCGTTGGCATGTGATTCTCACACAATACATATACATGCATACGAATATATATGGTCAACGACCAATACATGTACGGAAATAATCAGCGAGTAACCTCAGCACTACGCAACAGCAGTTGCAACGTATTCATCTCAATAAAAGAGATATCTTGCATTTCGGCAAGATTTCACTTTATCTCATACTTTTAACATTCAACTGATTTATATCCCAAAATTCACACTAGTTGCTACCAACTACTTGTAATCTACATACTAAGGTCTGTCTCGCTGCAATCTGAATAAGTCACAGCAAGAAGAGATCTGGCGTCTCCCTAGCTTCGCCTGTAGTCCGATTATCCGTTGCTGAAAGTATCCAAACACAATTGTCACGCGTAGAGTACAATCGTTCGTCTACTAACACACTAACGCAGCGTTGCTGTTCTTCAGAAGTCCTTGAATCAGACTCTCAACGAATCGGATTCAGAAGGAAAATAATAGATTAACAGTCGCAAGCTCTAAGAAGGCTTGCACACAAGAAGGAACAGGAACGGAATTAATCATAATCCCTACGCTGGCATATGCACGTCGCACATCGCACAAGAAGCAGTTCCCATTCTCAGTCACCACGCACTTCCTTCCAAGACTCCGAACCGCCACAGATGCCGAACATACCGGAACCGGTAATGGCCGGCAATGCACTCGGAGACGAAGAGAAGAATGACGCCGAAGTCACCACTATCGAACGCTTTCCCAGCTTCGATGCTGATATGAGAAAGATACTCATATCATTACTCAACGTAACAAGTGAGATTACTAGCAAGTTGTGCCTAGCTCTCAAAGAAGGCGGATTATGCGAATGGAAGTCGTTCCTCGACGCACTTATCGAACCGGATTTTGCACGTGAACTTACCTATATGGAACAAGGATTGGCAACGCATATCCCTCGCTCCATCCAAAGGACCATAGAAGCACTTGCGGATTTCGCTATCGACCTACAAGAAGGCGATGTTGTTCTAGCAGAAGACATGAGGAACTGGAAGGATGTAAAGTCATATACGTACAGGGAATTCCAGTCATTCCGCGAAGAACGTGCCCAACGCTTGCGTAACGAATCTGTTCTGAACCCACCACCTCCTCCGGCAGGAAATAACAAAAAGTCACCTCAGCAGGTAAAGTACGAATCATGGTGCCGAAAAGCACGAGATGAAAAGTCCTTTACACCCCTCACGAATGACTCGAGATTTGAACACTGGCTCGTAGGTTTCAAAGCTAAACTCGAGGCATACGACATCGATACAGAGACATTCCTCGATGAAACTTGGCATCCAGCCACGCTCGTGGGTTACACCCGTGACCTCTACATCAAACAATGTGCCTTCTTCTGGGTACTAATGTTGGAAGTCTTCAAGAGTGACCTTTCTGCATCATGTGTACACAGTCATTCTACCACTCGTGATGGACGCCAGGCCTACTTCGACTTCGTAAACCTTCATAGCCAATCAAAAGCGAAGGTATACGACAACTCGACCCAGCTACAAGCGTTGCTCAAGTTGAACCTCAACAATTGGAAGGAATCCAAGGTGAAATTCGTCACACATTGGTTTGACGAATTGAATCACCTCAACAAGCTCCGTCCACCCAACAAGCCCCTCGAGTATCACACTGTAAAATCAGCGTTATGTCAGGCATGCTATTCCAGCTTCCAGCTAAGCGAACAGTTTGCCAAAGTCAAGGATCC
Source organism: Pseudo-nitzschia multiseries (assembly GCA_037355745.1). Classification (NCBI taxonomy): domain Eukaryota; phylum Bacillariophyta; class Bacillariophyceae; order Bacillariales; family Bacillariaceae; genus Pseudo-nitzschia; species Pseudo-nitzschia multiseries. Next base: position 8,301,899 of record CM074791.1, read on the forward strand.
AGGTGGAACGAATAGCACCGTGACGGATGCAGTTGCCGAAGCCGCTGCTATCAATGATCTTAAAATCACGCTTTTACTCGAAGCAACTCGACTTGATTCCCAGTCTGCGATGTCTGCTCCTCGGTCGACCGTACGTGCACACGTTCATGATTTCTCTTCTGACTCGACCCAACACAATGATGACTATGCTCTTCCAATCGAATTTGAAGGAGATTATCAAGATTATGCTGTGTTCAAGGCTGGACGTACCCCTGACCCTACCACAAGGTTGCCTACAAACATATGGAAGGCCTTGTCACGTCAGGACATGAAGAGTTGGCTCAGTTTTTCTCCGGAAGGAAAGAAAATCGTAGTTGCCTCATTGCGACACGACTTACTTAACACTAACCAACCTGACCCCAACAGTGTCAAACCCATTACACGAAAGGCATACCAACATGAACATTCGGTATCTTTTCAAGAAGACGATACTTCGACCAAGGATGAGCATGCCAATTCCACAGCAGACCTACATCCTGCTGTAGAGAACGATCGTAGAGGCGTTTTCCATGCGTCTCTAGGTGTATACAAATCAACGACCTCCTCGTCTAAGGACCAGCGACCTCTCAAGTCTTCCGTGTCACCCGCGCACCCAGCTCGATTCCTTTCCAACAACCCTGACATTCAGTACAAAAAGGACGGTGACACCCAAGTACCTGTCGAAACACCATCGTATTCCGCCAATTTTCACCAGTGGTATACTCCCGAGGATGATCTCACCTTTCCTAATGATGGTCCCGTAACGTCATACACATACCGTGTACACAAAACTACGGTTACTAGCCCTGGCTTTGCCATGGTTGATCGCGGCGCGAATGGCTGCATCATCGGTAATGATGCATGTCTCATCTCCAAGGATATCCCTCCACGATATGTTAACGTCACCGGCATTAACAATCATCAGGTACAAAACATTCCCATTGCTACATGCGGAGCATATTCAATGTCGAACAGAGGCCCCGTCATTCTCATTTTCAATGAATGTGCCTATACAGGACGACATCCTTCTATATTGTCATCCGGCCAAATGGAAGCATATTTTTCCACTGTAGACGACACGTCCATCAAAGCAGGCGGAGGACAGGTCATCACCACCTCCGATGGCTATGCACTGCCTCTTAGCATACGACACGGCTTACCATATCTTGCGATGCGAAAGTATACGACTGTCGAATTTGACACGTTACCACATGTTATCATGACGTCCGATAAACATTGGGACCCATCTGTTCTCGATACCACGATCAGTGCAAAGGATGAACAATTTCTCCAGAAATATCCTCCTCAACCACAGCAACTCCCCTATGCCGATTACGACGAATATGGGAACCCACGCTGCCTTGAAGGACTCGATATATCTGTTTCTCCCGGGTCCTCCACGGTTACATCCCTCAGCTCGTATTCCAGCCATACCACCCGATCTCCCTTTCTTCCAATTGATGATCATAAGAACAACGATCGCTCCTTTTGGCTTACTTCCACTGACTACGCTCATCAAGAACGTCTCGCATGCTGCGCGCCAACCGCAGTCTCTGGAACAGTCACTGCGTTTCCGACAAATTGTACAGCCAGTGACACTACACGCATTGCAGCTACACCACGCGAAAGATACCCCAACGAACATGACTACTTATCCCTGAAACCTTTCTTTTGTTGGGTTTCCACTGATCGCATCAAAGCTACTTTTGAAAACTCAACCCAATACGGTTCGTTAGCGGTTAGCCCTGATGGTAACATTTTCAAACGGTTTCATTCCCCTCAACCGGCCATGAACGTTCGCCCCTTTAATGACGATGTTATGTCCGATGCAGTCTATTCAGATGTCCCAGCAATTGATGGTGGATCCAAGATTGCCCAGATCTTCTTTGGCCGCAAATCGCATATCATTCACGTTGAAGAAATGCGTACCACCGGCGATTTTCTACCCTGCTTTCAGAACTTTGTTCGAAAATGGGGCAGACCCATCCGTCTCCTTTGCGACCACGGTAACTATCAATCAAGCAAGAAAGTCATGGATTACCTCAAGATGTTATGGATTGGACTCTGGCAAAGTGAACCGTACCATCAACATCAGAACCAATTCGAACGACGATACCAAACGTTCAAACGCATTGTCAATCGCGTCATGGATCGTACGGGCACACCACCACACATGTGGTTACTGTGCATGACATATGTCGCGGGTCTCCTTAATGTTGTCTCTGACCCTACGCTGTCCGACAAACAACCAATCTTCATTGCCACAGGTACAATTGGCGACATCAGCGCATACACCAGTTTCTTCTGGTTTGAACCTGTGTATTTCAAGACCAATGACTCCCCTTTCGGTACCAAATCTACCGAACGCCTAGGTCATTTCGTCGGCATCGCCGAACATGTTGGCAATGGGCTTTGTTTTCGAATCTGGGATCCAGTTACCAACAAGTTACTAGACCGGTCCGGTGTTCAATCTGCTCTTACACCTGAGTCACGTAACAAGCGCGCGGGCTTATTTACTGATGATGGTTTCATCAAATGGCGTAATGCAAAGGATTCCTTACCCCGTATATACGCCACTGGAGAAGCTCCAGCTTTCAAACATGGGGAGCATACCAATCAGAACAAACTCATTGACGAGTCTGCCAAACCAAACAGCTCAGTTTCCCCTAATGGTCCACCTGCTGATTCTGACACCGCCGATGACACCGTTCCATCTGCATCAACAGATATCACGCCCCACGCACCTGGCACTCAACCAAATCTTCAACCACCCACCCACCCCTCGTTACCGAGCTTTCTTTATAAGAAGGTCGATGACAGCCCGAGCTGGTCACCTTCTCCACTCCCTAACAACTATGGGGAGAGTCTTGATGGTCCTCCTACGGAACACATCTTCAGCAAGACATCTGATGGTGTTCTCCTTACTGAAGATGATTTTGATCCACCGGAATTAGCATACTTTGATGTTAGTGACGTCACAACTCCACACACCAACCCCGCTACTCCTTCAGTAGACCCATCTCAAGTAGTTGTTACCGACGAAGAAGGCAACGCACAATTTGACGATGATGGTAAACCTATTACCATTCCTACGATCCCGATTGCCGATCTACAAGGACGTTCCTTCCTTGTAACCAATCCCGATGGCACCCGGAAACGTCTCACCATTGTCGATGTTGAAGACAGTCTTGAACGCAATAAAGACTTCATCAAGTTCAAGTGCAAACACTCCGATGACGAAATCGATGATATCATTGCATACAATGACGTCATGAATTACATACATCGTGATTCAACACAAGAAGACGGCAAACTCTGGTCGTTTCGCCGCATCCTAGGACACCAAGGTCCACTGGATAACAAGCATCCTCAATACAAAGGTTCCAAGTATAACCTCTGGATTGAATGGGAGAATATGGAACGCACATATGAACCTCTGGCCAATATTGCAGCTGATGACCCGGTCACCGTTGCAAAATATGGGAAAGACAACAACTTGCTTGACCTTCCAGGTTGGAAACGTCTCAGGAGAATCACCAACCTAGCCCGACGAACCAAGAAACTTGATCGACTCGTGCATCAAGCCAAACTACGTTCTTTCCGTACCACTCCGCAGTATCAATATGGATTCAAAGTGCCTCGTAACCACGAAGAAGCCCTCCGATTTGATCAAGCCAACGGGAATACCAAATGGGAAGATGCCACCACTCTTGAAATGGCACAACTCAATGAATACAATACATTCATTGATAAAGGCGTGTACAAGACAAGCTCCATTCCCCCGGGATTCCAACAGATCAAGGTACACATGATATACGCTGTCAAACACGACGGAAGACACAAGGCTCGCCTCGTTGCTAACGGTAATCTCACTGAGGCCCCTATCCACAGTGTTTACGCAGGCGTCGTATCTCTTCGCGGTCTACGTATGTGCCTATTCCTAGCTGAACTCAACGATCTAGAAGCATGGGGTACCGACATAGGTAACGCCTACTTAGAAGCAGTAACCTGCGAGAAAGTATGCATCAAGGCAGGTCCCGAATTCGGATCGTTGGAGGGTCACCTATTGGTCATTTACAAAGCCTTATATGGTCTCAGGTCTTCAGGCAAGTGTTTTGGAGACTTACTCGCGGCTTGTCTCGTCGAACTCGGCTTCGAAAGATCCCGCGCAGAACCGGAAATATTCCTCAAACCAGGAATGAACAAGCATGGTGAACGTGTATATGAGCTTATATGCACATATGTAGATGACCTATGTCTCTGCATGGCCGATCCCAATTCCTTCTTGAAAATATTGCAATCGTCACCATATAACTTCAAATTGAAGGGATCCGGACCTATGAACTTTCATTTAGGATGTGGATTTGAGCGCGACGAACATGGTGTTTTGTGCATGAATCCCATAAAGTTCATCGAAAAGATGGAAGCATCTTACGAACAAATGTTCGGATGCAAACCAAGCACTAGGTTCCGATCGCCCATCGCGGAGAACGATCATCCTGAATTGGACTCCTCAGCCTTTCTTGAAGAAACCGGTATACAAAAATACCAAAGTATGATCGGTTCACTGCAATGGATCATCGCTATTGGACGTTTCGATGTACAAACAGCCGTGATGACGCTCTCAAGTTTCAGAGCCCAGCCACGAGATGGGCATCTCGAACGTGCTAAACGTATCTATGGATATATCTCCAAATTTAGACACTTTAAAATCAGATTCCGTGTGGAACCGCCGGATTTTATATTGACTAAACCCGACACCATCGACTGGTCCAATACCGTCTATGGGGAGCATTCTGAGGAGCTACCCGACGACGCTCCTGCACCGCTTGGAAAGACAGTAGTGTTATCACACTTCTACGATGCCAACCTCATGCATGATATTCTCAGTGGCAAGGCAGTTACCGGCATTCTTCATTTCGCGAACAAGACTCCCATGATGTGGTTCTCGAAGAAGCAGTCTACTACGGAAACAGCCACCTTTGGAGCTGAGTTTGTTGCAGGAAGGACTTGCATCGAACAGATTATCGATCTACGCCATTCATTCCGATACCTCGGAACACGAGTCCATGATATCTCATACTCTTGGGGTGACAACGAAAAGATGATCCAGACGTCGACCTTCCCTTACGCAAGGTTGCATAAGCGTCATAACATTCTATCGTATCACTACGTACGGAGCATGATAGCGAGAGGTTTCATTGCAATGATGCACATCCCAGGCAAGGATAACTGTGCAGACATTCTCACCAAGCATTGGAGTCACTCAGTTGTGTATCCACTGCTCAGGCCCATCTTCCACTTCTGTGGTAATACTGGCGACCTTCTCCAGGATGATGGAAGCATCATGTAGAGCGTGATGACCCTTCACAAGGAGACATGGGGAGTATTAAATTCCTTTCGTGACCAGAAGTACCAAAGCTACCAAAGGGTAGATTTCCTATGCGCATGAATCAATGAGTCCCGTATCCATCTAAGTAATCGATTCCCACGGCATATCGATTCCCACGGCGCATCGATTCCCATCGCGCATAAACGGTGAGCAATCCCTGTCTTACGATATTGCCATTGTTCTTCGGTGAGCAAACTCTGATTTCATAAAATATCACACGAGCTACAGGAGCAATTCCTGACCTTAATGATAAACATTTCATGGAGTCTTCCTAACGGAACAAGAGAAGAAAACCGTTGGCATGTGATTCTCACACAATACATATACATGCATACGAATATATATGGTCAACGACCAATACATGTACGGAAATAATCAGCGAGTAACCTCAGCACTACGCAACAGCAGTTGCAACGTATTCATCTCAATAAAAGAGATATCTTGCATTTCGGCAAGATTTCACTTTATCTCATACTTTTAACATTCAACTGATTTATATCCCAAAATTCACACTAGTTGCTACCAACTACTTGTAATCTACATACTAAGGTCTGTCTCGCTGCAATCTGAATAAGTCACAGCAAGAAGAGATCTGGCGTCTCCCTAGCTTCGCCTGTAGTCCGATTATCCGTTGCTGAAAGTATCCAAACACAATTGTCACGCGTAGAGTACAATCGTTCGTCTACTAACACACTAACGCAGCGTTGCTGTTCTTCAGAAGTCCTTGAATCAGACTCTCAACGAATCGGATTCAGAAGGAAAATAATAGATAAGATGAATCATGAAAGAAACAGAAGTGAGTTATCTGTTGTGGTTGGTGTGTCACCACCTAATTAATGCATTTGGGTACTGGATTCAGAGGAAAAATACACACTAATTTGCAATTCAAAATTCCAAAATCAGATATTTTGTGTGATTGAACCATGAATATTGTTCCTGTGGTTATGGATAAGGAGATGAAGCATGAAAGAAACAGAAGTGAGATATCTGTTGTGGTTTGTGCGTCAATAACTAATTAATGCATTTGGGTACTGGATTTGGAGGAAAAATACACACTAATTTGCAATTCAAAATTCCAAAATCAGATATTTTGTGTGATTGAACCATGAATATTGTTCCCGTTATGGATAAGATGAATCATGAAAGAAACAGAAGTGAGTTATCTGTTGTGGTTAGTGTGTCACCACCTAATTTATACATTTGGGTACTAGATTTGGAGGAAAAATACACACTAATTTGCAATTCAAAATTCCAAAATCATCTATTAAGTGTGATTGAACCATGAATATTGTTCCTGTTATGGATAAGATGAATCATGAAAGAAACAGAAGTGAGTTATCTGGTATGGTTTGTCACCACCTAATGAGTGCATTTGGGTACTAGATTTGGAGGAAAAATACACACTAATTTGCAATTCAAAATTCCAAAATCAGATATTTTGTGTGATTGAACCATGAAAATTGTTCCTGTTATGGATTAGATGAATCATGAAAGAAACAGACATGAGTTATCTGTTGTGTTTTGTGTGTCACCACCTAATTAGTGCATTTGGGTACTGGATTCAGAGGAAAAATACACACTAATTTGCAATTCAAAATTCCAAAATCATCTATTAAGTGTGATTGAACCATGAATATTGTTCCTGTGGTTATGGATAAGGAGATGAAGCATGAAAGAAACAGAAGTTAGTTATCTGTCATGCTTTGTGTGTCAATACCTAATGAGTGCATTTGGGTACTGGATTGAGAGGAAAAATACACACTAATTTGCAATTCAAAATTCCAAAATCAGATATTTTGTGTGATTGAACCATGAATATTGTTCCTGTGGTTATGGATAAGGAGATGAACCATGAAGGAAACAGAAGTGAGTTATCTGTTGTGGTTTGTGTGTCACCACCTAATTAATGCATTTGGGTACTGGATTGAGAGGAAAAATACACACTAATTTGCAATTCAAAATTCCAAAATCAGATATTTTGTGTGATTGAACCATGAATATTGTTCCTGTTATGGATAAGATGAATCATGAAAGAAACAGAAGTGAGTTATCTGTTGTGGTTTGTGTGTCACCACCTAATTAATACAAATGGGTACTAGATTTGGAGAAAAAATACACACTAATTTGCAATTCAAAATTCCAAAATCAGATATTTTGTGTGATTGAACCATGAATATTGTTCCTGTTATGATAAGATGAATCATGAAAGAAACAGAAGTGAATTATCTGTTGTGGTTTTTGTGTCAATACCTAATTAGTGCATTTGTGTACTGGATTTGGAGGGAAAAGTACACACTAATTTGCAATTCAAAATTCCAAAATCAGATATTTTGTGTGATTGAACCATGAATATTGTTCCTGTTATGGATGAGATGAATCATGAAAACAACAGAAGTGAGTTATCTGTTGTGGTTTGTGTGTCACCACCTAATTAATGCATTTGGGTACTGGATTGAGAGGAAAAATACACACTAATTTGCAATTCAAAATTCCAAAATCATCTATTAAGTGTGATTGAACCATGAATATTGTTCCTGTTATGGATAAGGAGATGAAGCATGAAAGAAACAGAAGTTAGTTATCTGTCATGCTTTGTGTGTCAATACCTAATTAGTGCATTTGGGTACTGGATTCAGAGGAAAAATACACACTAATTTGCAATTCAAAATTCCAAAATCAGATATTTTGTGTGATTGAACCATGAATATTGTTCCTGTTATGGGTAAGATGAATCACGAAAGAAACAGAAGTGAGTTATCTGTTGTGGTTTGTGTGTCACCACCTAATGAATGCATTTGGGTACTGGATTGAGAGGAAAATAACACACTAATTTGCAATTCAAAATTCCAAAATCATCTATTAAGTGTGATTGAACCATGAATTATTGAATATTGTTCCTGTGGTTATGGATAAGATGAATCATGAAAGAAACAGAAGTGAGTCATCTGTTGTGGTTGGTGTGTCACAAACTAATGTTTCCATTTGGGTACTGGATTTGGAGGAAAAATACACACTAATTTGCAATTCAAAATTCCAAAATCAGATATTTTGTGTGATTGAACCATGAATATTGTTCCTGTTATGGATAAGATGAATCATGAAAGAAACAGAAGTGAGTTAACTGTTGTGGTTTGTGTGTCACCACCTAATTAATGCATTTGGGTACTGGATTGAGAGGAAAAATACACACTAATTTGCAATTCAAAATTCCAAAATCAGATATTTTGTGTGATTGAACCATGAATATTGTTCCTGTTATGATAAGATGAATCATGAAAGAAACAGAAGTGAATTATCTGCCATAGTTTGTGTGTCACCACCTAATGAGTGCATTTGGGTACTGGATTTGGAGAAAAAATACACACTAATTTGCAATTAAAAAATAGAAAATCAGATATTTTGTGTGATCGAACCATGAATATTGTTCCTGTGGTTATGGATAAGGAGATGAAGCATGAAAGAAACAGAAGTGAGTTATCTGTTGTGGTTTGTGTGTCAATACCTAATTAATGCATTTGGGTACTGGATTCAGAGGAAAAATACACACTAATTTGCAATTCAAAATTCCAAAATCAGATATTTTGTGTGATTGAACCATGAATATTGTTCCCGTTATGGATAAGATGAATCATGAAAGAAACAGAAGTGAGTTATCTGTTGTGGTTAGTGTGTCACTACCTAATTAATGCATTTGGGTACTGGATTTGGAGGAAAATTACACACTAATTTGCAATTCAAAATTCCAAAATCAGATATTTTGTGTGATTGAACCATGGATATTGTTCCTGTTATGGATAAGATGAATCATGAAAGAAACAGAAGTGAGTTATCTGTTGTGGTTGGTGTGTCACCACCTAATTAATGCATTTGGGTACTGGATTCAGAGGAAAAATACACACTAATTTGCAATTCAAAATTCCAAAATCAGATATTTTGTGTGATTGAACCATGAATATTGTTCCTGTGGTTATGGATAAGGAGATGAAGTATTAAAGAAACAGAAGTGAGATATCTGTTGTGGTTTGTGCGTCAATAACTAATTAATGCATTTGGGTACTTGATTGGGAGGAAAAATAGACACTAATTTGCAATTCAAAATTCCAAAATCAGATATTTTGTGTGATTGAACCATGAATATTGTTCCCGTGGTTATGGATAAGGAGATGAACCATGAAAGAAACAGAAGTGAGTTATCTGTTGTGGTTAGTGTGTCACCACCTAATTAGTGCATTTGGGTACTGGATTTGGAGGAAAAATACACGCTAATTTGCAATTCAAAATTCCAAAATCATCTATTAAGTGTGATTGAACCATGAATATTGTTCCTGTGGTTATGGATAAGGAGATGAAGCATGAAAGAAACAGAAGTGAGTTATCTGTTGTGGTTTGTGTGTCAATACCTAATTAATGCATTTGGGTACTGGATTTGGAGGAAAAATACACACTAATTTGCAATTCAAAATTCCAAAATCAGATATTTTGTGTGATTGAACCATGAATATTGTTTCTGTGGTTATGGATAAGAAAATGAAGCATGAAAGAAACAGAAGTGAGTTATCTGTTGTGGTTTGTGTGTCACCACCAAATTAATGCATTTGGGTACTGGATTGAGAGGAAAAATACACACTAATTTGCAATTCAAAATTCCAAAATCAGATATTTTGTGTGATTGAACCATGAATATTGTTCCTGTGGTTATGGATAAGGAGATGAAGCATGAAAGAAACAGAAGTGAGATATCTGTTGTGGTTTGTGCGTCAATAACTAATTAATGCATTTGGGTACTGGATTTGGAGGAAAAATACACACTAATTTGCAATTCAAAATTCCAAAATCAGATATTTTGTGTGATTGAACCATGAATATTGTTCCCGTTATGGATAAGATGAATCATGAAAGAAACAGAAGTGAGTTATCTGTTGTGGTTAGTGTGTCACCACCTAATTTATACATTTGGGTACTAGATTTGGAGGAAAAATACACACTAATTTGCAATTCAAAATTCCAAAATCATCTATTAAGTGTGATTGAACCATGAATATTGTTCCTGTTATGGATAAGATGAATCATGAAAGAAACAGAAGTGAGTTAACTGTTGTGGTTTGTGTGTCACCACCTAATTAGTGCATTTGGGTACTGGATTCAGAGGAAAAATACACACTAATTTGCAATTCAAAATTCCAAAATCATCTATTAAGTGTGATTGAACCATGAATATTGTTCCTGTTATGGATAAGGAGATGAAGCATGAAAGAAACAGAAGTTAGTTATCTGTCATGCTTTGTCTGTCAATACCTAATTAGTGCATTTGGGTACTGGATTCAGAGGAAAAATACACACTAATTTGCAATTCAAAATTCCAAAATCAGATATTTTGTGTGATTGAACCATGAATATTGTTCCTGTTATGGGTAAGATGAATCACGAAAGAAACAGAAGTGAGTTATCTGTTGTGGTTTGTGTGTCACCACCTAATGAATGCATTTGGGTACTGGATTGAGAGGAAAATAACACACTAATTTGCAATTCAAAATTCCAAAATCAGATATTTTGTGTGATTGAACCATGAATATTGTTTCTGTTATGGATAAGATGAATCATGAAAGAAACAGAAGTGAGTTATCTGGTATGGTTTGTCACCACCTAATGAGTGCATTTGGGTACTGGATTTGGAGGAAAAATACACACTAATTTGCAATTCAAAATTCCAAAATCAGATATTTTGTGTGATTGAACCACGAATATTGTTTCTGTTATGGATAAGATGAATCATGAAAGAAACAGAAGTGAGTTATCTGTTGTGTTTTGTGTATCACCACCTAATTAGTTCATTTGGGTACTGGATTCAGAGGAAAAATACACACTAATTTGCAATTCAAAATTCCAAAATCATCTATTAAGTGTGATTGAACCATGAATATTGTTCCTGTGGTTATGGATAAGGAGATGAAGCACGAAAGAAACAGAAGTTAATTATCTGTCATGCTTTGTTTGTCAATACCTAATTAGTGCATTTGGGTATTGGATTGGGAGGAAAAATACACACTAATTTGCAATTCAAAATTCCAAAATCAGATATTTTGTGTGATTGAACCATGAATATTGTTCCTGTTATGGATAAGATGAATCATGAAAGAAACAGAAGTGAGTTATCTGGTATGGTTTGTCACCACCTAATTAATGCATTTGGGTAGTGGATTGAGAGGAAAAATACACACTAATTTGCAATTCAAAATTCCAAAATCAGATATTTTGTGTGATTGAACCATGAATATTGTTTCTGTTATGGATAAGATGAATCATGAAAGAAACAAAAGTGAGTTATCTGTTGTGGTATGTGTGTCACCACCTAATTAATGCATTTGGGTACTGGATTTGGAGGAAAAATACACACTAATTTGCAATTCAAAATTCCAAAATCAGATATTTTGTGTCATTGAACCATGGATATTGTTTCTGTTATGGACAAGATGAATCATGAAAGAAACAGAAGTGAATTATCTGTTGTGGTTTGTGTGTCACCACCAAATTAATGCATTTGGGTACTGGATTGAGAGGAAAATTACACACTTATTTGCAATTCAGAATTCCAAAATCATCTATTTTGTGTGATTGAACCATGAATATTGTTTCTGTTATGGATAAGATGAATCATGAAAGAAACAGTAGTGAGTTACAAGTTAGTTATCTGTCATGCTTTGTGTGTCAATACCTAATTAGTGCATTTGGGTACTTGATTGGGAGGAAAAATAGACACTAATTTGCAATTCAAAATTCCAAAATCAGATATTTTGTGTGATTGAACCATGAATATTGTTCCTGTGGTTATGGATAAGGAGATGAAGCATGAAAGAAACAGAAGTGAGTGATCTGTTGTGGTGTTTGTGTCACCACCTAATTAGTGCATTTGGGTACTGGATTGAGAGGAAAAATACACACTAATTTGCAATTCAAAATTCCAAAATCAGATATTTTGTGTGATTGAACCATGAATATTGTTCCTGTGGTTATGGATAAGGAGATGAACCATGAAGGAAACAGAAGTGAGTTATCTGTTGTGGTTTGTGTGTCACCACCTAATTAATGCATTTGGGTACTGGATTGAGAGGAAAAATACACACTAATTTGCAATTCAAAATTCCAAAATCAGATATTTTGTGTGATTGAACCATGAATATTGTTCCTGTTATGGATAAGATGAATCATGAAAGAAACAGAAGTGAGTTATCTGTTGTGCTATGTGTGTCACCACCTAATTAATACATTTGGGTACTAGATTTGGAGAAAAAATACACACTAATTTGCAATTCAAAATTCCAAAATCAGATATTTTGTGTGATTGAACCATGAATATTGTTCCTGTTATGATAAGATGAATCATGAAGGAAACAGAAGTGAGTTATCTGTTGTGGTTTGTGTGTCACCACCTAATTAATGCATTTGGGTACTGGATTGAGAGGAAAAATACACACTAATTTGCAATTCAAAATTCCAAAATCAGATATTTTGTGTGATTGAACCATGAATATTGTTCCTGTGGTTATGGATAATGAGATGAACCATGAAGGAAACAGAAGTGAGTTATCTGTCATGCTTTGTGTGTCAATACCTAATTAGTGCATTTGGGTACTGGATTCAGAGGAAAAATACACACTAATTTGCAATTCAAAATTCCAAAATCAGATATTTTGTGTGATTGAACCATGAATATTTTTCCTGTTATGGATAGTATGAATCATGAAAGAAACAGAAGTGAGTTATCTGTCATGGTTTGGGTGTCACCACCTAATTAGTGCATTTGTGTACTGGATTTGGAGGGAAAAGTACACACTAATTTGCAATTCAAAATTCCAAAATCAGATATTTTGTGTGATTGAACCATGAATATTGTTCCTGTTATGGATGAGATGAATCACGAAAACAACAGAAGTGAGTTATCTGTTGTGGTTTGTGTGTCACCACCTAATTAATGCATCTGGGTACTGGATTTGGAGGAAAAATACACACTAATTTGCAATTCAAAATTCCAAAATCAGATATTTTGTGTGATTGAACCATGAATATTGTTCCTGTTATGGATAAGATGAATCATGAAAGAAACAGAAGTGAGTTATCTGGTATGGTTTGTCACCACCTAATGAGTGCATTTGGGTACTAGATTTGGAGGAAAAATACACACTAATTTGCAATTCAAAATTCCAAAATCAGATATTTTGTGTTATTGAACCATGAAAATTGTTCCTGTTATGGATTAGATGAATCATGAAAGAAACAGACGTGAGTTATCTGTTGTGTTTTGTGTATCACCACCTAATTAGTGCATTTGGGTACTGGATTCAGAGGAAAAATACACACTAATTTGCAATTCAAAATTCCAAAATCATCTATTAAGTGTGATTGAACCATGAATATTGTTCCTGTGGTTATGGATAAGGAGATGAAGCATGAAAGAAACAGAAGTTAGTTATCTGTCATGCTTTGTGTGTCAATACCTAATGAGTGCATTTGGGTACTGGATTGAGAGGAAAAATACACACTAATTTGCAATTCAAAATTCCAAAATCAGATATTTTGTGTGATTGAACCATGAATATTGTTCCTGTGGTTATGGATAAGGAGATGAACCATGAAGGAAACAGAAGTGAGTTATCTGTTGTGGTTTGTGTGTCACCACCTAATTAATGCATTTGGGTACTGGATTGAGAGGAAAAATACACACTAATTTGCAATTCAAAATTCCAAAATCAGATATTTTGTGTGATTGAACCATGAATATTGTTCCTGTTATGGATAAGATGAATCATGAAAGAAACAGAAGTGAGTTATCTGTTGTGGTTTGTGTGTCACCACCTAATTAATACTTTTGGGTACTAGATTTGGAGAAAAAATACACACTATCACTCACTACATTCGTGATAGCCTCAGTAGCCAGCCTACTTGTAGTACTGTATGTGCAATGCTTGTAGTTCATGGGTGTGTTGGTGGGTTAAGCAATTGCTAGAGGGGGAGCCGGGAACTCCAGCCTGTTGGTTGTTTTGCAGGCTGTAGTCCGGTCCCTTAGTTTGCTGTGCCCACACACACCGGCGCACAGCCTGGCTTAACAGCTTGGGCAGTTAAGCCTTTGGCTGTTAAGCCTTTTCTGCGGGCGGGCGTGGTGGGCCAATTTTATTCTACTACTAATCGTTTTAGGAGCAAAAGAGTGAGCTTTGCTAGCCTTTGCGGGAGGGATGATCCTTTACCGCTTGTTCTAGTGCTAGCCTGTAATTTTTGATTGCAGACGAGTCTTTCGGTCGCAAGTAATCCATTCATACGAGCTACCGTGATACAGTGACACAGTGATACTTCTTATCCGGTGATACAGGGAATCGGTTGTATTGTTCTGGTAGGGTTCGTAGTAGGGTTGCGCTTTGCTGGAGGAATCCGTAGCACGCTTGTTGTGGCTATCCGGGTCTAAGCGCGTGCTTAGAAGCTGGTTTTTGTGATACAGCAGGGATTCGATCGTGTAGATTGTAATTCTTCGCGTGATACAGGGAATCGATCGTATCGATCGTATTCCTTCTGGTACTCGGCGTGAACTGTCGTAGGCTTGCGCTTTTCTGGAGGAATCCTTTGCCGGCTTGTTGAGGCTAGAAGCTGGTTTTAGGGACAGTGAAATCTACTAGATTTCTACTAGGTTTTCCCCCCGTCTGGCTCTCCACCGGTTGTAGGGAGTGCCACGTGGCACTACCATTACTTTCATTCGGCTCGCTACATCAACTATCACTCACTACATTCGTGATAGCCTCAGTAGCCAGCCTACTTGTAGTACTGTATGTGCAATGCTTGTAGTTCATGGGTGTGTTGGTGGGTTAAGCAATTGCTAGAGGGGGAGCCGGGAACTCCAGCCTGTTGGTTGTTTTGCAGGCTGTAGTCCGGTCCCTTAGTTTGCTGTGCCCACACACACCGGCGCACAGCCTGGCTTAACAGCTTGGGCAGTTAAGCCTTTGGCTGTTAAGCCTTTTCTGCCATTGGGCCACAAGCCACAGGGTGGGAGCTGGATGGAGACTGGACCTGGAGGAGACAGGAGGCCAGACTGCGAGGGTGGGAGATTCCCCAAGAGGAATCAGAGAGAGCTGCCAGGGGGAGTGGGGGCGGCAGCCGGCACCCACTCTTCTGGCAGGAAGGAGTATGTTCCATTGTTGAACATTACAGAGGCAAGATTCTGGAAGATGGGGAGGGACTGCTGGTGCAAGTACCTCATCATGCAGTCACTGTGCCATCTTGCCAGAAGCTTGATGACATTAGAATCACATTTGCCCTGGAGCAGGGCCATAGCCCCTCCCGCTCGAAGGGACCGAGCTGAGATTGCTGCAGGGGAGATGCCGGTGGTCTGATAGAGGGTCTGGGCATAGACTCGCATGGAGGATGTGACAGTTGCTGCGCGAACGAGGGTGAGAACCCCATTGTCAAAGTAACTGGCCAGCTTGAGATCTGGGCTGAAAGGGTGGTTGCTGGTGCAGCAGCCCCTGAGGTGGAGCACTTGGCGCGCGCATGCTGCTACAGGGCAGCATAGGTTGTCGCCACTCCTGGCATGAGCAACTACCTCACCTTTGTCCCCATTCTTCTGTGTGGTGAATGTCAGGGTGACAGAGGTAGCAGCCAGTAGCTCATGTTCAGGGCCATCATGGTGGAGAAATTTGGAGCCAAGGTAGAAGGAGACCTCCTTGAGGTGGAAGGCTTGGTCGTCCCTGGTAGTACCAGTGTACTCACCAGGGCGCAGACAGAAAAAGAAGGCTATGCAAATCATGTTTGCAATGGCCTGTCGGGTAGGGGAAGGGGAGTCATAGTATGCAAAGCGAAGGGCATGCATGACCAGGGTGATGGGGACTGGTTTGACCCGGCACGGGGCTGGGTCTAGCTTGGCATAGGCCTTGAACTGGGCAGTTAGCCTGAAGTCAAGACTGCCGGTAGAGTTGGTTCTTGGGTCTTTGGACCCCAAGCGGGCCAGCGTCTGGCCCACTGACCTGAGGGTGTCCGATACTGTGCGAGATCTGATGGGCTTGCCGCTATGGGATAGTCGGCCGTCATGGAGGCGCTGGGCAAAGACTTGGAGGATGGGGATTGGATCTGTAACAGAGTGGAGGGTTGGTTCAAAGCCTTGAGACACACAGAATTGAACCCATTGATTCCAATGGGCATCCTTGCGCTTGGCATAGAGCTCAGTGACTGAAGCGCGCATGGTCTTCTGGATAGAGCCAAGGTCAGAGCAGAATGCATGGGAGGCTGCAGGGGACATAAGATCCAGGGCAAGTCCTGGGGGTAGGTGGTGTTGAAATGATTGAGAAGGGCAGTGTCAGAGAGGTCAGAGCGAGAGAGCAAATCAGCTAGGTGATTCACAGGTCCAGGGATGTAATCCCTGAGGGGGACATATTGGTGGAGCCGCTGGTGCAGGGACTGAATTCGAAGGAGGTAGGCTGCAGGCCCAGTAGTAGTGGTGGCGCCTTTCCTTTGCCAATAGACTGCTGCTGTGTTGTCATAGCAGTTGTGAGTGGTTCTGGATTGGACACAGGCAGCTTGGGCAAGGATGTCATTGTGGGCAATGGAACCAGCGAGCTCAAGGTCACTGTTGGTGATGGTGCCACTGGGGTTGTCAAAGGTGACTAGTTGGGTGGAGACCCACTTGGGGAATGCATGCCTCCACATGATGGGCTGCACCGCGCCAGTGGGAAGGGGGACAAAATGGATGCCCCCCATGCCCCTACCAGAGGCATCACAAGCGCCGAGGGTGGCTGGGAAAGTGTCAGGGACTAGTTCGGCAATGGAAGTAGGCCTGGTGGATAGGTCATTGGCCAGCCATTGGAAGTCGCGAAGGAAGCTATGGACGCGCTTGGTGAGCTGGAGGCGCTGCCTGCCCGGTTCCTGGTGGCGGAAGGCTTCTTGGAGGATGGAGAAGAGGCCAATGGCGCCAGGGATGGCAAGGGCCATCGATCGGAGTTCCCCCAGGACTTGGTGCCATTGTTTGATAGGAACATGGCGCTGGTTGGGGGAAATGGAATGAAGTATCTCCTGTAGCCGGGCCACTCGATGGGGAGGAAGGCGGATGGTTTTGTTGATGGAATCAATGAGCCAGCCCAGGATGACTTTCTTGGTGGTCCATCTGGCGTCCCCTTGGAGCATTTTCTTGAGGGAGGCTGGTTCCTGTCTGAACGGAGTGTCAGAGGCCTCCAGGGGCCGGAAGACTTTGTCCAGAGACTGGAAGAGCACCCGCTTGATGGCGCGTCGGGTCCATTGGTTGCCTTGTGCAAGGCCACAGAAGTCATCCACATAGACATCCCAGTATCGCACCGGCGTCTTGGTGGGAGTGGTACTATGAGGAGTGGGCAGATGGGGCACCCTAGGGGTAGTAGCTTCAGGGGGAGCTGGAGGCGCGGCGGGCGTGGCTTCAGAGGCAAGATCCAGTCGATGGGGTGTGATCCTGGCCTCTGCCAGCCCTGTGGAGAGGGTGGCGTTGGCCAGGTCTGCAATGGTTTCTGTAAAGGCACAGAAGTTTGGCGGGCTGGATTTCCACCCCATGGGGTTGGTGAGGGGGATTCCAATGAGTGGTGGCTCGCCCTTTCGGGAAGGGAATAGCACTCCTAGCTTCATGGTGTCTTCTGGGTTCAACTGGACCCGGTAGAATCCATCCGCGAGGTCAATCTTGGACATGTAGACTGGGCCAAACCGAGGGTTCGCCCGGTGCAGCTTGGTGAGGAGCCGGGGCAGGGTGTGGCCAAATTGCATGGCTTCTGCTGGGGCGAGAGGGATGGTGTCTTGGTTAACTTCAGAGTAGGTGTAGTCTGAGATCATTCGGGGGCGCCGGCCTCGCTGGGGGACTAGCCCCAGTGGACTCAGCCGGAGGTTTGGAAGGTCGTTGATGAGACTGGCAGGGAGGACAGTCCATTGTTGCTTGTCCATCATGTCGGCATACTCTTCCCGCAGGAAGGCAATGCCCTGGTGGGAAGATTGGTGAGGCCCCCTGGAGAGGGCACTGGCAATCCTAGCAGGGGTCCAAGGTTGGCCTGTCATGGAGGCCGGAGTGCCTTCTTTCCCAAAGTGGGCTAAGAGGGGGCTGGCTGGATGGGGGAGATTACCCACATCGGGGTGGATGTCACCTTGTCCTCGGATTGTCCGGATGAAGTCCCCCCAGCTAGTGCTGTTGTTGTAGACCGTGATAGCCCGGTTGACGTGCACGTCGAGCCTGTCAGTGGGGTACCGAGGCACAGTGTTGCTGGGTGAAGCGGCCAGCAAGGTGCTGGGTGGAGAGGCCAGCGCGTCGCCGGACTTAGACAGGAGGGGGGTGACTTGGGGCTTGGACCGAGGCACGAATGCTGCAGGGACTAGGGGTTCGGGCCTAGGCAAGAATGCTGCAGGGACTAGGGGTTCGGGCCTAGGCAAAGCTGTGGGAGTGACTAGGAGCTCGGGCCTAGGCAATGGGTTGGCCGGGACTGTAGGGGGCCCGGTAGGGACTGTGGCAGGGACTAGGGACTCGGACGTAGGCCTTGGCAAGGGGAGAGGGGTTGCTGCCCCCATGGGGGGCGCTTCCGTGGCATCTGTAGAACTGGTGGAGATCTGGGAAGGCACATACAAGTTGGGAGGGGTACATGCGCGCGCGTGCTGTTTGTGCTTACCTAATTCATGTGTGATTCGTAAGTGAGGATTAGATTCGTGATTAGATGATGGATTGTTACTTAGGATGATCCCCCCAAGGCCCATGTGGGGTGGGGAGGGCTCCGCGCCCAAGTGAGGGCGCGTGCCGACCGGTCAGGCATATGCCTCTTGGCACCATTCCCAGAGTAGATCTTGCTCGGTGGGAGTGATGGCCACGTGGTCATATATGTGCTTGCAGCTGCTGAAGCAGGCACCCTTGATGTGCCACGAGTGGCATCTCTCTTGGCCGTCTGGTCTGGAGAGGGGGCCTTTCCCTTTGTCTCTCATAACTTGGATGGCTTCCCTCATTTTTGCTGACTCCAGTTTCTTGACAATGGGATGATTGCTGTCTTGGAGGCGGGAGTCCCGGTGTGGATTGGTGAGTTGTGTTTGTTGCGTCCCCACGGTTGGGTTGCGGACTCCCGGGCTGCTAGAGGGAGTGGTGCTGTTGTTGTTGTTGTTGTGGCTACTCCCCTTGGCGCCCGCCTTGGTGGGGGATGGAGGAGGATCCGGCCGTCGCAGTAGTCTCAGGGCAGCCACATTGGAGACATTGGGGAGCCAGTTGAGGTTCTGGCTCATCCGGAAGGTGTGGAAGTCCACCCCAAAGTCCGGGGAGGGAAGGATGGAGGCTGCTTCCCACTGTTCCTCAAGCCATCCCCTGACTCGGATTTGGAAGTAGTAGACTACAATGGCAGGTGTGAGGAATTCGCCCACCTCATCTGCAATTGCTCTTCGGAGGGGCATCTGCTGGATCTTGAGCCTGCGGAGGCCTTGTTGGTAGCTGGTGACGACATCATGGTTGAGTCCTAGGATGGTGGCTAGGACGGCCAGGTAGCTCTCCAGCTGGGTGGTGGCTTCAGTCCAGTCGACAGGGATGTAGGCCTTTGTCTTCTGGAGCTCCAGGGAGTCCTTCAAGGTGAGGGAGTTGCCTTCAGTGGAGATCATAGTGTCATAGGCTGCCACAGTGGCGGCTGCCTCCTGCTCCCTTTTCAGGGTGGCGGCAGACCCACCCGGGGGTGTGAAAGCCATGGGGAGTATTCCATCTGCCACATCAAAGGGGTCAGTACCATGGAAGTTGCCATCCTGGAACCTCTTGAGA
Source organism: Pseudo-nitzschia multiseries (assembly GCA_037355745.1). Classification (NCBI taxonomy): domain Eukaryota; phylum Bacillariophyta; class Bacillariophyceae; order Bacillariales; family Bacillariaceae; genus Pseudo-nitzschia; species Pseudo-nitzschia multiseries. The sequence goes on from CM074791.1 coordinate 8,322,073, forward strand.
GCGGCGGTGGTAATCAAGGGGGCTTGGATCCCCAACTCAGAAGCCCTGGCTGCCACTTGGCTTTGGAAAATCATGTGGGTCCTTTCGTGCTTGCTCTTTTGAGCCCAGGCTTGGTAGATAGGGGGGAGGTTCGCTTCTTCCTGTTTACCACAGAGCAGGAGCAAGCGCTGGGTGTACAAGGGGCCCCAAGTGGTCTTCACTGTCTGCGACCGCTTGTGGTCCATATTCTCACTTAGCTTTAGTTGGTGGTCTGTGAGGGCCGTGACTGCTGCTGTGAGCTTTGGGTCTCCTGGTGGAGCCCCAGTTCGAGCCAGTTCTGGCAGGTCCCGGTACATCACCTTAAGCTTCATGTAGCTGATAAGGCCGGTCTCGTTTCTAAAGAATGGACCTGGTTGCTGGAGCATGGGGCTGCCACCGGGTTCTGTAGCTGTAGTCCCGGCTAACCTGAGAGTGTTAAACAGGGGGGTGCAGGACTCCATTAGCCCAGCCATGTTGGCCCAAGGATGGAGGATCTCCAGGGCTTGTTTGGGAGAGAGCCCTTTTCCCAAGAGAAAGTGCACCAACTCAAAGGGAATGAACAAAGACTTGTGGGCCTGTATCAACTCAGAGTGGGCGGTCCCCTCTGGTATCACTGGGAGGGGCGTTGCAGGGTGCGCCTCCAACTCTGCCAGGTGATGATCCAGGGTTAGCACTCGCGTGGCTGTTGTGGGGGACAGCATGGCTGCATCTACTAGCACCAGTTCCCCAGCTTCCCCTTCATTGTCGTCCAGGTACCCAAAGGCCTTGTTTTTGTTGGGGCTGTGTTGAGCCAAGGGCCCCGGGTACTTTCGAAGGCCATGCACCAATCGGAGGCAGGGCAGGCCTTGGGAGTCAGCTACAAAGATCCCCAGCGCGCCCACAGCCTCAGCCTCAAAGAGGTTGAGTAGATGTTCCAAGAGGACCTGGGGGGGGGAGGCCAGAGTGAAGTAGCTGAAGATGGTCGAGTAGGCCTTGTCGCGCTCTGCTGTGCTCCCAAAGGGGCTTGGAGTGGTCCGGAAGTACTCTGAGTAGGTCAACATCTCTAGGTCAGGAACTGAGAATCAATGATCTCGGAGCCGAGTCGACTGTACGCTTGGTGGTGCGGACTAGCGGAGAAGTCGAGGTCTTAGGGAGACGCTGATGGGAGGAGCGGATGGTCGGAGTAGATCGACTGGCTCTGGGAGGTGCGGACTATCGGAGAGTCAATATCTTAGGGCGAAGACGATTGGAGGCGCGAATTAGGGCGGCAGCGGCTGGAGGTGCGTGTTTGCCGAGTAGGTTGACTGGTGACCAACCGATTCGCGGACGCTCGGTGCTGTATCTATCCAGGCCAGGCCTGCTGTAATGACAATAGGGAGCCGGTGATGACAAGGAGCGGTGGGGGTGTGAGTGTGTTAGTAAGAGACTGACTGCTGTAGGAGTACGCTAGGCCAGGCTAGGGGACCAACCGGTAGACTGCTGTACGGGTACACTAGGCAGGGCTAGGGGACCAGGACAGATAGGCTTGTCGTACGGGTACAATAGGGATGACTATTGGACCTGGACGCGTTAACCAATTTTATTCTACTACTAATCGTTTGCCGGCAGACCCTTCCCTCACCGCAGCCTTCTCAGCGCTCACTGACCAGCAACTAAAACTGAGTGAGTCTCTAGACCAAAGACGACAAGAATCCTCTAAGCTGCACTCTGTAAGAGAAGTGTGGGGGAACCTGTACACTGAAAGGCTCCTACTCCTCTGTGGGAAAACAACCGAATCCGATCTTCCCCCCATCTACACAGCCTGGGCCAAGAAGAGCAAGCATGAAAAGACCCACATGGTCCTCCAAAGTCAAGTGGCCACAGATGCCTACAATCTTGGCATCCAAGCGCCACTCATCACCACAGCCGTACTCAAAAGGTTCCAAGATTGCAACTTCTATGGGACTGACCCATTTGATGTAGCAGACGGCATACTCCCCCTAGCCTTCACCCCCCCAGGAGGATCAGCGGCTACCCTCAAGCGCGAGCATGAAGCGGCCGCTAATGTAGCAGCATATGACACCATGATCTCCACCCATGGCAACTCCCTCTCCCTCAAGGACTCTCTAGATTTGCAAAAGACCAAAGCCTACATCCCCCTGGATTGGACAGAGGCTACCACTCAGCTGAAAAGCTACTTAGCGGTACTAGCCACCATTCTAGGCGCCACACATAATGTAGTGAAAGCTTACCAACGCGGTCTCTCCAGGTTAGAGTGGCAACAAATGCCCCTCAGAAGAGCCATAGCAGATGAACTAGGCGACCGGATCACTCCTGCAATTGTGGTGTACTACTTCCAGGTCCGCATTCGAGGTTGGCTAGAAGAACAATGGGAAGCAGACACCACCCTCCCTTCCCCAGACTTTGGGGAAGACATCCACAGGTTCAGAATGACCCAGAACCTCAACTGGCTCCCAAATGTGTCCAACGTCGATGCATTGCGAGCCCTCCAGCAACCTAGCACACCGATCGCCCCTCCAAGCGCCCCTCCCGCTCAATCGGGAGGCGCCCTTCCCTCTAGAGGCAACAATCCGCGCCAAGACCAGCTGCACAACCCCACCAGAGACTCCCGATTCTCCGATCCCTCCGATCCCATCAGCGCCAGAATCACAAAGAACACCATGAGGTCTGTCATCGCAGCCATGAAAACCAAAGGCAAAACACCTGTCAAACGCCCCGATGGCCGGGAACGCTGCCATTCCTGGCACATACGAGGCAACTGCTTCACTGGATGCAGACACCTCTATGACCACTCCCCCATCACATCCAGGGAGCAAGACCAGCTCTGGGAGTGGTGCCAAGAGGCATATGCAGCCTGATTCGCCGGCAAGCGCCACCACATCCAAGGCGCCGCGCCCCCTCTCAAGCTCATTGCCACAGGGGACTTCACCACACCCCATCCCAATACCCACCCTTCCACACGCCACACTACGCAACGCCTTCCCTTCCGCTTCCTTCCCTTACCCCAATCCACCCCCCGACGCGTCCCTCTCGCTTCACCGCACTCGGCGCCGCCCTCGGCAGCTTCTCCACACGCGCCGCCCTCGGCAGCTTCTCCACACTCCGAAACCCCCCTCCCATCTGACTTAGGTAAGCCACACCCTCGCGTTGTTTCTGACCCCCCCACCCCGTCGCCGCCACCCAGCTCTTTTGCCGCTAATCGTTTTAGGAGCAAAAGAGTGAGCTTTGCTAGCCTTTGCGGGAGGGATGATCCTTTACCGCTTGTTCTAGTGCTAGCCTGTAATTTTTGATTGCAGACGAGTCTTTCGGTCGCAAGTAATCCATTCATACGAGCTACCGTGATACAGTGACACAGTGATACTTCTTATCTGGTGATACAGGGAATCGGTTGTATTGTTCTGGTAGGGTTCGTAGTAGGGTTGCGCTTTGCTGGAGGAATCCGTAGCACGCTTGTTGTGGCTATCCGGGTCTAAGCGCGTGCTTAGAAGCTGGTTTTTGTGATACAGCAGGGATTCGATCGTGTAGATTGTAATTCTTCGCGTGATACAGGGAATCGATCGTATCGATCGTATTCCTTCTGGTACTCGGCGTGAACTGTCGTAGGCTTGCGCTTTTCTGGAGGAATCCTTTGCCGGCTTGTTGAGGCTAGAAGCTGGTTTTAGGGACAGTGAAATCTACTAGATTTCTACTAGGTTTTCCCCCCGTCTGGCTCTCCACCGGTTGTAGGGAGTGCCACGTGGCACTACCATTACTTTCATTCGGCTCGCTACATCAACTAATTTGCAATTCAAAATTCCAAAATCAGATATTTTGTGTGATTGAACCATGAATATTGTTCCTGTTATGATAAGATGAATCATGAAAGAAACAGAAGTGAGTTATCTGTTGTGGTTTTTGTGTCAATACCTAATTAGTGCATTTGTGTACTGGATTTGGAGGGAAAAGTACACACTAATTTGCAATTCAAAATTCCAAAATCAGATATTTTGTGTGATTGAACCATGAATATTGTTCCTGTTATGGATGAGATGAATCATGAAAGAAACAGAAGTGAGTTATCTGTTGTGGTTTGTGTGTCACCACCTAATTAATGCATTTGGGTACTGGATTTGGAGGAAAAATACACACTAATTTGCAATTCAAAATTCCAAAATCAGATATTTTGTGTGATTGAACCATGAATATTGTTCCTGTTATGGATAAGATGAATCATGAAAGAAACAGAAGTGAGTTATCTGGTATGGTTTGTCACCACCTAATGAGTGCATTTGGGTACTGGATTTGGAGGAAAAATACACACTAATTTGCAATTCAAAATTCCAAATCAGATATTTTGTGTGATTGAACCATGAATATTGTTCCTGTGGTTATGGATAAGGAGATGAAGCATGAAAGAAACAGAAGTGAGTGATCTGTTGTGGTGTGTGTGTCACCACCTAATTAGTGCATTTGGGTACTGGATTCAGAGGAAAAATACACACTAATTTGCAATTCAAAATTCCAAAATCAGATATTTTGTGTGATTGAACCATGAATATTGTTCCTGTGGTTATGGATAAGGAGATGAAGCATGAAAGAAACAGAAGTGAGTTATCTGTTGTGGTTTGTGTGTCAATACCTAATTAATGCATTTGGGTACTGGATTTGGAGGAAAAATACACACTAATTTGCAATTCAAAATTCCAAAATCATCTATTTTGTGTCATTGAACCATGGATATTGTTTCTGTTATGGACAAGATGAATCATGAAAGAAACAGAAGTGAATTATCTGTTGTGGTTTGTGTGTCACCACCAAATTAATGCATTTGGGTACTGGATTGAGAGGAAAATTACACACTTATTTGCAATTCAAAATTCCAAAATCATCTATTAAGTGTGATTGAACCATGAATATTGTTTCTGTTATGGATAAGATGAATCATGAAAGAAACAGAAGTGAGTTACAAGTTAGTTATCTGTCATGCTTTGTGTGTCAATACCTAATTAGTGCATTTGGGTACTTGATTGGGAGGAAAAATACACACTAATTTGCAATTCAAAATTCCAAAATCATCTATTTTGTGTGATTGAACCATGAATATTGTTCCTGTGGTTATGGATAAGGAGATGAAGCATGAAAGAAACAGAAGTGAGTGATCTGTTGTGGTGTGTCTGTCACCACCTAATTAGTGCATTTGGGTACTGGATTCAGAGGAAAAATACACACTAATTTGCAATTCAAAATTCCAAAATCAGATATTTTGTGTGATTGAACCATGAATATTGTTCCTGTGGTTATGGATAAGGAGATGAACCATGAAGGAAACAGAAGTGAGTTATCTGTTGTGGTTTGTGTGTCACCACCTAATTAATGCATTTGGGTACTGGATTGAGAGGAAAAATACACACTAATTTGCAATTCAAAATTCCAAAATCAGATATTTTGTGTGATTGAACCATAAATATTGTTGCTGTGGTTATGGATAAGGAGATGAAGCATGAAAGAAACAGAAGTGAGTTATCTGTTGTGGTTAGTGTGTCACCACCTAATTAATACATTTGGGTACTGGATTTGGAGGAAAAATACACATTAATTTGCAATTCAAAATTCCAAAATCATCTATTAAGTGTGATTGAACCATGAATATTGTTCCTGTGGTTATGGATAAGGAGATGAATCAAGAAAGAAACAGAAGTGAGTTATCTGTTGTGGTTTGTGTGTCACCACCTAATTAATGCATTTGGGTACTGGATTGAGAGGAAAATTACACACTAATTTGCAATTCAAAATTCCAAAATCAGATATTTTGTGTGATTGAACCATGAATATTGTTTCTGTTATGGATAAGATGAATCATGAAAGAAACAGAAGTGAGTTACAAGTTAGTTATCTGTCATGCTTTGTGTGTCAATACCTAATTAGTGCATTTGGGTACTTGATTGGGAGGAAAAATACACACTAATTTGCAATTCAAAATTCCAAAATCAGATATTTTGTGTGATTGAACCATGAATATTGTTCCTGTGGTTATGGATAAGGAGATGAAGCATGAAAGAAACAGAAGTGAGTGATCTGTTGTGGTTTGTGTGTCACCACCTAATTAGTGCATATGGGTACTGGATTCAGAGGAGAAATACACACTAATTTGCAATTAGAAATTCCAAAATCAGATATTTTGTGCGATTGAATCATGAATATTGTTTCTGTTATTGAAAAGATGAATCATGAAAGAAACAGAAGTGAGTTACAAGTTAGTTATCTGTTGTGCTTTGTGTGTCAATACGTAATTAGTGCATTTGGGTACTGGATTTGGAGGAAAAATACACACTAATTTGCAATTCAAAATTCCAAAATCATCTATTAAGTGTGATTGAACCATAAATATTGTTGCTGTGGTTATGGAGAAGGAGATGAATCATGAAAGAAACAGAAGTGAGTTATCTGTTGTGGTTTGTGTGTCACCACCTAATTTGTGCATTTGGGTACTGCATTGAGAGGAAAAATACACACTAATTTGCAATTAGAAATTCCAAAATCAGATATTTTGTGTGATTTAACCATGAATATTGTTTCTGTTATTGAAAAGATGAATGATGAAAGAAACAGAAGTGAGTTACAAGTTAGTTATCTGTGGTGCTTTGTGTGTCAATACCAAATTAGTGCATTTGGGTATTGGATTGGGAGGAAAAATACACACTAATTTGCAATTCAAAATTCCAAAATCATCTATTAAGTGTGATTGAACCATGAATGTTGTTCCTGTGGTTATGGATAAGGAGATGAAGCACGAAAGAAACAGAAATGGTTTGTCTGTTGTGGTTTGTGTGTCACCACCTAATGAGTGCATTGGGGACTGGATTTGTTAATTTCCTATTGAAACTGGCTGTTGAGCTGACTCAATCCAAAGGCAAGGAGGAACAACGGGAGCTGTGGCTGCAGGCCGGTTGAGGTGCCGGTCTGTTGTGTCTAATATTTCTCTGATATCCAATACGACTGGACCCTAATCCAACCAGATCTATTCTGACTATCGGCAACGGACGCAATCAGTTAGATCTTAAGCTTGTAGTTCTACAGTAGGACGCAAGGGCGTCCGATGCAAGGTTTAAGGTTGAATAATCAAATAATCTAAAAGTATGCGCTTTAGCTTGCTGGGGAGCAAGATAGCACTTTAAAGCGTGCTGCCGCTAATACAGCACGGTGAAATTACGAGTATTTGTATGGTAAATTACCGTGTTGTTGGAAATACAACATGGTATACCATGTAATTCGTGTTGCCGCTAATACAACACGTATTTTGTGCAGCAGAAACAAGTTCGTGAACACAAGGATCAAACCTCTGCTATCTTTTCTTGAAAACAAAACACTTAACAAGATTGCTAGCATATGCTAGTTTCTGCGTGTGTTCTCTCTTTGATCTTTAAGTATCGAATAATTCGATCGTACGAGTGACGATCATTTGGCTCGCAAGATTGAGCCATTTGGTCAAGAATGAGACACTTGGCTCACAAGGTCGAGCCATTTGGTCAAAAAATGAGATATTTAGCTCACAGATTGAGCCATTTGGTCCATGACGTTAAACATCATGATTCGCGTGCAAGTAAGCTGGACGCGTGCGAGTAAAGAATGAGATACCACTGTACCATTATTACATACTTCTACGCCGGACATGAAAGGAATTTAATACTCCCCATGTGTCCATGGGAAAGCACTCTCTAAGATCTGATGCAATCGTCCTGCAACAAATCACCTGTGTTTCCACAGTAGTGAAAGATAGGCTTGAGCAATGGATACACCACTGAATGTCCCCAATGTTTTGTGAGGATATCAGCACAATTATCCTTGCCTGCAAGATGTTGCATGAGGATGAAACCTCTTGCGATCATGCTTCTAACATAGTGATATGAAAGAATGTGATGCCTCTTGTGGAGCCTTGCGTATGGGAATGTGGAGGTTTGGATCATCTTTTCATTATCTCCCCATGTGTAAGACGTGTCATGCACTCTAGTACCAAGATACCTGAATGACTGACAAATGTCAACAATTTGCTCAATGCAGGTTCTAGCAGATACAAATTCAGCGCCAAAGGTGGCTGTTTCAGATGTTGCTTGCTTCTTGGAGAACCACATGATGGGGGTCTTGTTTGCGAAATGCAGGATGCCAGTGACAGCTTTACCACTCATGATGTCATGCATTAAGTTTGCATCATAGAAATGAGACAACACAACTACCTTACCCAGGGGTTTAGGAGCATCGCTTGGTAGGTCTTCAGAGTGCTCCCCATATACGGTGTTGGACCAGTCTGTACTGGTACCTTCAGTGAGTACAAAATCGGGTACACCCACTCTGAATCTGATTTTGAAGTGCCGAAACTTGGAGATGTAACCGTAGATTCTTTTGGCTCTATTGAGATGGCCTTCCCTGGGTTGCACTCGGAAGCTAGACAATGTCATAACAGCAGTCTGCACATCAAAACGTCCAATAGCTAGACCCATTGAAGTGAGCCAATCATGCTTTGATACTTTTGGATATCAGTATCACTTAGGAATGATGATGAGTCTAGCTCTGGGTGATCATTCTCAGCAAGGGGTGAATGGAATCTGGTGGTAGGTTTGCAACCAAACATTTGTTCATATGAGGCCTCCATTTTCTCGATGAACTTGATGGGGTTCATGCAGAGCACACCATGTTCATCTCTTTCGAAACCACATCCCAAATGAAAGTTCATTGGGCCAGAACCCTTTAATTTGAAATTATAAGGTTCAGACTGTAGGATTACCAGAAAGGTTTCTGGATTGGCCATACATAAGCAAAGGTCGTCAACATATGTGCATATGAGCTCATATACTGGCTCCCCATGTTTGTTGTTGCCAGGCTTGATAAAGATTTCAGGCTCTGCCTTGGATCTTTCAAAACCTAGTTCAACAAGGCAGGCAGCAAGTAGATCACCAAAGCACTTGCCAGATGATCGAAGTCCATATAGAGCCTTGTAAATCAATAGGAGGTGGCCTTCTAGTGGTCCAAATTCAGCGCCAGCCTTGATGCATACTTTCTCACAGGTAACAGCTTCGAGGTATGCATTACCAATGTCAGTTCCCCATGCTTCTAAGCTATTCAATTCAGCAAGGAATAGGCACATGCGCAGGCCACGAAGGGAAACAACTCCTGCATACACACTGTGAATGGGAGCTTCAGTGAGATTGCCATTTGCAACTAGCCGGGCTTTGTGTCGGCCATCATGCTTCACAGCATAAATCATGTGGACCTTGATCTGTTGGAAACCAGTTGGTATATTGCTAGCCTTGTAGATACCTTTGTCAATAAAGGTGTCATATTCTTGAAGCTGTGACATTTTGAGGGCTATGGCATCCTGCCACTTGGTGTTACCATTAGCTGTATCAAACTGAATGGCTTCTTCATGGTTGCGAGGTACTTTGAATCCATACTGGTACTGAGGAGCAGTGTGGAAGGATCGAAGCTTGGCTTGGTGGATTAGCCTGTCTAGTTTCTTGGTTCTTCGTGCAAGGGAAACAATGCGTTTGAGATGTTTCCAACCAGGTTTATCAAGCATGTTGTTGTCTTTTGCATATTTGGCTACAGTAACAGGGTCATCTGCAGCTACGTTGGATAGGGGTTCATAGGTGCGCTCCATATTTTCCCATTCAATCCATAGGTTGTATTTGGAACCTTTGTATTGAGGATGCTTGCTGTCAAGTGGACCTTGATGACCAAGTATGCGTCAAAATGACCAAAGTTTGCCATCTTCTTGAGTGACATCCCGATGGATGTAATTCATGACATCATTGTAGGCAATGATATCTTCAAGCTCATCATCTGTATGCTTGCACTTGAACTTGATGAAGTCTTTGTTTTGCTCAAGGCTGTTTTCAACGTCGACAACTGTCATTCTTTTCTGTGTGCCATCAGGGAGGGCCATGAGAAAAGACCGGCCTTGCAATTCAGCAACAGGGATAGCAGGGATGGTGATCGGTGTGCCATCAGCGTCAAATTGGGCATTGCCTTCTTCATCAGTAACAACTACCTCAGATGGGCCAACAGGTGGGGTAGCAGGATTGGTGGGTGGAGGTGTGGCTTCACTAACATCAAAATATGCTAGCTCAGGGGAACCAAAATCATCTTCAGTGACAGGGACGCCGTCAGGGGTTTTGCTGAAGATGTGATGGGTTGGAGGGCCATCAAGAATCTCCCCATAGTTGTTAGGGATTGGAGAAGGTACATAGCTTTGGGTATTAGGAACCTTGGAATAAAGAAAAGTAGGCAAGGATGGCTGTGTGAGGCGCAGAGGAGGTGATTCTGTGAGCAAACCTGGTGGTGCAGGATGTCGAAAGGAGGGACTATCACCAGATGACTTAGGAGTGAGAGAAGCATCTTTGGCCTTGCGCCATGCAAGAAAGCCATCATCAGTGAACAAGCAAGCGCTTGTTGCAATGCTCAGGATTTAAAGCAGTGCGGACACCAGAGCGATCAAGGAGCTTATTGGTGATGGGATCCCAGATGGTAAAACATAAACTATTGCCAACATGCTCGGCAATGCCAACAAAATGTCCAAGGCATTCAGTGGTCTGAGAGCCAAACTGTGTGTCAGGAGTCTTGTAGTATACAGGCTCAAACCAAAAGAAACTGAGGTAGGGGCTGATGTCACCGAGAGTACCAGTGGCAATGTAGAAAGGCTGTTTGTCTGAGAGAGTGGGGTCAGGTAAATGGTTCAGGAGACGACCAATGTATGTCAGACATAAAAGCCAGAGATGAGGTGGGGTTCCTGTGCGATCCATTATCCTGTTAACAATGCGTTTGAAGGTCTGGTAGCGACGTTCGAAGAGGTTTTGGTGCTGATGGTATGGTTCACTTTGCCATAAACCAATCCACATCATCTTGAGGTAGTCAAGAACAGATTTGCTGGACTGGTAGGACCCATGATCGCAGAGCAGTCTGAGTGGTCTACCCCATTGTCGAACAAAATTTTGGAGACAAGGGAGAAAATCAGCAGTAGTTCTCATTTCTTCAACATGAATGATATGAGATTTCCGGCCAAAGAAAACTTGAGCAATTTTGGAGCCACCATTGATGGCAGGGGTATCGGAATAGATGACATCAGAGAGAACATCATCATTGAAAGGTCGGACATTCATGGCAGGCTGTGGTGATTGGAACCTTTTGAATATGTTGCCATCTGGACTGATGGATAGTGAGCCACCATACTGTGTGGAATTGTTGAAGGTAGCTTTGATACGATCAAGGGAGATCCATCCAAGGAAGGGCTTCAACGATAAGTAATCTATATCAGTGGGTGATTGAACATGTGCTGCAGCAGTGATGTAGTCGGAAGGAGACTGATTAGAGCACCGACTGAGGATTTCTTGGTGGATATAATCAGTGGGACTGAGCCAAAAGGAGGTATCAGAAGCATCCAATGCCTGGAGGGCTGAAGTGGCGCTGTTGGACAGGAATGAGGTGATTGCAGAAGATGTGCCAATGTTGATATCCCTGAGTGCGCCAAATTCATCATAATCTTGATATGGAAGCAATGTGGCAAGAGGCGGGTATTTCTGAATGAAGGTGTCATCCTGAGGGGTATAGGCGCTATCTAGTATAGATGGGTCCCAATGTTGATCACTTGTCATGACAACATGAGGAAGACGAGCAAATTCCTCACTGGTATACTTGCGCATGGCAAGGTATGGTAATCCATGGCATATACTAAGTGGAAATACATGACCATTGGTGGTGGTGATGACTTGGGTTCCACCTGTCTTGATAGAGGTATCATCTACGATCGAGTAGTATGCTTCCATCTGAGGAGAAGACAAGATGGATGGGTGTTGTCCGGTGTAGGCACACTCATGAAAGATGATGATGACTGGTCCCCTGTTGGAAACAGAGTAGGCGCCACATGTTGCAATAGGAATCTTCTGGATTTGGTGATTGTTGATACCAGTGACATTGACATACCTTGGGGGAATATCCTTAGAGATGAGACATGCATCATTTCCTATGATACATCCATTTGCGCCTCTGTCAACCATAGTATAACCGGGTGTGGATACATTAGTTTTGCTAGAGTGGTATGTAGCGATGGGGTTTGCTGGTGAAACATGAGATTCACAGTCTGGTGATGCCCAATGGTGGAATTTCACAGACATTGAAGACTGACCAGCAGGAACATAGACATTGCCTTCTTTCTTGTAAAGGATATCAGGATTGTCTGCAAGGAATCGAGCTGGATGTGCAGGAGAAACAGAAGACTTGAGAGGCCTGTTATCGGATTGAGAAGATGCCTTGTATACACCAAGGGATGCATGGAACGCGGATCTTGCTGAGCTTTCCTCATCAGGTGAGAGGACCTGCTCATCAGTATGGTGTTCATAAGCATGACGTGTGATTGGCTTGCTAGAATTGGGGTCCGGTGGTAATGCAGCATCAAGGAGCTCAGACCTGAGGCAGGCAACTAGTCGCTTCTTGTCATCAGCTGTGAAGCCAAGCCAATGTTTCATACCATGCTTAGAGAGAGTTTTCCAAACTGCAGATGGTAGTCTTGTGCTTGGGTCCTGGGTTCTTCCCGCCTTGTAAACAGCGTAGTCCTGGTAGTCACCATCAAAGTCAATAGGAGGTAAATATGAGGTCGAGTCGTCAGTGATAGCAGAATATGTGGACTGCGTCATAGAAGATAAATCATGAGTATTGGCCTTGACAGACGTCCGACTACGAGGTTGGGACAGTGATGCTTGGGAATCCAGTCTGGTTGCTTCAAGGAGGAGGATATTTTTCAATTCACTGATAGCAACGGCTTCATGCTGTCGGAATTGGATCAGATCCTGGGCTGCGGGGGGATCATCAACCTTGCAGAACTGTTCACTGAGTTGGAAGCTGCTACTACAGGCCTTGCAAAGGTGTGTTTTGACGGTATCAAAATCAAGTGGCCTCTGTGGGTCACGTAGTGTGTTGAGATGTTCCAGCTGAGCAAACCATTGGGTGATGAACTTGACTTTGGTGTCCTTCCATGTCCTCAAGTCAATGTCCAATAGGTGCTGCATCACAATGGAGGTGTCATATACTTTGGATTTGGACCTGTCATGCAATGCGACAAAGTCAAAGAAAGCTTGTCTGCCGTCTCTTGAGGTGGTATGGCTGAGCACGCAGGAGTAGGAGAGGTCACTCTGGAGGGCATGTAGAACAAGAGTCCAGAAGAAAGCACACTGCTTGTCATGAAGGGCCTTCACATACCCGATGAGTGGTACATCAGGCCAGTTTGGATTGAGGAATGTATGAGTATCTATGTCAGATGTTTCCAACTTTGCCTTGAATTTGACAAGCCAATGCTCAAACCTTGCATCATTTTGCAGGGTTGGAAATGTGGTTTCATCCCTTGATTTCTTAGTCCATGATTCATATCTAAGCTGTTCGATGGGTTTGGAGGATCTGTCCTGTTGTCGTTGGGATGTGCCGGTATGCGCCGTTGTTTCAACATCAGCTCCAGATTCTCTTCTGGCCCTGACGATCCCGCGACAGTAATTCTTGAAGGCGTCCTTGGTATAATGGGTTCTATCTTCCCAGTCTAGTCCTTGTGCTGTGAGAAGTTGCCCAAAGTCGATGACTCTCTGTAGGGTCAGCTGTACGTGTCGATAAAGTGGTGTCCTTGTTCCTCTCTCAAGGTAAGCTAGATCACCGATATTCTCAATGTACAGAAAATCCAACCATGTCTTGTACTGGCCAGCAATGAGCGCCTCACATAAGGTGCTGTGGGACTCCCTTGGGACATCGAAGGAGTCGTGCAGGAAGGTGGCTAGTGGTTGGTCAAATGATGGAAATAGGTCTGTGATAGACGTGTCCTCCTCATCATCTTGGGTTGGATTGTTCTGTTGGTCGGTTGCCACCATGTCAGTTGTGGGCAGGCGAGAGGTGGTTGCGGCGCTTCCAGGTTGGAGTGTTTGGAATCGTCCTGTCGACCTGTTTCGCATTCTGCCGGCGACAGGGATGTTGGACATGTAGAGTTATCACTTCAGGGTGTCGATTGAATTCTTTGTCGTGTAATCGAATCAGAGAGTTATTGATTGTCTGCCGTAGTCGATTGTTCGATGATCTGGGCGTCGACGTGTCCTTGACAAGATGATGGTGTCACGAGGAGTGCAGACGTGAAAAATGAGATCCTGAGAGCTTGTACCGCGGTCCTAGGATGGAGATAGATTGCTATTGGCGTGTCCAATGCAATGGGCTTCTATTAAAGACTCCGGCTTGTCCTTTGGTGTCTTTATCGTGTAATCGGATCAGAGAACTATCGATCGTCGTCCGTAGTCGAGTCGATCGATGATCTGTGTCGGATTGTTTCTTCGTAAAGTGTGCTTCTACCGTTGTCTTTTTCTTTTGCAAGCTTCAACAAGCTTGCGACTGTTAATCTGTTAATTTCCTTCTGAAACTGGCTGTTGAGCTGACTCAATCCAAAGGCAAGGAGGAACAACGGGAGCTGTGGCTGCAGGCCGGTTGAGGTGCCGGTCTGTTGTGTCTAATATTTCTCTGATATCCAATACGACTGGACCCTAATCCAACCAGATCTATTCTGACTATCGGCAACGGACGCAATCAGTTAGATCTTAAGCTTGTAGTTCTACAGTAGGACGCAAGGGCGTCCGATGCAAGGTTTAAGGTTGAATAATCAAATAATCTAAAAGTATGCGCTTTAGCTTGCTGGGGAGCAAGATAGCACTTTAAAGCGTGCTGCCGCTAATACAGCACGGTGAAATTACGAGTATTTGTATGGTAAATTACCGTGTTGTTGGAAATACAACATGGTATACCATGTAATTCGTGTTGCCGCTAATACAACACGTATTTTGTGCAGCAGAAACAAGTTCGTGAACACAAGGATCAAACCTCTGCTATCTTTTCTTGAAAACAAAACACTTAACAAGATTGCTAGCATATGCTAGTTTCTGCGTGTGTTCTCTCTTTGATCTTTAAGTATCGAATAATTCGATCGTACGAGTGACGATCATTTGGCTCGCAAGATTGAGCCATTTGGTCAAGAATGAGACACTTGGCTCACAAGGTCGAGCCATTTGGTCAAAAAATGAGATATTTAGCTCACAGATTGAGCCATTTGGTCCATGACGTTAAACATCATGATTCGCGTGCAAGTAAGCTGGACGCGTGCGAGTAAAGAATGAGATACCACTGTACCATTATTACATACTTCTACGCCGGACATGAAAGGAATTTAATAGGATTGGGTGGAAAAATACACACTAATTTGCAATTCAAAATTCCAAAATCATCTATTTTGTGTGATTGAACCATGAATATTGTTGCTGTGGTTATGGATAAGATGAATCATGTATTAAATTCCTTTTGCACGTACGCGAAAACTACAGTACTCTAAATTACGTACATATATTTCTACGTAAATTACAGTACTGCAGCTGGAATGATACGATAATACGAGTCGAAGATACAAACAATCAAGCCATATGCACCTTCAGTGTTTGGAATAATGAGACTCGAAGGTTACCTCTTTCTCTATGTGAGATTGGAATATGATCAAACCAGAGGTGCAATCGTCATTCTGACACCCAAATTTGATACTTAGTGATCAAATGACAGTCATTCTTACGATCGAAGTTTGATACTTAGTACTCAAAGAAAGAACACACACTAGAGGTTCGCACATGCAATCTCTTATTAAGTGTGCTGTTTTCAAGAAAAGACAGCAGAGGTTTGAAGTGCTTGCTCACGAACTTGTTTTCTGCCAGTTTCAAAAGGAAATTAATATCATGAAAGAAACAGAAGTGGTTTATCTGTTTTGGTTTGTGTGTCACCACCTAATGAGTTGTTAATTTCCTTTTGAAACTGGCTGTTGAGCTGATTCGTTCTGAAGGCAAGGAAGAGCAACAGAAGCTGTAGTAGCTGCAGGCCGGTTGAGGTGCCGGTCTGTTTTGGTCTAATATTTCTCTGATATCCACTACGGTTGGATGCTAATCCAACCAGATCTATTCTGACTATCGACACCGACGCAATCAGATAGATCTTAGGCTTGTAGTTCTACAGTAGGACGCAAGAACGTCCGGTGCAAGGTTTAAGGTTGAATAATCAAATAATCTAAAAGTATGAGATGAAGAGATGTATCTTGCTGGAGAGCAAGTATCTC
Organism: Pseudo-nitzschia multiseries; assembly: GCA_037355745.1. NCBI lineage: Eukaryota > Bacillariophyta > Bacillariophyceae > Bacillariales > Bacillariaceae > Pseudo-nitzschia > Pseudo-nitzschia multiseries. The sequence continues at coordinate 8,338,205 of CM074791.1, forward strand.
TTTTAAAGACCGGGTTGCCTCTAATACAACACGGTATGAATATTTTATACGACAAAATACGGTGTTGCCGCTAATACAACACATATTTTGTGCAGCAGGAAAAGGGTTCGTGAGCAGCGCTTCGAACCTCTGCTGTCTTCTCTTCAAAACAAAACACTTAATAGAAGATAGCAGATGCCAGTATCTGACACGTGTTCTTTCTTCGGTCTCTAAGTATCGAATAATTTGATTGTATGAGTGACAATCGTTTGGCTTGCAAGACTGAGCCATTTGGTCGATAATGAGATACTTGGCTCGCAAGATCGAGCCATTTGGTCAACAAATGAGATATTTTGCTCACAGATTGAGCCTTTTGGTCCGTAACGTTAAACATTATGATTCGCGTGCAACCAAGCTGGACGCGTGTGGGTAAAGAATGAGATACCATTGTACCATTGTTACATACTGCTACCCCAGACATGAAAGGGATTTAATACTCCCCATGTGTCCATGGGAAAGCATTCTCTAAGATCCGATGCAATCGTCCTGTAACAAATCACCTGTGTTTCCACAGTAGTGAAAGATAGGCTTGAGCAATGGATACACCACTGAATGTCCCCAATGTTTTGTGAGGATATCAGCACAATTATCCTTGCCTGAAAGATGTTGCATGAGGATGAAGCCTCTAGCGATCATGCTTCTGACATAGTGATATGAAAGAATGTGATGCCTCTTATGGAGCCTTGCATATGGGAATGTGGAGGTTTGAATCATCTTTTCATTATCTCAGGAACCTTGGAATAAAGAAACGTAGGCAAGGATGGCTGTGTGAGGCGCAGAGGAGGTGATTCTGGTACCGAACTGGGTGGTGTAGGATAGCGAAAGGAGGGACTATCACCAGAAGACTTAGGAGTGAGAGAAGCATCTTTGGCTCTGCGCCATGCAAGAAAGCCATCATCAGTGAACAAGCAAGCGCTTGTTGCAATGCTCAGGATTTAAGGCAGTGCGGACACCAGAGCTATCAAGGAGCTTATTGGTGATGGGATCCCAGATGGTAAAACATAAACTATTGCCAACATGCTCGGCAATGCCAACAAAATGTCCAAGGCATTCAGTGGTCTGAGAGCCAAACTGTGTGTCAGGAGTCTTGTAGTATACAGGCTCAAACCAAAAGAAACTGAGGTAGGGGCTGATGTCACCAATGATACCAGTGGCAATGTAGAAAGGCTGTTTGTCTGAGAGAGTGGGATCAGACAAATGGTTCATGAGACGACCAATGTAGGTCATACACAAGAGCCAGAGATGAGGTGGAGTTCCTGTGCGATCCATTGTCCGGTTGACAATGCGTTTGAAGGTCTGGTAGTGACGTTCGAAGAGGTTTTGGTGCTGATGATATGGTTCACTTTGCCATAAACCAATCCACATCATCTTGAGGTAGTCAAGAACAGATTTGCTGGACTGGTAGGACCCATGATCGCAGAGCAGTCTGAGTGGTCTACCCCATTGTCGAACAAAATTTTGGAGACAAGGGAGAAAATCAGCAGTAGTTCTCATTTCTTCAACATGAATGATATGAGATTTCCGGCCAAAGAAAACTTGAGCAATTTTGGAGCCACCATTGATGGCAGGGGTATCGGAATAGATGACATCAGAGAGAACATCATCATTGAAAGGTCGGACATTCATGGCAGGCTGTGGTGATTGGAACCTTTTGAATATGTTGCCATCTGGACTGATGGATAGTGAGCCACCATACTGTGTGGAATTGTTGAAGGTAGCTTTGATACGATCAAGGGAGATCCATCCAAGAAAGGGCTTCAACGACAAGTAATCTATATCAGTGGGTGATTGAACATGTGCTGCAGCAGTGATGTAGTTGGAAGGAGACTGATTAGAGCACCGACTGAGGATTTCTTGGTGGATATAATCAGTGGGGCTGAGCCAAAAGGAGGTATCAGAAGCATCCAATGCCTGGAGGGCTGAAGTGGCGCTGTTGGACAGGAATGAGGTGATTGCAGAAGATGTGCCAATGTTGATATCCCTGAGTGCGCCAAATTCATCATAATCTTGATATGGAAGCGATGTGGCAAGAGGCGGGTATTTCTGAATGAAGGTGTCATCCTGAGGGGTATAGGCGCTATCTAGTATAGATGGGTCCCAATGTTGATCACTTGTCATGACAACATGAGGAAGACGAGCAAATTCCTCACTGGTATACTTGCGCATGGCAAGGTATGGTAATCCATGGCATATACTAAGTGGGAAGACATGACCATTGGTGGTGGTGATGACTTGGGTTCCACCTGTCTTGATAGAGGTATCATCTACGATCGAGTAGTATGCTTCCATCTGAGGAGAAGACAAGATGGATGGGTGTTGTCCGGTGTAGGCACACTCATGAAAGATGATGATGACTGGTCCCCTGTTGGAAACAGAGTAGGCGCCACATGTTGCAATAGGAATCTTCTGGATTTGGTGATTGTTGATACCAGTGACATTGACATACCTTGGGGGAATATCCTTAGAGATGAGACATGCATCATTTCCTATGATACATCCATTTGCATCTCTGTCAACCATAGCATAACTGGGTGTGGATACATTAGTTTTGCTAGAGTGGTATGTAGCGATGGGGTTTGCTGGTGAAACATGAGATTCACAGTCCGGTGATGCCCAATGGTGGAATTTCACAGACATTGAAGTCTGTCCAACAGGAACATAGACATTGCCTTCTTTCTTGTAAAGGATATCAGGATTATCTGCAAGGAATCGAGCTGGATGTGCAGGAGAAACAGAAGACTTGAGAGGCCTGTTATCGGATTGAGAAGATGCCTTGTATACACCAAGGGATGCATGGAACGCGGATCTTGCTGAGCTTTCCTCATCAGGTGAGAGGACCTGCTCATCATCAGGTGAGGGGACCTGCTCATCAGTATGGTGTTCATAAGCACGACGTGTGATTGGCTTGCTGGAATTGGGGTCCGGTGGTAATGCAGCATCAAGGAGCTCAGACCTGAGGCAGGCAACTAGTCGCTTCTTGTCATCAGCTATGAAGCCAAGCCAATGCTTCATACCATGCTTAGAGAGAGTTTTCCAAACGGCAGATGGTAGTCTTGTGGTTGGGTCCGGGGTTCTTCCAGCCTTGTAAACAGCGTAGTCCTGATAGTCACCATCAAAGTCAATAGGAGGTAAATATGAGGCCGAGTCGTCAGTGATAGCAGAATATGTGGACTGCGTCATAGAAGATAAATCATGAGTATTGGCCTTGACAGACGTCCGACTACGAGGTTGGGACAGTGATGCTTGGGAATCCAGTCTGGTTGCTTCAAGGAGGAGGATATTTTTCAATTCACTGATAGCAACGGCTTCATGCTGTCGAAACTTGACCAAATCCTGTGCTGCAGGGGGATCATCAACTTTGCAGAACTGTTCACTGAGTTGGAAGCTGCTACTACAGGCCTTGCAAAGGTGTGTTTTGACGGTATCAAAATCAAGTGGCCTCTGTGGGTCACGTAGTGTGTTGAGATGTTCCAGCTGAGCAAACCATTGGGTGATGAACTTGACTTTGGTGTCCTTCCATGTCCTCAAGTCAATGTCCAATAGGTGCTGCATCACAATGGAGGTGTCATATACTTTGGATTTGGACCTGTCATGCAATGCGACAAAGTCAAAGAAAGCTTGTCTGCCGTCTCTTGAGGTGGTATGGCTGAGCACGCAGGAGTAGGAGAGGTCACTCTGGAGGGCATGTAGAACAAGAGTCCAGAAGAAAGCACACTGCTTGTCATGAAGGGCCTTCTCGTACCCGATGAGTGGTATATCAGGCCAGTTTGGATCGAGGAAGGTATGAGTATCTATGTCAGATGTTTCCAACTTTGCCTTGAATTTGACAAGCCAGTGCCCAAATCGTGCATCATTTTGCAGGGTTGGAAATGTGGTTTCATCCCTTGATTTCTTAGTCCATGATTCATATCTAAGCTGTTCGATGGGTTTGGAGGATCTGTCCTGTTGTCGTTGGGATGTGCCGGTGCCGGTGCACGTCATTGTTTCAATATCAGTTCCAGATTCTCTTCTGGCCCTGACAATCCCGCGACAGTAACTCTTAAAGGCGTCCTTGGTATAATGGGTTCTATCTTCCCAGTCTAGTCCTTGTGCTGTGAGAAGTTGCCCAAAGTCGATGACTCTCTGTAGAGTCATCTGTACGTGTCGATAAAGTGGTGTCCTTGTTCCTCTCTCAAGGTAAGCTAGATCACCGATATTCTCAATGTACAGAAAATCCAACCATGTCTTGTACTGGCCAGCAATGAGCGCCTCACATAAGGTGCTGTGGGACTCCCTTGGGACATCGAAGGAGTTGTGCAAGAAGGTGGCTAGTGCTTGATCAAACAACGGGAAGAGGTCCGCGATGGGCGTGTCCTCTTCATCTTGGTTTGGATTGTTTTGGTCGGGTGCTGCCATGTCAGCTGTGGGCAGGCGAGGTGTGGTTGCGGCGCTTCCGGGTTGAAGCGTTTGGAATCGGCCTGTCGACCTGCTTCGGCCTGTCGACCTGCTTCTCGTTCTGCCGGCGGCCGGGATGTTGGGCATTGTTGTGTAGTCGGATCAGAGAACTATCGATCGCCGGCCTTAGTCGTTCCTTCGATGATCTGCTGTCGGATTGTTGTCTTTTATCCGGGAATGTGATTCTTGGATGGAGGGATTGTTATTGGCGTGTCCAATGCAATGGGCTTCTATTAAAGACAAACAGCTTGTCCGTTGATGGTCTTTGTTGTGTGTAATCGAATCAGAGAACTATCAATCGTCGTCCGTAGTCGAGTCGATCGATGATCTGCTGTCGGATTGTTTTTTGTCGTCGAGTGCTTCTACTGTCGTCTTCTTCTTTTGCAAGCTTCAACAAGCTTGCGACTGTTAATCTGTTAATTTCCTTTTGAAACTGGCTGTTGAGCTGATTCGTTCCGAAGGCAAGGAAGAGCAACAGAAGCTGTAGTAGCTGCAGGCCGGTTGAGGTGCCGGTCTGTTTTGGTCTAATATTTCTCTGATATCCACTACGGTTGGATGCTAATCCAACCAGATCTATTCTGACTATCGACACCGACGCAATCAGATAGATCTTAGGCTTGTAGTTCTACAGTAGGATGCAAAAACATCCGGTGCAAGGTTTAAGGTTGAATAATCAAATAATCTAAAAGTATGAGATGAAGAGATGTATCTTGCTGGAGAGCAAGTATCTCTTTTAAAGACCGGGTTGCCTCTAATACAACACGGTATGAATATTTTATACGACAAAATACGGTGTTGCCGCTAATACAACACATATTTTGTGCAGCAGGAAAAGGGTTCGTGAGCAGCGCTTCGAACCTCTGCTGTCTTCTCTTCAAAACAAAACACTTAACAGAAGATAGCAGATGCCAGTATCTGACACGTGTTCTTTCTTCGGTCTCTAAGTATCGAATAATTTGATTGTACGAGTGACAATCGTTTGGCTTGCAAGACTGAGCCATTTGGTCGATAATGAGATACTTGGCTCGCAAGATCGAGCCATTTGGTCAACAAATGAGATATTTTGCTCACAGATTGAGCCTTTTGGTCCATAACGTTAAACATTAAGATTTGCGTGCAACCAAGCTGGACACGTGTGGGTAAAGAATGAGATACCATTGTACCATTGTTACATACTGCTACACCGGACATGAAAGGAATTTAATATGAGTGCATCAGGGTACTGGATTTGGTGGAAAAATACACACTAATTTGCAATTCAAAATTCCAAAATCATCTATTTTGTGTGATTGAACCATGAATATTGTTCCTGTTATGGATAAGATGAATCATGAAAGAAACAGAAGTGAGTTATCTGTTGTGATTTGTGTGTCACCACCTATTTCATGCATATGGGTACTGGATTCAGAGGAAAAATACACACTAATTTGCAATTCAAAATTCCAAAATCAGATATTTTGTGTGATTGAACCATGAATATTGTTCCTGTGGTTATGGATAAGATGAATCATGAAAGAAACAGAAGTGAGTTATCTGTTGTGGTTTGTGTGTCACCACCAAATTAATGCATTTGGGTACTGGATTGAGAGGAAAATTACACACTAATTTGCAATTCAAAATTCCAAAATCAGATATTTTGTGTGATTGAACCATGAATATTGTTTCTGTTATGGAAAAGATGAATCATGAAAGAAACAGAAGTGAGTTACAAGTTAGTTATCTGTCATGCTTTGTGTGTCAATACCTAATTAGTGCATTTGGGTACTGGATTGGGAGGAAATATACACACTAATTTGCAATTCAAAATTCCAAAATCAGATATTTTGTGTGATCGAACCATGAATATTGTTCCTGTTATGGATAAGATGAATCATGAAAGAAACAGAAGTGAGTTAACTGTTGTGGTTTGTGTGTCACCACCTAATTAATGCATTTGGGTACTGGATTGAGAGGAAAAATACACACTAATTTGCAATTCAAAATTCCAAAATCAGATATTTTGTGTGATTGAACCATGAATATTGTTCCTGTGGTTATGGATAAGGATATGAAGCATGAAAGAAACAGAAGTGAGTTATCTGTTGTGGTTTGTGTTTCAATACCTAATTAATGCATTTGGGTACTGGATTTGGAGGAAAAATACACACTAATTTGCAATTCAAAATTCCAAAATCAGATATTTTGTGTGATTGAACCATGGATATTGTTTCTGTTATGGACAAGATGAATCATGAAAGAAACAGAAGTGAGTTATCTGTTGTGGTTAGTGTGTCACCACCAACTTAATGCATTTGTGTACTGGATTTGGAGGAAAAATACACACTAATTTGCAATTCAAAATTCCAAAATCAGATATTTTGTGTGATTGAACCATGAATATTGTTTCTGTTATAGAAAAGATGAATCATGAAAGAAACAGAAGTGAGTTACAAGTTAGTTATCTGTCATGCTTTGTGTGTCAATACCTAATTATGCATTTGGGTACTGGATTTGGAGGAAAAATACACACTAATTTGCAATTCAAAATTCCAAAACCAGATATTTTGTGTGATTGAACCATGGATATTGTTTCTGTTATGGACAAGATGAATCATGAAAGAAACAGAAGTGAGTTATCTGTTGTGGTTAGTGTGTCACCACCAAATTAATGCATTTGTGTACTGGATTCAGAGGAAAAATACACACTAATTTGCAATTCAAAATTCCAAAATCAGATATTTTGTGTGATTGAACCATGAATATTGTTTCTGTTATAGAAAAGATGAATCATGAAAGAAACAGAAGTGAGTTACAAGTTAGTTATCTGTCATGCTTTGTGTGTCAATACCTAATTAGTGCATTTGGGTACTGGATTCAGAGGAAAAATACACACTAATTTGCAATTTAAAATTCCAAAATCAGATATTTTGTGTGATCGAACCATGAATATTGTTCCTGTTATGGATAAGATGAATCATGAAAGAAACGGAGGTGAGTTAACTGTTGTGGTTTGTGTGTCACCACCTAATTAATGCATTTGGGTACTGGATTTGGAGGGAAAATACACACTAATTATCAATTCAAAATTCCAAAATCATCTATAAAGTGTGATTGAACCATGAATATTTTTCCTGTGGTTATGGATAAGGAGATGAAGCATGAAAGAAACAGAAGTGAGATATCTGTTGTGGTTTGTGTGTCAATACCTAATTAATGCATTTGGGTATTGGATTTGGAGGAAAAATACACACTAATTTGCAATTCAAAATTCCAAAATCATCTATTAAGTGTGATTGAACCATGAATATTGTTCCTGTTATGGATAAGATGAATCATGAAAGAAACAGAAGTGAGTTAACTGTTGTGGTTTGTGTGTCACCACCTAATTAATGCATTTGGGTACTGGATTTGGAGGAAAAATACACACTAATTTGCAATTCAAAATTCCAAAATCATCTATTTAAGTGTGATTGAACCATGAATATTGTTCCTGTGGTTATGGATAAGATGAATCATGAAAGAAACAGAAGAGAGTTATCTGTTGTGGTTTGTGTGTCACCACCTAATTAATGCATTTGGGTACTGGATAGAGAGGAAAATTACACACTAATTTGCAATTAGAAATTCCAAAATCATCTATTAAGTGTGATTGAACCATGAATATTGTTGCTGTGGTTATGTATAAGGAGATGAATCATGAAAGAAACAAAAGTGATTTATCTGTTGTGGTTTGTGTGTCACCACCTTATTAATGCATTTGGGTACTGGATTTGGAGGGAAAATACACACTAATTATCAATTCAAAATTCCAAAATCATCTATTAAGTGTGATTGAACCATGAATATTGTTCCTGTGGTTATGGATAAGGAGATGAAGCATGAAAGAAACAGAAGTGAGTTATTTGTTGTGGTTAGTGTGTCACCACCTAATTAATGCATTTGTGTACTGGATTTGGAGGAAAAATACACACTAATTTGCAATTCAAAATTCCAAAATCAGATATTTTGTGTGATTGAACCATGAATATTGTTCCTGTTATGGATAAGATGAATCATGAAAGAAACAGAAGTGAGTTATCTGTTGTGGTTGGTGTGTCACCACCTAATTAATGCATTTGGGTACTGGATTCAGAGGAAAAATACACACTAATTTGCAATTCAAAATTCCAAAATCATCTATTAAGTGTGATTGAACCATGAATATTGTTCCTGTGGTTATGGATAAGGAGATGAAGCATGAAAGAAACAGAAGTTAGTTATCTGTCATGCTTTGTGTGTCAATACCTAATTAATGCATTTGGGTATTGGATTGGGAGGAAAAATACACACTAATTTGCAATTCAAAATTCCAAAACCAGATATTTTGTGTGATTGAACCATGAATATTGTTCCTGTGGTTATGGATAAGATGAATCATGAAAGAAACAGAAGAGAGTTATCTGTTGTGGTTTGTGTGTCACCACCTAATTAATGCATTTGGGTACTGGATTGAGAGGAAAATTACACACTAATTTGCAATTCAAAATTCCAAAATCAGATATTTTGTGTGATTGAACCATGAATATTGTTTCTGTGGTTATGGATAAGATGAATCATGAAAGAAACAGAAGTGAGTTACAAGTTATTTATCTGTTGTGCTTTGTGTGTCAATACCTAATTAGTGCATTTGGGTACTGGATTGGGAGGAAAAATACACACTAATTTGCAATTCAAAATTCCAAAATCAGATATTTTGTGTGATTGAACCATGAATATTGTTCCTGTTATGGATAAGATGAATCATGAAAGAAACAGAAGTGAGTTATCTGTTGTGGTTGGTGTGTCACCACCTAATTAATGCATTTGGGTACTGGATTCAGAGGAAAAATACACACTAATTTGCAATTCAAAATTCCAAAATCAGATATTTTGTGTCATTGAACCATGGATATTGTTTCTCTTATGGACAAGATGAATCATGAAAGAAACAGAAGTGAGTTAACTGTTGTGGTTTGTGTGTCACCACCAAATTAATGCATTTGGGTACTGGATTCAGAGGAAAATTACACACTAATTTGCAATTCAAAATTCCAAAATCAGATATTTTGTGTGATTGAACCATAAATATTGTTGCTGTGGTTATGGATAAGGAGATGAATCATGAAAGAAACAGAAGTGAGTTATCTGTTGTGGTTTGTGTGTCACCACCTAATTAATACATTTGGGTACTGGATTTGGAGGAAAAATACACACTAATTTGCAATTCAAAATTCCAAAATCAGATATTTTGTGTGATTGAACCATGAATATTGTTCCTGTGGTTATGGATAAGATGAATCATGAAAGAAACAGAAGTGAGTTAACTGTTGTGGTTTGTGTGTCACCACCTAATTAATGCATTTGGGTACTGGATTTGGAGGAAAATTACACACTAATTTGCAATTCAAAATTCCAAAATCAGATATTTTGTGTGATCGAACCATGAATATTGTTCCTGTTATGGATAAGATGAATCATGAAAGAAACGGAGGTGAGTTAACTGTTGTGGTTTGTGTGTCACCACCTAATTAATGCATTTGGGTACTGGATTTGGAGGAAAAATACACACTAATTATCAATTCAAAATTCCAAAATCAGATATTTTGTGTGATTGAACCATGAATATTGTTCCTGTGGTTATGGATAAGGAGATGAAGCATGAAACAAAACAGAAGTGAGATATCTGTTGTGGTTTGTGTGTCAATACCTAATTAATGCATTTGGGTACTGGATTTGGAGGAAAAATACACACTAATTTGCAATTCAAAATTCCAAAATCATCTATTAAGTGTGATTGAACCATGAATATTGTTCCTGTGGTTATGGATATGGAGATGAAGCATGAAAGAAACAGAAGTTAGTTATCTGTCATGCTTTGTGTGTCAATACCTAATTAGTGCATTTGGGTAATGGATTGGGAGGAAAAATACACACTAATTTGCAATTCAAAATTCCAAAACCAGATATTTTGTGTGATTGAACCATGAATATTGTTCCTGTGGTTATGGATAAGATGAATCATGAAAGAAACAGAAGAGAGTTATCTGTTGTGGTTTGTGTGTCACCACCTAATTAATGCATTTGGGTACTGGATAGAGAGGAAAATTACACACTAATTTGCAATTCAAAATTCCAAAATCAGATATTTAGTGTGATTGAACCATGAATATTGTTTCTGTGGTTATGGATAAGATGAATCATGAAAGAAACAGAAGTGAGTTATCTGTTGTGGTTTGTGTGTCACCACCTAATTAATGCATTTGGGTACTGGATTGGAGGAAAATTACACACTAATTTGCAATTCAAAATTCCAAAATCAGATATTTGTGTGATTGAACCATGAATATTGTTCCTGTGGTTATGGATAAGGAGATGAATCATGAAAGAAACAGAAGTGAGTTATCTGTTGTGGTTTGTCACCACCTAATTAATGCATTTGGGTACTGGATTTGGAGGAAAAATACACACTAATTTGCAATTCAAAATTCCAAAATCAGATATTTTGTGTGATTGAACCATGGATATTGTTTCTGTTATGGACAAGATGAATCATGAAAGAAACAGAAGTGAGTTATCTGTTGTGGTTTGTGTGTCACCACCTAATTAATGCATTTGGGTACTGGATTTGGAGGAAAATTACACACTAGTTTGCAATTCAAAATTCCAAAATCAGATATTTTGTGTGATTGAACCATGAATGTTGTTTCTGTGGTTATGGATAAGGAGATGAATCATGAAAGAAACAGAAGTGAGTTATCTGTTGTGGTTTGTGTGTCACCACCTAATTAATGCATTTGGGTACTGGATTTGGAGGAAAAATACACACTAATTTGCAATTCAAAATTCCAAAATCAGATATTTTGTGTGATTGAACCATGAATATTGTTCCTGTGGTTATGGATAAGATGAATCATGAAAGAAACAGAAGTGAGTTAACTGTTGTGGTTTGTGTGTCACCACCTAATTAATGCATTTGGGTACTGGATTTGGAGGAAAAATACACACTAATTTGCAATTCAAAATTCCAAAATCATCTATTAAGTGTGATTGAACCATGAATATTGTTTCTGTGGTTATGGATAAGGAGATGAAGCATGAAAGAAACAGAAGTTAGTTATCTGTCATGCTTTGTGTGTCAATACCTAATTAGTGCATTTGGGTATTGGATTGGGAGGAAAAATACACACTAATTTGCAATTCAAAATTCCAAAACCAGATATTTTGTGTGATTGAACCATGAATATTGTTCCTGTGGTTATGGATAAGATGAATCATGAAAGAAACAGAAGTGAGTTATCTGTTGTGGTTTGTGTGTCACCACCTAATTAATGCATTTGGGTACTGGATTGAGAGGAAAATTACACACTAATTTGCAATTCAAAATTCCAAAATCAGATATTTTGTGTGATTGAACCATGAATATTGTTTCTGTTATGGATAAGATGAATCATGAAAGAAACAGAAGTGAGTTACAAGTTATTTATCTGTTGTGCTTTGTGTGTCAATACCTAATTAGTGCATTTGGGTACTGGATTGGGAGGAAAAATACACACTAATTTGCAATTCAAAATTCCAAAATCAGATATTTTGTGTGATTGAACCATGAATATTGTTCCTGTTATGGATAAGATGAATCATGAAAGAAACAGAAGTGAGTTATCTGTTGTGGTTGGTGTGTCACCACCTAATTAATGCATTTGGGTACTGGATTCAGAGGAAAAATACACACTAATTTGCAATTCAAAATTCCAAAATCAGATATTTTGTGTCATTGAACCATGGATATTGTTTCTGTTATGGACAAGATGAATCATGAAAGAAACAGAAGTGAGTTATCTGTTGTGGTTTGTGTGTCACCACCAAATTAATGCATTTGGGTACTGGATTGAGAGGAAAATTACACACTAATTTGCAATTCAAAATTCCAAAATCAGATATTTTGTGTGATTGAACCATGAATATTGTTCCTGTGGTTATGGATAAGGAGATGAAGCATGAAAGAAACAGAAGTGAGTTATCTGTTGTGGTTTGTGTGTCACCACCTAATTAATACATTTGGGTACTGGATTTGGAGGAAAATTACACACTAATTTGCAATTCAAAATTCCAAAATCAGATATTTTGTGTGATTGAACCATAAATATTGTTGCTGTGGTTATGGATAAGGAGATGAATCATGAAAGAAACAGAAGTGAGTTATCTGTTGTGGTTAGTGTGTCACCACCTAATTAATACATTTGGGTACTGGATTTGGAGGAATGTAAGGAAAAATACACACTAATTTGCAATTCAAAATTCCAAAATCAGATATTTTGTGTGATTGAACCATGAATATTGTTCCTGTGGTTCTGGATAAGATGAATCATGAAAGAAACAGAAGTGAGTTATCTGTTGTGGTTGGTGTGTCACAAACTAATTAATAATAATAATATACGTATTTAAGTAACTTTAACCACCGAAGGTGGATCTAAACTACTCAGTCTGTATCCAGACTTTAACGTTGCCTCAATCAAAGAGAGTTTAAGCCCCAAGTTGTAGAACGACAAATTTGTCAAACGAATCCTGAAAGCGAGCGGGGAAGGGACAAAAAACAAACTGATAACGATGCCCTAAGCAAAAGCTTAGCATGGCAATCATACAGTAGGAAGGGTAGGAGGAGCGGCACGGAGTACAGCCATGGGGAAAACACAAAGAGCAACACGGGGGGCGGAGCTCGGGTATAGATGTGGGGTAGGACTTGGAGTTGCACTGGAAGCAGCACTGGAATCAGAGCCAAGTGATACACGGGGAACTGAACTTGGTGCAGCACTGCAAGAGGCAGAGGATGTGTCGTAGTGAAACACTAGAGGAATTAGGGGGTGCAGCGCATGGAGCGGCACTGGGTGCAGCACTGGGTACAAGAGCCACATGTGGTGCAGCGCTAGGATGGGCACTGAGTGTATCACTGGGCGAAACACTTGGAGCCACGCTTGGGGCTGCGCTTGGGGAGACACTTGGAGCAGCACGTGGTGCAGCGCTGGGATTGGCACTGTGTGCAGCACTTGGTGGAGCACTAGGAGCTACACTTGGTGCAGGGCTAGGCACCATGCAGCCAAGCCCTCATCAAGGCAGCCTCCTGGCGATACGGCTGCTGGGAAGGGAGAGGGACTGCATAGTGTCTCCTGGCAAGCTGGATGGTCGCAAGCCATTGACACTTGGCAGTAAGAGTGTAACCACGGAGCACTTGGAGGGGGATCTGGAGGAGGGAGTGAGATTGAGGCAGAGCCCCGGCTAAGCCAATGGCCAATTCAGATGCAATGGAATCATTGAGAGATTGGTGTTGTTCTGACTCAAGCAACCCTCCAGTGCCATGGAGCCGTTGGTTTCGGTACGTCCAGAGATCCCAACAGGTGAGGAAAAATTGATGAATCACTGCAGTGGCCCATCGACGAGGAGATCGCTTGCTACCAATTGAAGAATAATAGTCAGCCTGAATCTGATGCCAGAGGGGGGTCCACCTCCCAAGGAACCAGTTGTGCCAGCCAATCCGACGCTGAGCCCTTATAGCAGATGCAATATCAGGGGAGTATGAGGAAGGGTGGATACGCCTACCTTGACGAACCCTAGTGGTAACATCCACAATGGCGAGAGCCAGTGAAGGGTCTGTAAGCTCAGAAGTAAGGCGCTGTTGCAAAGGGCCCCGAAAGGAAGACAAGCAGTGCTGGACAGCCCCGGGGTCGGCACATGAAAGAACATGGGAAACCTTTTCCTTGTCTTGGGCACACAGAGGGCATCGGGAGTGATCCTGGTGCTGGTAATGAAGCAGCTGATTGCCAACACCAATACAACCAGAAGCAAATTTGACAAACCACCGCTGCATACCAGGAGGGAGGCGCTTGAAAGCAGAGTGATGGGCACACCAATGGATAGAATCGGAGACTTGTGGTGGAATGGAGATGTCGTGGTGAGTTTGCCAATAGTGAAGAAGGGGGGGACCTGAAATAAGAATGTGCAAGGCAGCTCTGTCAAAGCGAGAGCATTTGAGACCGTTCTGTGAGAGAGCCCAGGGCTCAAACACAAGTCGGGGATAGTGGTAAGGAGAAGAACGATTCATGGATAGAAATGCCTTGGCCATGCCATCAACTTGATGATTGCGAAGCGCCCACCAATCAAGAGAAAAACCCTCTTGATGACCCTGAACCCACTTGAAGGTGACAGTGATTGGAAGAGCAGATAGCATATTGCGAATGACATAGACATAGTCAAAAGATTTCTGAGAGATAGACAAGGGCCAGGTGCCCTGAGCCTGTTGAAGAGCCGTATCCCCATCAAGGGCAATGGTGAGTGAGCCGGAGGGTACATCATAGAGGTCCACCAGAGCCATACAGCAGGTGAGGACACCAATGATGCCAGCCAATTCACTGCGGTAGGAAGACTGATCGTCAGGGGAGCCACTGACAAGGTTAGATCCAGTGAGTAACAAGGAGGGAGACTTGGTGGAGGTGTTGGGGGAAAGGATGAAGGAAGATGTACCACGGAGGAGAACGGGATCATAAGAGCCGTCACAGACAGCGCTGGCAGAGCCACGCAGAATGGCATTGGCCAGAACCTGGCATCCATCCTGGGGAAGGGAGTATTGATGGAGAAGGACTCGGGGAGAACCGCAGAGAGCATCAAATGCATCCTCTGGGGTGGCAGGAAGACACTCAAAAGGATCGTAGGTCAAGGGGTCTTCGTCGGGTGGATGAGAGATAAAGGAGGATTGACCGACAATCCGGAACACATTCCCACTGGAAAGGAGGGATACAATAGTGTCAGCACTGGGAGGTTTAGCACAAAGGATGGTAGTGTTAAAGCTATAACGACCTCGGCCTTGCGAAGAACCGACCCTCCAACCAGTGGGGCATTTGAAGAAGAGCCGGTCAGTAGAACGGCACAAAAACCAGGGCCAAACAGAGGAGGACTCGGGTGACAGCCAATGCCCCAGGTGAAAGGAGGGGTGGAAAGCTCGGTCCGAAGGCAAGGCCAACGGGGGTAAGAAGGATTTCCGAAGGGCACGTTGCCAGAGCTGAAGGGCGGGAAGATGCCACGGAGGGGGGCAACGAGGCCAGTCAAGGTGAGCGCGAAGATGGTTGGAGGACTGCAGCTGGAAGGCCATAGGAGAAAGCCGGGTGCCATCGGCAGTGCTGATATCAGCAAGGGAGATAGCCTGGAGAGACATCCTGATGAGATTCAGAAGAGACAGGTCGGCGCCCCGAAAACCAGCAGTGACAAAAGCTTGCATGAGGTAGCAGTCATTCACTCGAAGCAGAGGGAGTGTAGGAAAGTCTTCCACCATACTCACAGGGTGCATAGAAAAGAAATGCCACACATGCTTATACCAGCAAGGAGTGATATAAGAGGCATAGGGCTGATAGGGGGTAATACCGAGATGAAAAGGGATCCCTAGTTCAAGCCGAAATGCTTCAGCGGTAAGCCTAAGAATATGGCCTGTCTGGGAACCACGTACAGATTCCTGAAGCAGAGTAGCAATGTGACTGAATTCCTGGAGAAGGAAAGGGTGAACGAAACCAAAGCCTTGATACAAAGATGGACCATAGAAAACCTTGCGAGGAAAGTTGCGAGACATGCCGGCCTTATTGAGCACTGGGACCAGAGTTGGTTGAAGAATGCGGGTCCAGGTAGAAGCGCTGAGCTGAGTGACGGGCATGGGGTATTCAAAAGACTTCATAAATGAGTACCTGAAGGTGTAGAGGGAGGTGTTCTTCTCGCACTTGGAGGACCTCATTTGAGATCCAAAGGACTGAGACTGGGTCTGTAGGTGATCAACTTGAGCTTCCTCATTGCCGTCCATAGAAATGTAGACACCCAGAGTCTTGTCCGCGTGGTCAACCTCAAAACGGTCAAGAGGTGATCGGGCACCAGATTTGTCAGTGATGGTGAAAACACCGGGCATTTCATCAACAGAACGATAGTCCCAACCAGAACCAGTCCACTTGAAATCTATCAAGTAGCAGAAGGATTTAGCAGGTTCAATAGCGCCGCCAGTAGCAATGAGACCACCAGCTCAGCGGTCTAAAGCGGCCTGAAAATCAACAGCCAAAGCCTCACCAGAGGTAGTAGAGGAGGAACCGGCACAAAAAAGATCAGTATCATCCACAAAAGCAAAACCAACCAAGGAGACCAGCTGAAGGGATAGGGAGGTGAGGAGATGAACCCCATGGCCTGCATTCTGCATCATCCGGAAAAGGATGGTAGACACCAGAGCCCACAGAGTTGGGCCAAGACCGTTGCCTTGCCCAATCCCACTGAGAGGAATAGATTCATCACCATACATAGGACCGGACCGGCCAAATCCGGTTTTAATGTGATGGGTAGCACGCTGGAGAGTGGAGAGTAGGACCTCGCAAACGTGAGCCGGAATCCCAAAGCTTTGGAGGGTGAGACTTGCAATGGGATGGGAGATTCGGTCATAGCAGCCCTTGGCATCATTCATTGCAACCGCCCCCGAGCGGCGCTTCTGGCGGAGGACATCACAAATGAGCTTCTTGTTGAGACAAGTGTTGATGGCTTTGTGATGCTTCCGGCTGCCATGTTGGTCAACTGCCACCGCGTTGGCCTGTTCAGCATGAGCGAGAATGCGTTTACCGATCATCTTGTTGTTGATCTGGAACTCTGGAGACATCAGTTGGATAAGTCTCATCTTGTCAACACGGTATTCACCAGGTTTCTTGAAAATTTCAACGTCGGTGATAACCTGCCAAGCAGAGGGCGAGAAGCCGGCAAGCAGAGGAGCAGTCCGCATCAGAGTATCAAAGGAATTCAGCTGAGTGTCCAAGGCAAAAGATTTATGGTGGGCAAAACTGAGGCAAGAAGGCTCGCCAGCAGTGCGTTCCTTCTGGCATTTCCAGGCAGCAGCATTGTCAGCAGGGGTAACAGAATAGTCAAAGGGAGGCAAGGACTTAATAGCAGCGGGCACTTGAAGGCAAGTAAGAAATTCAGTCAGGTACTGGTCAGTTCCTGAAGGAGGGACGTAAGTGCCGGCAAGGACATCAGCTGAGGAAGGTCCAGTACCCAAGTAGCCGAAGGCCTGATTGAATGAGGGAGACATGGAGGGAGTGTCTAGGCATTGTTGTTGACGGCAGACATTGGAGGCAGCCATGGCTGGCACCATGGCAGATTGAGACTCCAAGACTTGTTCAGTGCCATCGGAGCCAACAGCAACCGCTTTCAGAACAGCAGGCTTTGAGAGACGCCCACGGATAGCGCGAGCAGCGAGCCCTAGATCCCGTTGGAGCCGTTCACGGCGCATGCGTGCACGAATCTGAGAGGCGCTCTGGTTGTAAGGCTTGCCTTCAGTAAGAAGGGCGTCCACCAAGCCCTGGTTGAAGGAGTCTCGCCACGAAGGAGCCAGGACTTTGACAGCACGGTATTGCTTGTAGGCTTGCTTCAAATGGAGGACAGCCGTGGCAAGATCACAGTGTTCACCCTTGTATAAGGAAAGTTTACATGCCAAGCGCTTCACCTTGGTGTGACTGGTGGAGACACCTTGACGAAGCTGCACAATCCGCCTCCAAAAATCTATGGTGTCACGGTAAACCTGGAGCTTGGGGGACCACGGAATCATGCCGGTGCGAAGCCGGCAAAGATGTTGTTCAACAGACAGCCGGATGGAGGCAGAGGTAGCATGGAGGACATCATAGGTAGTGATGAGAGTATTGCGCACAGTGGTATCACCAGATAAATACAGTGCCACTAGGTGCTCTAGCTTAGTCTGAAGGGGGACCACACCAGCAGTAGCAAAGGCATGTTTGACCCGCTTGAGATAGCGCTGCTGAAGGTGAGGGTGGGAAGATTTCAGGCGAGGAAGAGAGGATCGCACAGGAGGTGGAAGATATTTGCCCAAGATACTGCCATTACACACTTCGATCCAGAGGAAGCGATGGTCAGAAACCATGCCGTGCTCACCATCAAAAGCACAGTAACCAGCTCGGATGACATCAACATGCTCAGTAGTCCAAAGGGCATCAATGGGAGTCCTGGTAGTATTTCGATTGTGGGTGGCAGGCGGGGAAGTTGAAGGGTGGGTAGTTAAGATGGCATCCTTGAAGCCAAGTGCTGTGAGCTCAGAGGAGAGACCGTCAGACCGGACATCAGAATTATGGTTGATCCCTAAGACAACGGAGTCACATGCCTCTAGGCAAGCCTGAAGGGCAGCTGTGAGGTCACGTCGAAAGAGAATGCGTGGGTTGGGACAGCATAGATCCTCCTCAGCCTGGAAGTAGCGACAGTGTTGGTTCCAAACAGAGCCAAGGTCCCTGTCATTTTCTACAGGGCAGTAGGCTGAAAAGATGGTCACCGTAGCTTGAGCCCTCCCCTGAAACCAAACAAAAGTCCACCGGCCAAGCCCCGAAGGATCAGCACCGTGGGCAAGCTTGTGAGAATGAAAGAGCCGGTCAATAGTAAACCCCGTACCACCAGGGAGGCGCCACGTGCCAGAGGATGCCTCATGCTGGTTGCTAGCAAGGAAGGTGAAGCTGGAAGGGTAGGCCTGTTTGATGCGAGAGTGAAAGAGATCACAAAGGGGGAGCTGAGGTTCGTTCAGACAATGCTCTGCGTAGAGAGCAACTCCAGCTTTACTTTGAGCAACTCGCCGAGAGTTGTGACGGGAACGAGACATGAAGGCTGACTTCCGCTGGGGACCAATATTTTGGAATGTGATGAGGGTAGAGTTTGAGGACGGAGACTGGGGAAAAGGATGGACAAAAGCATCAGAATCTGTAGTCACAAGGATGTCCCCATGAAGATTGGATTGGGCGAGACGGGAAGCAAGAAAAGGCAAGGAAGGGGAAGAAGGACTGGAGGAATCCAGGTGGGGATGAGAGTTGGAGGGCATCCCACAGTGCCCTGAAGGAGACATACTAACCATGATCCGACGCATACCGTGTCTGTCGCACGGAAGAGGAAGCGTGTGAGGCATAGGTGTGGCATACGGAAGGCCACAGCAGGTGCAGTGCTGGGAGTAACACTGGGTGCATATCAGGGTGAAACACTGGGAGCACCAGTTGATGCAGCGATAGGGGGAACACTGGAGGCAATCCTGGGGGAAGCACTGGGAGGCAAGCCAAAGGCATGGCAGGAAGAAGCACTGGGAGTGGCGCCTGGCGCAGCGCTGGGAGGAACACTGGGTGCACATCAGGGTGAAACATTGGGAGCACCAGTTGATGCAGCACTAGGTGGAACACTGAAGACGACCCTAGATGAAGCACTGGAAAGCAAGTCAAATGCATGGCAGAAGGAAGCACTGGGAGTAGCGCCTGGTGCAGTGCTGGTAGGAACACTGTCGGCAGAGCAGGGTGAAACATTGGGAGCACCAGTTGAGGCAGCGCTAGGTGGAGCACTGGAGGCAATCCTGGGGGAAGCACTGGAAAGCAAGCCAAATGCATGGCGGGAGGAAGCACTGGGAGTGGCGCCTGGCGCAGCGCTGGGAGGAACACCGGGTGCATATCAGGGTGAAACACTGGGAGCACCAGTTGAGGCAGCGCGAGGTGGAGCACTGGAGGCAATCCGGGGGGAAGCACTGGGAAGCAAGCCAAATGCATGGCAGGAGGAAGCACTGGGAGTGGCGCCTGGCGCAGCGCTGGGAGGAACACTCGGTGCATATCAGGGTGAAACACTGGGAGCACCAGTTGATGCAGCGCTAGGTGGAACACTGAAGGCGACCCTAGAGGAAGCACTGGAAAGCAAGCCAAATGCATGGCAGGAGGAAGCACTGGGAGTGGCGCCTGGCGCAGCGCTGGGAGGAACACTCGGTGCATACCAGGGTGAAACACTGGGAGCACCAGTTGGTGCAGCACTAGGTGGAACACTAGAGGCAATCCTGGGGGAAGCACTGGAAAGCAAGCCAAATGCATGGCAGTAGGAAGCACTGGGAGTGGCGCCTGGTGCAGTTCTGGGAGTAACACTGTCGGCAGAGCAGGGTGAAACACTGGGAGCACCAGTTGATGCAGCACTAGGTGGAGCACGGAAGGCAAACCCGGGGGAAGCACTGGAAAGCAATCCAAATGCATGGCAGTAGGAAGCACTGGGAGTGGCGCCTGGTGCAGTGCTGGGAGTAACACTGTCGGCAGAGCAGGGTGAAACACTGGAGCACCAGTTGAGGCAGCGCTAGGTGGAGCACTGGAGGCAATCCTGGGGGAAGCACTGGAAAGCAAGCCAAATGCATGGCGGGAGGAAGCACTGGGAGTGGCGCCTGGCGCAGCGCTGGGAGGAACACCGGGTGCATATCAGGGTGAAACACTGGGAGCACCAGTTGAGGCAGCGCGAGGTGGAGCACTGGAGGCAATCCGGGGGGAAGCACTGGGAAGCAAGCCAAATGCATGGCAGGAGGAAGCACTGGGAGTGGCGCCTGGCGCAGCGCTGGGAGGAACACTCGGTGCATATCAGGGTGAAACACTGGGAGCACCAGTTGATGCAGCGCTAGGTGGAGCACTGGAGGCAATCCTGAGGGAAGCACTGGAAAGCAGGCCAAATGCATGGCGGGAGGAAGCACTGGGAGTGGCGCCTTGCGCAGCGCTGGGAGAAACACCGGGTGCATATCAGGGTGAAACACTGGGAGCACCAGTTGGTGCAGCACTAGGTGGAACACTAGAGGCAATCCTGGGGGAAGCACTGGAAAGCAAGTCAAATGCATGGCAGGAGGAAGCACTGGGAGCGGCGCCTGGCGCAGCGCTGGGAGGAACACTGGGTGCATATCAGGGTGAAACACTGGGAGCGCCAGTTGAGGCAGCACTAGGTGGAGCATGGGAGGCAATCCGGAGGGAAGCACTGGAAAGCAAGCCAAATGCATGGCAGGAGGAAGCACTGGGAGTGGCGCCTGGCGCAGCGCTGGGAGGAACACGGGGTGCACATCAGGGTGAAACACTGGGAGCACCAGTTGATACAGCACTAGGTGGAACACTGAAGGCGACCCTAGATGAAGCACTGGAAAGCAAGCCAAATGCATGGCAGGAGGAAGCACTGGGAGTGGCGCCTGGTGCAGCGCTGGGAGGAACACTGGGTGCATATCAGGGTGGAACACTGGGAGCGCCAGTGGATGGAGCGCTAGGTGGAGCATTGGAGGCAATTCTGGGGGAAGCACTGGAAAGCAAGTCAAATGCATGGCAGGAGGAAGCACTGGGAGCGGCGCCTGGCGCAGCGCTGGGAGGAACACTGGGTGCATATCAGGGTGAAACACTGGGAGCACCAGTTGAGGCAGCGCTAGGTGGAACACTGGAGACAGTCCTGGGGGAAGCACTGGAAGGCAAGCCAAAGGCATGGCAGGAGGAAGCACTGGGAGTGGCGCCTGGTGCAGCGCTGGGAGGAACACTGGGAGCATGTCAGGGTGGAACACTGGGAGCACCAGTTGAGGCAGCGCTAAGTGAAGCACTGGAGGCAATCCTGGGGGAAGCACTGGAAAGCAAGCCAAATGCATGGCAGGAGGAAGCACTGGGAGTGGCGCCTTGCGCAGCGCTGGGAGGAACAATGGGAGCAAATCAGGGTGGAACACTGGGAGGGCCAGTTGATGGAGCGCTAGGTGGAGCACCAGAGGCAATCCTGGGGGAAGCACTGGAAAGCAAGTCAAATGCATGGCAGGAGGAAGCACTGGGAGCGGCGCCTGGCGCAGCGCTGGGAGGAACACTGGGTGCACATCAGGATGAAACACTGGGAGCGCCAGTTGAGGCAGCGCTAGGTGGAGCACCAGAGGCAATCCTGGGGGAAGCACTGGAAAGCAAGTCAAATGCATGGCAGAAGGAAGCACTGGGAGCGGCGCCTGGCGCAGCGCTGGGAGGAACACTGGGTGCATATCAGGATGAAACACTGGGAGCACCAGTTGAGGCAGCGCTAGGTGGAGCACTGGAGACAATCCGGGGGGAAGCACTAGGAAGCAAGTCAAATGCATTGCAGGAGGAAGCACTGAGAGCGGCGCCTGGCGCAGCGCTGGGAGGAACACTGGGTGCATATCAGGGTGAAACACTGGGAGCACCAGTTGAGGCAGCACTAGGTGGAGCATTGGAGGCAATCCGGGGGGAAGCACTGGGAAGCAAGCCAAATGCATGGCAGGGGGAAGCACTGGGAGTGGCGCCTGGTGCAGCGCTGGGAGGAACACTGGAAGCATATCAGGGTGGAACACTGGGAGCACCAGTTGAGGCAGCGCTAAGTGAAGCACTGGAGGCAATCCTGGGGGAAGCACTGGAAAGCAAGTCAAATGCATGGCAGGAGGAAGCACTGGGAGCGGCGCCTGGCGCAGCGCTGGGAGGAACACTGGGTGCATATCAGGGTGAAGCACTGGGAGCGCCAGTTGAGACAGCACTAGGTGGAGCAAGGGAGGCAATCCGGAGGGAAGCACTGGAAAGCAAGTCAAATGCATGGCAGGAGGAAGCACTGGGAGTGGCGCCTGGTGCAGCGCTTGGAGGAACACTGGGTGCAAATCAGCTTGGAACACTGGGAGCGCCAGTGGATGGAGCGCTAGGTGGAACACTGGAGGCAATCCTGGGGGAAGCACTGGAAAGCAAGCCAAATGCATGGCAGGAGGAAGCACTGGGAGTGGCGCCTGGCTCAGCGCTGGGAGGAACACTGGTTGCATATCAGGGTGAAACACTGGGAGCACCAGTTGATGCAGCACTAGGTGGAGCACTGGAGGCAATCCTGAGGGAAGCACTGGAAAGCAAGTCAAATGCATGGCAGGAGAAAGCACTGGGAGTGGCGCCTGGTGCAGGTCTGGGAGTAACACTGTTGGCAGAGCAGGGTGAAACATTGGGAGCACCAGTTGATGCAGCACTAGGTGGAGCACGGAAGGCAAACCCGGGGGAAGCACTGGAAAGCAAGCCAAATGCATGGCAGTAGGAAGCACTGGGAGTGGCGCCTGGTGCAGTTCTGGGAGTAACACTGTCGGCAGAGCAGGGTGAAACACTGGGAGCACCAGTTGATGCAGCACTAGGTGGAGCACTGGAGGCAATCCTGGGGGAAGCACTGGAAAGCAATCCAAATGCATGGCGGGAGGAAGCACTGGGAGTGGCGCCTGGCGCAGCGCTGGGAGGAACACTGGGTGCACATCAGGGTGAAACACTGGGAGCACCAGTGGGTGCAGCACTAGGTGGAACACCAGAGGCAATCCTGGGGGAAGCACTGGAAAGCAAGTCAAATGCATTGCAGGAGGAAGCACTGGGAGCGGCGCCTGGCGCAGCGCTGGGAGTAACACTGTCAGCAGAGCAGGGTGAAACATTGGGAGCACCAGTTGATGCAGCACTAGGTGGAGCACGGGAGGCAATCCTGGGGGAAGCGCTGGAAAGCAAGCCAAATGCACCACTGAGCGCAGCATGGAGTGTAGTCCCGGGTGAAGCACGGGGGGGGGAAGCCAAATGCGTGGCGGAAGGAATCACTGGAAAAGTCGCCTGGTGCCGGGCTAGGAGAAACACGGGGTGCAGATCAGGGTGAAACACTGGGAGCACCAGTTGATGCAGCACTAGGTGGAACACTGGAGGCGGCCCTAGGTGAAGCACTGGAAAGCAAGCCAAATGCATGGCAGGAGGAAGCACTGGGAGTGGCGCCTGGTGCAGCGCTGGGAGGAACACTGGGTGCAAATCAGGGTGGAACACTGGGAGCGCCAGTTGATGGAGCGCTAGGTGGAGCATTGGAGGCAATTCTGGGGGAAGCACTGGAAAGCAAGCCAAATGCATGGCAGGAGGAAGCACTGGGAGAGGCACCGGGCGCAGCGCTGGGAGGAACACTCGGTGCATATCAGGGTGAAACACTGGGAGCACCAGTTGATGCAGCGCTAGGTGGAGCACTGGAGGCAATCCTGGGGGAAGCACTGGAAAGCAAGCCAAATGCATGGCAGGAGGAAGCACTGGGAGTGGCGCCTTGCGCAGCGCTGGGAGGAACAATGGGTGCAGATCAGGGTGAAACACTGGGAGCACCGGTTGATGCAGCACTAGGTGGAGCACTGGAGGCAATCCTGGGGGTAGCACTGGAAAGCAAGCCAGATGCATGGCAGGAGGAAGCACTGGGAGTGGCGCCTGGCGCAGCGCTGGGAGGAACACTGGGTGCACATCAGGGTGAAACACTGGGAGCACCAGTTGATGCAGCACTAGGTGGAACACTGAAGGCGACCCTAGAGGAAGCACTGGAAAGCAAGCCAAATGCATGGCAGGAGGAAGCACTGGGAGTGGCGCCTGGCGCAGCGCCGGGGGGAACACTGGGTGCATATCAGGGTGAAACACTGGGAGCACCAGTTGATGCAGCACGAGGTGGAACACAGGAGGCGACCCTAGATGAAGCACTGGAAAGCAAGTCAAATGCATGGCAGGAGGAAGCACTTGGAGTGACGCCTGGTGCAGTGCTAGGAGAAACAATGGGTGCAGAGCAGGGTGAAATGGTGGGATTCCTAGGTGGAGCCGCGCTGGGTGTAACAGTGGATGCAACCCTGGGTGAAGAGCCGGGAAGCACGCCAAAGGTGTTATTGGGAAGAGCGCCTGAAGGAACACTCGGTGCAGGGATAGGAGAAACACGGTGGGGTAGACAAGGCGGGAAGCAGGAGGAGCGGAGGAAGAGGAAGGGTGACTGAGGGATGCAGAGGTGGAATTTGGAGAAGTAGGCATTTCACCAGGCCAGAAGAAAGGGTGCCTAACCATGGTCAGAGGAAAACCGTGTCTGTCGCACGGATAGGAGAGAAGCCGGTGCAGAGCTAGTTGAGGCATTGGTATGGCTCAGCTCGCTGATACTGGCGTCGGTGCCGGGAGAAAAGGCTATGGAGGTGAAACCGGAGCGGAGAGGGGAGTTGAGGGCGGTAGGGAGTGTGCTATCGGGGGGCACACTGTCAGCCAAGGCAACGCCTTCAAGAGGGACAGCAGCCGGAGGGGCACCCAGAACAGAAGTGATGTTGGAAGTGCCAGTTGCAAGAGTAGACATGGACTGGCCATCATCAAAGCCACACCCAGCGCTGTCCTCACGTATCTGAAAAGAGAAGTGCATATCCAGGTCAAAAGTAACAGCGTTGGAAGTGGAGTCGATGGACAGGTCATCATCCACGAGTTCCCAATCACAGACGTCACCACGACCAAAGAAGGGCAAGGCATCCTCCGGTTCCTGGTCCGGTGCAGGGGCATTTTCAACAACCCTTCCTTCAGTAGGATCCCAATGAAAGTCCTCCAACTCAGTGAGACACTCAGTAGAGAACCATTGGCGAACACAAGAGCCATACCGGGCCTCCAGGAAGATAGGAAGAAAGGACAGCATGGCTTGAGCTTCGGCTGAGGAAGTAGTGTTGTACAGGGCCAGAATTTCACCACGGTAGGAGCTGGTGTCAACAGAGAGAAACAATGGCCATGACCAGTTGTCCCTAGTACGGATGCCCAGAAGAACACGTCGCAAGGTGGTAGCACCCAGTCCCTGACCCAAATCTACAGGAAGATCCAGGTCAACCACACCGAGAACAGAAGCAGTTTCATGGGTCTGGATGAATTTGGCTTGTCGGTGCTTAGCTTGACGAAGGGTCTTCAGCTTGGAAGGGGAAAGGCATCGGTCAGAGGGATTGGTAGCAGTCTCAATGAACTTGTAGAATTTACCATCAGGAAGGGAGGCTATATCAGACGCAGAGCAGCGATTGAACTGAGCCTTCAATAGCTTGACAGTCTGAGAACGCTTGGTAGAATCACACAAGATGTGAGCGGCTGGGACAGGAGAGGGGTCAGGGGTTCGTGAATTGTCAAGCCGAATGTTCTTCCGGATGACAGCTATAGGGAAGGCTTGAAACCGAGGATGGGTCTGGAGCAGTGCATTGTAATGATTAAGATCAAAACTCTGCATATAGGAACCGAGCAGGAAACCACAGGTGACAGTAGTGGAGGCTTGAATATGATCGTACTTGAAGTCCATTTCACGGTCCTGGAGGCGCTGAAGGAGAGTGTCAGACAAGAGAGCATCCACCGGGACACTGTGGCCAATAAAGAACCGAAGGTGGGGTGCTGCGCGGACCCGGAGCCAGAGGGAAGCAACGTAGAGCTCAAGAGTGCGCCTGTCAGGCAGGGTAGACCAGAGTTTGGGAACAGGCTTAGCCTTGGGGTTAATGCTGGCGCGGGAAGGGAAGACATAGAGGACCAGCTTCCGATCCGCCGACCAGAGCAAGCTAAGTGCATCAGTCAGGGACTCCAGCATTTCGTCGTACAAATCACTAGGGCGGGGTGACATCAGCCGAGGGAGAGACAGAGTGAAGTAGGAGCTGTAAGAGCACTTGGTACCTTCAGTGACATCAACCGGAGCCCTGGAGTCACTGGAGCAAACCCCACGCCGTTGAAGAAAGTGACCGACAGAAGAAGAAAGGACAGAAGCAGCTCCAACAGAAGGAAAAAAGGAGACAGACCGAGAACCCGGCGCCGGGGTGGAAGATGCAGAGGCAGCTGAAGGAGCAGGGGCAGGGGGCTTAGTCTTGAAGAACCAATGAGAGCCGAGAACCTGGTTGGCAGACAGCCACACCAGCCCTTCAGTGCTAGGCATAAGGTTGCCTTCACAGTACAGGGCATCAAAGCATTCGGGAGACATTTTAGCAAGACCAATGAGACATTTCCTGAGGGCTTGGCCGGGAGGGGATTTGGTCCACGCAGCAGAGCCTTGGAAGCAAGCCGAAGCCAGGGAAACCAGAGACTCCACACTAGCGGTCCTCCAATCAGAAGCAGCGGGATTGACCAGGGCATACACCGGGGCGACGGAGAGACGGCACACATCATGAATGGATTTCTTGTCACTGCCATCCTTCTTGCTGAAGAAGTGGGTAGGACTGGGAGAGGCATTCCAAACCCGGGTCTGCGCTGGAGACTTCCGGAGGCGGTGGATGAAAGATGGGGTAGGGAAACGGCCATCACCATAGAAACGCCACAGGAAGGAAGCAGAGTGGGCCTGATTGGCAGCGGCCAGAGCCTGTTGATGAAGTGCGTGACGATCCAAGCTGGGGGAGGGAGTCATGGAAGGGGACGCCGGGAGGAGAGACTGTTTAAGAGCTGGAGCAGGGGCAGGACGCGCGGCAGATGGTGCTGGCTGCTGAAGAGCCGGGGGAGTAAGGACAAGCTGCTTGAGAGCGGGAGGCTGAAGGGGGGGAGACTTAAGGGCTGGCTTCTTAGAATCCTGACGAGGAGCAGGCTTATTAGCAGACTGAGTAGAAGAGGCCACAGAGGAATCGGAGGAAGAGACAGACATGGAGGTAACAGAGGATTGGCTGGCCGAGGAAGAGGAACAAGCAGAGGAAGCATCCTTCCGGGGGCGAAGAGAGGAAGGAGAAGGAGGGGCCGGTGTAGGAGCTGGGGTAGGGGTGGAGGACTTCTTCAGATGGGCACGCTTGGGGTAGCGAGAGCCAGATGCCGAGCGGGCAGATGAAGAAGATAGAGAGGGCGTGGACTGGAGTCTTTTCTTGGGGGAAGAAGCAGAGGGGCGGCCCGCAGTGGGCTTGGTGGGAGTGGTGGGGGTAGGCATGCTGGGAATTGGTGTATAGCGATTGCTGGGAGAGAGTGATTCGGTAGCCACAATATCGATTGAAGTTGCAGGCGGTTGGTGAATCAGATGGATCAGAATCGAGTCGCTTGTGGATGGTGCGGTCGAGCGAGGGGCGCGGTTGGAAGCAGAGCAGAGGGAAGGCGTGCAATGGATCGATTGGTGGAATCAGAGCAAAATGAATGGAGGCTTTGGCGCGTAATTGAATCAGGAAGCAAATATCAACTGTCGGGGGGCAAACAGAGATTCGATCGATCGTCGAGCGATGTAATGGAGCAGTGGGAAGCGAGCCAGCAAGCAGAAGGGAATCGATCAAGCAGAAGCGCAGCGGGGGAGGGTCGAGAGTGTCCGCTGTCGTAGTAAAGCAGCAAGCAGAAGGGAATCGATCAAGCAGAAGCGCAGCGGGGGAGGGTCGAGAGTGTCCGCTGTCGTAGTAAAGATGAGTGTCGGAGCTTTTGCGACCGGGAGCGCCGACCGACACGTAGAAAACGTACTAGGGCCGGCGTAGAAAATTATGTGTTGTCGTCCGAGCGGCCGACAACCGAAGTGCCGACAACCGAAGTGGAGCAAACAAAGCACCCAAAGGAGACAACAGTCAAACAAACTGATAGCCGGAACCAAAGGAGCAGGGCTGAGGAGGTAGAGGGGGGGACTGGTGTTGGTAGAAACAGAGGGAAGAGGAGAAGAGATTATAAAGGAATTCTGTGTAGAATCCTACGTGGTTTGAGTACTGGAAATTCGGAACGTCGGACAACATTGCGAGACGCGAAGTTGTGTCACAAACTAATTAAGACATTTGGGTACTGGATTTGGAGGAAAAATACACACTAATTTGCAATTCAAAATTCCAAAATCATCTATTTTGTGTGATTTGTCCATGAATATTGTTTCTGTTATAGAAAAGATGAATCATGAAAGAAACAGAAGCGAGTTACAAGTTAGTTATCTGTGGTGGTTTGTGTGTCAATACCTAATTAGTGCATTTGGGTACTTGATTGGGAGGAAAAATACACGTGGTTTGTGTGTCACCACCTAATTAATGCATTTGGGTACTGGATTCAGAGGAAAAATACACACTAATTTGCAATTCAAAATTCCAAAATCAGATATTTTGTGTGATTGAACCATGAATATTGTTCCTGTTATGGATAAGATGAATCATGAAAGAAACAAAAGTGAGTCATCTGTTGTGGTTTGTGTGTCACCACCTAATTAATGCATTTGGGTACTGGATTTGGAGGAAAAATACACACTAATTTGCAATTCAAAATTCCAAAATCAGATATTTTGTGTGATTGAACCATGAATATTGTTGCTGTGGTTATGTATAAGGAGATGAATCATGAAAGAAACAAAAGTGATTTATCTGTTGTGGTTTGTGTGTCACCACCTTATTAATGCATTTGGGTACTGGATTTGGAGGAAAAATACACACTAATTTGCAATTCAAAATTCCAAAATCAGATATTTTGTGTGATTGAACCATGAATATTGTTCCTGTGGTTATGGATAAGTTGAATCATGAAAGAAACAGAAGTGAGTTATCTGTTGTGGTTTGTGTGTCACCACCTAATTAATGCATTTGGGTACTGTTGTGGGCGAAAAAATACGGACTTTTTCGGCATCAAATTCAATCGAAAAAGCCGACAAAACGAAACGACGACCGAGGTGCGGAGTACGAGATACAAATATTTCGCTGATCAAGCATTAGAATCAAACGCATCTCCACTACTTGGAATTCTTAAGTGGTAAAAACGATATCACCTAAGGCTACAAACAAAAGAGGATAATCGGTTAGAATAAGATATATCCAAAGACCTGACCAGTAAGTAAACAGTTGGAATCCATAAGTACATTCAAAAGAATATACTTGATATCCCGTGAGGAAATGACTTATTGTAATCAAGAAAATCAATACCTATTCCGGATGGGCCTCATTTATCTACCCACTCTACGAACAAGCATACGCCCCACCGGATAAGAAATACTTAACCTCGCAAAGACCAATACCATCAAATGACCGATACAGTAAGACCAACGCTGTTAATACAGCAGCAGTATCGGTACAATGAAGATAACAGTAACAGATAACCGGGGAAGATCTCTACCAAGTAAAATACAGCAGAGAGCCCCGATACAGTGAAAATACATAGTAAAAATAAGAGCCTCTCTCTGAGCTCACATCTCTTTAAATTTAAAATATTCGTTATACCTATCCGGTCGATTTTTAGAGTAACAACAGGTTATAGAGCCCTTATAACTTACACTTGTGTCCCGCAAGAGCACCAGTGTTTACCTTAAGCTACCTATCTCCGGCCGTTCAGCACCTCCACTGTCGGTTCACTCCAGAGGAAATTGTGTGCTTAGCTCCCTGTGCGGCACATTCTCGGCCTCCCCCCATCTCATTCTTGTTTCTTCTACCCTCCATGCTCGCGGATCAGGGGGTGTAATACCGATTCTTCTACAGGAATCGTCTCTCATCGATCCTTCTACAGGAATCTTTCTTTGTAATCCACGACCAAGCACCGGTTAACTCAAGAAGAACTCCGACCGCCAACGATCGTCCGGTTGATTACCATCGACGCCGATTGTTTTCTACAATCAATCACTGACACCAAACACCGCCGCAATCAATAAACAAGGTTACTTAAATTACATCGCAAGGACGAATTAATTCGTATCGACAATACTGATTCCAACACCAAATCGAACGCTGCCACCGAAACGCCGGCATCGACGACGACGACGACGCCGACTCCTTAATTACATCCCAAAAACACTCATCTCCACCATCGACGACGATATCGAGATATCGAAACCATGCCAACTCCATTTGACTGGACTCCAATCTTTGGAATCGAATTTCGATTTTCAAGCGCTAGCAACCCAACTGCGACCACATCCCTCAACAAAGCCTACTCTGAAATCATTGGCAAAGATGAACTCTCAGAATTCTTTGTGACCCGCGAGGATGAAGAAGAAGAAGACGGACCACTAGAAATAGCTCCGGATCCACAACTCCACATCCTCAATTGCATCGCGAAGGCTATTACCATCAACCTAGTGGAGCCACCACCGGATGAAATAACAAAAGGCCACATTGCCAATCTCCTCGACAAATGTGTTATCAAGCATGTCAGAAATGGTGGATGATTGAACGCTAGTCCAATCAGATCTATTCTAACTACCGGTGGGCTCAGTCAGTTAGATCTTAGGCTTGTAGTTCTACAGTAGGACGCAAGGACGTCCGGTGCAAGGTTTAAGGTTGAATAATCAAATAATCTAAAAGTATGAGCGATTGATCTTGCTGGAGAGCAAGATAGCGCTTGTGCTGCCGCTAATACAGCACTTTGTTACGGGTTACGAATATACGGTAAAATACCGTGTTATGGAGAAATACCGTGTTGCCGCTAATACAACACATATTTTGTACAGCAGGAAACAAGTTCGTGAGCAAGCGTCCGAACCTCTGCTGTCTTGTCTTGAAAACAGAACACTTAACAGAAAATAGCAGATGCTAGTATCTGGCATGTGTTCTTTCTTCGATCTCTAAGTATCAAATATTTCGATCGTACGAGTGACGATCATTTCAAGAAATCCATTCATGATGTGTGCCGTCTCTCAGTTGCCCCGGTGTACGCCTTGGTCAATCCTGCTGATTCTGATTGGAGGTCCGCTACTGTGGAGTCTCTGGTTTCCCTGGCTTTGGCTTGCTTCCAAGGCTCTGCTGCGTGGACCAAATCCCCTCCCGGCCAAGCCCTCCAGAAATGTCTCATTGGTCTCGCTAAAATGTCTCCTGAATGCTTTGATGCCCTGTACTGTGAAGGCAACCTTATGCCTAGCACTGAAGGGCTGGTGTGGCTGGCTGCCAACCGGGTCCTCGGCTCTCATTGGTTCTTCAAGACTAAGCCCCCTGCCCCTGCTCCTTCCGCTGCCTCTGCCTCTTCCACCCCGGTGCCAGGTTCTTGGTCTGTCTCCTTTTTTCCTTCTGTTGGAGCTGCTTCTGTCCTATCTTCTTCTGTTGGTCACTTTCTTCAACGGCGTGGGGTTTGCTCCAGTGATTCCAGGGCTCCGGTTGATGTCACTGAAGGTACCAAGTGCTCTTACAGCTCCTACTTCACTCTGTCTCTCCCCAGGTTGATGTCACCCCGACCTAGTGATTTGTACGACGAAATGCTGGAGTCCCTGACTGATGCACTCAGCCTGCTTTGGTCGGTGGATCGGAAGCTGGTCCTCTATGTCTTTCCTTCCCGCGCCAGCTTCAACCCCAAGGCTAAGCCCGTCCCCAAACTCTGGTCTACCCTGCCTGACCGGCGCACTCTTGAGCTCTATGTTGCTTCCCTCTGGCTCCGGGTTCGCGCTGCACCCCACCTTCGGTTCTACATTGGACACAGTGTCCCAGTGGATACTCTCTTGTCTGACACTCTCCTTCAGCGTCTCCAGGACCGTGAAATGGACTTCAAGTACGATCATATTCAAGCCTCCACTACTGTCACCTGTGGTTTCCTGCTCGGGTCTTATATGCAGAGTTTTGATCTTAACCATTACAATGCGCTGCTCCAGACCCATCCTCGGTTTCAAGCCTTCCCTATTGCTGTCATCCGGAAGAACATTCGGCTCGACAACTCCCGAACCCCTGACCCCTCTCCTGTCCCAGCTGCCCACATCTTGTGTGATTCTACCAAGCGTTCCCAGACTGTCAAGCTATTGAAGGCTCAGTTCAATCGCTGCTCTGCGTCTGATATAGCCTCCCTTCCTGATGGTAAATTCTACAAGTTCATTGAGACTGCTACCAATCCCTCTGACCGATGCCTTTCCCCTTCCAAGCTGAAGACCCTTCGTCAAGCTAAGCACCGGCAAGCCAAGTTCATCCAGACCCATGAAACTGCTTCTGTTCTAGGTGTTGTTGACCTGGATCTTCCTGTCAATTTGGGTCAGGGACTGGGTGCTACCACTTTGCGCCGTGTTCTTCTGGGAATTCGTACTAGGGACAACTGGTCATGGCCACTGTTTCTCTCTGTTGACACCAGCTCCTACCGTGGTGAAATTCTGGCCCTGTACAACACTATTACCTCGGCTGAAGCTCAAACCATGCTGTCCTTTCTTCCTATCTTCCTGGAGGCCCGGTATGGCTCTTGTGTTCGCCAATGGTTCTCTACTGAGTGTCTCACTGAGTTGGAGGACTTTCATTGGGATCCCACTGAAGGAAGGGTTGTTGAAAATGCCCCTGCACCGGACCAGGAGCCGGAGGATGCTTTGCCCTTCTTTGGTCGTGGTGATGTCTGTGATTGGGAACTCGTGGATGATGACCTGTCCATTGACTCCACTTCCAACGCTGTTACTTTTGACCTGGATATGCACTTCTCTTTTCAGGTTCGCGAGGACAGCGCTGGGTGTGGCTTTGATGATGGCCAGTCCATGTCTACTCTTGCAACTGGCACTTCCAACATCACTTCTGTTCTAGATGCCCCTCCAACTGCTACCCTCTCTTGACGGCGTTGCCATGGCTGACATTTTGTCCCCCGCTAGCACACTCCCCACCGCCCTCAACTCTCCTCTCCGCTCTGGTTTCACCTCCATCGCTTTTTCTCCCGGCACCGACGCCAGTCTCAGCGAGCTGAGCCATACTAATGCCTCAACCAGCTCTGCACCGGCTTCCCTCCTCTCCGTGCAACAGACACGGTATGCCTCTGACCATGGTTAGGCACCCTTTCTTCTGGCCTGGTGGAATGCCTACTTCTCCAAATTCCACCTCTGCATCCCTCAGTCAACCTTCCTCTTCTTCCGCTCCTCCTGCTTCCCGCCTTGTCTACCCCACTGTGTTTCTCCTATCCCTGCACCGGGTGTTCCTTCAGGTGCTCTTCCCCTTTACGCCTTTGGAGTGCTTCCCAGTGCTTCACCCAGGGTTGCTTCCACTGTTACACCCAACGCGGCTCCACCTAATGATCCCATCATTTCCCCTTGCTCTGCACCCAGTGTTTCTCCTAGCACTGCACCAGGCGCCAATCCCAGTGCTTCCTCCAGCAATGCATTTGGTTTGCATTCCAGTGCTTCACCTCGGGTTGCCTCCAGTGTTCCACCCAGTGCTGCATCCCCTGGTGCTCCCAGTGTTTCCCCCTGATCTTCACCCAGTGTTTCTTCTAGCACTGCACCAGGCGACACCCCCCGTGCTTCCTCCAGCAATGCATTTGGTTTGCTTTCCAGTGCTTCACCTCGGGTTGTCTCCTGTGTTCCACCTCGTGATGCATCAACTGGTGCTCCCAGTGTTTCATCCTGATCTGCACCCCGTGTTTCTCCTAGCACTGCACCAGGCGACACTTCCAGCGCTTCCTCCGGCCATGCATTTGGTTTGCTTTCCAGTGCTTCACCTTGGGTTGCCTCCAGTGTTTCACCTAGTGCTGCGTCACCTGGTGCTCCCAGTGTTTCACCCTGCTCTGCACCCAGTGTTTCTCCTAGCACTTCATCCGGTGACACTCCACGCGCTTCTTTCAGCAATGCATTTGGTTTGCTTTCCAGTGCCTCACCCAGGGTTGCCCCCTGTGTTCCACCCAATGCTGCATCACCTGGTGCTCCTAGTGTTTCACCCTGATCTTCACCCAGTGTTTCTCCTAGCACTGCACCAGGTGACACCCCCAGTCCTTCCTCCAGCAATGCATTTGGTTTGTTTCCCAGTGCTTCACTCAGCACTACCCTCAGTACTGCACTTAGTGTTGAATCACCAGGATATCCCAGTGCTTCACCCTGATCTGCACCCAGTGTCTCTCCTAGCACTGCACAGGCGACACTCCCAGTGCTCCCTCCCGTAATGCATTTGGGTTGCTTTCCAGTGCTTCACCTCGGGTTGCCTCCAGCGTTTCACCTAGTGCTGCGTCACCTGGTGCTATCACAGTTTCACCCTGATCTGCACTTAGTGTTCCTCCTAGCACTGCACCAGGCGACACTCCCAGCGCTTACTCCAGCACTGCTGTTGTCTTGCTTTCCAGTGCTACACCTAGGGATGTCTCCAGTGCTCCAACCAGTGCTGTATCACCTGGTGCTCCCAGTGTTTCACCCTGGTCTTCACCCAGTGTGTCTCCTCGCATTGCACCAGGCTACACTCCCAGTCCTTCCTCCAGCAATGCATTTGGTTTGCCTTTCAGTGCTCCACCTCGGGTTGCCTCCAGTGATCCACCCAGTACTGTATCAACTGGTGCTATCAATGTTTCACCCTGATCTGCACTTAGTGTTCCTCCTAGCACTGCACCAGGCGACACTCCCAGTGCTTCCTCCCCCAATGCATTTGGTTTGTCCCCCAGTGCCTCACCCAGGACTACTCTCAGTTCTGCGCTTAGTGTTGAATCCCCAGGTTATCCCAGTGTTTCACCCTGATCTTCACCCAGTGTCTCATCTAACACTGCACCAGGCGACACCCCCAGTGCTTCCTCCAGCAATGCATTTGGTTTGCTTTCCAGTGCTTCCCCTCGGGTTGCCTCCAGTGTTCCACCAAGTGCTGCATCCACTGGTGCTATTAGTGTTTCCCCCTGATCTGGACTCAGTGTCTCTCCTAGCACTGCACCAGGCGACACTCCCAGCGCTTCCTCCAGCAATGCATTTGGCTTGCTTTCCAGTGCTTCACCCAGGGTTGCCACCAGTGTTCCACCCAGTGCTGCATCCCCTGGTGCTCCTAGTGTTACACCCTGATCTTCACCCAGTGCTTCTCCTAGCTCTGCACAAGGCGACACTCCCAGTCCTTCCTCCAGCAATGCATTTGGTTTGCTTTCCAGTGCTCCACCTCGGGTTGCCTCCAGTGATCCACCAAGTGCTGCATCAACTGGTGCTATCAATGTTTCACCCTGATCTGCACTTAGTGCTTCTCCTAACACTGCACCAGGCGACACTTCCAGTGCTTCCTCCAGCCATGCACTTTGCTTGCTTTCCAGCGCTTCACCTAGGGTTGTCTCCAGTGTTCCACTTAGTGCTGCATCACCTGGTGCTCCCGGTGATTCACCATGATCTTTACCCAGTGTTTCTCCTAGCACTTCATCCGGTGACACTCCACGCGCTTCTTTCAGCAATGCATTTGGTTTGCTTTCCAGTGCCTCACCCAGGGTTGCCACCAGTGTTCCACCCAGTGCTGCATCCCCTGGTGCTTTTAGTGTTTCACCCTGATCCTCACCCAGTGTTTCTCCTAGCACTGCACCAGGCGACACCCCCAGTCCTTCCTCCAGCACTGCATTTGATTTGTTCCCCAGTGCTTCACTCAGCACTACCCTCAGTACTGCACTTAGTGTTGAATCACCAGGATATCCCAGTGCTTCACCCTGATCTGCACCCAGTGTCTCTCCTAGCACTGCACCAGGCGACACTCCCAGTGCTCCCTCCAGCAATGCCTTTGGTTTGCTTTCCAGTGCTTCACCTCGGGTTGCCTCCAGTGTTTCACCTCGTGCTGCGTCACCTGGTGCTATCACAGTTTCACCCTGATCTGCACTTAGTGTTCCTCCTAGCACTGGACCAGGCGGCACTCCCAGTTCTTCCTCCAGCAATGCATTTGGTTTGCCCCCCAGTGCCTCACCCAGGACTACTCTCAGTTCTACGCTTAGTGTTGAATCCCCGGGTTATCCCAGTGTTTCACCCTGATCTTCACCCAGTGTCTCATCTAACACTGCACCAGGCGACACCCCCAGTCCTTCCTCCAGCACTGCATTTGGTTTGT
This sequence comes from Pseudo-nitzschia multiseries, assembly GCA_037355745.1. NCBI lineage: Eukaryota > Bacillariophyta > Bacillariophyceae > Bacillariales > Bacillariaceae > Pseudo-nitzschia > Pseudo-nitzschia multiseries. The sequence continues at coordinate 8,374,866 of CM074791.1, forward strand.
TCCCCAGTACTTCACTCAGAACTACCCTCAGTACTGCACTTAGTGTTGAATCCCCAGGATATCCCAGTGTTTCACCCTGATCTGCACTTAGTGTCTCTCCTAGCACTGCACCAGGCGACCCTCCAAGTGCTTCCTCCAGCAATGCATTTGGTTTGCTTTCCAGTGCTTCACCTCGGGTTGCCTCCAGTGTTTCACCTAGGGCTGCAACACCTGGTGCTCCCAGTGTTTCACCCTGCTCTGCACCCAGTGTTCCTCCTAGCACTGCACCAGGCGACACTACCCGCGCTTCTTCCAGTAATGCATTTGGTTTGCTTTCCAGTGCCTCACCCAGGGTTGCCTCCAGTGTTCCACCCAGTGCTGCATCACCTGGTGCTCCTAGGGTTTCACCCTGATTTGCACTTAGTGTTTCTCCTAGCACTGCACAAGGCGACACTCCCAGTCCTTCCTCCAGCAATGCATTTGGTTTGCTTTCCAGTGCTCCACCTCGGGTTGCCTCCAGTGATCCACCAAGTGCTGCATCAACTGGTGCTATCAATGTTTCACCCTGATCTGCACTTAGTGCTTCTCCTAACACTGCACCAGGCGACACTTCCAGTGCTTCCTCCAGCACTGCCTTTGGGTTGCCCCCCTGTGCTTCACCCAGGACCACTCTCAGTTCTGCGCTTAGTGTTGAATCACCAGGTTATCCACCTGTTCCACCCTGATCTTTACCCAGTGCTTCTCCCAGCACTGCACCAGGCGACACTCCCAGTTCTTCCTCCAGCAATGCATCTGGTTTGCCCCCAAGTGTTTCACCCAGCAGTGTCCTGGGCACACTTTCCAGTGCTTCACCCACGGTTGCATCCAGTGCCAATTCTTCTCCTTGTGCTGCTTCCTGTGCTGCCACTCCTGGCACAGCACCTGCTGTGGCCTTCTGTGTTCCACACCTATGCCTCACAAGCTTCCTCTTCCGTGCGACAGACACGGTATGCGTCTGATCATGGTTAGGATATCTCATTCAGGGCACTGTGGGATGCCCTCCAACTCTCATCCCCACCTGGATTCCTCCAGTCCTTCTTCCCATTCCTTGCCTCCTCCTGCCTCCCGCCTAGCCCAATCCAATCTTCATGGGGACATCCTTGTGACTAAAGATTCTGATGCTTTTGGCCATCCCTTTCCCAAGTCTCCATCATCAAACTCTACTCTCATTACCTTCCAAAATATTGGTCCCCAGCGGAAGTCAGCCTTCATGTCTCGTTCCCGTCACAACTCTCGGCGTGTTGCTCAAAGTCAAGCTGGGGTTGCTCTCTACGCTGAGCATTGCCTGAATGAACCTCAGCTCCCCCTCTGTGACCTCTTCCACTCTCGCATCAAACAGGCCTACCCTTCCAGCTTCACCTTCCTTGCTAGCAACAAGCATGAGGCATCCACCGGCACTTGGCGCATCCCTGGTGGTACGGGGTTTACTATTGACCGGCTCTTTCATTCTCACAAGCTTGCCCACGGTGCTGATCCTTCAGGGCTTGGCCGGTGGACCTTTGTTCGGTTTCAGGGAAGGGCTCAAGCTACGGTTACCATCTTTTCTGCCTACTGCCCTGTCAAAAATGACAGGGACCTTGGCTCTGTTTGGAACCAACACTGTCGCTACTTCCAGGCTGAGGAGGATCTTCGCTGTCCCAACCCACGCATTCTCTTTTGCCGTGACCTCACAGCTGTCCTTCAGGCTTGCCTAGAGGCAGGTGACTCCGTCGTCTTAGGGATTGACCATAATTCTGATGTCCGGTCTGACGGTCTTTCCTCTGAGCTCAAAGCACTCGGCTTCAAGGATGCCATCTTGACTACCCACCCTTCAACTTCCCCTGCCTGCCACCCACAATTGAAATACTACCAGGACTCCCATTGATGCCATTTGGACTATACTGAGTATGTTGATGTTGTCCGAGCTGGTTACTGTGCTTTTGATGGTGAGCACGGCATGGTTTCTGACCATCGCTTCCTCTGGATCGAAGTGTGTAATGGCAGTATCTTGGGCAAATATCTTCCACCTCCTGTGCGATCCTCTATTCCTCGCCTGAAATCTTCCCACCCTCACCTTCGGCAGCGCTATCTCAAGCGGGTAAAACATGCCTTTGCTACTGCTGGTGTGTTCCCCCTTCAGACTAAGCTTGAGCACCTGGTGGCACTGTATTTATCTGGTGATACCACTGTGCTCGACACTCTCATCACTACCTATGATGTCCTCCATGCTACCTCTGCTTCTATCCGGCTGTCTGTTGAACAACATCTTTGCCGGCTTCGCACCGGCATGATTCCTTGGTCTCCCAAGCTCCAGGTTTACCGTGACACCATAGATTTTTGGAGGCGGATTGTGCAGCTTCGGCAAGGTGTCTCCACCAGTCACACCAAGGTGAAGCGCTTGGCATGTAAGCTTTCCTTATACAAGGGTGAACACTGTGATCTTGCCACTGCTGTCCTCCATTTGAAGCAAGCCTACAAGCAATACCGTGCTGTAAAAGTCCTGGCTCCTTCGTGGCGTGACTCCTTCAACCAAGGTTTGGTGGACGCCCTTCTTACTGAAGGCAAGCCCTGCAACCAGAGCGCTTCTCAGATTCGGGCATGCATGCGCCGTGAACGGCTCCAACGGGATCTAGGGCTCGCTGCTCGCGCTATCCGTGGTCGTCTCTCAAAGCCTGCTGTTCTGAAAGCGGTTGCTGTTGGCTCCGATGGCACTGAACAAGTCTTGGAGTCTCAATCTGCCATGGTGCCAGCCATGGCTGCCTCCAATGTCTGCCGTCAGCAACAATGCCTAGACACTCCCTCCATGTCTCCCTCATTCATTCAGGCCTTCGGCTACTTGGGAACTGGACCTTTCTCAGCTGATGTCCTTGCCGGCACTTACGTCCCTCCTCCAGGAACTGACCAGTACCTGACTGAATTTCCTTACTTGCCTTCAAATGCCCGCTGCTATTCAGTCTTTGGCTCCCTTTGACTATTCTGTTAGCCCTGCTGACAATGCTGCTGCCTGGAAATGCCAGAAGGAACGCACTGCTGGTGAGCCTTCTTGCCTCAGTTTTGCCCACCATAAATCTTTTGCTTTGGACACACAGCTGAATTCCTTTGACACCTTGATGATGCGGACTGCTCCTCTGCTTGCTGGCTTCTTGCCCTCTGCTTGGCAGGTTATTACTGACGTTGAAATCTTCAAGAAACCTGGTGAATACCGTGTTGACAAGATGAGACTCATACAACTGATGTCGCCTGAGTTTCAGATCAACAACAAGATGATCGGTAAACGCATTCTTACTCATGCTGAACAAGCCAACGCGGTGGCAGTCGATCAGCATGGCAGCCGGAAGCATCACAAAGCCATCAACACTTGTCTCAACAAGAAGCTTATTTGTGATGTTCTTTGTCAGAAGCGCCGCTCCGGGGCGGTTGCAATGAATGATGCCAAGGGCTGCTATGACCGAATCTCCCATCCCATTGCCAGTCTCACCCTCCAAAGCTTTGGGATTCCGGCTCATGTTTGCAAGGTTCTACTCTCCACTCTCCAGCGTGCCACCCATCACATTAAAACCGGATTTGGCCGGTCCGGTCCTATGTATGGTGATGAATCTATTCCTCTCAGTGGGATTGGGCAAGGCAACGGTCTCGGCCCAACTCTGTGGGCTCTGGTTTCTACCATTCTTTTCCGGATGATGCAGAATGCAGGCCATGGGGTTCATCTCCTCACCTCCCTATCCCTTCAGCTTGTCTCCTTGGTTGGTTTTGCTTTTGTGGATGATACTGATCTTTTTTGTGCCGGTTCCTCCTCTACTACCTCTGGTGAGGCTTTGGCTGTTGATTTTCAGGCAGCTTTAGACCGCTGGGCTGGTGGTCTCATTGCTACTGGTGGCGCTATTGAACCTGCTAAGTCCTTCTGCTACTTGATTGATTTCAAGTGGACTGGTTCTGGTTGGGCCTATCGCTCTGTTGATGAAATGCCCGGTGTTTTCACCATCACTGACAAATCTGGTGCCCGATCACCTCTTGACCGTTTTGAGGTTGATCACGCTGACATGACTCTGGGTGTCTACATTTCTATGGACGGCAATGAGGAAGCTCAAGTTGCTCACCTGCAGACCCAGTCCCAGTCCTTTGGATCTCAAATGAGGTCCTCCAAGTGCAAGAAGAACACCTCCCTCTACACCTTCAAGTACTCATTTATGAAGTCTTTTGAATACCCCATGCCCGTCACTCAGCTCAGCGCTTCTACCTGGACCCGAATTCTCCAACCAACTCTGGTCCCAGTGCTCAACAAGGCAGGCATGTCTCGCAACTTTCCTTGCAAGGTCTTCTATGGTCCATCTTTGTATCAATGCCTTGGTTTTCATTCACCCATTCCTTCTCCAGGAATTCGGCCACATTGCTACCCTGCTTCAGGAATCTGTCCGTGGTTCCCAGACAGGCCATATTCTTAGGCTTACAGCTGAAGCCTTTCGGCTTGAACTGGGAATCCCTTTTCATCTTGGTATTACCCCGTACCAGCCTTATGCCTATTATATCACTCCTTGCTGGTATAAGCATGTGTGGCATTTCTTTTCTATGCACCCTGTGAGTATGGTGGAAGACTTTCCTACACTTCCTCTGCTTCGAGCGAATGACTGCTACCTCATGCAAGCTTTTGTCACTGCTGGCTTTCGGGGCGCCGACCTGTCTCTTCTGAATCTCACCAGGATTTCTCTCCAGGCTATCTCCCTTGCTGATATCTGCGCTGCAGATGGCACACGGCTTTCTCCGATGGCCTTCCAGTTGCAGTCCTCTAACCATCTTCGCGCCCACCTTGACTGGCCTCGATGCCCCCCTCCGTGGCCTTTTCCAGCACTTCAGCTTTGGCAACGTGCCCTCCGGAAATCCTTCTTACCCCCGTTGGCCTTTGCCTTCGAGACCGCGCTTTCCACCCCTCCTTTCACCTGGGGCATTGGCTGTCATCCGACTCTTCCTCTGTGTGGAACTGGTTTTTGTGTCGTTCTACTGACCGGATCTTCTCCAAATGCCCCACTGGGTGGAAGGTCGGCTCTTCGCAAGGTCGAGGACGCTATAGCTTTAACACTACCATCCTTTGTGCTAAACCTACCAGTGCAGACACTATTGTATCCCTCCTTTCCAGTGGGAATGTGTTCCGGATTGTCGGTCAATCCTCCTTTATCTCCCATCCACCAGACGAGGATCCCTTGACCTATGATCCTTTTAAGTGTCTTCCTGCCACCCCAGAGGATGCATTTGATGCTCTCTGCGATTCTCCCCAAGTCCTTCTCCATCAATACTCCCTTCCCCAGGATGGATGTCACGCTCTTGCGGATGCCATTCTGCGTGGCTCTGCCAGTGCTGTCTGTGATGGCTCTTATGATCCCGTTCTCCTCCGTGGTACATCTTCCTTCATCCTTTCCCCCAACACCTCCACCAAGTCTCCCACGGTGTTCCGCACTGGATCTAACCTTGTCAGTGGCTCCCCTGAAGATCAGTCTTCCTACCAGAGTGAATTGGTTGGCATCATTGGTGTCCTCACCTGCTGTATGGCTCTGGTGGACCTCTATGATGTAGACTCCGGCTCACTCACCATTGCCCTTGATGGGGATACGGCTCTTCAACAGGCTCAGGGCACCTGGCCCTTGTCTATCTCTCAGAAATCTTTTGACTATGTCTATGTCATTCGCAATATGCTATCTGCTCTTCCAATCACTGTCACCTTCAAGTGGGTTCAGGGTCATCAAGAGGGTTTTTCTCTTGATTGGTGGGCGCTTCGCAATCATCAAGTTGATGGCATGGCCAAGGCATTCCTATCCATGAATCGTTCTTCTCCTTACCACTATCCCCTACTTGTGTTTGAGCCCTGGGCTCTCTCACAGAAGGGTCTCAAATGCTCTTGCTTTGACAGAGATGCCTTGCACATTCTTATTTCGGGTCCTCCACTTCTTCACTATTGGCACACTCACCACGACATCTCCATTCCTCCACAAGTCTCCGATTCTATCCATTGGTGTGCCCATCACTCTGCTTTCAAGCGCCTCCCTCCTGGTATGCAACGGTGGTTTGTCAAGTTTGCTTCGGGTTGTATTGGTGTTGGCAATCAGTTACTTCATTACCAGCACCAGGATCACTCTCGATGCCCTCTGTGTGCCCAAGATGAGGAAAAGGTTTCCACATGTTCTTTCATGTGCTGACCCCGGGGCTGTCCAGCACTGCTTGTCTTCCTTTCAGGGCCCTTTGCAACAGCGCCTTACCTCTGAGCTTACAGACCCTTCACTGGCTCTCGCCATTGTGGATGTTACCACTAGGGTTTGTCAAGGTAGGCGTATCCACCCTTCCTCCTACTCCCCTGATATTGCATCCGCTATAAGGGCTCAGCGCCGGATTGGCTGGCACAACTGGTTCCTTGGGAGGTGGACCCCCCTCTGGCATCAGATTCAGGCTGACTATTATTCTTTGATTGGTAGCAAACGCTCTCCTCGTCGATGGGCCACTGCAGTGATTCATCAATTTTTCCTCACCTGTTGTGATCTCTGGGCGTACCGGAAACCAACGGCTCCATGGCACTGGAGGGTTGCTTGAGTCAGAACAACACCAATCTATCAATGATTCCATTTCATCTGAATTGGCCATTGGCTTAGCTGGTGCTCTGCCTCAATCTCACTCCCTCCTCCAGATCCCCCTCCAAGTGCTCCGTGGTTACACTCTTACTGCCAAGCGTCAATGGCTTGCGACCATCCAGCTTGCCAGGAGACACTATGCAGTCCCTCTCCCTTCCCAGCAGCCGTATCGCCGGGAGGCTGCCTTGATGAGGGCTTGGCTGAATGGATCCTAAAGGATGGGCCAAACTTTTCACCCAGCGCTATCCCCAGTGCTTTTCCCAGTGTCTCCCCCAGTGCACCCCACATTGCTACAGTGCTTTGCCAAGTGCTGCTCCCAGTGTCTCGCCAGGTTCTGCACCCCGAGCTGCTTCCAGTCTCACCAGGTTCTGCCCCTAGTGATACCCCTCGAGCTGCATCAAGTTTGGCTTCTGGCGATGCTTCCAATATATCACCATCTTCTGCACCCCAGTGCTTCTCCCAGTGTATGACCCGGTTCTGCACCCACCAGTGCTACTCCTTATGCTGCATCCAGTGTGGTTCCTGGCGCTGTCCCCAGCGCTGCTCCCACTGTCTCCCAGGGTTGCTCCACCCGGTGCCCTTCCTAGTTCTTCCCCCAGTTACCCACCTCTGCACACCCTGCGGCTCCCAGTATTTTACCCTTCCTCCTACCTGTTTGTTGGTAGCTGCTCCCAGTTTGGATTTTGCTACTGGTATCCTTCAACAGTTTTCACTTGCTACTCTCCCTGCTTGCTTTCAGGATTCGTTTGACAAATTTGTCATTCTACAACTTGGGGCTTAAACTCTCTTCGATTGAGGCGACGTTAAAGTCTGGATACAGACTGAGTAGTTTAGATCCACCTTCAGTGGTTAAAGTTACTTAAATACGTATATCATTATCATTTGGCTCGCAAGATTGAGCCATTTGGTCAATAATGAGATACTTGGCTCACAAGATCGAGCCATTTGGTCAATAATGAGATACTTAGCTCACCAGATTGAGCCATTTGGTCCATAATGTTAAACATTATGATTTGCGTGCAACCTTCTGGACGCGTGCAAGTAAAGAGGCCGCGCGCGTCTGAAAGAATGAGACACCATTGTACCATTCGTTACATATTGCTACTGCCGGACATGAAAGGAATTTAATACTCCCCATGTGTCCATGGGAAAGCATTCTCTAAGATCCTGATGCAATCGTCCTGCAACAAATCACCTGTGTTTCCACAGTAGTGAAAGAGAGGCTTGAGCAATGGATACACTACTGAATGTTCCCAATGCTTGGTAAGAATATCAGCACAGTTATCCTTGCCGGCAAGATGTTGCATGAGGATGAAACCTCTTGCGATCATGCTCCTAACATAGTGATATGAGAGAATGTGGTGTCGCTCGTGGAGTTGTGCATATGGAAATGTAGACGTTTGGATCATCTTTTCATTGTCTCCCCATGTGTAGGACGTGTCATGTACTCTAGTACCAAGATACCTGAATGACTGTCGGATGTCAACAATTTGCTCAATGCAGGTTCTAGCAGATACAAATTCAGCGCCAAAGGTGGCTGTTTCAGATGTTGCTTGCTTCTTGGAGAACCACATGATGGGGGTCGCATGAGATACAAAACAGACTTTGATGCTGCTGCAAAGCATGCCATTTGGACCAACACAGATGATGAGCCTACCGTTGTAATTGAAATCACGATTACCCATTGGAGATTCAAAAAAAATTGGCGCCCTGACCTATTCATGGAAGCATACACCGTAGATCCACCATCCGATGATGATGATGTCGTCGTTGCGGATACACCTGCAGAAAATGTTCCTCCTACCGAAATGGGACAATTGACCACCCTACTACAACAATTGGTCAACAATGGCAACAACAACAACAACAACAACAACAACAACAATGCTGGCGCCAACCACCAAGCGACACTCGACTTACCATGGAATCCAGCAACCTTACCACCACCAGTTAAGGAGAGATACTATAGGAGAGATGAATTCCTCACCAGAGATGATATGAAAGACTTTCCAATCACCTACACAGACTCATCGGGAAATGAAACAATTGTCAGGCAAAACTACTATCTACACAACCTAGGTAGTGGTAGGAATGACCAGCGCCTGATCACCAGAAGAGGTGATTGCTTTGATCTAACCAGAGCTTCTGATAAATCCAAGGAAGCCGCGAGAGACAAACTGTTTCTCTCAGGAATCCTACAACTAAAGGATTCAACCCACCCTCAGGTTAGAAAATGGTACAGAGAAATCATTGCTCATGCACAGCAACACCACGTCTACATCCACCCTTACTACCTCTACAGGTGTGAAGCTGACCATCTCAGAGGATTTACCATTGGAGATGGCCTCCCACATGATCTACCTGCAAGATATGAATTGGCGATTCACGAATGGGGTAATCTCATCTACACTGCACTCAGAACTGATAAGATCATCCCTGGCTCATGTGGAAGAATGAAGTCCACCATTCAAAGCTTTGAAGGGGGACAAGGTTACGAAGCTCTGTACACAGTCATTGCTCAGACACATCGCAACTCAAAAAGGCCATCCAATGCAGGTAGAATGGTCCGGAATCCTCCAAATTAAGATGTGAACTGAATCACTTGAAGAATACTACTTCCGGTACAAGGATTACTTGCGACTTAGAGTTTCCCTCCAGAATCAACCCAGCACCATCAGTTCAACAGAAGAAGTCAGCAACCTCATTGAAGGAACCACTCTCTCACATGAACTCTTTGAGAAAACAGAAGATGAACGTGACTCAGATGACCAATTCAAACGAGACAAATACAAAGCAGGTAGGCTCCTACAAACCCCTGCAAACATATGAACAAGAGATAAAGGCTGAAAAGAAGTACAAGGACAAAACCTCCAAACCAAGTCTGTCCAAGCAATTGCCCGTCACAGGAACCAGACCAGGTCCTCGCCAAAATGATAGGTGCCAAAAGCGCGCTGGCAACAATACTGTTAGAACACCTTCTACTTTGAGGTCTCACTCAATCAGTCTCATTGAATCACTAGGATACCCTGAAATGGATGAAGAATCTGACAATCCCTTCCTCCATCAAGCATATTGCAATGCCATCACTGCTTTTGACAAGCAGTTCAGTCTCTATGACACATCCAGAAAATGCATTGTTTGTCACACATCCGGTCATAATTTTGATAATTGTCCTGCATTACAAGATGTTGAGTCCCTCAAGAAACATAGGATTGCCACGGCTGTTTTTCTAAGCAAATGCAGTAGAGAAACCCAACAGCTCTTAGATTCTACTCAACGCATCTCCCAAATCCACATTGACGATGAAGATCAAGATGAGGTCCCCCCAGATGATGAACCAGATGACCAAATTTTTTGCCAAGGCCAAGAATAGACAGTCTTTCTTGCAGCCACATAACATCACCTCAAGATGAACCTCAAGGATTTGACAATGCCACAGCCCCTCAAGTGAACAGCTTATGCCCCTCGTTGGACTCCAGCAGTGTCAGCTCCTACGAATCTTTCCAGATTGGTACTGTCGATTTTCTCCCCAGGGATAGCCTCCAGCCTTCAATCCCAATTGATGTCTACTGTGATATGGAATCACTTGAAGTTACAACCCCTGTATTGGAATCACACCTGGATATTAAATTCCTTTCGTGCCCAGAAGTACCAAAGCTATCCGATGGTAGACATTCTATTCGTACGAATCAATGAGTCCCGTATCAACCAAAGTAATCGATGTAACACACTAGGGGTAGAATTTGAGTAGGAGTGATAATTATGAATGGATGAATACTTTACGAAAATGGATGGAAACTTAACAGATAAAATAATGAGCGATCGGGCCATGCTGGCTTCGATCGGGCCCTACTAGCTTTGATCGCTAATGGATATTCATATAGAGAGTTGTGATGTGAATCGTGCGCCTGCTGGGTATCGGTATACCATTGTATACAGATAATGGCTCGCTTCTTAATGATTCTTAGAGTGGTCCCAAGTCTCATTAGTTTGATTGTACGTATCCTTCGATGGTATCTTCTTAGATAGTACGACTTGTACGATAGGTTGTAATACGTACTCGTAGTAGGTACCAAGGTACGCTACCTTGGTATGTATGACAGCAGTACGTTACAGAGTCCCCCAATGAGTGACTTGAGGATTCTTAGAATTGTTTCACTAGACTTCTTCCATGTCTAGATCATTGTTTGCTGCATCTTGTGCTGGGTCGTCGTTTACTGGGTGCTCTTTGTAAGGAGTGAGCTTTCGAATGTTGACTGTTTCGGTGACATTTGGAGACAGCCTCAACTTTACTGTACCATTGGTATGTACCTGCACAATTTGATATGGGCCTTTCTTCTGCGGTTGTAATTTGTCTGGATCTGGTTCTTTCATCCATACCTTATCATCAACCTTGAAGACATGCTTGATGCGCTTGGCATTCTGTCGTAGGAGATTCATGTTGATGCCCTGCTGCCGAATTTGTTGTAGGGCAATGAGATTAGATGTGAGTGGGATATCCAGTAGCATGTCCCTGTTGAAAACCAGGGCTCCTGGAGATGACCCCATAGATGCATTGATTGCGCATCTGGTTGCGTGCATGCAAGTAGCTAATGCATTGTCCATGAGCTGTGTGGCCTGCGTGTTGGTTTGAGGCGGATTTACATGTACCAATATGCGCAGGGTGTCTGCAATGGTATGATGGGCTCTTTCGCAAACAGCATTGCTCTGAGGATTTTTTACTGTGGTAGCCACACCTTCAATTCCGTAGGCTGCTAGTGTAGTTTGGAATTCATGGCCTAGGAACTCTCCACCATTGTCATAGACACACTTGACTGGTCTTGGATATCTGGATAACCAGCAGTTGGTGAATTGGTTGGAGACATGTTGACTTGATTTATCTCTGATGCAAATGATTTCCAGTAGGTTGGTAACTGGGTCGATGCACGTGAGAGCCTTGAAGTTGTAGACTTTACCTTGGGCCGTTACCTTCCATGGTCCAATCAGATCCACATGCACTTCACTGAATGGTGCCAATGGCGCTTGCTTGGGCGCCAGCAATCCATAACTCGCGTTTCGGCTCTTGTACTTGATGCAATCATCCGGACATATGTATTCTTGGCACAGCTTGGCCAGTCGTTCCACATGGAACCTGGCAGTTATGGTTTGGTTGAGCCTGGTGGATCCACAGTGCCCTAACAGTAGATGGTACCACTTGAGTAGTTGTGGAGCAAGGGAGGTTGGAATGTAGATTTTCCATTCTTCTCTGGTTTCTGCTTTGGAGTAGCATGCAATTTCTTGATTACCAAGTTGTTGTTTGAAGAAGGTTGGTAATTGTAGCTTGGCTGGTAGCGTCTCATCGTTTTGTTGATGTTGAGCAATATGGGTGTAATTCACTGGGCATTCCATCTCCTGGAGTGTTGGCAGGTTGACCAGACACTCATTGTTCAGTAGACATGAATATAATTCATCGTCTGCGTCATGGCATAGGTTTGGGAATACCTCTGGGAATTCTTGTAGAAAAAGCTCTTCATCTGCTTGTTCTGGGACGTCTAACTTGAGAAAATCGATTAACGTTCCTTTGCCTTGCTTCTGTTTCTCCCCCACTGTAGGTGGATCCATCCTGGGTAATCTTGAGAATGCATCCGCGAGTACATTCTTGGGTCCTTCCACATAATTCCACTTGAGGTTGTATTCTTGTAGAAAGAGATTCCATCGGAGCACTCGCTGCGGAGAGAGGGTTTTGAAGGTGAGATTCTTGTGGTCTGTGTAAATGTTGAGTTCACAGCCTAAAAGTAGTTTCCTGTATTCCTTGCAACACAAGACTATTGCAAGGAGTTCCTTTTCTGCCGTAGTATAATTCTTCTGAGCTGCATTCAGCTTTTTGGACCAATAAGCAATTGGTTTTCCCTTTTGTAGGATGGCTGCGCCAAGTTGCAGATCTGATGCATCTGTGTAGATATCAAATGGTAGATTCAGATCCGGGTATGTGTTCAGCGCGTCACTTGCTATCATTGCTTTCATTTCTTCAAAGGCTTTTTCCTGAGAGGGCCCCCATGTGAAGGCTGACTTTGTTGACTTGGACTGCCCATTGGCAGTTTTCTTGGGTGTTCCCGTGAGTTCAAATAAAGGAGAGAGGACATGTGATCTTCTCGGCCACATATCTCTGTAGTTACCAACAGCACCTAGAAAAGACTTGACTTGAGTGATTGTTTTGGGTCTGTCCATGCGGAGAATAGCTTCAATCTTTTTCTTCCAGGGTTTCACTGCTTCAGGAGTCATCCAAAATCCAAGAAAGTCAGTTTCCTGTACAGCCCAGTCACATTTGAGAGGGTTGCACTTGAGACCATTTTCATTTAGCTGTTGCAGAATTGTGTCCACTGTTTGCATGTGGTGGCCGAAGGTGCCATTTGTCCAGATTCCAATATCATCAATATAGACCGTACAATCCGTACCTTGCAAAATATCTTCCATGAGTTGTTGCGCGACATCCGGAGAGATTTTCACGCCCATTGGCAGTCTTTGGTATTCATAGCAACCATATGGGGTGACAATTGTGCATAGTTTCTTGCTTGGTTCATCCAGTTCAAAACAATAGTATTGCATGGATAAATCAATCTTGGTGAAGTGAGTGTACTTGCCGCGTCGATGCATGATGTCCTGAATTCTTGGTACTGGGTATGGTCTCCTGATTAGTAGTTCATTGAGTTCCCAAAAATCTGACACCCATCGAACCCTGTTATCCTTCTTTGGAATGATGAAAGTAGGAAATGCCCATTCAGCCGGTCCATTACATCTTTTGAGGACTCCATCATCTACAAGATTCTGGAGTTCCCTCTTGAATAGTTCTTCTCTTTTGTATGCGACTGCATATGGCTTCTTGTGAACTGGCTTGGCGTTGGGCTTTAGTTTGAGTGAGATTTTCTTGTGTGGATATTTGCCTAGCTTACCGTTGAAAACGTTCGGGTATTTGGACAGGACAGCTTGGAACTGTTGTTTTTCTGATGCTGTCATATGTGCTTGTTGCTCAGCAACCGAGGTTGGATCAGTTGCTTCATAAGCTCTGTCAAGGATGACAGGTGATGACGATACTGCACCATGCACAAATAGCTCGGAATCAATGGATTCCTCCAGTAATGCTTGAAAATATGCTTCTTGCAGATCTGGAGTAATATCAAAACTGGCTGTTTTGCGCATTGGAATTTGTCGGTTGTTCCATTGAATCATGCTGGATTCAAATAACAAGTTGATATTGGTGCTGCTTAGAAAGTCGCGACCGAAGATAATATCATATCTGCATGATTTGGATTCAAATAATCTGGCCTCACAACGCTCGATTGTTGTGTTTCCAAATTCTTGTAGCTTGAGATTCTTCATTATGACAAACAACGAGGTGTCGAATGATCCATTGGCTGTGGTTGTGATGGTCCTTGTTTTGGATTGGATTGGTAGAACTCCAAAGGGAAGTGCCCTTTTGTTGATGAGGGTTGTTGTGCTGCCGCTGTCGAGTAGGGCAAGCATTGTTTTTGTTGTTTTTACAGAAATGCCTTGACTGTATTGGATGGTTGTTAAAACAATAGGAGCCACATCGCTCTTCTTTGTTTTCTTAGCTACGGGATATTCCGTATTTGGTTGCAGGGCTGTGCTTTGTGCTAGATGAGAAGTCCAGTTTGTTGTCATCGAGCGTGTCGATGTCGCTGCCCCATTCATTTGGTCGTTTGTACCCGTGCCAATTGAATCGTCATTCAATTTGGCTGTTTTGTTATTGGCGTCTGTACCCTTATTTTTATTTTTTCTGACGCGTTCGTCCGTTTCTTCAAACTGGACTCGTCGTGAGCTCTTGTCAACATCAGATATACGTTCTGTAGGTTTCTCCCCTTCTGTGGAGAGAGTGCCTCCTGCGAGCCCAATTGGCAGTGCCAAATTGGCATCCAGAGCCTGTGGCGCTGGAGGCAGGGTGACTGCTCTTGGTTGGCCTCAAGGAAGCCAGATTTGCTCACCGCTCTGCACGCTGTGTTCTGCTTTGCCGCCATGTTGTTGGAGGAAAGCTTCCTTTGCGCGCTGCATGTGTGCTTGGAATGATTCATTGCTGGCTGTGGTAGTCTTGCCGGCCGAGTCATTTTTCTTGTTGTCGGCGCGTTGCTTTTTCTTCTGTTTGGAGTACCTGTTTTTGGGACATTCGGACCAGTCATGGTTGTGCCCGGGAATGCGACAGGGATTAGAAGATTTTTGTCCTTGGTTTTTGTTGTTGGTTTTGCGTTTGGATTGGTTGGCATTGTTTCCAGGACGTCTCCCTTGTTTTTTGCCTCCTCCATTCCTCAGCTTGGACTCTTGTTCTCGACTGGACATATATTCCACAATCTTTTGGATGGATGTTTCTGCAGTGATGCCACCATGAATTTGGCCATATTGCTCAACCCACAAGTTGGGGAAGGTGTGGAGCAGCATTGTTGTTTTGTTGATTTTGTTGAGGTTTTGGCCATGACCTTGCAGCTTCTCCGAGTACTGAATGAGCCTGTTGATTCGCACTGCATGGTCCTTGGCTGTGGTATCATGAGGTTTCTTGCATGCGTCGCTGCGAATGTAGGTTTGCATGATGTCTTTTGCATCCCCTGCATCGCAGTAGTGTTCTTGAATGTAGTCCTTGAATGCTTCTTCATAGCCTTCCATGTTGTCTGGATAGTTCAAGTCATCGTTGTCGTCCCAGGTTGTCTCGTCCCACTTTCTTTGTGCTTCCGGGCACAGTATCTTGGTGAACAGTTCAATGTACCGATGTTCTGGTAGTGGTAGTCGCTTTGCGCCAATGATGAATGCTTCTTGGCAATACAGTAGTTCTTCAAGGCCCCCTTCTTCTGAAAAGATTGGTAATTTCCATTCCTCCTTGGAATTATTGTTGGCGTCATACACTTTCAAAGTGGCAAGTTTGTTCTTAGTCCGGTCAAAGCTGGAATCATAGGTGATTGGTGGTTCACGATGCAATCCGGTCGACATGGTTGAGGATACTTGCCTGTTGTTTTGATTGTTTTTCTTTGTTTCGTCGGCTTCGATGTTTTTGACAGATTTGATGTTTTCGGAGGATGAATTTTTGTTTTGTTTTACTGATTATCAATGTCGACTGGACGTTCGAGATCGCTTTTGTTTCGGTTAGTTATTTTGTTAGCGAGAAAGAAAAAACTGTCGTTCGAAAATTCGCGGTAGGTTATTTGTTATCGAAGAAAAAAACCGTTGTTCAAAAATTTGATTGATATTCTACAGTAGCTGTAAGAGTAATTACTGTGTAACACACTAGGGGTAGAATTTGAGTAGGAGTGATAATTATGAATGGATGAATACTTTACGAAAATGGATGGAAACTTAACAGATAAAATAATGAGCGATCGGGCCATGCTGGCTTCGATCGGGCCCTACTAGCTTTGATCGCTCATGGATATTCATATAGAGAGTTGTGATGTGAATCGTGCGCCTGCTGGGTATCGGTATATCATTGTATACAGATAATGGCTCGCTTCTTAATGATTCTTAGAGTGGTCCCAAGTCTCATTAGTTTGATTGTACGTATCCTTCGATGGTATCTTCTTAGATAGTACGACTTGTACGATAGGTTGTAATACGTACTCGTAGTAGGTACCAAGGTACGCTACCTTGGTATGTATGACAGCAGTACGTTACAGAGTCCCCCAATGAGTGACTTGAGGATTCTTAGAATTGTTTCACTAGACTTCTTCCATGTCTAGATCATTGTTTGCTGCATCTTGTGCTGGGTCGTCGTTTACTGGGTGCTCTTTGTAAGGAGTGAGCTTTCGAATGTTGACTGTTTCGGTGACATTTGGAGACAGCCTCAACTTTACTGTACCATTGGTATGTACCTGCACAATTTGATATGGGCCTTTCTTCTGCGGTTGTAATTTGTCTGGATCTGGTTCTTTCATCCATACCTTATCATCAACCTTGAAGACATGCTTGATGCGCTTGGCATTCTGTCGTAGGAGATTCATGTTGATGCCCTGCTGCCGAATTTGTTGTAGGGCAATGAGATTAGATGTGAGTGGGATATCCAGTAGCATGTCCCTGTTGAAAACCAGGGCTCCTGGAGATGACCCCATAGATGCATTGATTGCGCATCTGGTTGCGTGCATGCAAGTAGCTAATGCATTGTCCATGAGCTGTGTGGCCTGCGTGTTGGTTTGAGGCGGATTTACATGTACCAATATGCGCAGGGTGTCTGCAATGGTATGATGGGCTCTTTCGCAAACAGCATTGCTCTGAGGATTTTTTACTGTGGTAGCCACACCTTCAATTCCGTAGGCTGCTAGTGTAGTTTGGAATTCATGGCCTAGGAACTCTCCACCATTGTCATAGACACACTTGACTGGTCTTGGATATCTGGATAACCAGCAGTTGGTGAATTGGTTGGAGACATGTTGACTTGATTTATCTCTGATGCAAATGATTTCCAGTAGGTTGGTAACTGGGTCGATGCACGTGAGAGCCTTGAAGTTGTAGACTTTACCTTGGGCCGTTACCTTCCATGGTCCAATCAGATCCACATGCACTTCACTGAATGGTGCCAATGGCGCTTGCTTGGGCGCCAGCAATCCATAACTCGCGTTTCGGCTCTTGTACTTGATGCAATCATCCGGACATATGTATTCTTGGCACAGCTTGGCCAGTCGTTCCACATGGAACCTGGCAGTTATGGTTTGGTTGAGCCTGGTGGATCCACAGTGCCCTAACAGTAGATGGTACCACTTGAGTAGTTGTGGAGCAAGGGAGGTTGGAATGTAGATTTTCCATTCTTCTCTGGTTTCTGCTTTGGAGTAGCATGCAATTTCTTGATTACCAAGTTGTTGTTTGAAGAAGGTTGGTAATTGTAGCTTGGCTGGTAGCGTCTCATCGTTTTGTTGATGTTGAGCAATATGGGTGTAATTCACTGGGCATTCCATCTCCTGGAGTGTTGGCAGGTTGACCAGACACTCATTGTTCAGTAGACATGAATATAATTCATCGTCTGCGTCATGGCATAGGTTTGGGAATACCTCTGGGAATTCTTGTAGAAAAAGCTCTTCATCTGCTTGTTCTGGGACGTCTAACTTGAGAAAATCGATTAACGTTCCTTTGCCTTGCTTCTGTTTCTCCCCCACTGTAGGTGGATCCATCCTGGGTAATCTTGAGAATGCATCCGCGAGTACATTCTTGGGTCCTTCCACATAATTCCACTTGAGGTTGTATTCTTGTAGAAAGAGATTCCATCGGAGCACTCGCTGCGGAGAGAGGGTTTTGAAGGTGAGATTCTTGTGGTCTGTGTAAATGTTGAGTTCACAGCCTAAAAGTAGTTTCCTGTATTCCTTGCAACACAAGACTATTGCAAGGAGTTCCTTTTCTGCCGTAGTATAATTCTTCTGAGCTGCATTCAGCTTTTTGGACCAATAAGCAATTGGTTTTCCCTTTTGTAGGATGGCTGCGCCAAGTTGCAGATCTGATGCATCTGTGTAGATATCAAATGGTAGATTCAGATCCGGGTATGTGTTCAGCGCGTCACTTGCTATCATTGCTTTCATTTCTTCAAAGGCTTTTTCCTGAGAGGGCCCCCATGTGAAGGCTGACTTTGTTGACTTGGACTGCCCATTGGCAGTTTTCTTGGGTGTTCCCGTGAGTTCAAATAAAGGAGAGAGGACATGTGATCTTCTCGGCCACATATCTCTGTAGTTACCAACAGCACCTAGAAAAGACTTGACTTGAGTGATTGTTTTGGGTCTGTCCATGCGGAGAATAGCTTCAATCTTTTTCTTCCAGGGTTTCACTGCTTCAGGAGTCATCCAAAATCCAAGAAAGTCAGTTTCCTGTACAGCCCAGTCACATTTGAGAGGGTTGCACTTGAGACCATTTTCATTTAGCTGTTGCAGAATTGTGTCCACTGTTTGCATGTGGTGGCCGAAGGTGCCATTTGTCCAGATTCCAATATCATCAATATAGACCGTACAATCCGTACCTTGCAAAATATCTTCCATGAGTTGTTGCGCGACATCCGGAGAGATTTTCACGCCCATTGGCAGTCTTTGGTATTCATAGCAACCATATGGGGTGACAATTGTGCATAGTTTCTTGCTTGGTTCATCCAGTTCAAAACAATAGTATTGCATGGATAAATCAATCTTGGTGAAGTGAGTGTACTTGCCGCGTCGATGCATGATGTCCTGAATTCTTGGTACTGGGTATGGTCTCCTGATTAGTAGTTCATTGAGTTCCCAAAAATCTGACACCCATCGAACCCTGTTATCCTTCTTTGGAATGATGAAAGTAGGAAATGCCCATTCAGCCGGTCCATTACATCTTTTGAGGACTCCATCATCTACAAGATTCTGGAGTTCCCTCTTGAATAGTTCTTCTCTTTTGTATGCGACTGCATATGGCTTCTTGTGAACTGGCTTGGCGTTGGGCTTTAGTTTGAGTGAGATTTTCTTGTGTGGATATTTGCCTAGCTTACCGTTGAAAACGTTCGGGTATTTGGACAGGACAGCTTGGAACTGTTGTTTTTCTGATGCTGTCATATGTGCTTGTTGCTCAGCAACCGAGGTTGGATCAGTTGCTTCATAAGCTCTGTCAAGGATGACAGGTGATGACGATACTGCACCATGCACAAATAGCTCGGAATCAATGGATTCCTCCAGTAATGCTTGAAAATATGCTTCTTGCAGATCTGGAGTAATATCAAAACTGGCTGTTTTGCGCATTGGAATTTGTCGGTTGTTCCATTGAATCATGCTGGATTCAAATAACAAGTTGATATTGGTGCTGCTTAGAAAGTCGCGACCGAAGATAATATCATATCTGCATGATTTGGATTCAAATAATCTGGCCTCACAACGCTCGATTGTTGTGTTTCCAAATTCTTGTAGCTTGAGATTCTTCATTATGACAAACAACGAGGTGTCGAATGATCCATTGGCTGTGGTTGTGATGGTCCTTGTTTTGGATTGGATTGGTAGAACTCCAAAGGGAAGTGCCCTTTTGTTGATGAGGGTTGTTGTGCTGCCGCTGTCGAGTAGGGCAAGCATTGTTTTTGTTGTTTTTACAGAAATGCCTTGACTGTATTGGATGGTTGTTAAAACAATAGGAGCCACATCGCTCTTCTTTGTTTTCTTAGCTACGGGATATTCCGTATTTGGTTGCAGGGCTGTGCTTTGTGCTAGATGAGAAGTCCAGTTTGTTGTCATCGAGCGTGTCGATGTCGCTGCCCCATTCATTTGGTCGTTTGTACCCGTGCCAATTGAATCGTCATTCAATTTGGCTGTTTTGTTATTGGCGTCTGTACCCTTATTTTTATTTTTTCTGACGCGTTCGTCCGTTTCTTCAAACTGGACTCGTCGTGAGCTCTTGTCAACATCAGATATACGTTCTGTAGGTTTCTCCCCTTCTGTGGAGAGAGTGCCTCCTGCGAGCCCAATTGGCAGTGCCAAATTGGCATCCAGAGCCTGTGGCGCTGGAGGCAGGGTGACTGCTCTTGGTTGGCCTCAAGGAAGCCAGATTTGCTCACCGCTCTGCACGCTGTGTTCTGCTTTGCCGCCATGTTGTTGGAGGAAAGCTTCCTTTGCGCGCTGCATGTGTGCTTGGAATGATTCATTGCTGGCTGTGGTAGTCTTGCCGGCCGAGTCATTTTTCTTGTTGTCGGCGCGTTGCTTTTTCTTCTGTTTGGAGTACCTGTTTTTGGGACATTCGGACCAGTCATGGTTGTGCCCGGGAATGCGACAGGGATTAGAAGATTTTTGTCCTTGGTTTTTGTTGTTGGTTTTGCGTTTGGATTGGTTGGCATTGTTTCCAGGACGTCTCCCTTGTTTTTTGCCTCCTCCATTCCTCAGCTTGGACTCTTGTTCTCGACTGGACATATATTCCACAATCTTTTGGATGGATGTTTCTGCAGTGATGCCACCATGAATTTGGCCATATTGCTCAACCCACAAGTTGGGGAAGGTGTGGAGCAGCATTGTTGTTTTGTTGATTTTGTTGAGGTTTTGGCCATGACCTTGCAGCTTCTCCGAGTACTGAATGAGCCTGTTGATTCGCACTGCATGGTCCTTGGCTGTGGTATCATGAGGTTTCTTGCATGCGTCGCTGCGAATGTAGGTTTGCATGATGTCTTTTGCATCCCCTGCATCGCAGTAGTGTTCTTGAATGTAGTCCTTGAATGCTTCTTCATAGCCTTCCATGTTGTCTGGATAGTTCAAGTCATTGTTGTCGTCCCAGGTTGTCTCGTCCCACTTTCTTTGTGCTTCCGGGCACAGTATCTTGGTGAACAGTTCAATGTACCGATGTTCTGGTAGTGGTAGTCGCTTTGCGCCAATGATGAATGCTTCTTGGCAATACAGTAGTTCTTCAAGGCCCCCTTCTTCTGAAAAGATTGGTAATTTCCATTCCTCCTTGGAATTATTGTTGGCGTCATACACTTTCAAAGTGGCAAGTTTGTTCTTAGTCCGGTCAAAGCTGGAATCATAGGTGATTGGTGGTTCACGATGCAATCCGGTCGACATGGTTGAGGATACTTGCCTGTTGTTTTGATTGTTTTTCTTTGTTTCGTCGGCTTCGATGTTTTCGACAGATTTGATGTTTTCGGAGGATGAATTTTTGTTTTGTTTTACTGATTATCAATGTCGACTGGACCTTCGAGACCGCTTTCGTTTCGGTTAGTTATTTTGTTAGCGAGAAAGAAAAAACCGTCGTTCGAAAATTCGCGGTAGGTTATTTGTTATCGAAGAAAAAAAACGTTGTTCAAAAATTTGATTGATATTCTACAGTAGCTGTAAGAGTAATTACTGTGTAACACACTAGGGGTAGAATTTGAGTAGGAGTGATAATTATGAATGGATGAATACTTTACGAAAATGGATGGAAACTTAACAGATAAAATAATGAGCGATCGGGCCATGCTGGCTTCGATCGGGCCCTACTAGCTTTGATCGCTCATGGATATTCATATAGAGAGTTGTGATGTGAATCGTGCGCCTGCTGGGTATCGGTATATCATTGTATACAGATAATGGCTCGCTTCTTAATGATTCTTAGAGTGGTCCCAAGTCTCATTAGTTTGATTGTACGTATCCTTCGATGGTATCTTCTTAGATAGTACGACTTGTACGATAGGTTGTAATACGTACTCGTAGTAGGTACCAAGGTACGCTACCTTGGTATGTATGACAGCAGTACGTTACAGAGTCCCCCAATGAGTGACTTGAGGATTCTTAGAATTGTTTCACTAGACTTCTTCCATGTCTAGATCATTGTTTGCTGCATCTTGTGCTGGGTCGTCGTTTACTGGGTGCTCTTTGTAAGGAGTGAGCTTTCGAATGTTGACTGTTTCGGTGACATTTGGAGACAGCCTCAACTTTACTGTACCATTGGTATGTACCTGCACAATTTGATATGGGCCTTTCTTCTGCGGTTGTAATTTGTCTGGATCTGGTTCTTTCATCCATACCTTATCATCAACCTTGAAGACATGCTTGATGCGCTTGGCATTCTGTCGTAGGAGATTCATGTTGATGCCCTGCTGCCGAATTTGTTGTAGGGCAATGAGATTAGATGTGAGTGGGATATCCAGTAGCATGTCCCTGTTGAAAACCAGGGCTCCTGGAGATGACCCCATAGATGCATTGATTGCGCATCTGGTTGCGTGCATGCAAGTAGCTAATGCATTGTCCATGAGCTGTGTGGCCTGCGTGTTGGTTTGAGGCGGATTTACATGTACCAATATGCGCAGGGTGTCTGCAATGGTATGATGGGCTCTTTCGCAAACAGCATTGCTCTGAGGATTTTTTACTGTGGTAGCCACACCTTCAATTCCGTAGGCTGCTAGTGTAGTTTGGAATTCATGGCCTAGGAACTCTCCACCATTGTCATAGACACACTTGACTGGTCTTGGATATCTGGATAACCAGCAGTTGGTGAATTGGTTGGAGACATGTTGACTTGATTTATCTCTGATGCAAATGATTTCCAGTAGGTTGGTAACTGGGTCGATGCACGTGAGAGCCTTGAAGTTGTAGACTTTACCTTGGGCCGTTACCTTCCATGGTCCAATCAGATCCACATGCACTTCACTGAATGGTGCCAATGGCGCTTGCTTGGGCGCCAGCAATCCATAACTCGCGTTTCGGCTCTTGTACTTGATGCAATCATCCGGACATATGTATTCTTGGCACAGCTTGGCCAGTCGTTCCACATGGAACCTGGCAGTTATGGTTTGGTTGAGCCTGGTGGATCCACAGTGCCCTAACAGTAGATGGTACCACTTGAGTAGTTGTGGAGCAAGGGAGGTTGGAATGTAGATTTTCCATTCTTCTCTGGTTTCTGCTTTGGAGTAGCATGCAATTTCTTGATTACCAAGTTGTTGTTTGAAGAAGGTTGGTAATTGTAGCTTGGCTGGTAGCGTCTCATCGTTTTGTTGATGTTGAGCAATATGGGTGTAATTCACTGGGCATTCCATCTCCTGGAGTGTTGGCAGGTTGACCAGACACTCATTGTTCAGTAGACATGAATATAATTCATCGTCTGCGTCATGGCATAGGTTTGGGAATACCTCTGGGAATTCTTGTAGAAAAAGCTCTTCATCTGCTTGTTCTGGGACGTCTAACTTGAGAAAATCGATTAACGTTCCTTTGCCTTGCTTCTGTTTCTCCCCCACTGTAGGTGGATCCATCCTGGGTAATCTTGAGAATGCATCCGCGAGTACATTCTTGGGTCCTTCCACATAATTCCACTTGAGGTTGTATTCTTGTAGAAAGAGATTCCATCGGAGCACTCGCTGTGGAGAGAGGGTTTTGAAGGTGAGATTCTTGTGGTCTGTGTAAATGTTGAGTTCACAGCCTAAAAGTAGTTTCCTGTATTCCTTGCAACACAAGACTATTGCAAGGAGTTCCTTTTCTGCCGTAGTATAATTCTTCTGAGCTGCATTCAGCTTTTTGGACCAATAAGCAATTGGTTTTCCCTTTTGTAGGATGGCTGCGCCAAGTTGCAGATCTGATGCATCTGTGTAGATATCAAATGGTAGATTCAGATCCGGGTATGTGTTCAGCGCGTCACTTGCTATCATTGCTTTCATTTCTTCAAAGGCTTTTTCCTGAGAGGGCCCCCATGTGAAGGCTGACTTTGTTGACTTGGACTGCCCATTGGCAGTTTTCTTGGGTGTTCCCGTGAGTTCAAATAAAGGAGAGAGGACATGTGATCTTCTCGGCCACATATCTCTGTAGTTACCAACAGCACCTAGAAAAGACTTGACTTGAGTGATTGTTTTGGGTCTGTCCATGCGGAGAATAGCTTCAATCTTTTTCTTCCAGGGTTTCACTGCTTCAGGAGTCATCCAAAATCCAAGAAAGTCAGTTTCCTGTACAGCCCAGTCACATTTGAGAGGGTTGCACTTGAGACCATTTTCATTTAGCCGTTGCAGAATTGTGTCCACTGTTTGCATGTGGTGGCCGAAGGTGCCATTTGTCCAGATTCCAATATCATCAATATAGACCGTACAATCCGTACCTTGCAAAATATCTTCCATGAGTTGTTGCGCGACATCCGGAGAGATTTTCACGCCCATTGGCAGTCTTTGGTATTCATAGCAACCATATGGGGTGACAATTGTGCATAGTTTCTTGCTTGGTTCATCCAGTTCAAAACAATAGTATTGCATGGATAAATCAATCTTGGTGAAGTGAGTGTACTTGCCGCGTCGATGCATGATGTCCTGAATTCTTGGTACTGGGTATGGTCTCCTGATTAGTAGTTCATTGAGTTCCCAAAAATCTGACACCCATCGAACCCTGTTATCCTTCTTTGGAATGATGAAAGTAGGAAATGCCCATTCAGCCGGTCCATTACATCTTTTGAGGACTCCATCATCTACAAGATTCTGGAGTTCCCTCTTGAATAGTTCTTCTCTTTTGTATGCGACTGCATATGGCTTCTTGTGAACTGGCTTGGCGTTGGGCTTTAGTTTGAGTGAGATTTTCTTGTGTGGATATTTGCCTAGCTTACCGTTGAAAACGTTCGGGTATTTGGACAGGACAGCTTGGAACTGTTGTTTTTCTGATGCTGTCATATGTGCTTGTTGCTCAGCAACCGAGGTTGGATCAGTTGCTTCATAAGCTCTGTCAAGGATGACAGGTGATGACGATACTGCACCATGCACAAATAGCTCGGAATCAATGGATTCCTCCAGTAATGCTTGAAAATATGCTTCTTGCAGATCTGGAGTAATATCAAAACTGGCTGTTTTGCGCATTGGAATTTGTCGGTTGTTCCATTGAATCATGCTGGATTCAAATAACAAGTTGATATTGGTGCTGCTTAGAAAGTCGCGACCGAAGATAATATCATATCTGCATGATTTGGATTCAAATAATCTGGCCTCACAACGCTCGATTGTTGTGTTTCCAAATTCTTGTAGCTTGAGATTCTTCATTATGACAAACAACGAGGTGTCGAATGATCCATTGGCTGTGGTTGTGATGGTCCTTGTTTTGGATTGGATTGGTAGAACTCCAAAGGGAAGTGCCCTTTTGTTGATGAGGGTTGTTGTGCTGCCGCTGTCGAGTAGGGCAAGCATTGTTTTTGTTGTTTTTACAGAAATGCCTTGACTGTATTGGATGGTTGTTAAAACAATAGGAGCCACATCGCTCTTCTTTGTTTTCTTAGCTACGGGATATTCCGTATTTGGTTGCAGGGCTGTGCTTTGTGCTAGATGAGAAGTCCAGTTTGTTGTCATCGAGCGTGTCGATGTCGCTGCCCCATTCATTTGGTCGTTTGTACCCGTGCCAATTGAATCGTCATTCAATTTGGCTGTTTTGTTATTGGCGTCTGTACCCTTATTTTTATTTTTTCTGACGCGTTCGTCCGTTTCTTCAAACTGGACTCGTCGTGAGCTCTTGTCAACATCAGATATACGTTCTGTAGGTTTCTCCCCTTCTGTGGAGAGAGTGCCTCCTGCGAGCCCAATTGGCAGTGCCAAATTGGCATCCAGAGCCTGTGGCGCTGGAGGCAGGGTGACTGCTCTTGGTTGGCCTCAAGGAAGCCAGATTTGCTCACCGCTCTGCACGCTGTGTTCTGCTTTGCCGCCATGTTGTTGGAGGAAAGCTTCCTTTGCGCGCTGCATGTGTGCTTGGAATGATTCATTGCTGGCTGTGGTAGTCTTGCCGGCCGAGTCATTTTTCTTGTTGTCGGCGCGTTGCTTTTTCTTCTGTTTGGAGTACCTGTTTTTGGGACATTCGGACCAGTCATGGTTGTGCCCGGGAATGCGACAGGGATTAGAAGATTTTTGTCCTTGGTTTTTGTTGTTGGTTTTGCGTTTGGATTGGTTGGCATTGTTTCCAGGACGTCTCCCTTGTTTTTTGCCTCCTCCATTCCTCAGCTTGGACTCTTGTTCTCGACTGGACATATATTCCACAATCTTTTGGATGGATGTTTCTGCAGTGATGCCACCATGAATTTGGCCATATTGCTCAACCCACAAGTTGGGGAAGGTGTGGAGCAGCATTGTTGTTTTGTTGATTTTGTTGAGGTTTTGGCCATGACCTTGCAGCTTCTCCGAGTACTGAATGAGCCTGTTGATTCGCACTGCATGGTCCTTGGCTGTGGTATCATGAGGTTTCTTGCATGCGTCGCTGCGAATGTAGGTTTGCATGATGTCTTTTGCATCCCCTGCATCGCAGTAGTGTTCTTGAATGTAGTCCTTGAATGCTTCTTCATAGCCTTCCATGTTGTCTGGATAGTTCAAGTCATCGTTGTTGTCCCAGGTTGTCTCGTCCCACTTTCTTTGTGCTTCCGGGCACAGTATCTTGGTGAACAGTTCAATGTACCGATGTTCTGGTAGTGGTAGTCGCTTTGCGCCAATGATGAATGCTTCTTGGCAATACAGTAGTTCTTCAAGGCCCCCTTCTTCTGAAAAGATTGGTAATTTCCATTCCTCCTTGGAATTATTGTTGGCGTCATACACTTTCAAAGTGGCAAGTTTGTTCTTAGTCCGGTCAAAGCTGGAATCATAGGTGATTGGTGGTTCACGATGCAATCCGGTCGACATGGTTGAGGATACTTGCCTGTTGTTTTGATTGTTTTTCTTTGTTTCGTCGGCTTCG
Organism: Pseudo-nitzschia multiseries; assembly: GCA_037355745.1. NCBI lineage: Eukaryota > Bacillariophyta > Bacillariophyceae > Bacillariales > Bacillariaceae > Pseudo-nitzschia > Pseudo-nitzschia multiseries. The sequence continues at coordinate 8,401,567 of CM074791.1, forward strand.
ATGTTTTTGACAGATTTGATGTTTTCGGAGGATGAATTTTTGTTTTGTTTTACTGATTATCAATGTCGACTGGACGTTTGAGATCGCTTTTGTTTCGGTTAGTTATTTTGTTAGCGAGAAAGAAAAAACTGTCGTTCGAAAATTCGCGGTAGGTTATTTGTTATCGAAGAAAAAAACCGTTGTTCAAAAATTTGATTGATATTCTACAGTAGCTGTAAGAGTAATTACTGTGTAACACACTAGGGGTAGAATTTGAGTAGGAGTGATAATTATGAATGGATGAATACTTTACGAAAATGGATGGAAACTTAACAGATAAAATAATGAGCGATCGGGCCATGCTGGCTTCGATCGGGCCCTACTAGCTTTGATCGCTCATGGATATTCATATAGAGAGTTGTGATGTGAATCGTGCGCCTGCCGGGTATCAGTATACCATTGTATACAGATAATGGCTCGCTTCTTAATGATTCTTAGAGTGGTCCCAAGTCTCATTAGTTCGATTGTACGTATCCTTCGATGGTATCTTCTTAGATAGTACGACTTGTATGATAGGTTGTAATACGTACTCGTAGTAGGTACCAAGGTACGCTACCTTGGTATGTATGACAGCAGTACGTTACAATTGATTCCCATGACATATCGATTCCCACGGAGCATCGATTCCCATCGCGCATTGACAGTGAGCAATCTCTGTTTTATAATATTGCCATTGTTCTTTGGTGAGCAAACTCTGATTTCATAAAATATCACACGAGCTACGGGAGCAATTCCTGATCTTAATGATAAACATATCATGGAGTCTTCCTAACGGAACAAGAGAAGAAAACCGTTGGCGTGTGATTCTCACACAATATATATATATACACACACAGATATATACGGTCAACGACCAATGCATGTACGGAAATAATCAGCGAGTAATCTCATCACTACGCAACAACAGTTGCAACGTATTTCACCTCAATAAAAGAGATATCTTGCATTTTGACAAGATTTCACTTTATCTCATACTTTTAACATTCAACTGATTTATATCCCAAAATTCACACTAGTTGCTACCAACTATCTGTAATCTACATTACTAAGGTCTGTCTCGCTGTATCTGAATAAGTTCACAGTAAGAAGAGATCTGGCGTTTCCATAGTCTCGCCTGTAGTCCGATTATCCGTGTCCGAAAGTATCCAACACAATTGTCACGCGTAGAGTACAATCGTTCGTCTACTAACACACTAACGCAGCGTTGCCGTTCTTCAGAAGCCTTTGAATCAGACTCTCAACGGATCGGATTCATAAGGAAAATAATAGATTAACAGTCGCAAGCTCCAAGGTGGCTTGCACACAAAGAACAGGGACGGAATTGAACACAATCCTTACGCTGGCATATGCCAATCGCACATCGTCTACGGAGCCATTCCTTTCACCACGCGATTCTTCCGACGAATCGGAATCATCACCAAGACTGAACATGCCTGCCAATCCATTCGGTGGTGGGAACAGCACAGGTGATGGCGACGCTGTTGCTGGAAACAATTTCCCTAGTTTTGATACCCATATGAAGCTGATACTTCTAACCATATTCCGCCTAACAAGGGAAGCCGATAGCAACCTGTGTGTAGCTCTCCGAGAGGGAGGATTATGCGAGTGGCCAACCTTTCTCGACGCACTCATCGAACCTGATTTTGCCCGTGAGCTTACCTACACTCAAGGTGGGCTACCAACCCATCTCCATCGGTCCATCCAACGGACCATAGAGGCACTTGCGGAATTCTCAAATGACCTGTGCAAGGACGGGAAGAATTGGAAGGATGTAATGTCATATACGTATGAAGACTTCAGAACCTTCCGCTTGGAATGCGCTCTACGCCTTCAGAGTGAATCTGTCCTGAATCCCCCAGCTCCTCCACCGGGAACCAATAAAAAGTCACCTCAGCAAGTGAAGTACAAATCTTGGTGTCAAAAAGCACGGGATGAAAAGTCCTTTATGCCCCTCACGAATGACTCAAGATTCGAACATTGGCTCGTGGGTTTCAAGGCTAAACTCGAGGCATACAACATTGACACCGAAACATTCCTTGATGAAACTTGGCCTCCAGCTGCACTACAAGGCTATACATGCGACCTCTTCGTCAAACAGTGTGCCTTCTTCTGGGTTCTAATGTTGGAAGTCTTCAAAAGTGACTTATCCGCGTCATGCGTGCACAGCCATTCCATCACACGCAATGGACGTCAAGCATATTTTGATTTTGTGAGTCTTCACAGCGAATCAAAAGCCAAAGTATACGACAACTCGACTCAATTTCAAGCTTTGCTGAAGTTGAATCTCAGCAACTGGAAAGAATCTAAAGTGAAGTTTATCACACATTGGTTTGAAGAATTGAATCACCTCAACAAGCTTCGTCCTCCCAACAAACCCCTTGAGTACCACACTGCAAAATCAGCATTATGTCAGGCATGCTATTCCAGCTTTCAGCTAAGTGAACAGTTTGCCAAAGTCAAGGATCCAGGTGGCACAAATAGTACCGTGACAGATGCAGTCGCTGAGGCAGCTGCTATCCACAAGCTCAAAATCACGCTCCTACTTGAAGCAACTTGACTTGATTCTCAATCCGCAATGTCGGCTCCTAAGTCAACAGTACAAGCACATGTACACAACTTCTCTTCTGGACTCAGCCAAAACCATGACAACTATGCTCTCCCTATTGAATTCGAAGGTGACTATCAAGACTATGCGGTATTCAAGGCTGGATGTTCACCTGACCCTACCACACGCCTGCCCACTGGCATATGGAAGGCCCTATCACGTCAGGATATGAAGAGTTGGCTGAATTTTTCTCCGGAAGGCAAGAAAATAGTGGTCGCATCATTACGACGCGAATTGCTCCCAGATGATCAGCCGGATCCTAACGCTGTCAAACCCATCACCTGAAAAACATACACACATGGACATTCCATCTCATTCCTAGAAGATAATGCCTCGAACGGAGATGCACATACCAATGACTCAGCAGACCTCCATCCCACTGTGGAAAATGACCGTAGAGGTGTCTTCCATGCATCACATGGTGTATACAAGTCTTAGACTTCTTCCTCCAAGGACCAAAGACCCCTCAAGTCCTCCGTGTCGCCTGCACATCCTGCACGATTCCTCTCTGAGAATCCTGACATTCGGTACAAAAAGGACGGCAATACCCAGATACCTGTGGGAACATCCTCTTATTCCGTCAATTTTCATCAATGGTGTAACCCCGATGATGATCTGACCTTCCCACATGATAATCAAATACCATCGTACACCTATCGTGCTCACAAAGCTACGATCACCAATCCCGGCTTCGCCATGGTTGACCGCGGTGCAAATGGTTGTATCACTGGTAATGATGCGTGCCTCATCTCCAAAGATATTCCGCCACGATATGTCAATGTCACAGGCATCAACAATCACCAAGTACAGAATATCCCCATTGCTACATGCGGCGCCTATTCCGTCTCGAATAGAGGTCCCATCATCCTCATTTTCAATGAATGTGCATATACAGGCCGACACCCCTCTATCTTGTCCTCCGTCCAGATGGAAGCATATTTCTCCACTGTTGATGACACATCCATCAAAGCGGGCGGTGACCAGGTAATCACCACCTCCGATGGATATGCACTGCCTCTTAGCATTCGACACGGTTTACCATACCTTGCCATGCGAAAGTATACGACTATTGAATTTGGCACGCTCCCACATGTTATCATGACATCCGATAAGCACTGGGACCCATCCGTCCTCGATACCACAATCAGTGCTAAAGATGAACAATTTCTTCAGAAATATCCTCCTCTGTCGCAACATCTTCCATATCCCGAATACGACGAATACCGAAACCCACGTTGTCTTGAAGGATTAGATATCTCTGTATCCCCGGGCTCCTCCATGGTAACTTCTCTCAGTTCGTACTCCAGTAACTCCACTCAATCTCCCTTTCTCCCTATTGATGATCATGGAACCAACGACCGCTCTTTCTGGCTTACACCTACCGGCTACGTTCATCATGAGCGCCTTGCATGTTGTACTTCCCCTCCAACCTCTGGGACGGTCACTGCCTTTCCCACGGATTGTACTGCTAGTGATGCTACACGTATTGCAACTACACCCCGTGTACGCTATCCCAACGAACATGATTACTTATCTCTGAAACCTTTCTTTTGCTGGGTTTCTACTGATCACATCAAACCTACTTTTGAAAATTCAACGCAATATGGTTCATTAGCAGTTAGCCCTGATGGAAACATTTTCAAACGTTTCCATTCCCCCCAGCCGGCTATGAACGACCGACCATTCAATGACGACGTCTTGTCTGATGCTGTCTATTCTGATGTTCCAGCGATTGATGGCGGTTCCAAACTTGCTCAGATCTTCTTTGGTCGCAAGTCCCATATCATACATGTTGAGGAAATGCGCACCACCGGCGACTTTCTATCCTGCTTTCAGAACTTCGTTCGAAAATGGGGCAGGCCTCTTTGCCTCCTATGTGATCATGGGAACTACCAATCTAGTTGTTTGGAGGGCTCTGAAAATGGAGGTGAAACAGTCGGTATGTAGTTGGTTTTCTAACTTGTTTGGTTATTACATGAAATCGTTACTTGAAAAAAAAGTGAGCAGAAATTGCTCTGTTACTAAAATTCACCATGTTGGTGCATTGGCCCGCTAATACTCCAATGCACACACTAAATCACTAATAATCGCATCGGCCCGCTAATACTCCGATGCTCTGCACGTGTCCTTTGTACCAATGGGCTGTAGAGATTACCTTGTGCCCGGTAGATTTGGTACATAAGGCCCTATTTTTAGTAAGAAGGAGAACCGGAACCGGTAAGTGGTAAACTCTCATTCCCACTTCCATTCCCATCTCCAATCATGTTAGTCCTTTCCTGTAGAAGCAAGATGACTCGTACGATCGATCACGAGACTCATTTATTCTTTCATTCGCGTCTCATTCATTCACTCGTGTCTCATTCGTGCCTCATTCGTGTCTCATTCATTCAGTCGCGCGCGCTCGTTCGATCGACTTCAAACACACTCCCCTGCTTCAAAGGATAGATGGACTCAATCGATGATACTGCTCCAGACCTTGCTGTAGGCCGAAAATGCTTCCTTCGTGTCTACAGTAGAGAAGCTTGTATCCTTGTTGCTTTTGGGCTTCGTGCAGTACTCGTCTTTTCCATAGAATTTGGAGCCATGCTTTTCAAATAGGGCTCCAGTAAGATTCTTGGTGAAGAGGTCACTTGTCATTTCATCGCCTGTCTTCCACATCACCTTGATGATACCCATTTCCTTCAGCTCTCGCAGGAAATACTGTTTCACTTCAATATGCCTGGTGCGACCGGCTATGGACCAATTGTTGCAGAAATCAACTGCACCCTTATTGTCCACATATATCACCATGGGTAGCTTGATTTGCAATCCGAGACACATCATGACTCTCCAAATGTACAGCATGTCCTGAACACATAGAACAGCTGCATACAGTTCGGCTTCCATAACCGACAGGGCAATGATTGGCATCATTCTGGACCTTGCTGTGACATTGGCGCCATTGAGCCAAGTCGACCAGCCGTTGACACTGTGCCGAGATTCATCTTTTGCATACTCCGAGTCACTGAATCCAATCAGCTCAAAAACAAAGTCCTTGGTACCATCCCACACTGCATTAGGGGCTAATGTGAGACCTCTCTTGGGTGTTCCGGCGCAATACTTCATTACTCGCTTCAGCGCCTTCATGTGGGACTTCCTTGCTTCAGTCATGAACCTAGACAGCTCCCGGACAGCATTCTGCGTTTCAATTCTTGACCATCTCATCATGTGCAAAAGGATGGCTGTGCCGGACCTGTACTTGGTTTGGGCTTCCTTGGTGAGAACAGTATCAGTTGGTCCTTCACCTTCTTTCTTCAGCACTGATCCTGGTTCTGCTGGAGTGGTGGGGTTGCCTCTGCATTCATCAAGCTCAAATTCATCGACAAATCTCTTGATCTTGACCGGTTGGGTCATTCGGAGTGTCCTGTTCTTCTTGTCTCGCTCAATGTGGCATCCAACGTACTCATCCATCTCTCCAACATCCTTGCATTCAAATAGGGACTTGAGTTGCTCCTTGTGCTTCAAAACTTCTGCTGCTTCACCCATGATGCAAAAATCGTCGACCCATAGTAACATCAGAAGGAGTTTGTTGTTGATCCACTTGAAAAATAGACAGGGGTCAGCCTTGCATCTTTCCATCTGCATGGCATGCATTGCGCGTCGGGCTTCTCTCCAGAATTGGATGGCTGCTTGAATTGTCCCATAAAGGGTTTTCTGCAATTGGAGTAGTACATATGATGGATAGAATTTCTGATAGCCTTCTGGAATCTTGGTGAAAATCTTCTCTCCATTCTGAAATTTGCCATTCAGAAAAGCTCCTTCCACATCCACAATGTAGGCCATAAAATTTGCCATGACCATCAATATCATCGCAATTCGAATTGAGATATCACTAACAACCGGTGAAGACTTGTCTTGCCCGTCGTAGTGCTCACCATCTAGCTGCTTGAATCCTCGGATGGCATTCCTGCATCTTACGGTGCCATCAGGTTTCATCTTGTTGGCCCAAGTGGTATCCAATATTTTGGTGCCCGGTGGGATATTGGCTTCATCAATCTCTTCAAAGACTCCATACTTGACCATCTTCTCATGTTCAGCATCAACACCCTCTGTAAACTTATCTCGCATTGGACTGGCCATAGATTCTTTGTAGTTCATGGTCTTCAGTTCATTGGTGTTGTCAAAGGCATTCCCAGCCGCGCCAACTAGACTGAGTTCACTCATAGCGCCTTCCTGAGATGGAATAGAGACTGATAGAAGATTGAATTCGTTCAGTGCAGTCATTGCCTTGTGGAACTGGATTTCAGCGTTGGTGAATTGAGCTGCATAGCTTGCCATATCTCCGTACCGTACATCCGGATTGAGATGAGAGTTCCTTACTACTCGGCCGTATCGGGTAGTGGTTACAACATGTGGATCCTCTGCTTCAGTGTCATCATTGCTGTCGTAGTCCTCCTCGCTTTCATATTCGATCTTGGTTTCTTCAATATCATCAGAGTAGTAGTCATCATGACTATCGAAAGCCGGGTCCTCTGTTTCTGGGTTAGGTTCAGATTCAGATTCAGGTTGTAAGGGAATTGCTGGTGCTGTGGCTCCCCCACTTGCATCCTGAAACTGCACTCGTCTGGTGGTGGTGCGCAAAATGGAGACAGGTTGTGGAGGTGGCGGGGCATTGATCGGGAGATCCATATGCCCGCCTTCAAGGAAATCAGCATGAAAATTAATAGCTTCACCCGCTGGTGCTGTGGGTGGAAAATACATACGCTTCAACCAGTATATATCGCGGGTAACTGTAAAGGTGTTCTTCAATGGGTCGTACATCACATAGCAGTCTCCAGGCCGGTCCGTGCAATAGCCAGCAAAGAAAGCTGGGTTCCCGCGATAATTGAGTTTGGGACTTGTGGAACGTTTGACTCGTACTACTCCAGCCTCACCAAAGGTTCGCAGATGGGCACTAAATGCCGGGACCTTTCCAGAGAAATGTTGGATCTTGGGCATAGTAGTGCCATTCACAGGGACAGCCTCCAACCAGTCCAACTGAACACCACATCTCATTGCCAAGGGGAAGAATCTAAACCGGTACTCCCTAGGGACGTGGGCTTGAGAGCAAAGAGCCATGGCTCGACAGACTGATCGGTAGATTGCTGTTTCGACCAGGCTATTCTGCTGTGGAGTATCCACTGAGGTATACTCGAACTTGCAAGAAAATTTCCAATCTGCTGAGGCCAGTCGAGCTTCAAGGGCTGTATTTTCTCCGGCCTTATCACATCGAATTGGCTTGAGCTGTTGTCCTTTGGATCTCCATTGGTTGAGCAAGGCGCAAGTTGGTTCAACCATGCCATCCTTGGTGGCAAAGAAATTGACAAATCGGCATGTGGAATACTCGTCAACAATCATTCGAAAATGGGGCTTGGTAATAAATGGAGCGGTCAGCTTGTTGCTTTTGGCAGCTTTGGGTGCCTTCACTGAGGACATATCCACAAAGAGTCGTTCTCCAGGCTTTGTAGCAGCAACATGCTCACTTTCAGTAGGAATCACTTTCCTTTTGGCTTTGGCTTTGGCACAGTCCTCACATGGGAGCAGGGGACCTCGAGTAATGGTCCAACCAAGCGTCTCAGCCGTCCGACGCGTCCTGTTCTCATCCATGTGGCCCAGAAGTCGGTGGGCTTTGTTGATGTTCATCTTAGTTCCTTCATCGGTGGTAGTCGTAGCAGTGGCTGCGTTGATGTCAATGTTGTCTGTAGGGTGTGCAATCCGATCAAAATAGCCAACCCACACACAGCTCGTGTATGTGGGGATCTGAATATCGAAATTTACTTGGTGATTCCCTTTCCTGAGTGACCATCCGGTCTTGTCACTCCCGGTGGCGATCCAACCATTCTGCAGAGCCAAGTTGGCTGAGAACAGGTTGAATGCAAAATTTGGGTTGAAATTCACACCCTGCAACTGCGTTTGGAACTCCATGTTTCCATCCTTGTCAATCTTCTGACAGGAAATGTCACCAACCTGGCAGCCCTTCAATTCATCTCCACTTTGGGTGGTGATGGTGGCACCACTAGCTCGCAAATTGGTGGCACATCGGAGACTGTTGGAACTGTGGCTGGTTGCGCCTGTATCAAAAACAAAAACATTGTCATCATATAGTAGGTCAAATCCTTCGGGCGCTGCCTCGCCTTTTGTGGCCCGCTTCTGGGCATTGAGCAGTTGGAGTGAAGTGGTAGAGGTTTGCATTGCTGAGAGACAGAAGTCATAGTCAATTGTTGCTCCTTGTACATCCTTCAACTTGGATTTCCAACCGTTTGGGCGTCTGGATGCATTCTTCTCGTCTTCAAAACAAACAGATGTCCCATGATTGCCACCACAAAGTCCACACTTGCGACGTCGGCCCCTGAAGCCATTCCGGTTGTTTCGATTGCCGTTGCCATTGCTGTTGTTATTGCTGTTGCCATTGCTATTGCCACTGTTGTTGCCATTGCTATTGCCACGGTTGCCATTGTTGCCGTTGTTGCTGCTCCCATTGTTGTTGTTGTTGTTATTTCGGCTACTGTTGCTTCCATTGTGGCCATTGTTGTTGCCACCATCTTCGGCACGTGTGCTTGCCGCACGTTTGGGACAATTGTATGCTTTATGACCCTGTTCTTTGCACCAATAACAAACTGCATTGGTGGACCACTTGTCTCTGGGATCAGCAAAATCGGTCATTTCCGCGCCAAACAAACTCATTTCTTGGCCTTTACCTCCCCTGCTTTGGATACGCCGAGCTGATTCATATAAACTTTTGGCTTGAACATTGAGTGCTTCCCAAAACTCCAATTCGGCGGTTCCATTCGCTTGCAGCAAATCAATGAAGGGTGTAAGCTGCATCAGTAGGTAGCCCGGGAGGGCATTCTTGTAGGCCACGATAAGTTGTGCCATAGTGGGTTGAACGGATTTGTATTGGTATTGCCTTTGTAAGTCGTAGATGTCCTCAACCAAATCCTGTGGAGAGGCGCCAATGGTCAATTTTAGGCTCCTAAGGTCAGTGTCCAATTGTTGTTGGTCGCGGGACTGGTTCATGAATCTGTATTCCCTCATGAGCTCCTCAATCACACGATGTACTCTCCCTCGGGGCCACTGTTTCCTGAGCTTTGCATTCTGTTCGGCCGTACCCCCCCTATCGATCTTGGACTTCTCCATGATGGCGAGGGCTGTCCTGTTGTCGACGAAAGCCCTGTACAGATCGTTCAGTGCTTTGTTGTGGTACCGGTAGGCCTTCTTCTGTGCAGCACTCATATCCTCCCGGGGCGTAAGCTCTCCTTCGGGAGGTAGGTCCTTGTGTGGCTTGGTAGACAACATGTCACGGTACTTCTTGTTATCTGCAAATGCTTCAAATTGGATGTACCATTTCTCGAATTTCTTCTCATCCCCCTTTGCCAATGTGGGCACTTGACTATCCGTGTACTCCACCATCTTGTATTTGTATTTTGTCTTCTTGCTCGAGTCCTTCGTGTGGACGCTGCTTGCGCTTCCAACGCTTGTGCCGCTACTGCTCTCTGAACTTGACAGTACGCTGCTCTCTTCTGACGGCGATTCTTCAGAAAAGGCGATCTCTATCTCTTGGTGCCGGGTGGGTTGATCCTCCTCCATTCAGCTGTAAGTGAATTGTCGTATGCTCAGAGTAAATTGTCGTATTCTGTTCGACGTAAGTAAATTGTTGCGTATTTCCGATCAACTGTAAGTAAATTGCCGTATTTCTGATACGTATTCCGCAAATCGATGCGTATTTCTGATACGTGTTCCGCAAATCGATGCGTATTTCTGATACGTGCCCGATGCGTATTTTCGATTCAAATGTAAGTAAATTGCTGTAGTTTGCAAATTGTGGGTCCGATGTGTATCCCGTAAATTGTCGTACTCCTATTCCGACAGAAAAAATAAAAAAATATGTGTGTAATTGGCCCAATCGATTCTGGTGTGTCGATACCAATCCTGCTTAATCGGCCCAATCGCTTCTGGTGTGGCGATACCGATCCTGCTGTTGTTTGTCTTGATAATAATCGGCCCTATCGATTCTGGTGTGTCGATACCGATCCTGCTGTGGAAAATGCCGCTTGCTCTGTGGTCCAAACTTGGTGGACACAAATAGTATTCCGCTGAAGACGTGCGAATGAAAAGTAACTGTAGAGAGTTGCTGGCTTCGAATGGTAGCCAGCAGTCCGCTGAAGAAAGGTGCGGATGAAAGAAGTGAATCGTAGAAAGTTCCGCTTGAAGACGTGCGGATGAAAAGAAAATCGCTGACTCCGATGATTAGTCAGCCTGCTGTAAAATAAGAATGTCTCTTCTTCGACCAAGTTCCAACCTCGGGAGCGCTCCGTAATTCTTCGAAGAATGTTTGGAGGGCTCTGAAAATGGAGGTGAAACAGTCGGTATGTAGTTGGTTTTCTAACTTGTTTGGTTATTACATGAAATCGTTACTTGAAAAAAAAGTGAGCAGAAATTGCTCTGTTACTAAAATTCACCATGTTGGTGCATTGGCCCGCTAATACTCCAATGCACACACTAAATCACTAATAATCGCATCGGCCCGCTAATACTCCGATGCTCTGCACGTGTCCTTTGTACCAATGGGCTGTAGAGATTACCTTGTGCCCGGTAGATTTGGTACATAAGGCCCTATTTTTAGTAAGAAGGAGAACCGGAACCGGTAAGTGGTAAACTCTCATTCCCACTTCCATTCCCATCTCCAATCATGTTAGTCCTTTCCTGTAGAAGCAAGATGACTCGTACGATCGATCACGAGACTCATTTATTCTTTCATTCGCGTCTCATTCATTCACTCGTGTCTCATTCGTGCCTCATTCGTGTCTCATTCATTCAGTCGCGCGCGCTCGTTCGATCGACTTCAAACACTAGTAAGAGGGTCACCGATTATCTCAAAATGTTATGGATTGGACTCTGGCAAAGTGAACCCTACCACCAACACTAGAATCAATTTGAACGGCGATATCAAACGTTTAAGCGTATTGTTAATCGCGTCATGGACCGTACAGGCACACCACCGCATCTCTGGCTGTTGTGCATGACATACGTCGCTGGACTCCTCAATGTTGTTTCTGATCCTACCCTGTCGGACAAACAACCGGTCTTCATTGCTACCGGCACACTTGGCGATATAAGCGCGTACACCAGTTTCTTCTGGTTCAAACCTGTTTATTTCAAAACCAATGACTCCCCTTTTGGTACCCAGTCTACCGAACGCCTCGGTCATTTCGTAGGCATTGCCGAACATGTTGGCAATGGACTTTGTTTCCGAATCTGGGATCCAGTCACCAACAAATTGCTTGACCGGTCTGGTGTATGCTCTGCTCTTACACCTGAGTCTCGCAACAAACGAGCTGGCCTCTTTACCGATGACGGCTTCATCAAATGGCGTAAGGCAAAGGATTCCTTACCCCGATTGTACGCCACTGGAGATGCTCCTACACTCACGAAACATGGGGAGCATATCACTAAAACTAATCCCACTGCAGATTCTACACCACAGGACGTCCCAGCTACTCCTACTCTTGGCATCTCGACCACTGACTCTGACACCAATCAAAGGCTCGCCAATCCTGCGGAACATGACGACACCACACCATCTGTACCTACCGAGCAACCAGGTACAACACCTCCCGCATCTGGTAATCAGGTTATTCTTCAACCACCCGCCCACCCCTCGTTACCAAGCTTTCTATATAAGAAGGTTGACGACAGCCCGAGCTGGTCCCCTTCTCCGCTCCCTAACAACTATGAGGAGAGTTTTGATGGTCCTCCTACGACACACATCTTCAGCAAGACATCCGATGGCGTTCTCCTTACTGAAGATGATTTTGATCCACCGGAGCTAGCATACTTTGATGTTAGTGACATCACAACTCCACACACCAACCCCGCTACTCCTTCAGTAGACCCATCACAGGTAGTTGTTACCGATAAGAAGGCAATGCACAATTTGATGATGATGGTAAACCCCTCACCATTCCTACGGTCCCGATTGCCGATCTACAAGGAAGATCTTTCCTTGTAACCAACCCCAATGGTACTCGAAAGCGTCTTACCATCGTCGATGTAGAAGACAGTCTTGAACGCAATAACGACTTCATCAAGTTCAAGTGCAAGCACTCTGATGACAAACTTGCCGATATCATTGCATACAATGATGTCATGAATTACATCCACCGCAATTCGACCCAAGAAGATGGAAAACTTTGGTCATTTCGCCGAATCCTAGGACACCAAGGTCCACTGGATAACAAGCACCCTCAATACAAAGGTTCCAAGTATAACCTTTGGATTGAATGGGAAAATATGGAACAAACATACGAACCATTAGCCAACATTGCGGCTGATGACCCTGTTACCGTTGCCAAATATGGGAAAGACAACAACTTGCTTGACCTCCCAGGTTGGAAACGCCTCAAGCAAATCACCAACCTAGCACAACGAACCAAGAAACTTGATCAACTCGTGCACCAAGCCAAACTCCGGTCTTTCCGTACCACCCCACAGTACCAATATGGATTGAAGGTACCTCGTAACCACAAAGAAGCCCTCCAATTTGATCAAGCTAACGGAAACCACAAATGGGAAGACGCCACCACTCTTGAAATGGAACAGCTCAATGAACACAACACATTCATTGATAAAGGCGTGTACAAGACAAGCTCCATTCCACCCAGGTTCCAACAGATCAAGGTGAACATGATATATGCTGTCAAGCACGACGGCAGACACAAAGCTTGTCTTGTTGCAAATGGTAATCTCACTGAGGCCCCCATCCACAGTGTTTATGCCGGTGTCGTATCCCTCCACGGACTAAGTATGTGTCTCTTCCTAGCCGAACTGAACAGCCTAGAAGCATGGGGTACCAATATAGGTAATGCCTACCTCGAAGCAGTTACTTGCGAGAAAGTCTGCATCAAGGCAGGTCCCAAATTTGGACCACTGGAAGGTCACCTATTGATCATCTACAAGGCCCTATATGGCCTCAGATCTTCAGGCAAGTGCTTTGGTGATTTACTAGCAGCTTGCCTTATTGAACTTGGCTTCAAAAGATCCCGCGCGGAACCGGAAATCTTCCTCAAGCCTGGAATGAACAAGCATGGGGAACGCGTATATGAACTCATATGCACATATGTCAATGATCTATGTCTTTGCATGGCAGATCCCAATTCTTTCCTGGAAATATTACAGTCGGAGCCATACAACTTCAAACTGAAGGGATCCGGACCTATGAACTTTCATCTGGGTTGTGGATTTGAGCGCGACGCGCATGGTGTTCTTTGCATGAATCCCATCAAGTTCATCGAAAAGATGGAAGAATCTTATGAACAAATGTTTGGATGCAAACCTAGCACCAAATTCCAGTCACCCATTGCGGAAAACGATCATCCCGAATTGGACTCCTCAGCTTTTCTCGAGGAAACTGGTATACAGAAATACCAAAGCATGATCGGTTCATTCCAATGGATCATCGCCATTGGACGATCTGATATTCAAACAGCCGTGATGACACTCTCGAGTTTCAGAGCCCAACCATGAGACGGACACCTTGACCGTGCCAAACATATCTACGGATATATCTCCAAGCTTAGACATTTTAAAATCAGGTTCCGTGTGGAGCCCCCAGATTTTATATTGACTAAACTGGACACCATCGATTGGTCCAACACCGTCTATGGGGAGCAATCTGAGGAGCTACCCAATGACGCTCCTGCACCACTTGGGAAGACAGTAGTGTTAACACACTTCTATGATGCCAACCTCATGCATGATATTCTCAGTGGTAAGGCTGTAACCGGCATCCTTCACTTTGCGAACAAGACTCCCATGATGTGGTTCTCGAAGAAACAATCTACTACGGAAACAGCCACCTTTGGAGCTGAATTTGTTGCAGGAAGAACTTGCATTGAGCAAATTGTTGACTTACGACACTCATTCCGATACCTCGGAACACGGGTCCATGACATCTCCTACTCATGGGGAGACAACGAAAAGATGATTCAAACGTCAACCTTTCCTTACGCAAGGTTGCATAAGCGTCACAACATCCTGTCTTTTCACTATGTACAAAGCATGATAGCGAGAGGTTTCATTCTAATGCTGCACATCCCAGGTAAAGATAACTGTGCAGATATTCTCACCAAGCATTGGGGACACTCAGTTGTGTATCCACTGCTCAAGCCCATCTTCCATTTCTGCGGGAATACCGGCAACCTCCTCCAAGACGACGGGAGCATCATGTAAAACGTGATGACCTTTCACAAGGAAACATGGGGAGTATTAAATTCCTTTCGTGCCCAGAAGTACCAAAGCTATCTGATGGTAGATATTCTATTCGTACGAATCAATGAGTCCCATATCAACCAAAGTAATCAATTCCCATGACATATCGATTCCCACGGAGCATCGATTCCCATCGCGCATTGACAGTGAGCAATCTCTGTTTTATAATATTGCCATTGTTCTTTGGTGAGCAAACTCTGATTTCATAAAGTATCACACGAGCTACGGGAGCAATTCCTGATCTTAATGATAAACATATCATGGAGTCTTCCTAACGGAACAAGAGAAGAAAACCGTTGGCGTGTGATTCTCACACAATATTGAAAAGAATTCACCGTGTGACGCGTAGTCGTACGTACTAAGCGGGCATATCACGAAAAGTCATAAGGGCAAATAACCTTATTCTTAAGGTTAAACCTGAGTGAATGATCATCGACAATTTTCCATGTAGATTGCCTCTTAGCGGGAGTTTCCCCATCAGCTCACTCTTTGAAGAATTAACAACTCTAAAACACTATCATGCCCTAAATCTACGTACATCCTAGTACAAATTCTACATGATAAGATGCAATTACATGTGATATTCCAATGAGAATATCACGGCGAATTATACGGTAAAAGATCGATCGAAGATGGTTTTTTCGTGTGTTTTGTGTCTTAAGATTACGAACGATTAGTGTGGCAATTCACGGTAATATGCCAATAATCAATCCGACGATGACGACGAGTAATTAACCTGTTACTCGTTTGTTTGACCACATCTAAGAAGATTACTCTTACTCACTAAATCAATCGACCGGAAGGACGATTGCGTTTGTTTGTTATGACACACTTTCTCTAGTTTATCAGACCCACAGCACTCTACAAGCTGTGGAGGACCGAATGGCGTTTCCCACCGAGAGAAACGCAGTTGAGCTCGAAGACAAAGAATCCGGATTAGCCTGATCAGCAACTGGCATCAACCCTCAAGGATGTAAAAGGGGCAATTGCTTGTGGAGCCCTGGATCAGACCAACACCAGGGCGGCCTCCCTGAAAGAAGAGGCCGAAGACACGAACCAAGATGGTAGGCTCCATCGGGTTTCGAGATCCAGCAACAAGCAAGGGAAAAGGAACTGGACAATTCAAAGAGTCGCCCAGGTTGGCATCAGTTGAAAGGAATCAATCCGAGAACACTGATCTTTCGCTGAAAACAAGAGTGACGCGAGCCAGAAGATTGAGCCTCAAGTATTCTGTGGCGAAAACAGACCGGAATGAACAGATTGCAAAGAGCATCTGCCCGCAAGAAAAATCCAAAGATATGGAAATGAGAACACCAAATCTCAAAGATCCAAAAGAAAGGAGAACAGTAAATTCTCAGGAAACAACTTTCACCACAGAAATACAGAATGAGCAAATCCCGAGAACGGATAGGAAAGCTCACAATCTTGAATTGCAACAAAAGCAAAAGCTCACACAAACCGGAACGAAAACTCGATCCGAATAGTCAGAAAGTATAAATAACCGGAACGAAAACTCGATCCGCATATACGAATACAAACAGATAAGCGAATCACATACAACGTTTAATATCCATCTCTCACATCCAATCCTTCGGCCCGGTTACACTCTCTTTCCAAATACCACCTTTGATTGAATATTCGATAGCAACGTCCATCGAATATCGTCCTCCGAATATATTGAAACTTCCTTTGAAACGACCGTTCGATTACCCCATTAGAAACCTTTGTCTCCACCATGGCCCGGACAAGAGCGAACTACGACTCCATTGAGGAAACAAAAATGGAAGTGGATCCACAAGATCCTGATGGAGACAATGAAGGAGTGGGTATGGAAGAAAACGACGAATTTGATGAAATAATCATGCGTGTAATGGAAAGGGCTATCGCTGACCCAGAAATGAACTCGACTATGAAGAGAATCATTCGACCAAGAAGTAAAGAAAAGGATCAGAGCATTGCAGGATGCTGAAAGTAGGGGTGGGAATCCAGATGATGATAGTGGTGATGAAGGTCAACAAGATGTCGACCCAAGGGCTGACCGACACGAAAGGAGGTCATCCCAACCCAAAATAAGAATCAGGGGATTCAACAATGGAAGATTTCTGAATCCAGAACAGCTCGCCTTCAGAAGCAGCTTGATGGACTTTGGTATCAACTATGAATCAGCTGAAGAAATTATGAGGGGAGGAATGTCTAACATTCAAGAAATCACAGACCTCAATAAGGAAAGCATCAAATCGTTCATGCATGGATTGAAATCTATCAGTCCAGACTGTCCTAATCCAAAAAGCATTCACTATGGTAACAGGCTATCATCGAGGCTCCTCACATGGGCAAATTGGGCTCGCTACCAACCATTGATTGGAGTCAAACCAAGAGCCATTGACTGGAACGCGAACCCAAACAACCTGGAACTGCAACAATTCAGAATCAAGATGATGGAATCAAGTGTGAAATCACAAGAAAAAGCAACGCCACCTGAGTTAAAGGACCTTACAAAATTCAGAGAATGGGAGGAAGGCTTTCGTCAAAACTTGAGATACAGATTCAACTCTGAACGTTTCCCAATCTTGTATGTCATAAGACCCCAAGAGAAGGAAGATGTTACTGATGAAGCCAGGTCTGGAACAGTCGGGCAAAGTCCATCAGATACCTATCCAACTTGGAGTGACTACAATGAAAGGTGTGGCGTTTTCTCAGGTCATCAGTATGATGAAGATAACAATGTCGTCTGGAGGTTGTTATGTGATGCAACAAGAAAAGGGTCGGGTTGGGAATATGTGGCACATTTCCAAAATACTGAATTGAACTCAGGTCATGCAAGAAACGCGTTCATTTCATTGATGCAACATGCTTACACTGACACCAATATCACTATGGTTCTGAACAAAACCTACCAGGAAATGAAAGAATCACACTACACGGATGATCATAAGAGCTATGATTGGAACAAGAACAAGAGGAATTGGACTGCATTCCATGGAACAATTCTAAGATTTGAAAAGAACCACAATGAAAGGAGATTTGTTTGGGACTTTATCAATTCAATCAGTGATGAGAGACTTGATGCTGCTAAAGCTGATGCGATTGATGAGAGCAAAGACTATCGTGACAACTTCAATGAATGTTTGATCCTATTCACCAATCGTCTTGGATTGAAGAAGCTTGCAAATGGAAAGCATAAAAGAGGTTCCAGAAGTGTATACTCAGTCGGCACATCAAGCAATAAGAAGCAGAAAACAACTGGGACATTCACAGGAACAGTTGAGAACAAGACCTACCCAACAAGTGTGTATAAAACAATGTCAAAGGAACAGCGTCAGGAACTGTACTAGATGAGACAGGCGAGTAAGAAAAAGAGGGCTCTCAAGGCCGCTGAGACCAAAAAGGCAAAAGAAGCTGAAAAGGAAGGTGTAGGCGACAGCTTTGGCTCAAAATCTAAGAAATGACATCATAACCGGACACTAGAAAACAAATGTTTAAGAATGGTGAGCCGGTCATTATATAAGATGAATATTCCTCTAGATTTTGATGATGGTGAAAACGAAGAAGGATACTGTGAGCTAGATTCACATGCTGACACCACTGCCGCTGGAAGCAACATGATATTGCTTAATCCTAATCAGATAACAACACATGTTGATGTTGCGCCTTTTTCTGAAGAGTACAAGCCAATCAAGAAAATCCCAATTGGAAGTTGTGCAACAGCTTGGACAAGTCCAGCATCAGGTCAAGTCTCCATTATCGTGTTCCACCAAGCGCTGTACTTTGGAAACAAATTGAAGAACAGCTTGATATGCCCAAATCAAGTAAGGGATTGCAATTTCAATTCTGTTGAAGAGACACCTCGTCAGTTTGACCCCAGATCCAAGCATGGAATTACAATCCAAACCCCAATGGAAGATGATGACCCCAAGAAAGTTTTCATAAAACTGAGTATGAGAAATGTGATTTCATACTTTCCAACAAGGAAGCCAACAAGAATGGAGCTTGATGAATGTCAACATTTGATTGCGACAAATGACACACCATGGGATCCTCATTCACTGAAGTTCATGGATGGCTGAGTTAGCAATTGACAATGGTGATCCAGTTTCAGGGGACCAATTCAGCGTTCAAGCCATGTCAACCGAAGATGCAAGTTCAGTGGTGACAGAACCTACAAGTAATGTCACAGACATGTTCTCCAAGACTAGCATAGAGCCCAAGCATCCAAATCTCACGCAGCAATGCAAGCTGATGAGATTGCATCAGGTATCAACCAGAAGAATGCTGACTGAATGCCAAATAGCGACAGATGGTAATATTTCTCACAGGATTCCGTCAGTGACCACAAAGTTTCAAGATGCAAATATTTCAAGCGCGCGAAGGGTAGACCAGTTTTTGTTTGATGACACAGAGTTTGACTTCACAGAAGCCCCTGAAGATGAATCAAAACCAACCCCTAGCTTGCAAGAAGTTGACAATACACTTGAAAGGAGATCGCTTGATAGAAGAAATCAATGGGGACCATCAGTGACAACTATTGAAGGTCCTGAACAAAGTTGATTGTGAACGCCTAGCTAAGACTTGGAAAATCAGTTTCAAGAAGGCCGAACAGACACTGAAAGTCACTACTCAGAAAGCCCTGAGGAATTTGCAACTACCTTTGATGAAGCGTCTGCCTACACAGCGCTTTAGAAACAAGAGAATTGCTCAAGGAACCTGGTATACTGATAACTGGCATGCTAGGACCACGAGTATTATGAGGCAAGAAAAATGTGCACAGATCTTTACAAATGGAAATGGGTTTGAAGTATTCATACCAATACAGGACAAATCGCAAGTGCATCAAGGGTTGAAAATATTCATTCATGAAGTTGGAATCCCTGAACATTTGATTTCTGATGGTGCTCCAGAACAAGGCTCTCCAAGGACCTACAAAACGCACTGGAATTCAATTGTGAAGCGCAACCACATACACCAAACATTCATCCAACCACATTGCCCTTTCCAAAATCGAGCAGAGCAAGCAATAAGGCATCTTGGTAGTGCAATAACAACCAAGACAGCAAAGAAGAAATCACCGAAAAGACTATGGTCATTTTGTGGTGAACTATGTGCAAACATCAGGCAGAGGACTGCATCGAGCAACCCTTCTTCAATGGGAAGAACTCCATTTGAATTGGTGCAAGGATATATGCCTGATATTGCATTATACACATCATCAGAATGGTATGATTTTATATTTTACTTTGATAAAGGTGTTTCTTCCTCCCGGGGAGTTGAAAGATTGGGTCGGTGGCTTGGCCCTTGCGGTAACAAGGTGGGTGGAGGTGATTGTTTTTGGATCCTGACTGAATCAGCAATACCAATATCTACAAATTCAATAAGGCCTGTCAAGGAATTTGAATGGAGGGATAGAGATGTCCTAAGAAGAATGGAAGCGATCGACAAATCAATTGAGTCCAAGATTGGTGATGAAGTGAAAGACAGCGCGTCCTTCTTCCAGGAAAATTATCCAGAACCTCAACAAGAGCTGTTTGAGGAACAACAACCAGTGAAATCATCTGATCTGAAACTTGAAATGGCTGAGCCAGACGCATCGGTTGAAGATATTGATGAGCCAGATGAGTATCTGGGGAATGAAGTAATCATTGAAAGAAATGATGAAAGGCTCAGGTGCATCGTCAAGGATAGGGTGCGCGATCTGCAAAACAGACCAATTGGAGTAAGGAATGGGAATCCAATACTGGACACGAGGCTGTACAAATTGCAACTACCTGATGGCACCATTGAAGAATACACGGCAAACATTGTCGCAAAAAGTCTTTACAGTTCTGTTGATGATGATGGACGAATGTTCACCCTGTTGGATGAGCTAATTGATCATGAACGCGACAACACTGCTTTAAGTGATGAGGAGGCCACAACTATAGCCAAAAATGGCCGAAAAAGCCACAAGCCGACGACTAGGGGTTGGAGGATTTTGGCCAGTTGGAAAGATGGAACTGAATCTTGGTGTAAGCTAAGTGATGTCAAAGAATCATTCCCAGTGCAACTAGCAAAGTATGCAGTCAACAACAAACTTGAAAAACCACCAGCATTCAGGTGGTGGGTGCATAAAGTTTTGCGAAGAAAGGAAGGAATCCTTAAGGCGGCCAAAACAGCCAAGTATTGGTTGAAGAGTCACAAATATGGTGTCAAATTACCACATTCAATTACACAAGCACTGGCAATTGATAAGAAAACAGGTACTGACCACTGGGAGCGAGCAATTCATAAAGAAATGACAAACAATATGGCAGCGTTCGAATTTTCTGATGATGATGTTATTCCAGTCGGTCACAAGGAAATCACGACCCACATGATATTTGATATCAAGCTTGGATCCCTAACAAGAAAGGCTAGATTGGTAGGGGACGGTCACAAAGTTCCTGCAGTGGCAAAAGAAAATACCTATTCATCGGTTCCCAGTCGTGATTCAGTAAGGATATTCTTCTTGCTGGCAGCACTGAATGATTTGAAGGTCCTCTCAGCAGATATTCAAAATGCATATTTGACAGCCCCGATAAAAGAGAAATACTTTCTAAGGGCGAGAGCTGAAGATGGTTTTCCTCCACACCTTGCAGGACGGCCTTGCAAGATAGTTTGGGCACTATATGGGTTACCAGTTGCAGGTGCCTCATTCAGGTCATATCTCACAAAACATTTGAGGGATCTTGGATATTCCCCTTGCAAAGCAGATCCGGATGTGCACTTACGAATTGAAACCAGGAAAGATGGATCCAGATACTGGGCAATGCTGATTGCCTATGTTGACGATATCTTATGTTCTGGCAAAGATCCAAAATTCCAACTAGAAAACATTGAACGAAAGTTCAAGTTGAAGGATGATACGATCGAAGAACCAACTCTGTATTTGGGAGCTGATATTGGAAAGTTTTACTTTGAAGGCGATTCAAAACCAAGGTGGTCATTATCAAGCACCAAGTATACTGCAAAAGCTGTCGCAGCTGTCAAACAAGAACTTGGAACTGAGAAGTATGGCTACAAATGTCTACCAAAGTCCGCATCCAGTCCACTGTCACATGATTACAGACCGGAAATTGATATATCAGAGGAATTGAATCCTGAACTGCAAAATTACTATCAAGGTTTGATTGGAGTTCTCAGATGGATTTGTGAACTAGGAAGGCTCGACATTGTAATGCCAGTCTCGCTGATGTCAAGGTATTTGGCTCAAGCAAGAATGGGGCATTTGAACCAGTTATTTCACATATTTGCATATTTGAAGAAATATAACAGGTCAAAATTGGTTTTTGATGAGTACCAAGCATTGATCAGAGTAAATTCCAAAAATTTGACTGGTCTGAATTTTATCCTGGTGCCGCTGAAGTCATACCAGCAGATATGCCTGAAGCTTTGGGAAAACATGTGACAATGAGTTGTTTTGTTGACGCCGACCATGCCGGATGCAAGGCAACAAGGAGATCTCATACTGGTGTTATTATATTCATTAATAACGCACCAATTATTTGGTTTTCCAAAAGACAAACAACAGTTGAAACATCAACTTTTGGGTCTGAAATCATTGCATTGAAAATTGCAATTGAATTGGTTGAAGGTCTAAGATACAAGTTGAGAATGATGGGTGTTCCAATTGATGGGAGCACCAATGTGTATTGTGATAATGATTCAGTTGTCACAAATGTTACACGACCTGAAAGCCCATGCAAGAAGAAACACAACAGCATTGCATACCACAAGGCCCGAGAATCTATTGCAACAGGGATTATCTGAGTTGCAAAGGAACCAGGTTCAACAAATATTGCTGATTTGTTTACTAAGCTAATGAGTGGTGCTGTTTTTCGGGAACACTGTTCTTGGTGCATGTGGTAAGTTTGTTTTTGTTCGATCGATCGTTCGATTGAAGCGTTTGATCATGGAATGAAAGAAAATGGATACTTTGGTCCATGGATTACAATATATCAATCGGGCAAGGATCAGGGCAAAATGCCTTGATACAAGCCAGAATGAATGGCAAAATGCCTCCCCATTTTTTGATAGGGCCTCTGATGGTAGACTGGATACAGTGTGGTATTCAACACACGAATGACTCACAATGAATAGATTAAGTCATAGAATCCAGCCGCTTAACGGTTGGAGGATTTATGACTGAAGGGGACTGAAAAGAATTCACCGTGTAACGCGTATTCGTACGTACTAAGCGGGCATATCACGAAAAGTCATAAGGGCAAATAACCTTATTCTTAAGGTTAAACCTGAGTGAATGATCGTCGACGATTTTCCATGTGGATTGCCTCTTAGCTGGAGTTTCCCCATCAGCTCACTCTTTGAAGAATTAACAACTCTAAAACACTATCATGCCCTAAATCTACGTACATCCTAGTACTAATTCTACATGATAAGGTACAATTACATGTGATATTCCAATGAGAATATCACGGCAAATTATACGGTAAAAGACCGATCGAAGATGGTTTTGCGTGTGTTTTGTGTCTTAAGATTACGTGTGTTTTGTATGCTAAAATTACACGATGACGACGAGTAATTAACCTGTCTATTGGCAAAGACGATCCGACTGTGACAATGTCTGTTCAAGCGATCCTAAGATGACTAATCTTACTCACTAAATCAATCGACTGAAAGGACGATTGCGTTTGCTTTTATCTGTTACGGCACACTTTCTCTATGAACTCAGAAAATAGGTACCAATTGCACGAAGACTATCAGCGGAAAAATTCACCAGAATTCAAATACTTCATGAAAAGAATTCTTGGAGCGGTGCCACCAAAACAGACAGACTTCAAAAGAAAATCAGTCAGAATGACAGTCAGTAACATTTTCACCCCAAGCGATGAAGCTTTTGCATTGCTTTTCCTTTACAACGACTACGACTCGTGGCTAAACACAACAAAGGGCACAAGGTTAAGAAAAAAATTCACTGACGGTAAGTCAGGAAATAAGGAGGGGTGGAGTAATGAGGGACAAGATCTTTACAAATACCTAGTAAGTGAATTAGAAGAACAAAGGGAGGAACAACAGTCAAAAGAATTAGAGACGGAAATACTTAAAATGTACCAAAAGCAAAATGGCAATCATAAACAACAAGATAAGGAGGAGGACGAAGAGGGAAAAAACGGAAGCGAAAACGTAGCTTGGTTGAGATTCTAGGCGAAGATGATGAGGACTACAAATTTTTCATCAAATACAATAAAAATGAACAAGAGTAATTGGTGATATCAACATCATTATAGTAGAACGGCTAGTTCATTATTATTTTATGGCTTGCACAATATTGTTCCAGGTCTGCTGTTCGAATATAATACAATAAATGAGGTAATTTCAAAGGCTGATAAAATACTTTCCTACGAAGTATTTGTTACAAAATATATTTGTTGCTTTTCGGTATTTGATAAGCGTAGGGTGAATATTGTAAAATGCCGGAGAGTATTGCAAATGTGGATAAAATACTTTCTTATTAGTAAAAAAATATGGTTCGTGGCTTTTGATATTCGAAAAACGTAGTGTGAGTAATGTGAAAACAGCGTAACAGAATATATTGATGGTTATCAAGAAGCTCATACATTTATGAAAACAATCGTAATAACGCTACGACAATATCATTGTACACAAACGATATTATTACAAAACATGAGTTTCGTGTGGACAAAAACAAAAATTGAATGGCGAATAAATATTATCGGGGTAAACTTGAAAAAAAATTGTAGAATAGAAAAATTGTGGACAACCATGATAAACGGGCTGAAACACTGGATGTGAAAATAGACCTACTTGAAATTGTTGCGTGCAAAAATAGGTAGAGAATTATTTATTGTGTGCGCAGCAAAATGTTTCAGAATATTTTAAAACATTGCACGAATTTGACGAAAGCACGAGAAGTGAGAAACGTTTATGTGACGAGGTGCGGTGCCGGCGGTCACAAGGAATCACTGGAGGTGCAGACCGGTAACCAAATCAATTCGCGGAGGCTTGGATAGGAGGTGCGGACTATCGGTGAAGCCGGTATCTCAATCAAGGCCGGGCCTGCTGAATGACAATAGGGAGCCGGTGATGTGTGAGTGGTTAAATTGACTGCTGTATGGGTACACTAGGCCAGGCTAGGGGACCAGGACAGGTAGACTGCTGTACGGGTACACTAGGCAAGAAGGTTAGGGGACCAGGACAGATAGGCTTGTCGTACGGGTACAATAGGATAACTATTGGACCAGGACGCGTTACCTATTTATTTACTTATTCTACTACTAATCGTTTAGGAGCAAAATAGTGAGCTGTGGGCTTGGATTCTGTTGGGGGAATCCTCTGCAGGCTTGTTAGCGCTTAGCCTGTATTTTGCAGAGATTTTCGATGCTTGCAGGATTCGATGTAGAATTCGATGCTTGCAGAGTTCGATGCTTGTTATTGTGTA
Organism: Pseudo-nitzschia multiseries; assembly: GCA_037355745.1. Lineage (NCBI taxonomy): Eukaryota > Bacillariophyta > Bacillariophyceae > Bacillariales > Bacillariaceae > Pseudo-nitzschia > Pseudo-nitzschia multiseries. The sequence goes on from CM074791.1 coordinate 8,426,928, forward strand.
AGATTTGTACTGTACCAACGGGGAATGTTCCGTACGCACCGATGTTGCTGATTGCTGATACAGTGAGATCTTTCTTGTAGTACTTGCGCTGTATACTCAAGGTTGTTCCTCGGTCTGGTCTGTACTTCACTACCATTCCTCTCATCCGGTTTGCTACATCAATTAGAAAATCAGATATTTTTGGTGATGAGTCAATGAATATTGTTCCTGTTATGGATAAGATGAATAATGAAAGAAACAGTAGTGAGTTATCTGTGATAGTTTGTGTGTCACCACCTAATGAGTGCATTTGGGTCCTGAATCTGGAGGAAAAATACACACTAATTTGCAATTAGAAATTAGAAAATCAGATATTTTGGGTGATTAGTCGATGAATATTGTTCCTGTAATGGATAAGATGAATCATGAAAGAAACAGAAGTGAGTGTTGTGTCATGTTTGGTGTGTCACAAACTAATGAGTGCATTTGGGTACTGGATTTGGAGGAAAAATACACACTAATTTGCAATTAGAAAATAAAAAATCAGATATTTTGGGTGATTAGTTCATGAATATTGTTCCTGTTATGGATAAGATGAATGATGAAAGAAACATAAGTGATTTATCTTTGATAGTTGGCTGTGTCACAAACTAATGAGTGCATTTGGGTACTGGATTTGGAGGAAAAATATTGGGTAATTTCTCTCAAAGTTTTTGGTGCCGTGCATGAATATGTTTCTCATGACTCATCTGATGCATATTGGGAACAACATTGCCACACATAATGCTGAAAATGTTGTGGTTTGTGTCTCCAAATGACACACAAGAGGGTATTTACCGGTACTGTATCAAAAGATGGTGGCACTGTTGCCAGTAGTCTTGCTGAAGAGGAAAATGAGGATGACAACTATATTGATCCTGTATTGATGCAATTGCTTGGCAGAATGGAGGAAGTTTAGGCATTGTTTTCAGAATTGTTACTGTACATTGTGTCAGTCCATTCACTAATTTGACGACAACACGGGTGAGTTCACACCTAGTACAACACAGGTAAATCTTCGGGGAGAGTGATTAGGGTAAAAGGTACACATTCTACATACATTGCATACCGTTGCAATAAATAGTAGATTGTGTGACACAAATGATTAAAATGTACGGAAAGGAGTATCATACCTATCATACATATTTTGCATATGATACTACTAGACAAATTCTTGACCCGAAAAATTCAACTGTAGTGGTAGGTAGTCGCAAGCAATGATATTAAATTTCAAGGGTTGTGTGTTGCGAGCACAAATATTAAATTATAAGGGTAGTGTGTTGGGAGCAATGGAGATACATTTTAAGGGTTGTGTGTCGCGAGCACTAATGTTAAATTTTACTGTTTGTTAGTCATGACCTTGCGTATTTAATTTTAGTAGGTGTGATTTGCGAACGTACAGGTAGGATATTAAAAATTAATAATAATTATTCATGACCCAAGGAAAAAAATAATCGCGAACCAGGGATTGAGAGTTAGAGAAATGAGCATGATACGAAGCCACCAAATCACAGGGGGGGCTTGGTTGTGAGTCATGACCTTGCGTATTTAATTTTAGTAGGTGTGATTCGCGAACGTACGAGTAGGTTATATTAAAAATTAGTAATAATTATTCATGACCCAAGGAAAATAATAATCGCGAACCAGGGATTGAGAGTTAGAAAAATGAGCGAACCAGGGATTGAGAGTTAGAAAAATGAGTATGATACGAAGCTACTGAATCACAGGGGGGGGCTCGTGTAAAAATTACACACAAGCAAGGGTTGCGAAAGTACCTTGCAACGAAAAAACAAGGGTCGCGGGACAGTTATCGGACGACACATTTGCACTCAAAAGCTGACTAGGACTCACTATTTTGAATGTACGGGTAGGTAGCATTAAATAATAATAATAATTATTCATGACCCAAGGAAAAAAATAATCGCAAACCAGGGATTGAGAGTTAGAAAAATGAGCATGATACGAAGTTATTGAATCACAGGGGGGGCTCGGTTGTGAGTTATGACCTTGCATATTTAATTATAGTAGGTGTGATTCACAAACGTACGGGTAGGTTGTATTAAAAATTAATAATAATTATTCATGACCCAAGGAAAAGCATAATCGCGACCCAGGGATTGAGAGTTAGAAAAATGAGCATGATACGAAGCTACCGAATCACAGGGGGGGCTCGTGTAAAAATTACACACAAGCAAGGGTTGCGAAAGTACCTTGCGATGAAAAAAAGGGTTGCGGGACAGTTATCGAACGAACCTCTACAACTCGGTTATGTTCTGCAAGGCTGTCTTTAGGCATTCAAAACGAGTCCTGTGTCATGGAGTTACGCACAAAGCAAATTGTGGCATCCCTGACTGTGTTTTCCAACAGGAGCTGAAGAACATACGCGCTCAGCGGGCAGTGCGTGGAACTGTGAAAGCTTCTGTCCTTGAAGGTGATCCAGAGTGTGCATTTCTCATTGCTTCCAGTGTGTATGATACCAAGCCTGTTCACTATTTGAGTATGGTGACTAGTGTGATCGAGTGGGTGGAGAAAGAAAAAGTAGTTTACAACATGGAGACCAATAAGAAGGAAAAGATGAAATTCTTACAATTGAACCAACTCGACACCTACAATAATGGAATGGGGGGCGTCGATATTGCTGATCAGCTTAGAGGAGTGTACAGGTTGGATAGATGGGTCCGGAATCAAAAGTGGTGGTGGTCTGTTATGTTTTGGGCTATTGGAGTGCTCCTTACAAATGCCTACAAGCTGTACTTGAGTGTGTATGAACAAGAAGGTGTTAAGAACCCCCATTATAAAGCTCATTACAACTTCAGAAGAGCTATTGGCAAGTACTGGGTAGATCCTGAAACAGTTGACGTGGAAGCAGAAGCCCGAATGTTCTTTATCTCCTCCACTGCTGATCAGTTTGATGTATCTCTATTGACAACAACAACAACAGCAACAGCAACATCAACAATCAATGATGACACCACCAGTCAAAAGTCTTCTACGGAGAATGACGTGACACTCATAGATGGAGGGGCTTTGGAATGTAGATTGCAGAGGAACTTAGACCACTTTCCTTTCAAGGTGAAGAAGCGGACACAGTGTGCTATGCATAAATGGCTTGGACTTAGAAAGGATGGGCCGCTGTTGAAGTGTGCTACTTGCAATGTCCATTTGTGTCTTGATTGCTATGGTCCTTTCCACTGGTCTGCTGATCTATTATCTCAGAACGTGATGCTGAAGAACAACTATGAAAAGGAAGCAAAGAGACAAAAGAAGAACAAGTAGCTGCCGGCCGACGGGGCGGACGACGACGACAACAATTGCAAAACATTTTATGTTCAAAAATCACAATTCAATTGCAACAACCTGCCTTGACCTCGACGACAGCAAATATTGCTTCAAATTCACCACTCGTTTCTATTTGTGTGGAAACGGCGTGGGATTTTGTTGGAGTCTTTGGTGTTTTCTAGGCCAGGGCAGACAATAAACGATTATCATCGTCGTCGTTGTCCTTCTTGTTCTTGTTCTTGTTCTTGTTGCTGGGCGAGACGCGGATTGCGAACAAAACCTTGACCTCGACGACAGCAACTATTGCTTCAAATTCACCCCTCCTTGCTATTTGTGTGGAAACGGCGTGGGATTTTATTGGAGTCTTTGGTGTTTCCTTATTAAATTCCTTTCGTGTCCAAAAGTACCAAAGCTACACGACGGCAGTTGTTCTTTTCGTACGAATCAATGAGTCCCGTATTAACCAAGCAATTGATTCCCACGGAATATCGATTCCCACGGCGCATTGATTCCCATCGCGTATTGGTGGTGAGCAATCTCTGTTTTCTAATATTGCCCTTGTTCTTCGGTGAGCAAACTCTGATTTTGGAAAGTACCACACGAGCCATGGGAGCAATTCCTGATTCTATTGATAAACATATCATAGGATCTTCCTAACGGAACAAGAGAAGAAAACTGTTGTTTGAAGCTTCTCACACACACAATATATATATATATATATATATGCATACAGATATATACGGTCAACGATCAATACATGTACGGAAATAATCAGCGAGTAATCTCATCACTACGCAACAGCAGTTGCAACGTATTTCACCTCAATAAAAGAGATATCTTGCATTTCGGCAAGATTTCACTTTATCTTATACTTTTAACATTCAACTGATTTATACCCCAAAATTCACACTAGTTGCTACCAACTACCTGTAATCTACATTACTAAGGTCTGTCTTGCTGTATCTGAACAAGTTCACAGTAAGAAGAAATCCGGCGTTTCCATGGTCTCGCCTGTAGTCCGATTATCCGTTGTCAAAAGTATCCAACCACAATTGTCACGCGTAGAGTGCAATTGTTCGTCTACTAACACACTAACACAGCAGTGCTGTTCTTCAGACGCCTTTGAATCAGACTCTCAGCAGACCGGATTCAGAAGGAAAATAATATTTCTACGTGGGGGCGACGACGTTGTCTCGCTCGTCTCAAAGAAATTGCGAAACGGACCCGATGTATGAAAATCGGCCGATTTCTGCCAAAATTAGCCAAAAATACCCAACTTAAATAATAAAACCCCCTTCTCTGTGTTATTTCACACTAGTATGAGTGATAGATTGTTACTTTAGTTGAGAATGATGCCCTTTTATTGACTCCACTCAAAGGATTGTGTCATCAGGTACCAAAAAAACTCAAAAATTCAAAAAAAGTTTGTACGCGCGTCGACGTATTTTTCCAGAACGATTAAGGGATATGCGTGATTAAGTTTCTAAAATACAGGACTTAGTAGAGATACTACTAGATCCTACTGTACGGGAAAGTTTCCAAAATCCTGGGTTTAGTTGGGATTGTACTAGATCCTACAGTATGATACAGTAATTTTTAGTACACCGTGTTGAGCAACTCAAAATATATTTTTAGGATATTTTCACACACAACTCCGTGTGTTGAACAAGTATTACATACGTAACACCATGGCTCGTACGGGAGAGCACGTGCACTCGCAAAATCGATGCCTAAGTAAGAAAAAATAAAAGGGACTCGCGAGTTTAAAACAGACTCAACGGGCGCGAAAAAGGTGCAGAGGAGGGGATGGTACTTTGGTAACTTTGGTGGTACTTTAGTAATTTGCAAAATATGCCGTAGAACTGCTACACGATTTCTAGTAGTGTTTTCTGCTCTGCTGACAATGGCATGATACTAAAGTAATTTCGAAAATATGACGTAGAATTCTTACACAGATACTAGTAGTGTTTTCTGCTCTGACAATGGGTTGATACTTTGGTAATTTCCGAAATACTCCGTGTGAGTGGTACGTAGAATAGGTAGAAGTGGTACGTGATTTTCTAGTAGTAGTGTTACTACTCGGTGCTGCCTCTGTAGCTACCGTGATTTCCAGTCGTATTCTGAGCACTATTCACCTAGAACTCTTTTCGATACTCCCAGAACAGACTAATACACAGCAGAGTAGGGACCAGGGTACATGCCAAAAAAAAGAGCTAGAATTAGTTTGTAGACGTATTTTTTGCTAGAGAGCAAGTCATGATGAATATTGGGTCTGCTGGGCAGATCGGGTACAAGGGGGACGAGGACGCGGATCTCATCATCCACGGCGGGGTCTTCAGGAGCAATTGGATCCGATATCGTAGGAGCGACCGCCGGAGATCCAGAAGGAGGGGGAGGCAGGGGTCTTCTTAGTAGTACTATTATAGGGGTTTCTCATGAAGAATTCCTGTCTGCTACAGACCGACGTTGGGTTGTTGTTGCTGTTGTTGTTGCGTCCGTAAATGACCGACCGAGTCCAAGACCAAAGATCTTTAGCTGGAGCAGAAGATTGATTCTGGGGAGCTGGAGCCTTGCTCTTTCGTCGAGGTGGTACAGTTCAAACCATGGTTGCTGAAAGGAGCTAATATTCCCATGGTCAAAAGTAAAAAAGGAGCAGCAAGAAGAGTGTCGTGAGATAGGAATAAACAAATGACTGTTGACGACAACGACGACGACTCACCTTCCGGCAAACAAAGGACCGGCAATGACTTACAGTGTAGTAATAGAATGGGTTGCTTGTTGTTGTAGTAATAGGAAAGGAAGCAGTGAGAGGGTCTATTCCCATGGTCGGGGGGAGCGGGGGGGGGGGAGTTGCTTTTGCAAATTGCTTTTGCAAAGTGGTTGATTTTGAAATAATGAATTTTAAAGGGGGAAAACAGCAGAAAATCAAGGTTGCAGTAGAGATTCTACTTGATTCTACACAATGTGAAGGAATCAAATGAGCGAAATCCCTCCTGTTGCTATTGCTAATCCCGCGTTAGATCCCTCTTTGCCATATATATTGCTCAACAACACCCGGAGTTGGTATGTGACAAAAGCTTAAAAATACTAAGTTACTTAAGACAAAACACTAAAAATACTTTTGAACGGTATTAACGGCTGAAAATATATGCGTGATTAAGTTTCTAAAATCCAGGACCTAGTAGAGATACTACTAGATCCTACTGTAGGGGGAATTTTCCAAAATCCAGGGTTTAGTAGGGATTCTACTAGATCCTACCGTACGGTACAGTAATTTTAGTAGGGATTCTACTAGATCCTACCGTACGATACCATAATTTTTCGCACTCCGTGTTAATCCAATCAAAAAGTATTTTTAGAATACTTTCACACACAACTCCGTGTGTTGAACAAGTAAGTACTTGTTCAACACACGGAGTTGTGTGTGAAAATATTCTAAAACTACTTTTTGATTGGATTAACACGGAGTCCGAAAAATTACTTTAGTATCGAAACCGGTACTAAAGTAATTTTTCGCACATACAACACGGTGGACTGTGGGGAGAGCAGGTTTATCCTTGTCCCCCCGCGAAACTGCAGCAACAACAAGAACGACGCTCACTAGCAAGCCCCCCCCCCCCCCCCCCCCCCCCCAACAGCAGCAACAACAAGCAACCGACGCTCGCTAGCAAGCTCCCCCCCTCCTTCCCTTTGTGCTCTCCCTTACGACCATGGTATTACATACCTAACCACCCCTCCTCCTTGCTCTCCTCCTCGTAGTATCGGGGGGGGGGGGAAGTTTTCTTTAGGCTGCTTCCTTTCTTTTCCTCGGGCTGCGCCCTCGTAAAAGAAAGGAAGCAGCCTAAAGAAAACTTCCCCCCCCCCCCGATACTACTCGGAGTCGATTTGGTTGGCACGACTCATCCCCTATCTAAAGAAAAATTCTCGGCGCGCGCGCCTCGAATTTTTCTTTAGAGAGGGGATGAGTCGTGCCAACCAAATCGGAGGAGGGGTAGTTACATATAGTAACACCATGGCTCGTACGGGAGAGCACGTGCACTCGATCCGATCGGTGCCTAAGTAAGAAAAAAATGAACGGCTTACGGGTTTAAAACAGACTCAACTGGCGCGAAAAAGGTGCGGAGGAGGGGGTATTACTTTAGTAATTTTGGTGGTACTTTAGTAATTTGCAAAATATGCCGTAGAACTGCTACACGATTTCTAGTAGTGTTTTCTGCTCTGACAATGGCATGATACTAAAGTAATTTCGAAAATATGCTGTAGAATTCCTACACAAATACTAGTAGTGTTTTCTGCTCTGATAATGGCATGATACTTAATGAATTTGCAAAATTGGTCGTAGAATTGGTATGGTACACAATTTCTAGTAGTATTTTCTAAAGTACCGGTACTCGATGGTACTGTAGTAGAATTTTCTGCCGTGATTTCCAGTCGTATTCTGAGCACTATTCACCTAGCACTCTTCTTGATACCCCTACTAGAACAGACTAATACACAGCAGACTAGGGACCAGGGTATATACCAAAAAAAGAGCTAGAATTAGTCTGTAGACCTATTTCTTGCTAGAGAGCAAGTCATGATGAATATTGAGTCTGATGGGTGGACCGGGTACAAGGGGGAGAAGGCGTCTCGTTGTATCAAAGCTTGTATCGCCGCTGGATTTAATTGGAGCAATGCAGTGACCGTAGTTCATCCCCTAGACTGACGGACGCCGTAGATACACCAGTCCCCTAGATCATAGTAGCGCAGCACTCTTTCCGCAGCGACCGGCCCAGAAGCAGCAGTACTAGTAGTTGGCGCCGTAGGAGCAACCTTGAAGAAGAAGGAACCAATGGCGCTGAAGAAGCACCGGGCAGAAAGAGGAAAGGTCCGCAGGGCGCGCTTCTTGTTCCTCTTTTCAGCATTGGCAGTTGGATATCCAGAAGGAGGGTATTCTTCTTGTTGTTGTAGGAGGTTGCTCAATGAAGACTTCCTGGCTGATACAGATCGACGTTGGGTTGTTGCTGTTGCGTCCGTAGTACATGACCGAGTCCGAGACCAAAGATCTTCAGCTGGAGCATTAGACTGAGTCCGAGGAGCTGGAGCGTCCTTGCTCTTTCAGGGTGGAATAGTTCGAGCCATGGTTGCTGAAAGGAGCTATTCCCATGGTCAAAAGCAAAAAAGAAGCAACAACAAGAAGAGTGTCGTGAGATAGGAATAAACAAATGACTGTTGACGACGACGACGACGACGACTCACCTTCCGGCAAACAAAGGACCGGCAATGACTTACAGTGTGATAGAATGGGTTGCTTGTTGTTGTAATAATAGGAAAGGAAGCAGTGAGAGGGTCTATTCCCATGGTCGGGGGGAGCGGGGGGGGGGGGGGGGGGGGGGGGGTTGCTTTTGCAAATTGCTTTTGCAAAGTGGTTGATTTTGAAATAATGAATTTCAACTGGGAAAAACAGCAAGAAATCAAGGTTGCAGTAGGGATTCTACTTGATTCTACACAATGTGAAGGAATCAAATGAGCGAAATCCCTGTTGCGACGACTGCTGCTGCTGTTTCTAATCCCGCGTTAGTTCCCTCTTTGCCATATGTATTGCTCAACACCCTGAAAAGTTACTTAGGGTAAAACGCTTAAAAAATACTTTTGACTGGTAAGAATAACTGAATATATATGGATGTAGTAGGAATTCTACCAGATCCTACTGTATGGGGGAAAGCCGCCAAGAAGGTTTTAAAATCCAGGATGTAGTAGGGATTCTACTACAAAGTATATCCTACGGGGGAAAACTGCCAAAAAGCTTTTTAAATCCAGGATCTAGTAGGGATTCTACTAGATCCTACATAAGTCGTGTCAAGGAATCAATCGATCTTGCGGGGCTGGTGCTGCTAAATCCCGGGAGTTAGTACCCTCTTTGCAGTGTTGAGCAAGAGGATCCCCCTTGACCGCAGTCCACCGTGTTGTATGTGTCAAAAATTACTAAAGTAATTTTTGATGATTTTCACACACAACTCCGTGTGTTGAGCAATACTTACTTGCTTAACACACGGAGTTGCGTGTGAAAAATGGCTGAAAATACTTTTTGATTGGTCAACACGGAGTCAGAAAAATTACTTTAGTACCGTTTTCCGATACTAAAGTAATTTTTCACGCATACAACACGGTAGACCGTGGGGAGAGCAGGTTTATCCTTGTCCCCCCGCGAAACTGCAGCAACAAGAAGAAAGAGCAACGCTCGCTAGCAAGAAGCCCCCCCTCCTTCCCTTTGTGCTCTCCCTTACGACCATGGTATTACATACCTAACCACCCCTCCTCCTTGCTCTCCTCCTCGTAGTATCGGGGGGGGAGTTTTCTTTAGGATGCTTTCTTTCTTTTCCTCGGGCCGGGGTCCCTTGTAAAAGAAAGGAAGCATCCTAAAGAAAACTCCCACCCCCGATACTACTCGGAGTCGTTTGGTTGGCACGAGTCAACCCCTATCTAAAGAAAAGTTCTCGGCGCGCGCGCCTCAAATTTTTCTTTAGAGAGGGGTTGACACGTGCCAACCAAAACAGAGGAGGGGTAGTTACATATAGTAACTACTCCTCCTCCTCCTTCCTCTCCTCCTCATAGTATCCGGGGAGGAGGAGTTTTCTTTAGGATGCTTCCTTTTTCCCTTTTTCTGAGGGCGTACTACTCGGAGCCGATTTGGTTGGCAAGACTCATCCCCTATCTAAAGAAAAACTCTAGGCGCGCGTGGCTTGAATTTTTCTTTAGAGAGGGGATGAGTCTTGCCAACCAAAACGGAGGAGGGGTAGTTACATATTACCACCAAAATGGTACCACTTAGCCGTACTACCGTACCGTTTGTACTTGTTCCTACGAGTACTCGTCGGTACCACCAATCGGTACCATACCAGTTTAGCCTTGTCGCCCCCCTGTAGCAGCATCGAAACGTCACCACTCCCCCTGTAGCATCATCGAAACGCTACTACCGGTAATCTTACTCCCCCTGGACCTCATCCTCCATTGTGCTCGTCCTTCCAAAGCCCTAGAGATTACCATGTCAACACCCCTTTTCTCCTTTACCTCCTCCTTGTAGTACTATCAGTGGGCCGGGCCGAGGAAACAAACAGCTGTGACGTAGAGTGGGACCAAGTAACACCCCTCCTCCCCGCTGATACTACTCGGAGTCGATTTGGTTGGCACGTGTCATCCCCTCTCTAAAGAAAAACTCCCTTAAGAAAAATCCTTTGCGCGCGCGCCTCGGATTTTTCTTAAGGGAGTTTTTCTTTAGAGAGGGGATGACATGTGCCAACCAAAATGGAGGACGGGGTGTTACATAGTAATCCTATGGCTTCGGCGGACGAGCACGTGTACTCGCTCCTAAGTACCAAGAAAAATGAGCGAAAAATGAGCGTTTAAAACTCGCTCAACGGTTGGAGGAGGGAGGGGTACTCCGGTAGCAGAATGTGGTACTCTGGTAGCAGAATGTGGTACTCCGGTACCAAAAAGTGGTACTCTGGTACCACAATTTTTCTGGTACTATTTTCTACGTGATTTCTAGTAGAATAGTAGAATTTTCTGTCGTGATTTCCAGTCGTATTCTGAGCACTATTTTCCTACACTATTTTTTGTACTCCCAGAACACACGAATAAACAGCAGACTAGGGACCAGAATATATGCCAAAAAAAGCGCTAGAATTAGTCTGTAGACCTATTTCTTGCCAGAGAACACACCATGATGAATATTGAGGCTGTTGGGGCCAAAATGGCCACAAAAAAGGCAGTTTTGCAATCAAACGTAGCAGAACCCTAGAAGCGAACGTGCTGATCCTAAGCAGGCCCCTCGCAAGGATCTTGTCTTCCTGGAACGTCAAAGGTACCAATTTGGCGCACAACAGAAGTAACTTGAGCTTCTGGGTCTGTGGAAGCAAAAGATGGCCTGCCAATCGAAGGAGGATAACCAGAAAACACTTCCACCGGAGATGGATCCCATGCACCATTCTGCTCATCATAGCGATGGTAATGATTTTCACCAAAAGAGACACAGCGGGGGTCTTGAGGAAGAGGACGTTCTTGAGGAGGAGGACGACGCGCGTGAGAGCCTTTTTCAGCAAGAGAGGGGCGTTGTTCCTCGTATCGCGGCTCGTATGACTGACGCGGTGGTGGCTTGCGTTCTTCCTCATATCGCGGCTCGTACAACCGACGCGGTGGTGGCTTGCGTTCTTCCTTGTATCGCGGCTCATAGTAGTAGGACTGGTTTTCACCAAAAGAAACACGGCGAGAGTCTTGAGGGCGTGGCTTGCGTTCTTCCTTGTATCGCGGCTCATAGCAGTAGGACCGGTTTTCACCAAAAGAAACACGGCGAGAGTCTTGAGGGCGTGGCTTGTGTTTTTCCTTGTATCGCGGCTCGTAAGACTTAGTACGTGGTGGTGGTGGTGGTTCTCCTTTGTACAGCGGCTCATACCGGTTGTAATACTTGTATCGTAGCCTGCTGCGATCCTCGTATCCGTATCGGGGTTCGCAAGGACGATCCTCAGCAAATTGCCTGCGATCCTTGTAATGGGGCTCATTGCGGTAGTCATGATGCAAATTGTGTTCCCGCCACTGATTGGTGTGATCAGTGAATGCATAGGGACAGGAGAAGGCTCTTTCCCTGTACCAAGAGAGATATTGGAGGGAAAGGCCGGGGGAGATTTGTTGGGGACTTCAAATTGCTGGGTCATCAACCCCAAAGCTTCAGCAGCAAAATGAGAAGAAACTGAGTCCTTGGAGAGGTCACCAAAGGAGTGTTGGATGGAGAGCAGGGGGATTCATCCAAAAATGGGGCTGGCGCTTGGGATTCTCCTGCAGGTGAAGCTGGAGCCGGTGCTGGAGCCGAAGAAGGCGCGCGAGGTGCAGGCGCCGGTGCAGGAGATGGCGCGCGAGGTGCAATCTTTGATGGGGATCCATGCTTGGCGCGAACAGCAGCATCAATAGCCTGTTGATTTGGCTTGATGTACCTAGTGGTGTTATCAATGCTGGCATGCCCGCCCATACCCTTGATTAGGGAAGGACAGACTGATGCATTTGCAACCTTGGAGAGTGCCTCGTGTCTCTTCCCATGGGCAGTACAGCGCTCAGGGTTATCGCAACCACTCCAAATAGCAATTTGAACCAGAAGTTCATTGACTTTGTGAACACCAATCACCTTGCTTGGACTGCGATTCAACCTCCAAGAACAGCCCTCCTTTTCCCATATCTGCAAAAGAAGGAGGGGAAAACACAGCGCGTGCACTGGTTAGATATGCAAACAATGCACAAAGGAGAACACGACACGGAACACACTTGCCTTGATTTGTTTCTTGGACGTGGGCTTCCTGAAGATCCTGTTTGAATTCTGGCAGTCATCAGGGACCATAGAAAGCAGCTTGATGGTAGTTTGGTACGTAGAAAGAGCATCTGAACTGTAGGGGCAAGGAAGGGTTCTCTTCCTCGTGTTTTCCTCGTCAATGATGTCGTGTTTGAGAGATAAAGCACAATTTTTCTGGCTGCTGTAGGTTTCCTTGAGCCGAACAAAAGGAATGCCAGCAAATTCCCCTTCCTGAATGAGTCCGGTTTCAAAATCTTCCTTGACAAGTGAAGCAGGTTCCTTGCAACCACGAGTAGCTCATTTGGTCACAATGTTCTCCATTGCACACCATACGTAGTGCTCGATGTTGTTGAATGGATCGAGTGGATTCTTTGGGTCCTGAACAGCCTTCCACCGTTTGGTGAACCACTTGGGATCAAACTGGGCCTTGTTGGGAAGCTTGCCGTAGGATTTCCTGTGCTCACCAGTGATTGCAAAATTCTTCTTCCAGTAAGCCTGAAACCCACCCGGGTGGTCAGAGTCGGTGGCTAGAGAGTAGTTGATGTGTTCCTTGCCAAAAATGGCAAAGAGACACTTCATCCGCTGGTTCACAGAGTTAGGATGGTACCGAGCATCTGCATACAACTTAGCGTCCTTTGATAGATCTATGTTGCGATATATCACCTTGTAGAGATTCATAGAATAGATGAGCATGCAGTAGTTGATGAGAGCAAGCTTGTTTGGAGACGACGGAGCACGGCATTGAATGAAGAAACGGTGCTTCATTAAAGATGGTGTTATTGGATCTGGAATCAGTTCTGCAAGTGGCGCGGCCTGTGGATGTGCAGCAAGGGATCGGAAAAACTCTGCTAGAAACCTCTTCTTTTTCTTCTCGTGTGCTGTAGTGTTGAAGGTAAGCCCCTTGATTTTCTCTGTATTTGGTCCCAAAGAAAGTTTGTTGCCCTCAAGAGCAGTGAGGATGGACGCCAATGTGAATTCCTGGGGCAATGGGGCGGGTGTAGTTGCTTCAATATTGTTGCGAGCAAGAGCAGTTGGAACAGAAAATGTGACGGCAGGAGGTAGATGGAGTTGTTCCACTGCAATTCCCAGATCCCTCAAATAATATTGAATTAAAGTAGCATCTGAATCCGAGTCAGAGAGAGTGGTGCTACTGTCGTCACTGCTGTTGTCTTGTTCAGGAGCAACCGGCGCCGAAGGAGCAACGGGATCCGGCATCGAAGGAGCAACCGGCGCCACAGAAGAAGGATCAATCAGATCCGGCAACGAAGGAGCAGCCGGCCCCACCACCAAAGGAGCTGGTCGATCCGGCATCAAAGGAGCAGCTGGCGCCAAAATCGAAACAGCCTGAACATCTCCCCTTCCCAGCAAACAAAGGACAGGCAATGACTAACAGTGTGATAGAATGGGTTTCTTGTTGTTGTAATAGGAAAGGAAGCAGTGGAAAGTGTCTATTCCCATGGTCGGGGGAGCAATTTGCTTTTGAAAGTAGTTGATTTTGAATTATGAATTACAACCGGGGAAAAACAGCAAAAATCCAGTTTGTAGTAGGAATTCTACTAGATTCTACACAGGTGGTGTCAAGAAGGAATCAACCAAATCCTTCTGCTGCTGCGAATCCCGCGCGTTTGCTCCCTCTTTACGCTTGAGTATACCTAAAAACAGGTGCAATGCATTGAAAAAATTATTACTTAACAAAGTGAGTGGTACTCCGGTACCACCAAAATGGTACCACTGATCCCTACCATACATCTTGTACATGTTCCTACAAGTACTCCTCCGTACCACCGATCGGTACCAGTTTACCCTTCTCCTGCCCCCCCCCCTGTAGCAACAACAACATCTTCTACTCCCCCTGTAGCAGCATCGAAACGCTACTGCCTGTAAGCAACACCAATACACCGGTAGCTAGCAACAAGGAACCCCTCCTCCTCCATTGTGCTCGTCCTTCCGAAGCCATAGAGATTACCATGTCAACACCCCTTTCCTCCTTTACCTCCTCCACGTATTATCAGTGGGGAGGAGGGGTGTTACTTGGTACCACTCTAGCTCCTTGATTCCTCGGCCGGGGGCCTCGTAAACAAGGAGCTAGAGTGGTACCAAGTAACACCCCTCCTCCCCACTGATAATACTCGGAGTCGATTTGGTTGGCACGTGTCATCCCCTCTCTAAAGAAAAAACTCCCTTAAGAAAAATCCGAGGCGCGCCTCGGATTTTTCTTAAGGGAGTTTTTTCTTTAGAGAGGGGATGACACGTGCCAACCAAAACGGAGGACGGGGTGTTACATAGTACCGTGTTGTCCTAAACTTGTACAGTACCTAGTTACGTACTCGTACTCGTACGTTCCAGTACGTATGGTACTGTTTTGTTTGTAATCTGAAGTGGGATTCAAAATCGGAGGTCAAGCCAACAGGCACCATTGATTTTTTTGCTCAATAATACTTCGTAATCTTTTAAAATTCCCTGTGTTCTTTGCAAAGAATGAAAATTCCACCTCGATCGTGCCCGTTTTCCGAAGTTGAGAAGAGAGACGAAAGCAAACACCTGAAGCAAACGAACAAGTCACCCACTACAAAAAGAAGATCAAAGGTCGTCATAAGCAACTGAAAATGACATCCATTGGCAAAAACGGCGACAAGCGCACAGGGGGTATAGCATGGGCAGGTTCTCTTGTAGGCTCAGAGAATCCCAACAACCTTGGATACCGATATTCGAACCCTTTGAAACGGTTCAAAAAATCTGGGGAGAATGGTAGCGAAAACGACGGACCTCAATTACCCTCTAACTTGGTGGTCCAATTCCAAAATCGGCAAGGTGACGAATTGGCGAGTTCAATGGACATTCCGACCCACTCCACGATTGATGATCTGCAAGCACTGGTGCATTCTCTCCTCGAAGATGGCTGCGACGACGAAGAGAAACAGAGCAAAATGACCAAACCAAAACGCATTCCATATTCTTTCTACGCCAAGATCGAAAGAAAGAACGGTGTTGTCGATGAAGTCGAAATATCTGAAAGCCTGTTGGGCTTTTTCAAGGAATACCATGATCTCGTATCGACCGAAGTTACACTGAAACTCACATACCAGCCTCTGGCCGTGTTTAGAGTTCGGCCAGTCACTAGATGCACATCTACAATGCCGGGTCACACAGAGGCCATATTGCATGTATCATACAGTCCTGATGGCCTAAATCTCGCGAGCGGTGGCGGCGACACCTCAGTCCGTTTTTGGGACGTAAATACGAGTTTACCCAAACTGACGTGTAAACATCACCGAGATCATGTACTTTGTACTGCCTGGTCACCCGACGGACGCTTATTCGCTAGTGCCGACAAACGCGGGACATTGATACTCTGGGATCCTCACCAAAAGAGAAAACGAGGGAAGAAACTGAACGGGGAGAGGTCATCTTCAGCGGAACCAATTTGGATCAAATCATTTGCGCATAAGCAATACATAAGTGCACTTTCATGGGAACCCCTTCATCTCAACCGCGGTCGGGGAGAACGCATAGTCACGGCATCAAAGGACGGAACTTGTAAAATTTGGAACGTTAGAACGAAACAATCCTTGGTCACCTTGTCAGGTCACACGGATTCGATTGAGGCAGTTAAATGGGGTGGCGAAGGATTTATTTATACAGCTAGTAGGGATCGTACGATCAAAGTATGGACAGCTAAAGACGGAGACGTTCTCGGTAAGCTTGTGCGAACGTTGAAAGGACATGGACATAGAGTGAACACCCTAGCGTTATCAAGTGATTATGTTTGTCGGACAGGCCCCTACGACTTTGCGCCGTCAGGACGGCCACAACGCATCTTTGAAGCGGGGGACGATGCTGAAAACAACGACGAGGATGCCATTCGTGAGGCCAAGTATCAAGCTGCAGTAGAACGTTACGAAACCTTTCGAGACCAACAGGAAGGGAGCGGAGAAAAAGAACGTCTTGTTTCTGGGAGTGACGATTACACGCTCTTTCTATGGCATCCCACTTCCGACAAACATCCAGTGAAGCGCTTGACTGGCCATCAACAGGCAGTCAACCATATTCAGTTTAGCCCCGACGGTCGTTACTTCGCAAGCGCTTCTTTCGACAAGAAAGTCAAACTGTGGAACGGCTTTTCGGGCGAATTTCTTAAGACCTTGACCGGACACGTTGGCGCTGTCTATCAGGTAGCGTGGTCATCAGATAGCAGGTATCTAGTCAGCGCGAGCAAAGATAGTACTGCCAAGCTTTGGGATGTTCCATCGGGTAAGGTTGCGAAGGCAACTTTACCAGGACATGCTGATGAAGTTTATGCTCTGGATTGGAGTCCGAATGGAGCGAGCGTTGCTACAGGATCAAAGGATCGTACCATCAAGGTGTGGAAACATTAGAACAACGCGCAGCTTTTTCACATGGACTGTGACGTTTAGTATTATCTTCGAATAACATTTTATAAATACTGGTGGAAATCATGATGTCGTTCACATATTCATCTGAAAACGATTATTCGTGTTTTCAGTACGCAGGCATCATTAGAATATCAATTCATGTTTTACTCAAATTCATAGGAAGTACTCGGTGAGAATGATGATGGACTTGAGTTGTACTGCCGGAGCAAATCATCCTCCTTCTTCGCACGATTTAGCTCTTTGACCTCGAGTACTTTTCGTACCATTACAAATCTTTGTCCGCCTGCATATTTGTACTGACAGCGGGCAGTCTCTACCAGGTATTCTTTGTCTCCTACGACAATAATATCACCACTTGTTGTCGACTTGTCAAGTTGAAATTCACCCAACACGGTCATCGTTGACTTTCCATCATGGTTCCTATTTTTCGTCTTAGTTTGTCTCTGGATCAATCTCGATGGCGTTGTCGAGTCATTAGAATGTTTTTTCTTGCTGTTGATGTTTTTCTTGTCTTTTTCTGTCGCAGAGCCACGCCTAGTTGATGCCAACATGTGGCGGTCAAGGTCAGTCGCCTTCCTTCTACTCGTGTTGTTCTTCTTCATCATCTGCTGCTCCTTCCGTTTCTGGAATTCAGTCTTGTAAGGATCATCGGGTGTTTTAATACTTACTGAGAAAGGCAGATGGTCGCGATTGTCAAGTGGAGTGTATCCCTGTCCTTTCCCGTTTTTCCTTTTTCGCTTGACCTCCGGTTCCATCCCGAGCAAGTCGCGATTTAAGTCTTCTCTGGTCACCAAACTGTCTTCATCCTCGTCGTCCCCATCGGCAAACCACCCTTTTTTCAGGAACAGCTTGGTGGAGTGTCTGTCATTCGACCATTTTGTGCCAATCGCTGGAGAAAAAGCCACCAACACTGGACTGTATGCCTCAGACATGAAGTTATTTCTCGTCATTGGAATAGCTACCAACACAACCATCAAGGCTGTAAATCCGCTGACGGTATGAAGCATTGTAAGGTAGGATTGTTATTTCGTGGACAAACCAACAAGTCTCATATAGATTATTTTGTTGTGGACAGAGGAAATGTACAAGTTGACAGAGTTGGTTACCAAAACTATCTTTCGTCTATCCCCGCGATTTCGAATCTAATCAACGGATTTGTTGGGGCTCTCGGGTTTTGTGCCTCAGTAACCGGATTCGATCTATTAGTGTGTTGCGTTTCAGTGTTTCTGTTCGTTTCGATTTAAAACTCATTGAGTGAGTCAAGTTCTGTCACGTCATTTCACCATGCACTGACAAGAAGTCAAAATTCAGAATGGTAGAATGATGCGTGTCGTATGCCTCTAGAAAAAGGTACTAAAATAAGGTTTATGTATTGGTTAAAAACTAAGATAGTGAGCTTGCTCTGACAACTTCTCCCAGGAGCCGTTGCAGCCAGCTTGTAACAGTAAACAGCCGTGGAATCGAAATTCAACGTACAATTTACATAGAAGATTTGGATACCGGTATGTTCTTCATGCAGTCTTCAATATTGATGAAGACCAGCTTGCTTTTCAGATTTTCTTGAATCGTGGGTGTTGTCGGCGAAAAATACGGACCTTGTTGGCATCAAATTCGATTGAAAAAGCCGACGAAACAAAACGAAAACCGAGGTGCGGAATACAATGAGATACGAACACTCCGATGATCAAGCATTAGAATCAAACGCACCTCCACTACTTGGAAATCCTTAAGTGGTAAAAATGATATCACCTAAGGCTACAAACAAAAGAGGATAATCGGTTAGAAACAAGAAATATCCAAAGACCTGAAAGATAAGTAAACACTTGGAACGCTTAAGTAAATTCAGAAGAATCTACTTGATATCCCGTGAGGAAATTACTTATTGCAATCAAGAAAATCAATATCGATTCCGAATGGGCCTCATTTACATACCTACTCTACGAACCAGCATATGCCCCATCGGATAAGAAACACTTAACCTCGTAAAGACCAATACCATCGAATGACCAATACAGTAAGACCGACACACGCTGTCAATACAGCAGCAGCATCGGTACGATGAAGATGACAGTAACAGATAACCGGGGAAGATCTCTACCATGTAAAATACAGCAGAGAGCTCCGACACAGTGAATTACACAGTAGAATAAGAGCGTCTCTCTGAGCTCACATCTCTTTCAATTTAACCAATTCGTTATACCGGTACCTATCCGGTCGATTTTTAGAGTGACAACAGTGGGTCTAATTTCAGTCGTGAGCGTTGGAATTGTTGTATGCCTCTAGAAAAAGGTACGAAAATAAGGTTTATGTATTGGTTAAAAACTAAGATTGTGAGCTAGCTCTGCCAACTACTCCGAGGAGGCGTTGGAAGGCTTGTAACAGTAAAAAGCCATTGAATTAAAATTCAACGTACATTGCACATAGAGATGCACATGGAGAATTTGGATATGTTCTTCATCCAGTGTTCAATATTGAAGACCGGCTTGTGTGGAATTGCGTTTCAGATTTTCTTGAATCGTGGGTAATTTCAATCGTGAACGTTGGAATACCACACTCTTCTCCTTCTCGTAAAAGTTCGATTGGTGGCACAGAATTTTGTTAGTCATGTGCGACCAGTATTCCTTAGATAAGAAATTTTTAATTGGCGTGATATGGTTTTAGGTTTCAAATGTTCATACGTTGGATAACGTGATTTCCTAAGAGAAAGGAAACTGTACCATTGGTGTGGATTTTCTGGATAGTGTAGGGACCCTTGCTTCTTGCTTCTAAAGTACCAGGAATGAGCTTTTTATTTTTCACCATAACATGGTCTCCTACACTGTAATCATGAATCTTCCTATGGCTATTCTCTTTCATAGCATTCTTATGGATTTGCGCTTGTCTTTTGTTTCTGACCATGGCCAAATCGGTGATTACAGGGATCGGTAGGAACATATCGCGATGGAAGACAAGGGATCCAGGCGTCATTCCGAATGTCTTGTTGATGGTTGATCTAACTGCAAACTGAGCCAATGCAAAGACACTATTGATGATGTCTGTGGCTTCTTGAAGAGTTTGCGGGGGATTGGTATTGAGTTCTGTTCTCATTGCAGACTTCATGGTATCGTGGACTCGTTCAAGTACCAAGTTGGATTCGTGGGTTCCGAACCAAGCAGACTTTGGCCTTGATTCCTTGGTTGGCAAGGTGGAGTTGGAAGTCATTACGCATGAAGTTGGTTCCTTGGTCGATGATGCAATTTACTGGTTTGGGATATCTGGAGAGCCAGCCATTGTCGAGGACATGGACTGCCATGAGGCTGGTTCGGTTTACTTGTGGGGCTCAAATGATTTCAAGGAGGTTGGTGCACATGTCCATGATGGTGAATCCATTGAAGACCGTTCCATGGCCAGGGATCTTGATTTTCCAGGGACCTACTCCATCAATTTCGATAGTATCCCAAGGGACATACTGGTGTTCTTTGGTTGGGAGTTGTCCATGGCTTTGGTGGCTATTCTTGTATTGTTGGCAAGCATCGCAGGAGCGGCAGAAGGAGTTGATTTGGTCCTTCAAGTTTGCGGCATATACAAATTGGTTAATGGTTCGATACAATCTTTCTGCGCCGGCATGATCAAGCACATGATGGTAATATTTGATTGTGGCTTGCACTTGGTTTGGAGGGAGTACAATTTTGTGTCGGCCGTTGGAGTCTACAACTTGCAAGTCGGTGCCGTTGAAGTTTTCAGTTGTGTACCAAGGGTTGGTAGAGATATCTACATTGGCCGCTTGATCTTGGGCAAGTTGGTTGAAGGCTAAGGGATACATGGGAATGTCTTCTGGGTAGTTAAGAAACAGTTTGGAAAGAGAGAGAAGATCTTCATCCGTTGAGTAGAGCGTTGAAGTTGAAGTTGAAGTGTCAAGGTTCAAGTCCCAAGGATCATCCTCTGGATCGGGAGTGGGAGGACCGAAGAACTCCTTCTTCTTCTCTGGAGTGTCTTGCTGGAGCGGGAGCCTTAAGAGGGCATCAGCAATGACATTGTCTTTGCCTTTGATGGATTTGATTACTGGGGAAAATTCTTCAAGAAGCACTCTCCAAGTCATAATTCTGTGGCTTGTAAGGTTGCGCCAGGCTAAGTTGATGTGATCTATCCATACTATGGTTTCAGCACCCCAAAGAATGGCGCAAAATTCCTTGAAGACTTCTACAATGCAGAGCATCTCTTTATTGACCGTTGGGTATTTCCGTTGAGCGCTGTTGAGTTTTTGAGAGAAGCAGAGGACGATTCTGCCATCTTGGAGGACGACAGCTCCTAGTTGGTAATCCAAAGCATCAGTGTAGACATGGAAGGGCTTGTTTGGATCAGGGAAGGCAAGGAGGATATCGTTGGCAAGGAGGGACTTGGCTTTGTTGAAGGCTTCAAGAAGTTCCGGAGTTGGAGATATCTTCTTGCCCTTGGCTCTTCCAGAGAGGTCGGTGAGTGGTGCAAGGACTTCTGTACGTTTTGGGTAGAAGTTTTGATAGAAGCTAATCATCCCAACAAAGGATCGAAGTTGGGTTGTTGTTGAGGGAAATGTAAGTTTCAGGATGAGAGAAATCTTGTTTGGATTGGGTCTGATTCCATCTCGAGAGATGATGTGGCCAAGCCAAGGTGCTTGCAATTGAAACCAGTGACACTTGGAGGGCTTGGCAGAGAAGTTGTGGGTCTTCAGTAGGGAGAGGACAGAAGAGACCAATTTACAATTGGATTCAAGAGTATCCAAGAAGATCCCAATGTCATTGATGTATACTTCAATGTCCTTCAAGTGGAGAAGCATCTGTTCCATACAGCCTTGGGCCCAACTTGGAGAGTTAAGGAAGCCCATTGGCAATCGAAGCAGTCAATATTTTCCAAATGGAGTAACAAGAACACAAAGCCAGGTGGAGGCTTTGTCAAGTATGAAGGTGTGGAACTGCATGCTAACATCGATAAGGGTGACAAATTTGAAGCCTCTTCTTCTATGGAAGATATCTTGGAGTTTTGGAAGTGGATAGTGACGTTTCTTGGTGACCTTGTTGAGTTCTCTGAAGTCACTGATGAGTCGACAGGAGCCATCTGGTTTTGGGACTACAAACGTTGGCATTCCCCATTTGGTGGCATAACATCTTTCTAGGATGCCAAGCTTCACTTGTCGATCGATTTCCTTCTTCACAGCTTCTTGTTGGTGCAGTGGAATGGAATATGGTTGTTTTACATGGAATGGAGTTGCGCCTTGCTGGAGATCAATGTGGAATGTTTGATTAGGGAAAATGCCTAATTCTTTGTCATTCAAACCTTCAAAAAGTTCTTCATTTTGGAGAAGTATTGGTAACAAGGCTTGTTTCTCATGGTAGGAGAGATGGTTTTGTTCAGTGACTAACTTGTGGAGGTCTGTCTTCTCATACTTGGTGGTGCCATCTACATATGATTGTTGGATTGCTTGGTTGGAGTAACTCTCTGCGACTGCATGTGGTTCTGTGGACATGACCTTGTGGAGCAAGGACTTGTTGTTGAAGTAATTTCTGGGATGGAAGTTCATTGTCTTTTCATACCATTCAATGGTGCAAGTTTCGAAGTCCATCTTCATTCCAAGGTCTCTCATGGTTTTCCTTCCGATGAGGAGGTGGTAGTTGATATTTTGAGAGACTACAAAGCACTTGATCTGTAGGACCTTCATTGAATAGGATAGTTCTGGAAATACTACGGTGTTCTCCAAGATTACATAGTGGTTGCAAGTGGTCTTGCCGTTTGTTGTCTGCATTTGAATTGGTCGATTTAGAAGGTGTTTTTTGATTCCAGAAGGGATTGCTGATTCCACGATGAGATTGTCGGTGGATCTGGAATCAAAGAGTGTCTTCAAGTAGTACTTGCCAGGGGATCCGTTGATTGAGTTGCAGACACTTACTGTGGTTGGAGCAAGGTCAACATCGGCGTTGGCATTGCTAGGAGCAACATCTTGCCTGTTATTGTCGGAATCCATGTTTTCAGTTGGGAATCTTTGAAGATCCGAGTTGTAATATTCTTCATTGATATTCTACATGGAAGAGATCTGGCCAAGGAGTTGCAGGGATGGTTTCTTCTGGATCATTGATGAAGACACACATGTGTTGCTCTGGTTTGTGAAGGTTACTGCCATGGGAAGAGGAGCTAGTGGATCGATTACTGTTGTTGATGGTACTGCGATCATTCACATGTGCATCGGTATTGTCCCTGTTATTGGACTGATTGGAATTGTTGCCATACTTGTTGGTGTAGCATTGGCCCCAAGTGTGGTTGGTACCCTGGTGGATCGGACATGGTGAGTCATTGGAGATTCGTGTTCCGCCCTTGTTGTTGTTGTTGTTGTTGTTGCATTGGTTGTTGTTGTTGTTTCGATTGCGGTTGTCTCAGTTGTTTCGATTGTTTTGATTGTTGCTTCCATTTTGGTTGTTACGATTGTTGTTGGCATTGTTGTTGCTGTTGTTGCTGTTTGGAGCTGGATTATCTGATGATTTCTTCTTCCAATTCTGTGCATATTGATACCGTTCAAACCTCATCATCATTTCAGAGAGGAAATCCCTATGAGGAGAGTGGTGTTGCTGGTAGGTGTGCTTCCAATCCTCAGGCATTGATTCGAAGATTAGATTCTTGAACTCGTTCTCTTTGATCCCTGGGTCCTCTGGTGGATGTCCAGGGAGTAGTGAAAGGATGACATGGTTGTGGAAGTTGACTTGTGCTACGAATTGGTGTACTGTCATGGTGGTTGTCTTCTTGATATTGGTGAGGAATCTTCTGTGGTTTTGATAGGCAGTCAAGGTTGTTGTTGAACTTGTAGTTGACAAATTCTTCCACTATGGTTTGGAAGTTATCCACAGTTCTCTGTGGAACATTGGTTGATTGTAGTTGTTCCACCAGCTACTGTCGGTGTAGTCTCTAAGGAGTTCTGCAAACTTGTCATAGAGTCTTGGGCCTGTGGTTAGGTTGAGCATCTTCTTGGATCGCATGAACTCATTGATGGTAAAAAGGATTTCTAGTTTGGTTGATCCTGCAGTAATCAAGGGAATCTTGATCTTGGTTACTTCTTGAACTCCATTGAGTTCTCGTGTATTCTTGAAGTCCACCTTATCAATAGACTCTTGGTCGAAGTCAAACTTGAAGGGGATGATGGAGTAAGACATTGTTTCTCTTGTTATTACTGGAGAATCTTCAGGATCAATTGGTGGTTATTTTTTAGTTGTTGTAGTAGTGTTTACTCGAGTAGTTGAAGTAGTCTTTACCGGTAGTAATAAGGTCGAAGCAGTTATTCAACTGTTTAAACAGTGTCGTATGCCTCTAGAAAAAGGTACTAAAATAAGGTTAATGTATTGGTTAAAAACTAAGATTGTGAGCTTATCAAATTCCTTTTGTGTCCGGTATAGCAGAGGTACGATTTTGGAATAATGAGACCTCAGACGGATATGTATGATTCATACACATGATACGAGGCTCATCTTCACGATCGAAACGGCTCATCTTGTGAATGGATTGACTCATTCTTATGATCGAGATTCAATACTTAACAAATTATGGAGAATCAATCGTCACTCATACGATCGGAGTTTTGGTACTTAGTGACCAAAGAAAGAACATACCAGAGACTAGCATATGCTATCTTCTGTTAAGTGTTCTGTTTTCAAGAACAGACAGCAGAGGCTCGAAGCACTGCTCACGAACTTGTTTCCTGCTGTACAGAATACGTGTTGTATTAGCGGCAACACGATATTTCATCCGTAAGAACACGGTATTTCACCGTATTTTGTCCGTAACACGGTATTTCACCATATATTCGTAACAACGTGCTGTATTAGCGGCAGTACAATCTTTAAAGCGTTATCTTGCTCTCCAGCAAGATAAATCGCTTATACTTTTAGATTATTTGATTATTCAACCTTAAACCTTGCTTTGGCTCCCTTATCGGGACCTATTGTAGAACTACAAGCCTAAGATCTAACTGATTGCGTCGTATGCCGATAGTTAGAATAGATCTGATTGAACTAGTGTTCAATCGTAGTGGATATCAGAGAAATATTAGACCACAACAGACCGGCACCTCAACCGGCCTGCAGCTACAGCTCCTGTTGATCTTCCTTGCCTTTGGATTGAGTCAGCTCAACAGCCAGTTTCAAAAGGAAATCAACAGAGCTAGTTCTGCCAACTACTCCGAGGAGGCGTTGGAAGGCTTGTAACAGTAAAAAGCCGTTGAATTAAAATTCAATGTACATTGCACATAGAGATGCACATGGAGAATTTGGATATGTTCTTCATCCAGTGTTCAATATTGAAGACCGGCTTGCGTGGCATTGCGTTTCAGATTTTCTTGAATCGTGGGTAATTTCAATCGTGAGCGTTGGAATACCACAGGAATACCACAATGCGAGAATTCATGATTCACAATTATGGGTGATTCCCGAAATAGTCTGGGTAGGGGCCCAGATTTTTGTATTTCGGGAATGAAAATCACCCTACCCAGATTTTGGCTGGCCAGGTTGCAACATCTCATTTATGGAATAAGGAATTTTAAATAAGAAATTAAATAACCAAGCACATACCGTACACTACTGGGTTAAATATTTAAAACGTGTGCGCATTATTTAACATGCGCTTGGATTCCTAAGGAAATCTGGGCAAAATCTGGGTAGGGATATTAAATTCCTTTCGTGACCAGAAGTACCAAAGCTACCAAGATGGTAGATTATCCTATTCGTACGAATCAATGAGTCCCGTATCATTCTAAGCAATCGATTCCCACGGCATATCGATTCCCACAGCGCGTCGATTCCCATCGCGCATCAACGGTGAGCAATCCCTGTTTTACAGTATTGCCATTGTTCTTCGGTGAGCAAACTCTGATTTCATAAAATATCACACGAGCTACGGGAGCAATTCCTGACCTTAATGATAAACATATCATGACGTCTCCCTAACTGGAACAAGAGAAGAAAACCGTTGGCGTGTGATTCTCACACAATACATATACATGCATACAGATATATATGGTCAACGACCAATACATGTACGGAAATAATCAGCGAGTAATCTCATCACTACGCAACAGCAGTTGCAACGTATTCATCTCAATAAAAGAGAGATCTTGCATTTTGGCAAGATTTTCACTTTATCTCATACTTTTAACATTCAACTGATTTAAATCCCAAAATTCACACTAGTTGCTATCAACTACTTGTAATCTACATACTAAGGTCTGTCTCGCTGCAATCTGAATAAGTCACAGCAAGAAGAGATCTGGCGTCTCCCTAGCTTCGCCTGTAGTCCGATTATCCGTTGCCGAAAGTATCCAACACATTTGTCACGCGTAGAGTACAATCGTTCGTCTACTAACACACTAACACAGCGTTGCTGTTCCTCAGGAGCCTTCGAAATCAGACTCTCAACGAATCGGATTCAGAAGGAAAATAATAGATTAACAGTCGCAAGCTCTAAGAAGGCTTGCACACCAAGAGGGACAAGAACGGACCTGAATTCGCTCTCTACGCTGGCATATGCGTACACGAAGTAGTTCTCATTCCCAGTCACCGCGCAATTCTCTTGGAGGATCGGAACCGTTACAGATGCCGAACATACCGACGATGCCCGGCAACGAAGAGAAGAATGACGCAGAAGTCGCTGTTGTCAACCACTTTCCCAGTTTCGATACTGATATGAAGAAGATACTCGTATCCCTACTCAGCGTAACAAGTGAAGCCAATAGTAAACTGTGCTTAGCCCTCAAGGAAGGCGGATTATGCCAGTGGAATGCATTCCTTGACAGCACTTATTGAACCGGATTTTGCACGCGAGCTTACCTACACTGAAGGAGGGCTACCAACGCATATCCCTCGAACCGTTCAAAGGCTCGTAGAAGCACTTGCGGATTTCGCTATCGATTTACAAGAAAACGATGCCGCTCTAGCAGAAGACTTGAGAACTTGGAAGGATGTGAAGTCATATACATATAAGGAATTCCAGCCATTCCGCGAAGAACTGTGCCCAACGCATGCGTAACGAATCCGCTCTGAACCCACCACCTCCTCTGGCGGGAAGTAGCAAAAAGTCACCTCAGCAGGTAAAGTACGAATCTTGGTGCCGAAAAGCACGAGATGAGAAGTCCTTTATGCCCCTCACGAATGACTCAAGATTCGAACACTGGCTCGTTGGTTTCAAGGCCAAACTCGAGGCGTACGACATCGACACCGAGACATTCCTTGATGAAACTTGGCCTCCAGCTACGCTTGTGGGTTACACCCGTGATCTCTTCGTCAAACAATGTGCCTTCTTCTGGGTACTAATGTTGGAAGTCTTCAAAAGTGACCTTTCTGCATCGTGTGTACACAGTCATTCTACCACTCGTGATGGACGCAAGGCATACTTCGATTTTGTAAACCTCCACAGCAAATCAAAAGCCAAGGTATATGACAATTCGACTCAGCTACAAGCGTTGCTAAAGTTGAATCTCAACAATTGGAAGGAATCCAAAGTGAAATTCATTACACATTGGTTTGATGAATTAAGTCACCTCAATAAACTTCGTCCTCCCAACAAGCCCCTTGAATACCATACCGTAAAATCGGCACTATGTCAAGCATGCTATTCCAGCTTTCAGCTAAGTGAACAGTTTGCCAAAGTCAAGGATCCGGGTGGGACGAATAGCACCGTGACGGATGCGGTCGCCGAAGCCGCTGCTATCCACGATCTTAAAATCACGCTTTTACTCGAAGCAACTCGACTTGATTCCCAGTCCGCGATGTCCGCTCCTCGGTCGACCGTACGTGCACATGTTCATGATTTCTCCTCTGAACAAAGCCAAAACCACGATGACTATGCTCTCCCTATCGAATTTGAAGGAGACTATCAAGATTATGCGGTATTTAAGGCTGGACGTACCCCTGACCCTACCACACGGTTGCCTACAAACATATGGAAGGCCCTGTCACGTCAGGACATGAAAAGTTGGCTCAGTTAATCCCCAGAAGGCAAGAAAATTGTGGTCGCATCGTTACGACACGACTTACTTAACAAGGACCAACCTGACCCCAACAGTGTCAAACCCATTACCCGGAAGGCATATCAACATGGACATTCGGTATCATTCCGAGAAGACGATACTTCGACCAAAGATGAGCATGCTAATCCCGCAGCAGACCTACATCCTGCTGTAGAAAATGATCGTAGAGGTGTTTTCCATGCATCCCTAGGTGTATACAAATCAACGACCTCTTCGTCCAAGGACCAACGACCTCTCAAGTCTTCCGTGTCACCCGCGCATCCCGCTCGATTCCTTTCCGACAACCCTGACATTCAGTACAAAAAGGACGGTGACACCCAAATACCTGTAGGAACGTCTCCATATTCCGCTAATTTTCACCAGTGGTATACTCCTGAAGAAGATCTCACCTTTCCTAACGACAGCCCAGTAAGGTCATACACATACCGCATACACAAAACTACGGTCACTAGCCCTGGTTTTGCCATGGTTGATCGCGGCGCAAATGGTTGCATCATCGGCAATGATGCGTGTCTCATCTCCAAGGATATCCCACCGCGATACGTTAATGTCACCGGCATTAACAATCATCAGGTACAAAATATCCCCATTGCTACATGCGGGGCATATTCCATGTCGAACAGAGGCCCCGTCATCCTCATTTTCAATGAGTGTGCCTATACAGGACGTCACCCTTCTATATTATCCTCCGGCCAGATGGAAGCATATTTTTCCACTGTCGACGACACATCCATCAAAGCAGGCGACGGACAGGTCATCACCACCTCCGATGGATATGCATTGCCCCTTAGCATAAGACACGGTTTACCATACCATGCGATGCGGAAGTATACGACTGTTGAGTTTGACACGCTCCCACATGTTATCATGACATTCGATAAGCATTGAGATCCATCTGTTCTCGATACTACGATCAGTGCGAAGGATGAACAATTTCTCCAGAAATATCCTCCTCAGCCACAGCAACTCCCTTATGCCGATTACCACGAATATGGAAACCCACGTTGCCTTGAAGGACTAGATATCTCTGTTTCCCCAGGCTCATCCACGGTCACATCCCTCAGTTTCGTACTCCAGCCATTCCACTCGATCTCCCTTCCTTCCTATTGATGATCATAGGGCCAACGATCGCTCATTTTGGCTTACTTCCACCGACTACGCTCATCAAGAACGTCTCGCATGCTGCGCGTTACCTGCAGCCTCTGGGACAGTCACTGCGTTTCCGACGGATTGTACTGCTAGTGATACTACACGTATTGCAGCTACGCCCCGCGAGAGATACCCCAACGAACATGACTACTTATCCCTGAAACCTTTCTTTTGTTGGGTTTCCACCGATCGCATCAAGGCCACGTTTGAAAACTCAACACAATATGGTTCATTAGCGGTTAGCCCTGATGGAAACATTTTCAAACGTTTTCATTCCCCACAACCGGCCATGAACGTTCGACCCTTCAATGACGATGTCATGTCCGATGCTGTCTATTCGGATATTCCTGCAATTGATGGTGGCTCCAAGATTGCTCAGATCTTCTTCGGCCGCAAATCACATATTATACACGTTGAAGAAATGCGTACCACCGGCGACTTCCTATCTTGCTTTCAGAACTTTGTTCGAAAATGGGGCAGGCCCATTCACCTCCTTTGCAACCACGGTAACTATCAATCCAGTAAGAAGGTCGTCGATTACCTCAAAATGTTATGGATTGGACTCTGGCAAAGTGAACCTTATCACCAACACCAGAATCAATTTGAACGCCGATACCAGACGTTAAAGCGCATTGTCAATCGCGTCATGGATCGTACAGGCACACCACCACATCTATGGCTACTGTGCATGACATACGTCGCGGGTCTCCTCAATGTTGTTTCTGATCCTACACTGTCCGATAAACAGCCGATCTTCATTGCTACCGGTGCTCTTGGCAACATCAGCGCATACACAAGTTTCTTCTGGTTTGAACCTGTGTATTTCAAAACAAATGACTCCCCCTTCGGTACCCAGTCTACCGAACGCCTAGGTCACTTCGTCGGCATCGCCAAACATGTTGGCAATGGACTCTGCTTCCGAATCTGGGATCCCGTTACCAACAAGTTACTTGACCGTTCTGGTGTTCGCTCGGCTCTTACACCTGAGTCCCGTAACAAAGGCGCAGGCCTATTCACCGATGATGGTTTCATCAAATGGCGTAACGCCAAGGATTCCTTGCCCCGTTTATACGCCACTGGAGAAGCTCCAGCATTAAAATATGGGGAGCATACCAATCAAAGTAAACCCATTGACGAGTCTACGAAACCAAACAACTCAGTTCCCCCCAGCGTTTCACCCGCTGATTCTGACACTGTCGATGACACCATCCCATCTATACCCAATACACACCCAGATACTACGCCCCACGCATCTGGCACTCAACCAATTCTCAAACCACCCGCCCACCCCTCGTTACCGAGCTTTCTATATAAGAAGGTCGATGACAGCCCGAGCTGGTCACCTTCTCCACTCCCTAACAACTATGGGGAGAGTCTTGATGGTCCTCCTACGACACACATCTTCAGCAAGACCTCCGATGGCGTTCTCCTTACTGAAGATGATTTTGACCCACCAGAATTAGCATACTTTGATGTTAGTGACGTCACAACTCCACACACCAACCCTGCTACTCCTTCAGTAGACCCATCACAGGTAGTTGTTACCGACGAAGAAGGTAACGCACAATTTGATGCCGATGGTAAACCCATTACCATTCCTGCGGTCCCGATTGCCGATCTACAAGGACGATCCTTCCTTGTAACCAATCCAGATGGCACCCAAAAACGTCTTACCATTGTCAATGTTGAGGACAGTCTTGAACGCAACAACGATTTCATCAAGTTTAAGTGCAAACACTCCGATGACGAACTCAATGATATCATTGCATACAATGATGTCATGAATTACATCCATCGTGATTCAACACAAGAAGACGGCAAACTTTGGTCGTTTCGCCGCATCTTAGGACACCAAGGTCCACTGGATAACAAGCATCCTCAATACAAAGGTTCCAAGTATAACCTTTGGATTGAATGGGAGAATATGGAACGCACATATGAACCTCTGGCCAACATTGCGGCTGATGACCCTGTCACCGTTGCAAAATATGGGAAAGACAACAACTTGCTTGACCTCCCGGGTTGGAAACGCCTCAAGCGAATCACCAACCTAGCGCAACGAACCAAGAAACTTGATCGACTCGTGCACCAAGCCAAACTACGTTCTTTCCGTACCACTCCTGCAGTACCAATATGGATTTAAAGTACCTCGTAACCACGAAGAAGCCCTCCGATTTGATCAAGCCAACGGAAACACCAAATGGGAAGATGCCACCACCCTGGAAATGGCACAACTCAATGAATACAATACATTCATTGATAAAGGCGTGTACAAGACAAGCTCCATTCCCCCCGGGTTCCAACAAATCAAGGTACACATGATATATGCTGTCAAGCACGACGGTAGACACAAAGCTCGTCTCATTGCTAACGGCAATCTCACTGAGGCCCCTATCCACAGTGTTTACGCAGGTGTCGTATCTCTCCGCGGCCTACGTATGTGCCTATTCCTAGCTGAACTCAACGACTTGGAAGCATGGGGTACCGACATAGGTAACGCCTACTTAGAAGCAGTTACCTGCGAGAAAGTATGCATCAAGGCAGGTCCCGAATTCGGATCGCTGGAAGGTCACCTGTTGATCATTTACAAAGCCCTA
This sequence comes from Pseudo-nitzschia multiseries, assembly GCA_037355745.1. Lineage (NCBI taxonomy): Eukaryota > Bacillariophyta > Bacillariophyceae > Bacillariales > Bacillariaceae > Pseudo-nitzschia > Pseudo-nitzschia multiseries. The sequence goes on from CM074791.1 coordinate 8,458,695, forward strand.
TACGGTCTCAGGTCTTCAGGCAAGTGCTTTGGAGACTTACTCGCGGCTTGTCTCATCGAACTCGGCTTCGAAAGATCCCGCGCAGAACCGGAGATATTCCTCAAGCCTGGAACAAACAAGCATGGTGAACGTGTATATGAACTTATATGCACATATGTCGATGACCTATGTCTCTGCATGGCAGATCCCAATTCCTTCTTGAAGATATTGCAGTTGTCACCATATAACTTCAAATTGAAGGGATCCGGACCTATGAATTTTCACTTAGGTTGTGGATTTGAGCGCGACGAACATGGTGTTCTATGCATGAATCCCATAAAGTTCATCGAAAAGATGGAAGCGTCTTACGAACAAATGTTTGGATGCAAACCTAGCACTAGGTTCCAATCACCCATCGCGGAGAACTATCATCCCGAATTGGACGCCTCAGCCTTTCTCGAAGAAACCTGGTATACAGAAATACCAAAGTATGATCGGTTCACTCCAATGGATCATCGCTATTGGCCAGTTTTGATGTACAAACAGCCGTGATGACACTCTCAAGTTTCAGAGCTCAGCCACGAGATGGACATCTCGAACGTGCAAAACGTATCTATGGATATATCTCCAAGTTTAGACACTTTAAAATCAGATTCCGCGTGGAACCACCCGATTTTATATTGACTAAACCCGACACCATCGACTGGTCCAACACCGTCTATGGGGAGCATTCTGAAGAGCTACCCGACGACGCTCCTACACCGCTTGGAAAGACAGTAGTGTTGACACATTTCTATGATGCCAACCTCATGCATGATATTCTCAGTGGTAAGGCCGTAACCGGCATTCTTCATTTTGCGAACAAGACTCCCATGATGTGGTTCTCGAAGAAACAATCTACTACGGAAACAGCTACCTTTCGAGCTGAATTTGTTGCAGGAAGGACTTGCATCGAACAGATCGTCGATCTACGCCACTCATTCCGATACCTAGGGACACGAGTCCATGATATCTCCTACTCTTGGGGTGACAACGAAAAGATGATCCAAACGTCAACCTTCCCTTACGCAAGGTTGCACAAGCGTCATAATATTTTGTCGTTTCACTACGTACAAAGTATGATAGCAAGAGGTTTCATTTTAATGATGCACATCCCAGGTAAGGATAACTGTGCAGACATTCTCACCAAGCATTGGGGACACTCAGTTGTGTATCCACTGCTCAGGCCCATCTTCCACTTCTGTGGTAATACTGGCGACCTCCTTCAAGATGATGGAAGCATCATGTAGAGCGTGATGACCCTTCACAAGGAGTACATGGGGAGGATTAAATTCCTTTCGTGACCAGAAGTACCAAAGCTACCAGATGGTAGATATCCTATTCGTACGAATCAATGAGTCCCGTATCATTCTAAGCAATCGATTCCCACGGCATATCGATTCCCACAGCGCATCGATTCCCATCGCGCATCATCGGTGAGCAATCCCTGTTTTACAGTATTGCCATTGTTCTTCGGTGAGCAAACTCTGATTTCATAAAATATCACACGAGCTACGGGAGCAATTCCTGACCTTAATGATAAACATATCATGACGTCTCCCTAACGGAACAAGAGAAGAAAACCGTTGGCGTGTGATTCTCACACAATACATATACATGCATACAGATATATATGGTCAACGACCAATACATGTACGGAAATAATCAGCGAGTAATCTCATCACTACGCAACAGCAGTTGCAACGTATTCATCTCAATAAAAGAGAGATCTTGCATTTTGGCAAGATTTTCACTTTATCTCATACTTTTAACATTCAACTGATTTAAATCCCAAAATTCACACTAGTTGCTATCAACTACTTGTAATCTACATACTAAGGTCTGTCTCGCTGCAATCTGAATAAGTCACAGCAAGAAGAGATCTGGCGTCTCCCTAGCTTCGCCTGTAGTCCGATTATCCGTTGCCGAAAGTATCCAACACATTTGTCACGCGTAGAGTACAATCGTTCGTCTACTAACACACTAACACAGCGTTGCTGTTCCTCAGGAGCCTTCGAATCAGACTCTCAACGAATCGGATTCAGAAGGAAAATAATAAGGGACCCAGATACTGGTCGACGTGAGCTCGACCAGTATCGGGGTCAAAATGGTACAGAATTAAATCTGGGCCCGGGCCCAGATTGAATCTGGGCCCCTACCCAGACTATTTCGGGAATCACCCAATGTTACCATGAATACGGCACGTACCGATACGAGTAAGTCTTACTCGCACTCGTACGCACCGGTACAAGTACCATACCTCGGAAATACCACAATTGTGGTATTTAGCCTGGGACTACTGTGACACGTATGTAGAAACCGGTACGCTTAGTGGTACATACCTCTAATGACTATTTCTACTGTTTTTTCTCTGTATAAATCATGTGGTACCCCTAAAAAAGCATGTGTACCGGTCGAATTTCCATACACAGTATTGTTGCATTTTTAGTGGTATAAGACTCCGTGTAACTCTTAAGGAAATACCACAAATACCACAAGTACTTTAGATGACTGTTGTTCCTTACTCTGTTTCTTTCTAAGAAATGTCCCCGGAGGTGCTTGTTTCGTGACACATTTTTTCGCTCACTTTTTCAAAATGGTGACCATGATGATAAAACAATAAGCGCCTATCCCACCTAGTATTATTGCTGCTAAATCGGTCCCCTCTGAGTAAGCTAATACTAGTCGTGTGCTGTATAGTATTTTGGTACTGTATTTTACTTTAGTCTACTGTGTATCTAGTGCCTACCTGCTTGGTGGCAACGTTCATTCATTTTGATCGTAACATGATTTCTTGTCGTCCGATCGCCGTTGGATTGCTGCCATTCCCAGTCAAAAAAATAGTAGAGTAACTTTCTGGTGTTCGAACCTAGTACTAAGGTTCATACATGTCTGCTTCCAAGAATGTCTCCTCTATCCAAGGGGGTGTTGTTGTTGGCTTTTGATGTGATGGCGTTGATCTTGCTGGAGAGCAAACCCCCCTTCTTGTTGTTGATAGGGGGGATTCGCCCTGCAGATTTTCAGCGCAGTGTAACACATATTGGTTGGTACCTTAATCCACTTGTAACAAACCTCATTTGTGGTGGCCTCACCCTGCTTGCTTCTTTGTATCCATCCATTGTCATTGTTGTCATCATCTTGTTGTTCTTTGTATCAACCGTATCTTCGATAGCCATTTGATCGCGATTGCCATTTGATTGCCATTCCAGGTCGGAAAATCAGTATAGGAACATGCTGGCGTTCGAATGTGGTAGTTTTTCTACATGTGCACCCCCATCATCCCTTCTATTGGAGGGGAAACAGATGGGTCGGAGAAGGGCCGTCATCGTCGTCGATTTTTCGTATCTTTGTGTGTTATTTGCCATTGAATTGCCGTTCGAATACCCTTCCGGATCGAAAACCAAGTAGCGGAATGTGTAGGTATTTGAGTTGGTGTCATTTTGTACTATTTGTACGGTGATGAACCTTCATGGTCTGTTCTGTGGAAGGAGAAACAGATGGGTCGGAGAAGGGTCGACGACGACGTATCTTTGTTGTGTGTTATTCGCAGTAGAATTGCGGTTCGAATACCCTTCCGGATCGAAAACCAAGTAGAGGAACATGATGGTGTTCGAATGTGGTAGTATTTGTACATGTGAACCCTCATCTTCCCTTCTATTGGAGGGGAAACAGATGGGTTGGGGAAGGGCGCGTTGTCGGCTCGTTTTTTTGTACGTATCTTTGTTGTGTGTTATTCGCAGTAGAATTGCCATTAACATACCCTTCCGGATCGAAAACAAAGTAGAGGAATGTGTAGGTATTTGAGTTGGTGTCATTTTGTACTATTTGTACAGTGGTGAACCTTCATGGTCTGTTCTATGGAAGGAGAAACAGAAGGGTCGATCATGGGACGACATTCGTGATTTCGATGATCGGACTTCCCATCAAAAAAATTGTCTTAGGAGTGAGTTTTTTGGTGTGTTTTCAGGGTCTTTTGTCTTGTTCTTTTTTTGAAGGGACTTCGGTGTGCGGAGCACACATATGTTTATTTCCTGTAGACTTCTACATGGTTATGGTACTGGGTATTAATTGTGGTATTTTTATCTTGTACACTCACCATACATCGGAAAAACCAGAATTGTGGTATTTAACCTGACACTACGAACTGTGGCACGTAAGTAGGAATTGGTACGCTTAATGGTACATAATTCTAATTACTATTCCTACTGTTTTTCTCTGTAGAAATCATGTGGTACCCCTCAAAAAACAGAGGTACAGGGCGAATTTCCATACACAGTATTTTTGCATTTTTAGTGGTATAAGACTCCGTGTAACTCTTAAGGAAATACCACAAATACCACAAGTACTTTAGATGACTGTTGTTCCTTACGGTACTCCGTTTCTCTCTAAGAAAACTCCCCGGAGGTGCTTCTTGTTTTTCTTCGCTCACTTTTTTGCTCACTTTTTCGAATGTGACGTTCAATAAGACGGCCATGATAAGACCACCGATAAGACGACTATGCTAAATCAGTCCCCTCTGAGCAAGCTAGTACTAGTAGTACTACTAGTACTAGTGTGCTGTATAATATTTTGGTACTGTATATAAGTTTGGTCTACATGTCTAAGGGCCCGCTTTTTCGCTTCCCGCGCTCCAAAACACCGCTCAAAACGCCGCTGCTGGTTTCCTGCTGCTCTAAAACGCCGCTAAAAACGCCGCTGATTGCTGCTGGCTTCCTGCTGGCTTCCTGTTGCCGGCTTCCTGCTGCTGGCTTCCTGCTGCTGGAAACGCTGCTGGAAACGCTGCTGGAAATGCTACTGGAAATGCTGCTCGAAACGGCGCTCGAAACGGCGTTTGATTGCTGTTTGAATACCCTTCCTGATCGAAAACGAAGCAGAGTGATGTGTAGGTATCTGAGTAGGTATCATTTTGTACTATTTGTACAGTGGCGAACCTTCATGGTCTGTTCTATCAAAGGAGAAACAGAATGGTCGTCAAAATGGGAATGGGGCCCCCCATATCTTCTTAATTCACCATCTGATCCGATAGCCATTCGATTGCCATTCCAAGTCAAAAAATCAGTAGAGGAACATGATGGTGTTCGAATGTGGTAGTATCTGTAAATATGAACCCTCATCCTCCCTTCTATTGGAGGGGAAACAGATGGGTCAGTGAAGGGCCGTCGTCGGCTCGTTTTTTGTATCTTTGTGTGTGTGTTATTTGCCCTTCTTGAATTGCCGTTCGGATACCCTTCCTGATCAAAATCGAAGTAGAGTAACATATAGGTATTTGAATGGGTGTCATTTTGTACTATTTGCACAGTGGAAAACCTTCACGGTCTGTTCTATCGAAGGAGAAACAGAATGGTTGTCAAAATCGAAATAGTGTCGCTTTTTCCGTATCTTCGTATACTTGAATCCTTCTTGCCGATTGCCATTCCAAGTCAAAAAATCAGTAGAGGAGCATGATGGTGTTCGAATGTGGTAGTATTTGTACATGTCCACCCTCATCTTCTCTTCTATTGGAGGGGAAACAGATGGGTCGGAGAAGGGCCGTCGACAACGACGTATCTTTGTGTGTTATTCGCAGTAGAATTGCGGTTTGAATACCCTTCTGGAGCGAAAACCAAGTAGAGGAATGTATAGGTATTTGAGTTGGTGTCAGTTTGTACTATTTGTATGGTGATGAACCTTCATGGTCTGTTCTATGGTAGGAGAAATAGAAGGGTCGTTGTAGGGGTCGTGTGTGTGAAATTAATGACATTCGTGATTTCGATGATCGGACATCCCATCAAAAAAATTGTCTTAGGAGTGAGTTTTTTGGTGTGTTTTCAGGGTCTTTTCACTTGTTCTTTTTTTGAAGAGAGTTTCAATGTGCGGAGCACTACATATGTTTATTTCCTGTAGACTTCTACATGGTTCTGGTACTGGGTATTAATTGTGGTGTTTTTATGAAATACACTCACCATACGGTACTCGTACTATGAGTCGGATAACAATTGAGACAGTACGAACAGTACAAATTCTACGGTGTGCAAATTCTACGGTGTGCTTCTTCTGTCCCTCAGGACACAATTCACAGCGTAATGAGTGACTATCACGCACTACGTTTGTGATAGCTTCAGTAGCCAACTTACTTGTAGTACTGGATGTGAAAAGCTTGTAGTTCATTGGTGTGTTGGTGGGTTAAGCAGTGCTAGAGGGGGACCCGGAACTCTGGCTGTATTGCCCATAGGCAGGTCCCTTAGTTTGCTGTGCCCACACACACTGGCGTACAGCCGGGCTTAACAGCTTGGGCTGTTAAGCCTCTGGCTGTTAAGCCTTTTCTGCGGGCGGGCGTGGCGGGCTATTTACTTATTCTACTACTAATCGTTTAGGAGCAAAAAGAGTGAGCTGTGGGCTTGTATTCTGCTGGGGGAATCCTCTACAGGCTTGTTAGCGCTTAGCCTGTATTTGCAGAGATTTTCGATGCTTGCAGGATTCGATGCAGAATTCGATGCTTACAGAATTCCCAGTAAGATTCGTACTGTACCTACGGGGAATGTTCCGGGGATATGGTACGCACCGATGTTGCTGATTGCTGATACAGTTAACAGTGAGATCTTTCTTGTAGTACGTGCGCTGTATACTCAAGGTTGTTCCCCGGTCTGTACTTCACTACCATTCCTCTCATCCGGTTCGCTACATCAACTATCACGCACTATGTTTGTGGTAGCTTCAGTAGCCAACCTACTTGTAGCACTGGATGTGAAATGCTTGTAGTTCATTGGTGTGTTGGTGGGTTAAGCAGTGCTAGAGGGGGATCCGGAACTCTGGCTGTATTGCCCATAGGCCGGTCCCTTAGTTTGCTTTGCCCACACACACCGGCGTACAGCCGGGCTTAACAGCTTGGGCTGTTAAGCCTTTTCTGCCATTGGGCCATAAGCCACCGGGTGGGAACGGTGTGGAGAGCTTGAGCTTGAGCGTGAGCTTGGAGCAAGTGAGGGAGGGAAGAGAGTCGCGTGGACTCAAAGAGAGCTGCCAGCAGGGGTGGGGTCTGCGGCCGGAACCCATTCCTCAGGCAGGAAGGAGTATGTTCCATTGTTGAACATGACAGAGGCAAGATTCTTGATGATGGGGAGGGACTACTGATGCAAGTACCGCATCATGCAGTCACTATGCCATCTGGCAAGGAGCTTGATGACATTAGAGTCGCATTTGCCCTGTAGCAGGGCCATGGCCCCTCCTGCGCGCAGGGAGCGGGCAGAGATGGCTGCAGGGGAGATGCCAGTGGTAGGATAGAGAGTCTGGGCATAGACTCGCATGGAGGAAGTGACAGTTGCTGCGGGAACAAGGGTGAGGACCCCATTGCCGAAGTTACTGGCAAGCTTGAGTGACAGGCCAAAGGGGGAGCTGGGAGAACAGCAGCTTCGGAGATGAAGGACTTGGCGTGCACAGGCTGCAACCGGGCAGCATAGTGGGTCACCACTCCTGGCATGAGCTACCACTTCCCCTTTATCCCCATTCTTCTGTGTGGTGAAGGTGAGGGTGACAGAGGTAGCGGCGTGGAGCTCATGAACAGGGCCATCGTGCTGTATGAATTTGGAGTCCTGATAGAAGGAGACATCCTGGAGGTGGAAGGCTTGGTCATCCCTGGTAGTACCGGTGTACTCACCAGGGCGTAGACAGAAAAAGAAGGCTATGCAGATCATGTTTGCAATGGCCTGTGTAGTGGGGGAAGGGGATTTGTGGTATGCAAAGTGAAGGGCATGCATCACGAGGGTGATGGGGACCGGCTTGACCCGGGAGGGGGCCGGGTCCAGCTTGGCATAGGCCTTGAACTGGGCAGTTAGCTGGAAGTCAAGACTGCCTGTGGAGTCGGTTTCGAGGGTCTTTGGCCCCCAAGCGGGCGAGCGTCTGGCCCACTGACCTGAGGGTGTCCGATACTGTGCAAGATTGGATGGGCTTGTGGCTACGGGAGAGGTGGCCATCATGGAGTCTTTTGGCAAAGACTTGGAGGATGGGGATTGGATCCTGAATGGACTGGAGGCGCGGGTCAAAGCCTCGAGACAAACAGAATTGAACCCATTGGTCCCAATGGGTATCCATGCGCTTGGCATAGAGTTCAGTGACTGAAACTCGCATGGTCTTCTGGACAGTGCCAAGGTCAGCGCGGAATGCATGGGCGGCTGAAAGTGGCATAAGGTCCAGGGCAAGTCCTGGGGAAAGTGGGTGTTAAAGTGATGGAGCAAGGCAGTGTCAGAGAGGTCAGATCGAGAGAGAAGGTCAGCAAGGTGATTGGCTGGGCCCAGGATGTAATCCCTGAGGGGGACATAGTGGTAGAGCCGCTGGTGCAGAGACTGGATGTGGAGGAGGTAGGCAGCAGGCCCCGTGGTGGTGGTGGCGCCTTTCCGTTGCCAATAGATAGCTGCTGTGTTGTCATAGCAGTTGCGGGTGGTGCGGGCTTGGACACAAGCGGCCTGCGCCAGTATATCATTGTGGGCAATGGAACCGGCCAGCTCAAGGTCGCTGTTGGTGATGGAGCCCTCAAGATTGTCAAAGGAGATGAGCTGGGTGGAGACCCACTTGGGGAACGCATGCCGCCACATGACGGGCTGCACGGCGCCATTGGGAAGGGGGACAAAATTGATCCCCCCCATGCCAAGACCAGAAGCATCGCAGGCGCCTAAGGTGACAGGGAAGGTGTCCAGGCACGAGTTTGACAATGGAGGTAGGCCGGTTGGAGAGATCATTGGCAAGCCATTGGAAGTCGCAAAGGGAGCTGTGGACTCGTTTGGTGAGCCGGATGCGCTGCCGGCCGGGCTCCTGGTGGCGGAAGGCTTCTTGGAGGATGGAGAAGAGGCCAATGGAGCCAGGGATGGCAAGAGCCATCGACCGGAGTTCCCCAAGGACTTGGTGCCATTGCTGGATGGGGACATGGCGCTAGGTGGGTGAAATGGAGTGGAGAATCTCCTGTAGGCGGGCCACTCGATGGGGAGGAAGGCTGATGGTTTTGGCGACAGAATCAATGAGCCAGCCGAGGATGACTTTCTTGGTGGTACCAAGTGGCGTCCCCTTGGAGCATCTTCTTGAGGGAACCTGGCTCCTGCCAGAAGGGGGTGTCACCAGTATCAAGGGGCCAGAAGACTTTGTCAAGGGATTGGAAGAGAACCCTCTTGATGACTCTGCTGGTCCATTGGTTGCCCTGAGCCTAGGCCACAGAAGTCATCCACATAGACATCCCAGTAGCGCACCGGCGACTTGCTGGGAGTGGTGCTACTAGGAGGGGGCAGAGGCAGTTTGGGGGCTGGCGCTGGAGGAGAAGGCAGCGTATGGAGGGCAGGAGCTGGAGGCTCAACAGGAGGAGCAACGGGAGTGGCTTCAGAAGGGAGATCCAGGCGATGGGGGGTGAGCCGGGCCTCGGCTAGCCCGGTGGCGAGAGTGGCATTGGCCAAGTCTGCAATGGTTTCCGTGAAGGCACAGAAGTTGGGAGGACTGGATTTCCACCCCATAGGGTTGGTGAGGGGGATGCCAATGAGGGGAGGCTCTCCCCGCCTGGAAGGGAACAGCATGCTGAGTTTCATGGTGTCATCCGGGTGTAGCTGGATGCGGTAGAAGCCATCGGCGAGGTCAATCTTGGACATATACACTGGACCAAACCTTGTGTTGGCGCGGTGCAGTTTGGTGAGGAGTCGAGGGAGTGTCCGGCCAAACTGCATGGCGTCTGCAGGGGCAAGGGGAATAGTGTCTTGGTTGACGTCCAAGTAGGTGTAATCGGAGATCATGCGGGGGCGCCGGCCTCGTTGTGGTACTAAGCCAAGGGGGCTCAGCCGGAGTCCGGGAAGGTCTTGGATGAGGCTGGCGGGGAGAACAGTCCATTGTTGCTTGTCCATCATGTCAGCATACTCCTCGCGCAGGAAGTCAATGCCCTGATGGGAGGATTGGTGTGGGCCCCTGGCGAGTGCCCCGGCAATCCAGGCGGGGTCCCAAGGGGGCCCGGTCATGGAAGCAGGGGTGCCTTCTTTCCCAAACTGGTCTAAGAGGTGACTGACTGGGTGGGGGAGAGTACCCACGGTTGGTTGGATGCCCCCCTGTCCTCGGATGGTGCGGATGAAGTCCCCCCAGCTAGCGCTGTTGTGGTAGGCCGTGATGGCGCGGGAGACATGCGCATCCAGCCTGTCAGGAGGGTAGGGAGCGGGAGCATCGAGCCTGGGATCGGGCCTGGAGACGGGCGCATCCAGGGTAGCATCGAGCCGGCCGGGAGGGTAGGGGGTGGTAGCCACCGGGGCTCCGGGAGGCAGTAGCAGGGGAAGGAACGCGGGGCTGGGACCGAGGCCTTGATGGGGTTGGGACGCGGGGCTGGGACCGAGGCCGTTGGGATTGGACGCGGGGCTGGGACCGAGGCCGTGTGGGGGTGGAAGGAGAGGTCAGCGACCGAGGCCTGTTGTGGGTAGAGAGGGAAGGGGAAGGAACTTGGGGCGCGGCCGCGGACCGGCCGGAAGGAACTAGGGTCGCGGACGCGGATCGACCGGGCGCGGACGCGGACTGGACGGAAGGAACTTGGGGCGCGGACGCGGACCGGCCGGGCTCGGACATAGGGGGCAAAACAAAACGCACGCGTTTGGGCTTACCTAGTTCAGGGGTGATTTGTAATGGTGATGGATTAGAGGGATGATTAGATGGAGGTGTAGATAGTCGCCATGAGGAATGAGTAGATGGGGGAGTAGATAGTCGTCGTTTAGGCAGGGCCCCCCTTGGTGGTGTGGGGGGGTATCAAGGCGCCGAGAGGGCGCTTGCCATTCTGTCAGACTCCATAGGCGGCTTGGCACCAAGTCCAGACTTGGTCCTGTTCACTGCTAGTGATGGCACCATGGTCATGGATGTTCCTGCAGTTGGAGAAGCAGTTTCCCCGCAGGTGCCAGGCATGGCACCTGTCTCTGCCATCTGGGCGGGACAAGGGATTGGTACCTTTGTCTTTCATGGTAGCTATGACCTCCCTCAGCTGGGAGCGTTTGACTTTGTTGGCTACACCAGCCGTCTGTAGCCTGGGGATCCAGGCTAGGGTTGGATACCCGGGCCCCCCCGGCGGAGCCTTGGTTGGGGCTGGGGGTAGTCTTGCCTGGCTTGGTGGGGCCTGCTGCAGGGGGAGTGGGGCTTGCAGCGGGGGCAGCCACGGCGGCTACGCGGCGCAGGTGCCTCAGGGCCGCCACATTGGTGACATTGGGTAGCCAGTAGAGGTTCCGGGTGATTCTGAAGGCTTGGAAGTCCTTCCCAAAGTCGGGGGAAGGGACGGTGAAGGTTGATCCCCATTGTTCTTCGAGCCATCCTCGCATCCGGATCTGGAAGTAGTATACAACAATGGAGGGGGTGATGAGCTCTCCCAGTTCATCGGCAATTGCTCTGCGGAGGGGCATTTGCTGGAGCTGGAGCTTGGCGAGTCCATTCTGGTAGCCCTGCACGACTGGGTGATGCATGCCTAGAATGGTGGCCAGGACAGCCAGATAGCTTTCCAGTTGGGTAGTAGCTTCAGTCCAGTCGATGGGTAGGTAGGCCTTGGTCTTCTGGAGCTCCAGGGAATCTTTCAACGTGAGGGAGTTGCCTTCAGTGGAGATCATGGTGTCATAGGCCGCCACAGTGGCTGCCGCCTCCTGTTCCCTCTTCAAGGAGGCGGCGGATCCACCGGGGGGAGTGAAGGCCAGAGGGAGGATGCCGTCCGCCACATCAAATGGGTCAGTCCCATGAAAGTTGCCATCCTGGAACTTCTTGAGTGCAGCAGTGGTGACCAAGGGTGCTTGGATGAGGAACTCGGCGGCGCAGGTGGATTACCCAATAAGTCAATTTGTGCTCTGGAATTTCACCAAAAATACTCTCATGTTTGCCATTTGGAGAGACAAACCACAACATTTCCAGCATTCTGTGTGACAAAGTTGTTCCCAATATGCATTTGATGAGTAATGATAAATGTATTCATGGCTTGGACCGGATACTTTCTGGAGTCATTACCCAATAAGTCAGTTTGTACCCTGGAATTGCACCAAAAATACCCTCATGTTTGCCATTTGGAAAGACAAACAACAACATTTCCGGCATTCTGTGGGGCAAAGTTGTTCCCAATATGCATTTGATGAGTCGTGATAAATGTATTCATGGCTTGGACCGGATACTTTTGGAGTCATTACCCAATAAGTCAGTTTGTGCCCTGGAATTGCACCAAAAATACCCTCATGTTTGCCATTTGGAGAGTCAAACCACAACATTTCCAGCATTCTGTGGGGCAAAGTTGTTCCCAATATGCATTTGATGAGTCGTGATAAATGTATTCATGGCTTGCACCGAATGTTTTTGGAGTCATTACCCAATAAGTCAGTTTGTGCCCTGGAATTGCAACAAAAATACCCTCATGTTTGCCATTTGGAGAGTCAAACCTCAACATTTCCGGCATTCCGTGGGGCAAAGTTGTTCCCAATATGCATTTGATGAGTAATGATAAATGTATTGATGGCTTGGACCGGATACTTTTGGAGTCATTACCCAATGAGACAGTTTGTGCCCTGGAATTGCACCAAAAATACCCTCATGTTTGCCATTTGGAGAGTCAAACCACAACATTTCCAGCATTCTGTGGGGCAAAGTTGTTCCCAATATGCATTTGATGAGTAATGATAAATGTATTGATGGCTTGGACCGGATACTTTTGGGAGTCATTACCCAATAAGTCAGTTTGTGCCCTGGAATTTCAACAAAAATACCCTCATGTTTGCCATTTGGAGAGTCAAACCTCAACATTTCCGGCATTCTGTGGGGCAAAGTTGTTCCCAATATGCATTTGATGAGTAATGATAAATGTATTCATGGCTTGGACCGGATACTTTCTGGAGTCATTACCCAATAAGTCAGTTTGTACCCTGGAATTGCACCAAAAATACCCTCATGTTTGCCATTTGGAAAGACAAACAACAACATTTCCGGCATTCTGTGGGGCAAAGTTGTTCCCAATATGCATGTGATGAGTCATGATAAATGTATTCATATCTTGGATTGGATACTTTTGGAGTCATTACCCAATAATTCAGCTTGTGCCCATGAATTGAACCCAAAATACCCTCATGTTTGCCATTTGGAGAGTCAAACCACAACATTTCCAGCATTCTGTGTGGCAAAGTTGTTCCCAATATGCGTTTGATGAGCCATGATGAATGTATTCATGGCTTGGACCGGATACTTTTGGAGTCATTACCCAATAAGTTAGTTTGCGCCCAAGAATTGAACCAAAAATACCCTCATGTTTGCCATTTGGAGAGTCAAACCACAACATTTCCAGCATTCTGTGGGGCAAAGTTGTTCCCAATATGCATTTGATGAGTCGTGATAAATGTATTCATGGCTTGGACCGAATGTTTTTGGAGTCATTACCCAATAAGTCAGTTTGTGCCCTGGAATTTCAACAAAAATACCCTCATGTTTGCCATTTGGAGAGTCAAACCACAACATTTCCAGCATTCTGTGTGACAAAGTTGTTCCCAATATGCATTGGATGAGTCGTGATAAATGTATTCATGGCTTGGACCGGATACTTTTGGAGTCATTACCCAATAAGTCAGTTTGTGCCCTGGAATTGCACCCAAAATACCCTCATGTTTGCCATTTGGAGAGTCAAACCACAACATTTCCAGCATTTTGTTTGACAAAGTTGTTCCCAATATGCATTGGATGAGTCATGATAAATGTATTCCTGGCTTGGACCGGATACTTTTGGAGTCATTGAGTCACTCCCAGCAATAATAAAGTAATAAAAGACCAAAGTAATAAAAATATATTCACGAGTCAATAGATGAATAGATTTTTTGGTTCACCCAACCGACGAATATTTTTATTAACTGACTGATTTGGAATTTGGAATCTCTAAGTCCAAAACAGTAACTGTCTGTTTATGTCTGTTTAATCACTACCCGCGCCACCACCTACCGGCCTATTTTGGCAAGCAAGCCTGTTAAGTATTCAAGGATGGCCCGCAGTTGAAATTTTCAGAATTTTCTATGTACCGTATGATTACGATTGGTGGCTTTGCTGCTGGTAAAATTTGCTATCCTCGCTAAAACACTCACATTGCTCTCCAGCAAGCAAGAAACACTCTTTCGGGAAACACTCTTTCGCAAAACACTCTTTCGAAACACCAATCGACAATCATCACCATGGCCCTGGAGTTAGTAGAAGCGCTTGGAGACTACTATGATGATAACTACTTAACCCCTGATTACTACAATCCACTGCTTGGCGAGGAAGATAAGAAAAGAAGGGATCGTAGAACTCCTAGGATAGCAATTAAGAGATACAGTAAATCTGCTTTCATGTATCTCTACCGATCTGGCAATGATCAAGCACTTCTCAATTGCTGTGGAGTCGACCATGTAGTATTCAGCAAGCTCCTAGATATATTCGAACCATTCTTCAATCAATACATGTATGATGAGAAGACTGGATTGATTAGAAAGTTAAAGGAATACAAGAAACACAATTATATTCGTTGGCGGGAGTTCGATGCCACTGGATATCTTGCTCTTATCTTATTCTGGTTCCGAACCAGAGGATCAGCAGCAAGAGCACCAGTTGCTATAGCGTTTGGATTAACGGCTTCTCCTATGTACAGATGGCTGAAATTTGGTTGCAAGGTCCTTCTTGCTGCATTACAAGACCATCCTGCTGCAAAGGTTTGTTTGCCAAATGAAGAAGAGACTCAACAATACATCGATGCTATTGCTGCAAAGTATCCAACTCTTGGTCCACACAGAGTGTGGGGTGCTTGTGATGGGCTTAAACTGCATCTCCAACAGTCTAGCGACTGGACCAAACAGAACCAATACTACAATGGTTGGACGAGTGGTACATATGTGAATAGTGTCTTCCTTTTCTGCCCTGACGGGAGGATCCAGGCTTGTGTCTTGAATGCTCCTGGTTCTTGGCATGATAGTACTCAGGCCGACTATGGGCTCTATGAAAAGATGGAGCTGATTTACGAGCTGTATAAGGCAAAGGTTGTTGTCGATTCGGCGTTTAAGTTATCTGCAAACAGCTATCTCCTTAGAAGTAGTCAATATGACCCTCTGACAGCTCCTGTAGAAATACCTGAGGGTACACCTATCAAGGAGGCCACAGCAATGAAACAGCGCGCTGTTCGCAAGGCTCTTGCAGTGAACAGAGATGCAACCAGCGTTAGACAGATGTCGGAATGGGGGATGAGACAGATCCAAGGTGGGTTCCCTAGACTCAAAGATGACATGTTGCTGGAAGAAATGGGAGACAGGAGGATCATTCTGAAGCTTGTCGTGTTGTTGTACAACTTCCAGACAGCTAAGGTTGGAATCAACACCATACTCAACACGTATATGAGTAAGACTGAAGGTTTCAAGTCATATGGCTTCTTCTCGTACAATTTGGTACCAACTGAAACCGCAAACGATGTATTTGATTCGATCGATCATTAGTGGATTGATTACATTAGCAACTTAGATAAACAATTTACTTAGAGAAGTCAAGTCATATCACGTCCGATCGATTACTCATATTTTTGCTCTGGCGCACCTCTACTAGTGGTTTTGGATTGATTGATCGATCGATCGATTACTCGTATTTAGAGCAGGCGACAACACGTTCGAATAATTTTGCTCCAGCGCACCTCTAGTGGTTTTCAATCCCTCTTTTAAGGTGTTGCAATAGAGTTTTTCTGTGGTCTCTGTAGCCTAAGTTTCTGTCTGGAGCAACAGTGGTAGTGTTGTTGAGTTTAACTAATAATCGATTCCTTTATTTTAACTAACTAACTAACTAACTAACTAACTAATCGATCGATTCAATTCAATTCCTAACTAACTAACTAATTGATCGATTCGATTCCTAACCAACTAATCGACGTTAACATCAATCGATTCGATTCCTAACTAATCAATGTGAACGAATCACTGTTGCTGCTGTGGTCACTGCTGTAGTGGCGATGCTGGAGACTGCTTACTTTTCTTTTGAGCTTCCCAGTCACATTACTAGTAACTTGGGGAGTAGTAAGAATCTGTGGAGTAATACTAGGACCACGACCACCACCGGCACCGGCGCTGACACTACTAGGAGTAGATGTTGTGCCACCGGCGGCGGTGCCAGCGACGCCGCCACTACCACCAATTGCAAGGACTGCCTGCATCAACACCTTCCTCTCTTCATCTGCCTTTTTCTGATATTGTTGCTGTTGTTCCTGATATCGTTGCTGTTGTTCCAATGCCTGCTGCTGAAGCTTCAATACTTGAGCGATTGTATTCATCATCTTTAATTCCTCTCCTTTGCAATTGTTGTAATGTCTCTTCCTGCTAGTACTAATGGTACTAACTTCTTCAAACTGTGTAACTTCTTGAGTTGGTTGAGTTAGTTGAGTTGGTTGAGTTGGTTGACCAAGTAGAAGTGGTACCGGTTGAGTTGAAACATCAGGAGGAGGAGGAGGAGGAGGAGGAGGAGAAGTAAACTCATCTGTTTCAACGTCATACATATCTTCTCCATCTCCAATGAATGCCTTGTCGCCTATCATTCGGAAGAGTTCCTTTGCCTCTTTAATGTCCCATCTCATGTTTGGATTGCCTGTTGGCGCCTTCTTCCGGTGCAATCGATTGAATTTGTTGCGAATGGAGTCAGCATCCCTTCCAGCAAATTTTTTAGCATGTAGGTCTGCAACATCATTCCAGTCATCTACTCCACATGGTACAATAGCTCTAATGGCAGCAAACATGTTCTCCAACTCGGCCTTGGTGTAGTTGCCGATGCCGGGTTTCCGTCCTCCGTTGGAGGGCATGATTGTTACGATCAATGGTATTGAATGTGTTGTTTTTTCTTTCTTATGTGAACATCTGAAATCCTCATCATCCGGTGATTGATCATGATCCTCTACTAACAAATTGTCTAGTAATAATCTAGCAAGCGCGACAAAAGCAGCAACAGCAGTACTAGTGCTGGTGTAGGAGGACATCGGTGGTGCCGCCGTGTCTAATGTGCTTGAGAGACAAGTCGTACCGGTACTGTTGTTGCTGTTTTGCTATTTCTTTCCGGACTTTCTTTCTCTTTTTCAGACTGTTTGCAATTTTTCAGCTCAGCAAAATTGGCGATGATCACCAAAAATAGCATGCAAGCATGCCCGACAAAAGAGGTACAAGAGGTGCACCACATGATTCATTCATGCGTTGGGGACTAAAATATTTGATTTTAGTGATTCCGTTCGAGTTTATTCTGTTTTTATTCAGTTAATAAAGTTTTGAAAGTCAATGCAGTCACGACTGCTAAATTTTATTCAATAGTTAATAAATCTATGCAGTATGTGAATAGATTTATTACTTTGGTCGCAAACTTTTATTACTTTATTATTGCTGGGAATCACTCATTACCCAATGAGGAGTTAGTTTGCGCCCAGGAATTTCCCCCAAAATACCCTAATGTTTGCCATTTGGAGAGTCAAACCACAACATTTCCGGGATTCTGTGTGACAAAGTTGTTCCCAATATGCATTTGATGAGTAATGATAAATGTATTCATGGCTTGGACCGGATACTTTTTGAGTCATTACCCAATAAGTCAGTTTGTGCCCTGGAATTGCACCAAAAATACCCTCTGGTGGGCAAGGTGTAAAGAATTTGTAAGCATTGTGGACTCCTCACAAATACTTTACCCCCCCTGGTACTACCATGTACTTGTGCGGGCGATGACAAGGGTAGAGTGGTATGCAATTTCACTACCAGAAATTATCTAGTACAAAAACTGTGTAGAAATCTACTCTAGTAGTAGGCTATGTAAATTCAATACCAGAAAGTATCTAGTACCAAAATTGCGTATAAATATAATGGCATAGAAACCTACGCGGATTCAATACTAGTATGTATCTGGTACAAAAAGCGTGTAGTAATCTACTCGCATAGAAACCTACACGGATTCAATACCAGGAACTATCTAGTACAACAAGCGTGTATGAATCTACTGGCGTAGAAACCTACGCGGATTCAATACTAGCATGTATCTAATACAAATAGCGTGTAGTAATCTACTAGCGTAGAAAACCTACGCAAATTCAATACCAGTAACTATCTGGTACGGAAATCGTGTAGAAATCTACTAGCGTAGAAACGTACGCAAATTCAATGCCAGTAACTATCTGGTACGGAAATCGTGTAGAAATCTACTAGCGTAGAAACGTACGCAAATTTAATACCAGTAACTATCTGTTACGAAATTCATGTACAAATCTACTGGCGTAGAAACCTACGCGTATTCAATACCAGGAACTATCTACTACAAAATCATGTAGAATTATACAGGAGTAGAAACCAATGCGAATTCAGTACCGGGAATTGTCTTGTACAAAATCGTGTAGAATTATACAGGAGTAGAAACCTACGCAAACTCAGTACCGGGAATTGTCTTGTACAAAAAGCTGTGTAGAATTCTACAGGAGTAGAAACCTACGCGAATTCAGTACCGGGAATTTCTAGTACAAAATAGAGTAGAATTCTACTAGCGTGGAAACCTACGCGAATTCAGTACAGGGTATTGTCTAGTACAAAATCGTGTAGAATGCTACAGGAGTAGAAACCTACACAGATTCAGTATCAGGAATTGTCTAGTACAAAAAGCGTGTAGAAATCTACAGGAGTAGAAACCTACACAGATTCAGTACCGGGAATTATCTAGTACAAAATCATGTAGAATCCTACAGGAGTAGAAATCTATGCGAATTCAGTACCGGGAATTGTATGGTACAAAATCGTGTAGAATTCTACAGGAGTAGAAATCTACGTGAATTCAGTACCGGGAATTGTCTAGTACAAAATTGTGTAGAATGCTACAGGAGTAGAAACCTATGTGAATTCAGTACCGTGAATTGTCTAGTACAAAAAACGTGTATAATTCTACAGGAGTAGAAACCTACGCGAATTCAGTACTGGGAATTTCTAGTACAAAATCGTGTAGAATTATACAGGAGTAGAAATCTACGCGAATTCAGTACTGGGAATTTCTGCCACAAAAAACGTGTAGAAATCTACAATAGTACAAAAAACGTGTAGAATTCTACAGAACTTGAAGTATCCTCGATTTTTTTTCTTTTCGGATTGATTTTTTTTTTCTACCTCGCGAAAAAAAAATCTCTCTCTCTCACACACACAGTAATTGTTTTTCTACCTCACGACAAAAAAAATCACTTTTTCTAAAAAATACTCTTTCCCTTCATAATCTTACATCCAACCTATCTGAGAAGAGAGTTGTTGTTTCTTGCAATCAACACTCCGTCCGAGAACATGGGATCCGACCCTCTTTGTCACATTTGACGTGTTAGTAGCACAACGAATCCGTTCTCAGATATTTCAGTCCAAAATATCAGCCTTGTACTGCATGACAATAGAAAGCATTGTTGGATGAGAGATTAATTTGCTGGAAAGAGACGTCTCGAAAGCACAAAATCTGCATCCCTTGCCTCTATATCAACTGGAACAAGACCCTGTTTTTTGTGACGTAGGAGTAAGAATTGTTCAAATCTACTGCAGCAGCAGAAAGAACAATGACAACAAATAACCAATCGGATCAGAACAACGGATCGGAACAAGAACGGCAAAATGAATCAGAACGGTACGTATGAGAGAGAGATAGACAATGATTATACTGTCTCCGGCATTACTGATAATGTATTTCCTCCCTTCTGTTTTGTTTCTTATTTTCATAGGACCCGATCGGAAGCAACGAATCGGAAGCAACGGATCGGAACAATGGATCAGAAGCAACGGATCGGAAGCAACAAATCGGAAACAACGAATCGGAAGCAACAAATCTTCCCCTGTAGGTGCGACAAATTTTCCCGGATTGGTCATAATTACGAATCGATCCGCATGTACATTATCATATTATTCTGTTTTTCTTATTTACTCTATGTACTACATCAATAGATACTCACCCATTTTGTTCAATTATCATATATTTGAATAGGATCGTTGGCGATTGAAGCAACCGCAACCGGGAACGATCGAAGCAACCGGGAACATGAATCCCTCCTCCACCGGCGCTCCACACGAATCCCTCCTCCTCCTCCACCGGCGCAACCCCTAGTAGGAGGCAACAACGGCAACAAACCGTCGGCAACGAATCGTCCGCATCGAATCGCTCCTCCACCGGCGCTCCACCCAAATCGCTCCTCCTCCTCCACCGGCGCTCCACCCGAATCGCTCCTCCTCCTCCACTGGCGCTCCACCCGAATCGCTCCTCCTCCTCCACCGGCGCTCCACCAACGTCGCTCCTCCTCCTCCACCGGCGCTCCACCGGCGCTCCACCGGCGTCACTAGGCAACAACGGCAACGAATCGTCGGCATTGAATCGTCGGCATCGAATCGCCGGCATTGAATCAATCCTCCTCCTCCACTGGCGCTCCACCAACGTCGGCAACTCTATCGGCATCAGTAACGGCAATTGATTGGTCTTCTTGCTGCTGGCTTCCTGCTGCTCAAAACGCTGCTCAAAACGCCGCTCCAAAAGGTTCAATTCAATTGATTGGATGGTGGATATGGTGGGGAATACAACTTACTCTCTCGCTGTTACACTTGGTCTTGGTCTTGCTAGTCGCTGTTGCTCTCGCTGTTGTTGCAAATCGATGTTGATCTTGGTAGTCGCTGTTGCTGTTGCTGTTGCTTTCGCTAGTCACTATTGCTCTTGCTCTTGGTAGTCGCTCTTGGTAGTCACTGTTGCTCTCGCTAGTCGCTATTGCTGTTGCTCTTGCTAGTCGCTGTTGCTAGCCACTATAGCCCCTTCAAATGCCGCTGCTCGCTGCTGGCTTCCTGCTGTTCGAAACGTCGGTTGAAACGCTGCTGCTGGCTGCTGGCTTCCTGCTACTCCAAAACGCCGCTGCTCGCTGCTTGCTGCTGACTTCCTGCTGTTCAAAACGCCGGTCAAGGCGCCGCTGCTGGCTGCTGGGTTCCCGCTGCTCCAAAACGCCGCTGCTGCCCGGTTTCCTGCTGCTCGCAAGGCCGCTGGTCGCTGGTCGCTGCTAGCTGCTGGCTTCCTGCTGCTCCAAAATGCTGCTGCTCGCTGCTGGCTTCCTGCTGTTCAAAACGCCGGTCAAAACGCTGCTGCTGGCTGATGGCTTCATGCTACTCCAAAACGCCGCTGCTTGCTGCTCACTGCTTGCTGCTGGCTTCCTGCTGTTCGAAACGCCGGGCAAAACGCCACTGCTGGCTGCTGGCTTCCTGCTGCTCCAAAATGCCTCTGCTCGCTGCTGGCTTCCTGCTGCTTGAAAGGCCGCTCCAAAACGCCACTCAAAAGGCCGCTGCTTGCTGCTAGCTGCTGGCTTCCTGCTGCTCCAAAACGCTGCTGCTCGCTGCTGGCTTCCTGCTGTTCAAAACGCCGGTCAAAACGCCGCTGCTGGCTGCTGGCTTCCTGCTGCTCCAAAACGCCTCTGCTCGCTGCTGGCTTCCTGCTGCTCAAAAGGCCGCTCGAAAAGGCCGCTCAAAAGGCCTGCTGGTCGCTGCTAGCTGCTGGCTTCCTGCTGCTCCAAAACGCCGCTTGAAACGCCGCTGCTGGTTTCGTGCTGACTTCCTGCTGCTCCAAAATGCCGCTCCAAAACGCCGCTGCTGGCTGTTGGCTTCCTGCTGCTCCAAAACGCCGCTTGAAACGCCGCTGCTGGCTTCCTGCTGGGGAGCACACACATGTTCATTACCTGTAGACTTGTACATGGTTTTCGTACTGTGTATTTATTGTGGTATTTTGTACACAGTGTGTTACTAAGTGCAGTTAACAGCATGTTTCGAAGATGAGAGAAAATCATTCGTGCGTAAGAAAATTGACATAAAATATTGTTCATCACGGCAACTTTATGATATCCCTAACCCTGAAAAAGTTCTTTAATTGATTATTTTTATTCCACCAAGTCGAGAGTGAGTTTTAGGTGATGATCCAGATAGGGATCGATGAGATATTGTCTGGAAAGGAGAAGCGCGTGACACGCGAGGTATTTTAGTAGACACGCAACCTAAAAAGATAGGAAATTTTAAAAATAGGGTCGATAATTTTAAAAATACCGCGCAAGAGCCTGCGGGGGGTAGAGAAACAGTTCTCGGACGTACTATCATATGCAAAATATGTATGATATGTATGAGTACTCCTTTCCATACATTTTAATCAGTTGTGTCACACAATGTACGATGTATTGCAACGGTATGCAATGTATGTAGAATATGTACCTTTTACCCTAATCACTCTCCCCGAAGATTTACCCGTGTCGTACTATGTCTTAACCCACCCGCGTTGTCGTCAAATTAGTGAATGGACTGCCACAATGAACAGTAACGATTCTGAAAACAATGCCTAAACTGCCTCCATTTCTTCAAGCAATTGCATCCATGCAGGATCAATATAGTTGTCATCCTCATTTTCCTCTTCAGCAAGACTACTGGCAACAGTGCCACCATTTTTCGACACAGTACTGGTAGGATTGCTTTCCGAGTTGAATCTTTCCAGCATCATTTTCTCCAAATTTTTACCCGTTTTGGGATTTTCTCTTAACATTTGTACCTTCTTGCACAATTTAGTGAACACTTTCCGTCCTTCTTTGTCCCATCCATTTGCACTTCCACTTTTTGAATCGCAATTTTTTATTTCATGTATTTTTTTTGTTTTTGTGTCGTGTATGTTCCATCAAGTTTCATTTGCTTCTGTTTTTCCCAATTGCTGTACTCGTTGTCAATTATCATTAGGGCAAAAGCCTCATCCGTAACAGTAAAGATGGTACTAATAAGATCCTTTGTCTTCCTCAGCTTAAAGTTTGTCTTTCCCGGATTAACGGCAGACAGGATTCTTGTCACAAAATAATAAAATTCTTCATTATCCGCATTTCCGTATTGCTGGTACTCGTTGGCCAGAATTTCCACTGAGTCAGTATTTAGAGCTACAGTACCAGGGAATGATGCCTGGCACTTTTGCCATTTCACTATCAGCTGCGGTGATGACAACAAATGGCAGTATGATATCATAGTATGGCGTGGTTAGTTGTACGTTGGTCGTAGGCACATATGGAAGAACGTCCAAAGCACCAGAATTTCCAGACGATTCAACCATTACTGCCGCCACTTACCAAACCAACTTTTTCTTGCCAATATTTGATTATTGTGCCTCAATTTTGCCAGGGCTTTTGGTACTGCATTATCAAAGTAGGCACAGAATTCCTTAATGGGTATATTTTTTGGAACAGAGATTATGCACGCATCGATTCCTTGCACCATTATTTTATTGGAGAGTGTGTTTGTTGTCAGAAATTTCATGCCACCATACCATTCCTTCTTGACATAGGCTCTCACCTGTCCTTCAATTGTATCTTTATGTGTTTTCAATAGTTTCATAGTTACCGTTTTCATACTATGTATAGTTCCATAACTCAACCTACTCACTTTATCAACGCTATCGCCGTTCCGCACTGTTTTCAATGGAACCATGTCGGTAGTTTTTGCAGCATCCTCTTTAGAATTGTCTCCCTTCTTACTATCACTCACCATTTTCAGGATATTCTCTATTAGATCTGAATTCTTATTCGCTATTTCTGTTAATTTTTTTCACCGTTTGGTTCACGTTTTTCTTTTTCTGTTGTCTGCCCTCAGTAGTTTTTTTTCTTGTCTCTTTGATATTTTCACTATTATCCTTATTCTTGTTGGAGCTCCCATCATTGTCTTCACTAACCAAACTCAAATCATTGTCACTGTCAGTGTCACTTTCACTTTCACTGTCGCTGCTGTCCATCATGCTAATGTTTTCAGCTGTTCTTTTTAGTGGTGTCTCTCTTTCCACTGCGGTTGTGCCTTATTGTGTTGCTGCAATTGTTGTGTTCTTCTCAGTGGACATGGTGGTAATGCTTGTATTTTTGATATTATCTCTAGTGTCTCCGTCCCTGGCTGCGTTTGCCATATCTGCTTTTTTCTTTTCTTGGAGACGTGTTATTTTTGCCTTGGGTAGGTTGGACCATTTTTGTTTCGGCATCTTGTATTCATATTTTTTGAATGGTCGGTGTTTTTGGCAATTTTGTGAATTTTTATGATACCTTGTTTTTGCATTGATTGTACGAATTCAGCAATTTGCATTACATTTCTCTTTGTGGAAGCGGGCTTGTGAGCGCGGGTCAACCAAAAAGAACTGTCTGCCTAGCCGCGCCATTTTTTCCCCCCTACATTTGCTACTTATTTCAAAACAACTAGTACTACCTTACTAGATTCTACGATAACAATTTATTTTGATGCTCCCCATCCTATCACTCCTCCGTACTACACATCGTTATGTTCTCGCATTTATTGTTTTTTTCATTTTCTGGAACGGTGTTGCATGTAATTGGATTTTTTTTTTTGTAATTTTACTTTATCATCGTTCAATTTTTTTGTTACTTAATTTTTACCAAATACCTCATTGATTATTCTCTTTATTTTTGGATTGTAATCCTTACAGAGTTGCATGGTTAGTGTTTCACGCGTCCCCATGCACCACAAGGAACGGGATAGTTGGTGTACTCCTCTAAATCTTGCGGTGAATTCCAACGTTTTTTGTAAAGTTGTAGCCAGTGCACAATAGTTTCTCTCGTTTCCATCTTCTTTGTCCCTTTTGTCTTTGTTTGCTGATTGTTTTAGTTTCCGTTTTTTCCTCTTAGACTGTTTTGTCGCTTTCTTCATGAACAAATTCCAATTGTCTTTACTCTTATTGTTCTCCGTTTCTTTGTTTCGTTCCTTTCCGTCATCGGTTTCTTCTATGTACATTATACGGTACTGTTCAATGATTGCCTCTTCAGTTGTTGTGCGCCACTCGTTGAACCAAAGGCTTGTCAGACAGGGCCGGTTTCCCGGGTGAAATGTATGCATTCCTTTATGTGTTTTCTGGCTTCCGGTGTCAGCTTACACCATTGCTTTTGTGGAAAAGTATGACCATTCAGTTTGTGCCTCTCTCCTTCTCCGGATTGTACTGGTCGTCTAATACCCACGTTGTTGTAGCACTGTATGTCCTCCATTCCTTTCAATGCAGGATAACCGCATAAAACATATGCCATAATGACACCCAAAGCCTACACGTGGTCAACGGCAGCAGTGTCGCCTTCCTCATAGAAAGGAAATATGTCCTCAGTTACATACTTCAAGCATTGTTCCCAAATTTCTAAAGCTTCTTCTTCATTGAAATGCCCTTTTGGGCTGTTGAGTCTTTCTCTCACGTCGTCTATCTTGTTGCATCCATTAAGTATTGTGAGTACCAAGTTGCCGTTTTTGGCACATAGCGCATCAAACCCAGTTTCAAAATGATATAAGAATGAATTTCGCTCATCGTTTTTGTCACCGTTATTTAGCTCATTCCTTCTTGCACAGTACTCCGCAGAATCCAAAAGATACCTACTAGGCTTCAAAATCTTCATCTTGTACGCTGATTGTGGTGTTGTGTTCTCCATTAAGCTCTTACTTCTAATAATGTTTGACGTTGTGCAAATACTCCGGTATTTTTGTACAATTACTCGTTGTAAACTGTTAAGGAATAATTCTTACTGCACTTTAAGTGGTGTAAATTTCATGATCTCGCAAGGATTGGGTGATATTGAAGTCACTGTGTCTTGTGGTTTGACTCCTCCGTAGAACGGTTCAGACGTAGTACTTTCCTCATTAGATTTTGTTCCTACCAGTAGTATTTCTTTATTTTTGTACGAAATAACCTTAATAGTGATTGCTAGTAAGTTTTTTAGTGCAAAAGTTTGTCATTTGCTGCAATTTAGGGATGAATACTGCTCATTCTATGGATTGGGTAGAGTATGAAACCATATTGACAATTCTGAGGCTGATACTTTTGTCTGTATGAATTTTATAATAATTTTGGTCACTGGTCATTTTTCCTCCAAATCCAGTACCCAAATGCACTAATTAGGTGGTGACACACAAACCATGACAGATGACTCACTTCTGTTTCTTTCATGATTCATACTATCCATAACAGGAAAAATATTCATCGTTCAATCACACAAAATATCTGATTTTGGATTTTTTAATTGCAAATTAGTGTGTATTTTTCCTCCAAATCCAGTACCCATATGCACTAATTAGGTGGTGACACCCAAGCCCCAACAGATAACTCACTTCTGTTTCTTTCATGATTCATCTTATCCATAACAGGAACAATATTCATGGTTCAATCACACAAAATATCTGATTTTGGAATTTTGAATTGCAAATTAGTGTGTATTTTTCCTCTAAATCCAGTTCCCATATGCACTAATTAGGTGGTGACACCCAAACCATGACAGATAACTCACTTCTGTTTCTTTCATGATTCATACTATCCATAACAGGAAAAATATTCATGGTTCAATCACACAAAATATCTGATTTTGGAACTTTCAATTGCGAATTAGTGTGTATTTTTCCTCTAAATCCAGTACCCAAATGCACTACTAATTAGGTTGTGACACACACACCACAACAGATGACTCACTTCTGTTTCTTTCATGATTCATCTTATCCATAACAGGAACAATATTCATGGTTCAATCACACAAAATATCTGATTTTGGAATTTTGAATTGCAAATTAGTGTGTATTTTTCCTTCAAATCAAGTACCCATACGCACTACTAATTAGGTGGTGACACACAAACCATGATAGATAACTCACTTCTGTTTCTTTCATGATTCATCTTATCCATAACAGGAAAAATATTCATGGTTCAATCACACAAAATATCTGATTTTGGAATTTTGAATTGCAAATTAGTGTGTATTTTTCCTCTAAATCCAGTACCCATATGCACTAATTAGGTGGTGACACCCAAACCATGACAGATAACTCACTTTTGTTTCTTTCATGATTCATCTTATCCAGAACAGGAACAATATTTATGGTTCAATCACACAAAATATCTGATTTTGGAATTTTGAATTGCAAAGTAGTGTGTATTTTTTCTCTAAATCCAGTTCCCATATGCACTAATTAGGTGGTGACACCCAAACCATGACAGATAACTCACTTTTGTTTCTTTCATGATTCATACTATCCAGAACAGGAAAAATATTCATGGTTCAATCACACAAAATATCTGATTTTGGAATTTCGAATTGCAAAGTAGTGTGTATTTTTCCTCCAAATCCAGTACCCATATGCACTAATTAGGTGGTGACACCCAAACCATGACAGATAACTCACTTTTGTTTCTTTCATGATTCATACTATCCAGAACAGGAACAATACTCATGGTTCAATCACACAAAATATCTGATTTTGGAATTTTGAATTGCGAATTAGTGTGTATTTTTCCTTCAAATCAAGTACCCATATGCACTACTAATTAGGTGGTGACACCCAAACCACGACAGATAAACAACTTCTGTTTCTTTCATGATTCATCTTATCCATAACAGGAACAACATTCATGGTTAAATCACACAAAATATCTGATTTTGGAATTTTGAATTGCAAATTAGTGTGTATTTTTCCTTCAAATCAAGTACCCATACGCACTACTAATTAGGTGGTGACACCCAAACCATGACAGATAACTCACTTTTGTTTCTTTCATGATTCATCTGATCCATAACAGGAACAATATTCATGGTTCAATCACACAAAATATCTGATTTTGGAATTTTGAATTGCAAATTAGTGTGTACTGTTTATGTGGTACTTGTATTACTACTGTTATTAGTACCAGTAGTACAACATGTAATACTAGAATAATATGAAAAGCTTAAAGTAATACATTGATTGTAGTAGTAGTCCACTATAATTGAGTTGTACAAGTTGTCCATACCAACATGATGATGGTCATCCTTCAGAGAGTCAAACAGCCACATGGTACGCGAATGAAGGGGAGAGAGACCCATATCAAGGTACTTTTTGGAGCCTGATCATTCCTCATGTAAACTTGGTAGCAATATCCATCATCACAGAGCACGTCAGTTTGGAAGCCATCCCCCTCCCTCTTGTACGTCACACACCGTTTGTCAATGTGTTGACCCTTAAAGCGCATAGTCATTTCATCCACTGCAATGCTTTGGGATAGCATCCAAGCGCGCGGGCACTGCAAATTCATCCACTTAATCAACGGACAGATCTTCCAGTTTGGATAATCCTTCCTTGGGGGATTTGGTATTCGCGGATCTTGGCAAGCAAGAAAAGCCTTGAAGTGCCTGTGTCATCACTGGGGATTGCCACTAAGATTGCCATCCATATCCCTGGTGGTGAAGGAGCTGTGGATGAAGTCATTGCCAGCAATACAGTCGGCGTTTGTGGATCGAAGCTTGTAGTCCACTCTTGCTGTAGGGCATAGACTGTGTAGGACGTAAAGGCCAAAGAATTGCCGTATTTCCTTAGTTCCAAATGGTTTGAAGTCTTTGTAACACTTGTCGCCGGTGCCAGCAATGGAAGCCTTCCAGTTTGTCCATAGCTTTATTCGTTCAAAGCTGAAGGGATCCCCGTCCTTCTCCTTGGGGCTGTCGTAAAGAGGGAGGAATGCATCTACAAACTCCCACAGGTGGGACTTTGCAGAGAGCTTGTGCTTCTTCAGGAACTTGGGATCAGCTGATCCTGTCTTTCGTGGTGTAAACTTGGTCACTGGCTTACCATCTGCACCCATGCAAATGCTTCCACGGCGGTCAAATTCATACTCTGTCTTCATTCCTTTGAATTCAGGAATATCAAACACCTCTGCAAAGTTGTACTTCTTGGGAATGGGAGCTAGCCTCCCCTCAGCTTCTGATATGGTGGGTGCTCTTGCAATCCTGAACGTTGGATTTGCAGGCTCTGGGACAACCACAGCCTCTAGATGGAGCTCTCGCCAGTACACTGTATCAGTTTTTTTACGTTAACAACCATTTGTTGGCTAATATGAACCCAATGTGGAGAAGAAGACCAAAAATACCCTCTTCTGTGCCACTTGGAAAGACAAACCACAACATATTCAGCATTGTGGTGGGAAAAGTTCCTCCGAATATGCATTTGATGACTTGTTAGAAATGTATTCATGGAACGCACGTGATACTATGGTGGGAGTCATTATGCATTAAGTCACTATGCACCCTGGAATTGCACCAACGTGTAAGTGCACCCAAAATAACCTGTTTTGTGCCATTTAGAGAGACAAACGACAACATTTCCAGCAGTCTGTGGGGAAAAGTTCACGCTAACATGTGTTGGATGAGTCATGATAAATGTATTCATTGATTCATTGGACAGGATAGTACTATGGGAGTCGAGTCCTTATCCAATAAGTCACTTTGTGCCCTGTATTGCTAATGTTCAATTACAATTTCCACTCCTTTACATTTTTGGTGATTTGTCAATGAGTATGCATTGTTCGTCGGAATACTAGTATTGCAAAAGCACAATACAGAAAACAATGTGTGCTATTGTGGTTCTATACTGGCACTGGTACTATATCTAGTTAATGTGATACCATTATAAATGTTCTTCATACTAGAGTTCTACTAAATCATCTAGCAAAGAACCTTCAATGCCAGATGAGTCATTGTTGGTGTCAATAGAGTCCTGTGTTACCGCTTTTTGATTACGTCGCAGCACCTTACCACAATTTCCCCGGTCCTCTCTGTAACATTGAACTAAATCCAATACTCTTTTAATGGTACTAGAATTGGTTTTGTTCAGAGGTGATACACGAAAGTGCCGGTACCAGTGGCAAACCTGATCCACCTTACCTTTGTTGAAAAGAATACCGTAACCAGGGCATGCATCATAACTCATAAATTCTTGGAATGAGTACCCACTAAACTCTCCAATTGGAACGGGGAATTGTCCACCATCAGCATGACGAACTTGTTTATTGATTTCGTAAATTGGATACATTATCTCTGGATCCTTTTCTTTCAACAACACATTGAGGTTACGACGGGCGCAAACGTATGAATATGGGGTACCTTCAGTTCTCAAAGGAAATTTTGTAAGTGTTACTCGGCACCTTATTAGGGGAATTGCCCAATGTGGAACCACTTCTTCACTTTCATTGATGTCATCTTGTTCATTCCTTTCACTACCTTCATCCGTCGAGGATACGTTGGAAACTTTAGCCTTGTCACCATTTTGAGACTGTGTAGATTTGGTTGATTTACGCTTTTTATTTTTGGTATCCGTCGATCCATGTTCGTTATTTCCTCCCACATTTTTATCGTCACCATTACCAGCATTGTCTGAATTCCCCTTAGGTTTGTCAATTCCTGATGGTTGAGATAATTTGGCCTTTTCTGTCAAACTGTGGCCGGTATCTGTTGATCCACGTTCTTCATTTGTTCCCTGTTGACGATGGTCATTTGTAGTTTTTGATTGATCTTGAACCACCCAAGGTGGAATGAATCCACTTTTGCAATGATTTGTAGTATTGAAAGTGAACATAACCCATCCTACCTGATAGCCGTTTTGCGATTCGTTCCATTTTTTATATCACCCTTGGAGGCTTAGAAGCAATTCCAAGTTTCAAAGTCCATTACTTTGTGAAAAACAAAGTCACATCCCTGGAGGTAGTTGAACGCAGGATTCAATTCTCCTGTTCCATTTCCATAATTTTTGACCACGTTATCGTCCAGAAATTGAACTAGAAGGTTTGCCGACGATAGATCATCTGACTTTTCCAACAAATATCCGGCAAGTTTTTCTGTCAATGGTGTAAATGTGGTACCCATTTCTGGAAGATAGCTGTAGAGAATTAGTTCTTTAACCCAAGTATAACGTTCGACGACTTCCGGGTCAATTACGAATATCTCACGAAACACGTATGGAATGTGTTCCATAAAAATTCGTTGGTGTACCTCTTGTTGTGAGTTAACATCGTATTGAAGGAACCTTGTAACACAAGTTTCATTATCATGGTTGTCATCCAAACCCGACAGTTCCAAAATGCCAGTTACAAGTTGTTCCGGTGTATCTTCAAATTTGACATGGGCAAACTGTGTCGTACTCAAAACCCCGGCCGTAGGGTAAATGTACAATCGATCCATTCTTTGAAAATAGGCAACATTTTTGTCACTCAATTCGGGTATCATTGCTCCTGCGAGAAATTTCCTTTCGGTCAATACCAAATCTTCAATTGTTTCCATCACATGATCATAATCGAAACACCCATTGTCATTGGCTTTTAAGACTTTAGGCAGAATTACCTTACAAACATTGTCAATTGAACAATCAAAGGAGGAGTCATTGACGTCAACTTCAATCATTGATGCACATAAGACTTGAGAAATGAACTGAATACATGCTGGTTCCAAAGAACAGACCACGTTCGCCCCAAGGTTTTTGCAGGGATCGACAACTTTCCTAATCAACCATTCAGTCACCAAATATAGGATTCCTTTCGTATCTGTGGAAGGTGCCAGACGTATTTTTCCGGTTCCAAGTTTGCATGGTGATAGGGTAACATGGTTGTTGTTGAATTCAAAATGAATGTTGTAATAGTTGGAAACCGTGTCCTTGTAGTGGATGACATTGTGGAATACCAAGGAAGAATGGAGTGGTAATATCACTTGACCGGTTTTTGGAACGTTTGTGTCCCCTTGTTGATGAAATCCTTCAGGCACCCACTTCTCCCCCGACAGGACCGTGGTTCCCAAGACGAACGAATTCTGAAATAATTCTGGTAAGAAATATTGATAGAAATCTTTGTGTGTCAAAAGTTTTATGTCAAGGTGACAAAGGAATAAGGTTGTAAAAATCCGTTTTGACTGACGTTGAAAGTCAACTCAAAGTTTACGAAGTGCCTCATGAAATGCTGTTTTTCGTTGCATTATATTCATCATTGTTTTGTTGCACACGTAATGATCCAATTCGTTTTGACCCAGCAACTGTAGCCTGTGTGTGGGTACGGAATTTAAGCATTCAATACACTGCAACTTGAAATGTTTGTCTAACTCCACCTGATTGTAGCTACGACTCAATGAAACACAGAGTGATGAATTTGCCATAAGGCAGTCCAAGAAGTTTTTCATGGCATTTACGTATTGTTTTGAATCATGTGGAGAACCATTCTGGAATTTGGTATGGAAGAACAAACCGTCAGGCGTATTGTCCGACCCTGGTGGATATTGTACATTATTCATGTACCAAACCAAGATTTCACGGTAAAATAACATGTACTCCTTTATTGTTGCGTAGTTAAGGACGTTGCGCCCGTACAGAGAAGCCCCGCCGATTTCGTCCTCAACATTCCCTAAAAGCAACTCGAAGTTTAACCACTTATTGTTCAGGTCGTAGTCCTTGAATTGGTTGCTTATTTGCTTCCTGGTCATCAATTCCAACACTCCAGTAACGCCATTGTCAACTTCGGACAAAAATAAATTGACCATTACATCTATTTGCCGGGGAATAGGTCCCAAGTCACTGAACGTGGTGTCTGATTTTTTCTTCTTTCCCCTGCCCTTCTTGTCTGACCGAGACGTAGTTGACTTGGTCTTCCTGAAATCTGGCCTTGGTTTGGATTCAATAATACTGGATACAAGGTAAACCTTTGTCGTCAATGCAGTGAAACATGTTGTAACCTCCAAACTGAGATTCCTTAAAAACTCATTGGTTGCATAGGACTCATAGCTGAGTGCCGCTTTAAGATTGTTTTCCACAGACATACAATGTTTCCGTTGATTGTCGTCATGTTTTACAGTAGTATTTGGTGGTTGATCTTCCACTCTACCCCTTTTTGCATTGTTCCCTTCGTTGTTACAATTAGAAACGTATCGACGCTTTCCATTGTTATTGTTGGTTTGTGTCATTGCTAATGTCAAACCTGATTAGAAATTGTTACAATCTGATTTGAAAAAGAGGTAACAAATCAATAATTCTTTTACTGTTTGAAAACAATCAGAATCAATGTTGTGTGAATAAAGGTATCCTTTGTTTCGACAAAACATGAAATGTAGAAAGGACTCGATAACTTGAAACAACATTCATCTGATTACCCGACTCACATAGCGAGAGATAAGTGGAAGCCATTCCTCAAAAACAATGTGTAACGTTACTGTTAGTGTGTCGTTGGTCTCTTAAACCTAAGGTGCAGCGATGCTGACGCTTACTACAACATCCTAATACTCCATCCTTCATTGAATAACCGGCGAGAAATACAACGTTGATGTATTACACAGAGAAAGAGGTAAACCATACCGTGACATGGATTTGAAAAAGAAAAACTGCAACAAAAAGCATCCAAAAAGTGGTGTCAATTTCCGGTCTCCAAAACGGTTTCCTGATACTCCGTTACAAAAAACGGAAATACGGTAAATTGATGAGTAAATTAAAGGCTATTTCAGTAGAAATTAAGAATATTGGGGGGCAAGAAGGGGTGGTGTAGAAAGCTAGTGTTGTGTTGGGGGTTTACCAATATCTAGGAAAAAGCATTTTTTGGAACGCCGTTCCAAAAAAGGAAAAAAATGAATAATGGTGGTGAAATCGTGTACGGTAGGAAGGAAGTGCTGTATATTTCTACCCCAATTTGTTACCAGAGATTATCTACTACAACAATCGTGTAGAAAGCTGGTACTGCTGTTAATATCTATGTACCGGAAGTTATCACCGTTACATGAAAGATCTCACTGTATCACTAGTCGAGAACGATAAGTAAAAAATAAGGGCATTATTCTTTATTAATCTATATTCAAAACGCGCGCGTCGAATGATGTTTATTACTGATTCTCTTCAACTTAATTAAGAGCATCGAATTATTCTTTATCATTCTATATTCAGTGAATTAGATCTCATACGTTAAGTTTCGATTTTTTTTTTCAAACACACACACACACACACACACACACCGAAAAGTAATTTTTTTTCTACCTCGTGACAAAAAAACTGTGTCACACAAACTACTGGGTGTTTTTTTTTCTGAAGCAAAAAATACTCCTCTTTCCATTCATAATCTTACCGAACTTATCTTGAGCAGAGTTGCTTTACCGTACTTGTACGATTGGCACTCTGTCTGAGAACATTGAATCCCACTGAACTGATCAGCAATGATCACTAGGCAGGGTATTCAGGCTCGAGATATTTTAGTCCAAAACAACTGCCTTGCCTGAAAAAAGACAATAGAGACCAGGACGAGAGAGGAATTGCTTGGTAGATATTGTTTGAGGGTCCGCAAACACGTCTTGAAAAGTAACAAATCTGCATCCCTTGTGTATTTATATCAACAGGATCAAGATCCAGTTTTTTGTGATATAGGAGTAAGAATTCTACAAATCTACGGCAGCATCAAGAACAACGACAACGAATAACGAATCAGATAGGAACAACGGATCAAGTCAGAACAAGCAACGGTACAAATGAGAGAGATAGAAGGAGGGAACGACGTGAGATAGCTAGACAATGATACTGCCCCTGGCATTGCTGATAATGAATTTCCTCCCTTCTGTTTTTCTTCTTATTTTCATAGGACCGGATCGGAACAACGGATCAAAACAACGGATCAGAACAATGGACTGGTACGATTGAGAGAGATAGAGAATGATTTGACTGCCTCAAAGTATTTTCTCCCTTCTGTTTTTCTTCTTATTTTCATAGGACCGGATCAGAAGCAACGAATCGGAAGCAACGGAAGCAAAGAATCCGAAGCAACGAATCTTTCCCTGTAGGTGCGATGAATATTACCGGATTGGTGATAATTACGAATCAATCGGCATGTACATTATCATATTATTCTGTTGTTATTATTTACTTTATGTAGTACATCAATAGATACTCACACATTTTGTTCAATTATCATATCACATATTCGAATAGGATCGTCGAATCATTGGCATCGAACCGCAACCGGGAACGATCGAAGCAACCGGGGACCATTGCATCAACCGGGAACCATCGCAGCAACCGGGAACAATTGAAGCAACCGGGAACCATCGAACCGCAATCGGGAACCATCGAACCGCAACTGGGAACCATCGCAGCAACCGGGATCAATCGAAGCAACCGGGAACCATCAAACCGCAACCAGGAACGATCGAACCGCAACCGGGAACCATCACAGCAACCGGGATCAATCGAAGCAACCGGGAACCATCAGCAACAACAATCGAATCAAGCGGCGGCAGTGAGAGCAACAGCCACAACTGGGAAAGATCAAACCAACAGCAACGAATCATCGGCATCGAATCGCTCCTCCTCCTCCACCAGCGCTCCACAAACATCGGCAACAGCAACGAGCGGCAGCGGGCCAATCGTCCGTCAACAAATCAACGGCAACAACAACAGCAGCAACAACAACAACAGCAGCAGCAACAACAACAGCAGCAACAACAGCAATACCCGTAGGCAACAAAGGCAACAAATCGTTGGCATCAAATTGCCTCTCAAGCAAGAGCAACAGCGAGACCAACAAAAGCAACCAGGAACAATCAAATCGCAAAGCGAGAGCAACAGCAGCGAGAGCAACAGCAACAGCAACCGGGAACGATCGAACTGCAAAGCAACAGCGAGAGCAACAGCACTAGCAACCAAGAACGATCAAACCGGAAAGCGAGAGCAACAGCGAGAACAACAGTGAGAGCAACAGCGAGAGCAACCAGGTACAATCGAACCGGAAAGCGCATCCGGCAACGAATCGACGAATCAACAAGAACACCACCGCTCATCCTCCTAACGGCGCTCCTACTCCAACGGCAATTCGTCTCCTACTCCAACGGTGCTCCTCGTTGTCGTCCTCGCAATTCGTCTCCTAGTCCAACGCCAATTGGATTCATCACCTACTCCAAAGCCAATTGGATTCCTCTCCTAGTCAAAAGCCAATTGGATTCCTCTCCTACTCCAATGACAATTGGATTCGTCTCATACTCCAACGCCAATTCGGTTCGTCAATCACATTGTTGTTGGAGATGTCATCGTCGGCAATGCGTTGGCGGCGACAAGGAACAAAGGGATTCAAAAGGAAACGAAAGCTAATTGCAGAAAGAGCAAAACAACAAAGAGCAAAGAGACAACAGAAAGGTACAACTAGACAGAGAATGACTTCAAATTTTCTCAAAAACGCAGCACCATCGACAACAATACACCAGACTTACAACCACTTGTCGGAGATAAAACCCAAAAAGGCTCGTAAAAATAGAAAGGCAAATCTCAAACATGTCGACCAAATAGCATTGAAAACAGTACACAAAAATGGCTTTCAAAGTAAATTCATGGAAACAAGTTGGGGTTGGAAAACAGTTGGAGAAAAGGAATATCCATTGGCAGAGGCTGTGTCTACTTTAGACAGTTTCAAATCATTGGATAGTACCGATGATAAGTTTGTTTGAGCGTTCGCAAAATCAGAACCATCATTGAAAATCTTTGCAAAAGCTTCCAGACAGTTCGCAAAACAACGGTTGGGTACAAAAAAAATAAAGAAAAAACAAGAAGGTTTGCTGGGAAAATTGTTGAAGCTAAACCCAAAATAGAACGAGGATCCAAATGTGACAGTGTCAACAATGGATATGCTATTGTTGGGATGAGACGGAATCGATTGAATTCAGGAAATGGTGTGTATGTTTTCAAAAACTATGTGGACCCGACAACAAAAGACAACCTTGAAGAGACAGCCCTACACATTGTGAAGGAAATGCAGCTTTGTTTTAGTCCAATGGAAAAATTGATCCAACTTGAAACGAATGTGATGAATGAGGTTGTTAGTCGTACAACACTGAATGCAATTGGTCATCACGTAATAGCCTTTTCTATTGGAAAGGATTATCACTCAAAATGCCATATTGATGCTGATATATTCTATACAAGGCTGACGGTGATTGCTCCAAAACATGTAAGTGATGACGAGGTAATTTATTACTTTGTGTTCCCCAGGTATGGAGTGAAAGTTCCATTGAGGTCAGGCGATACTCTATTGTTCAATCCATTAGTATTACATAGCTGTTCGAATCCAAAATACAAAGGCTGTTATATTATGAGCGCCTATGTATCGAGAAAAACTGTGCTAACAGCTAATCCTCTATAATAATATTAAACAATCATTTAAAGTTAGACATTCAATTCACTTCGTTTGTTTTCCTGCGACATTGTGCAATCATTTCGGAGTAGCAATCAATCGAAACGTATGAGAAATATGTTACGATCGATACGGAGGAGCATTTGATTCAGTAATACTAAGTTATTATTGATATTGTACTAGGTAAACTATTAAGTATTGGATGTGTCAGAGAAGACCTCACTATTGTCATCATCGTCTGATGTCATTGAACAATCACCTGAATTAGTAGCATCATCATTATTGTCGCTGTCCTCTTCAACAATAGTGCATTGGGAGTAGAGTGCCTCTTCATTAGGCAAAGATGACGTTGTCTTGTGGGATTCATCCAGCCAAGCCCTTCAATTGGACACAACTAGATACGAGTTTGATTGCAAGGTACCAATTGCATTGAGTTCTGGGACAACTGCTACATCGGAAAGTATGGTGTCAACATGAAATAAGAACAGGGAATTTTTGTCTACTTCACCTCCGGTCACAAACGGCGAAGCTGTTGGTGTTGGAGTGGACTTAAACTTGGTCACTACTGCATAAATGCCTTCGTTGGCAATTTGGTACTCAGAAACAAATGAGTAAGGCTGCTTCAGATTGTAGAGTTCGAGGAAACACATAATATGAGAGGGTATTTCACATGCGTCGACATCAAACAAGGCCCAATCATACTAGACAGAGTTCAGTTGGCCACCATCAGAATGATATGAAGGGTGGCTCTGAAACAAGTAATTTTGCTGTGTGCATTGGTCAAACCTGCTATGTTCAGTAAATCCTTTGACAAAGGTAGAGTCCTGCA
Organism: Pseudo-nitzschia multiseries; assembly: GCA_037355745.1. NCBI lineage: Eukaryota > Bacillariophyta > Bacillariophyceae > Bacillariales > Bacillariaceae > Pseudo-nitzschia > Pseudo-nitzschia multiseries. The sequence goes on from CM074791.1 coordinate 8,496,451, forward strand.
AAAGTGGAAGCACATTCTGACATACAAAAGACAACACGATGGGAGAAATATAGGGTTTTGTTTTGTTTGATGACCTAACCCATCTCATAGTACTTGCCCCATCGTCATTAATGAACACGTGAAATTTTGAACCAGAGACTTCAGGAGGGACTCAATTACCAGAAACATCTTCTGCCGTCACTAAATTGAAGTTTGAAGTAGCTACTTGTAGCAGCATATTTTCTTCCTGTCGCTTTGCTGTTTGCATTATCAATGTGGAAGCATTCTGTCGAGTGTTCTTTGACGGTGCTTTGATTTCAGTTTTGTGGTGTGATTCCGAATAAGAAGAATCCCATCGGCATGGAAGTCCCCAAAGCTTTATGTACTCAACAAGGTGAAAGTAAAGATGGTTTTTGATCAGTTTCGTACCCATTCCCTCTCTGAGGCAGGTGGAATTAATACAATGAGATTTTCCAATCCAGAAACGATTTTATTCCCACGCTTCAAGAATTCTTCCATGGACAGTATCAGTTGAATTACCTCTACTTGTTTCTGAATAAATGTCGCGTCCTGGATGATGTTTATTGCCACATCGGAACAAAGGGTGATCAGAATGGAAATTAGCATTCCCGAATAATCATTACCCTCCTTTTTGGTAATGGAGAGAAGCTTACTTGAAAACTTGGTTCTGGGGAAATCTCTGTCCGATTGCCTTGACAAAATACCACCGTATAACTGCGCGAGTGAACCAATAGTACTTGATGTGCCATACGTGTTTAAATCAGGGGCATACCAACACTTAGAACTCCCTTTTAACAAAGAATCTAGTGATTCTACTGCCCGACGTGATACACCCAGTTGATGCATATGCAGACACTCACCAGGAGTAGCTAAGTGAATGTTGTTGACATTACTACCAAAATTGAGGCTGTGAAAAGCATTTTTAATGGGATGGTGGGAAATGCTTTTGAAGTACTCCTTGTATTCCCTTGCAGAAATGTTTTGGGGGGGGGGTCGAAATCTTCTGGAACCCAGAGCCGAGTCTGTTCCTCCACTTGGGCTTTTGGTTTATGGATGACATGTGTAGGACATGTACAGTGTCGGCACAATTTTTTCACCTTTTCCGTGTAGGATCCATACTTTCCACAGAGTTTGTCGTGAAGTTCTGTATCACCAACAACATATGCAATCGCAAATTTCATTTTCACTTTGAACACTTTTCCTGCATACGGAAGATAATCCCACTCCAACCCGCCATGCATTTCACATACTTGCTTGAAAGATTGCAAAGCCGATGCCAGCGCGGTGTGTAGATGTTGAATATTATCTTTTGCCGTGTTTTTTTTTTCGTGTGTCTTATGCTCTCAATTTCAGTGTCGGGATGAAAATAAATTGTGGTCCAAGTGTCAGGTCGTTTTCTTGCTTTAACATTGAAAATACCAAGAGTCATGTTGAGAGGAGTGAGTGACAGACGGCCATGTGCATCCAAGCTGATTCCATCCATGTAGAAAATGATCGGAACAAGGATTTACTCATTGCCATTTCAGATCTGCTTCCACGATTCTGTTCACCAAGAGCCGTGGTGTAGTTCTGTTATGTATGATTCGTTGGTGATTGGTGGGTTGTTTTTGGGTGAAAGAGGAGTCTCGACATTCGGAAAAGACAAATTGGTTTCTTGCATCAATTCCTTATTGGTCAGAAGGGAATGAAGTGCGTCTGGGAAGGATCAAACAAATATTTGGGTAGGTAAATTGCCAGGTAACCAGTTAATTATGTGTGGCTCGAACTTGGTCTAAGAAATACCCAAATTGGACTTGATTTCACTAAATATGGCTTCTCGATGGCGGGGGAAGGTAGAGCTAAAGTCAACACCATGAATATTTTGACATTCGTTTGCCCATTGAAAAATAGATTTGAACGTGTTTAGAGGTAACTTGTGTTTCGTCATTAGATTCATTAGCTTTATTTCAGCAATGAGCCTATTGGTAGGTGAAAAAGAAACACGGGATCCGATCAATTGCTCTCTTTCATTGATGTTTGGTTGGGATGCGGTGGGTTCTGCAGCATCCATACCATTATCGTTTTGAATAGGAAGGCAAATTTCTTCATGAATAACCATGTCATCATTGTTGCTGTTGTCTTCTGAAGGAAACAACTGTGATTCCATTACATTTCGATCAATTGGTGGAACAAATAAGTTGTGTACTACCTGACTGTTTAGAACTGAGTTGAACGTTTCGTTAGAAGATGCCTTGTTAGTGTGAGCGGCAGCAACAGCGGCGGAGGGAACAATTGGACCATTCTCCGTCAATGTCAGGCCATATTGTGAAGGGGAATGACAAACTGTAGTAGTGGATTCTTCTTTGGCAGATGATGAAAATTCCATTAGGTTATGGTTTAAATAGAAATCACGGCAAACAGCTATTGAATCGAGGTGACGTGACAGGCCTCGTGATACATATCGGTATGATTGGTGTGAAGTGGAATGTTGTCTGCTTCCAATGAATGTCTTCAATTTGCCCTTACAGGGCATGCAGCTACGACAGATAAATGATTTGGGAATTTTGGTATAACAACCACTCTTGAAGTGATGGCAATTTTTACTAGGTTGTGACATATTCTTCTATTGGAAGAAGGGAGGGGAAGAAATGGTTGCGATGGTGGTGTTAAATGAACATGATGAAAACGAGCATGATGCTATCGGAGTAAGCATGAAAAGGCATGATGGTATGAAAGAAGACACGACGTGACATAGAAACAACGCGGAAACATACTGCGAAGTAGCAAACAAGCACTTCTGAAAATAATTTAATTTCATATCTTGGGTTAAGGTTAGGAAGTTTGGCACCAAGATTTCAAATTTAAACATGATTTGAACACAAAAGCCTGAAATGCCGTTCCGGTTAGAGAATTCTGAAACGCCGTTCCATGATTGTTGACATGAATTGTACAAAAAAACGTTTCACAACCCCAACAGAAGTCGTTACTATCATACCTACATTACTACTACTACTACTACTACTACTATCATAATACACCCGGACACATATCTACGAAAGAGCATTTTTTGGAACGCCGTTCCAAAAAAAGGAAAAAAGGGATAATGGTGGTGAAATCGTGTACAAAGGTAGTGCTGTAGATTTCTATGCAAATTCGTTAAAACGAGCATGATGCTATCGGAGCGAGGATTAAAAGGCACAATGGTATGAAAGAAGGCACGACGTGACATAGTACCGTAGGAAACAACGCAGGAACATAGCAAACAAACACTTCTGAAATAAATTTTATTTCATATCTTGGGTTAAGGTTAGAAAGTTTGGTAGCAAGAAATAGATTTTTTAAATCAATTTAGTCAAAATTGAGAGATCAATGGACATTTTGAGTCATCGGGGAGAATTTTGGTCGCAACCTGAGGGGGGTCAAAAATCTTCACCACAAAAATTGTGAATTTAAAAAAATGCCCTTGCGCATAACAAAGGCAGGGTTGATTTTCTGAAAATAGGGCTTGTGAGGGGTCGCGTTGGGTCGCGTGACAGTTATCGGACGTGGAGAAGGAATGAGAATTTTCTGTTGGAATGTGGGGAAGGGCCATCATCAGCATGTGAAGAAAAGATCATCTGTTCCCGGATGATGTGGCTCGAAAAGTGTCTTCTCCAAATGACCCCTTAAGTACTAGAATCTACAGGGCACAAGGTAGAGACCTACAGCTCTTGGTAATAAAGGTACGGGGCATGTAAGAATTGCACTGGAGTATTAGCGGGCCAGTGCAAATGTTAGTGATTTAGTGTGTGCATCGAAGTGTTTGTGGGTCGATGTACGGATTTAGTGGTTTTAGTGATCTTTAGAAATGAGTGGATTCATCTGCTCACAATTTAAAACAACTCCATGTTGTAAACAAACAGTAATAAAAATACCAGTTAGCAAAACACCAACACAATTCCACCTTGAATTTCGGAGCCCTTCAAACATCCAGTTGGGTGGTAGCTTCAGTCCAGTCAATTGGGAGGTAGGCCTTGGTCTTCTGGAGCTCCAGGGAGTCTTTCAACGTGAGGGAGTTGCCTTCAGTAGAGATCATGGTGTCCTAGGCAGTCACCGTGGCTGCTGCTTCTTGTTCGCGCTTTAAAGAGGCTGCTGATCCACTGGGTGGAGTGAAGGCCAAGGGAAGGATCCCATCTGCAACATCAAAGGGGTCGGTGCCGTGGAATTTGCCATCCTGGAATTTCTTGAGCGCAGCAGTGGTGACCAAGGGTGCTTGGATGAGGAACTCTGCAGCGCATGTGGCCACTTGGCTCTGGAATATCATGTGGGTCTTCTTGTGCTTGCCTTTCTGGGCCCAGGCTTGGTAGATGGGGGGCAGGTTGGCTTCCTCGAGCTTGCCACATAGCAGCAGCAGGCGCTGGGTGTACAAGGGGCCCCAGGTGCGACGTTGGTCGAGGCCCTCACTGAGCTTAAGCTGTTGGTTGGCGAGGGCGGTAAGGGTAGCTGCCAGCGTTGGATCTATCCCTGCGGGCTGCTGCCCTGGTGGCTGCCCGGGTGCCGGCTGCTGCCCAGGATGGAAGGGTTGCTTCGGGCCAGGCAGGTCCCGGTATAATACCTGATTGCGCATGTACAAGGTCAGGCGGGGCTCCCCTCAAAAGGGGGTGCTGGGTGTGGCAAAGTGGACACCTCCATCTGCTATGGTGGGGTCGGTGCCTGCAGCTCGGAGGGTATTCAGCAGGGGGGTGCAGGTAAGTGCCAGGTTGAGTGTGTCGAGATAGGGGTAGATGATGTTCAAGGCTTTGATTGGACCAAGGCCCTTGCCTAGGAGTAGGGGTACCAATGCAAAGGGGATGAAGCAGGCCTTGTAGGGGGTGATGACCTCCATGTGCGGGTCATCGCCTAGCACCATGGGGATCATGTGGGAGTGGTGAGCATGCTTGATGACGTCGAGGTGGCGGTCGAGGGACAGCACCAGGGTCTTGGGCGCCTGCTTGAGCAGGGCAGCATCCACTAGCACTAGCTCTCTGGCATCACCTTCGATGTCATCCAGGTAGCCAAAGGCCTTGCCCTTATTGGTGCTTGGCGCTGTTAAGGGCCCCGGGTACTTCCTGAGGCCGTGCACAAGTCGGTGTCGAGCCCTCCCAAAGGTGTTGGTCAGGAATATTCCTAGGGCTCTCACAGCTTCTGGTTCAAAGAGGTCCAGGAGCCGGCCTAGGTGTATGGGGGTGGCTCTTTCCTCAGCAAAGTAGTCATAGATGGTTTGGTAGGCCAGGTCCCGAGCAGGTCCCACTCCAAGTGGGCTGGTGATGGTCTGGTAATACTTGTTGTATGTCCGCATGTTGTAGCTGGGGCCGGTCGCAGCTGAAGCTTGGAGATGAGGATTATCAAAGCCGGCGGTATCTTGGAGGGGGGAATCGACTGGAGGTGCGGATCTGTCAGTCAACTGGAAGGAGCGTCGGAGTTGGCTTCCTCGTTGATCAGCTGGAGGTGATGCTAGGAGGTGCGGACTATCGGAGGAGTTGGTATCTTAGGAATCGACTGCTGGTGGCCTATTGGAGGCGCAGATTGTATCTTGGAGGTATCGACTGGAGGTGCGTGTTGGCCGAAACGGAGTTGGGTATCTTGGTGGGGAATCGTATCACTTGCTGGATTAGTCCTCGGAGAAGGGTGTTGACGGGCCACTTGGAGGTGCGGATTGTCGCCACTTGGAGGTGCGGATTGTCAGAGTAGTCCGTATCTTGGTGAATCGATCGGAATCAACTGGAGGTGCAACCTAGGAGGGGCGCTTGGCCGAATCGATCGACTGAAGGTGCAGCCGGTGACCAAATCAATTAGCGGACGCTTGGTGCGGTATCTTAATCAAGGCCGGGCCTGCTGTAAGGTGACACGGGACGTTGATGTGTGAGTATGGTTAAGAGACTGACTGCTGTACGGGTCGTACACTAGGCAAGACTAGGGGACCAGGACAGATAGGCTTGTCGTACGGGTACAATAGGATAACTATTGGACCAGGACGTGTTACCTATTTACTTATTCTACTACTAATCGTTTAGGAGCAAAAAGAGTGAGCTGTGGGCTTGTATTCTGCTGGGGTGATCCTCTACATGCTTGTTAGCGCTTAGCCTATATTTGCAGAAATTTTTGATGCTTGCAGGATTCGATGCAGAATTCGATGCTTACAGAATTCCCAGTAAGATTTGTACTGTACCTACGGGGAATGTTCCGGGGATATGGTACGCACCGATGTTGCTGATTGCTGATACAGTGAGATCTTTCTTGTAGTATGTGTGCTGTATACTCAAGGTTGTTCCCCGGTCTGTACGTCGCTACCATTCCTCTCATCCGGTTCGCTACATCAATTCCCAGGGTATGCGATGATGACCGGACATTTTGACTGGTTTGGATGGGGTTCCTAAATTTAGGTATGAGGTTTTCTCAATCCTAAAGACCAGGTATGAGATTAGTCGGCTATGTCATCCTCGTATTTGGCCCCACATAATCTTACCGTAGGGTACGAACATCGTTTGGCCAGCTTTTGGCAAATTGCAGTGTGTCCCGTGACATCGGAATCGATGGATCTATGTTCTAGATGAAAGAGCGTCTTCGTCATAATGGTGTCTCCGATTCCCAGATTGATGGCCGCGAGTAATTCCGTGGCTGTGGGTCGACAGAGAACAGTAGTAACATCGGTGACAGCATTGCTGACTACACGTAGTAGTCGACATGGTTTCAGTCAGAAGCGTGCAATCATTTCGAATAGTCAACACCGATATTTTTTCTGCAGCGTTCGAACCCCATCAAATAATGGCTTCTTCAGGAGAAGAATTGTTTCACTGACGGGTAGAACAGAAGATACAAACGCTGAGGAAAGAAATGATTTTCAGCAGCGGGAAAAGGGCCGTGTTCCACAACCCACTTGGTCCGTTAAGGATTTAGAATTGACTTCTCCTCATACCCCAATTCCTAAACGAGAGTTGGGAAGATTGGCTCGACTGGTTTTGGTTGACCTTTCTACAAATAAGAATAATAACGATTTGCACACACTATTTTCATTGGAACAAGATCTAGGCAACATGCTTCATATGATTCAACATGTCACAGAGTACGATTATCAGCAGACAGCGGGCAAATCTGCAACTGACGCAAGAAACCAAGGTGACACCAACTACGAAGACGCAAAGTATAGCGCCAAGATCTACGACACAGTGCGGGGAATTGAAGCGACTCCACTCCGGAAGGGAATAAAGGAGGATCCACTCCAAGAACAAGATGCGGTTCAAGCTCAAGACATTTGGGCATCCTTTTTACAAACCAAAGCGATCCGCGTAGGTGGTGGTCATGTCTACTTTTCCATCAAAACCACAGAAACTTGATAGCCACCATTCGAGCCTAGATAACAAGAATAGCATTTCATATTTTTGTGGCTACGTGTACGCATGTTTTGGTTTCACGTGGTTTATTATTATTCTTACATTCTTACATCAACTAGCTTCTTCCTTTCGTAGCCTTTCGTCGCGCTCGTCTATAAAGCTTAGCTCCCAATAGTCTTGGGGTGTAGAAGGCGGTGTGTGGCGGCCCCTGTGACGACTGCATCGCAACAACTCGGCTCTGTCGTAATATTTAGACCCATCGCCGTGAAGAACTGCTTTGTCGAAAAAAGCTGCGCACTCCTCGCATTCGTAGCCATTCAATGCCTCCCTTGCCATCTTCCCGCGAACAGTTTCTTCGTACTTAAATTTATTCTGGACCTCCGTTGCTTTGTCCACAATATCCTCTGACGTATCACAATTGTTTCCGATATCGTTCGTGTCATCAATTCCGTGGCCCTTTCCCGCTGAATTTGACTCAGATCTCTGCCGTCCGGGTTCTGACGAATTGCAAGGAAAGATTGACATTGTTGTTTTGTTCACGAACTTTTCTTTCTGGATTCCTTTTTCTACAATCTCGCTAGAAGTGTCCTCTGGGGCAAGTGTGCCCTCACTTTTTTTGTCCCTACCACAAACCTTGATCTGGATTTGGCCTTTAGCCTTGCCACTATCCAAACGTATGGGAGAGTTTCCATTTTGGATGTTTTCCCTTCTGTGATGAACACTTTGAGTTGCCGTGGCAGTTGCAACTACTGCCAATTTCGGCGATGACGCATCTTTCAGAAAATTTCGTGCTCTTTGATTTGAAATCCAGCCCTTCGAGGTTGAAAATAGGGACGTTTGCCTGAACGATTGAGATCGTTTGGAGCTTCCCGAAATCCAGCTCTTTTTTGAAGATGCGAGAGGTTGCATCTTACGGGACTTATTCCTCCCAGATATCTGCTTTCCCGCTGCCATATTGGACTGGGTGTCAGCGAAATATGTGGAAGCAGTATTCTGATTTTGAATAGAAAATGCATTGGTATAGTGCTGATAATGTTCACGGACATCGATTGAGTTTTTCGTCGGCAGATTTTGAGGACTAGCCGTGATACGGCGAGGATTCGCAAGTCTCTGAGACTGGGACAAGAGGATTTCGCTGACGTCATCGGATGTTGAGTTGTGACAATATTCTTCAAGATTATCGCCAACACGATAGTTCTTCTCAATTAAAGGATTGTGTGCACTCGTACTATCGATATTTGACAGCTTGGATTTCGGTCGAAAGTTTGGGGGCGGAAAACATTTGGAGTTGCCTAGGGAAGGTTGCCTTGTGTGACTGTACCTCATCTCTTGATCTTGGCAAGGCTTGAATGTGGCAGTTGTTGTTTCACTTTCGAGAGTGAAACTGCGATTTTCACAATTACCGACATCTTCGTTCCCTACTGAAGACCTCACTGGACGAGATTCAGCTGTTTTTATTCTCTGTAAGTGCTTCGGTCGTCGCAAAACGGGCAATTTCGTTATTGTATCAGATGAACCGGTTGGCATCTTCGCCGGAGTGGCATATATTATCGAGCTATCAACAGGATGGTTTTCTTCAATTTCAGGCGGTAGAGGGAAGGTGTGATTAGCCATGTCACCCGCATTGTCTCTATGTCGTGTCCAGTCTGCTGAACAAACCTTCATTTCATGTTCTATTTCGACTTCCGTGGTACAATGACCTGGTATTCGATCAAAGGAACCCATTTCTATTTTATATTTTTTCGGTAGACACAGCCTTTCTTCCTCTTGCATATTTTCTGCATCAGACTGTAGATGTATAGCCTTCGGTGATCGTCCGTTTGTGATCGAACTCTCTATTGGTGACATCGGAAGACCATAGTCATCGTCGCCAGGGGGTGGCATCACTCCGTCAGAGTTAATGTGGATAGTGGAAGGCAAACTGCTGGGTAGACTGGGTTTTTCGCCCTCGTCGTAACTATCAACTTCAGATTTGTTTTTTTCTCTTCCATCTTCAGTCGCAGTTTCAGCTACGTCTTTCGCTTCCTTGAATATCGTTATCGTTGAATCGCGGTTTTGTTTGAAATCGGATTTCGCGACAAACTCGTTCAACGCTGTCTGGTGTTCCTGAATGTGTTTTGCGTGATTTTTTTTTCGTCCCAACAAACCCGGTGAAATTTGTCTCGTGCAAGCTTGCTGATGCTGTTCAACACGCATTCCTGTCCCAACTCCGGGATCGACAACGGCATCTGTATTTTCCCCTACATGATGTGCTTGCGAGTACAAGTCTCGACCTCGATCGTCACTGTTCTCTTGGGTGTTGTTAACGATAATATCTTTGCAAATCTTGTCGACGCCGGTAGTAATATCATGGTAATCGCCGGTATCATAATTTTCTGGGTTCGGATTAGAAGGTAGAACCTGTCGCGACAGCGATAAGTTTCTTCCGAATTCTGGGTGAGTTTCTGCTCCTCTGTTGGGTTGCTCTCGGTGTTGTACCAGTAGTTCGTTTTGGCGTTGCAATCCTTGCTCGTCGTTATGTCGCTGCTGCTGTTCTTCGTCATGCTGACGTGATAGCAAATTTAAGGAAGTTGTGTGACTATCTTCGATCGCCTCGTGAAATTTTGCTAGTTGAATTAATGCATCACGGTGTTTTCGTGCAATGGCTGCAGAATTATAACTCGTGTGTAACGCTTCTCTCCGTTTCATCCATAAAATCATATCTCTCATAATAGGAGACTTCCGTAACAGTTCTTCCTGTTGTTTTTGATCGAACCACTTAGTCAAGCTGGCAAGCACACATAATCCTAAAATAAGTACTGGAAACATTGTTTGGTCTTCAAAAAGCGAAAGGGAAGAAGATGCCGAGACTTCCGATGAATGGTTTCGTTTCCCGTGGCGCTGTTCAAGAAACGTTTGAATCAAAACTCTGGCAGACGAACCATTATCACAGTCATTCTCGGAATTAGCACGAGAAGGACTCGCGGAATTCTCGGTTCTCGCCGACCGCTTCCTTCTTCGTTGTGGGATGACCAACAAATTTTCCGACAGCCTTCTCTGATCATTGCAATCGATTGATTCATCACGATCGCCGGCATTTCGATTGGCAACGCCGCTTCGATATTCTTGTCGCCGTTGTTCTAGCTGATGCCGTTTGATCCGACGATTCCGTTGCACGAATCGATGATTGATGCGTTTTTGGTTTTGTCTTTGTCTTTGTTTTCGATTTTGATTTTGTTTTCGTAGATTTGTGGTGGGGCAAGGAATGCGGATAAACTGCTACTTCGACCTTGCTCATTGCAAGGATTTTGATCACTTTGATGAGTCCTGACATCAGCAGAACGAGAAGCACCAGTATGTGTACTTGTATGTGTACTCGAATGCGTATGCGCATGTGCATGATGTGCTTTTCTTTTCTTACCGGTCAGGAGCTGATGTACAACACCATTTGAAGGCATCGTTGCTTCGAAACGTTCCAATGCGGTGTAGTATTCCGAAATAATAATGATCTTCCACTGCCGAAGGAAAAGATGGTCGACAATAAGTTGTGGCTGTATTGAATACTTAGGTACAAAGTAGAAGTAATTCTGTATGAAACGAGTATTTGTCTACCGTACCAGCACAAGAGACAGGTGCGAAAAAGGACAGATGTACGTGAGGACAAAGCTTGAAATCGTCGGCAGAAGGTCATGCGATAGTGCGAGTAGTCTAGATAATGATCTTAGTTTGGCCTTTCGATTTTGATGATCAGATGAGAAACTCCGAAGTCGGAAAAAAGTTGTTTGATCCAGTTTCTGTTCTTCATGGTGGAGTCAGATAATGGGCAAGAGCCTGAAAATAAGTTTTAAAAATTTGCTTCGGCTCAAAAAGTTGGCGATTATTGCTACTGGTGGGCCTGACCGCAGGTGTTTTACCTGCTGTTTATGTTCTGCTGGACCTCAGTGTCGGTTTGAGGAGCCTCATGATAGGTTCCTCTCATATGTAAACATAACTGTCTTTAATGGATCGTTACATCTATATTCAGTTCCATACGTATGCCAATATTTTATATTCCCCGTATCTTTGTCGGTCATTTATCTTCTTCAAAAATAACGCTCCGATCGTCATTCATCCAGTTATTTATCCCCCGAAATATTTACCGGCACACAATGTATACCTGATACTTCAGGACAACAAACAATTACACTTGAGATAATCGATGACACGCTTACTGGACTAGTAGGATCCATGGTCACATAAGAGACGGAGAGGTCTACCCCATTTTCGAACAAAGTTCTGGAAACATGATAGGAAATCACTGGTGGTACGCATCTCTTCGACATGAATGATATGGGATTGATAACCGAAGAAGATTTGGGCGCGTTTGGAACCGCCATCAATTGCTGGGATGTCAGAATACACGACATCTGACAAGATATCATCATTAAATGGTCAAACATTCATTGCCGGTTGAGGAGATCGAAATCGTTTGAAGAGGTTACCATCTGGACTAACAGCTAAGGAACCATATTGCGTAGAATTTGCAAAGGTTGCCTCCATGCGGTCCGTAGAAACCCAGCAAAAGAAGGGTTTCAGGGATAAGTAGTCATTCTTGTTAGGATAACGTTCACAAGGTGTAGCTGCGACGCAAGGTGGGTTATCAGTGGTACATGCCACAGGGATGGCAAGGATCGTACCAGATGATGGGGTTGGAATACAACAAGCTAGACGTTCCTGATGGTAATAATCTGTCGGAGTAAGCCAAAAGGAGCGATCGTTGATGCCGTGATCATCAATAGGAAGAAAAGCCAATCAAGTGCATTGACTGGAATACGAACTGAGAGACATAACTGTTGATGAACCAGGGGATACAGATACATCCAATCCTTCAAGGCATCTCGGGTTCCCATATTCATCGTATGTGGGGTAAGGGAGCCGTTGTGGTTGTGGTGGATATTTCTGGAGGAAGGTTTCATCCTTAGCACTGATGATGGTATCAAGGACGGAAGGGTCCCAATGTTTATCGGATGTCATGATAACATGTGGGAGTGTGTTGAATTCATCAGTGGTGTACTTGCGCATGGCGAGATACGGCAGGCCATGGCGGATGCTGAGGGGTAATGCGTACCCATCAGTTGTGGTGATGACTTGTCCACCGCCCGCTTTGATGGATGTATCATTGACAGTAGAGAAGTATGCTTCCATCTGACTAGACGACAGGATAGAGGGGTGTCTTCCTGTCTATGCACATTCATTAGATAAGGATAATGAGACCTCTATTTGAAACGGAATATGCTCCACATGTTGCAATGGGAATATTCTGCACTTGGTGATTGTTGATGCCGGTGACATTGACATACCAAGGTGAAATGTCCTTGGAGATGAGACATGCATCATACCAATAATGCAACCATTGGCACCACGGTCAACCATAGCGAATCCAGGGTTGGAGACAGTAGCCTTATGTGCATGATAGGTATATGCGGATACTTGGTTTTCATGCTGTAAGGTCAAGTCATCTTCAGTTTTGTACCATTTGTGAAAATTAACCGAGTAGGAAGCTTTTCCGACGGGCACGAGAGTGTCGCCATCCCTTTTGTATCGGATGTCAGGGTTATCAGAGAGGAATCTGGCAGGATGAGCAGGGGACACAGATGACTTGAGGGGTCGCTGATCCTTGGAGGAGGAGGTCTGAGACTTGTAGACACCAAGTGATGCATGGAAGACGCCTTGGCGATCATTTTCAACAGCCGGATGTAGATCTTCTGAGGCATTGGTATGGTTATCACCACTTGAAGTATCATCTTCGAGGAATGTGACAGAATGATCATGGGTATAAGCTTTTCGAGTGATAGGCTTGGTGGTGTTGGGGTCCGGTTGACTGTCAGGAAGTAATTCAGATTGCAAGGAAGCAACTACTATTTTCTTGCTTTCGGGGGAAAAATTCAGCCAATTCTTCATGTCTTGACGTGATAATGCCTTCCATATGCCAGTCGGTAAACGTGTGGTAGGATCAGGCAAACGTCCTGCCTTGAATACTGCGTAGTCTTGATAGTCACCTTCAAATTCGATAGGAAGAGCATATTCGCTAGAATTGTGCCCTTGATCGGAAGAAAAGTCGTGAACATGTGCTCCTACTGTAGATTTTGGAGCAGACATTGCTGACGGAGAGTCGAGACAAGTAGTCTGGAGTTACAGAGTGATCTTGAACTTGTGGATAGCAGCGGCTTCAGCTTGGATATCCGTGACGCTACTATTCAGGCCACCAGGGTCATTGATTTTTGCAAATTGTTTGCTTAGTTGGAAGCTGGAATAACAGGCTTGGCATAATGCTGATTTGACTGTATGATACTCAAGAGGTTTATTGGGAGGACAAAGTTTATTGAGGTGGTTCAACTCTTTGAACCAGTTTGTGATAAACTTCACTTTGGATTCTTTCCACTGATCGAGATTCAACTTCAGTAACGCTTGCAATTGAGTCAAATTGTCGTACACCTTGGCCTTTGATTCACTATGTAGGTTTACAAAATCAAAGTACGCTTGCCGATCATTTTGCGTGATGGAATGGCTGTGCACGCATGACGATGATAAGTCACTTTTGAAAACTTCTAACATAAGAACCCAGAAGAAGGCACATTGTTTGACGAAGAGGTCACGAGTGAAACCTTGTAATGCAGCAGGTGGCCAGGTCTCATTGAGAAACGTTTCAGTGTCAATATTGTATGCTTTGAGCTTTACTTTGAATCCGACAAGCCAATGTTCGAATCTTGAGTTGTTCATGAGGGGCGTGAAGGACTTTTCATCACATGATTTTCTACACCAAGACTCGTACCATACTTGTTGTGAAGACTTGTTCTTGCTTGATCCTGGAGGAGAAGGTGGAGGATTCAACATAGATTTATTCTGGAGACGCAGTGCACGTGTCATACAGAAAGCACTGAAGCCGTTGTACGAATATGGTTCTACATCCCTCCAATCTTTTTCAATCTTGCGTAAATCCTTGGTGAAATCTGCAAGTGCTTCTATGGTCTGTTGGATACATTGGTGAAGTTGAGTTGGCAGTCCGCTACTAGTATCCATGTAGGTAAGTTCTCAAGCAAAATCATGTTCGAGGAGTGTGTTGAGGAAAGTTGACCACTTGTGCAATCCTCCTTTGAGGAGAGCCTCACACAGCAAGTTATTTTCTTCCTTCATAACGCGGAATATGGAGACAAGTATCATCTTCATGTGGTCGTCAAAACTAGGAAGACTGATTGTGTCTACGTCGTCATCATCTTCGTTGTTGATCCCATTACCACCGGGATTTGCCGAAATGTTTGGCATGTTTGCTTCTAATACGTCTGAGTTGTTGGAGGATGTACAGGACTTGGATGAGGAGGATGACGTCATCTCACTCGACTGATCTGATGGAAGAGGAGAAGAGTGTCGATTGTGTGGAGAAAGGGAACTGCTTCGTAAATGATGTGCAATTGGCATATGCCAGCGTAGGGTGTGTGTTCACTTTCTCGCTTGTTCTTCATATGCAAGCTGCCTTGGAGCTTGCGACTGTTAATCTATCATTTTCCTTCTTAATCCGGTCCGTTGAGAGTCTGATTCAAAGGATTCTGAAGAACAGCAACGCTGCGTTAGTGTGTTAGTACGCAAACGATTGTACTCTACACGTGATAATTGTGGTTGAATGCTTTCGGCAACAGACAATTGCACTACAGGCGAGACTATGAAACGCCAGATCTCTTCTTACTGTGAACTTGTTCAGATACAGCAAGACAGACCTTAGTAATGTAGATTACAGGTAGTTGGTAGCAACTAGTGTGAATTTTGGAGATACAATCAGTTGAATGTTAAAAGTATGAGATGAAGTGAAATCTTGCCGAAATGCAAGATATCTCTTTTATTGAGGTGAAATACGTTACAAATGCTGTTGCGTAGTGATGAGATCACTCGCTGATTATTTCCATGCATGCATTGATCGTTGATCGTATATATATATATATATTGTGTGTGTGTGAGAAGCTTCTGACAACGGTTTTCTTCTCTTGTTCTCTTAGGAAGATTCCATGATATGTTTATCAATAAAATCAGGAATTGCTCCCGTAGGTTGTGTGATATTTTTCTACATCAAAGATTGCTCACCAAAGAACAAGGGCAATATCAGAAAACAGGGATTGCTCACCGCCAATACGCAATGGGAATCGATGCGCCGTGGGGATCAATATGCCGTGGGAATCGATTACTTGGTTGATACGGGACTCATTGATTGGTACAAATAGAATAACTGCCGTCGTGTAGCTTTGGTACTTGCTGGACACGAAAGGAATTTAATACTCGTTGCTCCACCCCTCCTTATTTCCTGACTTACCGTCAGTGAATTTCTTTCTCAACCTCATGCCCTTTGTTGTGTTTAGCCACGAGTTGTAGTTGTTGTAAAAGAAAAGCAATGCAAAAGCTTCATCGCTTGGGGTGAAAATGTTACTGACTGTCATTCTGACTGATTTTCTTTTGAAGTCTGTCTGCTTTGGTGACACAGCTCCAAGAATTCTTTTCATGAAGTATTTGAATTCTGGTGAGCTTTTCCGTCGATAGTCTTTGTGCAATTGGTACCTATTTTCTGAGTTCACGTCTTGGGTGTCCGTGATTAGAACCGTTCCTGGGAAACTATCTGGTATCTGGTTGTTCCTTTTATTGTCTACGTGTCAGTGTTAATACGACCAAAATGTTAGAAAGAATGATGAAAGAGTGCATGCCGGCAATCATTTTATTGTTGGTTGCTTACCTTTGTAGTTTTTCCTCGCAAGAGTTTGAGCATTGTGCCTACATGCAGTTCCTGCTTGGCAATAAATTCCACTCCACTTTTGGTCCTTTATATCAATCGTATTTGGTATTGCATTGTTATTCGCTTGTTTTACAATGTTGAATATCGTTGCCTTCACAAATGTATTCTCTGGCGGGAATTTAAATTTCCTGAATGCTTTTTCTTTGACATGTTTGACAATGTTGTTTTCCAAGTTATTGTTATCGGAGTCTTTTGTTGTCTGTAGAATATTTCTGTTGCTACTGTCTGTGGTTCTATATGTTTGGCTATCGTTTGTGTTTGTTCGGTCACTTCCCAATACACTGCTGTTTGGGCTGTTTGTGTTATTGATAACAAGGGTTTTACCTGTCACCGGACTGCAACTACTAAGTTCTACCATTATTTCTTTGTTAAATTGTGCACCTCAACTTACCGTTTTTTCCTTTGATTGATTTGGCGCGCTATTTTTATGATAATAATGTTGTTTGTAGGAATCGTTTTGTATTTTTTTCCCCTTCATACTGTACACACTGTAAGTTCTTGGTTTACTGCCTCCCAGGAAGTGTTGTATTACTATTAATTGTACTACCTGTGAGTGTTGTTTTACTGGCACCTGTCTATCTTTCGTTTGCGTGTGCCGTGATATTCTGGAATGTGGTGTCCTCAAAATTTTGGCGCGGACCCAAACATTTTGATGTTTCCTACCCTACCATACTTACTGTACCGTATCATTCCGTATTTATTTATTTATTGTTTTTCCATTTTCTGCAACGGCGTTGCAGGAAATACCTTTTTTTTGGGTGGTTGACACTCGCCCCTTAATTAGTTTTGGCGCGGATCACAATCTGTAGGTTCAACGGAGGAAATGCCCTTTTTGTTGTTTTGTTTCTTTCTAAGGAGTACATTTTTTGAATGTACTGACTTCTTTAGGTGATATTTTACTTCATTTTTGTTCAATTTTTGCACTTAATTTGTACCAATTATACCGTGGAGATTATCATGCTCTTTATTTCTATAACTGAATCCTTACAGAGTTGCAGGGTTAGTGTTTCGCATGTCCCCATGCCCCACAAGGAACGGGACAGTTGTTGCACTCCTCTAAATCTTCTGGTGAATTCCAACATTTTTTGTAAAGATTTAGCCATTTCTTAATTTTCCATTCCTTTTCGTCTTGTTCCCTCTTTTCCCCCTGTTTGTCAATTCTTTTACTTTCCGCTTTTTCTTTTTTGACTGTTTTCTTGCTTTGTTCATGAACGAATCCCACTGCTGTTTCGTATATTGTTTTCCGTGTTTTTGTTATTTATCTTCTTTACCTTAATTGTCGGAAATCTTTCTTGTGTGGAGTACCACTCGTTATCGTCTGTTGATTTGCAATACCATTGCAATCTGTTGTTTTCAATGATTGCCTCATTCATCTTTTTGTGCCAGTTGTTGTACCAAATGGACGTCATACAAGGACGATTCCCAGGGTTGTAATGTATACATAGTTTTATGTGTTCTCTTGCCTCCGGCGTCAGATTACACCATTTCTTCAGGGAAAGTAAGACCATCTTGTATCATTCTCTCTCGTTCTATCAATTTTACTTCCGGTCCAATACCCACATTGTCGTAGTACTTAATGTCTTCTGTTGTTTTCAACACTGGATAACCACATGAAATGTATGCAAGAATGACTCCCATTGCCCACACATGGTCAATCCCATCAGTGTTGCCTTCTTCGTAGTCGGGAAATACTTCCTCGGTTATGTACTTGAAGCATTGCTCCCAAATGTTCAAAGCTTTGTCCTCCTCAAAATGTCCTTTTTTGCTGTTGAGTCTTTTTCTCACTTCTTCTATCTTCTGGCATCCACAAAGGATTGTGGTAACCAAGTGTCTGTTTTTGGCACACAATACATCAAATCCTGTTTCGAAATAATATAGAAACAGGTTTCTGTTGTTGTTTAGGTCATCCTGATTCAGCTCATGCATCCGTTTGGTGTAATCCTTGGACAAGACAGTACACCAGGCCGGCACAACTGTGGTTTTGTTTGTCGGTTTAGGTGTTTTGTTTTCCATTTTCCTGTTATTTCCAAGTTGTGACTTAGCCAGTCACGTAGTTGTATCTCAATACACCTAATTATCCTAATCCAACGCAGAATCATAAAGTTGGTGGATCTTGTTTTCTCACGGCATAGTAACTTAAGTTTTTGGTTATGACCGCTTCTTCCCAAACACACCTATTTATTACTGTTACATACCGGCACCACCACCACTACGGTGCACAGAAATTGTCTAATTCAAAAACAGACTAACTTTAAGTAGTGTAACTTTCCTTGCCAGGATATTATTAAATTCCTTTCGTGTCCAAAAGTACCAAAGCTACACAACGCCAGTTATTCTATTCGTACGAATCAATGAGTCCCATATCGACCAAGTAATCGATTCCCACGGCATATCGATTCCCACGGCGCATCGATTCCCATCACACATTAACGGTGAGCAATCTCTGTTTTCTAATATTGCCCTTGTTTTTCGGTGAGCAAACTTTGATTCGGAAAAGTACCACACGACCTACGGGAGCAATTCATGATTCTATTGATAAACATATCATAGGATCTTCCTAACGGAACAAGAGAAGAACACCGTTGTTTGAAGCTTCTCGCACAATATTTATATATACATACAGATATATACGGTCAACGATCAATGCATGTACGGAGATAATCAGCGAGTGATCTCATCACTACACAACAGCAGTTGCAACGTAGTTCACCTCAATAAAAGAGATATCTTGCATTTCGGCAAGATCTCACTTTATCTCATACTTTTAACATTCAACTGATTTATATCCCAAAATTCACACCAGTTGCTACCAACTACCTGTAATCTACATTACTAAGGTCTGACTTGCTATATCCGAACAAGTTCACAGTAAGAAGAGATCTGGCGTTTCCATAGTCTCGCCTGTAGTCCGATTATCCGTTGTCAAAAGTATCCAACCACAATTGTCACGCGTAGAGTACAATTGTTTGTCTACCAACACACTTACACAGCGTTGCTGTTCTTCAGAAGCCTTTGAATCAGATTCTCAGCAGACCGGATTAAGAAGGAGAATAATAGATTAACAGTCGCAAGCTCCAAGGTGGCTTGTATACAAAGAACAGGAAAGAAAGTGAACACAGTAACTACGCTGGCATATGTCAATCGCAAATCGTCTACGGAGTTGTTCCCTTTCACCACGCGATTCCTCCGACGACTCGGACGCATCTTGATCAAACATGCCTGCCAATCCCTCCGGTGGTGGGATCAACAACGGAGATGGTGACAACGTAGACGCAATCAGTCTTCCTAGCTTTGACGACCATATGAAGTTGATCCTTGTATGCATATTCCGTGTCACGAAGGAAGATGATAGTCTACTATGCGATGCCCTTCTCGAAGGAGGATTACAGGAGTGGTCGACTTTTCTCGATGCACTTCTCAAACATGGTTTTGCTTGTGAACTTACCTACATGAATGAAAGTAGTGGACTACCAACGCAACTTCATCAATCTATCCAACGGACCATTGAAGCACTCACGGACTTCACCAAGGATTTACGCAAGAGCGAAACGGATTGGAGGGATGTGGAATCTTATTCGTACAACAGTTTCAGTGCCTTCCTTATGACACGTGCACTGCATCTTCAGAACGAATCTATATTGAATCCTCCAGCTCCCCCTCCAGGAACAAATAAGAACAAGTCTCCTCAACAAGTGAAGTACGAATCTTGGTGCCAAAAATCACGAGATGAAAAGTCGTTCACGCCCCTCACGAATGACTCAAGATTTGAAGACTGGCTTGTCGGCTTCAAGGCAAAGCTCGAGGCATACGACATTGACACCGAAACATTTCTCGATGAAACTTGGCCACCTGCTGCATTGCAAGGCTACACACGTGACCTTTTTGTCAAACAATGTGCTTTCTTCTGGGTTCTTATGTTGGAAGTTTTCAAAAGCGGCCTATCAGCGACATGCGTCCACAGCCATTCCATCACACTCAATGGACGGCAAGCATATTTTGACTTTGTGAATCTACACAGTGAATCAAAGGCCAAGGTGTATGACAACTCGACTCAATTGCAAGCGCTACTGAAGTTGAACCTCAACAATTGGAAGGAATCCAAAGTGAAGTTTATCACAAACTGGTTCAAAGAGTTGAACCACCTCAATAAGCTTCGTCCTCCCAACAAACCCCTTGAGTACCATACCGTCCTCGATACCATCATCAGTGCTAAGGATGAAACCTTCCTTCAGAAGTATCCATCATAACCGCAGGAGCTTCCGTATCCGACATATGACAAATACGGAAACCCACATTGTCTTGAAGGTTTGGATATCTCTGTATCCCCTGGTTTGTCCACAGTTACAACTCTCAGTTTGTACTACAGTCAATGCACTCAATCAGCTTTTCTCCCTATCGATGATAATGGCATCAACGATTGCTCCTTCTGGCTTACTCCAACAGATTATGACCATCAGGAACGTCCAGCTCATTGTATTCCGTCCCCAATTTCTGATACGATTCTTGCTTTTTCCACGGCCTGTACTGCTGATGACACACCCCGTGTCGCAGCTACACCTTGTGAACATTATCCTAACAAGCATGACTACTTATCCCTGAAACCCTTCTTTTGTTGGGTTTCTACAGATTGCATCAAGGCAACCTTTGAAAATTCAACGCAATATGGATCCTTAGCGGTTAGCCCCGATGGTAACCTCTTCAAGCGCTTTCATTCCCCTCAACCGGCAATGAATGTTCGACCATTTCATGACGCCATTTTGTCTGATGTCGTGTACTCCAACGTCCCAGCAATCGATGGCGGTTCCAAACTTGCACAGATCTTCTTTGGTCGTAAATCCCATATCATACATGTCAAAGAGATGCGTACCACTGATGATTTCCTATCATGCTTTCAAAGCTTCGTTCGAAAATGGAGCAGACCTCTTCGCCTCTTATGTGATCATGGTAACTACCAATCTAGCAAGCGGGTCATCGATTATCTCAAGATGTTATGGATTGGAATTTGGCAGAGTGAACCTTATCACCAACACCAGAATCAATTTGAACGTAGATATCAAATGTTTAAACGTATCGTCAACCGCGTCATGGATCGCACCGGCACACCACCACATCTATGGGTGTTGTGTATGACATACGTCGCTGGACTCCTCAATCTTATTTCTGATCCTACTCTATCTGATAAACAACCAGTCTTCATTGCCACTGGTACCCTTGGTGATATTAACGCGTATACCAGTTCCTTTTGGTTTGAAACCGTTTATTTCAAGACCAATGACTCGCCTTTCGGTACCCAGTCTACCGAACGCCTCGGTCATTTTGTTGGCATTGCCAAACATGTTGGCAATGGCCTATGCTTCCAGATCTGGGACCCTGTTACCAACAAATTGCTTGACCGTTCTGGCGTTCGCTCTGCTCTTACACCTGAGTCACGCAACAAATGGCTGGCCTCTTTACTGACGACGGCTTCGTCGCATGGCGTAAAGCAAAGGATTCGGTACCTCGATTGTATGCAACCGGTGACACCCCTACACTCACAAAACATGGGGAGCATACCACTAGAGATGCTCTGACTGAGAAGCCCAAACCACAGGACGTCCCAACTGCTCCTACATCTGCGGAATCCACTACGGACTCCGACACTAAGAAGAGCCTTGACAATCCTGTGGCACCTGAAGACAACAAGCCTCCAGCCCCTACCAAGCAACAGGCTGCGTCACCCTCCTATTCAGATACCTGACAATAGCCAACCTTCCGCATCTGGTAATCAGGTTATTATCAAACCATCCGCCCACCCCTTGTTCCCGAGCTTTCCTTATAAGAAGGTCAATGACAGCCCAAGCTGGTCCCCCTCTCCACTCCCTCACAACTATGGGGAGAGTTTTGATGGTCCTCCGACAACACACATCTTCAGCAAGACATCCAATGGCGTTCTCCTTACTGAAGATGATTTTGATTCACCAGAGCTAGCATACTTTGATGTTAGTGACGTCACGACTCCACACCCCAACCCTGCTACTCCTACAGTAGACCCATCACAGGTAGTTGTTACCGACGTAGAAGGGAATGCGCAATTCGATGATCATGGTACACCTCTTACCATCCCCACCATCCCAATTGCCAACCTACAAGGCAGATCTTTCCTTGTACCCAATCCCGATGGTACTCAGAACCGCCTTACCATCATTGATGTAGAAGACAGTCTTGAACGCAATAAAGATTTCATCAAATTCAAGTGCAAGCACTCTGATGAAGAACTTGAAGATATCATTGCATACAACGATGTCATGAACTACATCCATCGTGATCCGGCCCAAGAAGATGGCAAGCTTTGGTCTTTTTGCCAAATCCTAGGACACCAAGGTCCATTGGATAAAAAGCACCCTCAGTACAAAGGCTCCAAGTATAACCTTTGGATTGAATGGGAAAATATGGAACAGACATATGAACCATTAGCCAACATTGCGGCCGATGATCCTGTTACCGTTACCAAATATGGGAAAGACAACAACATGCTTGACCTCCCAGGTTGGAAACGTCTCAAACAAATCACCAACCTAGCACGACGAACCAAGAAACTTGATCGACTCGTGCATCAAACCAAACTTCAATCTTTCCGTACCACCCTGCAATATCAATACGGATTCAAGGTACCTCGTAACCACGAAGAAGCCCTCCAATTTGACCAAGCCAACGGGAACCACAAATGGGAAGACGCCATTACTCTTGAAATGGAACAGCTCAAGGAATACAATACTTTCATTGACATAGGAATGTACAAGGCAAGTTCCATCCCAAACGGGTTTCAACAGATCAAGGTACACATGATATATGCTGTCAAACATGATGGTAGACACATGGCTCGTCTTGTTGCAAATGGAAATCTTACTGAAGCCCCCATCCACAATGTGTACGCAGGTGTCGTATCACTACGCGGCCTACGCATGTGCCTGTTCCTAGCTGAACTGAACAGCCTGGAAGCATGGGGTACAGATATAGGAAATGCTTATCTTGAAGCAGTGACCTGCGAGAAAGTCTGTATCAAGGCAGGTCAAGAATTTGAACCACTAGAAGGTCACCTATTGGTTATCTACAAGGCTCTATATGGACTCTGATCATCAGGCAAGTGCTTTGGTGATTTACTAGCAGCATGCCTTATTGAACTCGGATTCGAAAGATCCCGCGCTGAACCAGAAATCTTTCTCAAGCCTGGAATGAACAAGCATGGGGAGCGTGTATATGAACTCATATGCACATATCTCGACGACCTATGTCTATGCATGGCTGATCCCAATTTGTTTCTGGAGATCCTACAGTCAGAGCCATACAACTTCAAACTGAAGGGATCCGGGCCTATGAACTTTCACCTAGGTTGTGGATTTGAACAAGATGAACATGGCATTCTCTGCATGAACCCAATCAAATTCATCGAGAAGATGGAAGCATCATATGAACAAATGTTTGGATGCAAACCTAACACTAGGTTCCAATCACCCATTGCCAAGAACGATCATCCTGAATTGAACTCTTCACCATTCCTTGAGGAAACTGGTATCCAGAAATACCAAAGCATGATCGGCTCACTTCAATGGATCATTGCCATTGGCCGATTTGATGTCCAAACAGTCGTAATGACGCTCTCAAGTTATAGAGCCCAACCCCGAGAAGGACATCTTGATCGTGCCAAACTTATCTACGGATATATCTCCAAGTTCAGACATTTCAAGATCAGGTTCCGCGTGGAATCCCCCAGATTTTATATTGACTGAAATGGACACCATTGATTGGTCCAACACCGTCTATGGGGAGCATTCTGAAGAGCTACCCGACGACGCTCCTGCACCACTTGGGAAGACAGTACTGTTGACACACTTCTATGATGCAAACCTCATGCATGACATTCTCAGTGGGAAGGCTGTAACCGGCATCCTTCACTTTGCAAACAAGACTCCTATGATGTGGTTCTCAAAGAAACAAGCCACTACAGAAACAGTCACATTGGGAGCCGAATTTGTCGCAGGAAGAACTTGCATCGAGCAAATTGTTGACTTACGTCACTCATTCCGATACCTCAGGAACACAAGTCCATGATATCTCCTATTCATGGGGAGACAAGAAGAAGATGATTCAGACGTCAACCTTTCCTTACGCAAGGATGCATAAACGTCAACATATCCTATTGTATCACTACGTACAAAGCATGATAGCGAAAGGCTTCATTCTAATGCTGCATATTCCTGGTAAAGATAATTGTGCAGATATCCTCACCAAGCATTGGGGACACTCAGTTGTGTATCCACTGCTCAAGCCCATCTTCCACTTCTGTGGAAATACCGGCGACCTCCTGCAAGATGATGGAAGCATCGTGTAAACGTGATGACCTTTCACAAGGAAACATGGGGAGTATTAAATTCCTTTCGTGTCCAGCAAGTACCAAAGCTACACGACGGCAATTATTCTATTCGTACGAGTCAATGAGTCCCGTATCAACCAAGTAATCAATTCCCATGGCATATTGATTCCCACGGCATATCGATTCCCACTGCGCATCGATTCCCATTGCACATTAACGGTGAGCAATCTCTGTTTTCTAATATTGCTCTTGTTCTTCAGTGAGCAAACTTTGATTCGGAAAAGTACCACACGACCTACGGGAGCAATTCATGATTCTATTGATAAACATATCATGGAATCTTCCTAACGGAACAAGAGAAGAAAACCGTTGTTTGAAGCTTCTAACACAATATATATATATATACATACATACAGATATATACGGTCAACGATCAATGCATGTACGGAGATAATCAGCGAGTAATCTCATCACTACGCAACAGCAGTTGCAACGTAGTTCACCTCAATAAAAGAGATATCTTGCATTTCGGCAAGATTTCACTTTATCTCATACTTTTAACATTCAACTGATTTATATCCCAAAATTCACACTAGTTGCTACCAACTACCTGTAATCTACATTACTAAGGTCTGTCTTGCTGTATCTGAACAAGTTCACAGTAAGAAGAGATCTGGCGTTTCCATAGTCTCTCCTGTAGTCCGATTATCCGTTGTCAAAAGTATCCAACCACAATTGTCACGCGTAGAGTACAATCATTCGTCTACTAACACACTAACACAGCGGTGCTGTTCTTCAGAAGCCTTTGAATCAGACTCTCAGCAGACCGGATTCAGAAGGAAAATAATAGATATGATTGGTTCTTGATATAGATGTCAATGTGTCCAGTGGATCGATTCCTCCGTAGAGACGTGTACAAAGGGTAGTCTCCGTACTTTTTTGTTATTATTGTTTGATTTTTGTATGAACAAGTAACCAAAATAGTGTTTCTCAGTTACTTTTTGAGTGCAAAAGTGTGTTATTGTCTGAAATTTTAGGATGAATATTGCTCATACTATGGATTGGGTAGACTATGAAACAATATTGACAATTCTCAGGCTGATAATGAATTTTAGAATAATGTTTGTCCATGGCCATGCATGTATCAATATAGTGATTGCTAGTCACTTTTTGAGTGCAAAAGTGTGTCATTGGTTTCAATTTCAGGATGAATATTGCTCATATTATGTATTGAGTAGACTATGAAACAATATTGACATTTTTCAGGCTGATACTTTAGTCAGTATGAATTTTAGGATAATGTTTGTCCCTGGCCATGCATGTACCAAAATAGTGATTCCTAGTCAGGTTTTGAGTGCAAAAGTGTGTCATTCGAGGCAATTTCAGGATGAATATTGCTCATACTATGTATTGGGTAGATTATTAAACAATATTGACAATTCTCAGGCTGATACTTCAGTCATTCTGAATTTTAGAATAATTTTTGTCCCTTGACATGCATGTACTACCAATATAGTGATTACAATTCAGTTTTTGAGTGCCAAACTGCGTCATTGTTGTTTGCAATTCCAGTATGAATATTGCTCATACTTTGGATGGGGTAGACTATGAAACAATATTGACAAGTCTGACGGTCATACTTTAGTCAGTATTAATTTTAGAATAATGCTTGTCCCTGGCCATGCATATACCAAAATAGTGATTCCTAGTCAGGTTTTGAGTGCAAAAGTGTGTCATTCGAGGCAATTTCAGGATGAAATATAGCTCATACTACGGATGGGGTACACTCTGAAACAATATTGACAAGTCTCAGGCTGATACTTAAGTCATTCTGAATTTTAGAATAATTTTTGTCCCTTGACATGCATGTACTACCAATATAGTGATTACAATTCAGTTTTTGAGTGCCTATTGGATTACTAAATCAGACGTGATAACATACGCGCGAATATCCTTGTCGTACACGCGGATAATATGCCGGTGGTACAAAATGGATATATGCCGGTGGTACAAAAAGGTACAATTCCAAGGTGAGCGCAATAAGTAAAAGTGAGGCGCAACCAATGTAATGAGGACCATAAGTAAATTATACATAAGCGCTGGTGAGTATCGATCGACACTTAAAGCACTGAGCAGAGGTACACAATATGGGAATCGAACTCACGACAAAACTCAAGCGATACGTGTATCCCCACACAAAGAAACAACAAATTAGTAATTGGGAGATATGGTCCAGGAACAATGTGATCATCATAATCTTATCAATAACTCTTTCCAACACCGTAAAAGTCGAAATAACGTAAATACTCAAAGTAAC
Organism: Pseudo-nitzschia multiseries; assembly: GCA_037355745.1. Classification (NCBI taxonomy): domain Eukaryota; phylum Bacillariophyta; class Bacillariophyceae; order Bacillariales; family Bacillariaceae; genus Pseudo-nitzschia; species Pseudo-nitzschia multiseries. The sequence goes on from CM074791.1 coordinate 8,523,237, forward strand.
TAACTAACCATACTACGATTGACAACTTTGGTCTTATTAGTTATTGATAAGATTAACACACCCCAATGCCAGAGGGAACACAAACCAAAGGAAACCACAGCCCCACAACACGAGCACGAGGAGTTACCCCCGACACCAGCATCGACACTTCCAGAACCATACTAGGCTCCACCGCAATCCGCATTCTGAGAGATCAACTAGGAAGAGCTCGAATTGTACAACCGGGATATACTCGAGTACACTGAAGAACAAAACACACAATTACAAACACAGAATAGGTTGCTATACGACTATACCGAGGATAGTGAAGATAGCGATACTGACGACGAGATGCACAAGAAGAAGGACTACACAACGCTCAGGGACCACTTGGATGAGACACTAGTGAAACTGGTTGCTGTACCATCGAGCATAGACGTATACAAATTCAAGAAAGCACTAGCAAATGCGTTAGCCGAAGTACCCTCCATCAAGTACATACAGGGAGGAGGATACGCCTTCCTACTGGAAACCGAAGCGCAATACCACTCAAGGGACCCTCATGTGCCTTTCCCCAAGGCACCGAGGGAACCACAAGAACTCGACAGTACAATCGAACTCACTTCAGACACATACAAACTGTGGAAGCGGAGCCGGGCCCTATATGTAGAATGGAACAAGTACGACAGAGAGGCACTACTAATTACAGACAAGACATTTCCCAACATGCTAGGGGATCTGAAGGACCCGGGCTCGGATGCCTTCTCCCGTGGAACTACGGTAGTCACGGCCTTCCAGGTCATGGAGGAAGACCTATGCACGACCGCCGCACAGCATCAACTCACGCGAGAGCTCACCAAGAAAATGAATGCTTTGACGTACACACCGAGCCCGATCAGGCCCAAGGAATACTTCCGACAGCTCACTAAATATCAACACCAAATCAACTTGCTCCCAGAGACAGCAAATGTGACAGCAGCAAAGATGATTGATTACTCACGGGAGGCATTCGCGCGCAGCAAACACGACCCCATCACACTACACCGAGTAGACGAGGATTGGAAGAAATTCCGGGAATCGGTGGATAAGTGCGGATTCACCCATTACAAAAAGTTCTGGGAGCAACGCTTGAAGGAACTGTACAGCAGCTACCACAACAATACAACTACAGCAAACCTGGCAGACATTCAGGCTGATCAACGCTTCACCGAGCTCGAAAACAAACAACGGGATCTGGCCAATGTATGCCACGAAATCTACTCCCAGGTCACTGAAATGGCAACTGCAGCATCGACAATGACCATGTCCAACCAATGGGAAACAGCGATGGCCATCCTCCAGGCCGATGTAAACCGCCTCAAGTCGGCGGACGGGAGCCGCGCCAACGGGCCCGACACACGCCAGCCAACACTTCTTGAGTGGAAGCAATACAAATATTACTGCCACTCGTGTGGAGTGAATCTCACCCACGAGGGCCGAAGTTGCTACAAGCATCGTAACAAGGCCGATCACCAGGAAGGCGCCACCTTTGACAATCAGATGGGTGGGGCCACCAGGAACACAGACCGGTGGTTGAAGTGGAATGGTCCCAACCCCAATGGAAATGGCCGGACCATGATCGTTGATGCGCCCCAGAGATCTTGACGGTGTGGGAGGGACCACAGTAGTAGCATACATAAATCTAGTAATCACGATTCACAATTACTCAGTATCCTACGTGATCCCTCGCGTGATATCCTACCTCGGCCACCTCGCACGGTTACCTTTGCACACGACGTCGCATTCCATATCAGGACCCCGCCTGGATATGGGGCACTGGATTCGGCGGCAACGGACCATTTTGTCCCAACTACGTATCAAGGGGGGGCACACCAAGACACACCGGGAGCGCTGACGGTAGGTTGTGCAAATGGGAGCACGATGCTATCCACAGCAACAGACCTGTTAGACCTACCCCGACTCCCCCTTGAGGCACCCGGGTGTCACAAATTCGATGAAGTGGAACTGCCATTGGTCTTGGTGCCTAAACTATGCAGTAATGGGTGCCACGTAGAGTTCTCTAAGGACGACGTGGCCGTTATCGGCCCCACCCAACAAATCATACTCACCTAGGGGGTCTATACATGGTTCCCTTCCATCAGCCCGACCCTCCAAAGGTGACGGCTAAATCTTCAAGGGTGACAGACCCCCCCCCCCCCCCCCCCCCTGCAAACCGGAAAACCGAAAACGAAAGCAGCGCAACCAGCGCCGTCCAAAACAATATCGAAAACGAATATTCCATACACACGGGGGCAGGGGCATACCAGATTCAAGCCATCCCCAAGCTGATCCAATTCTACCACGCAGCAGCAGGATACCCCACTAAAGAGATGTCATGTCGTGGGCACCAGTACGTATTCCTCATGTACGACTACGATTCCAATTACATCGACGTGGAACCCATCCAGTCACGCAAGAGCGAAGACCTCCTACAGGGATTCACGGCGTGCTACGCGCAGATGAAAGAGGACAACGTGAGCGCAAAAATAGTATGTATGGACAACGAAACCTCCAAGAAACTAATCGCGTACATCACAAAGAACAACCTCGATTACCAACTAGCATCACCCGGGGACCATCGTCTCAACCATGCAGAAAGGGCCATACAGACCTTCAAGAACCATTTTATAGCGGGATTGAATGGGGTAGATGACAAGTTCCCGGTGGACGATTGGAACCTACTGATCCCACAGGCGCTCATTACGCTCAACTTGCTACGCGCATCGCAGTACCCAGCCAAAACTATCGGCATACGAGCTCAGGCGCGGGATCTATGACTACAACAAACACCCACTAGCCCCTATGGGCTGTCGGGTGATTATTCACGACAGAGCTCAAGAACGAGGCGCATGGCAGGACCATGGGACAAGGGGTTACTACATCGGACCGGCCTTGAAGCATTACAGGAATTACACATGCGTCGGGGAGGCCAGTCGCGCTAACAGAATCAGCAACACAGTGGCTTTCTTTCCCAAGACTGATATGCCCCATACCTCTTCTACAGACCGGCTGCTCATGATCCTCCAAGACCTAAAGGAAGTTACCAGTAAGCCCCATCCACCAATCCCTTATATGGAACAGGGAACCCAAATGAATGAGGCCCTTTGGAGTATACAAGATCTTTTGCGTATGGGAACACACAAACCGATCACACAACAAAAACGGGATGGGCCCAAAGACGCACCTAGTGAGACATCCAAAGGCTCACGCAAACCTCCAAGGGTGTCAAATGGGCCCAATACAAAATCAACCAATAAGCCCAGAAATGAACGCGAACCTCCAAGGGTGCCACCTACGCAACAACGCAGCGCCCGCCGGGGACACCCCTGGGCCGTGGGCACGATCATAAGAAAGAAGTTCAACTCAGGGTGGTATGAAGGTGAAGTCATAAGCTATGACCAGACCAATCAATACTACAAAGTAAGACTCACGGATGGGGACATTGCCGACTACACACACGGTGAAGTGTCCCGGTACTACAAATCAGATCAATACTACTCAAAACCCAAACTTAAACCCACGGCACTAATGGGAATTTACCCGCGCGATCCGGCCCATTTCCCTGTACCAAAACAGGTCCTACGAGCAAACAAATCAACATATAGACCCCAGCTCGCGTGCGGGGGGTCCATATGGGATGATGACTTGAACAAGTGGGCTGCATACCGCGATCTAATCAAGCACCCCAAAGCAGCGATACAGGAGTTATGGCTCAAGTCAGGTGAAGACGAGTTCGGCCGACTATTTCAAGGGTTCCAACCCAACAATGTGGAGGGGATGGATGTATTGGATTGGATCGATAGACATGCAGTGCCCATACATAAGAGGGTCACTTATCCCCGATACACAGTCGACATACGCCCCGAGAAAACCGACCCCTACAGAACGCGCATCACAGCAGGGGGAGACCAACTGGAGTACCACAGCGATGTGTCCACCCAAACAGCAAATATGGAAACCATAAAAACTCATTGGAACAGTGTGGTATCTACCCCAGGGGCTAAGTACTGTACCGGTGACATTTCTAACATGTACTTATGCTCCTCACTTGACGAGCCCGAGTTTGTAAAGTTCAGGTGGGACATGATTCCCCCTTGCATCAGGGCCGCTTACAGCCTAGAGGGGCTCAAGTGCGGTGACTATGTCTACGCCCGAATCAAAAAGGCGTGGTATGGGCTCAAACAAAGCGGCAGAATTGCACATGATGACCTAGTAGCGCACCTACAATCATACGGATATCGAAAGGCACCCCATACAGAGGGACTATTCCTCCATGACGAGAGGGACATCAGTTTCACCCTAGTCGTGGATGACTTTGGAATAAAGTACGTCTGTCAGGAAGATGTGGATCATCTAGTCACAGCAGTCGTAACCAAGTACACCTTCAAGGTTGACTGGACACGAAAACAATACGTGGGGGTCCACCTACGTTGGGACTACGACAAACGCGAAGTCCAATTGTCCATGGATAGTTACGTGGAACAAGCCTTAAAGGAATTTGAACACGTGCGCCCCCCACGTACGTACGCGGGACCATCACGAGCGGACGTGCCCGCATACGGCGAAGAAAATACAATACGCAAAATTCGAAGACTCGACCACGCTGACCGACAAAGAGATAAAATTCATACAACAAGTCACCGGAAAATTTCTATTCTATGCGCGGGCAATCGACAACACGATGTTACACGCACTCAACTATATTGCATCAGCCAAGAACAACCAAACTGCGCTAGCGGCCACAAAATATTTCCTCAACTACGCAGCATGCAATCCTGACGCCACCATCATCTACCAGGCCAGCGACATGATACTCCGGGTTGACAGTGACGCAGCATACATTGTGTGTCCGGGCGCCAAGAGCCGAGCAGGAGGATACCACTTCCTTGGTGACGCCAAGGACGATACATTCAATGGACCAATCCTTGTGTTAGCCAAGATCATCAAGAATGTGATGGCGTCTGCAGCGGAGGCCGAAGTAGCATCGTTATTCCTGAATGCAATGGAAGCATTACCCATTCGACAATGTCTGATTGAACTAGGCCACCCACAGCCGGCCACCCCACTTGAAAACAGATAATAATACAGTGGAAGGCATATTAAATGGCACAATCAAACAAAAAAGGTCCAAAGCTATTGATATGCGATTCTATTGGTTAAAAGACAGGGCTAAACAAGGGCAATTCAATATTTTCTGGGAACCAGGAAAATATAATCTGGCTGATTACCCCACCAAACACCATCCTGGCAGCCACCATAAAAAGGTAAGACCGATATATCTGTACAAACCGGATAGTCCAAGGACCATCCAAGGGTGTATTGGATTACTAAATCAGACGTGATAACATACGCGCGAATATCCTTGTCGTACACGCGGATAATATGCCGGTGGTACAAAATGGATATATGCCGGTGGTACAAAAAGGTACAATTCCAAGGTGAGCGCAATAAGTAAAAGTGAGGCGCAACCAATGTAATGAGGACCATAAGTAAATTATACATAAGCGCTGGTGAGTATCGATCGACACTTAAAGCACTGAGCAGAGGTACACAATATGGGAATCGAACTCACGACAAAACTCAAGCGATACGTGTATCCCCACACAAAGAAACAACAAATTAGTAATTGGGAGATATGGTCCAGGAACAATGTGATCATCATAATCTTATCAATAGCTCTTTCCAACACCGTAAAAGTCAAAATAACGTAAATACTCAAAGAAACTAACTAATTATACTACGATTGACAACTTTGGTCTTATTAGTGCCAAACTATGTCATTGTTGTTTGCAATTCCAGTATGAATATTGCTCATACTTTGGGTGGGGTAGACATGAAACAATATTGACAAGTCTGACGGTCATACTTTCGTCAGTATTAATTTTAGAATAATGTTTGTCCCTGGCCATGCATGTACCAAAATAGTGATTCCTAGTCACTTTTTGAGTGCAAATGTGTGGCATTGGCTGCAATTTCAGGATGAATGTTGCTCACGACGCATACTATGGTTTTTTGCTGAATATGAAACACTATGGACAAGAAGTCTCAGACTGATACTTTAGTCATTATCTATAAGTTAGTCCTACTACTAGTTAGTTTTTGAGTGCAAATGTGTGTCATAGGCTGCAATTTCAGGATCAATATTTCTCATACTATGGATGGAATACACTATTAAAGAAACTGGAGTAGTGACAAGCTGATACTTGCATTTGCTCAAGCTTAAGCCTCATTCATCCATTCAGGAAGAGTTTGTGGAACTATACTCTGAGACTGGTTTGGTTCTATCAGAAGATGACTCAGATTCCTCACCACTTCCCTCCTGCGGCTCACAATTCCCACGTTCCTTCCTGTAACATTGTACTAAATCAGATAATCTTTTAATGGGAAGACAATTGGTTTCTTTCAGAGGTGAAACCTGAAAGTATGGGCACCACAGGGAATGCTCCCCCACCTTACCTTTTTTGAAAATAAGATAGTAGCCCAGAACTCTATCATAGTGCTCGTATGCGTTGAAAAGGTACCTACTAACCTCTCCAATTTAAACTGGGCCGTTTTCACCAGCAGCGTAACGAACTTGTTCATTGATTTTGTAAATGGGATACAATACCTCTGGATCCGGTTCTTTCAACACCACACTTAGGTCGAAAGATTCCGGGGGACCTGCAAGTCTCAAAGGAAAATTTGGCAGGGTTACAAGGACGTTCATATGAGTTTCCGCCAAACATCTAACCTCTTCTTCCCTTTCATTTGAACCCTCTTTTTCACCTCTTTTACTCCTTTTGGCGGTCAAACCAGCATCCTTTGAATTACCCTTAGTTGTGTCGATTCTAGATTGTTTAGATTCGTTGGCCTTTTCTTTCCAACTCTTGGCGGTAACTGGTGATCCATGTTTGTTCTTTTTCCCCTTATTGAGATGGTTCATCTTGGCAACATCGTCACCGTCAACTTGAACCACCCATGGTGGGATGAATCCACGCTTGGCATGATTTGTATTATTGAAAGTGAACATAACCCATCCAACCAGGTAACTGTTATGTGATTGGTTGAACTTATTTATATCAACCTTTGATGTTTTGAAGCAATCCCAAGTTTCAAAGTCCGACGGTTTGTGAAAAACAAAGTCACAACCCTGGAGGTGTTTGAACGCAGGATTCAATTCTCCCGTTTCCTTTCCATAATTGTTGACAATGTTATCGTCCAGAAATTGAACTAGAAGGTTTTCCGACAATAGATCATCTGACTTTTCCAACAAATATCCGGCAAGTTTTTCCGTCAACGGTGTAAATATGGTACCCATTTCTGGAAGGTAGCTGTAGTGAATGAGTTCTTCAACCCAAGTATGATGTTCGACAACTTCCGGGTCAATTACGAATATCTCACGGAACACGTATGGAATGTGTTCCATAAAAATTCTTTGGTGCACCTCTTGTTGTGAGTTAACATCGTATTGAAGGAACCTTGTAACACAAGTTGTAACACAAGTTTGATTATTATGTTTGTCTTTCAAACCCAACAGTTCCAAAATGCCAGTTACAAATTGTTCCGGTGTATTTTCAAATTTGACATGGGCAAACTGTGTCTTAGTCAAAACCCCGGCCGCCGGGTAAATGTACAATCGATCATTCCTTTGAAAATAGGGAACATTTTCCTCGCTCAATTTGGGTACCATTGCTTCTTTTTGAAAACTCCTTTTGGTCAATACCAAATCTTCAATTGCTTCCATCACATGAGCGTAACCAAAAAAGCCATTGTGAGGGAATTTGAAGACTTTATGTAAAATTTTCTTACAAACATTGTCAATAAAACAATCAAAGGATGACTCAACGCCGTTGACTCAAATCATTGATGCGCATAATACTTGACAAATGAACAGATTACATGATGTTTCCAAAGAAAGGACCATGTTCACCCCAAGATTTGTGCCGTGATTGACAAATTTTGTAATCAACCATTGTTTCACCAAATATATGATTCCTTTGGTAACGTTGAAATGTGCCAGATCTATCTTTCCGGTGCCAAGTTTGCATGGTGACAGGGTGACACTGTCGTCACCAAGTTCGAAATGTATGTTATAATAGTTGGAAACTGTGTCCTTGTAGTTGAGGACGTAGTGGAATACCAATGGAGAATGGAGTGGTACTAACACTTTACCCGTTTCCGGAATGTTCGTGTCCCCTTGTCGATGAAATCCTACTGGCACCCACTTCTCCCCTGAAAGTACCGTGTTTCCCAAGACGAAGGAATTCTGAATTGATTCGGGTAAGAAATATTGATAGAAATCTTAGTGTGCCAAACGTTTTATGTCGAGGTGACGAAGATTTATGATTGTAAAAATTCGTTTCGACTTTCCTTGAAAGTGAACCCAAAGATTACAAATGACCTCATGAAATGCTGTTCTTCAGTTCCATTATATTCATCATCTTTTTGTTGCACACTAATGATCGGATTCAATTGCACCTACCAACTGTAGCCTGTTTGTGGATAAGGATTTTAAGCATTCAATACGCTACTTCTTAAAATGTTTGTCTAAGTCAACCTGATTGTAGCTATGACTCATTGAAACACGGAGTGAGAACTTTGCCATAAGGCAGTCCAAGAAGTTCTTCATTGAATTGACGTATTTTTTGGAGGCACGTGGAGAACAATTCTGGCCTTTGGTATGGAAACACAAAGCCTCAGACGTATAGTCTGCCCCTGGTGGATATTGTACATTCTTCATGTACCAAACCAAGATCTCACGGTACATTATCATGTATTTCTTAATTGTTGCGTAGTTCACGACGTTACGCCCATACAGAGAATCCACACCTGATTTGTCGTTAATATTCCGTAACAGTGACTCAAAGTTATACCACTTGTTCCTCATGTCGTAGTCCTTGAATCGCTTGCTCATTTGCTTCCTGGTCAATAATCCCAACACTCCAGTCACCCCATTGTCAAGTTTGTACAAAAAGAAATTCACTATCGCATCTATTTGATCGAATTAGGGCCCAAGTCACTGAACGTGGTATCAAATTTTTCTTCGTTACCCTTCCCTTCTTCTTTGCCGGAGACGTAGTAGACGTGGACTTCCTGAAATCTAGCCTAGGTTCGGATTCAATAATTTTGGATACAAGGTAAACCTTTGTCGTCAATGCAGTGAAACATGTTGTAACCTCCACACTGAGGTTCCTTATAAACTCATTCGTTCCATAGGACACACTACTCAGTGCCGCTTTAAGATTTATCAAGACCAAATAGCGATGTTTATTTTGATCGTAATCATTTTTTTCAATAGTATTTGGTGGTGGATATTTCAATCCACCCTTCTTACAATTTGTCCTTTTGTTATTTGAGTGTGGATCGGCCCCACGCTTCCGAGCACTATTAGTGGTAGGTGTCATTGGTAATGTCAAATGTTATCAGAATTCGAGACAATTTTTTCTGTTTGAAAACAATGAGAATCACTGTTGTGTGAACCAATTTTACCTAGGTTTCGAGCAAACATTGAATGAAAAAAGGATTGTACAACTTGAAACCTCTTTCACAAGAGATCACCACTCACGTAGCGATACAACTCTCTGCTTAAGAAAATTCAACGGTCGTACCGGTACACGAATTCAGTTATTCCCTATTTTTCCCAAAAATTCAAGGGATACTACGGATACAAAGTACGTAAGAATAACACTGTGCTGTGCAAAAATAGAGATTGATTATACAGTGTGATTTTGCAGTGTGATTTTGCAGTGTGATTTTACCGTGCTATTTTCACTGATTGCGAATTTGTAGTTTTTCACTTGCCATTCAAATCCACAAACCATTCAAATCAACAAACCTCATTATCCAACTTATCTGAGTAAAGTGTTGTTTCTTGCAACACTTCGTCCGAGAACGTGGGATCTGACCCTCTTCGTCACATGCCACATGTGACGATGTCACGAGCACAACAATCCGTTCTCAGATATTTCAGTCCAAAATAACAGCCTTGTTGTACTGCAAAAGAAGTAGAAAGCATTTGATTAGGGATTAGTTGCTGGAAAGATATTGTTTGGACTGCAGCCTTACATAGATGTCTCGAAAGCACAAAATCTGCATCACTTGCCTATATATCAACAGGAACAAGACCCTGTTTTTTGTGACGTAGGAGTTAGAAGTCTTCAAATCAACGGCAGATTCCGAGTCTTCTTCCGTGAAGGTGCGGCAAATTTTCCATTGGCACAATTGTCAACGAATCATCATTGAAGGGAAACAACAAATCTGTGGCAAACGGTACAAATGAGAGAGAAAGACAATGATAGGACTGGCCCCTGCATTTGCTTACTTGTCGTCTTCTTCTTATTTTCATAGGTCATAAATAAGAATCATTGGAACAACAACAGGACCAACACCAGCACAAATCGACGGCAACACAAATCAACGGCACCACAAATCGATCGGCGGCAGTAGTTATTAAATTCCTTTCGTGTCCAGCAGTACCAAAGCTACACAACAGCAGTTATTCTATTCGTACGAATCAATGAGTCCTGTATCAACGTGACTTATCATCGTCATGCGTGCACAGCCATTCCATCACGCAAAATGATCGGCAAGCGTACTTTGATTTTGTAAACCTACATAGTGAATCAAAGGCCAAGGTGTACGACAATTTGACTCAATTGCAAGCGTTACTGAAGTTGAATCTCGATCAGTGGAAAGAATCCAAGGTAAAGTTTATCACAAACTGGTTCAAAGAGTTGAACCACCTCAATAAACTTTGTCCTCCCAATAAACCTCTTGAGTATCATACAGTCAAATCAGCATTATGCCAAGCCTGTTATTCCAGCTTCCAACTAAGCAAACAATTTGCAAAAATCAATGACCCTGGTGGCCTGAATAGTAGCGTCACGGATATCCAAGCTGAAGCTGCTGCTATCCACAAGCTCAAGATCACTCTGTAACTCCAGACTACTTGTCTCGGCTCTCAGTCAGCAATGTCTGCTCCAAAATCTACAGTAGGAGCACATGTTCACGACTTTTCTTCCGATCAAGGGCACAATTCTAGCGAATATGCTCTTCCTATCAAATTTGAAGGTGACTATCAAGACTACGCGGTATTCAAGGCAGGACGTTTGCCTGATCCCACCACACGTTTACCGACTGGCATATGGAAGGCACTATCACGTCAAGACATGAAGAATTGGCTGAATTTTTCCCGCGAAGGCAAGAAAATAGTAGTTGCTTCCTTGCAATCTGAATTACTTCCTGACAGTCAACCGGACCCCAACGCCATTAAGCCCATCACTCGAAAGGCTTATACACACGATCATTCTGTTACGTTCGTTGAAGATGATACCTCAAGTGGTGATAACCATACCAATGCTTCAGAAGATCTACACCTGACTGTTGAAAATGATCGCCGAGGCATCTTCCACGCATCACTTGGTGTCTACAAGTCTCAGACCTCCTCCTCCAAGGACCAGCGACCCCTCAAGTCATCTGTGTCACCTGCTCATCCTGCCAGATTCCTCTCTGAGAACCCTGACATCCAATACAAAAGGGATGGTGACACTCTTGTGCCCATTGGAAAATCTTCCTACTTGGTTAATTTTCACAAATGGTACAAACCTGAAGACGACTTGACCTTACAGCACAAAAATCAAGTATCCACATATACCTATCGTGCTCATAAGGCTACTGTCTCCAACCCTGGATTCGCTATGGTTGACCGTGGTGCTAATGGTTGTATCATTGGTAATGATGCATGTCTCATCTCCAAGGATATCCCACCTCTGTATGTCAATGTCACAGGCATCAACAATCACCAGTGCAGAATATTCCCATTGCAACATGTGGAGCATATTCTGTTTCAAATATAGGTCCCATTATCCTCATTTTTAACAAATGCGCATACACAGGAAGACACCCCTCTATCCTGTCATCTGGTCAGATGGAAGCATACTTCTCTACTGTCGATGATACATCCATCAAAGCGGGCGGTGGACAAGTCATCACCACAACTGATGGATACGCATTGCCCCTCAGCAGTTGCCATGGCCTGCCATATCTCGCCATGCGCAAGTATACCACTGATGAATTCAACACACTCCCACATGTTATCATGACATCCAATAAACATTGGGACCCTTCCGTCCTTGATACCATCATCAGTGCCAAGGACAAAACTTTCCGTCAGAAGTATCCACCCCAACCACAGCAGCTTCCGTATCCCTCATATGATAAATATGGGAACCCACGTTGTCTTGAAGGCTTGGATATATCTGTATCCCCTGGTTCGTCTACGGTTACATCTCTCAGTTCGTATTCCAGTCAATGCACTCGATCGGCGTTTCTTCCTATTGATGATCACGGCATTAACAATCGCTCCTTCTGGCTTACTCCGACAGTTTATGACCATCAGGAATGTCTAGCTTGTTGTATTCCATCTCTGACGTCTGATACGGTTCTTGCCTTCCCTACGGCCTGTACCACTGATGACACACCCCGTGTCGCAGCTACACCTTGTGAATGTTATCCTAACAAGCATGACTACTTATCCCTGAAACCCTTCTTTTGCTGGGTTTCTACGGACCGCATGGAGGCAACCTTTGCAAATTCTACGCAATATGGTTCCTTAGCTGTTAGTCCAGATGGTAACCTCTTCAAACGCTTTCATTCTCCTCAACCGGCAATGAACGCTTGACCATTTAATGATGATGTATTGTCTGATGCCATGTACTCCGGCATCCCAACCATTGACGGTGGTTCCAAACTTGCACAAATCTTCTTTGGTCGCCAATCCCATATCATTCATGTTGAAGAGATGCATACCACCGATGATTTTCTATCATGTTTCCAGAACTTCGTTCGAAAATGGGGTAGACTTTGTCTCTTATGTGACCATGGATCCTACTAGTCCAGTAAGCGTGTCATCGATTATCTCAAGATATTATGGACTGGACTTTGGCAGAGTGAACCTTATCACCAACACCAGAACCAATTCGAACGTAGATATCAAACGTTCAAACATATCGTCAATCGTGTCATGGACCGCACTGGCACACCTCCACATCTATGGTTGCTGTGTATGACATATGTCGCCGGCCTCCTCAATGTTATTTCAGATCCTACTCTATCTGATAAACAACCAATCTTCATTGCAACCGGTTCTCTTGGTGACATCAGCGCATACATCAGTTTCTTTTGGTTTGAACCTGTTTACTTCAAGACCAATGATTCACCATTTGGTACCCAGTCTACCGAACGCCTCGGTCATTTTGTTGGCATTGCCGAACATGTTGGCAACGGCCTATGCTTCCAGATCTGGGACCCTGTTACCAACAAATTGCTTGACCGTTCTGGCGTTCGCTCAGCTCTTAGACCTGAATCGCGCAGTAAACAAGCGGGCCTATCTACCGACGATTGTTTCATTGCGTGGCATAAAGCAAAGGATTCATCAAACCGGCTGTATGCAACCGGTGACGCACCTATGATCACAAAACATGGGGAACATACAACTACGGATGTCTCAACTGAAGAGTCCAAACCACACAACGTCCCAACTGCTCCTACTTCTGCAGAATCCTCCACGGACTCCGACACCAAGACAAGTTTCGATAATCCTGCGGCACCTGAAGAAAACAATCCTACGGCACCTGACGAGCACCACACTGTGGCATCTGCTACCCAGCCACCTGGTGACAGCAAACCTACGACATCTGGTAATCAGTATATTATCAAACCGCCTGCCCACCCCTTGTTACCAAGCTTTCTATACAAGAAAGTTGACAACAGCCCAAGCTGGTCCCCCTCTCCACTCCCTAACAACTATGGGAAGAGTTTTGATGGTCCTCCGACAACACACATCTTCAGCAAGACATCCAATGGCGTTCTCCTTACTGAAGATGATTTTGATTCACCAGAGCTAGCATACTTTGATGTTAGTGACGTCACGACTCCACACCCCAACCCTGCTACTCCTACAGTAGACCCATCACAGGTAGTTGTTACGGACGTAGAAGGGAATGCGCAATTCGATGATGATAGTCAACCGCTCACCATCCCGACCATCCCAATTGCCAACCTACAAGGCAGATCTTTCCTTGTACCCAATCCCGATGGTACTCGGAAATGCCTTACCATCATTGATGTAGAAGACAGTCTTGAACGCAATAAAGATTTCATCAAATTCAAGTGCAAGCACTCTGATGAAGAACTTGAAGATATCATTGCATACAATGATGTCATGAACTACATCCATTGTGATCCGACCCAAGAAGATGGCAAGCTTTGGTCTTTTTGCCAAATCCTAGGACACCAAGGTCCATTGGATAAAAAGCACCCTCAGTACAAAGGCTCCAAGTATAACCTTTGGATTGAATGGGAAAATATGGAACAGACATATGAACCATTAGCCAACATTGCGGCCGATGATCCTGTTACCGTTGCCAAATATGGGAAAGACAACATCATGCTTGACCTCCCAGGTTGGAAACGTCTCAAACAAATCACCAACCTAGCACGACGAACCAAGAAACTTGATCGACTCGTGCATCAAGCCAAACTTCAATCTTTCCGTACCGCTCCGCAATATCAATACGGATTCAAGGTACCCCGTAACCACGAAGAAGCCCTCCAATTTGACCAGGCCAACAGGAACCACAAATGGGAAGACACCATTACTCTTGAAATGGAACAACTCAAGGAATACAATACCTTCATTGACAAAGGAATGTATAAGGCAAGCTACATTCCAAACGGGTTTCAACAGATCAAGGTACACATGATATATGCTGTCAAACATGATGGTAGACACATGGCTTGTCTTGTTGCAAATGGAAATCTTACTGAAGCTCCTGTCCACAGTGTATAGGCTGGTGTCGTATTGCTTTGCAGACTACGTATGTGCCTGTTCCTAGCTGAACTGAACAGCCTAGAGCATGGGGTACAGATATAGGAAATGCTTATCTTGAAGCTGTGACTTGTGAGAAAGTCTGTATCAAGGCAGGCCCAGAATTCGGACCACTAGAAGGTCATCTCTTGATCATCTACAAGGCTCTATATGGACTTAGATCATCGGGCAAGTGCTTTGGTGATTTACTAGCAGCATGCCTTATTGAACTCGGATTTGAAAGATCCCGCGCCAAACCGGAGATCTTCCTCAAGCCTGGAATGAACAAACATGGGGAGCGTGTATATGAACTCATATGCACATATCTCGACGACCTATGTCTATGCATGGCTGATCCCAATTTGTTTCTGGAGATCCTACAGTCAGAGCCATACAACTTCAAACTGAAGGGATCCGGGCCTATGAACTTCCACCTTGGATGTGGTTTTGAACGTGATGAACATGGCATTCTCTGCATGAACCCAATCAAATTCATCGAGAAGATGGAAGCATCATATGAACAAATGTTTGGATGCAAACCTAACACTAGGTTCCAATCACCCATTGCCGAGAACGATCATCCTGAATTGGACTCATCAGCATTCCTTGAAGATACTGGTATCCAGAAATACCAAAGCATGATTGCATCACTTCAATGGATCATCACTATTGGATGATTCGATGTACAAACCGCTGTAATGACGCTTTTGAGTTTCAGAGCTCAACCCAGAGAGGGACATCTTGACCATGCCAAACGTATCTATGGGTACGTCTCCAAGTTCAGACATTTCAAGATCAGGTTCAGAGAGGAACCTCCAGATTTTATATTGACTGAAACGGACATCATTGATTGGTCCAACACCGTCTATGGGGAGCATTCTGAAGAGCTACCTGACGACGCTCCTGCACCACTTGGGAAGACGGTAGTGTTGACACACTTCTACGATGCAAACCTTGTGCATGACATTCTCAGTGGGAAGGCTGTAACCGGCATCCTTCACTTTGCAAACAAGACTCCCATGATGTGGTGGTTCTCAAAGAAACAAGCTACTACGGAAACAGCCACATTCGGAGCGGAATTTGTTGCAAGAAGAACTTGCATTGAGCAAATTGTTGACCTATGTCACTCATTCCGATATCTCAGAACACGAGTCTATGACATCTCCTATTCATGGGGAGATAACAAGAAGATGATTCAGACATCAACCTTCCCCTACGCGAGGATGCATAAACGCCATCATATCCTATTGTATCACTACGTGCAAAACATGATAGCGAAAGGCTTCATCCGAATGCTGCACATTCCTGGTAAGGATAATTGTGCAGATATCCTCACTAAGCATTGGGGACACTCAGTTGTGTATCCACTGCTCAAGCCCGTCTTCCACTTCTGTGGAAATACTGGCAATCTCCTACGAGATGATGGAAGCATCATGTAAACGTGATGACCTTCACAAGGAAACATGGAGAGTATTAAATTCCTTTCGTGTCCAAAAGTACCAAAGCTACACGACAGCAGTTATTCTATTCGTACGAATCAATGAGTCCCGTATCAACCAAGTAATCAATTCCCATGGCATACCAATCCCCACGGCGCATCGATTCCCATTGCGTATTAGCGGTGAGCAATCCATGATTTCTAATACTGCCCTTGTTCTTTGGTGAGCAAACTTTGATTTCGAGAAATATCACACGGCCTACGGGAGCAATTCCTGATTTTATTGATAAACATATCATGGAATCTTCCTAAGAGAACAAGAGAAAGAAACCGTTGTCAGAAGCTTCTCACACAATATATATATATGGTCAACGATCAATGCATGTACGGAAATAATCAGCGAGTAATCTCATCACTACACAACAGCAGTTGCAACGTATTTCACCTCAATAAAAGAGATATCTTGCATTTCAGCAAGATTTCACTTTATCTCATACTTTTAACATTCAACTGATTTATATCCCAAAATTCACACTAGTTGCTACCAACTACCTGTAATCTACATTACTAAGGTCTGTCTCACTATATCTGAACAAGTTCACAGTAAGAAGAGATCTGGCGTTTCCATAGTCTCGCCTGTAGTCCGATTATCTGTTGCCGAAAGTATCCAACCACAATTGTCACACGTAGATTACAATCGTTTGTCTACTAACACGCTAACACAGCAGTGCTGCTCTTCAGAAGCCTTTGAATCAGACTCTCAACGGACCGGATTCAGAAGGAAAATAATAACAGTGTGAGATACATAGACAATGATGCCCACCTATTGCATTAATGATGATGTATTTGCTCACTTTCGTTTTTCTTCTCTATATTGGCAACAGGAATTGACAGCAACGCAAATCTTTGGCAACACCAAATCAAAGGCGAGACCAAATCAAAGGCAACACCGAATCAAAGTCAACACCAAATCAAAGGCAACAACAACGGCAACATCACAGCAACAACACCAATTGACAGCTACAACAAAAGGAAGCAAACGGTGTACGTTGGTAGCATTTAGATTAGATTATTCTGTTGTTATTATTTACTCTACTACATCAATAGATACTCACCCATTTTGTTCAATTATTATATTTTTTTGGCAACAGCAAAAGCAACAACGGCTTCGACTCGATCAGTGGGATTCATTCGGCCACAACGGCAGCAACGGCAACAAATCGACAACGGCAACAACGGCAACAAATCGACAAATCAGCGAGAGCAACAGCAGCTAGAGCAACAGAGCAACAGCAGAGAGAGCAACACAACGGCAACCAATCGATCAGTGGGAATCATCTAGCCACAGCCACCAAACAATCACCAGCAATTTCTCTTCTCCTCCAACGGGGCTATTCAAATCAGCGAGAGCAACGACAACGCGGCAACGAATCGACGAATCGACAAATCAGCGAGATCAACGGCAACCACCGAATCGACAAATCGACAAATCAGCGAGATCAACGGTAACCACTCGATCAAGACCCACAGTAGTGAGAGCCACAGCCACCGAACAATCACCAGCGGCATCCGCATCCACATCCGCATCCGCATCGGCATCAACAGCACTCCTCCTCCTCCAACACATCTCGCGGCAGCGTATGATTCGACACATCGTCGGCAACAGCAACTGCAATCTTCAGCAATTTGTCTACTACTCCATCGGCAACGGCATCCTCGACAACCATGAGAAATCAGTTTTCAGAAAGAGCTATGAAGCAAAGAAGAAATAGGAAACATGAGAAAAGAAGTAAGCAGAGAATGTCTTCGAACTTTCTGAGGATTGCAGCACCGGGGTCAACGAGCCATGAAACTTATACAAGCTTGTAGGAGATAAAACCAATGAAGAAGGAAAGGAATAGGCGTTCTACTTGCAAAGATGGTGTCAGTACAATAGTGTTGAAAAACAAATACCAAACAAATGTGGTCAAAGGTAAATACATGGAGACAAGTTGGGGTAGCAAAATAGGAGGAAAGAAGAAGTATAAACTGGAACAGGCTTTGTTGATCAAAAACTTTGATACGTTGGATAGTACAAAAGATGAGCATATTCTTGCGTTTGACGATATAAATCCGTCGTTGCGCATTTTTGCAAAAGTTTCCAGAAAATTTGCAAAACAACACCTGGGTTCAAAGAAGAATATCAAAGTTTTAAGAAAGTTTGCTCTGGAAATTGTTGGAGCCAAACCGACAGTTGCCAGAGGTCAGAAGCGTGGCAGTGTCAACGATGATTATGCTATCATTGGAATTAGACCAGAAAGATTGTCTTCCAATAATGGTGTGTATGTATTCAAAAGACATGTGAAACCAAACATGAAACTTGAGCTCAAAGAGACAACAGTAGAAATTGTGAAGCATATGCATCATAGTTTAACTGACGTGGAACCATTTGTTGAGGATGAAATTGATGTGTTGTCTCAGATTCTTTCTCGTACAAAGCTCAATACCATTGTGCAGCAGGCATTAGCTTTTTCAATTGGTCGCAATTACCATTCTTGATGCCATGTTGATGATGATATGTATTATACTAGGTTGACAGTCATTGCTCCAGCGGGAGTGCCTGCTCATGAAGTGATTTATTATTTTGTCTTCCCAATGTACCATATCAAAGTTCCGTTGCATTCTGGGGATAGTCTGCTGTTTAATCCACTAGTGTTTCATAGCTGTTCGAATCCCAAATATGAAGGGTGTTATATTATGAGTGCCTATGTATCGCGCAAAACTGTACTAAGAAGTGATCCATTATAATAATAACTTGCTACTCCGCATTTTGTGCAACGCCGTTGCAGAAAATAGAAAACGCAAAATACACATGAAAAGGGGGGTACGACTGTACTACCGTACTACTAGTATACAATCCAAAATACGGAAAAAGGGCATTTCATGCAACGCCGTTGCAGAAAATAGAAAAATGCAAAATACACATGAAAAGGGGGGTATGACTGTACTGTACTAGTATACCATCCAAAATACGGAAAAAAGGAATTTCGTGCAACAACATTGCAGATACCAAAAACCCATTTTCTGCAACGGCGTTGCAGAATAGTGGAAAAATGAAAAATACAGAAATCAATTTAAGTACAAATATAACTGATAATAAACTTGTTCGTTCAAGTCATGTGCTGTTTTCACCATCTCGTACTGTTGATTGTAAATCCTTCTTTTCCAATGCAGCCATTGTCTCACGGAAATTAAACAACCATTGTTCACAATTTCCCAGCACAAAATATTGGTCAGGACTACCATGGTTTCTAACAACGGCAGCTTCAGACTCAATGGCGTTGCAGTCAAACAAATACAATTTGTTCCGCAACTCACCTTGCTTTACCAACGCATACTGGTGTTTTTTTCCTTTATCCCTCTTGCTCGGTATGGGGTCTGCAGAAACAAAGCAACGAGCAACGGCATAATAACCATCGTGCACGAATTCAAAACCACTAACGGAGCTACCCAAGGGGAAAGGACCTTCAAGGTAAAGCAGGCACAGAATCTGACATGGATAAACTTGCAGTCCACGCCCATTGAGGAGGTTGAGTTGAAAATTAGCCCAGTCATAGTATACATTAGACAATTGTCCAGAATCAGACTTTAACCATGGGTGGGCACGAAACAATAATTTCATCTCACGATATTTGCCATACCTCTTGTGCTCTGTGGTTCCAAAAATCTTGCTGGTGCCCACAGCCAGAAGGACCGCGTCGCAACAAAATTTGAGAACATCCGATGGAAACCAGGGTAAACTTGCATTTTTTTCATCCCATTTCATGTAAGGGAGACCATTCATCACACCAATCCAAAATGAAGACCCAGCTGATCAACCACCCACCTTAGGATGATTTGGTCCGGTTATGGGTCTATGTTTGAACAAATCAAACTCACGGTCAAGTTGATCAATAGTTTGATACTCCATCACTTGGTTGCAAGTTTGCTTGATTTGTTGTCGGTGAAAATTACGGACTTTGTCGGCATCAAATTCGATTGAAAAAGCCGACGAGAAAATCACAACGGAGGTGCGAAATACGAGATACGAATATTCCGCCAATCGAGGCTTAGAATCAAATGCACCTCCACTACTTGGAAATCCTTAAGTGGTAAAAATGATATCACCTAAGGCTACAAACTAAAAGAGGATAATCGGTTAGTAACAAGACATCTCCAAAGACCTTACCAATAAGTGAACACTTGGAACGCTTAACAAGTATACTCGTAAGAATGTACTTGATATCCCGTGAGGAAATTACTTATTGCAATCAAGAAAATCAATACCGATACCAGACGGGCCTCATACCTAGCATACATACCACGAACAAGCATATGCCCCATCGAGTAAATCACTTAACCTCGCAAAAGACCAATACCATCGAATGACTGATACAGTAAGACCGATACACGACACTAACACACAAACAACAACAGTATAGGTACGATGAAGATGACAGTAACAAATAACCGGAGAAGATCTCTACCACGTAAAATTACAGCAGAGAGCCCCGAATATACGTAGTAAAATAAGAGCCTCTCTCTGAGCTCACATCTCTTTAAATTTTAACATCATATACCTTTGGTCGATTTTTAGAGTTACAACAGGTTATAGAGCCCTTATACCTTCCACTAACAAGTGGATACCTTAAGCTACCTATCTCCGCCCCGTACAGCACCTCCACTGTCGGTCACAGCCAGAGTATACTTGGTACGGGACTCGCATCGCCGGGCTGTATCAATAGACCTCCCGGCCTCTCTCTCTTTCTCCTTTTTTCCCTTCCTTGCTCGCGTATCAAGGGGTGTATCTACAGATCCTTCTACCAAGAATCTTCTTCTGTAATACACGACCAAGAAGCGCACGTCTCAAGGGGTGTATATCCAGAACGTTCTACCAAGAATCCCCTTCTGTAATACACATCCAAGGACGATCGACGATTACCGGTTAACCCGTCTTGTTTCTACGACTCCGACATTGCCGGTTAATAACATCGCATCATCGCCAAGTACGATCAAACGATCCACAAAGAATCTTCTTCTGTAATACACACAAGGTCGCTCGATTCAAATAACACACTTCTACAAGTACAACACCGCAATTCCTGATTCGCCGATCAAACGCTTACATTCATTGAACGACAACGGAGGACGATTTCGATCTAACCTTCTGTGATACACATCCAAGGCCGATCGACGATTACGACGATCGCATGATTACGATTACATTGAAACAAGATAAAGACTGCCGTCGTCTCTAAATCATGCCGCCTGCACCTCCATTTGACTGGAATCAAATCCAGGAAATTGCAATCCGATTTGGGACATTCAACACCAAAGGCAATGCCCACAAACATGTGGCCCTCAACGACTCATTCCACCATGATCTAGAAGACACTGCTGGCCTGTTCCTCACAGACGATGACGCCGACACCGACACCGAAGGACCCAAGACGCTGATTCCAGATCCCGTTACCATGCTCAAGGAAATTATTGTAAATGCAATCATGGATATCATCCCCCCCAAGGAACAAACTGAGATCAATAAGGGACACATATCCACCCTTTTTGCAGACGCTTGTCTCTGGTATGTTGCTCCAAACAAAACGACGAAGAGAATCAGAAACAAACACTCGATGGACAAGGCAGGAGCACTAGCCATCGAACACGGACAAGACACCCTCCTCATAGAAATCAGAGCACCACACTGGGGCTTCAAACCAAATTGGGATGCAGTACACTTTGACGAGGTCTATGATACGAAAATCTACAGCTTCCCTGAAACAAACGGCAACGACAAAGATGCCACAGCTACACCCTCCATACCCACTGCAGAAGGCGCCGACATGCGGCAATTGACAATCCTACTACAGGTCAACAATGGCAACAACAATAACAATGCCCGTGCCAACCACCAAGCGACACTTGACCTACCATGGAATCCAGCAACCTTACCACCACCAGTTAAGGAGAGATACTATAGGAGAGATGAATTCCTCACCAGAGATGATATGAAAGACTTTCCAATCACCTACATGGACTCATCGGGAAATGCAACAATTGTCAGGCAAAACTACTATCTACACAACCTAGGCAGTGGTAGAAATGACCAGCGCCTGATCACCAGAAGTGGTGATTGCTTTGATCTAACCAGAGCCTCTGATAAATCCAAGGAAGCCGCGAGAGACAAACTGTTTCTCTCAGGATTCCCACAACTAAAGGATTCAACCCATCCTCAGGTTAGAAAATGGTACAGAGAAATCACTGCTCCTGCACAGCGACACCACATCTACATCCACCCATACTACCTCTACAGGTGTGAAGCTGATCATCTCAGAGGATTTACCATCGGAGATAGCCTCCCACATGATCTACCTGCAAGATATGAATTGGCGATTCACGAATGGGGCAATCTAATCTACACTGCACTCAGAACTGATAAGATCATCCCTGACTCATGTGGAAGAATGAAGTCCACCATTCAAAGCTTTGAAGGGGGACAAGGTTACAAAGCTCTGTCCACAGTCATTGCTCAGACGCATCCCAACTCCAAAAGGCCATCCAATGCAGGTAGAATGGTCAGAAATCCTCCAAATCAAGATGCAAATGAATCACTTGAAGAATACTACTTCCAATACAAGGATTATTTGAGACTTAGAGTTTTCCTCCAAAATCAACCCAGCACCATCAGTTAAACAGAAGAGGTCAGCAACATTATTGAAGGAACCACTCTCTCACATGAACTCTTTGAGAAAACAGAAGATGAACGTGATGCAGATGACCAATTCAAGCGAGACAAATACAAAGCAGGTAGGCTCCTACAAACCCTGCAAACATATGAACAAGAGATAAAGGCTGAAAAGAAGTACAAGGACAAAACCTACAAATCAGGCCTACCCAAGCAATTACCCACAGGTCCTCAACAAAGTGATAGGTTCCAAAAACGCGCAGGCAACAATACTGTCAGAACACCTTCTACTCTGACTTCTCACTCAATCAGCCTGATTGAATCACTTGGATACCCTGAGATGGATGAAGAATCTGACAATCCCTTCCTCCATCAAGCATATTGCAATGCCATCACTGCATTCGATAAGCAACCCAGTCTCTTTGACACATCCAGAAAATGCATTGTTTGCCACACGTCCGGTCATAATTTTGATAATTGTCCTGCCTTACAAGATGTTGAGTCCCTTAAGAAACATAGGATTGCCACGGCTGTTTTTCTGAGCAAATGCAATAGAGAAACCCAACAGCTCTTAGATTCTACCCAACAAATCTCCCAGATCAACATTGAAGATGAAGATCAAGATGAGGTCCCCCCAGATGAGGCAACAGAAGGTCAAAAATTTTGCCAAGGCCAAGAATAGACAGTCTTTCTTGCAGCCACATGACAACACCTCAAGATGAACCTCAAGGATTTGACAATGCCACAGCCCCACAAGTGGACAGCTTGTGTCCCTCCTTGGACTCCAGCAGTGTCAGCTCCTACGAATCTTTTCAGATTGGTGCTGTCAATCTTCTCCATAGAGATAGCCTACAACCTTCAATTCCAATTGATGTCTACTGTGATATGGAATCACTTGAGGTTACAGCCCCTGTACTGGAATCACACCTGGAGACCAATGGAGATCCCAACTTTGACAGAGACAATCCTATCCCAGTTGATACCAACCATGTCAAGAATCTTGTCCCTTCAGATCCTATTGCAGCTGCAGCATATTTCCAACAAGGTGTCAGAGCGCAGATTGATACAGGTGCCAAAGTTTCCTGCACAAACCTAAAGCATATCCTGCGTGACTACAAACCTTACACCAAGCTGAGAAAATATCCGGTCAGGCTCACAGCAGCAATAGGTGGAAAGGCAGCCACCTGAATTCCAGAAGGATCTGGCTACTTGCATATTCCAGCACCCAATCACATAGGCTATCTAAAAGTCTTCTTCTATTATTCTCCCTCCCTTTTGACCACATTGCTGAGTGAGAATGACCTCTGTGGAATGACATCACGAATGAGACATCAGTTCAGTGGGCAGTCCATACACAAAGCCTTCACTGACAACCTTGACTCATCTGTTCAACAAAATGGCAACCTCACGATTATTTGTCATCACAAGCAGAGCACTGCCAAAAGCATTGTCCTACATGGAAGCATCATTGATGGTCAGTGCTTCACACACCCAGTACTGATTCCAGACCTTGACTTTGCATCCCCATATGCTAATTGTGCGACTTCCTCAGCATATGCTTTAGCCACTGACTTAGAGTTCAAGACAGCTTGTGATCTAGCCTCTAGAGAAGCCATTAGCAACTTCAGGTATGATACCTACACAAATCTTGTTACACTACAAAAATGCACTGAAGCCACCAGAACACAACCTGCTACCAGCAACACTCCTCTGTTTGATGCAAAATCCTTTTTTACCAAGATCGTTGACAAACATATCCCCATTCAAGCCATCAAAGCCAAGACATCAAAACTTCTCTGGCATCAGCAACTCGGACACCCATGTGATGACTTCCTATACAATGCTCACAAGCACATTTTGGGCGTACCAAAGTTCCAACGGCAAACCAGTATCCTTGACCAATGCCCAACTTGTATCCAGTGTAAACAAACAAAACATCCTGCTGGATCCCATTCCACACGAAAGGCCACCCAGCCCTTTCAGGGCTTATCTATTGACTTTGCTTTTTCCGGCGCCAGATCCTCCAACAGTAAACAAAAGCATGACTACGAAGGCTTTCATGGCGAGACAGCTTGGATCCTCATCACAGATCACTACACTGGTATGAAATATGGTGATACCAGAATCTCCAAAGCAGCACCACTCCATTGGCTCAAACATTTCTTCTCCCAGCACAACCCAGCTTGTGCCAACAAGTATATCTCAGTTGATCAAGGTGGCGAGCTCTATCATAATCCTGATATCAGAAACCTCCTCTCTGCGTTTGGATACTCCATTTTCCCAACTGGTGCTGATGCTTCTCACCAGAATGGTACAGTTGAAAGAGCCCACCAAACTCTAGCTAACTCAATGAGAGCCATGCTCGCTGGTGCAAATTTGCCCATCAAGTTCTGGCCTTTTGCATTCTATCATGCCCTGAGGTTGTCAAATGCATTCCTTGAAGGCACCCAGCACCATTCACCATTGGAATTGGCAACTGAACATAAGGAAAATCTTGCTGACTTCCGAAACCTTTG
The DNA here is from genome assembly GCA_037355745.1 of Pseudo-nitzschia multiseries. Taxonomy (NCBI): domain Eukaryota; phylum Bacillariophyta; class Bacillariophyceae; order Bacillariales; family Bacillariaceae; genus Pseudo-nitzschia; species Pseudo-nitzschia multiseries. The sequence goes on from CM074791.1 coordinate 8,548,757, forward strand.
GCTGCAGAGTTTGGGTTAGACCTCCAGGCAAGCGATCCATCAAGCTCAAACCCAATGCATGCAAGGGAATATTCCTGGGTTTTGTCCCATACACTACCAGAAACATTCTTTGGTATGATACTGAGACGCACAGAGTCAAGATAGCCACCCATGTCGGGTTTGACAAAGGCATGAATGAATTACCACTTACTGACCTTCCTACCAATGTCAAGCACTTGCTCAGGACTGATGACAACATTCAACTTCCCGTGGAACCAAATGAGGTGTCATCCAGTGATTTTCAATTCTCCATCTCACCTTTTGCCGATCTCACCAACCTCAGGCTCCCTGTTTCACGTTCCTGTGCTGACCAAGCCTTTGGCCTCCGATATGCAGATGATTTGCTACTTGGCAGAGCCTATGTCACAGATATCCTTCCCAAAAGTCCTGCCTCCAAGCTTTTCACCTCCCATAAGAAGTCTCTCTCCAAACTACGAGGCGCCTATATTGTATCTATCAATTACAACCGTGTGTTTACTGCTGCTGATGTTACCTCAGCCTTGCATGAATCACACGCTCAAGGGGTGAGGGATTCTTCAATAGATACACCCATTACCTTTGCACTTGAAGAGAAATTGTCTATGAAAGAAGTCAGGAAACACTCAAATGAATATGATTTATTTGCCCCCAATACTTCTTGGAAGGAACCCACTGATGAAGAAGACCCACCTTTTTTGGACCGGATTTCATCCATCAAGACAATCAAGCAAATTGGCACCAAATACAAGAACCTCCTCCAATCCAGAATCAACCAAGTTGATAGCACTACAGCACTCCATGCATCCATCCAGAAACACTTGGCACCAACTGAAGATGACATGGACATTGCCATCTCAACTATTGACATTGCTTCACTCAGAGCCATCACAAAGCTTCATAAGCCAGGCAATCATGCATTACCACTAGACGCAGATTCACTACCGACTGAACAAATTGAACTCTTAATCAAGGCCATCAATTCAAAAGCCACTACACCAGAAGAACAAGTACTAGGGCACTTCACTCACAGAAACCTCAAGTCATTATCCACATGGACTGAATGGGAAGCTGGAGAACGCAAACAACTTGATCAGTTTGAAGACTTAGAAATATTTGGATCACCAATTCCATATCCGAAGGATCCAGGATCCATTATTCTCAGACCCCATTGGCAATACAGTGTCAAAAGGAATGGTGTCCGCCGCGCAAGACAGTGCTGCAATGGAAGCAAATATGCAGCTCCAACCCTGCATGCCATTGCCATGTCATACTCTTCGTGTGTTGAGCATCCTATCCAAAGATTGTTCTTTGCCATTGCAGCAAGCCTCAATCTCAAAGTCTATGGGGCAGATGCCCAAGACGCGTTCGGCCATAGACCTGGACCTGAGATCCCAACCTTCATGACTATAGATGATGCATATGCAGACTGGTACAGACACAAGCATGGCAAAGATATAGACAGAATAATGGTGCTCCCAGTTCTTCGAGCACTTCAAGGCCACCCAGAATCAGGTAGACTCTGGGAGACGCACATCAACAAGATCTTGAAAGGTCCTGATCTCAACTTCAAGACCACCACTCATGACAGAACAATCTATACGACAGTTTTTGAAGGTGAAACAGTCTACATGCTGAGACAAGTTGATGATTTTGCATTAGCTTGCACATCAGAACCCATATCCGACAAGATCTATGACATCATTGGTGCAAAACTCAAGCTACCTAAGGAAGATGTAATCCCCTTCACAAAAATGGGATTGCTTGAAGATTTCAATGGAATTGATGTCAAACAGACAGCTGACTACATTGAACTGTCCTGTGCAAATTACATTGACAGAATTATGACATCCCATGGTTGGGAAACTGATTCCAAGATGAAACCTCATTCCAAGCCATCAGCGCCATTATCAACTGAAGTGCTGAGTCAACTTCAATCACATACAGATGGACCATTAGAAGGCACCAAGGAACATGCTGAATTGCAATCCACATCTGGATTCTCCTACAGAACACTCTTAGGTGAAATGATGTTTGCATATGTCAGCTGCCAGCCAGACATTGGCTATGCAGTGACCCTGATGTCAAAGTACAGTTCCAATCCCACTGCTTTCCACTATTCCAGTCTGAAGAACATAGCTTGATACCTCAGAACAACCAGATATTGGGGTATTAGGTTCTACAGACCAAATGCTGAGCCATCACTGCCTTCAGGGGAACCATACGACGACGTAGTCCAAGATGCATCACTCCCGAAATTCCCTGAAGACATCAAACAAGCCAAATTGATGTGTTTTATTGATGCTGCATATGGGAATGATCCGAAACATCGCAGGTCCACCACAGGATATGTCTTCACTTATGCTGGTGGAGCAGTTGTTTACAGATCCAAAGCTCAGTCCCTCACTGCGCAGAGTTCCACAGAAGCTGAGTTCATTGCTGCAGTCACAGCAGGCCAAGACAGCCAGATATCTCAGGTCTATACTCAAGGAATTAGGATTTGTCCAAGTTGGCCCAACTCCGATCTATGAAGACAATGCATCAGCAATTGAAATCATAAATACCCAGAAGCCAACTGAAAGAACCAGACATATTGAAATCAGGTTCTTTGCTATCCAAGCATGGAAAGAAAATGGTGAAATCAAGATGATTCATATCCCTGGAATCATCAATCCTGCTGATGATCTAACCAAACCAATGGGATGGATCTTGCACGCCCGACACGCAAGATACATCATGGGACACTACCCAGGTTGAATCAGTCAACAGTATGCGCTTCGACGATTGCTACAATTGATTCGATCTGACTTTGAATCGGTTCGATCCATGTTAAATCACGCACGTTAAAACACAGAAGAACCACCATCCGATTCGATAACCGGCTTCGATCTACTCCGACAGTAATCCAACATATCATCCAAACTGGTATGTTATCATGTTGGATCAAGGGGTGTGTTGTCGGCCAAAAAAATACAACGCTTGTCGGCATCAAATTCGATTGGAAAAGCCAACATAACGAAACGACTGAGGTGCGGGAAGACGATACGATATACGAATATTCCGAAGACCAAAGCTTAGAATCAAACGCACCTCCACTACATGAAAATCCCTAAATGGTAAAACGATATCACTTAGGACTACAAACAAAAGGGATTAATCGGTTAGAAACAAGACATATCCAAAGACCTGACCAATAAGTGAACACTTGGAACCCTTAAGTATGTTCAAAAGAATACACTTGATATCCCGTGAGGAAATTACTTATTGCAATCAAGAAAATCAGTACCGATTCCAGATGGGCCTCATATCTAGCATATATACCACGAACAAGCATACGCCCCATCGAACAGGATACTTAACCCCAAAAATGACCAATAGCATCGAATGACCAATACAGTAAGACCAACACGACGCTAATACAGCAGCAGCAGTATCGGTACAATGAAATCCATACTAGTGAAAAAGACCAGGGAAGATCTCTACCATGTAAAATACAGCAGAGAGCCCCGATACAGTAAAAAATAAGAGCGTCTCTCTGAGCTCACATCTCTTTAAATTTAATCAATTCGTTATACCTATCCGGTCGATTTTTAGAGTAACAACAAAAATATTATAAGTTCGACATTAATTTCAATAAACAGGGTGAAATTACAAAGGGGGACCAGTGGAGTTCGACCCAAATATGCGCGTGATTCCAAAAGAACCCCGAATCTTGTTTGTGTGACGCACACACGACGAGCCAACAGTGTGCCTACAGGTCCGATAGTCTCGCACGCCGAGCCTCCTCACGCCTACACACCGACCTTGACAGTGCGCCCACGGGTTTGATAGATATGACGCAAGGACACGGCACAACGCGCCTACTTGATCGCAAACCAACTTGGACAGTGCGCTGTGACGGCCTACGGGCTCGATGGTCATAGCACGAGGACACGGCACGACACGCCTACACGACAGCCAACACAGCCTCCAACAACAAGCCAGCATGGTGACCTACGCCGAGTAATTCCAAGCCACAGCCAGTCCCTCTGGAAGCATCCCGGCTGCTCGGGACAACGCCTATGCTACCATCAATGGCTACTTTGTAGCCAACGCCAATGACCCCCTACTCCTAGGCCAACTCCTTGACCTCTTTGAGGCTCAGACTGTGGGCGCCCTAGGAATATTCGTGGCAGATACTTTTGGCGAGGCCCAACTCAGGCTGATGCATGGCCTCAGGAAGTACCCTGGTCCCTTAGTGCAACCCAGTGCCAACAAGGGCAAGGCCTTTGGGTACATGGATGACATCAAAGGTGATGCAGGGGAGTTGGTACTAGTCGACTCCACTATGCTAGCCCAGACTCCAGCCACTTTGGTACTCACCTTAAACCATCACCTTGCTGAGGTAGTAACCGGCCCACCTCGCCACCATTCTTACCTAATCCCCATGGTTCTAGGCGGGGATGCCCACATGGAAGTGGTCAATGCTTACAAGGTGTGCTTCATCCCCTTTGAGTTGGTACCCTTCATTCTAGGCAAGGGGCTCACCCCCCTCCAAGCCATGCGGATCATACACCATTTGCTTAGCAACCTAAGACTAGTGGAGACGTGCGCCCTTCTGCTTGACACCCTCTGGATAGCAAGGCACTATCCCCAGCATAATTGCCGGGGACCTCACACATCAAGCCCGGCCTCCATTTCTGGAGTGAGCTGGGCCTCACCTGGTACATGAAAAACCAGGTGCTATACCGGGACCTACCTGGCCTGAACAGGATCCCCACCATGCCAGGGAATCTCATGCTCACAGCAGCCATGACAGCCCTCACAGACCACCAACTTGAGCTCATTGAGGGCCTAGACCAGAGGCGCTCGCAGTCGGTAAGGGACACATGGGGCCCCTTGTACACCCAGTGCCTGTTGCTGCTCGGTGGGAAGCTAGAGGGAGCAGCCCTCCCACCCATTTACCAAGCTTGGGCCCAGAAGAGCAAGCACAACAAGAAGACTCACATGATCTTCCAGAGCCAAGTTGCCTCCTGCGCGGCTGAGCTGTTTATCCAGGCGCCCCTTGTTACCACCGCGGTACTCAAGAGGTTCCAAGATGGCAACTTCTTATATGGAACCGGCCCCTTTGATGTGGCCGATGGAATACTCCCCCTCACCTTCACCCCACCAGATGGATCAGCAGAGACCTTGAAGAGGGAACAAGAAGCAGTGGCCAGCAATGTGGCTGCCTATGGCACCATGATCTCCACAGAAGGTAATTCTCTCACCTTGGAGGACTCACGAGAGCTGCATAAGACCAAAGCCTACATCCCTGTGGATTGGACTGAAGCCACCACCCAGCTGGAGAGCTACCTGGCTGTCTTGGTAACCATTCTGGAGGTGAACCAAGTGGTGGTGCAAGGCTATCAGAACTGACTAATGAGGCTCAAACTCCAGCAAATGCCCCTACGAAGGGCCATCACAGACAAATTGGGAGAGCTCATCACCCCAGTCATAGTGGTGTACTACTTCCAGATTAGGCCGAGGGGGTGGCTAGAAGAACAATGGGGGTCTACCTTCCACGTCCCCTCCCCAGACTTTGGTAAGGACTTCCATGAATTCCAAATCACCCAGAACCTCCATTGGCTCCCCAATGTCTCCAATGTGGCGGCCTTGAGGCACCTCCGACGCACCTCTCAAGCCCCCACCAACATGGCCGGCAATGGCAACAAGACTGGCGCCCCCAGCGCTGGCACTGGCTCAGGCTCCACCCCTGGATCGGGCTCCATCCCCCCCGGGGGGGACGAGGGGGGACAAGGATACCACACCCTAATAGAGACCCGTGCCTAAAAGACAGCAGTCATCCAGTTGTTCGGAAATTGGGATCATCCAGGATGAGGGAGACCATCTGGGCTATGAAAGACATAGGAAATAGCCCCTGTCACGCCCGGATGGCCAAGAAAGGTGCCATTCATGGCATATCAAGGGATCCTGCTTTACCAACTGCAAACACATCTATGACCATGTCACCATCACCCCCAGCGAGCAGGACCAGATCTGGGAATGGTGCCAAGAGGCCTACAGTGGCTGACAGAGTGGCAAGCGCCCCCACCATGGCGCCTTGCCCTCCCCAACCTACCTACAGCCGGGGGGGGGGGGCATAACTACACAACAAGCATCTAATCACACATCATCTAATCCAACCTTACGAGTCACACATGAATTAGGTAAGCCCCAGAAACACGTTCATTTCTCACTTATTGATCCTCGTGCACCCGGGTATGTGCCTTCCATAGAAACAACCTCCACCGCAACTCCAAGGCCAGCCCCCTCAACACTTCCGGGGATCCCCTCCGCTCCGGGGGGCGAATTCCTATCCCAGTCAATCCCAATGCCTAGGCCCATGCCCCTAGTCACGACCACCAGCATGCCTAGGACCGAGCCCCTAGTCCCTGTGCCTCGGTCTGAGCCCCTAGTCACCCACACCTCATTGCCTCGGTCAGAGCCCCGAGTCATGCCACTACCTAGGGCCGAGTCCCTACTCACACCAGTTCATTTCTCACTTATTGATCCTCGCGCACCCAGGTATGTGCCTTCCATAGAAGCAACCTCCACCGCAACTCCAAGGATGGGCCCCTCCACACTTCTGGGGACCCCCTCCACTCCGGGGGGCGAATTCCTATCCCAGTCAATCCCAGTGCCTAGGTCCACGCCCCTAGTCACGACCACCACCATTCCTAGGTTCGAGCCCCTAGACACTGTGATGACCACTACCATGCCTAGGGTCCAAGCCCCTAGTCACCCACGCCTCATTGCCTCGGTCAGTGCCCCGAGTCATACCACTGCCTAGGGCCGAGTCCCTAGTCACACCAACAACAACCCTTGAACCGATGCCTAGGTCCGCGCCCCTAGTCACTACGGTAAAATGCCAGTCCACCCCCTCCACTTACCGGCTGGATTTGCACATAAACCGGGCAATCAAACTGTACCACCAGAGCACTAGCTGGGGGGACTTCATCCAGACCATCTGAGGACAAGGTGACATCCAACCTGGTGTGGGTACTCTCCCCCATCCAGCAGGTGGCCTACTAGACCAATTTGGGAAAGAAGGAACCCCAGCCTCTATGACCGGAACCCCTTGGGACCCGGGCAGGATTGCCGCAGCCATCAGCAGAGGGCCTCACCAATCCTCACACCAATGCATTGACTTTCTTCGAGAGGAATATGCAGACATGATGGACAAGCAACAATGGACTGTCCTTCCAGCCAACCTCATTCAAGATCTTCCTGGACTCTGGCTCAGCCCCCTCGGGCTTGTCCCCCAAAGAGGGTGCCAGCCACGAATGATCTCTGACTACACCTACTCAGAGGTCAATCAAGACACCATCCCCCTAGCTCCTGAAGACTCCATGCAGTTTGGTCGTACGCTTCCACGGCTCCTCACCCGGCTACACCGGGCAAACAACAGGTTTGGCCCAGTGTATCTGTCCAAGATTGACCTCGCTGATGGCTTCTACCGGGTCCGGTTGAAGCCGGAAGACATCCTGAAACTGGGAGTGCTGTTCGCTTCCCAAAAGGGAGAGCCTCCCCTCATTGGCATCCCCCTCACCAATCCAATGGGGTGGAAATCCAGTCCCCCCAATTTCTGTGTCTTTATAGAAACCATTGCGGACCTGGCCAATGCTACTCTAGCCACTGGACTAGCACAACCAAGGCTCCAGCCTCATCGCCTCGACCTCCTTTCTGAAGCCACTCCCCTTGACCTCGTTCCAACAGACGCCGGTCACCTTAGGGAAGCCACCCTACCAATGCGACAGAGCACCACACCCAGCAAGAAGCCGATTCGATACTGAGATGTGTATGTTGATGACTTCTGTGGGCTGGCACAAGGCAACAAATGGACCCACAGAGCCATCAAACGAGTGCTCTTCCAGTCCCTGGACAAAGTCTTCCGTCCTCTGGATGCCACCGACACCCCATACCATCAGGAACCAGCCTCCCTCAAAAACATGCTCCAAGGCGATGCTACTTGGTCCACCAAGAAAGTTATACTAGGTTGGCTCATCAATTCCATCAACAAAACCATCAGCAGTCTTCCTCCCCATCAAGTGGACCGGCTCCAGGAAATTCTTCATTTTATTGCACCAACCCAGCGCCATGTCCCCATCAAGCAATGGCACAATGTCCTTGGGGAACTCCGGTCCATGGCACTTGCCATCCCCGGCTCCCTAGGCCTCTTCTCCATTCTCCAGGAAGCCTTTCGACACCAGGAGCCAGGCAGGCAGCGGATCAGGCTCACCAAACGCGTCCACAGCTTCCTCCAAGACTTCCAGTGGCTTGCCAATGATCTGTCCAACCGGCCTACTGCCATTGCTGAGCTAGTGCCGGATACATTCCCAGCCGCCTTGGGTGCCTGTGATGCATCCGGGGCTGGCATAGGGGGCATCCACTTGTGCCCCTCCCCAACGGCAAGGTCCAACCGCTCATGTGGAGGAAGCCTTTCCCCAAGTGGGTCTCCTCCCAGTTAGTCACCTTTGACAATCCCAAAGGCACCATAACCAACAGTGACCTCGAGCTGGCTGACTCCATTGCCCACAACGGTATTCTTGCACAGGCAGCCTATGTCAAGGCCAGAACCACTCATAACTGCTACCACAACACAGGAGCTGTATACTGGCAAAGGAAGGGCGCCACCACTACCATGGGGCCTGCAGCGTACCTCCTCAGGATCCAGGCCCTGCACCAACAAATCCACCAATATGTCCCCCTCAGGGACTACATCCCCGGCCCAGTCAACCAGTTTGGCTGAGCTCATCTCGCGCTCTGAGGTCTCTGCCACTGCCTTGCTCCATCATTTCAACACTACCTATCTACAGGACTTGCCCTGGATCTTATGCCCCCTCAGGACTCCCATGCTTTCTGCTCTGACCTTGACTCTTTCCGGGCAACCATGCGAGCTTCAGTCACTGAGCTCTATGCCAAATGAAAGGATGCCCATTGGAATCAATGGGCTCAATTCTGTCTGTCTCGAGGCTTTGACCCACTCCTTCGATCTGTTCAAGATCCAATCCCCATCCTCCAGATCTTTGCCAAAAGACTCCATGATGGCCGACTGTCCTGTAGCCACAGGCCCCTCAGATCTCACACGGTATCGGACATCATCCACTCAGTGGGACAGATGCTGGCCCGCTTGCTGTACCAAAGACCCCAGAACCAACTCCACGGGTAGTCTTGACTTCAGGCTAACGGACCAGTTCAAGGGCTATGCCAAGCTCGACCCAGTCCCTTCCCGAGTCAAGCCTGTTCCCATCACCCTTGTCATGCATGCCCTCCGTCTTTCATACTATGACTCCCCGTCTCCTCCTTGCCAGGCTATTGCCAACATGATCTGCATAGCCTTCTTCTTCTGTCTCCGACCTGGTGAGTACACAGGGTACCACCAGGGATGACCAAGCCTTCAGCCCCCAGGATGTCTCCTTCTACCTTGGCTCGCGCATTGTCCACCACAATGGCCCTGTCCATGAGCTGCAAGCTGCTACCTCTGTCACCCTCACTTTCCCCACACAGAAGAATGGGGACTAATGGGGAAGTGGTGGCTCATGCCAGGAGTGGGGACTCACTCTGCTGCCCCGTTGCAGCGTGCGCGCGCCAAATCCTCCATCTCAGGAGCTGCTGCCCTAGCAGCTCCCCCTTTGGCCCCACCCTCAAGCTAGCCAGTTACATCAACAATGGTGCGTTAACTCTAGTCCAGGTGGGCACTGTCACTTCCTCAATGAGGGTCTATGCTCAGACCCTATACCATACCACAGGCATATCCCCTGCAGCTATCTCAGCTCGATCCCTTGGAGCAGGGGGGGATATGGCCCTACTCCAGGGCAAATGCGATTCTAATGCCATCAAGCTCCTGGCAAGATGGCATAGTGACTACATGATGAGGTACTTGCATCAGCAGCCCCTCCCCATCTTCAAGAATCTTGCCTCTGTCATGTTCAACAATGGAACATACTCCTTGCTGCCAGAAGAGTGGGTGCCAGCCGCAGCCCCCACTCCCGCCGGCAGCTCTCTCTGATTCCTCTTTGGATGAATCTCCCCACCCTCACGGTCCTTCGACGTCCCCTCTAGGTCCATTCTCCATCCAACTCCCACCCCATGGCTTGTGACCCAATGGTAGAAAAGGCTTAACAGCCAAAGGCTTAACCGCCCGAAGTGCTGTTAAGCCCGGCTGTGCGCCGGTGTGTGTGGCCACAGCAAACTAAGGGACCAGACTCCACATCCTACAAAACAGGCTGGAGTTCCCGGATCCCCCTCTAGCACTGCTTAACCCACCAACACACCAATGAACTACAAACATTTCATATCCAGTACTACAAGTACTAAGTTGGCTACTGAGGCTACCATGAATGTAGTGAGTGATAGCCCAGAGGATGCCAGCAATTAAGGCGTGCCGGCTCGATATTTGAATTATGATTACAAGAAAAGAGACAGAAACAGGGCCCTCCAGAACCCACTTGCGCGGCACGCGCGTTTTTTTTAATTTTCTTGTGCGCTGTAACAAATGCCCCCAAAAGTTACGCCCCCAAAAGTTTGTGGGTATTTCTTCCGGAACAGGAGATACCCGGGAAAACCCAGGATTGCCAAACATGAGTATTTCTTTTCAAACCAATACCCATGTTGAAAACATGGGATACCCACAAAAACACACGAATAAATTAGAAATAAAACCCAAAGAAGCAAATGACCGCAAGCTTTGCAGGTTCTACAGGTGAAAAGTTACTTCTACTCCTCAAAGAGATAAAAAGTGACTTCAAGTACCAATCGGCACCGTGGAAGTAAGCATCCCCGAAGAAATAACGCAGGAGAACTCAGGAAAACCCATCAAAGATACCCAGGAAAACCCACGAATAACCCACGAAAACACTACCAGCAAGCGACAATGGTGATGCAATCAAAAATTGATATCACCTTGAATATTGGGAGCTAGGGGACCAAACTGGCCGTCTCGGCGGATGCTGCGGCATTGTCGCTGTACAAGAAGAAAATTGACAAAGCAAGCAACCAAACGACGGCAAACGACAGATGGTCGCGTTGTTTGCGGTCGTTCGCTCACTTGGTGGCTGCTTTTGGTTGCTTCGGGATTGGTGCTTGCATAATGGCAAGACGTGACGGCAAGCGACGAAGCAAGCAAGCGAAAGCAAGCAAGCGAGCGACCGCAAATAGCCGCCGCCGATACACGGTTAGCAATACAAGTAGTAATAACAACACGATTAGCTACTATACTATGATTAGTAGCAATACGATGCGTTATTAGCAATACGATTAGTACTAAGAGGCGAGTGGGTTTTTGTGGGTTTATTTCATGGGTAATTTTTGTTTTACCCCACGTTTTCAAACATGGGTATTGGTTCCGCAGCCAAGCAATGCAACCGCAAGCAACGCGACCGTATGCCATTTGTGGATGGCAAACGGAAGCAAGCAAGCAGCAAACGACCGCAAGCAACGCGACTGTGCTTGCTTTGTCCCTGCTTGCGGTTGCATTGCTTTTCCCGTCATCGGCTTTCCTGGGTTTTTTCGCGGCTTTCCTGGGTTCATATTTCATGGGGTTTTCTTCCGGAACCAATGGCGGGTGATTCCCGAAATACTTTTCTGGGTACTACACAGATTTCTGTTTTTAGTATTTCGGGAATGAAAAAACCATGCTGTCTTGGTCTAGTACTTCATTGGTTTAGAACACGCGGAACCATCGCAAGATCCGTGTCAATGGCGTTTGGACTCACCTTTACTGATGTTATGTACAAATGGTTGAAATTCTCCAGAAAGGTTCTTTTGTTTGTATTGCAGAATCATCCAAAGGCAATGATTAGACTTCCAACTGAAGAAGAATTGGAGGAAGAATACATCAGTGCAATTGGTGCCAAATATCCCAGACTAAAAGAACGCCGTGTCTGGGGTGCAGCCGATGGACTCAAAGTCAAAATTCAGCAGTCTTCAAATTGGTTGATTCAGAGTCGGTATTACAACAGCTGGGTCTGTGACACGTATGTCAACAGCGTCTTTGTCTTTGCGTCTGATGGACGGATTCGTATTTGCTCTTACAGCTGCCTGCGTACCTGGCATGACAGCACAATCGCCAATCATGGTGTTTATGATAAAATAGAAGAACTGTTCGTCAAGTTCCGAGTGATGGTTTGTGTTGACTCTATGTTTAGGGTTGCAATAGGGAGACTCCAATGCCTTGTCCAAAGTTCGCAGAATGATCCGGATACCATAGAGGCTATTCTGTTGAAGAGAGAAGCAACATCCCTTCGGCAGTTGTCAGAGTGGGGGATGCAAATGATCCAGGGGCAGTTTCCAGGATTGAAAGACAGGCTCCTATTGGAGACATTTGGCAATAGGAAGGTCATTTTGAACTTGATGATGCTTCTGTACAACAATTACCAAACAAGTAACATTGGTCACAACCAGATCCTGAATGTTTTCATGCATAAGAAGGACGGATACTTCTCTTATGCCAACAATCTACCGGAAGATGCCACCGGCATGTTTGAGTAGCCAGCTGAGCGTTGAGCCGTTGAGGAGCTGCGCCGAGATATTGAGCTGGTTTGCCTTCAAATTTCGCTTTGGGTGGTTGAGTAGAAGTAGATTGTTGCGATCTCCCATGGTTGATTGGTCGGTCGATTGGTCGATTGCAAAGTGTAGTAGTAGATAAAGATTACTAATCAACAAATTAGTAGCTTTTATTTGGACATAGCTTTTGCTGTTGCTAGGTTTTTGATTTATGAGCTGAATTATGAGCTTAGAGCTTGCTGGAAGGATACGAGTACTTTCGATACTACGAGTAGTTTTGATGGAGTAGTTCCGATCAATCCGGAGTAGTTTCGCTTTTGGTGTTTGGGTTCATAAAAACCGCACGACTCCTTAAGAGGGGTTCAATCCCATCAGTTTTTTCATACACATGGAAATGGGAACGGAAATGGGAATCGTTGGCCGGTGCGTTGATTCCCATCAAGTTCAGACTTTCGTGTAACAACTTCGCCAACTTCACTATTTTGCATGAGCTACTAGTAGTTACTAGTAATTCATTATTTTTGCTAGTAATTCATTATTTCATTTTCTTTCCAAGTTGCAAAGCTCATAATGTGTTTTCTTGCAAAACCAAAAGCAACTTGTTACTACTACTAACTTCGAATCGAATCGACAATCGAACCAACCATGGTAATTTCCACACAAAAACAAAAACAGATTCTTCAGGCTCTTCAAGTCAAAGTCGAAGGACAACACCGACAAAAGATTCTTCAAACTCTTCACGCACGAACAATCTTCCAACAACAGATTCTTGCACAAACCACCAAGAATGCAGTCGTTTCGAATCGAACCAGCAATCCAGTCGTTCGGAATGGAACCAGCACCAATCCAGTCATTCTGAATCGAATTGTTCCGAATTAAACCAGCAATCCACCAGTCGTTCCGAACCCATCTGATGATTCATGGTTATTTGCGGATTCGAATTTAGATTCCAATTTATTTGATTTTTCAATTCTGAAACTACTTCAGGGAACCAAAGCCTTAAGTGGAACCGCCGGCTGGGGGGATTCGAGTTGGAGTTGGAGTTGGGATTTGAGTTGGAGTTGGAGTTGGGACGGAGCCCATTTAAGAATATGGTGGCAACATCTACTATGGCGGCCTTCAGCAATTCCAAGGCAGCCTCTGTTTGTTGCCTCTGAGCTTGGAAGGCAGCCTCTCTATGTTCCTGTTCAAGCTGGTGATCCTCTCTTCTTTGTTCCCTCTCACGCTCGGAATTCTCTATCAAACAATCAAGAATGTCCTGGCGTCCGTTGGTGTTCCTGTGGTACTGTCTCTTGGACCGTGGAGTGCTGCTGGGAGAAGGGGAAGAAGGAACAAACCAGTGAGATGAAGAAGAAGAGGAAGCCGACCAAGACCAAGAGCGTGGAACAATTCTTGCTGGTATGTTTATGACGATTGGTGTATTGAGTTCTGGTTCTTGGGTTGGTTGGGAAGGTTGACAAAGTGGCGGTTGTGTTGGCTAGGTTGGCTGCTGGGTTGGCTCCGTTGGCTCCATTGGCTGGGTTGGCTCCGTTGACTGTTGGGTTGGCTCCGTTGACAGTTGGGTTGGCTGAGTTCTTTGGGAAGGTTGACCGAGTGGTATTGGAGGAATGTTATCATCATCAGAGTTGTCATCCTCCTCCTCACTACTTATTTATTCTTTGTCTTCTGTGTTATTCTGGTATCCTTTAACCATATCGTAATGCTCTTCTCTGTCACCAACTCCTTCCTTGCCCTTAATCAACCACTTGACCCTCTTCGCCAACTTTACTTCCTTGGGGCAATTTGGATCGCCAGTAGGAATTTGTTTACGATATAGATCGCTGTATTTCCTACGGAGGTTTGGAACACTTCTGTCAGTATCAGGGAAGTTGTCTTTATGGATTTGGGCCACTTGTGCCCATTCCTCAGGACCAACAGGAAGGATTGCTTTGAGGGTGTGTAGAAGTTCCAAGACTTCAGTTCTGCTGTAGTTGATCACCCCCGACCTGCGTCCTTTCTTTGCCATTACTGTTGTTGTTGGCTGACGAGTCTGTGATATAAAAATTATGTACAGAGCTGAATATGTATCTCCTCCCCCATCGTTGTCACATAGCAGCAACAACAGCAGATAAAGCACTATTACTAATAGTTTTTGTGCGTTGGAAAATATTTTGTACTCGTGGAAAATTGTACTCGTACTGTAATCAGCCAAAATTGGCAATGGGATCATCCGTTGGATGTGTGATTACTCCGTTGGGGGTGTCGTATGCCTCTAAAATTAGGTACTAAAATAAGGTTTATGTATTGGTTAAAAACTAAGATTGTGAGCTAGCTTTGTCAACTACTCCGAGGAGCCGTTGCGGCCAGCTTATAACAGTAAACAGGCGTTGAATCAGAATTCAACGTACATTGTACATAGAGAATTTGGATATGTTCTTCATCCAGTCTTCAATATTGAAGACCGGCTTGCTTTTCAGATTTTCTTGAATCGTGGGTAATTTCAATCGTGAGCGTTGGAATACCACACTCTTCTACTTCTCGTACGGATTTGGTTGGTGGCACAGAATGTTGTTAGTCGTGTGCAACCAGTATTCCTTAGATAAGAAATTTTTAATTGGTGTGATATGGTTTCAGATTTCGGATGTTCATACGTTGGATAACGTGATTTCTTAAGAGAAAGGAAACTGTACCATTGGTGTGGATTTGCTGGATGGTGTATGGACCCTTGCTTCTTGCTTCTAAAACACCAGGAATGAGCTTTTCATTTTTCATCATAATTTGGTCTCCTACACTGTAATCATGAATCTTCCTGTGGCTGTTCTCTTTCATAGCATTCTTGTTGATTTGCGCTTGTCTTTTGTTTCTGACCATGACCAAATCTGTAATTACAGGAATTGGTAGGAACATATCTCTGTGGAATACAAGGGCTCCGGGCGTCATTCTGAAGGTCTTGTTGATGGTTGATCTAACTGCAAACTGAGCGGAAGCAAAGACAGTATCGATGATGTCAGTGGCTTCCTGAAGAGTCTGTGGAGGATTGGTATTGAGTTCTGTTCTCATTGCAGACTTCATTGTATTGTGGACTCTTTCAAGTATGGCGTTGGATTGTGGGTTCTGAACTGAGCAGATCTTGGCCTTGATTCCTAGGTTCGCAAGGTGGAGTTGGAAGTCATTGCTCATGAAGTTGGTTCCTTGGTTGATGATACAATTTACTAGTTTCGGATATCTGGAGAGCCAGCCATTGTCGAGGGCATGGACTGCCATGAGGCCGGTCGGATTTACTTGTGGGGCTCAAATGATTTCAAGGAGGTTGGTGCACATGTCCATGATGGTAAAGCCATTGAAAGAGACTGTTCTGTGGCCAGGGATCTTGATTTTCCAAGGGCCTACTCCGTCGATTGCAATGATGTCCCAAGGAACATATTGGTGTTCTTTGGTAGGGAGTTGTCCATGGCTTTGGTGGCTATTCTTGTACCGTTGGCACGTGTCACAAGTTTTGCAGAAGGAATTGATTTGGTCCTTCAAATTTGTGGCATATACAAATTGGTTGATGGTTCGATACAATCTTTCTGCGCCGGCATGGCCAAGCACGTGGTGGTAGTATTGATTGTGGCTTGCACTCGATTTGGAGGGAGTACAATTTTCTGTCGACCGTTGGAGTCTACAACTTTCAAGTCAGTGCCATTGAAGTTTTCAGTTGTGTACCGAGGATTGGTAGAGATATCTACATTGGCTGCTTGATCTTGGGTGAGTTGGTCGAAGGCTAAGGGGTACATGGGAATGTCTTCTGGGTAGTTAAGAAACAATTTTGAAAGAGAGAGAAGGTCAGAGCCGGTTGAGTCAATTGCAGTTTCAAGGTAGGAGTCAACATCCGTTGGATCGGAAGCAGGGACCGAAGAACTCCTTCTTCTTCTCCGGAGTGTCTTGCTGGAGAGGGAGCCTGGAGAGCGCGTCAGCAATGACATTGTCTTTGCCTTTGATGTACTTGGATACTGGGGAAAATTCTTCAAGGAGCATTATCCAAGACATAATGCGATGGCTTGTGAGGTTTTGGCGGGTTAAGTTGATGTGGTCTGTCCATACGATGATTTCAGCACCCCAAAGAATGGTGCGGAATTCCTTGAAAGCTTCTACAATACAGAGCATCTCTTTATCGACCGTTGGGTATTTCCGTTGAGCGGCATTGAGTTTTCTGGAGAAGCAAAGGATGATTTTGCCATCTTGGAGGATGACGGCTCCGAGTTGGTAATCGGAAGCATCAGTATAGACATGGAAGGGCTTGTTTGGATCAGGAAAGGCAAGGAGGATATCATTGGCAATGAGGGACTTGGCTTTGTTGAAAGCTTCAAGGAGTTCTGGAGTTGGAGAGATTTTGCCTTTGGCTCTTCCAGAGAGGTCGGTAAGGGGTGCAAGAACTTCAGCGCGCTTGGGATAGAAGTTGCAATAGAAGTTAATCATCCCAACAAAGGATCGAAGTTGGGTTGTTGTTGAGGGAAAAGCAAGTTTCAGGATAGGAGAAATCTTGTTCGGATTGGGTCTAATTCCATCGCGAGAGATAATGTGGCCAAGCCAAGAGGCTTGGGATTGAAACCAGTGGCACTTGGAGGGTTTGACAGAGAAGTTGTGGGACTTCAGTAAGGAGAGGACAGAAGAGACTGATTTACAATGGGATTCAAGTGTATCTGAGAAGATACCAATGTCATCGATGTATACTTCAATGTCCTTCAAGTGTAGGAGCATTTGTTCCATACAGCCTTAGGCCCAACTTGGGGAGTTGAGGAAGCCCATTGGCAATCAAAGCAGTCAAACTTTCCAAATGGAGTAACAAGGACGCAAAGCCAGGTGGAGGCCTCATCAAGTTTGAAGGTGTGGAACTGCATGCTAACATCAATAAGTGTGACATATTTGAAGCCTCTTTGTCTGTGGAAGATATCTTGGAGCTTTGGAAGTGGGTAGTGAAGTTTCTTCGTGACTTTGTTGAGTTCTCTAAAGTCACTGATGAGTCGACAGGAGCCATCTGGTTTTGGGACTACAAAGGTTGGCATTCCCCATTCAGTGGCATAGCAGCATTCGAGGATGCCCAGTTTTACTTGGCGATCGATTTCTTTCTTCACTGCTTCTTGTTGGTGCAGTGGAATGGAATAGGGCTGTTTCACGTGATATGGAGTTGTGCCTTCCTGGAGATCAATGTGGAACGTTTGATTAGGGAAAATACCTAATTCCTGGTCATTCAATCCTTCAAAAAGTTCTTCATTTTGGAGGAGTATCGGCAACAAGGCTTGTTTCTCATGGTAGGAGAGATGGTTTTGTTCAGTGACTAACTTGTGGAGGTCAGTTTTCTCATACTTGGTGGTTCCATCCACATACGATTGTTGGATAGATTGGTTGGAGTAACTTTCTGCAATGGCATGTGGTTCTGCAGACATGACTTTGTGGAGCAAGGACTCGTTGTCAAAGTAATTCCTGGGGTGGAAGTCCATTGTCTTCTCATACCATTCTATGGTGCAAGTTTCGAAGTCCATCTTCATTCCAAGATCTCTCATGGTTTTCCTTCCAATAAGGAGGTGGTAGTTGATATTCTGAGAGACTACAAAACACTTGATTGGTAGGACTTTCATCAAGTAAGACAGTTCTGGGAATACGGTGTTCTCCAAGGTTACATAGTGGTTACAAGTGGTTTTGCCATTTGTTGTTTGCATTTGGATAAGTTGGTCTATAAGATGGTTCTTGATTCCAGAGGGAATTGCTGATTCCACGATGAGATTGTCAGTTGATCCAGAATCGAAGAGAGTTTTCAAGTAGTACTTGCCAAGGGATCCATTGATTGAGTTGCAGACGCTTACTGTGGTTGGAGCAAGGTTGATGTCGACATTGTTGTTGCTAGGAGCAACATCTTGTCTGTTGTTGTCGGAATTGATGTTTTCAGAAGGAAATCTTTGAAGATCTGAGTTGTAATATTCTTCATCGATATCCATGTCTACATGGAAGAGATCCGGCCAAGGAGTTGCAGGGATGTCTTCTGGTTCATTGATGAAGACACACATGTGTTGTTCTGGTTCATGGTAGTTACTGCCGTGGGAAGAGGTAGTGGGTCGATTGCTGTTGTTGGAATTGCTGCTGCGATCATTCACATGCGAGTCACTATTGTCTCTATTGTTGTTATTGAACTGATTGGAGTTGGTGCCATACTTGTTGGTGTAGCATTGACCCCAAGTGTGGTTAGTACCAGGATGGATAGGACATGGTGAGTCGTTGGAGATTCTATTTGGGCCTTTGTTGTTGCCTTGGTTGTTGTTGCGTTGATTATTGTTATTGTTGCTGCGTTGGTTGTTACTGTTGTTGTTGTTGTTACGTTGTCGATTTTGGTTGTTTCGATTGTTGCGGTTGCGGCGGTTATTGTTGTTACGATTGTTGTTGGCATTGTTGTTGTTGTTATTGCTGTTTGGAGATGGATTATCTGACGATTTCTTCTTCTGATTTTGTGCATATTGATACCTTTTGAACCTCATCATCATTTCAGAGAGGGAATACCTATGAGGAGAGTGGTGTTGCTGGTAGGTGTGTTTCCAATCCTCAGGCATCGATTCAAAGATTAGATTCTTGAACTCTCGGTCCTTGATCTCTGCATCTTCTGGTGGGTGTCCCGGAAGTAGTGGAAGGATGACATGGTTGTGGAAGTTGACTTGTGCTACGAATTGGTGTACTGTCATGGTGGTTGTCTTCTTGATGTTGGTGAGGAATCTTCTGTGGTTTTGATAGGCATCAAGGTTGTTGTCGAACTTGTAGTTGACAAATTCTTCCACTGTGATTTGGAAGTTATCCACAGTTCTCTGTGGAACATTGGCGGATACATAGCTATTCCACCAGCTACTGTCGGTGTAGTCTCTGAGGAGATCTACAAACTTGTCATAGAGTCTTGGTCCTGTGGTTAAGTTGAGCATCTTCTTGGACCGAATGAACTCATTGATGGTAAAAAGGATTTGTAGTTTGGTTGATCCTGCAGTAATCAAGGGGATCTTGATCTTGGTTACTTCTTGAACTCCATTGACTTCTTGTGTGTTCTTGAATTCCACTTTGTTGATAGACTCTTGATCAAGAAAGTCATACTTGAAGGGAATGATGGAGTAAGACATTGTTTCTCTTGTTACTGGACAATCTTCAGGATCAGTTGGTTGTTTATTAGATGTAGTGGTAATGTTTGTTCGTGTAGTTGAAGTAGTCTTTACCGGTAGTAATAAGGTCGAAGCAGTTATTCGACTGTTTAAACAGTGTCATATGCCTCTAAAAATAGGTACTAAAATAAGGTTTATGTATTGGTTAAAAACTAAGATTGTGAGGAGCTAGCTTTGTCAACTACTCCGAGGAGCCGTTGCGGCCAGCTTATAACAGTAAACAGGCGTTGAATCAGAATTCAACGTACATTGTACATAGAGAATTTGGATATGTTCTTCATCCAGTCTTCAATATTGAAGACCGGCTTGCTTTTCAGATTTTCTTGAATCGTGGGTAATTTCAATCGTGAGGGTTTGAATACCACAGAATGAGAAAAATTTCAGTCAGGGATTCCAAAATAAAAATCTGTGTATTACGCTGATCCTTGTCGAGGTGAGCTCACGTGGAGGAGGATCTATGTAAGAAATGAATGGTCAAGTAAAAAATTCCCGCTCTGGGTACGTACTACCTACACAGAAGCATTTCGGGAATGACCCAATGCTCACAAGCAGTTACGAAATAATCAAGTCTTTTTAGTACTATTTTAACGTAGAAATACACATGTCACGAGTGAGAAATCAGAGATACGGTATGAACACCTGCACAAAACGTCGTTCTCCAAAAAAGAGAAGAGAATCCGAACTTCAAGCCAGAACTACTTTCGTAACAAAGATCTTCACCATCTCACAAACCTGAAAACTGAACATGACTTCTAATGCATTCGGGCCATTCACGCAATCGTAGCTATATCTTTCACCAATATGCGGCTTTCTTTCTTGCTTTCTCGCAAAATGAAAGCAATCATCAGCATCATCTTATTTTGCCAAAACACTGGGATCGATGCATTTTGCAGAGGGTTTGATTCGTTCGCTCGCGGAAGGATAGCTCAAAGAAGAGTATTATTATACCGTGAACAAACCGGTATGAATACTCGGTTTTCTATTCCGTTATCTACTCCAGCAAACGGATTTCCACTCATGGGTTTTTTCGGTGGTCTTTTTGGGACGGAGGACTCGGAAACGGATAAACGAGATAAGGTGTTGGCGACGTTTGACATTAAACTATCTGACGGCGCCGATATGAACGTCAAATACGACAGCTTGTCCGATTTCATCACCAACAAATGGCTGATGCTATTTGCCAATGGAAGCATCCAGTTGACAACCCCGGTCAGCATTTCAAAGAGCGACATTGCTGGTGACGTTTCAACTTGTCGACTAATATTCGAAAAAGTTGATACCGGTTACAAGAACAAGAAGGAAGAAGGGGGTGGTTTGGAAAAGGATGACGGCGAATCTGCAACGTCTGAGGAAAAAATTACAAAGCAAGGAGGAGTAGAGATATCAATTCTACCGCCTTCTGACACTGACTTGCGATTGGAAATACGAGTAACTCGGTGTGAGATTGAGGATGATACGGTGATAAAGGAGATGAGCGAAGAAAAGATTCTGAAAGAGCTACGGAAGGCAATCGATATTTGGAGAAACTGAAAGACTACAATAACATAGTTGCTGATTTATAGACGGAAAAGGTAAACATCTTTGGCGTCAAACCTAATCCTCTTCAAGGGTTTGAAGTATGTTTACTCGATAACTTGTTCATTCTGGGTCTCCAGATAATTGAAGTAACCATCGAAGCTTCCACATGATTTTACAATCCTTTTCTGCTTCCTTGTCATTTCCATTCATCGCAATAAATATTCTTTTTAGCATTAAAGAATTGTCCAATGGTGGAATATCATACTTGCCATCAATACTGTTTCAAGGACTGTAATGATAAAAAGGAGCTGAAAGGAGGAATGCCAGTTGTAAGGAAGAAAATCCTGGGGCTTCCCTTGGCGGGAGGTCTTTCAAATCCTTTCCCTAACGGAAGGTCAGTGTATTATTGCATCTCAATGACTAAGAGCGTTCTTCCCTGACCAGTCAGAGGTCGTTTTATAAAAGTACGAATAATGGTTTGCAGAGTCTTTGTGGAGTTTCTTGTCAGCTGGCCCTAACATAGCGTTTACGGCTTGATTCAACGCACGCACATATTATGACATACCGTACCTAAATACGTAGGTAGAGAGGTCGGTAGAGGTGCTAAACCGATAGAGGAGCGATCGGGATATCACTTTAATCCTAAATGCTCACAATTTTAGAATCTACGGTACTTACGGTAAATACCGTACATCACCAATTTCCTAACAACCACTATCATGTTCAAAGGAAGGGGATACCACGTAGAAATCAGAGTTTATCATACCGAAATTCTAACCATCTTGGCTTGGTTACCAACTGATCACCGGTTAACCAACATCTTGGCCCCAGGTCAAACGTTAAATACCCTCCATATTATGAGAATATTCAGGCACTCAGACGCGTAACCAGACTTGGGCTAGTACCCCTAGTAGCTTCCCCTGAATGACATACCATGGACCAGAATGAAAAGTCATCGATACAATAGTATCGGTTAAGGATCAAAGCAGCTGTAGTCTTCACATTCAAAGGTAAACGCATCCCAATTCAAAGTGGATGAGGTTCCACGTGGCACCTCAAACAACTCAATACAACTGATGACACACGGAAGTGCGCATAGAACCAGCAAGCTAAAATCCAAATAGCTCATAGTAGCTAAGTACCATACAGCTAAAGTGGCTTATCACCTGCCGTAAACAGAAAAAGTGTGGTAGGACAGCGTACAGACGTGTAGAGTGCCTGTACCAGAACACAGTGGTAGACTATCTGTTTCTCAAACACCTTCAAGCACACTTAAGGGTCCTGCTTGCTAAAAATAAATATGTTAACAAAAATGCATATGCCTCTTATGACTGAATTTGATTACCCATGACAGAATATGACATTTGGAGCTTTGGAAATACATAGGGAAAGACAGGGTATGAGATTTGTTGGTTTTTAGTAGATATGCCAAGATAGGGTATGAGATTTGAAACGGACATTATGCAGGGTATGAGATTTGTAAAGATGGGGTAATATGGGTGATTCCCAAAATAGTCTGGGTAGGGACCCAGATTTACTCTGGGTAGGGGGCCAGATTTGATCCTGTACCATTTTGACCCAGAAACCGGTTGACATAAGCTCACGAATCCAAGCACATGTTAAATAATGGGCGCACATGTTAAATATTTAACCGAACACGTGTTTTGCACATGTGCTTGCTTATTTAAATACTTATTTAAAATTCCTTATTCGAAAAATGAGACTTTAGCCAAAACCTGGGTAGGGTGTTTTTTTTAGAGGACTCAGAATAACTCAAAGGGGGATGAAAAAAACTACTTTATGTTTTTTTGAATGAGCGTGACAAAAACTACTTTGGTAATGAGTGATTCCCACCAGATGAAAGTGAATAGAATCGAAAGTTAATAAAAAAGTATATAGAATGAACACTTTTTTACCCAACGGACGAATACTTTTATTAACTGCCAAATTTGGAATTCGGAATCCCTAAAGAAGAAACAGTAACTGTCTGTTTAATCACTACCCGCGCCACCTACCGGCCTATTTTGGCCGGCAGGCCGGCAGTTGAAATTTTCAGAATTTTCTATGTACCGTATCGATTGGCTTTGCTGATACGAATTTCTACTAGTAGCTATCGCGAAGAATTACTAGTAGCTATCCTCGCTAAAACACTCACATTGTTCTCCAGCAGCAAGCAACAACAACAAACACTCTTTCGCGAAACACTCTTTCGCGAACCTAACAATCGACAATCACCATGGCCCTGGAGTTACTAGCACTAATTGGAGAATACTATGAGGATAACTACTTAACCCCCGATTACAACAATCCACTGCTTGGCAAGGAAGATAAGAGAAGAAGGGATCGTAGAACTCCTAGAATTGCAATCAAGAGATACACTCAATCTCCTTTTATTTATCTGTACCAATCTGGCAACGATCAAGCCCTTCTAAACTGCTGTGGCGTCGATCATGTAGTATTCAGGGAGCTCTTAGATCTATTTGAGCCACTCTACAATTTGTACACTATTGATAAGAACACTGGAGTTATTAGACAGAAGAAGATCTGTGCCACAACAAACCAATTCGATGCGACTGGCTGCCTTGGTCTTGTCTTATTCTGGTTCCGAACCAGAGGATCTAATAAACTACTAGCGAGAGCAACGAGAGCAATTGTAGTGAAGGGGTAGAAGGACATTCTTGCCCTTGCCCTGCGTCAGCTCGATAGAAAGAAAGTGTTGAAGTTGAATTTCTGCTGATTTCTTGCTGGAGAGACGAGTGTTACTGTTGTTGCTTTGCTTTCTTTCCGGACTTTCTTTTCCTCTTTCTGGACTGCAATTTTTCTTTTGCAATTTTTCAGCTCAGCAAAATTAGCGATGATCACCAAAAAAGCGTGCCCGGCAAAAGAGGTGCAAGAGGTGCACAGGATTGATTAAGACTGAAATGTTTGATTTTAAGATTCCGTTGAAATCTATTCAGTTTTAAAAAAGTGAATAAAAACTGTCAGTCGGACACATGTCGACTGACAAATTTTATTCAGAAATGAATAAATCTATGTAGCAAAAACATACTTTTTATGTGTTTTTCTATTAATTTTATTCGTTTTCATCTGGTGGGAATCACTCAATCTACTTCGTCTCACCAAATCTACTTTGGTCCTAGAGTAGATTTCTGAATTTGGTCGCAAGGAAGAGATTACGAAAGTAGATTTGGTCGCGCGAAGTAGATTACCAAAGTAGATTTGGTCCTGCGAAGTAGATCAGCAAAGTAGATTTGCTCGGTGAAGTAGATTACGGAAGTAGATTTGTTAACAAATGAAGTAGATTACCGAAGTAGATTGGTTTGGCAAAGTAGAATAGAGAAGTAAATTTGCGAAGCGAAGTAGATTACAGGAGTAGATTTGCTCAGCAAAGTAGATTACCAAAGTAGATTTGTTCAATGAAGCAGATTAAGTAACAGCAAAGTAGATTGTTAAACAATAACGCTGCATTTAACAAAGATCACAATATTTAACTAAGTTGATTATGCAGAACCAAAGTAGATTGTGAAAATCTGAAGTAGATTATGGGAAATGGAAGTAATTAAGCGAAGTAGATTTGCTTGGTGAAGTAGATTACCGAAGGAAATGATGACCGGACATCTTGTTGATGGTTCTGACGGAGACAGCCAATATTGCTACGCGTTGGATAACAATTGAAACACCCAAGTACCAACGCAAATGAATACAAATTAACTAACACAATTAGCAAATAACTTACTATTCATAGATTACTGTAAACCCCAAATGACAGGCATTGGCTGTAGTGTATTCATTCCAAAGGTATCACGGGAAATAGATTAGAAAAAATCATTTTTAGAAGAACCTGGTATTTGCTTCATGACACCTTCTTCTTCCTGTTAAGGTTGGGGTTAGACTTAGTGTTTAGGTTTCGGGCTCAATAACAATGACAAAAGCGACTCTTAACAAAGATAACAGGTTCTTTTAAAAATGGTGTATTCTAATTTATTTCCCGTGGTACCTTGGAATTGATACACTAGTACAGTCAATCACGATGATTTGGGATTTATAGTCATCTATTGATAGTAAGTCATTTTTTCTTAGAGAGTCATTGAGTGATTCCCACCTAAGGAAACGAATAAAATTAATTAAAAAATGCATAAAAAGTATGTGATTTCTATATAGATTTATTCACTTCCAAATAAAATCTGTCAGTCGATGTGTATCCGACTGACAGGTTTTATTCACTTAACTAACACTGAATAGTAGATTTGAACGGAATCTTAAAATCAAAGATTTCAGCCCCCCAACTCAGGAATCAATCGTGTGCACTTCTTGCACCTCTTTTGCTGGGCATGCATTTTTGGTGATCATCGCTAATTTTGGCCAGCTCAAAAATTGCAAACAGTCCAGGAAAGGAAAAACAAACGCAACAACAGTATGACTTGTCTCTCCAGCAAATCAGCAATTCAACTTCAAGGATCGGGACACAGATTGTAACACAACAACACATTTTTTTCTTTCGAGCTGACTCAGCAGGGCAATGTCCTTCTACCCCCTTCACTACAATTGTTCTCGTTGGTCTTGCTAGTTTATTAGACGATACATTGGAAGAAGATGAATCAATTCAATCCAAATCAATTTGATCGGTCCCCTCACAAAAAGAAATACTCCAAATACCATCCATCATAACAATCAACATGGCACCAACTGCTGCACCGACTGGCAGCGGTGGAAGGAAAGCCAGCATTGGCAACTACATGAAGCCTGAGCTGGAGAACTTGTTCAGATGCATGAGAACTATCCTACCGATTGGACCAGAAGAGTGGGATGTCATTGCAAACCTACACGCTGAAAAATATCCTGGTAGGGACACTGATTCAATCAGGAACAAACACATTTGGTTGTACTGGAAGAAGATGCAGACTGGTGATCCAATTAAGAAATAGGATGTTAAACAAGCCAAGGAAATCAAGTATCTGATCGGTGATAGAGCCTCCATTTTCAATGGAGGGGAAACGTCCGATGTTGTAACAGAGGAGTTTGTCCTGGCTGATGAGAAGTTGTCCGAGGGACGAAACGATCCTCCACTTTTGAAACGATAACGATCCTCCACCACTGCCACTTTGTCAACAAGCTCAACCAAGCAACAACTCAATTGACTCAAGGAACGCAGGACAACCAACTAGTACCACTTCTACTTGGTCAACCAACTCAACCAACACAAACCGATGAGGCAACGGAGCTGACTCCTACCAGTACCATCAGTGGTCTTAGCACTAACAAGAAGAGAGCTTACAATCACAAAGCAGACAACGAAACGAATTTGATGAGTGTGATTGCTGCAGCATTGAAGGAGGGACGGAGAGGATTGAAAGCTTCAGCAGCAGGCATTGGAGCTCCATTGAAAGCTTCAGCAGCAGGCATTGGAACTCCAGCAATGACAATAGGACCAGGCAGATCAATAGAAGAAGGTATTGTTGCAGGCACTCCTTGCTCAACTTACTAGTGGTGGTGGTGGTGCTACTAGACCTCCTGTTACTCCCCAAGTTACTACTACTACTGCTGATGGGAAGCTCAAAATAAAACTAAACAATCTCCATCACTGTGCTGATGGCAATGACAGCAGTGACGATGACAGTGATTTCAAATGAGTAATCAAATCGATCAATCAAAATAGTTAGTTAGTTAGTGAGTTAAAGTAGTAATCAAATTAGAAATTGAATCAGTTAAACTGAACAACACTACCAACATTGCTCCAGACAGAAGCTTAGGCTACAAAGACAATAGAAAAACTCTAGTGCTGGAGCAAAATTATTCGGTCGTATTGTCGACTGCTCTAAATAATGCTAATTCATAACTTTGTAACTAAGATTACTATCAATTTATCTAACGCCAATTTGTAACTACTATCGATTTCTTGTAGTAATCAATTGACTAATCAATTGATTGACTTTACTTTACTTTCTAATTTCTTAATTCCTAATGTAGTAATCGATCGACTAATCAATCATAAAATAGACTCGTCTCTAAAATACATCGTTTGCAGTTTCTGTTGGTACCAATTCGTAGGAGTAGAAACCTCCAGTCTGACTCATGTATGTGTTGAGTATTGTGTTGATTCCAACTCTAGCTGTCTGGAAATTGTACATACAAACAAGGAGCTTCAGAATAATCTTCCTGTCTCCTGTTTCTTCCAGGAGCATGATATCTTTCATTCAGGGAAATCCCTCTTTGATCTGTCGTATTCCCCATTCAGAGAGCTGTCAAACACTGGTCGCAGCGCAATTCACTGTAAGATCTGCTGCATTGAAGGGATCACTTTGGCTACTCTGCATGAGGTATGGCTTTCTAGACAGTTTGAAAGCTGAGTCAACAACAACCTTTGCCAGGAATTTATTGTACATAAGCTCCATCTTTTCATAGAGCCCATAGGGAGCTTGAGTACTATCGTGCCAACAGCCTGGAGCATTCAAGATGCAAGCCCAGATCTTGCCGTTTGGAGCAAAGATCAAAACACTATGGATGGATGTCCCACAAGTCCAACCATTGTAGTATTGATTCTGTTTCATCCAGTTACCAGACTGTTGGAGATGCAGTTTAAGGCCATCGCATGCACCCCAGACTCTGTGAGGTGCTAACACTGGATACTTTGCAGCAATAGTACCAATGCATTGGTGAGTCTCTTCTTCATTTGGCAAGCAAACTTTTGCAGCAGGATGGTCTTGTAATGCAAAAAGAAGGAGTTTGCGTTCAAATTTCAGCCATCTGTACATAGGAGAAGATGTTAATCCAAACGCTAGAGCAACTGCTCTTGCTGCTGATCCTCTGGTTTGGAACCAGAATAAAACAAGAGCAAGGTACCCAGTCACATCAAATTGGTTTCTCAAGTGGGGCGTCCGGGTCTTCTGTCGAATCGATCCAGTGTTCTTATCAATAGTATAAGAATTATCCCTTAATCGTTCTGTACGCACAGCGACGTACAAATCGCTCATTTTTGAGGGGTCAAACGAAAGTCTTAACTCTGTCGGATTTCCAATCCGACTTCATATTCTTATTCCTCGTAAAAAAATGTCTTAGAAAACACCTTGTCCCAGGTCCCTACTTGGTATTTTGGCTGAGCTATCAGCAGTCGAAGCTCCATTACACTTGGTATTTTTTTTGGTGTGCGTACAAACTCAAAATTCCTTATCACCATGGAAATAATTTATGACTGGCCACTACACTCAACCAATCCAGGATCCAAGCACATCGCCATCACCGTCATCAACAGAGCTACAATCCAGTAGAAGAGCGGACTGATTTGACCAAAAATAAAGGATTTACGGACTGATTTCCTATTTTTGCTCCCATTGTCGTCGTCGTCACCCTTGTCTTCACCATCATGGCTGGAAACGCAAGAACAAGTGATGGGGATCCCCCCCCAGCAGCCTCAAACGCCACAGAAAACATCAATATGAGTAATAGTCCACAGATCAGGGACCTTGGCCACATTGCTACCTTGGAATCACGATTTGGCGATGGGTATGATAGTGATGGAGCAAAAGGTCCCTTCTATGATGCTGTCCATGAAGAGGGGGATCAAGAGAAGGAACACTCTCAGGAACACCACTTTGGTCCTTTAGCACCTCCCCAACCCAAAAACGAGGACACAGACGAGGGGGAGCCGCCGGTGGAGGATGACAGCGACGAAGAAGACGCCGGCAACAAGAACAGCAACAACAACCACACCAAGAAATCTGTTGTTTGGCTACGACAGGAGCTTAAGCTCCGGCGCCAGCCAACCTCTGGCAACAAAGCAGCTTTGGCAAGGCGTTTAATCAAAGCAATAGAACGGGGTATCAATCAATTTGATACAGTGGAGGAAGCAAATGAAAGCAGACCCAAACGGGGTCCTTGTCGACAACACCAGCAACAACGGCAAGAGGAGGAGGAGCCAACACGACGCCGTACTCCTAATACCATGCAACTATTCCCTGATACGATCCACTGGAGAGAGCTCCATCCAGAGGGTGTGGTTGTTGAAGAGCCAGCTAATCCAACCTTCAGGATTACCCAAGCTCCCACTACTTCTGAAGTAGAGGGTAGGCTCGCGCCCCCTCCCAAGAAGTACAACTTCACTGAAGTATTTGATTTCCCCGAGTTCAAAGCAGTGAAGACAGAGTACGAATTCGGCCGTCAGGGGAACATTTGGAAGGATGCAGCTGGAATTCCCATTACTAAGTGTACACCAAGGGAGAAGGGTTGTGTTGATCCAGACTTCCAGAAAAAGCATAGCCTGTCATCTAAATCACATCCTTGGGAATTTGTGGAGGTATTTCTTCCCCTTTACAATGATGCAAAAGATAAGAAGAATTTGTTTTCATTTGAAGATATGAAGAACTGGACAAATTGGAAGGCATCCCTTGCAGGTGCAGGGGAGAAGATGTACAAGGACTTTGAACCATTTGAAAGCAAAGAACTCAGGCAATTCTTTGGGCTCTATGTCTTGCATGGTCTCTGCCCTACAGCTCGTGTTGAATACAAGCTCCGATCTACAACAAGTGATCACATTGCTGGCAACAATTTCATCTACAACGCCTTCACAAAGCCAATGCGCCAAGGTGATAGTAGCACTGATGCAAACAGAGTGGGCAATCCAATGAAGAGACACAAGCACTTCAACGCCTTCCTTGCCTGCCAAGATCATCGTGTCCCTACTCCTCCAAGGAAGGATTATCCAAACTGGAAGATCCGTCCGTTGATTAAGTGGATGAATTTGCAGTGCCCGCGCGCTTGGATGCTATCCCAAAGCATTGCAGTGGATGAAATGACTATGCGCTTTCAGGGTCAACACATTGATAAATGTGGAATCACATACACGAGGGAGGGTGATGGCTTTCAGGCGGATGCTTTGTGTGATAATGGCTACTGCTACCAAGTGTACATGAGGAATGATCCTGCTCCAAAAAGTATGTTGACATGGGGCTTTCACCTCTTCATTTGCGTACCATGTGGCTGTTTGACTCCCTCAAGGATGAGCATCATCATGTTGGAATGGACAACCTCTACAACTCAATTATGTTCTGCAAGGCTGCCTTTAGGCATTCAAAATGAGTCCTGTGTCATGGAGTAACGCGCAAAGCAAATCATGGCATCCCTGACTGTGTTTTCCAACAGGAGCTGAAGAATATACGCGCTCAGCGGGCAGTGCACGGTACTGTGAAAGCTGCTGTTCTTGAAGGTGATCCAGAGTGTTCGTTTCTCATTGCTTCCAGTGTGTATGATACCAAGCCTATTCACTATTTGAGTATGGTGACTAGTGTGATCGAGTGGGTGGAGAAAGAAAAAGTAGTTTACAACGTGGAGACCAATAAGAAGGAAAAGATGAAATTCTTACGATTGAACCAACTTGACACCTACAATAATGGAATGGGGGACGCCGATATTGCTGATCAGCTTAGAGGAGTGTACAGGTTGGATAGATGGGTCCGGAATCGAAAGTGGTGGTGGTCTGTTATGTTTTGGGCTATTGGAGTGCTCCTTACAAATGCCTACAAGCTGTACTTGAGTGTGTGCGAACAAGAAGGTGTTAAGAACCCCCGTTATAAAGCTCATCACAACTTCAGAAGAGCTATTGGCGAGTACTGGGTAGATCCTGAAACAGTTGACGTGGAAGCAGAAGCCCAAATGTTCTGTATCTCCTCCACTGCTGATCAGTTTGATGTATCTCCATTGACAACAACAACAACAACAACAACAACAGCAACATCAACAAGCGATGACGGCACCACCAGTCAAAAGTCTGCTAGGGTGAATGACGCGACACTCACAGATGGAGGGGCTTTGGGATGTAGATTGCAGAGGAGCTTAGATCACTTTCCTTTCAAGGTGAAGAAGCGGACGCAGTGTGCTATGCATAAATGGCTTGGACTTAGAAAGGATGGGCCGCTGTTGAAGTGTGCTACTTGCAATGTCCATTTGTGTCTTGATTGCTATGGTCCTTTCCACTGGTCTGCTGATCTATTATCACAGAAGGTGATGCCGAAGAACAACCACAAAAAGGAAGCAAAGAGACAAAAGAAGAACAAGTAGCTGCCGGTGGCGTTGCTGTCGATGGAGTTGCTGTTATCGTCATCGTCTTTGCTGCTGCTGTTGTTGTTGTTGTTGTTGTTGTTCTTGTTCTTGTTCTTGCCATCCGACAGTCGATGCAGATTGCGAACGAAACCTTGACCTCAACAACAGCAAGTATTGCTTCAAGTTCACCACTCCTTTCTATTTGTGTAGAAATGGCGTGGGATTTTGTTGGAGTCTTTGGTGTTTTCTAGGCCGGGGCGGACGACGGTCATCATCGTCGTTCTTGTTCTTGTTCTTGTTGCTGGGCGAGACGCGGATTGCGAGTGAAACCTTGACCTCAACGACAGCAACTATTGCTTCAAATTCACCACTCCTTGTTATTTGTGTGAAAATAGCGTGGGATATTGTTGGAATCTTTAGTGTTTTCTAGGTGGGGGCAAGGAGGAGGAGGACGACGATGAGGGAAACTGGACCCGATTTATGAAAATCGGCGGATTTCTGACAAAATTAGCCAAAAATACCCAACTTAAGTAATAAAAAACCCTTCTCTGTGTTATTTCACACTAGTATGAGTGATAGATTGTTGCTTTAGTTGAGAATGATGCCCTTTTATTGACTCCACTTGAAAGAACTCGGACAACGATCGTGTCATTAGGTACGAAAAAACCCAAAAAATTCAAAAAAAGTTCGTACGCGCTACGACGTATTTTTTCCAGAACGATTAAGGGATAGAGTGGCTTGAATATATCTAGGAGCTCCCTGAATACTACATGGTTGACTCCACAGCAGTTTAGAAGGGCTTGATCATTGCCGGATTGGTACAGATAAATGAAAGGAGATTGGCTGTATCGCTTAATTGCTATCCTTGAAATTCTACGATCCCTTCTTTTCTTATGTTACTTGCCAAGCAGTGGGTTATTGTAATCAGGGGTTAAGTAGTTGACATAGTAGTATCCAAGCAGTGCTAGTAACTCCAGCAGGGCCACGTTGATTGTCAATTGTCAATTGTTATCGGTTTAAAAAAGAAAGAGTGTATGCTTGCTGGAGAGCAAATTGCATGTTTTAGGGAGGATAGCAAATAAGAAAATCATACAGTACATGAAAAATTCTGAAAGTTTCAACTGCCAGCCATCCTTGAATATTTAACAGGCTTGCTTGCCAAAATAGGCGGGTAGGTGGCGCGGGAAGTGATTAAACAAACAGTTACTGTTTCTTCTGTAGGGATTCCGAATTCCAAATTTGGCAGTTAATAAAAGTATTCATCCATTGGGTGTGCTAAAAAAGGTATTCATTCTACCATTTTCACTTCCGAATACTTTTTATTACCTTTTCATCCTATTTTAAATCCACGGCTTGACGTGAATGATTTAACCTGGGTAGTGTCCCATGATGTATCTTGCGTGTCGGGCGTGCAAGATCCATCCCAATGGTTTGGTTAGATCATCAGCAGGGTTGATAACTCCAGGAATATGAATCATCTTGATTTCACCATTTTCTTTCCATGCTTGGATGGCAAAGAACCTGATTTTAATATGTCTGGTTCTTTCTGTTGGCTTCTGGGCATTTATGATTTCAATCGCTGATGCATTGTCTTCATAGATCGGAGTTGGACCAACTTGGACGAATCCTAATTCCTTGAGTATAGACCTGAGATATCTGGCTGCACGTGTTAGTGTACTAAGTTATAAGGGCTCTATAACCTGTTGTAACTCTAAAAATCGACCGAAAGGTATAGGATAATTGAAATTTAAAGAGAAGTGAGCTCAGACAGAGGCTCTTATCTTTACTACGTATTTTCACTGTATCAGGGCTCTCTGCTGTATTTTACATGGTAGAGATCTTCCCCGGTTATTTGTTACTGTCATCTTCATCGTACCGATACTGTTGCTGTGTTAGTGTTGTGTGTCGGTCTTTTCGTATCAGTTATTCGATGGTATTGGTCCTTTACGAGGTTAAGTGTTTCTTATCCCATGGGGCGTATGCTTGTTCGTAGAGTAGGTAGATAAATGAGGCCCATTCGGAATCGGTATCGATTTTCTTGATTGCAATAAGTAATTTCCTCACGGGATATCAAGTATATTCTTTCGAATGTACTTAAGGATTCCAAGTGTTCACTTATTGGTCAGGTCTTTGGATATGTCTTGTTTCTAACAACCGATTCTTATCCTCTTTTGTTTGTAGCCTTAAGTGATATCGTTTTTACCACTTAGGGGTTTTCAAGTAGTGGAGGTGTGTTTGATTCTAAGACTCGATCATCACAATAATCGTATCTCTGTTGTTACTCCATGTTAATATTCCGCACCTCGGCTTTTTCAATCGAATTTGATGCCGACAAAGTCCGTATTTTTTTTGCCGACAACATTCGTTAGGTGGGAATCACTCATTTTAATTTGTGTTACAACGCGTCGGATAACAATTGAGAGAGTACAAAGCATACAAATTCTTAGTTACATTGAGTGATTCCCACCTAAGGAAAGTGAATAGAATGAAAAGTTAATAAAAAGTATTCGGAAGTGAATAGAATGAATACTTTTTTAGCACACCCAACCGACCAATACTTTTATTAAGTGACAAATTTGGAATTTGGAATTCCCTGAAGAAGAAACAGTAACTGTCTGTTTAATCACTACCCGCAACCTAGTACTGGCCATGCCCGGTGTGGCAGAAGAGGTGCAAGAGGTGCAACAATGTTTGATTTTAAGATTCCATTGAAATCTATTCAGTGTTAGTTAAGTGAATAAAAACTGTCAGTCGAGAGCCCCTCGACTGACAAATTTTATTAAGAAGTGAATACATCTATATAGAAAACACATATTTTGTATGTGTTTTTTAATTAATTATATTCGTTTTCCTTAGGTGGGAATCACTCATTGTAAATCATGTCTGTTAATATAAGAGAAAAAATGACTTATTATAAAGCGATTACTACAAAACCCAAATGACGGTCATATAAGCTGTATTGTATTCATCAAAAAGGTATCACGGGAAATAAATCAAAAATACCATTTTTAGAAGAACACGCTATTTTTGTGGTTACGTTCTGTTAATTCTTCACGATTCTCAATTGTTATCCGACGCGTACCGGTAGGTACTGTAATTTGGGTTGGTTCGTTTTCTACTGGTACGTACGAAATACATATCGTCGTGAGCAGTACGAGTACGGTACGGTACGAGTACGGTACATTATTTTTACCAGAATCGGGGAGTTGTCAGACTGTCTGACAGACCTGCGCGCGCGGTTTTCGAAAGTAGTATATAATAACACAGTTATTTTATACTAAAAATAAATAATAACCCTAGTTATTATTTTTTCAGTCAGCGTAGGTTTTGTACCATACATCCGGGTTTCGACCATATATCCGGGTTTCGTTGGTCCCGTTCTGTATATCCGGGTTTCTTTTTTACATAGTTGTCCGTGTAGGTTTTGTACTTGTGTACATTCTACGTAGTTGTTGTACTACAGTAGGATTTGTACTACGATCACTCGTAGGGCCGTATATCCGGGTTTGTTTCTGGTACTTTCTACGTAGATTGAGTACTACCGTAGATTTTGTACTACGATCACTCGTAGGGGCGTACATCCGGGTTTCTTTATCGTAGATACTATGCAGATTTTGTACTACAGTACTTTCTACGTAGGTTATGTACCACAGTAGGTTTTCTACTACCATCACACGTAGGGACATATATCCGGGTTTCTTTATACCAATATGGTTGAATTTCATTGGTTCGATCCAATCCCACATCGTATTCAAACCCGTACATGCGCGCGCACACACACATTAATAATGGTTGAATCTGATTGGTTAGTTTTACTGTAAAGTGGTTATCTTAGAGTGTCAGAGATTTTGACCGTTACGGTTAAATCACGCGCATTTTGCTAAGAGAGGTGGCGGACATTGCTCTGACATACTAATAATAATCTCTCATTATTTTTACCAGAATCGAGCAGTTGTCAGACTCTCTGACAGACCTGCGCGTGCGCAGTTTTAGAAAGTAGTATATAATAACACAGTTATTTTATACTAAAAATAAATAATAACCCTAGTTATTATTTTTTCAGTCAGCGTAGGTTTTGTACCATACCTCCGGGTTTTCACCATAAATCCGGGTTTCATATGTCCCCATCTGTATATCCGGGTTCCTTTCTTACATAGGTGTCAGCGTAGGCTTTGTACCACAGTACTTTTTCTACGTAGGTTATGTACTACCGTAGGTTGTGTACTACCATCACTCGTAGCGCCGTATATCCAGGTTTCGCCTTGTATGATTTTCTACGTAGATTTTGTACTACCGTATGTTATACGTAGATTGTGTACCAAAGTAGGTTTTCTACTACCATCACTCGTAGGACCGTATATCCGGGTTTCTTTCTTGTAGTCTCTTCGCAGATTTTGTACTACAGTAGATGTTCTTACGTAGGCTGTGTACCACAGTAGGTTTTGTACTACCATCACTCGTAGGGCTGTATATCCTGGTTTCTTCATACCAATTTGGTTGAATTTCATTGGTTCGATCCAATCGTGCGCGCGCATGCGCGCACACATTCTAAAAGGTTGAATCTGATTGGATGGTTTTACTGTAAAGTGGTTATCTTAGAGTGTCAGAGATTTCGACCGTTACGGTTAAATCATGCGCATTTTGCTAAGAGGGGTGCCGGACACTGCTCTGACATACTAATAATAATCTCTCATTATGCATGCAAGATTTATTCAACTAACTGGAACCAAGTACAGATTTGAATTGTATGAACTAGGCACATTTTTTAAATGGTACGAGTAATACTTGTACTGTTATGTATGGGTGATTCCCGAAATACTTTTCTGGGTAATACCCAGATTTCTGTTTTTAGTATTTTGGGAATGAAAATTAGCATACCCAGATTTTTGGCGGGCCAGTGTCAAAACTCTCATTTTGGAATGTGGAATCTCATTTTGGAATATAGGTGGAATTCTTTGTATGGATAAGTATATTAGCAGGCGTGGCACGAAAGATGTGGTTGGGTTCCAAAAAAGTTCTGGGTATTAAGCAGATTTCTTGTCGATGTGAGCTCACGTCGACAAGGATCTGGGTAAGAAAAGACTGGTCAAGAAAAAAAATCTGGTCTGGGTAATACCCAGAAGTATTTTGGGAATCACCCTATGAATCCTTTGTACCACTGTTGATGGATCACCCACTGGGCCCTGCAAAAGCTAATAACCAGCGGCTCAAGGTACCGTACTACCATATTACTCATGTAACTTATGATTCATTTGCAAAAGCGTGTCATGTGTCAGTATTAAATTCCTTTCGTGTCTAGGTTGGTAGAGGTACAACATCGAAAATAATGAGACCTCGCAAAATACCGGACTCATTCTTACGATCGAGAATTGATACTTAACTGGAGGAGAAGAGTCGATCGTCACTCGAGTTCGATGCCAGATATTAGCATATGCTATCTTCTGTTAAGTGTCCTGTTTTCAAGAAAAGACAGCAGAGGTTCGAAGCGCTGCTCACGAACCCTTTTCCTGCTGCACAAAATATGTGTTGTATTAGCAGCAACACCGTATTTTGTCGTATAAAATATTCGTAATGTGCTGTATTAGCGGCAGCACGATCGATCTTTAAAGTGCTATCTTGCTCCCCAGCAAGATAAAGCGCATACTTTTAGATTATTTGATTATTCAACCTTAAACCTTGCACCGGACGCCCCTTTGCGTCCTACTGTAGAACTACAAGCCTAAGATCTAACTGATTGCGTCGTTTGTTGATAGTCAGAATAGATCTGATTGGATTAGCATCCAGTCGTAGTGGATATCAGAGAAATATTAGAACACAACAGACCGGCACCTCAACCGGCCTGCAGCCACAGCTCCTGTTGCTCTTCTTTGCCTTTGGATTGTGTCAGCTCAACAGCCAGTTTCAAAAGGAAATTAACAGATTAGCAGTCGCAAGCTTGTGGAAGCTTGCAGAAGAAGACAACAGTAATAGCACTCGACGAAGAAACAATCCGACAACAGATCATCGATCGACTCGACTACGGACGACGATCGATAGTTCTCTGATCCAATTACACACAACAACGACACATCGACACCCATCATTTGATTGTGCCAAGCACCATACACCACCGACTGCACTTACCAATTGATAATTGCCTAGCCCCATCCGCGATATACATCAATTGCACAGCGCAAGCCCAGCAAGTACAAACCAACGAAAAGCCAACAACATACCCAATTTGTTACAAAAACGGCATACCCACAGAATTCATACATGTCCAACATCCCAGTTGCCAGCAGAACGCGAAGCAGGTCCTCAGGATTCCAAACACTCCAACCC
Organism: Pseudo-nitzschia multiseries; assembly: GCA_037355745.1. Classification (NCBI taxonomy): domain Eukaryota; phylum Bacillariophyta; class Bacillariophyceae; order Bacillariales; family Bacillariaceae; genus Pseudo-nitzschia; species Pseudo-nitzschia multiseries. The sequence continues at coordinate 8,586,319 of CM074791.1, forward strand.
GGAAGCGCTGCAACCACATCTCGCTTGCCCACAAACGACATGACGCCAAACCAACAGGATAGTAACCCTAATCAAGACGACGGCGAGGATGTCCCCATTTCGGACCTCTTCCATCCTTCGACCCACCACTAGCCACCTTCCTATATGACTCCTTCGATATCCCAAAGGAAGCCAACAGCATTTTGTGTGAGGCGCTCATTGCCAGCCAATACAAGACATGGTTGGACTTTCTATATATTGAGAACATTAGTGATCTTGCATACCTGGAGAGGGGAATTTGAACACCACTTTCTCGACATGTACAGCTGAACCTACAAAGGGTCATTGATTTTGGACAACATCTTACTGAGCAAGGACTGGACTGGGAAGATCGAAAACATTACACCAAGAACGCCTTCAAGGATTACTGTAGAGGGATTGTTAAGGCCAGAAGAGAATCCGCAGTTGAAGTTGGAGTAGTGGACCGCAGTGCAACGTCAACAGATGGACCCGGCAGATCAACAAAACCCATCGAACAACTCAAATACGAGTCATGGATCAGGAAGTCAAGGGATGAAACCACATTCCCAGCCCTACAAAATGACGCAAGATTTGAGCATTGGCTCGTCAAATTCAAGGCCAAGCTGGAGACATCTGATATAGATACCAGCACTTTTCTCGATCCCAACTGGCCCAACATATCGCTCACAGGGTACACAAAGGCCTTGCATGACAAACAGTGCGCCTTCTTCTGGACTCTTGTTCTCCATGTCTTCCAAAGTGACCTCTCCTTCTCATGTGTACTCAGCCATACTATCACAAGGGACGGCCGACAAGCCTTCTTCGATTTTGTCACACTGCACGACAAGTCTAAATCCAAGGTATATGACACCTCTATTGTGATGCAACATCTATTGGACATCAATTTGAGGTCATGGAAGGACACCAAAGTCAACTTCATCACCCAGTGGTTTGCTCAGCTGGAACACCTCAACACACTACGTGATCCGCAAAGGCCACTCGATTATGACACTGTCAAAACACACCTCTGCAAAGCCTGCAGTAGCAGCTTTCAACTCAGTGAACAATTCTGCAAGGTCGACGATCCCCCCACAGCACAGGGTATGATTTGATTCCGACAGCATGAGGCCATTGCTATCAGTGAATTGAAAAATACCCTCCTTCTTGAGGCGACCAGGCTGGATTCCCAAGCATCCCTGTCTCAACCCAATAGTCCTACATCTGTCAAGGCGAATGCTCATGACTTTTCATCTATGACACAATCCACGTATTCTGCCATCACTGATGACGTTACCTCATATTTGCCTCCTATTGAATTTGATGGGGACTACCAGGATTATGCTGTATACAAGGCTGGGCGAACACCAGACCCTAGCACACGATTGCCATCTGCAGTTTGGCAAACACTCTCTAAGCAAGGTATGAAACATTGGCTTGGCTTCGCAGCTGATGACAAGAAGAAACTTGTTGCATGTCTCAGACCCGAGCTTCTTGATGTTGGGCTTCCACCAGACCCCAATTCTAGCAAGCCAATCACACGGCGCGCTTATGAACATCATACTGATGAGCAGATACTTCCACCAGAAGAAGAAACCTCGGCTAGGTCCGCATTTCACACATCCCTTGGCGTGTACAAGTCATCCTCTCAATCTGATAACCGGCCACTAAAATCATCTGTTTCCCCTGCGCACCCAGCTTGCTTCCTTGCCGACAATCCTGATGTCCTCTACAAGAAAGAAGGCAATATTTATGTTCCTGTTGGACAGCCTTCAATGTCTGCAAAATTCCACCATTGGTCCCCACCAGACTGTGAACCTTCTGTTTTGCCAGCAACACCAGTTGCTGTCTATCACTCTAGCAAAACCAATGTCTCCACCCCTGGTTATGCCATGGTTGACAGAGGCGCGAATAGTTGTATCATAGGAAATGATGCATGTCTCATCTCTAAGGACATTCCCCCTCGATATGTCAACGTCACTGGGATCAACAATCGTCAGATCCAGAACATCCCTATTGCAACATGTGGCGCCTACTCTGTTTCCAACAGAGGACCGGTCATCATCATCTTCCATGAATGTGCTTACGTCACACAAACGAGATTCAGGGTTATTTCAGAATCACGCGCATATTTGGGTCAAACTCCAATGGTCCCCCTTTGTAATTTCACCCTATTTATTAAAATTAATGTCGAACTCATAATATTTTTATGCACATTTCATTTTCCTACCCCACTGGCATCTGTTTCCAAAGTAGTGGCATGTTACTGAATTTTATGCCTGAAACAAACAGTGCATGGTCGCAATTTTTCAATCTCAATCGTTTCCTCATTTCTATTGTTATTACTGGCTATCGTACTAACGATGGTGACGACACCTAAATATCAGGTATATTGTGTACGTTGCTACCGGGACTCTCCTCTGATCACTACTGGTTACGGAAAGCAGAAGGTTACCAAGAAGAAGAAACCCCCCTTGTTTACAGCGCGACGAAGAAAGAAAACGGGAGTAATTGTTTCTCCCGGTCTTCTCGACCATATTTCACGTAATCCGGGTACATGTTATTCTTATTACTACCGGTGTTTGGGAGTAGATGATTTTGCATCTTCGTTATTCATTAGAAAAAAGAGGAAGAAGCTTGAGGATGTTAGTCAACAATTAGGTCTAACGAACACCCGTAACGGTCCACAGAGTAGTGACGGCGCATTACCAGAGGTGCTCGACAATCAAGTTATGTATGACCCTTCTGTCGAATCGATTGGGCGTGCCTTGATTGGTCAGGAATTATCAAACATAGACGATGACGATGATTCTGTCTCCGATGACAATTTTTCTTTCCTAACAATGACGATGAGGAAGAAGGAAGTGAGAGCATAGAGGCCCCCCACTCTTTGAGTGTCAATGATGAAGAAGGCATCAACATTGATGTTGACGATTCCCATCGTGATTCAAACACGCTATTAATTACGACACCCACTGTAGGAAGGAACATATCTATTATTTTCCTTCTGAATCCGATTCGTTGAGAGTCTGATTCAAGGACTTCTGGAGAACAGCAACGCTGCGTTAGTGTGTTAGTAGACGAACGATTGTACTCTACGCGTGACAATTGTGTTTGGATACTTTCAGCAACGGATAATCGGACTACAGGCGAGACTAGGGAAACGCCAGATCTCTTCTCGCTGTGACTTATTCAGATTGCAGCGAGACAGACCTTAATATGTAGATTACAAGTAGTTGGTAGCAACTAGTGTGAATTTTGGGATATAAATCAGTTGAATGTTAAAAGTATGAGATAAAGTGAAATCTTGCCGAAATGCAAGATATCTCTTTTATTGAGATGAATACGTTGCAACTGCTGTTGCGTAGTGCTGAGATTACTCGCTGATTATTTCCGTACATGTATTAGGTCGTTGACCATATATATTTGTATGCATGTATATGTATTGTGTGAGAATCACATGCCAACGGTTTTCTTCTCTTGTTCCGTTAGGAAGACTCCATGAAATGTTTATCATTAAGGTCAGGAATTGCTCCCTGTAGCTCGTGTGATATTTTATGAAATCAGAGTTTGCTCACCGAAGAACAATGGCAATATCGTAAGACAGGGATTGCTCACCGTTTATGCGCGATGGGAATCGATGCGCCGTGGGAATCGATATGCCGTGGGAATCGATTACTTAGATGGATACGGGACTCATTGATTCATGCGCATAGGAAATCTACCCTTTGGTAGCTTTGGTACTTCTGGTCACGAAAGGAATTTAATACTCCCCATGTCTCCTTGTGAAAGGGTCATCACGCTCTACATGATGCTTCCATCATCCTGGAGAAGGTCGCCAGTATTACCACAGAAGTGGAAGATGGGCCTGAGCAGTGGATACACAACTGAGTGACTCCAATGCTTGGTGAGAATGTCTGCACAGTTATCCTTACCTGGGATGTGCATCATTGCGAATGAAACCTCTCGCTATCATGCTCCGTACGTAGTGATAACGATAGAATGTTATGACGCTTATGCAACCTTGCGTAAGGGAAGGTCGACGTCTGGATCATCTTTTCGTTGTCACCCCAAGAGTATGAGATATCATGGACTCGTGTTCCGAGATATCGGAATGAATGGCGTAGATCGACTAATCTGTTCGATGCAAGTTCTTCCTGCAACAAACTCAGCTCCAAAGGTGGCTGTTTCCGTAGTAGACTGCTTCTTCGAGAACCACATCATGGGAGTCTTGTTCGCGAAATGAAGAATGCCGGTAACTGCCTTGCCACTGAGAATATCATGCATGAGGTTGGCATCAGTAGAAGTGTGATTAACACTACTGTCTTTCCAAGCGGTGCAGGAGCGTCGTCGGGTAGCTCCTCAGAATGCTCCCCATAGACGGTATTGGACCAGTCGATGGTGTCGGGTTTAGTCAATATAAAATCGGGCGGTTCCACACGGAATCTGATTTTAAAAGTGTCTAAACTTTGGAGATATATCCATAGATACGTTTAGCACGTTCGAGATGCCCATCTCGTGGCTGAGGCTCTGAAACTTGAGAGCGTCATCACGGCTGTTTGTACATCGAAACGTCCAATAGCGATGATCCATTGCAGTGAACCGATCATACTTTGGTATTTCTGTATACCGGTTTCTTCAAGAAAGGCTGAGGAGTCCAATTCAGGATGATCGTTCTCCGCGAATGGGCTGATTCGGAACCTAGTGCTAGGTTTGCATCCGAACATTTGTTCGTAAGACTGCTTCCATCTTTTCGATGAACTTTATGGGATTCATGCACAGAACACCATGTTCGTCGCGCTCAAATCCACATCCTAGATGAAAGTTCATAGGTCCGGATCCCTTCAACTTTGAAGTTATATGGTGACGATTGCAATATCTTCAAGAAGGAATTGGGATCGGCCATGCAGAGACATAGGTCATCTACATATGTGCATATAAGCTCATATACACGTTCACCATGCTTGTTCGTTCCTGGTTTGAGGAATATTTCCGGTTCTGCGCGGGATCTTTCGAAGCCGAGTTCGATGAGACAAGCCGCGAGTAAGTCTCCAAAAGCACTTGCCTGAAGACCTGAGACCATATAGGGCTTTGTAAATGATCAATAGGTGACCCTCCAACGATCCGAATTCGGGACCTGCCTTGATGCATACTTTCTCGCAGGTGACTGCTTCTAAGTAGGCGTTACCTATGTCGGTACCCCATGCTTCTAGGATCGTTGAGTTCAGCTAGGAATAGGCACATACGTAGGACCGCGAAGAGATACGACGCCTGCGTAGACACTGTGGATAGGGGCCTCAGTGAGATTACCGTTAGCAACGAGGCGAGCCTTGTGTCTTACCGTCGTGTTTGACAGCGTATATCATGTGTACCTTGATCTGTTGGAATCCCGGGGGAATGGAGCTTGTCTTGTACACGCCTTTATCAATGAATGTATTGTATTCATTGAGTTGTGCCATTTCAAGAGTGGTGGCATCTTCCCATTTGGTGTTCCCGTTGGCTTGATCAAATCGGAGGGCTTCTTCGTGGTTACGAGGCACTTTGAATCCATATTGATACTGCGGAGTGGTACGGAAAGAACGTAGTTTGGCTTGGATGCACGAGTCGATCAAGTTTCTTGGTTCGTCGGGCTAGGTTGGTGATTCTCCTGAGACGTTTCCAACCCTGGGAGGTCAAGCAAGTTGTTGTCTTTACCAGTATTTTGCAACGGTGACCGGGTCATCAGCCTGCAATATTGGCCAGAGGTTCATATGTGCGTTCCATATTCTCCCATTCAATCCAGAGGTTATACTTGGAACCTTTGTATTGAGGATGCTTGTTATCCAGTGGACCTTGGTGTCCTAGGATGCGGCGAAACGACCAGAGTTTGCCGTCTTCTTGTGTTGAATCACGATGTATGTAAGTTCATGACGTCATTGTATGCAATGATATCATCGAGTTCGTCATCGGAGTGTTTGCACTTGAACTTGATGAAGTCGTTATTGCGTTCAAGACTGTCTTCAACATCGACAATGGTGAGACGTTTCCGGGTGCCATCGGGATTGGTTACAAGGAAGGAACGTCCTTGTAGATCGGCAATCGGGATCGTAGGAATGGTAATAGGTTTACCGTCATCGTCAAATTGTGCGTTACCTTCTTCGTCGGTAACAACTACCTGTGATGGGTCTACTGAAGGAGTAGCGGGGTTTGTGTGTGGAGTTGCGACGTCACTAACATCAAAGTATGCTAATTCCGGTGGGTCAAAATCATCTTCAGTAAGGAGAACGCCAGTCAGGATGTCTTGCTGAAGATGTGTGTCGTAGGAGGACCATCAAGACTCTCCCCATAGTTGTTAGGGAGTGGAGAAGGTGACCAGCTCGGGCTGTCATCGAACCTTCTTATAAAGAAAGCTCGGTAACGAGGGGTGGGCTGGGTGGTTGAAGAATTGGTTGAGTGCCAGATGCGTGGGGAGTGGTATCTGGTTGTTGTCTGGTACAGATGGGAACGGTGTCATCGGCGGTGTCAGAATCAGCAGGGTGAAACGCATAGGGGGAACTGAGCTGTTTGGTTTGTAGACTCGTCAATTGAGTTTATTAGGATTGGTATGCTCCCCATGTTTGAAAGCTGGAGCTTCTCCAGTGGCGTATATACGGGGTAAGGAATCCTTTGCATTACGCCATTTGATGAAACCATCATCAGTAAATAAGCCCGCGCGCTTGTTACGTGACTCAGGTGTAAGAGCAGATCGAACACCGGACCGGTCTAGTAACTTGTTGGTAACTGGATCCCAGATTCGAAAACAAAGCCCATTGCCAACATGTTCGGCGATGCCGACGAAATGACCTAGGCGTTCGGTAGATTTGGTACCGAAAGGGGAGTCATTGGTCTTGAAATACACAGGTTCAAACCAGAAGAAACTGGTGTATGCGCTGATGTCGCCAATTGTACCCGTGGCAATGAAGATTGGTTGTTTGTCGGACAGCGTAGGGTCAGAGACAACATTAAGGAGACCCGCGACATATGTCATGCACAGTAACCACATGTGTGGTGGTGTGCCGGTACGATCCATGACGCGATTGACAATGCGTTTGAACGTTTGGTATCGTCGTTCGAATTGATTCTGATGTTGATGGATACGGTTCACTTTGCCAGAGTCCAATCCATAACATCTTGAGGTAATCCATGACTTTCTTGCTGGATTGATAGTTACCGTGGTCGCAAAGGAGGACGGATGGGTCTGCCCCATTTTCGAACAAAGTTCTGAAAGCAGGGTAGAAAATCGCCGGTGGTACGCATTTCTTCAACGTGAATAATATGCGATTTGCGGCCAAAGAAGATCTGGGCAATCTTGGATCCACCATCAATTGCTGGGACATCTGAATAGACTGCATCGGACATAACATCGTCATTAAAGGGGCGAACGTTCATGGCCGGTTGAGGGGAATGAAACCGTTTGAAAATGTTACCATCAGGGCTAACCGCTAACGAACCGTATTGGGTTGAGTTTTCAAAAGTAGCTTTGATGCGATCAGTGGAAACCCAACAAAAGAAAGGTTTCAGGGATAAGTAGTCATGTTCGTTGGGGTATCTTTCGCGTGGTGTAGCTGCAATGCGTGTAGTGTCACTGGCTGTACAATCTGTCGGAAACGCAGTGACTGTTCCAGAGACTGCGGTTAGCGCGCAGCATGCGAGACGTTCTTGATGAGCGTAGTCAGTGGAAGTAAGCCAAAAGGAGCGATCGTTGTTCTTATGATCATCAATCGGAAGAAAGGGAGATCGGGTGGTATGGCTGGAATACGAGCTGAGGGATGTAACCGTGGAGGACCCGGGAGAAACAGATATATCGAGTCCTTCAAGGCAGCGTGGGTTCCCATATTCGTCGTAATCGGCATAAGGGAGTTGCTGTGGTTGAGGAGGATATTTCTGGAGAAATTGTTCATCCTTCGCACTGATCGTGGTATCGAGAACAGATGGGTCCCAATGTTTATCGGACTGTCATGATAACATGTGGTAACGTGTCAAATTCGACAGTCGTATACTTTCGCATCGCAAGGATATGGTAAGCCGTGTCGTATGCTAAGAGGCAGTGCATAGCCATCAGAGGTGGTGATGACCTGTCCTCCGCCTGCTTTGATGGACGTGTCGTCTACAGTGGAAAAATATGCTTCCATTTGGCCGGATGACAATATAGAAGGATGTCGTCCTGTATAGGCACATTCATTGAAAATGAGAATGACGGGGACCTCTGTTCGACATTGAATATGCTCCGCATGTAGCAATGGGAATGTTTTGTACCTGATGATTGTTAATGCCGGTGACGTTAACATATCGTGGAGGGATATCCTTGGAGATGAGACATGCATCATTACCGATGATGCAGCCATTCGCGCCGCGATCAACCATGGCAAAACCAGGGCTAGTAACCGTAGTTTTGTGTACACGGTATGTGTATGACGTTACGGGACCATCATTAGGAAAGGTGAGATCATCCTCGGGAGTATACCACTGGTGAAAATTGGCGGAATACGATGGTGTTCCGACAGGTATTTGGGTGTCACCGTCCTTTTTGTACTGAATGTCAGGGTTGTTTGAAAGGAATCGAGCTGTAGTGCGCGGGTGACACAGGAAGACTTGAGAGGTCGCTGGTCCTTAGACGAGGAGGTCGTTGATTTGTATACACCCTAGAGACTGCATGGAAAACGCCTCTACGATCATTCTCTACAGCAGGATGTAGGTCTGCTGTGGAATTGGCATGCTCATCCTTGGTCGAAAGTATCGTCTTCTTGAAAAGATACCGAATGTTCATGTTGGTATGCCTTTCGTGTAATGGGTTTGACACTGTTGGGGTCAGGTTGGTTAGTGTTAAGTAAGTCGTGTCGCAATGAGGCAACTACGATTTTCTTTCCTTCCGGAGAAAAACTGAGCCAACTCTTCATGTCCTGACGTGACAAGGCCTTCCATATGTTTGTAGGCAACCTTGTGGTAGGGTCAGGGGTACGTCCAGCCTTGAACACAGCATAATCTTGATAATCTCCTTCAAATTCGATTGGGAAGAGCATAGTCATCATGGTGTTGAGTCGAGTCAGAAGAGAAATCATGAACGTGTGCACGTACGGTCGACCGAGGAGCAGACATCGCAGGACTGGGAATCAAGTCGAGTTGCTTCGAGTAAAAGCGTGATTTTAAGATCAGTGATAGCAGCGGCTTCGGCAACTGCATCCGTCACGGTGCTATTCGTTCCACCTGGATCCTTGACTTTGGCAAACTGTTCGCTTAGCTGGAAGCTGGAAGTAGCATGCCTGACATAACTGCTGATTTACAGTATGGATACTCGAGGGGCTTGTTGGGTAGGACGGAGCTTGTTGAGGTGATTCAATTCAGTCAAACCAATGTGTGACGAATTTCACCTTGGATTCCTTCCAATTGTTGAGGTTCAACTTGAGCAACGCTTGTAGCTGAGTCGAGTTGTCGTATACCTTCGCTTTTGATTGGCTATGAAGGTTTACGAAGTCGAAGTATGCCTGGCGTCCATCACGAGTGGTAGAATGACTGTGTACACATGATGCAGAAAGGTCACTCTTGAAGACTTCCAACATTAGTACCCAGAAGAAGGCACATTGTTTGATGTAGAGGTCACGGGTGTAACCCACGAGCGTGGCTGGAGGCCAAGTTTCATCGAGGAATGTCTCTGTATCGATGTCGTATGCCTCGAGTTTAGCTTTGAAACCTACGAGCCAGTGTTCAAATCTCGAGTCATTCGTGAGGGGTGTAAAGGACTTTTCATCTCGTGCTTTTCGGCACCATGATTCGTACTTTACCTGCTGAGGTGACTTTTTGTTATTTCCTGCCGGAGGAGGTGGTGGGTTCAGAACAGATTCGTTACGCAAGCGTTGGGCACGTTCTTCGCGGAATGACTGGAATTCCCTGTATGTATATGACTTTACATCCTTCCAGTTCCTCTCGTCTTCTTCTAGAGCGACATCGGCTTCTTGTAGGTCGATAGCGAAATCCGCAAGTGCTTCTATGCTTCTTTGGATGGAGCGAGGGATATGCGTTGCCAATCCTCGTTCCATATAGGTAAGTTCACGTGCAAAATCCGGTTCAATAAGTGCGTCGAGGAACGACTTCCATTCGCATAATCCGCCTTCTTTGAGAGCTAGGCACAACTTGCTAGTAATCTCACTTGTTACGTTGAGTAATGATATGAGTATCTTTCTCATATCAGCATCGAAGCTGGGAAAGCGTTCGATAGTGGTGACTTCGGCGTCATTCTTCTCTTCGTCTCCGAGTGCATTGCCGGCCATTACCGGTACCGGTATGTTCGGCATCTGTGGCGGTTCGGAGTCTTGGAAGGAAGTGCGTGGTGACTGAGAATGGGAACTGCTTCTTGTGCGATGTGCGACGTGCATATGCCAGCGTAGGGATTATGATTAATTCCGTTCCTGTTCCTTCTTGTGTGCAAGCCTTCTTAGAGCTTGCGACTGTTAATCTATTATTTTCCTTCTGAATCCGATTCGTTGAGAGTCTGATTCAAGGACTTCTGGAGAACAGCAACGCTGCGTTAGTGTGTTAGTAGACGAACGATTGTACTCTACGCGTGACAATTGTGTTTGGATACTTTCAGCAACGGATAATCGGACTACAGGCGAGACTAGGGAAACGCCAGATCTCTTCTCGCTGTGACTTATTCAGATTGCAGCGAGACAGACCTTAATATGTAGATTACAAGTAGTTGGTAGCAACTAGTGTGAATTTTGGGATATAAATCAGTTGAATGTTAAAAGTATGAGATAAAGTGAAATCTTGCCGAAATGCAAGATATCTCTTTTATTGAGATGAATACGTTGCAACTGCTGTTGCGTAGTGCTGAGATTACTCGCTGATTATTTCCGTACATGTATTGGTCGTTGACCATATATATTTGTATGCATGTATATGTATTGTGTGAGAATCACATGCCAACGGTTTTCTTCTCTTGTTCCGTTAGGAAGACTTCATGAAATGTTTATCATTAAGGTCAGGAATTGCTCCTGTAGCTCGTGTGATATTTTATGAAATCAGAGTTTGCTCACCGAAGAACAATGGCAATATCGTAAGACAGGGATTGCTCACCATTTATGCGCGATGGGAATCGATGCGCCGTGGGAATCGATATGCCGTGGGAATCGATTACTTAGATGGATACGGGACTCATTGATTCATGCGCATAGGAAATCTACCCTTTGGTAGCTTTGGTACTTCTGGTCACGAAAGGAATTTAATAATATCTGACGAATTGAAGGTTAAGATCAAGTTAATGAAAATCATGCGGAATCATAGCATACCATTAGTTGCAGAGAAGGAATTGTATGAATGGGCTATTGAATCGGAGCGGCTTAATTTATTTTCATGGACTAAAGGCAATCTCATAAAGACCAGGGCAAGTGTCATGAAGGAGATTTCTGCAACTGTGCCTGAAATAAAAGGCGATGGGTTTGAACCTCATCTTATTGACTGGTGTTCTAAGAAATCACAGAATGCTGATGTTTCCAGTCGCAAACAAATCTACGTCCGGTCGTTCCAAAAAGCACTTCATTCCCTATTAACGAATGTGACTTTGGTGAATGAAGATAATCTGTCATTCCCCCATGCTGAAGACCCCACCTTACCAGTCCGTTATCCAGAACTTCAAGGGAATATTGATATTGACGAACTCCATCACGGTGAATTATTAATTTCCTTCTGAATCCGATTCGTTGAGAGTCTGATTCAAAGGCTTCTGACGAACAGCAACGCTGTGTTAGTGTGTTAGTAGACGAACGATTGTACTCTACGCGTGACAATTGTGGTTGGATACTTTCGGCAACGGATAATCGGACTACAGGCGAGACTAGGGAAACGCCAGATCTCCTCTTGCTGTGACTTATTCAGATTGCAGCGAGACAGACCTTAGTATGTAGATTACAAGTAGTTGGTAGCAACTAGTGTGAATTTTGGGATATAAATCAGTTGAATGTTAAAAGTATAAGATAAAGTGAAATCTTGCCGAAATGCAAGATATCTCTTTTATTGAGATGAATACGTTGCAACTGCTGTTGCGTAGTGCTGAGATTACTCGCTGATTATTTCCGTACATGTATTAGTCGTTGACCATATATATTTGTATGCATGTATATGTATTGTGTGAGAATCACATGCCAACGGTTTTCTTCTCTTGTTCCGTTAGGAAGACTCCATGAAATGTTTATCATTAAGGTCAGGAATTGCTCCCGTAGCTTGTGTGATATTTTATGAAATCAGAGTTTGCTCACCGAAGAACAATGGCAATATCGTAAGACAGGGATTGCTCACCATTTATGCGCGATGGGAATCGATGCGCCGTGGGAATCGATATGCCGTGGGAATCGATTACTTAGATGGATACGGGACTCATTGATTCATGCGCATAGGAAATCTACCCTTTGGTAACTTTGGTACTTCTGGTCACGAAAGGAATTTAATACTCCCCATGTCTCCTTGTGAAAGGTCATCACGCTCTACATGATGCTTCCATCATCCTGAAGAAGGTCGCCAGTATTACCACAGAAGTGGAAGATGGGCCTGAGCAGTGGATACACAACTGAGTGACTCCAATGCTTGGTGAGAATGTCTGCACAGTTATCCTTACCTGGGATGTGCATCATTAAAATGAAACCTCTCGCTATCATGCTTCGTACGTAGTGAAACGACAGAATATTGTGACGCCTTGTGCAACCTTGCGTAAGGGAAGGTTGACGTTTGGATCATCTTTTCGTTGTCACCCCAAGAGTATGAGACATCATGGACTCGTGTTCCTAGGTATCGGAATGAGTGGCGTAAATTGACGATCTGTTCGATGCAAGTCCTTCCCGCAACAAATTCGGCTCCAAAGGTGGCTGTTTCCGTAGTAGACTGCTTCTTCAAGAACCACATCATGGGAGTCTTGTTCGCGAAATGAAGAATGCCTGTTACTGCCTTGCCACTGAGAATATCATGCATGAGGTTGGCATCATAGAAGTGTGTTAACACTACTGTCTTTCCAAGCGGTGCAGGAGCGTTGTCGGGTAGCTCTTCAGAATGCTCCCCATAGACGGTGTTGGACCAGTCGATGGTGTCGGGTTTAGTCAATATAAAATCGGGCGGTTCCACGCGGAATCTGATTTTAAAATGTCTAAACTTGGAGATGTATCCATAGATACGTTTTGCACGTTCGAGATGCCCATCTCGTGGCTGAGCTCTGAAACTTGAGAGCGTCATCACGGCTGTTTGTACATCGAAACGGCCAATAGCGATGATCCATTGTAGTGAACCGATCATACTTTGGTATTTCTGTATACCGGTTTCTTCAAGAAAGGCTGAGGAGTCCAATTCGGGATGATCGTTCTCGGCAATGGGTGATTGGAACCTAGTGCTAGGTTTGCATCCAAACATTTGTTCGTAAGACGCTTCCATCTTTTCGATGAACTTCATGGGATTCATGCACAGAACACCATGTTCGTCGAGCTCAAATCCACAACCTAAGTGAAAGTTCATAGGTCTGGATCCCTTCAACTTGAAGTTATATGGTGACGATTGCAATATCTTCAAGAAGGAATTGGGATCTGCCATGCAGAGACATAGGTCATCGACATATGTGCATATAAGCTCATATACACGTTCACCATGCTTGTTCGTTCCGGGTTTGAGGAATATTTCCGGTTCTTTTGAAGCCGAGTTCGATGAGACAAGCCGCGAGTAAGTCTCCAAAGCACTTGCCTGAAGACCTGAGACCATATAGGGCTTTGTAAATGATCAGCAGGTGACCCTCCAGCGATCCGAATTCGGGACCTGCCTTGATGCATACTTTCTCGCAGGTGACTGCTTCTAAGTAGGCGTTACCTATGTCGGTGCCCCATGCTTCTAGGTCGTTGAGTTCAGCTAGGAATAGGCACATACGTAGGCCGCGAAGAGATACGACGCCTGCGTAGACACTGTGGATAGGGGCCTCAGTGAGATTACCGTTAGCAACGAGTCGAGCCTTGTGTCTTCCGTCGTGTTTGACAGCGTATATCATGTGTACCTTGATCTGTTGGAATCCCGGGGGAATGGAGCTTGTCTTGTACACGCCTTTATCAATGAATGTATTGTACTCATTGAGTTGTGCCATTTCCAGAGTGGTGGCATCTTCCCATTTGGTGTTCCCGTTGGCTTGATCAAATCGGAGGGCTTCTTCGTGGTTACGAGGCACTTTGAATCCATATTGATACTGCGGGGTGGTACGGAAAGAACGTAGTTTGGCTTGGTGCACGAGTCGATCAAGTTTCTTGGTTCGTCGGGCTAGGTTGGTGATTCTCCTGAGACGTTTCCAACCCGGGAGGTCAAGCAAGTTGTTGTCTTTACCGTATTTTGCAACGGTGACCGGGTCATCAGCCGCAATATTGGCCAGAGGTTCATATGTGCGTTCCATATTCTCCCATTCAATCCAGAGGTTATACTTGGAACCTTTGTATTGAGGATGCTTGTTATCCAGTGGACCTTGGTGTCCTAGGATGCGGCGAAACGACCAGAGTTTGCCGTCTTCTTGTGTTGAATCACGATGTATGTAGTTCATGATGTCATTGTATGCAATGATATCATCGAGTTCGTCATCGGAGTGTTTGCACTTGAACTTGATGAAGTCGTTGTTGCGTTCAAGACTGTCTTCAACATCGACGATGGTAAGACGTTTCCGAGTGCCATCTGGATTGGTTACAAGGAAGGATCGTCCTTGTAGATCGGCAATCGGGATCGTAGGAATGGTAATGGGTTTACCGTCATCGTCAAATTGTGCGTTACCTTCTTCGTCGGTAACAACTACCTGTGATGGGTCTACGGAAGGAGTAGCGGGGTTTGTGTGTGGAGTTGCGACGTCACTAACATCAAAGTATGCTAATTCCGGTGGGTCAAAATCATCTTCAGTAAGGAGAACGCCGTCGGATGTCTTGCTGAAGATGTGTGCCGTAGGAGGACCATCAAGACTCTCCCCATAGTTGTTAGGGAGTGGAGAAGGTGACCAGCTTGGGCTGTCATCGACCTTCTTATAAAGAAAGCTCGGTAACGAGGGGTGGGCGGGTGGTTGAAGAATTGGTTGAGTGCCAGATGCGTGGGGAGTGGTATCTGGTTGTTTGTCTGGTACAGATGGGACGGTGTCATCGGCGGTGTCAGAATCAGCGGGTGAAACGCTAGGGGGAACTGAGCTGTTTGGTTTTGTAGACTCGTCAATGAGTTTATTAGGATTGGTATGCTCCCCATGTTTGAAAGCTGGAGCTTCTCCAGTGGCGTATATACGGGGTAAGGAATCTTTTGCGTTACGCCATTTGATGAAACCATCATCAGTAAATAGGCCCGCGCGTTTGTTACGTGATTCAGGTGTAAGAGCAGATCAAACACCGGACCGGTCTAGTAACTTGTTGGTAACTGGATCCCAGATTCGAAAGCAGAGTCCATTGCCAACATGTTCGGCGATGCCGACGAAATGACCTAGGCGTTCGGTAGATTTGGTACCGAAAGAAGAGTCATTGGTCTTGAAATACACAGGTTCAAACCAGAAGAAACTGGTGTATGCGCTGATGTCGCCAAGTGTACCCATGGCAATGAAGATCGGTTGTTTATCGGACAGCATAGGGTCAGAAACAACATTGAGGAGACCCGCGACATATGTCATGCACAGTAACCACATGTGTGGTGGTGTGCCGGTACGATCCATGACGCGATTGACAATGCGTTTGAACGTTTGGTATCGTCGTTCGAATTGGTTCTGGTGTTGATGATACGGTTCACTTTGCCAGAGTCCAATCCATAACATTTTGAGGTAATCCATGACTTTCTTACTGGATTGATAGTTACCGTGGTCGCAAAGGAGGCGGATGGGCCTGCCCCATTTTCGAACAAAGTTCTGAAAGCAGGATAGGAAATCGCCGGTGGTACGCATTTCCTCAACGTGTATAATATGCGATTTTCGGCCAAAGAAGATCTGAGCAATCTTGGATCCACCATCAATTGCTGGGACATCTGAATAGACAGCATCGGACATAACATCGTCATTGAAGGGGCGAACGTTCATGGCCGGTTGAGGGGAATGAAACCGTTTGAAAATGTTACCATCAGGGCTAACCGCTAACGAACCGTATTGGGTCGAGTTTTCAAAAGTAGCTTTGATGCGATCGGTGGAAACCCAACAAAAGAAAGGTTTCAGGGATAAGTAGTCATGTTCGTTGGGGTATCTTTCGCGTGGTGTAGCTGCAATGCGTGTAGTGTCACTGGCTGTACAATCTGTCGGAAACGCAGTGACTGTTCCAGAGACTGCGGGTAGCGCGCAGCATGCGAGACGTTCTTGATGAGCGTAGCCGGTGGAAGTAAGCCAAAAGGAGCGATCGTTGGTCCTATGATCATCAATAGGAAGAAAGGGAGATCGAGTGGAATGGCTGGAATACGAGCTGAGGGATGTGACCGTGGAGGACCCGGGAGAAACAGAGATATCTAATCCTTCAAGGCAGCGTGGGTTCCCATATTCGTCGTAATCGGCATAAGGGAGTTGCTGTTGTTGGGGAGGATATTTTTGGAGAAATTGTTCATCCTTCGCACTGATCGTGGTATCGAGAACAGATGGGTCCCAATGTTTATCGGATGTCATGATAACATGTGGTAGCGTGTCAAATTCAACAGTCGTATACTTTTGCATCGCAAGGTATGGTAAGCCGTGTCGTATGCTAAGAGGCAGTGCATAGCCATCAGAGGTGGTGATGACCTGTCCTCCGCCTGCTTTGATGGACGTGTCGTCTACAGTGGAAAAATATGCTTCCATCTGGCCGGATGACAATATAGAAGGATGTCGTCCTGTATAGGCACATTCATTGAAAATGAGAATGACGGGGCCTCTGTTCGACATGGAATATGCTCCGCATGTAGCAATGGGAATATTTTGTACCTGATGATTGTTAATGCCGGTGACGTTAACATATCGTGGTGGGATATCCTTGGAGATGAGACACGCATCATTACCGATGATGCAGCCATTTGCGCCGCGATCGACCATGGCAAAACCAGGGCTAGTAACCGTAGTTTTGTGTATACGGTATGTGTATGACGTTACGGGACCATCATTAGGAAAGGTGAGATCATCCTCGGGAGTATACCACTGGTGAAAATTGGCGGAATACGATGGTGTTCCCACAGGTATTTGGGTGTCACCGTCCCTTTTGTACTGAATGTCAGGGTTGTCTGAAAGGAATCGAGCTGTATGCGCGGGTGACACGGAAGACTTGAGAGGTCGCTGGTCCTTAGACGAAGAGGTCGTTGATTTGTATACACCTAGGGATGCATGGAAAACACCTCTACGATCATTCTCTACAGCAGGATGGAGGTCTGCTGCGGAATTGGCATGCTCATCCTTGGTCGAAGTATCGTCTTCTCGAAAAGATACCGAGTGTTCATGTTGGTATGCCTTCCGGGTAATGGGTTTGACACTGTTGGGGTCAGGTTGGTTAGTGTTAAGTAAGTCGTGTCGCAATGAGGCAACAACGATTTTCTTGCCTTCCGGAGAAAAACTGAGCCAACTCTTCATGTCCTGACGTGACAAGGCCTTCCATATGTTTGTAGGCAACCTTGTGGTAGGGTCAGGGGTACGTCCAGCCTTAAACACAGCATAATCCTGATAGTCTCCTTCAAATTCGATGGGGAGAGCATAGTCATCATGGTTTTGGCTCGATTCAGAAGAGAAATCATGAACGTGTGCACGTACGGTCGACCGAGGAGCAGACATCGCGGACTGGGAATCAAGTCGAGTTGCTTCAAGTAAAAGCGTGATTTTAAGATCGTGGATAGCAGCGGCTTCGGCAACCTGCAGTCCGTTCACGGTGCTATTCGTCCCACCTGGATCCTTGACTTTGGCAAACTGTTCGCTTAGCTGGAAGCTGGAGTAGCATGCCTGACACAATGCTGATTTAACAGTATGGTACTCAAGGGGCTTGTTGGGAGGACGGAGCTTGTTGAGGTGATTCAATTCATTAAACCAATGTGTGATGAATTTTACTTTGGATTCCTTCCAATTGTTGAGGTTTAACTTGAGCAACGCTTGTAGCTGAGTCGAGTTGTCGTATACCTTTGCTTTTGATTTGCTATGAAGGTTTACGAAATCGAAGTATGCCTTGCGTCCATCACGAGTGGTAGAATGACTGTGTACACATGATGCAGAAAGGTCACTCTTGAAGACTTCCAACATTAGTACCCAGAAGAAGGCACACTGCTTGACGAAGAGGTCACGGGTATAACCCTGAAGCGTAGCTGGAGGCCAAGTTTCATCGAGGAATGTCTCTGTATCGATGTCGTATGCCTCGAGTTTAGCTTTGAAACCGACGAGCCAGTGTTCGAATCTCAAGTCATTCGTGAGGGGTGTAAAGGATTTTTCATCTCGTGCTTTTTGGCACCATGATTCGTACTTTACCTGCTGAGGTGACTTTTTGTTACTTCCCGCCGGAGGAGGTGGTGGGTTCAGAACAGATTCATTACGCAAGCGTTGGGCACGCTCTTCGCGGAATGACTGGAATTCCCTGTATGTATATGACTTTACATCTTTCCAGTTCTTCTCGTCTTCTTCTAGGGCGACATCTTCTTCTTGTAGGTCGATAGCGAAATCCGCAAGTGCTTCTATGCTCCTTTGGATGGATCGAGGGATATGCGTTGGCAGTCCTCCCTCTGTATAGGTAAGTTTCGCGTGCAAAATCCGGTTCGATAAGTGCGTCGAGGAACGACTTCCACTCGCATAATCCGCCTTCCTTGAGAGCTAGGCACAACTTGCTAGTAATCTCACTTGTTACGTTGAGTAAGGATACGAGTATCTTTCTCATATCAGCATCGAAGCTGGGAAAGCGTTCGATAGAGGTGACTTCGGCGTCATTCTTCTCTTCGCCTCCGAGTGCATTGCCGGGCATCAACGGTATGTTCGGCATCTGTGGTGGTTCCAAGCCTTGGAAAGAATTGCGCGGTGACTGAGAATGGGAACTGCTTCGTGTACGATGTGCGATGTGCATATGCCAGCGTAGGGATTGTATTCAATTCCGTTCCTGTTCCTTCTTGTGTGCAAGCCTTCTTAGAGCTTGCGACTGTTAATCTATTAATTTCCTTCTGAATCCGATTCGTTGAGAGTCTGATTCAAAGGCTGCTGACGAACAGCAACGCTGTGTTAGTGTGTTAGTAGACAAACGATTGTACTCTACGCGTGACAATTGTGGTTGGATACTTTCGGCAACGGATAATCGGACTACAGGCGAGACTAGGGAAACGCCAGATCTCCTCTTGCTGTGACTTATTCAGATTGCAGCGAGACAGACCTTAGTATGTAGATTACAAGTAGTTGGTAGCAACTAGTGTGAATTTTGGGATATAAATCAGTTGAATGTTAAAAGTATAAGATAAAGTGAAATCTTGCCGAAATGCAAGATATCTCTTTTATTGAGATGAATACGTTGCAACTGCTGTTGCGTAGTGCTGAGATTACTCGCTGATTATTTCCGTACATGTATTAGTCGTTGACCATATATATTTGTATGCATGTATATGTATTGTGTGAGAATCACATGCCAACGGTTTTCTTCTCTTGTTCCGTTAGGAAGACTCCATGAAATGTTTATCATTAAGGTCAGGAATTGCTCCCGTAGCTCGTGTGATATTTTATGAAATCAGAGTTTGCTCACCGAAGAACAATGGCAATATCGTAAGACAGGGATTGCTCACCGTTTATGCGCGATGAGAATCGATGCGCCGTGGGAATCGATATGCCGTGGGAATCGATTACTTAGATGGATACGGGACTCATTGATTCATGCGCATAGGAAATCTACCCTTTGGTAACTTTGGTACTTCTGGTCACGAAAGGAATTTAATATGAATGGTGGATCAACACTTGGGAGAAGAGATGCAAATCTGGATCGAATGAAATTCTGGTTCCTATTATTCTCTACATGGATGGAATTGCAATTGACAATAGCGGTCAAACCACTCTTACCCCACTGAACATGACTCTTGGCATATTCAACACCTTAACTTGAAACTCCCGGCCGGATGCGTGGGAGGCTATATATTATCACCCAACATGTCCAGGTGATAAAGGTGCCGAATCAATTGACAATGTGAACAATCTTCACTCTGGCCTTCGTTTGGCTCTTTCATCTTTGAAAGATGCCTGCAACCAAACGGATGGTATTGAATGGTCTAATTTGCCGTGGAACAAGAAGAAATGGTCAGTTCGAATGAAATTTGCGGTGGCTTATTTCATAGGTGATACTCCCCAGCACGACCAACTTTGTGGACATTATCAAACGTCGAATTCAAAGATGATCTGTAGGCATTGCAATTGTCCCAGAGCACTTGGTATTAACGCTTGTGTGAATGTTTTGAAGGTTCCTGTTTCAGTTAAAAGTGGTAACATGCAAGTGTCTAAGCACCAAAATGGGGAAGAGTACCAATCCATTCGTCTCTGGAATATAACTGATTTTACTGCTCCAACGGTTGACAAAGGAGTGAATGTTGAACAGTATTTCAAAAACATTTCTCACCATGGCGTACATAACGGCAACGTTTTTTATGATCTTGATTTTGGGGAAAACCCACATAA
Organism: Pseudo-nitzschia multiseries; assembly: GCA_037355745.1. NCBI lineage: Eukaryota > Bacillariophyta > Bacillariophyceae > Bacillariales > Bacillariaceae > Pseudo-nitzschia > Pseudo-nitzschia multiseries. The sequence continues at coordinate 8,606,921 of CM074791.1, forward strand.
CATTCATCTAGCGTCGCCCGGAGAGAGACTCCATATGCACCAACTTGGTTGCGCAAAGCGTGCAGCGGAGACGTTCCGCGAGGACTTTTTAGGCAATAACCAGCGGCTTTTTGGCGAGATGGAAAGGTTAGCCAGTTACTACGCTGATGCTGTTCAGAGGCAATCCGATCGTGACTTCCCACGAACCAATTTTTCAGAATCAATACATACAGCAAAGAAGGAGGGTAACCAGTACATTGGAATGCTTTATATTCAGATGCTGTCACTTCTGTGTGCTGGAGGTCGTCAATTGTTGTTGTGTCAAAAGACGCCATCCAATCTTGAGAACAAGAGCAGAAAGTGTGAAGACAAAATTGACCGGCGTATTTACGCCATTGAGTTGTTGTTGGGTATGGAAGAGTTCCTAAAGTATGCTGGAACATTTGACAATGTTTTCAAACAAGACAAGAAAGGTGTTTTGAATGTTGACAAAATGGTTGTTCTTTTCATCAACTGTATAAATAACAATCTTCAACGAAGTAAGGGAGAGGGTAACAATCTGGTGAAGAATCACATGTATTTTCATTTATCACAGTACATGAGATTATTTGGTCCTCCAACTGGGTGGGACTCTGCCGCGAGTTAGAGCAATCATAAAACTGAAGTGAAGGCTCCTGCTAAGAGAACTCAACGAAACAAGTCCACACTTATCAAGCAAACTTGCAACCAAGTGATGGAGTATCGAACTATTGATCGACTTGATTGTGAATTTGATTTGTTCAAACATAGACCCATAACTGGACCGAATCATCCTAAGGAGGGTGGTTGGTCAGCTGGGTCTTCGTTTTGGATTGGTGTGATGAATGGTCTCCCTTACATGAAGTGGGATGGAAAAAAAAACGCAAGTTTACCCTGGTTTCCATCGGATGTTCTCAAATTTTGTTGCGGCGTGGTCCTACCGGCTGTGGGCAGCAGCAAGGTTTTTGGAACCACGGAGCACAAGAGGTATGACAAATCTCGCGAGATGAAATTATTGTTTCGTGCCCACCCATCGTTTAAGTCTGATTCTGGACAATTGTCCAATGTATGGTACAACTGGGCTAATTTTCAACTCGACCTCCTTGATGGACGTGGACTGAAAGTTTATCCATGTCAGATTCTGTGCCTGCTTTACCTCGAAGGTCCTTTCCCCGTTGGTAGTTCCGTTAGTGGTTTCGAATTAGTGCACGATGGCTATTATGCCGTTGCTCGTTGCTTTGTTTCTGCAGACCCCATACCTGAGCAAGAGGGATAAAGGAAAAAAACACCATCATGCGTTGGTAAAGCAAGGTGAGCTGCGGAACAAATTGTATTTGTTTGTCTGCAACGCCATTGAGTCTGAAGCTGCCGTTGTTAGAAACCATGGTAGTCCTGACCAATATTTTGTGCTGGGAAATTGTGAACAATGGTTGTTTAATTTCCATGAGACAATGGCTTCACTGGAAAAGAAGGATTTACAATCAATAGTACGAGATGGTGAAAACATCACATGACTTGAATGAACAAGTTAATTATCAGATATTTGTACTTAAATTGATTTCTGTTTTTTTCATTTTTCCAGTATTCCGCAACGCCGTTGCAGAAAATTGTTCATATTCAACAACGTCGTTTCAGGAAATCCCTTTTTTTGTATGCTTGATGGTATACTACCACTGTACAATCCTACCCACCTTTTCATGTGTATTTTGCGTTTTTCTATTTTCTGCAACGGCGTTGCACCAAATGCCCTTTTCCTGTACTTTGGATGGTTTACTAGTACGGTACTGTCATACCTTCTTTTTCATGTGTATTTTGTGTTTTTCTATTTTCTGCAACGGCGTTGCACCAAATGCCCTTTTCCCGTATTTTTGATGGTATACTACCACTGTACAATCATACCTTCCTTTTCATGTTTATTTGGCGTTTTTCTATTTTCTGCAACGGTGTTGCACCAAATGCCCTTTTTCCGTATTTTGGATGGTATACTAGTATTGTACAATCATACCCCCCTTCTCATGTGTATTTTGCGTTTTTCTATTTTCTGCAACGGCGTTGCACCAAATGCCCTTTTCCCGTATTTTGGATGGTATACTAGTACGGTACAATCATACCTTCTTTTTCATGTTTATTTGGCGTTTTTCTATTTTCTGCAACAGCGTTGCACCAAATGCCCTTTTCCCGTATTTTGGATGGTATACTAGTACGGTACAGTCATACCTTCCTTTTCATGAGTATCAAGTTATTATTATAATGGATTACTTCTTAGTACAGTTTTGCGCGATACATAGGCACTCATAATATAACACCCTTCGTATTTGGGATTCGAACAGCTATGAAACACTAACGGATTAAAGAGCAGAGTATCCCCAGAACTGCAACGGCACTTTGATATGGTACGTTGGGAACACAAAATAATAAATCACTTCGTCAGCATGCACTCCTGACAGAGCTATGACTGTTAAATGAGTATAATACATGTCATCATCAACATGGCATCGAGAATGGTAATTTTGACCAATCAAAAAAGCTAATGCCTGCTTCCCAATGGCATTTAGCTGCGTACGAGTCAGAATCTGAGACAACACATTCATTTCATCCTCAACAAATGGTTCGATGTCTGTTAAACTATGATGCATATGCTTCACAATTCCCACTGTCGTCTGTTCGAGCTCCATTTTCAGTGTTTGGTTTCACATGACTTTTGAATACGTACACACCATTGTTGGAAGACAATCTTTCTGGTCTAACTCCAATGATAGCATAATCATTGTTGATACTGCCGCGCTTCTGACCTCTGGCAACTGTCGGTTTGGATCCAACAATTTCCGGAGCAAACTTTCTTAACAGTTTGATATTATTCTTCGTAGCAAGGTGTCGCTTGGAAAATTTTCTGGAAACTTTTGCGAAAATGCGCAACGACGGATTATTATCGTCAAACAAAACAATATGCTCATCGTTTGTACTATCCAACGTATCAAATTTATCGATCAACAGAGCCTGTTCCGGTTGATACTTTTTCTTTCCTCCTATCTTGCCACCCCAATTTGTCTCCATGTATTTTCCTTTGACCACAGTTGTTCTGTATTTGTTTTTCAACGCTATTGTACTGACACCATCTTTGCAAGTACTACGCCTATTTCTTTCCTTCTTCATTGGTTTTATGTCGGACAACTTTGTATAAGTTTCATGGCTCGTTGACACCGGTGCTGCAATCCTAAGAAAGTTCAAAGACATTCTCTGCTTTCTTCTTTTCTCATGTTTCCTATCTCTTTTTTGCTTCATAGCTCTTTCCGAGAACTGATTTCTCTGATGGTTGGAGAAGGACTCGCTGCCGCTTGCCGCTTGCCGCTTGCCGCTTGCCACTTGCCGCTTGCCGCTTGCCGCTTGCCACTTGCCACTTGCCACTTGCCGCTTTCCGCTTGCTGCTTTCTGCTTGCTGTTTTCCGCTTGCAACTTGCCACTTGCCGCTTGCCGCTTGCAACTTGCCGCTTGCAACTTGCCACTTGCAACTTGCCGCTTGCAACTTGCCGCTTGCAACTTGCCGCTTGCAACTTGCCGCTTGCAACTTGCCGCTTGCAACTTGCCGCTTGCCGCTTTCCACTTTCCACTTTCCGCTTGCCGCTTTCTGCTTGCCACTTTCCGCTTGCCGCTGTTGCTCTCGCTGCCGCTTGTCGCTGTTGCTGGCGCTGTTGCTGTTGCTGGCGCTGTTGCTCTCGCTGGCGCTTGCTGCCGTTGCTCTTGCTGCTGCTTGCCGCTGTTGCTCTCGCTGCTGCTTGCCGCTGTTGCTCTTGATGGCGCTGCTTGCTGCTTTTGCTCTCTGCAAATCGACGAGTTGTTGCCGTTATCAACGATCCAATTCGAATATTTGATATTCCGCTTGCCGCTTGCCGCTTGCCACTTGCCGCTTTCCGCTTGCTGCTTTCCGCTTGCTGCTTTCCACTTGCAACTTGCAACTTGCAACTTGCCAGCTTGCCGCTTGCCGCTTGCCGCTTGCCGCTTGCCGCTTGCCGCTTGCCGCTTGCCGCTTTCCGCTTTCCGCTTTCCGCTTTCCGCTTTCCGCTTGCAACTTGCAACTTGCAACTTTCCGCTTGCAACTTTCCGCTTGCAACTTTCCGCTTGCAACTTTCCGCTTGCAACTTTCCGCTTGCAACTTTCCGCTTGCAACTTTCCGCTTGCAACTTTCCGCTTGCAACTTTCCGCTTGCAACTTTCCGCTTGCAACTTTCCGCTTGCAACTTTCCGCTTGCAACTTTCCGCTTGCAACTTTCCGCTTGCAACTTTCCGCTTGCAACTTTCCGCTTGCAACTTTCCGCTTGCAACTTTCCGCTTGCAACTTTCTGCTTGCAACTTTCTGCTTGCAACTTTCCGTTTGCAACTTTCCGCTTGCCGCTTTCTGCTTGCCGCTTTCTGCTTGCCACTTTCCGCTTGCCGCTGTTGCTCTCGCTGCCGCTTGTCGCTGTCGCTGTTGTTGTCGCTGTTGCTGACGCTGTTGCTCTCGCTGGCGCTTGCCGCCGTTGCTCTCGCTGCTGCTTGCCGCTGTTGCTCTCGATGGCGCTGCTTGCCGCTTTTGTTCTCTGCAAATTGACGAGTTGTTGCCGTTATCAACGATCCAATTCGAATATTTGATATGACAATTGAACAAAATGGGTGAGTAGCTATTGATGTACTACATACTAGAGTAAATAATAGCAACACAATAATATAGTAATGTACATGCCGATCGATTCGTAATTATCACAAACCGGGAAAATTCGCCGCACCTACAGGGGAAGATTACGATGCACCTCAAGGAAAGAGTGGGCACACCAGGAAAGATTGGTTCTTCCAATCCCTTGTTTCCAATCCCTTGTTTCCAATCCGTTGCTTCGATACGGTCCTATGAAAATAAGAAAGAAAAACAGAAGGAAGGAAATACATTATCAGGAATGCCAGATGAAGTATAATCATTGTCCATCTCCTCTCTCTTCATTCGTACCGTTGTGATTGCCGAATTTCTGACCCGTTGTTTCCAATCCAGTTGTTCCGATGAGGTCCTATGAAATTAAGAAGAAAAACAGAAGGGAGGAAATACATTATCAGTAATGACGGAGGAAGTGTTATCATTGTCTATCTCTCTCATTTGTACCGTTGTTGCCACCGAGACATTGTTGCCGCCGATACGTTGTTGCCTCCAATGATTCCTTTAGCTGGTTTGTTATTCGTTGTCGTTATTCTTTCTGCTGCCGTTGATTTGCAGACTTGTAGTAATTCCTATGTCACGAAAAACAGGGACTTGTTCCTGTTGATATATAGGCAATTGATGCAGATTTTGTGCTTTCGAGACGTCTGTGTTTGGGTAGCTAATTCAAACACTACTATCTGTACGGCAACTAATTTCTAATCGAATGCTTTCTACTTCTTTTGCAGTACAAGGCTGTTATATCGGACTGAAATATCTGAGAACGGATCGTTGTGCTTGTGACATTGTCGCATGTGGCATGTGACGAAGAGGGTCGGATCCCACTTTCTCGGACGGAGTGTTGCTTGAAAGAAACAACACTCTACTCAGATAAGTTGGAAAATGATGTTTGTCAGAAAGTGAAATAATACAAATTTGCAAGCAGTGACAGTGACCAGAGTTTGTGAGCTACAAACTTTGAAGGTAAGCTAAGTACAAAGTACTTATATCCAATTTTTGAACGTAAGAATGACATCGGTTCGATACATCTTCTGCTAAGTATCAAACTTCGAACGTAAGAATGACACCTGTTTGATACATGTTCTGCTTAGTATCCAACTTCAAACGTTAGAATGACAACTGTTTGATACATGTTCTGCTAAGTATCAAACCTCGAACGTTAGAATGACAAGTATTCGATACATGTTCTGCTAAGTATCAAACTTCGTACGTAAGAATGACATTGGTCCGTTAAGCATTATGTTTGTTCTTTGCAACCGCGTTGCAACAGACGCTCTTTTTGTATTAAACGTGATATGGTTCATACGACAGTAAAGTTCATACGACAGTATGATGTTTCATACGACACCAGTACCTTTCTACACATAATGCACCAATTCATCGATACGACAGGACCATTTTCCTTTTTTTGCAACGGCGTTGCAACAAATGCCCTTTTTAGTATTTAGCGTGGAATGTTTCATACAACTGTACATTTCTACACAAAATGCACCAATTCATCAATCGCACCATTTTCCTTTTTTTGCAACGGCGTTGCAACAAATGCCCTTTTTAGTATTTAGCGTGAGATGATCTGACCATTTTCCTTTTTTTTGCAACGGCGTTGCAACAAATGCCCTTTTTAGTATTTAGGGTGGAATGTTTCATACGACTGTACATTTCTACACAAAATGCACCAATTCATGGATCGGAACATTTTCCATTTTTTTGCAACGGCGTTGCAACAAATGCCCTTTTTAGTATTTAGCGTGGAATGTTTCATACGACTGTACATTTCGACACAAAATGCACCAATTCATGGATCGGACCATTTTCCATTTTTTTTGCAACGGCGTTGCAACAAATGCCCTTTTTAGTATTTAGCGTGGAATGTTTCATACGACTTTACATTTCTACCGTACCGTACACAAAATGCACCAATTCATCGATCGCACCATTTTCCTTTTTTTTGCAACGGCGTTGCAGCAAATGCCCTTTTTAGTATTTAGCGTGAAATGATCGGACCATTTTCTTTTTTTTTGCAACGGCGTTGCAACAAATGCCCTTTTTAGTATTTAGCGTGGGATGTTTCATACTACTGTACTTTTCTACACAAAATGCACCAATTCATCCATCAGACCATTTTCCTTTTTTTGCAACGGCGTTGCAACAAATGCCCTCTTTAGTATTTAGCATGAGATGTTTAATACGACAGTACGTTTCTACACAAATTGCACCAATTCAGCGATCGGACCATTATTTTGTGGGCAACGGGGTTCCAACCAATGCCCTTTTTTGTATTTAGCGCGATATGTTTCATACAACAGTAACTTTCTACACAAAACGCAACAATTCAGCGATCGGGCCATTGTCCAAATTGGAAAATGTTCCTTTTTTTCCCCTTCTTCTCACCTTTTATATCACCCGAACAACCATTTTTTCCGTTGTTCTGGAACGACGTTGCAAATTACAAAGTATTGTTTTTTTGTCTTTAGGGGTTCACACCCAAAATTCCCTTGAGTTTATCGTTCCAGGTTTTTTTCGTCAAATTTGTGTGACGATATTGTTGAACTCTTTCTCGGATTAGTGGTACAGGGTTATATTCTTCTCCGGTTTTTCAATGTAGGAAGAAGTATAGTTATGTTAAACCAAACGTCGGTATCCTTAAAAATCAGGTTTACGAAATGAAGGACACGGTAACAGGCACATTACATATTGTCATTTTTTTGAGATATGGTTTTTGAAAGATGGTTCCCACTCTTTCGTCGCTACGTGAGTGGTGATCTCTTGTGAAAGAAGTTTCAACTTGTACAATCCTTCTTTCATTCAATGTTTGCTCGAAACTAGGGTAACATAGATTCACACAACAGTGATTCTCATTGTTTTCAACCAATAAAAAGATTGTCTCAAATTCGGATAACATTTGACATTGCCAATGACACCTACAACTAATAGTGCTCGCAAGCGTGGTGCCAATCCACATTCAAATAACCAAAGGAAAAATTGTAAGAAGGGTAGATTGAAAGACCCACCACCAAATAGTCTTGACAAACATGATGACGATCAAAATAAACATCGACATGGGGTCATTTCGAACCTTAGAAAGGCTTTGAAGGATGAGTCATATGGAACAGAGGAGTTTGTAAGGAACCTCAGTGTGCAGGTTACAACATGTTTCACTGCACTGATGACGAAGGTTTACCTTGTATCCAAAATTATTGAATCCGAACCTACACCAGATTTCAGGAAGTCCATGTCTACTACTAAGTCTGCGGAAAAGAAGAAGGGGAAGGGAAAGAACAAAAAATCCGATACCACCTTAAGTGACTTAGGCCCTATTCCACATCAAATAGATGTGATGGTGGATTTATTTTTGTATGAACTTGACAACGGGGTGACTGGAGTGTTGGGATTGTTGAACAGGAAGCAATTAACTGAGCGATTCAATGACTACGACATGGCGAACAAGTGGAATAAGTTCGAGTCACTGTTGCGGAATGTTAACAACACATCAGGTGTGGATTCTATCTATGGGCGCAACGTTGTGAACTACGTTACAATGAAGAAGTACATGATAATGTACCGTGAGATCTTGGTTTGGTACATGAAGAATGTAAAGTATCCACCCGGGTCGGACTATACGTCTAAGGCTTTGTGTTTCCATACCAAAGGCGCAAATTGTTCTCCCAGTAAGTTGAAACAATACGTCAGATCAATGAAGAACTTCTTGGACTGCCTTATGGCACGGTCCTCTCTACGTGTTTCAATGAGTCATAGCTCCAATCAGGCTGACTTAGACAAACATTTCAAGAAGCAGCGTATTGAATGCTTAAAATCCTTACCAACAGAATGGATCAAGTTTTCACCTCCAGAAGAAACCTATGAAATTGTGTCCAACAAAAAGATGATGAATATAACGGAACGAAGAACAGCTTTTCATGAGGTCCTTGGGAAATTTTGGGTTCTCTTTCAAGGGAAGACGAAACCGATTTTTACAACCATAAACCTGGGTAACCTCGACATCAAACTTTTGACACACGAAGATTTTTATCAATATTTCTTACCCGAATTAATTCAGAATTCCTCCGTCTTGGGCACCACGGTACTTTCGGGGGAGAAGTGGGTTCCAGTAGGATTTCATCGACAAGGGGAGACGAACATTCCGGAAACGGGTAAAGTGTTATTACCACTCCATTCTCAATTGGTTTTCCACTACGTCATCCACTACAAGGACACGGTTTCCAACTATTACAACATACATTTCAAAATCGATGACAACAGTGTCACCCTGTCACCATGCAAACATGGCACCGGAAAAATAGATCTGGCACATTTCAAGGTGACGAAAGGAATCCTATATTTGGTGAAACAATGGTTGATAACAAAATTTGTCGACCACGGGACCAATCTGGGGGTGAATGTGGTCTTTTCTTTGGAAACAGCATGTAATTTGTTCATTTCTCAAGTACTATGTGCATCAATGATTCGAGTCGACGGTGTTGACTCGTCCTTTGATTGTTCGATTGACAATGTTTGTAAGAGAACTATACCAAAAGTCTTCAAAACCCCTAACAAAGGATTCTTCCGTTACGATCATGTGATGGAAACAATTGAAGGTTTGGTATTGACCGAGAGGAGTTTTCTAAAAGGAGCAATGGTCCCCAAATTGAGGGAGGAAAATGTTCCATATTTTCAAAGGAATGATCGATTGTACATTTTCCCGACGGCCTGTGTTCTGACTAAGACCAAATTTGCCCATGTCAATTTTGAAGATAGACCGGAAGAACTTGTAACTGGCATTTTGGAACTGTCCGGTTTGGAAGACCAACATAAGAATCAAACTTGTGTTACAAGGTTCCTTCAATACGATGTTAACTCACAACAAGAGGTGCACCAACGAGTTTTTATGGAACACATTCCATACGTGCTCCGTGAGATATTCGTAATTGATCCGGAAGTTCTCCTACGTCATACTTGGGTGGAACAATTCATTCAGTATAGCTACCTTCCAGAAAAGGGTACCATATTTACACCGTTGACAGAAAAACTAGCAATATATTTGTGGGAAAATTTGGATGATCTATCCTCGGCAAACCTTGTAGTTCAATTTTCGGATGATAACTTTGTCAACAATTATGGAAAGGGAATGGGAGAATTGAATCAGGCGTTCAAACACCTCCAGGGTTGTGACTTTGTTTTTTACAAACCATCGGACTTTCTAACTTGGGATTGCTTCAAAACATCAAAGGTTCAAATAAATGAGTTCAACAAATCAAATAACACCTACCGGGTAGGATGGGTTACATTAACTTTCAATACTACAAATGATTCCAAGCGTGGATTCATCGCACCCTGGGATGATCAAGTTGGCGGTGGCAATGTTGGCAAGACAAACAATCTCAACGAGGGGAGAAATAACATTAGTGGATCAACAGTTACCGGCGAGTGTTCAAAAAATAAGACAAACCAATCTAAAGAATCAGGGATTGACACAAGTAAGGGTAATTCCAAGGATACTGGTTTGACCGACAAAACGAGTAAAACATGTGAAAAAGAGGGTTCAAATGTAAGCAAAGAAATGATTATAGATGTTGCAAAAAGTCGTCTGAACGCCGTTGTAACCCTGCCAAATTTTCCTATCAATATCAATGGACATGAAACCACACAAGCTTTCGAGATAAGTGTGCTGTTGAAAGATCACAATCCAGAGATAATGTATCCTCTTTACGAAGTAGACAAACAAGTTCGTTACACTGAAAGAAGAAACCGCCCAGTTCTAATTGGAGAAGTTTTTAGGTACTGTTTCGGCCCCTACAAGCAATATGAACGTGTTCCGGGTTATTATCTTATTTTCAAAAAAGGTAAGGCGGGGGAGCATAAAAAATGGTGCCCATACTTTAAGGTTTCTGGTCTGAAACAAACCAATCCTCGACGCATTTAAAAAGTATCGGATTTAGTAAAATGTTACAGCGAGGAAGTTGGGATTTGTGACCCGACGGATGGAAATGTGGAGGTATCCGAGTCATCTTCTGACACAACCAAACCAGTGTCAGAGTACAGTTCCACCAACTTGTCAAGAATGGATGAATGAGGCCTACTATGCTCCACCAAATGCAAGTATCCGCTTGTCACTTATCCAGTTTCATTCATAGTGTATTCCATCAATAGTATGAGAAATATTGATCCTGAAAGTGCAGCCTACTATGACACACATTTGCACTCAAAACCTAACTAGTATTACTAGGACTACTAATTTGTACAAACTGACTAAAGTATCAGTCATAGATTTCTGGTCCATACTGTTTCATAATTAGCTAATAGTAGGAACAAAACCATGGTATGCGTCTTGAGCAACATTGATCATGAAATTACATAGAAAGCCACACTTTGGCACTAAAAAAGTGAGTAGCAATCACCACTTTCGTACATGATGCATCGTCATGGCCAGGGAGAAACATCGTTATAAAATTCATACTGACTAAAGTTTCAGTAGGAGAAAGGACAATATTGTTTCATACTCTCCCAAATCCCAAATATGAGCAATATTCATCCTGTAATTGCCTCTAATGACACACTTTTGCACAAACAAAATGACTAGCAGTCACTATTTTGGTACATGATGGATGGCCAGTGAGAAACATTATTATACAATACATACTGACTACGTCACATAGTAAACTATCAACCTGAGATATGTCTATACTATTGTTTCATAGTAAACCCACCAATCCAAAGTAGTAGCAATACTCATTCTTCAATTGCCTGTAATGACACACTTTTCCAATAAAAAGTGACTAGCACTCATTATTTTGGTACATGCATGACTAGGGACAAACATTAATATAATATTCATAATTACTCAAGTATCAGCCTGAGAAATGTCAGTATTGTTTCATAGTCAACCCATACATAGTAGGAGCAATATTCATCCTTCAATTCCCTGCAATGACACACTTTACCAATACAAAAGTGACTACCAATCACTATTTGGGTACATGATGGATGGCCAGTGAGAAACATTATTATACAATACATACTAACAAGTAAACTATCAACCTGAGATAGTATATCTATACTATTGTTTCATTCTATACCCACCGATCCAAAGTAGTAGCAATACTCATCAATCAATTGCCTGTAATGACACAATTTTCCACTAAAAAATTACTAGCAATCAATAATTTGGTACATGCATGGCAAGGGAAAAACATTAATATAAAATTCATAATTACTCAAGTATCAGCCGGAGAAAGGTCAGCATTGTTGCATAGTCCACCCAACAATACATAGTATGAGCAATATTCATCCTTCAATTGCCTAGAATGACACACTTTACCAATACAAAAGTGACTAACAATCACTATTTTGGTACATCCAAGGCAAGGGACTAACATTATTATAAAATTCATAATTACTAAAGTATAAGCCTGAGAAATGTCAGCATGGTTCCATAGTCTACCAAATACATAGTATGAGCAATATTTATCCTTCAATTGCATCAAATGACACACTCTTGTACTCAAAAAGTGAGTAGGAATCACAATTTTGGGGCATGCATGACCAGGGACAACCATTATTATACAATTCATACTGACTAAAGTAATAGCCGGAGAATTGTCCTAAAATATTGATTCATTGTCTCCCCAATCATTAGTATGAGCAATATTCATCCAAAAATTGCAGAAAAGAACACACTTTTGCACTCTAAAAAGAACTGAGAAACTCTGTTTTGGTTACTTCTTCATAAGAAAATCAAAAAAAATAACAAAAATTGCTAAATCCACTACCCTTGGTAAACGTCTCTACGGGGGAATCAAACCAATGGACACGTTCACCTCTATATCAATTACCAATCATACTCGATCAGAAAAAATTACACTACTTAAAGCTAGTCAGTTTTTGAATCATACAATTTGTGTGAACCATCCCAATACAATAATAAAAAATTAATACCAAAAAATACAGGAGAACACACCTTGGACACATACCTACTGGGAGAATCGATCCAAAGGACACGTTCACATCTACCGGTATATCAAGAACCAATCATATCCAAACGGTGAAAGTTACACTACTTAAAGCTAGTCTGTTTATGAATCAGACAATTTATGTGCAGCGTACCAATACAATATTAAAAAAATAGTACCAAAGAAGTACGAAGAATACATCTTGTACACGTCTCTACGAAGGAATCGATCCACCGGACACGTTCATCTCGACGGTATATCAAGAACCAATCGCATGCAGACGAGGAAAGTTACACTACTTAAAGCTTGTCTGTTTTTGAATCAGACTATTTACGTGGACCGTCGTAGCGTTGGTGCCAGGTACGTAACAATAGTAAGAATTATGCGTGTTTGGGAAAAAGCAGCCACAACCAAAAACTGAAGTTACTACGCCTGGAGAAAACAACATACACCAACTTTATGATTCGGCGTTGGAGTACGAACGTTAGGTGTATTGTGGTACAACTAGGTGCATGACTGCGTTACAAATGGGAAATAACAGGAAAATGAAAAACAAAACACCTAAACCGACACACAAAACAACAGTTGTGCAAACCCGGGTGTACTGTCTTGTCCAAGGATTACAACAAACAGATGCATGAGCTAAACCACGATGACGTAAACAACGACGGAAACCTGTTTCTATATCACTTCGAAACAGGATTTGATGCGTTGTGTGCCAAAAACGGACACTTGGTTAACACAATCCTTAGTGGATGCCAGAAGATAGAAGAAGTGCAACAGAGACTCAACAGCAAAAAAGGACATTTCGAGGAGGACGAAGCTTTGAACATTTGGGAACAATGCTTCAAGTACATAACCGAGGAACTATTTCCCGGCTACAAAGAAGGGAACACTGACGGGATGGACCATGTATGGGCAATGGGAGTCATTCTTGCATACATTACATGTGGTTATCCCGCATTGAAAACATCGGAAGACATTAAGTGCTACGGCAACGTGGGTATTGGACCGGAAGTAAAATCAATAGAACGAGAGAGAATGATACAAGACGGTCGTACTTTCCCGGCAAAAAAATGGAGTAATCTGACGCCGGAGGCAAGAGAACACATAAAAGAATGCATACATTACCACCCTGGGAACCGTCCTTGTATGACGTACATTTGGTTCAACAACTGGCGCAAAAAGATGAATGAGGCAATCATCAAAAATGACAGATTGGAATGGTATTGCAGATCAACAGACGATAACGAGTGGTACTCAACACAAGACATATTTCCGACAATTAAGGAAGAGAAGATAAATAACAAAAACACGGAAAAAATTTACCAAACAGAAGTGGGATTCGTTCATGAACAAAGCAAGAAAACAGTCAAAAAAGAAAAAACGGAAAGTAAAAGAAGTGACAAACAGGGGGGAAAAGAGTGAACAAGACGAAAACGAATGGAAAATTAAGAAATGGCTAAGTCTTTACGAAAAACGTTGGAATTCACCAGAAGATTTAGAGGAATATAACAACTATCCCGTTCCTTGTGGAGCATGGGGACGCTGTGAAACACTAACTCTGCAACTCTGTAAGGATTCCATTACAAAAAAAAGCATGACAATATTGACAGTATCACCGGTACAAATTAAGTGCAAAAAATAGAACGGAAATGAAGTAAAATATCACCTTAACAAGTCGATACATTCAAAAAATGTACTCCTTAGAAAGCAACAAAACAACAAAAAAAGCATTTCCTCCGTTGAACCTACAAATTGTGATTCCAATCCATAATTAATTAAGGGGTGAGTGTCAACCACCCAAAAAATAGAATTTACTGCAACGCCATTGCAGAAAATTGAAAAACAATAAATAAATAAATACGGAATGATATGGTACCGTACGGTAAGTACTGTAGGGTGGGGAACATCAAAATGTTCGGATCCGCGCCAAAATTATGAGGACTCCACATTCCAGAATATCACAGGCACGCTCAAAAATAAGATAGGCAGGCGACAGTACAACAACACTCTCAGATAGTACAATTAGTTGAAATACAGCTATTCCTTGGAGACAGTAAATCAAGAGATTACAGTGTGTACAGTATGAATGGAAAAAAAATAACAGACGATTCCTACAAACAACATTATTATCATAAAAATAGCGCGCCAAATCAATCAAAGGAAAAAACGGTAAGTTGAGGTGCACGATTTAACAACAAAAAATGGTAGAACTGAGTAGTAGTTGCAGTCCGGTAACAGGTAAAACCATTGTTACCAATAACACAAACAGCCCAAACAGCAGTGTATCGGGAAGTGACCAAACAAACACAAACGATAGCCAAACATATAAAACCACAGACAGTAGCAACAGAAATATTCTACAGACAACAAAAGACTCCGATAACAACAACTTGGAAAACAGCATTGTCAAACATGTCAAAGAAAAAGCATTCAGGAAATTTAAATTCCCGCCAGAGATTAGCTTCGTGAAGGCAACGATATTCAAAATTGTAAAACAAACGAATAACAATGAAGTACCAAATACGATTGTATATAAAAGACCAAAAGTGGAGTGGAATTTATTGCAGAGCAGTGACTGCAGTGTAGGCACAATGCTCAAACTCTTGCCAGGAAAAACTACAAAGGTACGCAACCAACAATAAAATGATTGCCAGCATGCGATCTTTCATAATCCATTCTAACATTTTGGTCGTATTAACACTGACACGTAGACGATAAAAGGAACAACCAGATACCAGATAGTTTCCCAGGAACGGTTTTTATCACGGACACACAAGACGTTAACTCAGAAAATAGGTACCAATTGCACGAAGACTATCGGCGGAAAAATTCACCAGAATTCAAATACTTCATGAAAAGAATTCTTGGAGCGGTGTCCACCAAAACAGACAGACTTCAAAAGAAAATCAGTCAGAATGACAGTCAGTAACATTTTCACCCCAAGCGATGAAGCTTTTGCATTGCTTTTCCTTTACAACGACTACGACTCGTGGCTAAACACAACAAAGAGCACAAGGTTGAGAAAAAAATTCACTGACGGTAAGTCAGGAAATAAGGAGGGGTGGAGTAACGAGGGACAAGATCTTTACGAATACCTAGTAAGTGAATTAGAAGAACGAAGGGAGGAACAACAGTCAAAAGAATTAGAGACGGAAATACTTAAAATGTACCAAAAGCAAAATGGCAATCGTAAACAACAAGATAAGGAGGAGAACGAAGAGGGAAAAACATGGAAGCAAAAACGTACCTTGGTTGAGATTCTAGGCGAAGATGATGAGGACTACAAATTTTTCATGGAATACAATAAAAACGAACAAGAGTAATTGATGATATCAACATCAATAGTAGAACGGCTAGTTCATTATTATTTTATGGTTTGCACAATATTGTTCCGGGTCTTCTGTTCGAATATAATACAATAAACAAGGTAATTTCAAAGGCTGATAAAATACTTTCGTATTTGTTGCAAAATATGTTTGTTGTATTTCCGTATTTGATAAGCGTAGCGTGAATATTGTAAAATGTTGGACAGTATTGCAAATGCGGATAAAATATTTTCTTATTAGTACAAAAATATGGTTGTTGGCTTTTGATATTCGAAAAACATAGTGTGAGTAATGTGAAAGTGACAGTAACAGAATACATTGCTGGTTATCAATAAGCTCGTATATTTGTTCAGAAATTGGTATCAACGCTACGACAATATCAGTGTACATAGAGGATATTATTACAAAAGATGAGTTTCGTGTGGAAAATAACAAAAATTCAATGGTGAGTAAATATTAACGGGGTAAGCATGAAACAAAATTGTAGAATAGAAAAATTTGGAAGCAACCATGAAACGAGGGGTGAAAATATGGATAGGAAAATAGTCCTACTTGAAATTGTTGCGTGCAAAAATAGGTAGAGAATTATTTATTGTGCGCGCAACAAAATGTTTCGGAATATTTTAAAACATCGCACGAATTTTACGAAAGCACGAGCATCGTTTATGTGACGTATACTGGGCAGCACCCATCCATTTTATCCTCCCCCCAGATGGAAGCATATTTCTCTCTAGTTGATGACACATCTATCAAGGCTGGTGGCACGCAAGTCATCACCACCACTGATGGACACGTCTTCCCACTTAATATACGCCATGGCTTACCATACATAGCAATGCGCAAATATACCAGTGAAGAATACGCCCGACTCCCTCATGTTGTTATGACTAGTGACAAACATTGAAACCCCTCTGTCCTTGACAGTGCATATAGCCCCAATGATGACGCTTTCATTCAAAAATATCCACCCACTGTCACGTTACTCCCATACCAAGATTATGATGAATTCGGCACACCGCGTGGCACTGATCGTGACACTTCCTCCTTGATCACCTCCTTCATGTCAAGTCACGTTGACAGCCCAATCCTCCAAGCATTGGATAATCATGATACATCCTTCTGGATCAGCCCGGCCAATTACATTCACCAAGACATACTCAGTCGATGTTCCATCCGGTCTCCTTTCAACTATCTTACTGCTGCACCACATATCCATTCACCAACTGACATGGACTATCTATCTTTGAAGCCCTTCTTCAGATGGATCTCTACCGCTCGCATTAAAGCCAGCTTTGACAATTCCACTCAATATGGCTCCCTATCCATTAGCCCAGATGGCAATCTCTTTAAACTGATTCCAGTCACCACAGCCTGCCATGAATGTTCGCCCGTTTCATGATGACATACTCTCTGATGTCATTTACTCTGATACTCCTGCTGTAAATGGTGGCTCCAAACTCGCTCAAGTTTTCTTTGGTCAAAAATCCCATATCATTCATGTGGAAGAAATGCGCAGTACTGCTGATTTCCTATCATGCCTTCAAAACTTTGTTCGCAAATGGGGTAGGCCTCTCAGACTCCTCTGTGATCATGGCTCCTACCAATCTAGCAAGTCCGTTCTAGATTACCTCAAGATGCTATGGATTGGTTTATGGCAAAGTGAACCCTATCACCAACACCAGAATCTATTCGAACGCAGATATCAAACTTTCAAGCGCATTGTCAATCGCATCATGGATCGCACCAGAACTCCACCACATCTCTAGCTTCTCTGCATGACATACATTGCAAGTCTCATGAACCATTTATCCGACCCACATCTTTCTGACAAGCAGCCTGTCTTCATTGCCACTGGCACCTTAGGTGATATTCAGCCCTTACCTCAGTTTCTTCTGGTTCGAACCTGTTTATTACAAGACTCCCGATACCCAATTTGGCTCCCAAACTACCGAATGTCTCGGTCACTTTGTCGGTCTTGCAGAACATGTGGGCCATAGTCTCTGTTTTAAAATCTGGGACCCTATCACTTGTTGTAACTCTAAAAATCGACCAAAAGGTATAGGATAATTGAAATTTAAAGAGAAGTGAGCTCAAAGAGAGGCTCTTATTTTTACTACGTATTTTCACTGTGTATCGGGGCTCTCTGCTGTATTTCATGTGGTAGAGATCTTCCCCGGTGCTGTTATTATTCTCTTACCGATACTGCTGTTGATGTTGCTGTATTAGCGTCGTGTCGGTCTTACCGTATCGGTCATTTGGTGGTATTGGTCATTCATGTTGTTAAGTAATCTGTTTGATGGGGCGTATGCTTGTTCACGGTATATATGCTAGATATGAGGCCCATCTGGAATCGGTATTGATTTTCTTGATTGCAATAAGTAATTTCCTCACGGGATATCAAGTATATTCTTTTGAATGTACTCATGGATTCCAAGTGTTCACTTATTGGTCAGGTCTTTGGATATGTCTTGTTTCTAACCGATTACTGTCTTTTGTTTGTAGTCCTAAGTGATATCGTTTTTACCACTTAGGGATTTCCAAGTAGTGGAGGTGCGTTTGATTCTAAGACTCGATCATCGAAATAATCGTACCTCTGTCGTTACTCCGTGTTAATATTCTGCACCTCGGTCGTCGTTTCGTTTTGTCGGCTTTTCTAATCGAATTTGATGCCGACAAAGTCCGTATTTTTCGCCGACAACATCACTAACAAACTCCTTGACAGATCTGGCGTCCATACTGCTTTAAACCCTGAGCATCGCAACAAGCGTGCTGGCCTTTTCACTGATGATGGCTTCCTCGCATGGCGCCAAGCCAAAGATGCTTCTCTCCTTCCCAAACCCTTTGGTGACAGTCCCTCTCGTCGACCACCTCCAAAGTCCCCTCAGATTCCCCATCCTCAGTCATCCTTGGCTCCTAGTCTTCCACAGCCATCCTTGCCTAACATTCTTTATTCCAAGATTCCTAATACCCCAAGCTACACACCTTCTCCACTCCCTGCCAACTATGGGGAGATTCTGGATGGTCCTCCAACCCCTCACATCTTCAACAAAACCCCTGACGGCGCCCCTGTCACTGAAGATGATTTTGGTCCCCCTGAGCTAGCATATTTTGATGTTAGTGAAGCCACACCTCCACCCACCAATCCTGCTACTCCATCTGTTGGTCCATCCAAAGTAGTTGTTACTGATGAAGAAGGCAATGCACAATTTGATGCTGATGGCGAACCCATCACCATTCCTGCCATCCCTGTTACTGAATTGCAAGGCCGGTCTTTTTTAATGGCCCTCCCTGATGGCACTCAGAAAAGAATGACAGTTGTTGACGTTGAAGACAGCCTTCAGAAAAACAAGGACTTCATCAAGTTCAAATGCAAGCATACAGATGATGAGCTTGAAGATATCATTGCCTACAATGATGTCATGAATTATATCCACAGGGATGTCACCCAAGAAGATGGCAAGCTCTGGTCATTCAGACGCATCCTTGGTCATCAAGGTCCCCTTGACAACAAGCATCCTCAATACAAAGGTTCCAAATACAACCTATGGATTGAATGGGAAAATATGGAACGTACCTATGAGCCACTATCCAATGTAGCTGCAGACGATCCTGTTACTGTGGCCCAATATGCCAAGGACAATGACATGCTCGACAAACCTGGTTGGAAACATCTCAAACGCATTGTTTCCCTTGCCGGAAGAACCAAGAAGCTAAACAGGCTAATCCACCAAGCCAAGCTCAGATCCTTTCGGACTGCTCCTCAATACCAGTATGGATTCAAGGTACCTCGCAACCACGAAGAAGCCTTCCAGTTTGATGGAGCCAATGGCAACACCAAATGGCAAGATGCCATAGCTCTTGAGATGTCACAACTCCAAGAATATGACACCTTTATTGACAAATGTATCTACAAAGCTAGTAACATACCATCTGGCTTCCAACAGATAAAGGTCCACATGATTTATGCTGTTAAACATGATGGGCGTCACAAAGCCAGACTAGTTGCAAATGGCAATCTCACTGAAGCTCCTGTTCATAGTGTGTATGCCGGAGTTGTTTCCCTTCGTGGCCTGCGAATGTGCCTATTCCTTGCTGAACTGAATAGCTTAGAAGCATGGGGCACTGACATTGGTAATGCATACCTCGAAGCTGTCACCTGTGAGAAAGTATGTATCAAGGCTGGTGCTGAATTTGGATCACTCGAAGGACACCTTCTAGTGATTTACAAGGAGCTATATGGGCTACGATCATCTGGAAAATGTTTTGGTGATCTACTTGCTGCCTGCCTCGTCGAACTAGGTTTTGAAAGATCCAAGGCAGAGTCTGAAATCTTCATCAAGCCTGGCAACAACAAACATGGGGAGCCAGTATATGAGCTCATATGCACATATGTTGACGACCTATGCTTATGTATGTATTGCCAACCCTGAAACCTTTCTGGTCATCCTACAGTCTGAACCTTATAATTTCAAATTAAAGGGTTCTGGCCCAATGAACTTTCATTTGGGATGTGGTTTCGAAAGAGATGAACATGGTGTGCTCTGCATGAACCCTATCAAGTTTATTGAGAAAATGGAGGCTTCATACGAACATATGTTTGGCTGCAAACCTACCACCAGATTCCATTCGCCCCTTGCTGAGAATGATCACCCAGAGCTAGACTCATCATCATTCCTAGGTGATACTGATATCCAAAAGTATCAAAGCATGATTGGCTCACTTCAATGCATCATAGCTATTGGACGCTTTGATGTACAGACTGCTGTCATGACATTATCAAGCTTCCGAGTGCAACCTAGGGAAGGACATCTCAATAGGGCCAAAAGAATCTACGGTTACATCTCCAAGTTCCGGCACTTCAAAATCAGATTCAGAGTGGGCATACCCGATTTTGTACTCACTGAAGGTACCAACACAGACTGGTCCAATACCGTATATGGGGAGCACTCTGAAGATCTACCAAGTGATGCTCCTAAACCCTTAGGCAAGGTAGTTGTGCTTTCACATTTCTACGATGCCAACTTAATGCATGACATTTTAAGCGGCAAAGCTGTAACTGGTATTCTCCATTTTGCCAACAAGACCCCCATCATGTGGTTCTCCAAGAAGCAAGCAACATCTGAAACAGCCACTTTTGGCGCTGAGTTTGTATCTGCTAGAACCTGCATTGAGCAAATTGTTGACATTTGACAGTCATTCAGATATCTTGGTACTAGAGTACACGACACATCCTACACATGGGGAGACAATGAAAAGATGATCCAAACCTCTACATTCCCATATGCAAGGCTCCACAAGAGGCATCACATTCTCTCATATCACTATGTTAGAAGCATGATTGCAAGAGGTTTCATCCTCATGCAACATCTTGCAGGCAAGGATAACTGTGCCGATATCCTCACCAAGCATTGGGGACACTCAGTAGTGTATCCTTTACTCAAGCCCATCTTTCATTACTGTGGAAACACCGGTGATTTGTTGCAGGATGACTGCATTGGATCTTAGAGGATGTTTTCGCATGGACACATGGGGAGTATTAAATTCCTTTCGTGTCTAGGTTGGTAGAGGTACAACATCGAAAATAATGAGACCTCGCAAAATACCGGACTCATTCTTACGATCGAGAATTGATACTTAACTGGAGGAGAAGAGTCGATCGTCACTTGAGTTCGATACTTAGTGATCCAAGAGAGAACATGCCAGATATTAGCATATGCTATCTTCTGTTAAGTGTCCCGTTTTCAAGAAAAGACAGCAGAGGTTCGAAGCGCTGCTCACGAACCCTTTTCCTGCTGCACAAAATATGTGTTGTATTAGCAGCAACACCGTATTTTGTCGTATAAAATATTCGTAACGTGCTGTATTAGCGGCAGCACAATCGATCTTTAAAGTGCTATCTTGCTTCCCAGCAAGATAAAGCGCATACTTTTAGATTATTTGATTATTCAACCTTAAACCTTGCACCGGACGCCCCTTTGCGTCCTACTGTAGAACTACAAGCCTAAGATCTAACTGATTGCGTCGTTTGTTGATAGTCAGAATAGATCTGATTGGATTAGCATCCAGTCGTAGTGGATATCAGAGAAATATTAGAACACAACAGACTGGCACCTCAACCGGCCTGCAGCCACAGCTCCTGTTGCTCTTCTTTGCCTTTGGATTGTGTCAGCTCAACAGCCACTTTCAAAAGGAAATTAACAGTCAGTAGTCAATTTTATATCTCGGAAAGTCCAGGGCACCTGCGCGTAAGATTACTTTCACATACTACGTGTCAGATAACAATTGAGAATCAGGAAAATTAACACAAAATTAACACAAATTAACAGACATGATTTGCAAAGTAACGACTCGCTAAGAAAAAAATGACTTACTATAAAGAGATTCTGGAAACCCCAAATAACTGTCATTAGCCGTATTGTATTCATTCAAAAGGTATCATGGGAAATAATTTTTAAAAACACCATTTTTAGAGGAACACGGTATTTTGCTTCTTGACAACGCCTCCTTCTTCTGACAACCTTGCTGGGTACTTCTTCCGTCGCTCCAGCAAAAGAGATCCAACAGACGCCAAAGTATGTGAGGGGTGTAAAGATGGAAGCATTTGATAGGTCCTGCAAAGAGAACACAACACCAGAGACATGCAATGTCCTTGACCTCATGGCAGAAAATCTTATCAATCAAGAAGACTCCAAGGTAGCTCGCGTCTTGAAGAAAAGAGTGCAGCTCTCTCGTCAGCGAGGTGATGATTTAACAGGCTGTTGGAATGCTGTGGTTCAATAGGGAAAGCAGAAGAATTTTGCTGACGAGGAGAGAGATGAGTGAAGGGATTGCCATGGTCCGATCGATATCGATGGCGGTAGGAGATGATTGTATAATTGTAGATTGCAAAGCTTAGATTTTCGAAATTATGAATGGATAAGCAATCTTCTTGGAGTAGCTTCCGTTTTCAATCCAAGGTAGCCTTCGGTTTTTGTGTTCAGATTTTCTTGCATACCTCTTGAGAAGGGTTCAACCCGTGTGACTCGTAATGGGATTGGTAGAGACAGAACCAGCTGGTTGGAGTCCCATCAGTTGGATCAATTCAGGAGAGGGGGGGAATTGATTAGATCACCATGGTCAGAATTGATTTCAACCAGCCATAGTATTTTCCAATAACCACATTCGTCAAGCTCTTCAAGCCAAAGTCAAGAACAACTGATCCAGTCGATCCAAACCCACCTGTCCCTCCAAGTCAACAAGAAGATGATAGTATTGATTCAGACCCTTTTGATGATTATGATATGGATTCTGATTCCGATTCTGATCCTGATTATAAGGATACTCCAGAATATCAAAGGTGGATGTTACTCCATGAATGGAAGATTCCTCCAGAATATCAAATGTGGGAATTGGCTCCATATCTTGATGAAAGTGACCTGGGGTGGGATCAACTCCTTTCTCTCCATGGAATCAACCGCAAACGCATCCCTGACTGGATTATTTGTACATTTCCAACAATGTACAATCGACCATCTTATATGAAAGAAGTCAATCAATGGAGGGAAAAAGAATATCAAGCAGCAATTCAGCAATGTTGGGATGAAATTCGTCACCAGGATGAAGATTAAGAGATTGATCGGGAAAATTCAAAGTGGGATTCTCTTTTGGCTGCCCATGGGATTTTTATCCTGCGCCAGGAGGACCAAGGGGTCCCCAGCCAGGAGGATCAGCATTTGGATTGATTGGTATCTCAACACCGGGATAGATAGACACCGTCTTCACTGTATCTGCAATGGGCAAATGTTGCATCAAAAAGGCCAATTGAGGCTGCCGAGACCAAGATTTGCTGTTCCAGTTGATTGAGATCCAACTCCCCTGTCGTATTCATCTTCATGTGATTCAGCAACTGACAGATCACATACTCAATTGTGGTTGGTATGCCGGGCATGGAAGAATGTCGAATCGTGCCAGGCCGACTCTTCCCATTACAGTCTCATAGACAATGGGACTAGTAATGAGAGCTCAAATTGTCCCACAAGAAGACTCTCCAATCATCTATGTTGATCTCTATCACTCTTTGGCGGTCTTCGATCAAAGTACAGATGGAACCAATGAAAGAAGCAAAGCTATCACCGGTAGTCCCAGCTACTCTTCTCACATCGACCCATGGCAGAGGCCGAGCAATGCTTCCAGTGACATCAGCAGGGAGTTCTGGATCCCCTGTTTCTATTGCAATCATGACAGTCAGTTTCTGCCCCTTCTCATAATTGCCAACAGTCTGAACTCGTCTGAAGCAAATTGCCCAAGAATTGGACCAATTCAGTCTCTTTGCTTCCATGGCAAATTCATTGACATCAATAAAATGCTTCCGGAGGATGCCAACCACACCAATTGGCAACTGTCTGTTCCAGAACAAGAACTCTCTCCTCATGTTTGCTGGAGAGTAAGCTTTGAAAGCTTCAATGCTCGACTTCTTGTTGGTGATTTGGAGTTCCTTCAATCTTTGGGATATGAGGTGATTGGAATAGAGCCCGACGCCGTCATTGTAGAGGTACATGGCTATCTCATTGAGTTGGGCCTGTGGATAAATAATGATACATACAACAAGACTGACCAAAGCCAGACCAACAAGCAGACGATCTCTGTCTTTGTTGCCGGTCATTCGGTAAGGATTGATTCGATGGTTCCATTGATATAGAGAGGCTACAGAGACATTGACTGGCTCACCATTCTCATGCCTTTCTATCTGTTGTTGTCTGTACCACAAATTGTATCCTTTTGACCCTCCAACAGAAGGATGAAGAGAAGCTTTCCTTTCAACTTTGAGTTCTCTAGTCAGCTGGAGCTTCCGGCAGGCTTCGGTCCTATGATCAGCTGGATCATAGCTCCTTTTCATGGTTGATTCGGAAGAAGAAGAGGAAGAATAAGTGAACGTTGTCGGTGAGCAAAGTATGCTTCTTGTTGTTAGAAAAAGGAGGCGTCAAGACGCAAAATACCGTGTTCTTCTAAAAATAGTGCTTTTAAACTTATTTCCCATGGTACCTTTTGAATGAATACAATACGGCCAATGACAGTTATTTGGGGTTTCCAGTAATCTCTTTCTAGTAAGTCATTTTTTTCTTCGGGAGTCCTTATGTTACGAATCATGTCTGTTAATTTGTGTTAATTTTCGCGATTCTCAATTGTGTACCGGTACTACGGTAGTAAAGCAGGTTGCCAAACTTTTCATTTTTCCTTCGCATTTGTTTTGTTCACCCTTGGATCTCGTTCGGGGTGAAAAAAAAAACAGTCCTTACGAACACAATTAGATCCAAATTGACAAGCACGACGTTTCATTTTCTTCATTTTCTTTTTCTTGATAGCATGCCCCCCGCCCCATTTTAGAACCGAACCCGCAGCTTTAACAGATTCACAAGACATAATAATCGCTTTCTGTTTGGTGTCTCTTGTTTCATACTCATTTTGGCACTGATCACCGTATGTTCCATCAGTACCTATCGCCCCTGAATCACTAGCCGACACAACTTTATTCTTTATACCGTTCGCTGTGAGTTCTAACTCGTTCGCAAGCACTGTGACGCCTTCCTCTACACAAAGAGGACAGCGGACTTTTAGTTCCATTCCAGGAGTTTTATCTGGTTTGAGAGACATGCATTTTTCGCACATCAATACTGGTACACCGCAAGTCAGACATTTTTTCTTTCCCACGTAGCGATCCCAATGGTTTCCACAGACACAGCATTTAGCGACATAAAGCGAGCCTTCGGTGTCATTTTTCTGTTGTTGGGATTGGGTTTTCTTTTTCTGTTCTTTTCTATCTTCTCTTCGCACTATTCCTCCATCCCCATGTGGATTGTCGACGCTGACAGCCTCACGCTTATCGAATACAAAATTTTTACCGCGCCAAAATCCACCGTCCTTAAACTGCTTAAGATAACGTTCAATACCTCCTTTAAGTTGGTACACCTGTTCTACTTTATCTTTCATTTCTGTTCGCAAATACGCACTAGCTCGCTCACAACGAATACCACCAGTACAATACATCAAAACAGTTTTTTTCTCCAGCTTTTCTTGCGTTTCTGGTTTAGCAAGCCAGGATTTGAAATCAGTGGACTTTCGCATCTTTGGGTCGATATACTCTGCCCCCCGGTTTTTCTCAGTTAGAGGTTTATCCTTTCCATCCGACTTTTGGTGTTGCTGTCCATCGAATCGGCCCAAGATAGTTTCGTAATTGTTCCGAACATCAATGACTACGGTGTTATCTTTTTGCAGCATTGTGTGGAAAGAACTAGCATCCAAATGTATCCCACCGCCGCTGGCGCCCGAGTCATTTTTCGTGTCGTTCTGAGGGTTCTTCGAATTTTCATTCGAATTTTCATTGTCAAGCGGCGCATCGTCTTCGCCTATGTCATAAAAAACCAGTTCCTGGACAGGCAAGATCTTGAACTCTTTAAATTGTCGATCAGCTGGTAAATCGTCTAAACCACATAAGTGTTGAGCAAAATAGAGCAGGATTCACGTTAGTTTCCAAAGCAAAAAATGGCCGACCCCCATGCATCACTTCCACGTACCAAGGTATTTGAAATCTGTGTTCGAAAAAACTCTCGGGTCTAGAGGTTGAAAGGCTTATTCTTTGAGTTTTAAGAGCAATGACACCTGATAAAAATGAACTTCATACCGTTCTTCTCTCATCGTTACACTTACCAAATCGACGAAGATCTTCTGCTAAATGTCTCAACGCAGCTTTCGCGGTACATTTGCTGGTGTCTACAGCTGATATCGTTGCGTTCACACCTTCCGTTGCGACTCGGATACGTCCGCCAAGATTCCGACGGCGAGCGATGGTGGACAAGTACGTAATAAGCAGTTGGAGTCGTTGACGATCCCACTTCTTGTTCCTTTCTTTACTAGTGACATCAGCACTGCCATCATTTGTAGTATACTGATAAAATAGAACAAGAGATGATCTAGGATCCTTCACAATCAATTCTTTTTCCCTGAATTGTTCTTCGTGCTGGCTGGTCTTACTCGCAATAAATTGACCAGTATTGGTGTAACTTATTGTCTTTATCAGGATCGCATTCGGAAACCACTTTCCGAGAGTTCGAGATCCGCCCTCGTCCTCAACCAGCGCTAAATTTTTACCATTTTTTACATTGTTTTTTTTAACTTTCGGCACCGGGTCTCTCAATGATATTTCCGGAATCTCAATCGGAGTGTATGATTTCATACATTCAACACGAATCAGTTCCTCAGCGCTTTCAATATTCGTTTCGTTACTTTCATCATTATCATCCTTTGCGATGCTATCCATTCGACTTGTATCAGCACTTATCATTTGAGATTTTTTGTGTTTGAGAGCTTTCCGCTCAATCTTACTCAATCGTCTTCTTTTTCTTCTCCTGTCACCATCGCAGACCAAATCTGTCACTCTCTCGTCTTCTGTCGGGGATGGCTCGTGGCGATCGTCTCCATCAACACCATCGGTCTCGCCGATTTTCACGCCTTTATCGATTTCGTCTTCGTGGTTCATCGGTATTTTCTTCGATTTGTGTTCTAAGTGAAGCTGCTTCAACGGCGATGAAAAGGTTTTTGTTTTGACAGAAAATCTCTTGGTTGCAGTACGAGTACGCTACTATTCATAGTACTCGTACCCATGCCGGTACGTACGTGCTACTGGAACTACAAAAGTACTTTTTCCTATTCTATCAACTACCGGCACGTACGGTACCTACAGGTACGGACCGGTACACGGACCCGTTCCCGTTTTTTTCGCGAGAACTTTACGTGGTGGAAAAATAATTTGGTGAAATATACGCTCTAACCGTCGTTGGAATAAAAACCGATGCGATCGACGCACGGACAATCTTGCTTCATCCTCCAGCGCGCCATAATAGTCTCGTACCCGTACCGGTACGAACTGTACGAAATACGGTGCTATTTTTTACTTCTATTTATTTTTTGTAAAAGCGCACGTACCGGTATTGAATACGAAGTAGAAGTAATTTGTTTCGTTCATTGGGCCATTCCCGAAAACACACAATTTCTGTGTCAGAATGCATAGATGTTTGTTTTGGGGAATGAAAACCAACAGACACAGATTTCTATGAATTTCCTTCTGAATCCGGTCTGTTGAGAATCTGATTCAAAGGCTTCTGAAGAACAGCAACGCTGCGTTAGTGTGTTAGTAGATGAACGACTGTACTCTATGCGAGACAATTGTGGTTGGATACTTTCGGCAACGGACAATCTTACTACAGGCAAGACTATGGAAATGCCAGATCTCTTCTTACTGTTACCTTGTTCAGATACAGCGAGATAGACCTTAGGTACTGTAGATTACAAGTAGTTGATAGCAACTAGTGTGAATTTTGTAGATATCATCAGTTGAATGTTAAAAGTATGAGATAAAGTGAAATCTTGCCGAAACGCAAGATATCTCTTTCATTGAATTGAAATACGTTGCGACTGATGTTGCCTCGCAATGAGATTAGTTGCTGATTATTTCCATGTATGCATTGATCATTAACCGTATATATATATATATATATATATATATATATATCGTGTGTGAGAATGACAACGGTTTTTTTCTCCTGTTATCCTAAGAAGATTCCATGATATACTATTTATCAATGAAATCAGAGATTGCTCACTGTAGGTCGTGTGATATTTCTCTAAACCAAAGATTGCTCACCGTGGAATCTGGGCAATACTAGACAACAGGGATTGCTCACCAGCATCAATACGCGATGGGAATCGACGTGCCGTGGGAATCAATATGCCATGGGAATCAATACTTTACTGGTACGGGACTCATTGATTCATACAAATAGAACAACTGCTGTCATGTAGCTTTGGTACTGCTGGACACGAAAGGAATTTAATAATTTCTGTGCGCTAAAAACTCTTCCCACATTCATGTTCATTTTTGGAATAAGGAATTTGGCCATATCTATGATATGAACGATGAAAAATTGGTATCTTCCTCTTTCTTTGACTAAAAAAGGTACCGCACCGACTAAAAAATGCATCTTTCTCCTTGTTGTTACTCTAAAGATCGACCAAAAGGATAGTACTAGGATAATTAAAATTTAAAGAGAAAGTGAGCTCAGAGTGACTGCTCTTATTGTTACTGATTAGAATATGTATTTCTGTACCAGAGCTCCCTGGCTTTTACTTGGTAGAGATCTTCCCCGGTTATTTGTTACTATCTTCATTGAACCAATATTGTCGCGGTTGCTGTGTTAGTGTCGTATCGGTCTTTCTGTATTGGTCATTCAATGACATCGGTCTTTTACGAGATTAATTAGTTCATTCAATGGGCCTTTTACTTGATCGTGATATATGGAATAAATGAGGCCCATTCCAATTTGGCATTGATCTTAAGGATTGCAATAAGCAGTTTCCTCACGGGCTGTTATGTGTATTCATTCAAATGCACATATGCTGGGTTCCAAGTGTTTACTCATCGGTCTGGTCTTTAAAGATGTCTTGTTCCAAATTGTTTAACCTGTTTCATTTGTATCCTTAAGTGGGATTGTTTTTACCACTTAGGGATTTCCAAGTATTGGAGGTGCATTGGATTCTAAGCCAGATTCGGCATACAAGTATTCGTGTGTTTATATCTCTGCTTCGTTTACCGTAGCGTTTCTACAGTGTTTCTGTTGCCGTATTTTTTGACCGACAACACACCCCTTGATCCAGCATGATATCAATGTTGAATTACTGTCGGTTTGCGATTATCCTTCATTCATGTGGGAATATTTGATTATTTGACCGGGGTAGATGCCCATGATGTATCGTGTATGACGTGCATACAAGATCCATTCCAATGGCTTGGTCAGGTCAGCAACAATCATTCGTAAAATTAATTGACCATGGATTTGAGTCGCTTGGAGAAGAAGAGGTCGTCGACGAAGGGATTGACCATAGTATAAATCGAATGTGGTCTTAGTTTCAATTCAATCTTTGAGTAGAATCTAAGGGGTCGATTAGCAATGAGACGGATCGATTGAGCTGGAGCGGAAGGCTCGATTGAGGATCTCATCAGAGGAGAGATCAATGATCAGATTAGAAATCAATTGAGTGTCTAATACAATTGATAGATCGTAGGAATTGATATGGTTGTAGAATTGAATTGTGGAATCAAATCATAGGAGTCGAGTGTTGATGGAGAGGAGCTCCATAATCAAAATAGATACTGAATGTAATTGAGGTTTTGATTTGACCTTGGAATAGAATCAAGTGGATCAAATAGAGACGAGGCACCAGATCAATTTGTTGAGAATCGATTTTTTCAAGCTGTATAATAGGATCGTCGTAGAGATCCTTGAACGCTTGAGTATTGTAGGAAAAAGTAATTCAAATCGTTGAGAATTGATCGGATCGGTTGTCCGTGCTGTGGAGACAGAGCAGGGTATTGATTCGTATCGATAGTGTTGTCACTCTTATCCATGGGCGCCATACTTAGCGTTGATGGATCGTAGAATTGAATCACGCGTCAAGATATATCGAGTTGTTGAATCAATTGAGTATCGTAGGAAGACAATGGCTCAAATTGTTGAGGACAAAACCGAGCAGTATGGGTCATTGATTGAGTGATAGAGTGATAGAGTATTCGGAATCAATCGTAGGAATTGATTGTGAAACGAAATCGTAGAATGATGGATCGTGGAAATCACTTAGGCATAGATTGATCATAGATCAAGCTTGAATCTCAGTGGGATGGCTAACGGAATGTCAGAATCAATTGTTGCTTAAACCAAAACGTTGGATCATACATCCGATAACTGTCCCGCGACCCTTTTTTTTTCGTCGCAAGGTACTTTCACAACCCTTGCTTGTGTGTAATTTTTATACGAGCCCCCCCTGTGATTCGTTAGCTTCGTATCAAGCCCGCCCTCGTAACTCTCAATCCCTGGTTCGCGATTATTATTTTTTCCTTGGGTCGTGAATAATTATTATTAACTTTTAATATAACCTACCCGTACGTTCGTGAATCACACCTACTAAAATTAAATACGCAAGGTCATGACTCACAACCGAGCCCCCCCTGTGATACGGTAGCTTCGTATCATACTCATTTTTCTAACTCTTAACCCCTGGTTCGCGTTTATTTTTTTCCTTGGGTCATGAATAATTATTATTAATTTTTTATATAAGCTGCCAGTACGTTCGCGAATCACACATCTACCAAAATTAAATACGCAAGGTCATGACTCACAACCAGTAAAATTGAACATTAGTGCTCGCGGCACATAACCCTTAAAATGTATCCCCATTGCTCGTGACACATTACCCCTATAATTTAATAATTGGGCTTGTGACACACTACCCTTTAAAATGTATCTCCTATGCTTGCGACACACAACCAGTACAATTTAACATTAGTGTTCGCGACACACTACCCTTATAGTTTATTATTTGTGCTCGTGACACACGACCCTTAAAATTTAATATCAGCGCTTGCGACTACCTACCACTACAGTTGAATTATTTGGGTCAAGAATTTGCCTAGTAGTATCATATGCAAAATATGTATGATAGGTATGAGTACTCCTTTCCGTACATTTTAATCATTTGTGTCACACAATCTACTATTTGCAACCATGGTATGCAATGTATGTAAGATATTTACCTTATACCCTAATCACTCTCCCCGAAGATTTACCTGTGTCGTACTAACGTAGGTATGAACCCACTTGCGTGGAATCAGTGAATGGCCTGACACAATGAACAGTAATGATTCTGAAAACAATGCCTAAACTTCCTCCATTTTGCCAAGCAATTGCATCAATGCAGAATCAATATAGTTGTCATCCTCATTTTCCTCTTCGGTCAGACTACTGGCAACAGTGCCACCATCTTTCAACACAGTACTGGTAGGATTGTTTTCTGAGTTGAATCTTTCCAGCATCATTTTCTCCAAATTTTTACCCGTTTTGGGATTTTCTCTTAACGTTTGTACCTTCTTGCACAATTTAGCGAACACTTTCTGTCCTTCTTTCTCCCATCCATCTGCACTTCCACTTTTTGAATCGCAATATTTTTGTTCATGTATTTTTTCGTTCTTTGTGTCGCATATGTTCCATCAAGTTTCATTTGCTTCTGTTTTTCCCAATTGCTGTACTTGTTGTCAATTATCATTAGGGCAAAAGCCTCATCCATAACAGTAAAGATGGTACTAATAAGATCCTTTGCCTTCCTCAGCTTAAAGTTTGTCTTTCCCGGATTAACAGCAGACAGGATTCTTGTCACAAAATAATAAAATTCTTCATTATCCACATTTCCATATCGCCGGTACTCGTCGGCCAGAATTTCCACTGAGTCCGTATTTAGAGCTACAGTACCAGGGAATGATGCCGGCACTTTTGCCATTTCACTATCAGCTGCGGTGATGACAACAAATGGCAGTATGATATCATAGTATGGCTGGGTTTGTTGTACGTTGGTCGTTGGTCGTAGGCACATATGGAAGAACGTCCAAAGCACCAGAATTTCCAAACGATTCAACCAATACGCCGACACTTACCAAACAATTTTTTTCTTGCCAATGTTTGATTATTGTGCCTCAATTTTGCCAGGGCTTTTGGTACTGCATTATCAAAATAGTCACAGAATTCCTTAACGGGCATATTTTTTGTAACAGAGATTACACCGGCATCGATTCCTTGCACCATTATTTTTTTGGAGAGTCCTTTTGATGTCAGAAATTTCATGCCACCATACCATTCCTTCTTCACATAGGCTCTCGCCTGTCCTTCAATTGTATCTTTATGTGTTTTCAATAGTTTCATAGTACCCGTTTTCATACTATGTACACTTCCATAACTCAACGTACTCACTTTATCAACGCTATCGCCGCTCCGCACTGTTTTCAATGGAACCGTGTTGGTAGTTTTTGCAGCATCCTCTTTATAATTCTCTCCCTTCTTACTATCACTCACCATTGTCAGCATCTTCTCTAGTAGATCTGGATTCTTATTCAATTTTTCTGTTATTATTTTCACCACTCGGGTCACGTTGTTCTTTTTCTGTTGTCTGCCCTCCGTAGTTTTTTTCCCTCTTGTCTCTTTGATATTTTCACTATTATCCTTATTCTTGTTGGAGCTCCCATCATTGTCTTCACTAACCAAACTCGAATCACTGTCACTGTCACTGTCGCTGTCCATCATGCTAATGCTTTCAGCTGTTTTTTTTAGTGGTGTCTCTCTTTCCGCCGCGGTGGTGCCTTCTTGTGCTGTTGCAATTGTTGTGTTCTTCTTGGTGGACATGGTGGTAATGCTTATATTTTTGGTATTATCTCTAGTGTCTCTGTCCCCGACTGCGTTTGCCATACTTGCTATTTTCTTTTCTTGGAGACGTGTTATTTTTGCCTTGGGTAGGTTGGACCATTTTTGTTTCAGCATCTTGTATTTATATTTTTTCAATCATCAGTGTTTTTGGCAATTTTGTGAATTTTTATGATGCCTTGTTTTTGCGTCGATTGTATGAATTCAGCAATTTGCATTACATTTCTCTTTGTGGAAGCGGGCTTGTGAGCGCGGGCCAACGAAAAAGAACTGTTGGCCTAGCCATGCCATTTTTTTCCCCTACATTCGCTACTTATTTCAAAACAACTAGTACTACCTTACTAGATTCTATGATAACAATTCATTTTGATGTTCCCCATCCTATCACTCCTCCGTACACATCGTTATGTTCTCGTATTTATTGTTTTTTCATTTTCTGCAACGGCGTTGCAGGTAATTCGATTTTTTGTTTTTTGGTAATTTTATTTTATCATCGTTCAATTTTTTGTTACTTAATTTTTACCGAATACCTCATTGATTATTCTCTTTATTTTTGGATTGTAATCCTTACAGAGTTGCATGGTTAGTGTTTCACGCGTCCCCATGCACCACAAGGAACGGGATAGTTGTTGTACTCCTCTAAATCTTGCGGTGAATTCCAACGTTTTTCGTAAAGTTGTAGCCAGTGCACAATGTTTCTCTTGTTTCCATCTTCTTCCTCCCTTTTATCTTTGTTTGCTAATTGTTTTAGTTTCCGTTTTTCCCTCTTAGACTGCCTGTTTTGTCGCTTTCTTCATGAACGAATTCCAATTGTCTTTAATCTTATTTTTCTCCGTTTCTTTGTTTCGTTCCTTTCCGTCATCGGTTTCTTCTGTGTACATTATACAGTACTTTTCAATGATTGCCTCTTCATTTGTTGTGCGCCACTCATTGAACCAAAGGCTTGTCAGACAGGGTCAGTTACCTGGGTGAAAATGTATGCATTCCTTTATGTGTTTTCTGGCTTCCGGCCTCAGGTTACACCATTGCTTTTGTGGAAAAGTATGACCATTCAGTTTGAGCCTCTCTCCTTCTCCAGATTGTACTGGTCGTCCAACACCCACGTTGTTCTAGCATTGTATGTCCTCCGTTCCTATCAATGCTGGATAACCGCATAAAATGTATGCCATAATGATACCCAAAGCCCACACGTGGTCAACGGCAGCAGTGTCGCCTTCCTCATAGAAAGGCAATATGTCCTCAGTTACGTACTTTAAGCATTGTTCCAAAATTTCTAAAGCTTCTTCTTCATCAAAATGCCCTTTTGGGCTGTTGAGTCTTTCTCTCACGTCGTCGATCTTGTTGCATCCATTAAGTATTGTGATGACCAAGTTGCTGTTTTTGGCACATAACGCATCGAACCCAGTTTCAAAATGATATAAAAATGGATTCCGCTCGTCATTTTTGTCACCGTTATTTAGCTCATTACTTCTTGCACAGTACTCCGCTGAATCCAAAAGAAACCTAGGCTTCAAAACCTTCCTCTTGTAAGCTGATTGTGGTGTTGTGTTCTCCATTTACCTCTTACTTCTAATAGTGTTTGACGTTGGGCAAATACTCCGGTATTTTCATACAATTACTTGTTGTAAACTGTTAAGGAATAATTCTTACCACGCTTTAAGTGGTGTAAATTTTGTGATCTCGCAAGGATTGGGTTATATTGAAGTCACTGTGTCTGGTGGTTTGACTCCTCCGTAGAACCATGCAGACGTAGTAATCTCTGCATTATTTTTTGTTCCTACTAGTATTTCTTTATTTTTGTATGAAATAACCTTAATAGTGATTGCTAGTAAGTTTTTTAGTGCAAAAGTTTGTCATTTGCTACAATTTAAGGATGAATACTGCTCATTCTATGGATTGGGTAGAGTATGAAACCATATTGACAATTCTGAGACTGATACTTTAGTCTGTATGAATTTTATAATAATTTTGGTCACTGGTCATTTTTCCTCCAAATCCAGTACCCAAATACACTAATTAGGTGGTGACACACAAACCATGACAGATAACTCACTTCTGTTTCTTTCACAATTCATCTTATCCATAACAGGAACAATATTCATGGTTCAATCACACAAAATATCTGATTTTGGAATTTTTAATTGCAAATTAGTGTGTATTTTTCCTCCAAATCCAGTACCCAAATGCAATAATTAGGTGGTGACACACAAACCACGACAGATAGCTCACTTCTGTTTCTTTCACAATTCATCTTATCCATAACAGGAACAATATTCATGGTTCAATCACACAAAATATCTGATTTTGGAATTTTTAATTGCAAATTAGTGTGTATTTTTCCTCCAAATCCAGTACCCAAATGCAATAATTAGGTGGTGACACACAAACCACAACAGATAGCTCACTTTTGTTTCTTTCACAATTCATCTTATCCATAACAGGAACAATATTCGTGGTTCAATCACACAAAATATCTGATTTTGGAATTTTTAATTGCAAATTAGTGTGTATTTTTCCTCCAAATCCAGTACCCAAATGCACTAGTAGTAATTAGGTGGTGACACACAAACCACGACAGATAACTCACTTCTGTTTCTTTCATGGTTGATCTTATCCATAACAGGAACAATATTCATGGTTCAATCACACAAAATATCTGATTTTGGAATTTTTCATTGCAAATTAGTGTGTACTGTTTATGTGGTACTTGTATTACTACTGGTAGTATTATGTACTAAATCCGATACTCTTCTAATGGTACTAGGATTCGTTGCATTCAGAGGTAAAACATGAAAGTACAGGCACCATAGGCAAACCTGATCCCCCTTACATGTTCAGAAAAGAATATCGTAACCCGGGCATTCGTTGTAATTCATGAATTTTAGAAAATGTATCTACGAACCTCTCCAATTTGAGCTGGGAATTGTCCACGAGCAGCGTAACGAACTTGTTCCTTGATTTCGTAAATGGGATACATTATCTCTGGATCCTCTTCTTTAAACACCACATTCACTGACATTCGGAGGAAGCCATATGAATACGGTGCATTTCTACTTCTCAAAGGATATTTAGGAACTTTTACTAGGCCCCTTATTAGTGGCCTAGCCAAAACTGGAACCTCTTTTTTGTTTTCAATTGTATTGCCTTCATCCGTTGATCCACATTTGTTATTTGTTCTCCCCTTGGTCATCGTCAGCCTTTGGGTAACCTGGCCACCATCACAAGTACCAGTATCCTTTGAATCCCCCTTAAATCTGTCAATTCCTGATGGTTAAGATGGGTTGTCCTTTTTTTCAAACTTGCGCCAGTATCTGGTGAAACACGTTCTTCATTTGTTCCCTGTTGACGATGGTCATTCGTAGTTTTCGATTGATCTTGAACCACCCAAGGTGGAATGAATCCACTTTTGCAATGATTTGTAGTATTGAAAGTGAACATAACCCATCCTACCTGATAGCCGTTTTGCGATTCGTTCCATTTTTTTATATCACCCTTGGACGTTTTGAAGCAATTCCAAGTTTCAAAGTCCATTACTTTGTGAAAAACAAAGTCACATCCCTGGAGGTAGTTGAACGCAGGATTCAATTCTCCCGTTCCATTTCCATAATTTTTGACCACGTTATCGTCCAGAAATTGAACTAGAAGGTTTGCCGACGATAGATCATCTGACTTTTCCAACAAATATCCGGCAAGTTTTCTGTCAACGGTGTAAATATGGTACCCATTTCTGGAAGGTAGCTGTAGAGAATTAGTTCTTCAACCCAAGTATAACGTTCGACAACTTCCGGATCAATTACAAATATCTCACGAAACACGTATGGAATGTGTTCCATAAAAATTTGTTGGTGCACCTCTTGTTGTGAGTTAACATCGTATTGAAGGAACCTTGTAACACAAGTTTGATTATTATATTTGTCTTCCAGACCTGACAGTTCCAAAATGCCAGTTACGAGCTGTTCCGGCGTATCTTCAAATTTGACATGGGCAAACTGTGTCTTACTCAAAACCCCGGCCGTAGGGTAAATGTACAATCAATCCATTCTTTCAAAATAGGAAAAAAATTGTCGCTCAATTCTGGTAGCATTGCTCCTGCGAGAAATCTCCTTTTGGTCAATACCAAAACTTCAATTGTTTCCATCACATGATCGTAACGGAATCACCCATTGTCCACGGCTTTTAATACTTTAGGCAAAATTACCTTACAAACATTTTCAATCGAACAATCAAAGGATGAGTCATCCACGTCAACTTGAACCATTGATGCACATAAGACTTGAGAAATGAACTGAATATATGCTGTTTCCAAAGAAAGGACCATGTTCGCCCCAAGAATTTTTCCGGCATCGACAACTTTCCTAATCAACCATTGATTCACCAAATATATGATTCCTTTGGTATCGATGAAAGGTGCCAGACATATATTACCGGTGCCAAGTTTGCATGGTGATAGGGTAACATGGTCGTCATTGGATTCGAAATGAATGTTATAATAGTTGAAAACCGTGTCCTTGTAGTGGATGACATAGTGGAATACCAAGGAAGAATGGAGTGGTAATATCACTTGACCGGTTTTTGGAACGTTTGTGTCCCATTGTCGATGAAATCCTACTGGCACCCACTTCTCCCCCAAAAGGACAGTGGTTCCCAAGACGAAGGAATTCTGAAATAATTCTGGTAAGAAATATTGATAGAAATCGTTGTGTGTCAAAAGTTTCATGTCGAGGTGACAAAGAGATAAGGTTGTAAAAATTCGTTTTGACTTTTGTTGAAAGTCAACCCAAAGTTTACGAAGTGCCTCATGAAATGCTGTTCTTGGTTCCGTTATATTCATTATTGTTTTGTTGCACACGCAATGATCAGATTTGTTTTGACCTACTAACTGTAGCCTGTGTGTGGGTACGGAATTTAAGCATTCAATACGCTGCAACTTGAAATGTTTGTCTAACTCCACCTGATTGTAGCTATGACTCAATGAAACACGGACTGATGAATTTGCCATAAGGCAGTCCAAGAAGTTTTTCATGGAATTGACGTATTGTTTTGAATCATGTGGAGAACCATTCTTGCATTTGGTATGGAAGAACAAACTGTCAGACGTATTGTCCGGCCCTGGTGGATATTGAACATTCTTCATGTACCAAACCAAGATTTCACGGTAAAATAACATGTACTTCTTTATCGTTCCGTAGTTAAGGACGTTGCACCCGTACAGAGGAGCCCCACTGATTTCGTCCTCAACATTCCCTAAAAGCGACTCGAACTTTAACCACTTGTTGTTCAGGTCGTAGTCCTTGAATCACTTGTTTATTTGCTTCCTGGTCAATAATTCCAACACTCCAGTCACGCCGTTGTCAACTTCGGACAAAAACAAATTTACCATCACATCTATTTGCCAGGGAATAGGTCCCAAGTCACTGAACGTGGTGTCTGATTTTTTCTTCTTTCCCCTACCCTTCTTCTTCTCTGACCGGGACGTAGTGGACGTGGTCTTACTGAAATCTGGCCTTGGTTTGGATTCAATCATACTGGATACAAGGTAAACCTTGGTTGTCAATGCAGTGAAACATGTTGTAACCTTCAAACTGAGATTCCTTAATATACTCGTCGGTTGCATAGGACTCATTGCTGAGTGCCGCTTTAAGATTGTTTTCCACAGACAAACAATGTTTCCGTTGATCGTCATCATGTTTTGCAGGAGTATTTGGTGGTGGATCTTCCACTTGAAACCTTTTTGCCTTGTTCCCTTTGTTGTTAGAATTAGAAGAGGGTGGACGCTTTCCATGGGTATTGTTGGTACGTGTCATTGCTAATGTCAAACCTGATTAGAAATTGTTACAATCTGATTAGAAAAAGATGTAACAAATCAGTAATTCTTTTACTGTTTGAAAACAATCAGAATCAATGTTGTGTGAATAAACGTATCCTTCCTTTTGACAAAACATGAAATGTAGAAAGGACTTGATAGCTTGAAACAGCTTTCATCTGAGTACACCACTCCTGTAGCAAGAGATAAGTGGAAGCCATTTCTCCAAAACAATGTGAAACGTTCCTGTTAGTGTGTCGTTGGTCTATTAAACCAAATGTGCAGCGATGCTGACGCTTACTACAACATACCTACACTCCATCCTTCATTCAATAACCGGCGAGAAATACAATGTTGATGTACTACACTGGAGAAAGAGGTAAACAATATCGTGACATGGATTTGAAAAAGAAAACCTGCAACAAAAGCCATGCATTTGGAGTGCTTCCCAGTGCTTCACCCAGGGTTGCATCCAGTGTCACACCAAGTGCTGCATCAACTGGGGATCCCAGTGTTTCACCATGATCTGCACACAGTGTTTCTCCTAGCACTGCACCAGGCGTCACTCCAAGTTTTCCCCCCAGCATCGCATTTGGCGTGCTTCCCAGTGCTTCACCCAGATTTGCATCCAGTGTCACACCCAGCGTGGCTCCAACTTGGGATCCCAGTGTTTCACCATGATCTGCACACAGTGTTTCTCTTAGCACTGCAACAGGCGTCACTCCAAGTGCTTCCCCCAAAGTGCTTCCCCCAGCAATGCATTTGACGTGCTTCCCAGTGCTTCACCCAGGGTTGCATCCAGTGTCACACCCAGCGCGGCCCCAACTGGGGATCCCAGTGTTTCACCATGATCTGCACACAGTGTTTCTCTTAGCACTGCACCAGGCGTCACTCCAAGTGCTTCCCCCAGCAATGCATTTGGCGTGCTTCTCAGTGCTTCACTTAGGTTTGCATCCAGTGTCACACCTAGCGCGGCTCCGACTGGGGATTCCAGTGTTTCACCATGATCTGCACACAGTGTTTCTCCTAGCACTGCACCAAGGGTCACTCCAAGTGCTTCCCCCAGCAATGCATTTGGCGTGCTTCCCAGTGCTTCACCCAGGGTTAGCATCCAGTGTCACCACCAGCGTGGCTCCACCTGGGGAATCCCAGTGTTTCACCATGATCTGCACACAGTGTTTCTCCTAGCACTGCACCAGGCGTCACTCCAAGTGCTTCCCCCAGCAATGCATTTGGTGTGCTTCCCCGTGCTTCACCTAGGATTGCATCCAGTGTTACACCCAGCGTGGCTCCCACTGAGGATCCCAGTGTTTCACCATGATCTGCACACAGTGTTCCTCCTAGCACTGCACCATGCGTCACTCCATGATGTGCTTCCCCCAGCAATGCATTTGGCGTGCTTCCCAGTGCTTCACCCAGGGTAGCATCCAGTGTCACCACCAGCGTGGCCCCAACTGGAGATCCCAGTGTTTCACCATGATCTGCTCACAGTGTTTCTCCTAGCACTGCACCAGGGCGTCACTCCAAGTGTTTCCCCCAGCAATGCATTTGGAGTGCTTCC
Source organism: Pseudo-nitzschia multiseries (assembly GCA_037355745.1). Classification (NCBI taxonomy): domain Eukaryota; phylum Bacillariophyta; class Bacillariophyceae; order Bacillariales; family Bacillariaceae; genus Pseudo-nitzschia; species Pseudo-nitzschia multiseries. The sequence continues at coordinate 8,647,510 of CM074791.1, forward strand.
CAGTGCTGCACCCAGGGTTGCATCCAGTGTCACCACCAGCGCGGCTCCACCCGGGGATCCCAGTGTTTCACCATGATCTGCACACAGTGTTTCTCTTAGCACTACACCAGGCGTCACTCCAAGTGCTTCCCCCAACAACGCATTTGGTGTGCTTCCCAGTGCTTCACCCAGGTTTGCATCCAGTGTTACACCCAGCGCAGCTCCACCTGGGAATCCCAGTGTTTCACCATGATCTGCACACAGTGTTTCTCTTAGCACTGCACCAGGCGTCACTCCAAGTGCTTCCCCCAGCAACGCATTTGACGTGCTTCCCAGTGCTTCACCCAGATTTGCATCCAGTGTTACACCCAGCGCAGCTCCAACTTGGGATCCCAGTGTTTCATCATGATCTGCACACAGTGTTTCTCTTAGCACTGCACCAAGCGTCACTCCAAGTGCTTTCCCCAGCAATGCATTTGACGTGCTTCTCAGTGCTTCACCCAGGGTTGCATCCAGTGTCACCACCAGGGCGGCTCCACCTGGGGATCCCAGTGTTTCACCATGATCTGCACACAGTGTTTCTCCTAGCACTGCACCAGGCGTCACTCCAAGTGCTTCCCCCAGCAATGCATTTGGTGTGCTTCCCAGTGCTTCACCCAGGGTTGCATCCAGTGTCACACCTAGCGCGGCCCCAACTGGGGATCCCAGTGTTTCACCATGATCTGCACAGTGTTTCTCCTAGCACTGCACCAGGCGTCACTCCATGATGTGCTTCCCCCAGCAATGCATTTGGCGTGCTTCCCAGTGCTTCACCCAGGGTAGCATCCAGTGTCACCACCAGCGTGGCTCCACCTGGGGATCCCAGTGTTTCACCATGATCTGCACACAGTGTTTCTCTTAGCACTGCACCAGGCGTCACTCCAAGTGCTTCCCCCAGCAATGCATTTGGTGTGCTTCTCAGTTCTTCACCTAGGTTTGCATCCAGTGCTGCCACCCCTGGCGCGGCACCTGTTGTGGCCTTCAGTGTTTCACACCTATGTCTTGCCAGCTTCCTCTTTGGTGCAACAGACACGGTATGCTTCTGATCATGGTTAGGATATCTCCATCGGGGCCTGGTGGGGTGCCCCACACATCCAATTCCCCCCTGGATTCATCCAGTCCTTCTACTTCCTCCTCTTCTCCTCCCATTTCCCGCCTTGTTCAATCCGATCTTCATTGGGACATCCTTGTTGCTAAGGATTCTGATGCTTTTGGGACATCTCTTTCCCCAGGCTCCTTCCTCCAACTCCACCCTCATTACATTCCAAAACATTGGTCCCCAGCCAAAGTCAGCCTTCATGTCTCGCTCTCATCACAACTCTTGGCAATTTGCTTAAAGCAAGGCTGGGGTTGCTCTCTACGCTGAGCACTGTCTGAATGAACCTAAGCTTCCCCTCTGTGACCTTTTCCACTCTCGCATCAAACAGGAATGCCCTTCCAGTTTCTCCTACCTTGCTAGCAACTGAGCATGAGGCCTCCACCAGTACTTGGCGCCTCCCTGGTGGTACGGGCTTTACCATTGATCAGCTCTTTCACTCTCACAAGCTTGCCCATGGGGCTGATCCATCTGGGCTTGGACGGTGAACATTTGTCAGGTTTCAGGGCCAGGCCCAAGCTACGGTTACCATCTTTTCTGCCTACTGCCCTGTAGAAAATGACAGGGACCTTGGTTCTGTTTGGAACCAACACTGTCGCTACTTCCAGGCTGAGGAGGATCTTCCCTGTCCCAATCCCCGCATCCTCTTTCGCCGTGACCTCACAGCTGCCCTTCAGGCGTGTTTAGAGGCTGGTGACTCAGCCATTTTAGGGATTGACCATAATTCTGATGTCCGGTCTGATGGTCTTTCCTCTGAGCTCACGGCACTTGGCTTTACGGATGCTATCTTGACTACCCACCCCTCCACTTCCCCTCCTACAACCTACAACAGGAACGTCACCAGGACTCCCATTGATGCCATCTGGGTTACTGAGCATGTTGATGTCTTCAGAGCTGGTTACTGTGCATTTGATGGTGAGCAAGGCATGGCCTCTGACCATCCCTTGCTTTGGATTGAAGTGTGTAATGGCAGCATCATGGGCAAACATCTTCCACCTCCTGTGCGATCATCTCTCCCTCGCCTGAAATCTTCCCACCCTCATCTTCGGCAGCGCTATCTCAAGTGGGTGAAACATGCTTTTGCTACTGCTGGTGTGTTTGCCATTCGGACCAAGCTTGAGCATCTGGTGGCTCAGTATGTATCTGGTGATACATCTGTGCGAGACACTCTCATCACTACCTATGGTGTCCTCCATGCCACCACTGTTTCCATCCAGCTGTCTGTTGAACAACATCTTTGCCGGCTTCGCACAGGCATGATCCCTTGGTCTCCCAAGCTCCAAGTCTATCGTGACACCATTGATTTCTGGAGGCGGATTGTGCAGCTTCGGCAGGGTGTCTCCACCAGTCACACCATTGCGAAGCGCCTGGCATGTAAGCTTTTCTTATACAAGGGTGAACACTGTGACCTTCCCACTGCTGTCCTCCATTTGAAGCAAGCCTACAAGCAATACTGCGCCATCAAAATTCTGGCTCCCTCTTGGCGTGACTCCTTCAACCAAGGCTTGGTGGATGTCCTTCTTGCTGAAGGCAAGCCCCACAACCAGAGTGCCTCCCAGATTCGGGCACGCATGCGCCGTGAACGGCTCCAAAGGGATCTTGGGCTTGCTGCTTGCTCTATCTGCGGTCGTCTTCATAAGACTGCTGTTCTGAAGGCTGTTGCAGTTGGACCTGATGGCACTGAACAAGTCTTTGAATCTCAGTCCACTATGGTGCCAGCCATGGCTGCATCCAATGTCTGCCGTCAGCAACAATGCCTAGACACTCCCTCCATGTCTCCCTCTTTCATCCAGTCCTTCGGCTACTTGGGAACTGGACCTGCCTCAGCTGAGGTCCTTGCTGGCACCTACGTTCCGCCTCCAGGAACTGACCCATGCCTGACTGAATTCCTTACTTGCCTTCAAGTGCCTGCCTCTATTCAGCTTTTGGCCCCCTTTGACTATTCTGTTAGCCCTGCTGACAATGCTGCTGCCTGGAAATGTCAGAAGGAACGCACTGCTGGCGAGCCTTCTTGCCTCAGTTTTGCCCACCATAAATCCTTTGCTTTGGACACACAGCTGAATTCCTTTAATACCTCGATGCGGACTGCTCCTCTGCTCGCTGGATTCTCGCCTTCTGCTTGGCAGGTTATAATATATCACCGATGTTGAACTCTTCAAGAAATCTGGTGAATACAATTTCGGCACCCAGCAACTTTGTCCGACGTTCCGAATTTCCAGTACTTAAAACACGTAGACTTCTACGCAGACTTCCTTATACTCTTTTTCCCCCTCTATCCCTTTACCAATCCAGATAACAGGCCCCACACCTCTCAATTGCGACTTGATCCTTCTGTTGCTGTTATTGGTTGGTTGTCTGCTTGCTGACTTCCTGTGGTTACTTTGGCTGTTCTTCCCTCGCCGACGTTGGACTTCCGGGCCGACACATAATTTTCTACGAGGGTTCCAGTACAGTTTCTACGTAGCCGGAGCCGGAGACTCCGTTTCGCTCCAACATTTAATTTTCTACACTGTCCGCTCCTCCGATCATCACCCTCCACCACACCGTACACCTTTGGTTGCTGCGGCCACAGCCCCCATTCCACCAGCAGCTCACAGCACCGCCCGTCGCCGCTGCTCTTGCCTGCTTCATCGAATCCCTTGCCCCTTCTACTAGCGATTGCCGCAGCACCGCGAATTTTCTTTGCGTCTCAGTCATCGAATTTTCGTTGCTTCGATTTTCCCTCTCCCTGCCTTATCTTCTTGTCAACGGCTTCCCCTCTCTATTGCGGACACGCCGGCACCATCCCTGTTCCCTGACTCCAGAAATTGACTGAGCTATCACACTTTTCCCCATCCGTCTCCCCTACCACGACACTGAATTCTTGCTCCGCTGCAGAATTTTCGTTGCTTCGCCTCGCCCCCATCCCGCCTTCTCTTATTGTCAACGGCTTCTCCTCGCTATTGCAGACACGCCAGTACCATCCCTGTTCCCGAACTCCAGAAATTGACTGAGTTATCACGTTTTTCCTCATCAGCCTCCCCCACTCCAAAACGCAGCATGCCTACACCAACTTCTCCTGCATCTACTGCCGGTCGCTCTTCCGCTTCCTCCCCTAAGAAAAGACTTCAGTCTACACCGTCTCTATCTTCTTCGTCTGCCCGCTCTGCCTCTGGCTCTCGTTACCCCAAGCGCGCCCATCTGAAGAAGTCCTCCCCCCCTACTCCCGCTCCTACCCGAGCTACTCCTTCTCCTTCCTCTCTCCGCCCCCGGAACGATGCATCTCTATCTGCCTCCTCTTCCTCGGCCAGCCAATCCTCTGTTACCTGCATGTCCGTCTCTTCCTCTGATTCCTCTGTGGCCTCCTCTACTCAGTCTGTTAAGAAGCCTGCTCCTCCTCAGGATTCTAAGAAGCCCGCCCTTAAGTCTCCCCCCCTTCAGCCTCCCGCTCTCAAGCAGCTTGTCCTTACTCCCTCCGCCCTTCAGCAGCCAGCACCATCTGCTGCTCGTCCCGCCCCTGCTCCAGCTCTTAAGCAGTCTCTCCTTCAGCCGTCACCCTTCCCTGACTCCCTCCCCCAGCTTGGATCGTCAAGCACTTCGTAAACAGGCTCTGGCCGCTGCCAATCAGGCCCACTCTGCTTCTTTCCTGTGGCGTTTCTATGGTGATGGCCGTCTCCCTACCCCATCTTTCATCCACCGCCTCCGGAAGTCTCCAGCGCAGACCCGGGTTTGGAACGCCTCTCCCAGTCCTACCCACTTCTTCAGCAAGAAGGATGGCCGTGACAAGAAATCCATTCATGATGTGTGCCGTCTCTCAGTTGCCCCGGTGTATGCCTTGGTCAATCCCACTGATTCTGATTGGAGGTCCGCTACTGTGGAGTCTCTGGTTTCCCTGGCTTCGGCTTGCTTCCAAGGCTCTGCTGCGTGGACCAAATCCCCTCCCGGCCAAGCCCTCCGGAAATGTCTCATTGGTCTCGCTAAAATGTCTCCTGAATGCTTTGATGCCCTGTACTGTGAAGGCAACCTTATGCCTAGCACTGAAGGGCTGGTGTGGCTGGCTGCCAACCGGGTCCTCGGCTCTCATTGGTTCTTCAAGACTAAGCCCCCTGCCCCTGCTCCTTCAGCTGCCTCTGCCTCTTCCACCCCGGTGCCAGGTTCTCGGTCTGTCTCCTTTTTTCCTTCTGTTGGAGCTGCTTCTGTCCTGTCTTCTTCTGTCGGTCACTTTCTTCAACGGCGTGGGGTTTGCTCCAGTGATTCCAGGGCCCCGGTTGATGTCACTGAAGGTACCAAGTGCTCCTACAGCTCCTACTTCACTCTGTCTCTTCCCAGGTTGATGTCACCCTGACCCAGTGACTTGTACGACGAAATGCTGGAGTCCCTGACTGATGCACTCAGCCTGCTTTGGTCGGTGGATCGGAAGCTGGTTCTCTATGTTTTTCCTTCCCGCGCCAGCATTAACCACAAGGCTAAGCCCGTCCCCAAACTCTGGTCTACCCTGCCTGACCGGCACACTCCTGAGCTTTACGTTGCTTCCCTCTGGCTCCGGGTTCGCGCTGCACCCCACCTTCGGTTCTACATCGCACACAGTGTCCCCGTGGATGCTCTCTTGTCTGACACTCTCCTTCAGCGTCTCCACGGACCGTGAAATGGACTTCAAGTACGATCATATTCAAGCCTCCACTACTGTCACCTGTGGTTTCCTGCTCGGTTCCTATATGCAGAGTTTTGATCTTAATCATTACAATGCACTGCTCCAGACCCATCCTTCGGTTTCAAGCCTTCCCTATTGCTGTCATCCGGAAGAACATTCGGCTAGACAACTCCAGAACCCCTGATCCCTCTCCTGTCCCAGCTGCCCACATCTTGTGTGATTCTACCAAGCGTTCCCAGACTGTCAAGCTATTGAAGGCTCAGTTCAATCGCTGCTCTGCATCTGATATAGCTTCCCTTCCTGATGGTAAATTCTACAAGTTCATTGAGACTGCTACCAATCCCTCTGACCGATGCCTTTCCCCTTCCAAGCTGAAGACCCTTCGTCAAGCTAAGCACCGGCAAGCCAAGTTCATCCAGACCCATGAAACTGCTTCTGTTCTAGGTGGTGTTGACCTGGATCTTCCTGTAGATTGGGGTCAGGGACTGGGTGCTACCACCTTGCGCCGTGTTCTTTTGGGAATTCGTACTAGGGACAACTGGTCATGGCCATTGTTTCTCTCTGTTGACACCAGCTCCTACCGTGGTGAAATCCTGGCCCTGTACAACACTACTACCTCCGCTGAAGCTCAAACCATGCTGTCATTTCTTCCTATCTTCCTGGAGGCCCGGTACGGCTCTTGTGTTTGCCAATGGTTCTCTACTGAGTGTCTCACTGAGTTGGAGGACTTTCATTGGGATCCCACTGAAGGAAGGGTTGTTGAAAATACCCCTGCACCGGACCAGGAGCCGGAGGATGCTCTTCCCTTCTTTGGTCGTGGTGACGTCTGTGATTGGGAACTCGTGGATGATGACCTGTCCATTGACTCCACTTCCAACGCTGTTACTTTTGACCTGGATATGCACTTCTCTTTTCAGGTTTGTGAGGACAGCGCTGGGTGTGGCTTTGATGATGGCCAGTCCATGTCTACTCTTGCAACCGGCACTTCCAACATCACTTCTGTTCTAGCTGCCCCTCCACCTGCTACCCCTCTTGACGGCGTTGCCATGGCTGACATTTTGTCCCCCGCTAGCACACTCCCCACCGCCCACAACTCTCCTCTCCGCTCTGGTTTCACCTCCATTGCTTTTTCTCCCGGCACCGACGCCAGTATCAGCGAGCTGAGCCATACCAATGCCTCAACCAGCTCTGCACCGGCTTCTCTCCTCTCCGTGCGACAGACACGGTATGCCTCTGACCATGGTTAGGCACCCTTTCTTCTGGCCTGGTGGAATGCCTACTTCTCCAAATTCCACCTCTGCATCCCTCAGTCAACCTTCCTCGTCCTCCGCTCCTCCTGCTTCCCGCCTTGTCTACCCCACCGTGTTTCTCCTATCCCTGCACCCAATGCATTTGGTTTGCTCCCCAGAGCTTCACCCAGGCTTGCCTCCAGTGTTCCACCTAGTGCTGCATCAACTGGTGCTCCCAGTGTTTCACCCTGCTCTGCCCCCAGCGTTCCTCCTAGCACTGCACCAGGCGAAACTCCACATGCTATTAAATTCCTTTCGTGTCTAGGTTGGTAGAGGTACGAGATTGAAAATAATGAGACCTCGAAAATTACCGGACAAGAGAAGAATCGATCGTCACTCCACAGAATCGATCGTCACTCTTCTTTGCCTTCGGACTGAGTCAGCTCAACAGCCAGTTCCAAAAGGAAATTAACACATGCTTCCTCCAGCAATGCATTTGGTTTGCTCCCCAGTGCTTCACCCAGGATTGCCTCCCGTGTACCACCTAGTGCTGCATCAACTGGTGCTCCCAGTGTTTCACCCTGCTCTGCACCCAGTGTTTCTCCTAGCACTGCACCAGTCAACGCTCCCAGTGCTTCCCCCAGCAATGCATTTGGCTTGCTTTCCAGTGCTCCACCCAGGGTTGCCTCCAGTGTTCCACCCGGTGCTGCATCAACTGGTGCTCCCAGTGTTCCACCCTGATCTGCCCCCAGTGTTCCTCCCAGCGCTTCTCCCAGCACTGCACCAGGCGCCCCTCCCAGTGCTTCCTCCGGCAATGCATTTGGTTTGCCTCCCAGTGCTTCACCCAGCAGTGCCCTGGGCCCGCTTTCTAGTGCTTCACCCACGGTTGCATCCAGTCCCAATTCTTCTCCTCGTGTTGCTTCCTGTGCTGCCACTACTGGCACAGCATCTGCTGTGGCCTTCCGGGTTCCACACCTATGCCTCACACGCTTCCTCTTCCGTGCTGACAGACACGGTATGCGTCTGATCATGGTTAGGATCTCTCATACAGGGCACTGTGGGATGCCCTCCAACTCTAATCCTCACCTGGATTCCTCCAGTCCTTCTTCCCATTCCTCGCCTCCTTCTGTTTCCCGCCTAGCACAATCCACTCTTCATGGGGACATCCTTGTGACTAAAGATTCCGATGCTTTTGGCCATCCCTTTCCGCAATCTCTGTCATCAAACTCTACTCTCATTACCTTCCAAAATATTGGTCCCCAGCGGAAGTCAGCCTTCATGTCTCAGCTCCCGTCACAACTCTTGGCGTGTTGCTCAAAGTAAAGCTGGGGTTGCCCTCTACGCAGAGCATTGTTTGAATGAACCTCAGCTCCCCCTCTGTGATCTCTTCCACTCTCGCATCCAACAGGCCTACCCTTCCAATTTCACCTTACCTTGCTAGCAACCAGCATGAGGCGTCCACCAGAACTTGGCGCATCCCTGGGGGTATGGGGTTTACCATTGACCGGCTCTTTCATTCTCACAAGCTTGCCCATGGTGCTGACCCATCGGGGCTTGGCCGGTGGACCTTCGTTAGGTTTCAAGGCAGGGCTCAAGCTACGGTTACCATCTTTTCTGCCTACTGCCCTGTCAAAAATGACAGGGACCTTGGCTCTGTTTGGAACCAATACTGTCGTCACTTCCAGGCTGAGGAGGATCTTCGCTGTCCCAACCCTACGCATTCTCTTTCGCCGTGACCTCATAGCTGCCCTTCAGGCTTGCCTAGAGGCAGGTGACTCCGGTCGTCTTAGGGATTGATCATAATTCTGATGTTCGGTCTGACGGTCTTTCCTCTGAGCTCAAAGCACTCGGCTTCAAGGATGCCATCTTAACAAGCCACCCTTCAACTTCCCCGCCTGCCACCCACAATCGAAATACTACCAGGACTCCCATTGATGCCATTTGGACTACTGAGCACGTTGATGTCGTCCGAGCTGGTTACTGTGCTTTTGACGGTGAGCACGGCATGATTTCTGACCATCGTTTGCTCTGGATCGAAGTGTGTAATGGCAGTATCTTGGGCAAATATCTTCCACCTCCTGTGCGCTCCTCTATTCCTCGCCTGAAATCTTCCCACCCTCATCTTCGGCAGCACTATCTCAAGCGGGTAAAACATGCCTTTGCTACTGCTGGTGTCTTCACCCTTCAGACTAAGCTTGAGCACCTGGTGACACTGTATTTATCTGGTGATACCACTGTGCGCAATACTCTCATCACTACCTATGATGTCCTCCATGCTACCTCTGCTTCCATACGGCTGTCTGTTGAACAACATCTTTGCCGGCTTCGCACCGGCATGATTCCTTGGTCTCCCAAGCTCCAGGTTTACCGTGACACCATAGATTTTCGAGGCGGATTGTGCAGCTTCAGCAAGGTGTCTCCACCAGTCACACCATGGTGAAGCGCTTGGCATGTAAGCTTTCCTTATACAAGGGTGAACACTGTGATCTTGCCACGGCTGTCCTCCATTTGAAGCAAGCCTACAAGCAATACCGTGCTGTCAAAGTTCTGGCTCCTTCGTGGCGTGACTCCTTCAACCAAGGTTTGGTGGACGCTCTTCTTACTGAAGGCAAGCCCCACAACCAGAGCGCCTCCCAGATCCAGGCACGCATGCGCCGTGAACGGCTCCAACGGGATCTAGGGCTCGCTGCTCGCGCTATCCATGGTCGTCTCTCCAAGCCTGCTGTTCTGAAAGCGGTTGCTGTCGGCTCCGATGGCACTGAACAAGTCTTGGAGTCTCAATCTGCCATGGTGCCAGCCATGGCTGCCTCCAATGTCTACCGTCAGCAACAATGCCTAGACACTCCCTCCATGTCTCCCTCTTTCATTCAGGCCTTCGGCTACTTGGGTACTGGACCCTCCTCAGCTGCAGTCCTTGCTGGCACCTATGCTCCTCCTTCAGGAACAGACCCATACCTTACTGAATTTCCTTACTTGCCTTCAGGTGCCTGCGACCATTCAGGCTTTGGCTCCCTTTGACTATTCCGTCAGCCCTGCTGACAATGCTGCTGCCTGGAAATGCCAGAAGGAACGCACTGCTGGTGAGCCTTCTTGCCTCAGTTTTGCCCACCATAAATCCTTTGCTTTGGACACACAGATGAATTCCTTTGATACTTTGATGCGGACTGCTCCTCTGCTTGCTGGCTTCTCGCCCTCTGCTTGGCAGGTTATCACCGATGTTGAAATCTTCAAGAAACCTGGTGAATACCGTGTTGACAAGATGAGACTCATCCAACTGATGTCTCCTGAGTTTCAGATCAACAACAAGATGATCGGTAAACGTATTCTCGCTCATGCTGAACAGGCCAATGCCGGTGGCAGTTGACCAGCATGGCAGCCAGAAGCATCACAAAGCCATCAACACTTGTCTCAACAAGAAGCTTATTTATGATGTCCTCCGACAGAAGCGCCGCTCTGGGGCGGTTGCAATGAATGATGCCAAGGGCTGCTATGACCTGAATCTCCCATCCCATTGCCAGTCTCACCCTCCAAAGCTTTTGGATTCCGGCTCATGTTTGTGAGGTTCTACTCTCCACTCTCCAGCGTGCCACCCATCACATTAAAACTGGCTTTGGCCGGTCCGGTCCTATGTATGTTGATGAATCTATTCCTCTCAGTGGGATTGGGCAAGGCAACGGTCTCGGCCCAACTCTGTGGGCTCTGGTTTCTACCATTCTTTTCCGGATGATGCAGAATGCAGGCCATGGGGTTCATCTCCTCACCTCCCTATCCCTTCAGATTGTCTCCTTGGTTGGTTTTGCTTTTGTGGATGATACTGATCTTTTTTGTGCCGGTTCCTCCTCTACTACCTCTGGTGAGGCTTTGGCTGTTGATTTTCAGGCAGCTTTAGACCGCTGGGCTGGTGGTCTCATTGCTACTGGTGGCGCTATTGAACCTGCTAAGTCCTTCTGCTACTTGATTGATTTCAAGTGGACTGGTTCTGGTTGGGACTATCGCTCTGTTGATGAAATGCCCGGTGTTTTCACCATCACTGACAAATCTGGTGCCCAGTCCCCTCTTGACCGTTTTGAGGTTGATCATGCTGACAAGACTCTGAGTGTCTACATTTCCATGAACGGCAATGAGGAAGCTCAAGTTGATCACCTGCAGACCCAGTCCCAGTCCTTTGGATCTCAAATGAGGTCCTCCAAGTGCGAGAAGAACACCTCCCTTTACACCTTCAGGTACTCATTTATGAAGTCTTTTGAATACCCCATGCCCGTCACTCAGCTCAGCGCTTCTACCTGGACCCAAATTCTCCAACCAACTCTGGTCCCAGTGCTCAACAAGGCAGGCATGTCTTGCAACTTTCCTCGCAAGGTCTTCTATGGTCCATCTTTGTATCAAGGCTTTGGTTTCGTTCACCCATTCCTTCTCCAAGAATTCAGCCACATTGCTACTCTGCTTCAGGAATCTGTCCGTGGTTCCCAGACAGGCCATATTCTTAGGCTTACAGCTGAAGCCTTTCGGCTTGAACTGGGAATCCCTTTTCATCTCGGTATTACCCCCTACCAGCCTTATGCCTCTTATATCACTCCTTGCTGGTATAAGCATGTGTGGCATTTCTTTTCTATGCACCCTGTGAGTATGGTTGAAGACTTTCCTGCACTTCCTCTGCTTCGAGCGAATGACTGCTACCACATGCAAGCTTTTGTCACTGCTGGCTTTCAGGGCGCCGACCTGTCTCTTCTGAATCTCATCAGGATGTCTCTCCAGGCTATCTCCCTTGCTGATATCTGCGCTGCAGATGGCACACGGCTTTCTCCGATGGCCTTCCAGTTGCAGTCCTCTAACCATCTTCGCGCCCACCTTGACTGGCCTCGATGCCCCCCTCCGTGGCCTTTTCCAGCACTTCAGCTTTGGCAACGTGCCCTTCGGAAATCCTTCTTACCCCCGTTGGCCTTGCCTTCAGACCGCGCTTTCCACCCCTCCTTTCACCTGGGGCATTGGCTGTCATCCGGCTCTTCCTCTGTGTGGCCCTGGTTTTTGTGTCGTTCTACTGACCGGATCTTCTCCAAATGCCCCACTGGTTGGAAGGTCCGATCTTTGCAAGGTCGAGGACAGTTATAGCTTTAACACTCCCATCCTGTGTGCTAAACCTACCAGTGCAGACACTATTGTATCCCTCCTTTCCAGTGGGAATGTGTTCCGGATTGTCGGTCAATCCTCCTTTATCTCTCATCCACCAGACGAGGATCCCTTGACCTATGATCCTTTTACAGTGTCTTCCTGCCACCCCAGAGGATGCATTTGATGCTCTCTGCGCTTCTCCCCTGAGTCCTTCTCCATCAATACTCCCTTCCCCAGGATGGATACCAGGCCCTTGCCGATGCCATTCTGCGTGGCTCTGCCAGTGCTGTCTGTGATGGCTCTTATGATCCCATTCTCCTCCGAGGTACATCTTCCTTCATCCTTTCCTCCAACACCTCCACCAAGTCTCCCTCCTTGTTACTCACTGGATCTAACCTTGTCAGTGGCTCTCCTGAAGATCAGTCTTCCTACCAGGAGTGAATTGGCTGGCATCATTGGTGTCCTCACCTGCTGAATGGCTCTGGTGGACCTCTATGATGTAGCCTCCGGCTCCCTCACCATTGCCCTTGATGGGGATACGGCTCTACAACAGGCTCAGGGAGCCTGGCCCTTGTCTATCTCTCAGAAATCTTTTGACTATGTCTATGTCATTCGCAATATGCTCTCTGCTCTTCCAATCACTGTCACCTTCAAGTGGGTTCAGGGTCATCAAGAGGGTCTTTCTCTTGACTGGTGGGCGCTTTGCAATCATCAAGTTGATGGCATGGCCAAGGCATTTCTCTCCATGAATCGTTCTTCTCCTTACCACTATCCCCGACTTGTGTTTGAGCCCTGGGCTCTCTCACAGAATGGTCTCAAATGCTCTCGCTTTGACAGAGATGCCTTGCACATTCTTATTTCGGGTCCTCCACTTCTTCACTATTGGCACACTCACCACAACATCTCCATTCCACCACAAGTCTCTGATTCTATCCATTGGTGTGCCCATCACTCTGCTTTCAAGCGCCTCCCTCCTGGTATGCAACGGTGGTTTGTCAAGTTTGCTTCGGGTTGTATTGGTGTTGGCAATCAGTTACTTCATTACCAGCACCAGGATCACTCTCGATGCCCTCTTGTGTGCCCAAGACGAGGAAAAGGTTTCCCACGTTCTTTCATGTGCTGACCCCGGGGCTGTCCAGCACTGCTTGTCTTCCTTTTGGGGCCCTTTGCAACAGCGCCTTACTTCTGAGCTTACTAGACCCTTCACTGGCTCTCGCCATTGTGGATGTTACCACTAGGGTCCTCCGTCAAGGTAGGTGTATCCACCCTTCCTCCTACTCCCCTGATATTGCATCCACTATAAGGGCTCAGCGTCGGATTGGCTGGCACAACTGGTTCCTTGGGAGGTGGACACCCCTCTGGCATCAGATTCAGGCTGACTATTATTCTTCGATTGGTAGCAAACGCTCTCCTCGTTGATGGGCCACTGCAGTGATTCATCAATTTTTCCTCACCTGTTGGGATCTCAGGACGTACCAGAACCAACGGCTCCATGGCACTGGAGGGTTGCTTGAGTCAGAACAACACCAATCTCTAAATGATTCCATCTCATCTGAATTGGCCATTGGCTTAGCTGGTGCTCTGCCTCAATCTCACTCCCTCCTCCAGCTTCCCCTCCAAGTGCTCCGTGGTTACACTCTTACTGCCAAGCGTCAATGGCTTGCGACCATCCAGCTTGCCAGGAGACACTATGCAGTCCCTCTCCCTTTCCAGCAGCCGTATCGCCAGGAGGCTGCCTTGCTGAGGGCTTGGCTGAATGGATCCTAATGGATGGGCCAAACTTTTCACCCAGCGCTTTCCCCAGTGCTTTTCCCAGTGTCTCCCCCAGTGCACCCCACATTGCTACAGTGTTTCACCAAGTGCTGCTCCCAGTGTCTCACCAGGTTCTGCACCCCGAGCTGCTTCCAGTCTCACCAGGTTCTGCCCCTTGTGATACTCCTCAAGCTGCATTAAGTTTGGCTTCTGGCGCTGCTTCCAATATATCACCATCTTCTGCACCCCAGTGCGTCTCCCAGTGTATGACCCAGTTCTGCACCCACCAGTGCTGCTCCAGTGTGGTTCCTGGCGCTGTCCCCTCCTAGCCCTGTGTGCCATTATGGCGCCGTGTTTCACCAAGTGCTGCTCCCAGTTTCTCACCAGGCTCTGCACCCCGCGCTAATTCCAGTTTCTCACCAGGTTCTGCCCCTCGTGCTACTCCTCGAGCTGCATCAAGTTTGGCTTCTGGCGTTGCTTCCAATATATCACCATCTTCGGCACCCCAGTGCTTCTCCCAGTGTATGGCCCGGTTCTGCACCCACCAGTGCTGCTCCTTATGCTGCATCCAGTGTGGTTCCTGGCGCTGTCCCCAGTGCTGCTCCCACTGTCTCCCAGGGTTGCCTCCACCCGGTGACCTTCCTAGTTCCTCCCCCAGTTACCCACCTCTGCACACCCTGCGGCTCCCAGTATTTCACCCTTCCTCCTACCTGTTTGTTGGTAGCTGCTCCCAGTTCGGATTATGCTACTGGTATCCTTCAACAGTTTTCCCTTGTACTCTCCCTGCTTGCTTTCAGGATTTGTTTGACAAATTGGTCGTTCTACAACTTGGGGCTTAAACTCTCTTTGATTGAGGCGACGTTAAAGTCTGGATACAGACTGAGTAGCTTAGATCCACCTTCAGTGGTTAAAGTTACTTAAATAAGTATATTATTATTATTGTTTCACCCTGATCTGCCCACAGTGTTTCTCGGCGCACTGCACCAGGCGTCCCTCGAAGTGCTTCCTCCAGCTATGCATTGGGTTTGCTGTCCAGTGCTTCACCCAGGGTTGCCTCCCGTGTTCCACCTCGTGCATCATCAACTGGTGCTCCCAGTGATTCACCATGATTTGCACCCAGTGTTTCACCTAGCACTGCACCAGTCGGCCCTCCAAGTGTTTCCCCCAGCAATGCATTTGGTTTGCTTTCCCCTTGCTTCACCCAGGGTTGCCTCCAGTGTTCCACCTAGTGCTGCATCAACTGGTGCTCCCAGTCTTTCGCCATGCTCTGCCCCCAGTGTTTCTCCTAGCACTGCACCAGTCGGCCTTCCAAGTGCTTCCTCCAGCAATGCATTTGGCTTGCTTTCCCGTACTTCACCCAGGGTTGCCTCCAGTGTTGGACCTAGTGCTGCATCCACTTGTGCTCCCAGTGTTTCACCATGATCTGCACCCAGTGCTTCTCCTAGCACTGCACCATGCGCCACTCCCAGCGCTTCCTCCAGCAATGCTTTTGGCTAACTTTCCCGTGCTTCACCCAGGGTTGCCTCCAGTGTTCCACCTAGTGCTGCATTAATTGGTGCAACCAGTGTTTCATGATGATCTGCACCCAGTGCTTCTCCTAGCACTGCCCCAGGCGACACTCCCAGTGCTTCCTCCAGCAATGCATTTGGTTTGCTTTCCTGTGCTTCACCCAGGGTTGCCTCCAGTGTTCCACCTAGAGCTGCATCACCTGGTGCTCTCAGTGTTTCAGCCTGATCTGCACCCAGTGCTTTTCCTAGGACTGCACCAGGCGACACTGTTCAACCTAGTGCTGCATCAATTGGTGCTCCCAGTGTTTCACCCTGATCTGCACACAGTGCTTCTCCTAGCACTGCACCAGGCGGCACTCCCAGTGATTCCTCCCGCAATGCATTTGGTTTGGCCCCTAGTGCTTCACCCAGGGTTGCCTCCAGTATTCCACCTAGTGCTTCATCAATTGGTGCTCCCAGTGTTTCACCCTGATCTGCACCCAGTACTTCTCCTAGTACTGCCCCAGGCGACACTCCCAGTGCTTCCTCCAGCAATGCATTTGGTTTGCTTTCCAGTGCTTCACCCAGGGTTGCATCCACTGTTCCAACTAGTGCTGCATCACCTGGTGCTCCCAGTGTTTCACCCTGATCTGCCCACAGTGTTTGTCGGCGCACTTCACCAGGCGGCCCTCGAAGTGCTTCCTCCAGCTATGCATTGGGTTTGCTGTCCAGTGCTTAACCCAGGGTTGCCTCCAGTGTTCCACCTAGGGCTGCATCAACTGGTGCTCCCAGTGTTTCACCTTGATCTGCACCCAGTGTTTCTCCTAGCACTGCACCAGGCGACACTCCCAGTGCTTCCTCCAGCAATGCATTTGGTTTGCTTTCCCGTGCTTCACCCAGGGTTGCCTCCAGTGTTCCACCTAGTGCTGCATCAACTGGTGCTCCCAGTGTTTCACCGTGATCTGCACCCAGTGCTTCTCCTAGCACTGCACCAGGCGACACTCCTAGTGCTTCCTCCAGCAAGTGTTTCACCTTGAACTGCACCAGTCGGCCCTCCAAGTGTTTCCCCCAGCAATGCATTTGGCTTGCTTTCCCGTGCTTCACCCAGGGTTGCCTCTAGTGTTCCACCTAGTGCTGCATCAACTGGTGCTCCCAGTCTTTCGCCATGCTCTGCCCCCAGTGTTTCTCCTAGCACTGCCCCAGGCGACACTCCCAGTGCTTCCTCCAGCTATGCATTGGGTTTGCTGTCCAGTGCTTAACCCAGGGTTGCCTCCAGTGTTCCACCTAGGGCTGCATCAACTGGTGCTCCCAGTGTTTCACCCTGATCTGCACCCAGTGTTTCTCCTAGCACTGCACCAGGCGACACTCCTAGTGCTTCCTCCAGCAATGCATTTGGTTTGCTTTCCCGTGCTTCACCCAGGGTTGCCTCCAGTGTTCCACCTAGTGCTGCATCAACTGGTGCTCCCAGTGTTTCACCGTGATCTGCACCCAGTGCTTCTCCTAGCACTGCACCAGGCGACACTCCTAGTGCTTCCTCCAGCAAGTGTTTCACCTTGAACTGCACCAGTCGGCCCTCCAAGTGTTTCCCCCAGCAATGCATTTGGCTTGCTTTCCCGTGCTTCACCCAGGGTTGCCTCTAGTGTTCCACCTAGTGCTGCATCAACTGGTGCTCCCAGTCTTTCGCCATGCTCTGCCCCCAGTGTTTCTCCTAGCACTGCCCCAGGCGACACTCCCAGTGCTTCCTCCAGCAATGCATTTGGTTTGCTTTCCCGTGCTTCACCCAGGGTTGCCTCCAGTGTTCCACCTAGTGCTGCATCAACTGGTGCTCCCAGTGTTTCACCGTGATCTGCACCCAGTGCTTCTCCTAGCACTGCACCAGGCGACACTCCTAGTGCTTCCTCCAGCAATGCATTTGGTTTGGCCCCCAGTGCTTCACCCAGCAGTGCCCTGGGCCCGCTTTCTAGTGCTTCACCCACGGTTGCATCCAGTCCCAATTCTTCTCCTCGTGTTGCTTCCTGTGCTGCCACCCCTGGTACAGCACCTGCTGTGGCCTTCTGTGTTCCACACCTATGCCTCACAAGCTTCCTCTTCTGTGGGACAGACACGGTATGTGTCTGATCATGGTTAGGATCTCTCATACAGGGCACTGTGGGATGCCCTCCAACTCTAATCCCCACCTGGATTCCTCCAGTCCTTCTTCCCATTCCTCGCCTCCTTCTGTTTCCCGCCTAGCACAGTCCAATCTTCATGGGGACATCCTTGTGACTAAAGATTCTGATGCTTTTGGCCATCCCTTTCCCCAGTCTCCGTCATCAAACTCTACTCTCATTACCTTCCAAAATATTGGTCCCCAGCGGAAGTCAGCCTTCATGTCTCGCTCCCGTCACAACTCTCGGCGTGTTGCTCAAAGTAAAGCTGGGGTTGCCCTCTACGCAGAGCATTGTCTAAATGAACCTCAGCTCCCCCTCTGTGATCTCTTCCACTCTCGCATCCACCAGGCCTACCCTTCCAATTTCACCTTCCTTGCTAGCAACCAGCATGAGGCCTCCACCGGAACTTGGCGCCTCCCTGGTACTACTGGGTTCACCATTGACCGGCTCTTTCATTCTCACAAGCTTGCCCATGGTGCTGATCCATCGGGGCTTGGCCGGTGGACCTTTGTCCGATTTCAGGGGAGGGCTCAAGCTACGGTTACCATCTTTTCTGCCTACTGCCCTGTCAAAAATGGCAGGGACCTTGGCTCTGTTTCGAACCAACACTGTCGTCACTTCCAGGCTGAGGAGGATCTTCCCTGTCCCAACCCACGCATTCTCTTTCGCCGTGACCTCACAGCTGCCCTTCAGGCTTGTCTAGAGGCTGGTGACTCCGTCGTCTTAGGGATTGACCATAATTCTGATGTCCGGTCTGACGGTCTTTCTTCTGAGCTCAAAGCACTCGGCTTCAAGGATGCCATCTTGACTACCCACCCTTCAACTTCCCCGCCTGCCACCCACAATCAGAATACTACCAGGACTCCCATTGATGCCATCTGGACTACTGAGCATGTCGATGTCTTCCGAGCTGGTTACTGTGCTTTTGATGGTGAGCATGGCATGGTTTCTGACCATCACTTGCTCTGGATTGAAGTTTGTAATGGCAGTATCTTGGGCAAATATCTTCCACCTCCTGTGCGCTCCTCTATTCCTCGCCTGAAATCTTCCCACCCTAACCTTTGACAGCGCTATCTCAAGCGGGTAAAACATGCCTTTGCTACTGCTGGTGTCTTCACCCTTCAGACTAAGCTTGAGCACCTGGTGACACTGTATTTATCTGGTGATACCACTGTGCGCAATACTCTCATCACTACCTATGATGTCCTCCATGCTACCTCTGCTTCCATACGGCTGTCTGTTGAACAACATCTTTGCCGGCTTCGCACCGGCATGATTCCTTGGTCTCCCAAGCTCCAGGTTTACCGTGACACCATAGATTTTTGAGGCGGATTGTGCAGCTTCAGCAAGGTGTCTCCACCAGTCACACCATGGTGAAGCGCTTGGCATGTAAGCTTTCCTTATACAAGGGTGAACACTGTGATCTTGCCACGGCTGTCCTCCATTTGAAGCAAGCCTACAAGCAATACCGTGCTGTCAAAGTTCTGGCTCCTTCGTGGCGTGACTCCTTCAACCAAGGTTTGGTGGACGCCCTTCTTACTGAAGGCAAGCCCCACAACCAGAGCGCCTCCCAGATCCGGGCACGCATGCGCCGTGAACGGCTCCAACGGGATCTCGGGCTCGCTGCTCGCGCTATCCATGGTCGTCTCTCCAAGCCTGCTGTTCTGAAGGCTGTTGCAGTTGGATCTGATGGCACTGAGCAAGTCTTGGAGTCTGAGTCTGCCATGGTGCCAGCCATGGCTGCCTCCAATGTCTGCCGTCAGCAGCAATGCCTAGACACTCCCTCCATGTCTCCCTCTTTCATCCAGGCCTTCGGCTACTTGGGTACTGGACCTTCCTCCGCTGCAGTCCTTGCTGGCACCTATGTTTCTCCTCCAGGAACTAACCCGTACCTGACTGAATTTCTTACTTGCCTTCAGGTGCCTGCGGCCATTCAGTCTTTGGCTCCCTTTGACTATTCGGTTAGCCCTGCTGACAATGCTGCTGCCTGGAAATGCCAGAAGGAACGCACTGCTGGCAAGCCTTCTTGCCTCAGTTTTGCCCACCATAAATCCTTTGCTTTGGACACACAGATGAATTCCTTTGATACTTTGATGCGGACTGCTCCTCTGCTTGCTGGCTTCTCGCCCTCTGCTTGGCAGGTTATCACCGATGTTGAAATCTTCAAGAAACCTGGTGAATACCGTGTTGACAAGATGAGACTCATCCAACTGATGTCTCCTGAGTTTCAGATCAACAACAAGATGATCGGTAAACGTATTCTCGCTCATGCTGAACAGGCCAATGCGGTGGCAGTTGACCAGCATGGCAGCCAGAAGCATCACAAAGCCATCAACACTTGTCTCAACAAGAAGCTTATAGAACGTGGGAAACCTTTTCCTCATCTTGGGCACACAGAGGGCATCGAGAGTGATCCTGGTGCTGGTAATGAAGTAACTGATTGCCAACACCAATACAACCCGAAGCAAACTTGACAAACCACCGTTGCATACCAGGGGGGAGGCGCTTGAAAGCAGAGTGATGGGCACACCAATGGATGGAATTGGAGACTTGTGATGGAATGGAGATGTCATGGTGAGTGTGCCAATAGTGAAGAAGTGGAGGACCCGAAATAAGAATGTGCAAGGCATCTCTGTCAAAGCGAGAGCATTTGAGACCATTCTGTGAGAGAGCCCAGGGCTCAAACACAAGTCGGGGATAGTGGTAAGGAGAAGAACGATTCATGGAGAGAAATGCCTTGGCCATGCCATCAACTTGATGATTGCAAAGCGCCCACCAGTCAAGAGAAAGACCCTCTTGATGACCCTGAACCCACTTGAAGGTGACAGTGATTGGAAGAGCAGAGAGCATATTGCGAATGACATAGACATAGTCAAAAGATTTCTAAGAGATAGACAAGGGCCAGGCTCCCTGAGCCTGTTGTAGAGCCGTATCCCCATCAAGGGCAATGGTGAGTGAACCGGAGGCTACATCATAGAGGTCCACCAGAGCCATACAGCAGGTGAGGACACCAATGATGCCAGCCAATTCACTCTGGTAGGAAGACTGATCTTCAGGGGAGCCACTGACAAGGTTAGATCCAGTGAGGAACACCGTGGGAGACTTGGTGGAGGTCTTGGGGGAGAGGATGAAGGAAGATGTACCTCGGAGGAGAATGGGATCATAAGAGCCATCACAGACAGCACTGGCAGAGCCACGCAGAATGGCATCGGCAAGGGCCTGGCATCCATCCTGGGGAAGGGAGTATTGATGGAGAAGGACTCAGGGAGAAGCGCAGAGAGCATCAAATGCATCCTCTGGGGTGGCAGGAAAGACCCGTAAAAGGATCGTACGTCATGCAATCCTTGTCTGGTGGATGAGAGATAAAGGAGGATTGACCGACAATCCGGAACACATTCCCACTGGAAAGGAGGGATACAATAGTGTCTGCACTGGTAGGTTTAGCACACAGGATGGGAGTGTTAAAGCTATAACGTCCTCGACCTTGCGAAGTACCGACCTTCCAACCAGTGGGGCATTTGGAGAAGATCCGGTCAGTAGAACGACACAAAAACCAGGGCCACACAGAGGAAGAGTCGGATGACAGCCAATGCCCCAGGTGAAAGGAGGGGTGGAAAGCGCGGTCTGAAGGCAAGGCCAACGGGGGTAAGAAGGATTTCCGAAGGGCACGTTGCCAAAGCTGAAGTGCTGGGAAAGGCCACGGAGGGGGACATCGAGGCCAGTCAAGGTGGGCGCGAAGATGGTTAGAGGACTGCAACTGGAAGGCCATAGGAGAAAGCCGTGTGCCATCTGCAGTGCAGATATCAGCAAGGGAGATAGCCTGGAGAGACATCCTGATGAGATTCAGAAGAGACAGGTTGGCGCCCCGAAAGCCAGCAGTGACAAAAGCTTGCATGAGGTAGCAGTCATTCGCTCGAAGCAGAGGAAGTGTAGGAAAGTCTTCAACCATACTCACAGGGTGCATGGAAAAGAAATGCCACACATGCTTATACCAGCAAGGAGTGATATAAGAGGCATAAGGCTGGTAGGGGGTAATACCGAGATGAAAAGGGATTCCCAGTTCAAGCCGAAAGGCTTCAGCTGTAAGCCTAAGAATATGGCCTGTCTGAGAAACACGGACAGATTCCTGAAGCAGAGTAGCAATGTGGCTGAATTCTTGGAGAAGGAATGGGTGAATAAAACCAAAGCCTTGATACAAAGATGGACCATAGAAGACCTTGCGAGGAAAGTTGCGAGACATGCCTGCCTTGTTGAGCACTGGGACCAGAGTTGGTTGGAGAATTTGGGTCCAGGTAGAAGCGCTGAGCTGAGTGACGGGCATGGGGTATTCAAAAGACTTCATAAATGAGTACTTGAAGGTGTAAAGGGAGATGTTCTTCTCGCACTTGGAGGACCTCATTTGAGATCCAAAGGACTGGGACTGGGTCTACAGGTGATCAACTTGAGCTTCCTCATTGCCGTTCATGGAAATGTAGACACCCAGAGTCTTGTCAGCGTGAGCAACCTCAAAACGGTCAAGAGGGGACTGGGCACCAGATTTGTCAGTGATGGTGAAAACACCGGGCATTTCATCAACAGAGCGATAGTCCCAACCAGAACCAGTCCACTTGAAATCAATCAAGTAGCAGAAGGACTTAGCAGGTTCAATAGCGCCACCAGTAGCAATGAGACCACCAGCCCAGCGGTCTAAAGCTGCCTGAAAATCAACAGCCAGAGCCTCACCAGAGGTAGTAGAGGAGGAACCGGCACAGAAAAGATCAGTATCATCCACAAAAGCAAAACCAACCAAGGAGACAATCTGAAGGGATAGGGAGGTGAGTAGATGGACCCCATGTCCTGCATTCTGCATCATCCGGAAAAGAATGGTAGAAACCAGAGCCCACAGAGTTGGGCCAAGACTGTTGCCTTGTCCAATCCCACTGAGAGGGATAGATTCATCACCATACATAGGACCTGGACCGGCCAAAGCCAGTTTTAATGTGATGGGTGGCACGCTGGAGAGTGGAGAGTAGAACCTCGCAAACATGAGCCGGAATCCCAAAGCTTTGGAGGGTGAGACTTGCAATGCGATGGGAGATTCGGTCATAGCAGCCCTTGGCATCATTCATTGCAACCGCCCCGGAGCGGCGCTTCTGACAAAGAACATCACAAATAAGCTTCTTGTTGAGACAAGTGTTGATGGCTTTGTGATGCTTCTGGCTGCCATGCTGGTCAACTGCCACGGCATTGGCCTGTTCAGCATGAGCAAGAATGCGTTTACCGATCATCTTGTTGCTGATCTGAAACTCAGGAGACATCAGTTGGATGAGTCTCATCTTGTCAACACGGTATTCACCAGGTTTCTTGAAGATTTCAACATCGGTGATAACCTGCCAAGCAGAGGGCAAGAAGCCAACGAGCAGAGGAGCAGTCCGCATCAAGGTATCAAAGGAATTCATCTGTGTGTCCAAAGCAAAGGATTTATGGTGGGCAAAACTGAGGCAAGAAGGCTCACCAGCAGTGCGTTCCTTCTGGCATTTCCAGGCAGCAGCATTGTCAGCAGGGCTAACAGAATAGTCAAAGGGAGCCAAGGACTGAATAGCAGCGGGCACTTGAAGGCAAGTAAGGAATTCAGTAAGGTATGGGTCAGTTCCTGGAGGAGGAACGTAAGTGCCGGCAAGGACATCAGCTGAGGAAGGTCCAGTTCCCAAGTAGCCGAAGGCCTGGATGAAAGAGGGAGACATGGAGGGAGTGTCTATGCATTGTTGCTGACAGCAGACATTGGAGGCAGCCATGGCTGGCACCATGGCAGATTGGGACTCCAAGACTTGTTCAGTGCCATCGGAGCCGACAGCAACCGCTTTCAGAACAGCAGGCTTTGAGAGACGATCACGGATAGCGCAAGCAGCGAGCCCTAGATCCCGTTGGAGCCGTTCACGGCGCATGCGTGCCCAGATCTGGGAGGCGCTCTGGTTGTAGGGCTTGCCTTCAGTAAGAAGGGTGTCAACCAAGCCTTGGTTGAAGGAGTCACGCCACGAAGGAGCCAGAACTTTGACGGCGCGGTATTGCTTGTAGGCTTGCTTCAAATGGAGGACAGCAGTGGCAAGATCACAGTGTTCACCTTTGTATAAGGAAAGCTTACATGCCAAGCGCTTCACAATGGTGTGACTGGTGGAGACACCCTGCCGAAGCTGCACGATCCGCCTCAAAACTTATTCCGAAGGGTGAAGACACCAGCAGTAGCAAAGGCATGTTTTACCCGCTTGAGATAGCGCTGCCAAAGATGAGGGTGGGAAGATTTCAGGCGAGGAATAGAGGATCGCACAGGAGGTGGAAGATATTTGCCCAAGATGCTGCCGTTACAAACTTCAATCCAGAGCAAGCGATGGTCAGAAACCATGCCTGTGCGCACCATCAAAAGCACAGTAACCAGCGCAGAAGACGTCAACATGCTCAGTAGTCCAAATGGCATCAATGGGAGTCCTGGTAGTATTCTGATTGTGGGTGGCAGGCGGGGAAGTTGAAGGGTGGGTAGTCAAGATGGCATCCTTGAAGCCTGAGTGCTTTGAGCTCAGAAGAAAGACCGTCAGACCGGACATCAGAATTATGGTCAATCCCTAAGACGACGGAGTCACCAGCCTCTAGACAAGCCTGAAGGGCAGCTGTGAGGTCACGGCGAAAGAGAATGCGTGGGTTGGGACAGGGAAGATCCTCATCAGCCTGGAAGTAACGACAGTGTTGGGTCCAAACAGAGCCAAGGTCCCTGCCATTTTTGACAGGGCAGTAGGCAGAAAAGATGGTAACCGTAGCTTGAGCCCTCCCCTGAAACCTGACAAAGGTCCACCGGCCAAGCCCCGATGGATCAGCCCCATGGGCAAGCTTGTGAGAATGAAAGAGCCGGTCAATGGTGAACCCAGTAGTACCAGAGAGGCGCCAAGAGTCCAGGTGGATGCTTCATGCTTGTTGCTAGCAAGGAAGGTGAAATTGGAGGGGTAGGCCTGGTGGATGCGAGAGTGGAAGAGGTCACAGAGGGGAAGCTTAGGTTCATTCAGACAATGCTCAGCATAGAGGGCAACCCCAGTCTTACTTTGAGCAACACGCCGAGAGTTGTGACGGGAGCGAGACATGAAGGCTGACTTCCGCTGGGGACCAATATTTTGGAAGGTAATGAGAGTAGAGTTTGATGACGGAGGACTGGGGAAAGGGATGGCCAAAAGCATCAGAATCTTTAGTCACAAGGATGTCCCCATGAAGATTGGACTGTGCTAGGCGGGAAACAGAAGGAGGCGAGGAATGGGAAGAAGGACTGGAGGAATCCAGGTGGGGATTAGAGTTGGAGGGCATCCCACAGTGCCCTGTATGAGAGATCCTAACCATGATCAGACAGCATACCGTGTCTGTCGCACGGAAGAGGAAGCTTGTGAGGCATAGGTGTGGAACACGGAAGGCCACAGCAGGTGCTGTGCCAGTAGTGGCAGCACAGGAAGCAACACGAGGAGAAGAATTGGCACTGATTGCAACTGTGGGTGAAGCACTGGAAAGCATGCCAAGGGCACTGCTGGGTGAAGCACTGGGGGCCAAACCAAATGCATTGCTGGAGGAAGCACTGGGAGTGTCGCCTGGTGCAGTGCTAGGAGAAGCACTGGGTGCAGATCACGGTGAAACACTGGGAGCACCAGTTGATGCAGCACTAGGTGGAACACTGGAGGCAACCCTGGGTGAAGCACGGGAAAGCAAACCCAATGTGTTAGGAGGAAAGCTGGGTGCAGATCATGGTGAAACACTGGGAGCACCAGTTGATGCAGCACTAGGTGGAACACTGGATGCAACCCTGGGGGAAGCACTGGGGGGCAAACCAAATGCATTGCGGGAGGAAGCACTGGGAGTGTCGCCTGGTGCAGTGCTAGGAGAAGCACGGGGTGCAGATCAGAGGGAAACACTGGGAGCACTAGTGGATGCAGCACTAGGTGGAACACTGGAGGCAACCCTTGGTGAAGCAGTGGGGGGCAAACCAAATGCATTGCTGGAGGAAGCACTGGGAGTGTCGCCTGGGGCAGTGCTAGGAGAAACACCGGGTGCAGATCAGAGTAAAATGGTGGGATCCCAGGGTGGAGCTGTGCTGGGTGTAACAGGGGATGAAACTCTGGGTGAAGCTCGGGAAAGCACTCCAAAGGCGTGGCTGGGGAGAGCATCTGAAGGAACACCCGGTGCAGGGGGGGGGAGAAACAGGTTGGGGGGTGCAAGTCGGGAAACAGGAGAGGCGGAAGAAGAGGAAGGGTGACAGAGAGATGCAGAGGTGGAATTTGGAGAAGTAGGCATTCCACGAGGCCAGAAGCAAGGGTGCCTAACCATGATCAGATGCATACCGTGTCTGTCGCACTGGAGAGGAGAGAGGCCGGAGCAGAGCTGGTTGAGGCATTGGTATGGCTCAGCTTGCTGATACTAGCATCGGTGCCGGGAGAAAAAGCTATGGAGGTAAGACCAGAGCGGAGAGGAGAGTTGAGGGCTGTAGGGCGCTTGGCAGCGAGAGGCAAAATGTCAGTCATGGCAACGCCTTCATGAGGGGCAGCAGTCGGAGGGGCACCCAGAACAGAAGTGACGTTGGAAGTGCCGGTTGCAAGAGTAGACATGGACTGGCCATCATCAAAGCCACACCCAGCGCTGTCCTCATGAACCTGAAAAGAGAAGTGCATATCCAGGTCAAAGGTAACAGCGTTGGAAGGGGAGTCAATGGACAGGTCATCATCCACGAGTTCCCAATCACAGACGTCACCACGACCAAAGAAGGGCAGAGCATCCTCTGGCTCCTGGTCTGGTGCAGGGGCATTTTCAACAACCTGTCCTTCAGTGGGATCCGAATGAAAATCCTCCAGCTCAGTGAGACACTCCGTAGAAAACCATTGGCAAACACAGGATTCATACCGGGCCTCCAGGAAGATGGGGAGAAATGACAGTATGGTTTGAGCTTCAGTGGAGGTAGTAGTGTTGTATAGGGCCAGGATTTCACCATGGTAGGAGCTGGTGTCAACAGAGAGAAACAATGGCCTTGACCAGTTGTCCCTAGTACGAATTCCCAGAAGAACACGGCGCAAAGTGGTAGCACCCAGTCCCTGGCCCAAATCTACAGGAAGATCCAAGTCAACAACACCTAGAACAGAGGCAGTTTCATGGGTCTTGATGAACTTGGCTTGCCGGTGCTTGGCTTGACGAAGGGTCGTCAGCTTGGAAGGGGGAAGGCAGCGGTCAGAAGGATTGGTAGCAACTTGTAGAATTTACCATCAGGAAGGGAGGCTATATCAGACGCAGAGCAGCAATTGAACTGAGCCTTCAATAGCTTGACAGTCTGAGAACGCTTAGTAGAATCACACAAGATGTGGGCAGCTGGGACAGGAGAGGGATCAGGGGTTCGTGAATTGTCGAGCCGAATGTTCTTCCGGATGACAGCAATAGGGAAGGCTTGGAACCGAGGATGGGTCTGGAGCAGTGCATTGTAATGATTAAGATCAAAACTCTGCATATAGGAACCGAGCAGGAAATCCACAGGTGACAGTAGTGGAGGCTTGGATATGATCGTACTTGAAGTCCATTTCACGGTCCTGGAGGCACTGAAGGAGAGTGTCAGACAAGAGAGTATCCACTGGGACACTGTGTCCGATGTAGAACCGAAGGTGGGGTGCAGCGCGAACCCGGAGCCAGAGGGAAGCAACATAAAGCTCAAGAGTGCGCCGGTCAGGCAGGGTAGACCAGAGCTTGGGGACGGGCTTAGCCTTGGGGTTGATGCTGGCGTGGGAAGGAAAAACATAGAGGACCAGTTTCCGGTCCACCAACCAGAGCAAGCTGAGTGCGTCAGTCAGGGACTCCAGCATTTCATCGTACAAGTCACTGGGTCGGGGTGACATCAACCTGGGGAGAGACAGAGTGAAGTAGGAGCTATAGGAGCACTTGGTACCTTCAGTGACATCAACCGGAGCCCTGGAATCACTGGAGCAAACCCCACGCCATTGAAGAAAGTGACCGACAGAAGAAGAAATAACTGAAGCAGCCCCAACAGAAGGAAAAAAGGAGACAGACCAAGAGCCTGGTACCGGGGTGGAAGAGGCGGAGGCAGCTGAAGGAGCAGGGGCAGGGGGCTTAGTCTTGAAGAACCAGTGAGAGCCAAGTACCCGGTTGGCAGACAGCCACACCTGCCCTTCAGTGCTAGGCATAAGGTTGCCTTCACAGTACAGGTCATCAAAGCATTCGGGAGACATCTTAGCAAGACCAATGAGACATTTCCGGAGGGCTTGGCCGGGAGGGGATTTGGTCCACACAGCAGAGCCTTGGAAGCAAGCCAAAGCCAGGGAAACCAGAGACTCCACAGTAGCGGACCTCCAATCAGAATCATCGGGATTGACCAAGGCATACACCGGATCCACTGAGAGGCGGCATACATCATGAATGGATTTCTTGTCACGGCCATCCTTCTTGCTGAAGAAGTGGGTAGGACTGGGAGAGGCGTTCCAAACCCGGGTCTGCGCTGGAGACTTCTGGAGGCGGTGGATAGAAGATGGGGTAGGGAATCGGCCATCACCATAGAAACACCACAGGAAGGAAGCAGAGTGGGCCTGGTTGGCATCAGCTAGGGCCTGTTTACGAAGGGCTTGACAATCCAAGCGAGGGGAGGAAGTCAGAGAGGGGGACTGCGGGAGGAGAGACTGTTTAAGAGCTGGAGCAGGGGCGGGAAGAGGGGCGGATGGTGTGGGCTGCTGAAGAGCTGAGGGAGTAAGAACAAGCTGCTTGAGAGCGGGAGGCTGAAGGGGAGGAGACTTAAGGGTGGGCTGTTTAGAGTCCCGAGGGGTAGCAGGCTTCTTAGCAGACCGAGTAGAGGAGGCCACAGATGAATCAGAGGAAGAGACAGACATGGAGGTATCAGAGGACTGGCTGGCCAAGGAAGAGGAGGCAGATAGAGATGCATCGTTCCGGGGGCGGAGAGAGGAAGGAGAAGGAGTAGCTCGGGTAGGAGCGGGAGTAGGGGGGGAGGACTTCTTCAGATGGGCGTGCTTGGGGTAACGAGAGCCAGAGGCAGAGCGGGCAGACGAAGAAGATAGAGAGGGCGTAGATTGGAGCCGTTTCTTGGGGGAAGAAGCAGAGGAGCGGCCCTCAGTAGGCTTTATTAAATTCCTTTCGTGACCTAGAAGTACCAAAGCTACCAGAGGGTAGATTTCCTATTCGTACGAATCAATGAGTCCCGTATCAATCTAAGTAATCGATTCCCACGGCATATCGATTCCCACGGCGCATCGATTCCCATCGCGCATCGACTGGTGAGCAATCTCTGTTTTACAATATTGCCATTGTTCTTCGGTGAGCAAACTCTGATTTCATAAAATATCACACGAGCTACGGGAGCAATTCCTGACCTTAATGATAAACATATCATGAAGTCTTCCTAACGGAACAAGAGAAGAAAACCGTTGGCGTGCGATTCTCACACAATACATATACATGCATACAGATATATATGGTCAACGACCAATACATGTACGGAAACAATCAGCGAGTAATCCCAGCACTACGCAACAGCAGTTGCAACGTATTCATCTCAATAAAAGAGATATCTTGCATCTCAGCAAGATTTCACTTTATCTCATACTTTTAACATTCAACTGATTTATAATCCCAAAATTCACACTAGTTGCTACCAACTACTTGTAATCTACATACTAAGGTCTGTCTTCGCTGCAATCTGAATAAGTCACAGCAAGAAGAGATCTGGCGTCTCCCTAGCTTCGCCTGTAGTCCGATTATCCGTTGCGAAAGTATCCAAACACAATTGTCACGCAGTAGAGCACAATCGTTTGTCTACTAACACACTAACGCAGCGTTGCTGTTCCTCAGAAGCCTTTGAATCAGTCTCTCAACAGATCGGATTCAGAAGGAAAATAATAGATTAACAGTCGCAAGCTCTAAGAAGGCTTGCACACAAAGAGGGACAAGAACGGACCTGAATTCGATCTCTACGCTGGCATATGCGTACACGAAGTAGTTCTCATTCCCAGTCACCGCACAATTCTCTCGGAGGATCGGAACCGTCACTGATGCCGAACATACCGATGATGGCCGGCGGCAAAGAAAAGAATGACGCAGAAGTCGCTGCGATCAATCACTTCCCCAGTTTCAATGCTGCTATGAAGAAGATACTCGTATCCCTACTCAGCATAACAAGTGAACGACGGTAGTAAACTGTGTTTAGCCCTCAAGGAAGGTGGATTGTGCAGGTGGAATGCGTTCCTCGGCGCGCTCATCGAACCGGATTTTGCACGCGAGCTTACCTATACTGATGGAGGGCTACCAACGCCTATCCCTCGATCCGTTCAAAGGAACGTAGAAGCACTTGGGGATTACGCTATCGATCTACAAGAAGGCGATGGCGCTCTAGCAGAAGACTTGAGAACCTGGAAGGATGTGAAATCATATACACATAAGGAATTCGAGACCTTCCGCGAAGAGCGTGCCCAACGCATGCGTAATGAATCCGCTCTGAACCCTCCACCTCCTCCGGCAGGGAGTAGCAAAAAGTCCCCTCAGCAGGTAAAGTACGAATCTTGGTGCCGAAAAGCACGGGATGAAAAGTCCTTTACACCCCTCACGAATGACTCAAGATCCGAAACACTGGCTCGTCAGTTTCAAGGCTAAACTCGAGGCATACGACATCGACACCAAGACATTCCTTGATGAAACTTGGCCTCCAGCCACGCTTGTGGGTTACACCTGTGATCTCTACGTCAAACAATGTGCCTTCTTCTGGGTACTAATGTTGGAAGTCTTCAAAAGTGACCTTTCTGCGTCGTGTGTACACAGTCATTCTACCACTCGTGATGGATGCAAGGCATACTTCGATTTCGTAAACCTTCACAGCAAATCAAAAGCCAAGGTATATGACAACTCAACCCAGCTACAAGCGTTGCTAAAGTTGAATCTCAACAATTGGAAGGAATCCAAAGTGAAATTCATTACACATTGGTTTGATGAATTAAATCACCTCAATAAACTTCGTCCTCCCAACAAGCCCCTTGAATACCATACCGTAAAATCGGCACTATGTCAAGCATGCTATTCCAGCTTTCAGCTAAGTGAACAGTTCGCCAAAGTCAAGGATCCAGGTGGGACGAATAGCACCGTGACGGATGCAGTCGCCGAAGCAGCTGCTATCCACGATCTTAAAATCACGCTTTTACTCGAAGCAACCCGACTCGATTCCCAGTCCGCGATGTCTGCTCCTCGGTCGACCGTACGTGCACACGTTCATGATTTTCGGTATCATTTCGAGAAGACGATACTTCAACCAAAGATGAGCATGCCAATTCCGCAGCAGACCTACATCCTGCTGTAGAAAATGATCGTAGAGGTGTTTTCCATGCATCCCTAGGTGTATACAAATCAACTACCTCTTCGTCCAAGGACCAGCGACCTCTCAAATCTTCCGTGTCACCCGCGCATCCCGCTCGATTCCTTTCCGACAACCCTGACATTCAGTACAAAAAGGACGGTGACACCCAAATACCTGTAGGAACATCATCATATTCCGCCAATTTTCACCAGTGGTATACTCCTGAAGAAGATCTCACCTTTCCTAACGACAGCCCAGTAACGTCATACACATATTGCATACATAAAACTACGGTCACTAGCCCTGGTTTTGCGATGGTAGATCGCGGCGCAAATGGGTGCATCATCGGCAATGATGCATGTCTCATCTCCAAGGATATCCCACCGCGATACGTTAATGTCACCGGAATTAACAATCATCAGGTACAAAATATCCCCATTGCTACATGCGGGGCATATTCCATGTCAAACAGAGGTCCCGTCATCCTCATTTTCAACGAGTAAGCCTATACAGGACGTCATCCTTCTATATTGTCCTCCGGCCAGATGGAAGCATATTTTTCCACTGTCGACGACACATCCATCAAAGCGGGCGGCGGACAGGTCATCACCACCTCCGATGGATATGCACTGCCTCTTAGCATACGACATGGTTTACCATACCTTGCGATGCGAAAGTACACGACTGTTGAGTTTGACACACTCCCACATGTTATCATGACATCCAATAAGCATTGGGACCCATCAGTTCTCGATACCACGATCAGTGCAAAGGATGAACAATTTCTCCAGAATATATCCTCCCCAGTCACAGCAACTCCCTTATGCCGATTACGACGAATATGGGAGCCCACGTTGCCTTGAAGGATTAGATATCTCTGTTTCCCCCGGGTCCTCCACAGTCACATCCCTCAGCTCGTATTCCAGCCATTCCACTCGATCTCCCTTCCTTCCTATTGATGATCATAGGGCCAACGATCACTCCTTTTGGCTTACCTCCACCGACTACGCTCATCAAGAACGTCTCGCATGCTGTGCGTTACCCGCAGCCTCTGGGACAGTTACCGCGTTTCCGACTAATTGTACTGCCAGTGACACTACACGTATTGCAGCTACGCCACGCGAAAGATACCCCAACGAACATGACTACTTGTCCCTGAAACCCTTTCTTTTGTTGGGTTTCCACCGATCGCATCAAGGCTACGTTTGAAAACTCCACCCAATATGGTTCATTAGCGGTTAGTCCTGATGGAAACATTTTCAAACGTTTTCATTCCCCTCAACCGGCCATGAACGTTCGACCCTTCAATGACGATGTTATGTTCGATGCTGTCTATTCAGATGTTCCAGCAATTGATGGTGGCTCCAAGATTGCTCAGATCTTCTTCGGCCGCAAATCACATATTATACACGTTGAAGAAATGCGTACCACCGGCGACTTCCTATCTTGCTTCCAGAACTTTGTTTGAAAATGGGGCAGACCCATTCGCCTCCTTTGCGACCACGGTAACTATCAATCCAGTAAGAAGGTCATCGATTACCTCAAAATGTTATGGATTGGACTCTGGCAAAGTGAACCGTATCACCAACACCAGAATCAATTCGAACGACGATACCAAATGTTCAAGCGCATTGTCAATCGTGTCATGGATCGTACAGGCACACCACCACACCTATGGCTACTGTGCATGACATACGTCGCGGGTCTCCTCAATGTTGTTTCTGATCCTACGCTGTCCGATAAACAGCCGATCTTCATTGCCACCGGTACACTTGGCGACATCAGCGCATACACCAGTTTCTTCTGGTTTGAACCTGTGTATTTCAAAACCAATGACTCTCCTTTCGGTACCCAGTCTACCGAACGCCTAGGTCATTTCGTCGGCATCGCCGAACATATTGGCAATGGACTCTGCTTTCGAATCTGAGATCCCGTCACCAACAAATTACTTGACCGATCCGGTGTCCGATCTGCTCTTACGCCTGAGTCCCGTAACAAACGCGCAGGGCCTATTTACTGATGATGGTTTCATCAAATGGTGTAACGCCAAAGATTCCTTGCCCCGTTTATACGCCACTGGAGAAGCTCCAGCATTCCAACATGGGGAGCATACCAATCAGACTAAACCCATTGACGAGTCTACGAAACCAAACAATTCAGTTCCCCCTAGCGTTTCACCCGCTGATTCTGACACTGCCGATGACACCATTCTATCT
This sequence comes from Pseudo-nitzschia multiseries, assembly GCA_037355745.1. NCBI lineage: Eukaryota > Bacillariophyta > Bacillariophyceae > Bacillariales > Bacillariaceae > Pseudo-nitzschia > Pseudo-nitzschia multiseries. The sequence continues at coordinate 8,680,545 of CM074791.1, forward strand.
GTACTCAACAAGCAACCAGATACTCCGCCCCACGCATCTGGCACTCAAACTATTCTTCAACCACCCGCCCACCCCTCGTTACCGAGCTTTCTTTATAAGAAGGTCGATGACAGCCCAAGCTGGTCACCTTCTCCACTCCCTAACAACTATGGGGAGAGTCTTGATGGTCCTCCTACGACACACATCTTCAGCAAGACATCCGATGGCGTTCTCCTTACTGAAGATGATTTTGACCCACCGGAATTAGCATACTTTGATGTTAGTGACGTCACAACTCCACACACCAACCCCGCTACTCCTTCAGTAGACCCATCACAGGTAGCTGTTACCGACGAAGAAGGTAACGCACAATTTGACGATGACGGTAAACCCATTACCATTCCTACGATCCCGATTGCCGATCTACAAGGACGATCCTTCCTTGTACCCAATCCAGATGGCACCTGGAAACGTCTTACCATCGTCGATGTTGAAGATAGTCTTGAACGCAACAACGACTTCATCAAGTTCAAGTGCAAACACTCCGATGACGAACTCAATGATATCATTGCATATAATGATGTCATGAATTACATACATCGTGATTGAACACAAGAAGACGGCAAACTCTGGTCGTTTCGCCGCATCCTAGGACACCAAGGTCCACTGGATAACAAGCATCCTCAATACAAAGGTTCCAAGTATAACCTTTGGATTGAATGGGAAAATATGGAACGCACATATGAACCTCTGGCCAACATTGCGGCTGATGACCCTGTCACCGTTGCAAAATATGGGAAAGACAACAACTTGCTTGACCTCCCAGGTTGGAAACGCCTCAAGCGAATCACCAACCTAGCGCGACGAACCAAGAAACTTGATCGACTCGTGCACCAAGCCAAACTACGTTCTTTCCGTACCACTCCGCAGTATCAATATGGATTCAAAGTACCTCGTAACCACGAAGAAGCCCTCCGATTTGACCAAGCCAATGGAAACACCAAATGGGAAGATGCCACCACTCTGGAAATGGCCCAACTCAATGAGTACAATACATTCATTGATAAAGGCGTGTACAAGACAAGCTCCATTCCCCCGGGATTCCAACAGATCAAGGTACACATGATATATGCTGTCAAGCACGACGGTAGACACAAGGCTCGCCTTGTTGCTAACGGTAATCTCACTGAGGCCCCTATCCACAGTGTTTACGCAGGTGTCGTATCTCTCCGCGGCCTACGTATGTGCCTATTCCTAGCTGAACTCAACGACCTAGAAGCATGGGGCACCGACATAGGTAACGCCTACTTAGAAGCAGTCACCTGCGAGAAAGTATGCATCAAGGCAGGTCCCGAATTCGGATCGCTGGAAGGTCACCTGTTGATCATTTACAAAGCCCTATACGGTCTCAGGTCTTCAGGCAAGTGCTTTGGAGACTTACTCGCGGCTTGTCTCATCGAACTCAGCTTCGAAAGATCCCGCGCAGAACCGGAAATATTCCTCGAACCCGGAATGAACAAGCATGGTGAACGTGTATATGAACTTATATGCACAAATGTCGATGACCTATGTCTTTGCATGGCAGATCCCAATTCCTTCTTGAAGATATTGCAGTCGTCACCATATAACTTCAAACTGAAGGGATCCGGACCTATGAACTTTCACCTAGGTTGTGGATTTGAGCGCGACGAACATGGTGTTCTGTGCATGAATCCCATAAAGTTCATCGAAAAGATGGAAGCGTCTTACAAACAAATGTTCGGATGCAAACCTAACACTAGGTTCCAATCACCCATTGCGGAGAACGATCATCCCGAATTGGACTCCTCAGCCTTTCTCGAAGAAACCGGTATACAGAAATACCAAAGTATGATCGGTTCACTACAATGGATCATTGCTATTGGCCGTTTCGATGTACAAACAGCCGTGATGACGCTCTCAAGTTTCAGAGCTCAGCCACGAGATGGGCATCTCTAACGTGCAAAACGTATCTATGGATACATCTCCAAGTTTAGACATTTTAAAATCAGATTCCGCGTGGAACCACCCGATTTCATATTGACTAAACCCGACACCATCGACTGGTCCAACACCGTCTATGGGGAGCATTCTGAAGAGCTACCCGACGACGCTCCTGCACCGCTTGGAAAGACAGTAGTGTTGACACATTTCTATGATGCCAACCTCATGCATGATATTCTCAGTGGTAAGGCTGTAACCGGCATTCTTCATTTCGCGAACAAGACTCCCATGATGTGGTTCTCGAAGAAGCAGTCTACTACGGAAACAGCCACCTTCGGAGCTGAGTTTGTTGCAGGAAGGACTTGCATCGAACAGATCGTCGATTTACGCCACTCATTCCGATACCTAGGAACACGAGTCCATGATGTCTCATATTCTTGGGGTGACAACGAAAAGATGATCCAAACGTCAACCTTCCCTTATGCAAGGTTGCACAAGCGTCATAATATTCTGTCGTTTCACTACGTACGAAGCATGATAGCGAGAGGTTTCATTTTGATGATGCACATCCCAGGTAAGGATAACTGTGCAGACATTCTCACCAAGCATTGGAGTCACTCAGTTGTGTATCCACTGCTCAGGCCCATCTTCCACTTCTGTGGTAATACCGGCGACCTTCTCCAGGATGATGGAAGCATCATGTAGAGTGTGATGACCCTTCACAAGGAGACATGGGGAGTATTAAATTCCTTTCGTGACCAGAAGTACCAAAGCTACCAGAGGGTAGATTTCCTATTCGTACGAATCAATGAGTCCCGTATCAATCTAAGTAATCGATTCCCACGGCATATCGATTCCCACGGCGCATCGATTCCCATCGCGCATCGACGGTGAGCAATCTCTGTTTTACAATATTGCCATTGTTCTTCGGTGAGCAAACTCTGATTTCATAAAATATCACACGAGCTACGGGAGCAATTCCTGACCTTAATGATAAACATATCATGAAGTCTTCCTAACGGAACAAGAGAAGAAAACCGTTGGCGTGCGATTCTCACACAATACATATACGTGCATACAGATATATATGGTCAACGACCAATACATGTACGGAAACAATCAGCGAGTAATCCCAGCACTACGCAACAGCAGTTGCAACGTATTCATCTCAATAAAAGAGATATCTTGCATCTCAGCAAGATTTCACTTTATCTCATACTTTTAACATTCAACTGATTTATATCCCAAAATTCACACTAGTTGCTACCAACTACTTGTAATCTACATACTAAGGTCTGTCTCGCTGCAATCTGAATAAGTCACAGCAAGAAGAGATCTGGCGTCTCCCTAGCTTCGCCTGTAGTCCGATTATCCATTGCGAAAGTATCCAAACACAATTGTCACGCGTAGAGCACAATCGTTCGTCTACTAACACACTAACGCAGCATTGCTGTTCCTCAGAAGCCTTTGAATCAGACTCTCAACGGATCGGATTCAAAAGGAAAATAATAGGCTTAGTAGGAGGAGTGGGGGTAGTCATGCTGTAAATTGGTGTATAGCGATTGCTGGGAGAGAGGGATTCGATAGCCACAATATCGATTGGAGGCGCAGCCGGTTGGTGAATCAGATGGATCAGAATCGATTCGCTGGAGGGGGCTGCTGCTGGATGGTGCAATTGTAAGCTAATCAGATTGGATGGATAGATCGGCGGTCGAGCGAGCGGTACGCGGTTGGAAACAGAGCAGAGGGAAGTCGAGCAATGGATCGGAGGGGGTGATCGAGGGAGCGATTGTTGGAATCAGAGCAAAACGAATGGAGGCTTTGGCTTGTAATCGAAGCAGAGAGGAAATATCTGTCGGGGGTCGAATGGACGTCGGCAACGGAGAGAACTGGGAGGGATCTAATGTAAAATGGGAGGTGTCGTGGACGAAGAAGAAGGCGCGTCGGCTGGCGGCTTCTTGTGCAAGCTGCAGCAAGGTGAGGCTGTTGGTGGGATGTCGGCGGCTGCGGCTCGACGCGGTTGTAATTCAATCAATGAGGAGTCTTCTGTTGGATTGCTGTTGCGGCCGGTGCTGTGAAGAAACGGTTGCGGCGGCTACGTAGAAACGGTACTAGAGGCAGCGTAGAAAATTATTCGGCGGCGTCGGCGTGTGGGCGGCGCTGATGGAACCAAACAGTGGAGCCAAAGCAAACAAAGGAATCAAAGCAGGGACCCAAACTGGATGGAAACAACAGAAAGAGCAGGTCGTAGATGGTAGGTGGGGCCTGGAGTCTGTAATGACAGAGTGAAAGCGAGGAGAGAAGTAAAAATGAAGTCGATGTAGAAGTCTACGTATTTTAAGTACTGGGAATTCGGAACGTCGGACAAAGTTGCTCGACGCAAGATTGTGGCTCTAAGTGTTTCACCAAGTGCTGCTCCCAGTATCTCGCCAGGTTCTGCACCCCGCGCTGATTCCAGTCTCTCACCAGGTTCTGTACCTCGTGATGCTCCTCGAGCTGCACCAAGTTTGGCTCCTGGCGCTGCTTCCGATATATCCCCATCTTCTGCACCCCAGGGCTTCTCCCAGTGTCTGACCCGGCTCTGCACCCAGTGCTGCTCCTTGTGCTGCATCCAGTGTGGTTCCTGGCGCTGTCCCCAGCGCTGCTCCCACTGTATCACCACCTTCCGCACCCAGGGTTGCTCCCAGTGTCTCACCACGTTTTGCACCCAGTGCCCTTCCTAGTTCTTCCCCCAGTCACCCACCTTTGCACACCCTGCTGCTCCCCGTATTTTACCGTTCCTCCTGCTTGTTTGTTGGTAGCTGCTCCCAGTTTGGATTATGCTACCGGTATCCTTCAACAGTTTTCACTTGTACTCTCCCTGCTTGCTTTCAGGATTCGTTTGACAAATTTGTCGTTCTACAACTTGGGGCTTAAACTCTCTTCGATTGAGGCGACGTTAAAGTCTGGATATAGACTGAGTAGTTTAGATCCACCTTTGGTGGTTAAAGTTACTTAAATACGTATATTATTATTCAAGAAACCTGGTGAATACCATGTTGACAAGATGAGACTCATCCAACTGATGTCTCCTGAGTTTCAGATCAACAACAAGATGATTGGTAAACCCATTCTTGCTCACGCCAAACACGCCAATGCGGTGGCAGTTGACCAGCACGGCAGCCGGAAGCATCACAAAGCCATCAACACCTTGTCTCAACAAGAAGCTCATCTGTTATGTCCTCAGTCAGAAGCGACGCTCGGGGGCGGTTGCAATGAATGATGCCAAGGGCTGCTATGACCGAATCTCCCATCCCATTGCCAGTCTTACCCTTCAGAGCTTTGGGATTCCAGCTCATGTTTGTGAGGTGCTGCTATCTACCCTCCAGCATGCCACCCATCACATTAAAACTGGCTTTGGCCGGTCGGGTCCTGTGTATGGTGATGAATCCGTTCCGCTCAGTGGGATTGAACAAGGCAACAGTCTTGGCCCTACTCTGTGGGCTCTGGTTTCTACCATCCTTTTCCGGATGATGCAGAATGCAGGCCATGGGGTCCATCTACTACACCGATCTTTTCTGCGCTGGTGCCTCCTCTACTACTTCTGGTGAGGCTCTGGCTGCTGATTTCCAGGCAGCTTTAGACCGTTGGGCTGGAGGTCTCATTGCTACTTGTGGAGCCATTGAATCCTGCCACCAAGTCCTTCTGTTACTTGATTGATTTCAAGTGGACTGGTTCTGGTTGGGACTATTGCTCTGTCGATGACATGCCAGGTGTTTTCACCATCACTGACAAATCTGGTGTCCAGTCACCACTTGATCATTTTGAAGTTGATCATGCTGACAAGACTCTGGGTGTCTACATTTCTATGGATGGCAATGAGGAAGCTCAATTTGCTCACCTGCAGTCCCAGTCCCAGTCCTTTGGATCTCAAATGAGGTCCTCCAAGTGTGAGAAGAACACCTCCCTCTACACCTTCCAGTACTCATTTATGAAGGCTTTTGAATATCCCCATGCCCGTCACTCAGCTCAGCGCTTCTACCTGGACCCGGATTCTCCAACCAACTCTGGTCCCAGTGCTCAATAAGGCAGGCATGTCTCGCAACTTTCCTCGCAAGGTCTTCTATGGTCCTTCTTTGTATCAAGGCTTCGGCTTCATTCACCCTTTTCTTCTCCAAGAATTCAGTCACATTGCTAAGCTGTTCCAGGAATCTGCCGGTGTCTCGCAGACTGGCCATATTCTCAGGCTCACAGCTGAAGCCTTTAGGCTTGAACTGGGAATTCCTTTCCATCTTGGCATAACCCCCTACCAGCCTTATGCATCTTATATCACTCCTTGCTGGTATAAGCATGTGTGGCATTTCTTTTCCATGCACCCTGTGAGTATGGTGGAAGACTTTCCTACACTTCCTCTGCTTCGATTGAATGACTACTACCTCATGCAAGCTTTTGTCACTGCTGGCTCCCGGGATGCCAAACTGTTGCTTCTGAATCTCATCCTGGATGTCCATCCAGGCCATCTCCCTTGCTGATATCTGCACTGTGGATGGCAAATGGCTTTCTCCAATGGCCTTCCAGTTGCAGTCCTCAAACCATCTTTGCAATCATCTTGACTGGCCTCGTTGCCCCCTTCCATGGCTCCCACCCGCTCAGCTTCTTTGGCAACGCGCTCTTCAGAAATCCTTCTTAGCACCATTGGCCTTCCCTTCTGATAGGGCCATTCACCCCTCCTTCTACCTGGGGCATTGGCTGTCATCCAAGTTCTCCTCTTTGTGGCCTTGGTTTTTGTGTCCTTCTACTGAGAGGCTCTTCTTCAAATGTCCTACTGGCTGGAGGGTTGGCTCTTCGCAAGGCCAAGGCCAATACAGCTTCACCACTACCATTCTTTCCGCCAAACCTGCCAGTGCAGACACTCTTGTCTCCCTCCTGTCCAGTGGGAATGTGTTCCGGATCGTAGGTCCATCTACCTTTGTCTCGCATCCACCAGATGAGGATCCCTTGACCTATTGATCCTTTTGAGTGTCTCCCTGCCACCCCAGAGGATGCATGTGATGCTCTCTACGCTTCTCCCCAAGTCCTTCTCCATAAATACTCCCTTCCCCAGGATGGATGCCAGGCTCTTGGCAATGCCATTCTGAGTGGCTCTGCCAGTGCTGTCTGTGACGGCTCTTATGACCCCCTTCTACTCCGAGGTACATCTGCATTTATCCTATCCACCACCCCCTCCTCCAAGTCTCCCTCATTGTTCCTCACTAGATCTAACCTTGTCAGTGGCTCACCCGAAGATCAGTCTTCCTACCAGAGTGAATTGGCTGGCATCATTGGTGTCCTCACCTGCTGTATGGCTCTGGTGGACCTCTATGATGTAGCCTCCGGCTCCCTCACCATTGCCCTTGATGGGGATACGGCTCTACAACAGGCTCAGGGAACCTGGCCCTTGTCTATTTCTCAGAAATCCTTTGACTATGTCTATGTCATTTGCAATATGCTCTCTGCTGTTCCCATCACTGTCACATTCAGGTGGGTTCAGGGTCATCAAGAGGGTTTTTCTCTTGACTGGTGGGCTGGCCAAGCCCTTTCTATCCTTGACTCGTTCCTCTCCCCACCACTATCCCCGGCTTGTGTTTGAGCCCTGGGCTCTCTCACAGAATGGTCTCAAATGCTCTCGCTTTGACCAAGCTGCCTTGCACCTTCTTATTTCTGGCCCTCAACTTCTTCACTATTGGCACACTCACCATGACATCTCCATTCCACCACAAGTCTCCAATTCCATCCATTGGTGTGCTCATCACTCTGCTTTCAAGCGTCTCCCTCCTGGTATGCAATGGCGGTTTGTCAAGTTTGCTTCGGGTCGCATCGGTGTTGGCAATCAATTACTCCATTACCAGCACCAGGATCATTCCAGATGCCCTCTGTGTGCCCAAGACGAGGAGAAGGTTTCACCATGTGCTTTCATGTGCAGACCCCGGGGCTGTCAAGCACAGCTTGTCTTCCTTTCGGGGCCCTTTGCAGCAGCGCCTTACCTCTGAGCTTTCAGACCCTTCTCTGGCTCTTGCCATTGTGGATGTTACCACTAGGGTTTGTCAAGGTAGGCGTATTCACCCTTCATCAGTACCCCCCTGCTATTGCCTCTGCTGTAAGGGCTCAGCATCATATTGGCTGGCACAACTGGTTTCTTGGCAGATGGACCCTCCTCTGGCATCAGATTCAAGCTGATTACTATTCTTTGATTGGTAGCAAGCGTTCTCCTTCGTTGATGGGCTACTGCAGTGATTCACCAATTCTTCCTCACTTGCTGGGATCTCTGGACGTATCAGAACCAATGGCTCCATGGCACTGGGGGGGTGCTTGAGGCTGAACAACACCAATCACTCAATGCCTCCATTTTGTCTGAATTGGCCATTGGCCTAGCCGGTGCTCTGCCTCAATTCCACTCCCTTCTTCAGACTCCTCTCTAAGTTCTCCAGGGCTACACTCTTACTGCCAAGCAACAGTGGCTTGCTGACAATCCAGCTTGCCAGGAGACACTATGCAGTCCCTCTCCAGTCCCAGCAGCCTGTATCACCAGGAGGCTGCTTTGATGCAGGCTTGGCTGAATGGATCCTAAGGGATGGGCCAAACATTTCACCCAGCGCTGTACCCAGTGTTTTTCCCAGTGTCTCCCCCAGTGCAGCCCACATTGCCACTCCTAGCGCTGCCCCAAGTGCCTCTTAGTGTTTCACTCAGTGTTTCACCAAGTGCTGCGCCCTGGGCCTATTCTAGTGCTGCATCAAGTGCTGGCATTGCGACCAGTGTCACTCCTTGGACTTCACCAAGTTCTGCTCCAAGTGTTTGACAACGCGCTGCACCAAGTGTGGTTCCTAGTGTTTCACCCAGTGCTGCTCTCAATGCCACTATTGGTGCTGTCCCAAGTGTGGCTCTTAGCGTTTCCCAAGTGCTTCACATAGTGTCCCTCCTAGCACTGCACCCAGTCCTGCTCCAAGTGTTTCACCAGGCGCCGCGCTCCGTGTGGTTCCTAGGGTTTCCCCACGTGTTGCACCTAGTACTTCTCCTAGCACTGCACCTCGTGCTGCTCCTTGTGTTTCACCAAGTGTTGCACACAGTGTCACTCCTAGCACTGCACCAAGTGCTGCTCCAAGTATTTCCCCCCGACCTGCACCAAGTGTGCTTCCTAGTGTGTCCCCAAGTGTTGCACCCAGTGCTTCTCCTGGCGCTGCACCCAGCGCTGCTCCCAGTATATCACCATCTTCTGCACCTGGCGCTGCTCCCAGTGTTTCACCCAGTTCTGCCCCCAATGCTGCTTCTCGCCCCGCACCACGTGTGGCTCCTAGTGTTTCACCAAGTGCAGCTCCAAGTGTGGTTCCTGGTGTCTCACCAAGTGCTGTACTCAGTGTCAATCCTAGAACTGTATTAACTTTTCACCAAGTTCTCCACACAGTGTCACTACCACCCAGGGCTGATCCCAGTCTCTCACCCAGGGCTGATCCCAGTCTCTCACCCAGTGCTGCACCCAGTGCTGCTCCTCAAGCTCCCCCAAGTGTGGTTCCTGGCGCTGCACCCTGTGCTGCTCGTGGTATATCACCACCTCCTGCACCCAGTGCTGCTCCTAGTGTTTCACCTAGCGCGGACCCCAGGGCACTTGCTATTTCTTCACCAAGTGCTGTTCCTAGTGTCTAACCACCCTTTGCACACAGTGCCGCTCCCAGTATTTTACCACGCGCAGCACCCCGTGCTGCTCCTAGAACTGCATCAAGTGTGGCTCCTTGCGCTGCACCTAGTGCTGCTCCCAGTATATCACCACCTCATGCATCCAGTGCTGCTCCCAGTGTTTCACCCAGTTCTGCCCCCAGTGCTGCTCCTAGAGCTGCACCAAGTGTGACTCCTTGCGCCACACACAGTGCTGCTCCCTGTATATCACCTCTTTCTGCGTCCACTGCTGCTCCTAGTGTTTCACCAAGTGCGCACCCCAGTGCCCTTTCTAGTTCTTCACCATGTGTTGCTCCCAGTGTCTCACCAACCTTTGCATACAGTGCTGCTCCCAGTATTTTACCAAGCACGGCCCCCAGTGCTTCTCCCTGAGCTGCACCACGTGTGGCTCCTGGCACTGCACCCAGTGCTGCTCCCAGTCTATCACCACCTTCTGCACCCAGTGCTGCTCTGAGTGCTTCACCAAGTTCTGCCCCCAGTGCTGCTCCTAGAGCTGCACCAAGTGTGGCTCCTTGCGCTGCACCCAGTGCTGCTCCCAGTATATTGCTACTTTCTGCATCCAATGCTGCTCCTAGTGTTTCACCAAGTGCGGACCCCAGTGCCCTTTCTGCACCCAGTGCTGCTCCCAGTCTATTCCCACCTTCTGCACCCAGTGCTGCTCCCAGTGTTTCACCAAGTTCTGCCCCCAGCGCTGCTCCTAGAGCTACACCAAGTGTGGCTCCTTGCGCTGCACCCGGTGCTGCTCCCAGTATATCACTACTTTCTGCATCCAATGCTGCTCCTAGTGTTTCACCAAGTGCGGACGCCAGTGCCCTTTCTAGTTCTTCACCACGTGTTGCTCCCAGTGTCTTACCAGCCTTTGCACACAGTGCTGCTCCCATTATTTTACCAAGTATGGCACCCAGTGCTTCTCCCAGAGCTGCACCATGTGTGGCTCCTAGCGCTGCACCCAGTGCTGCTCCCAGTCTATCACCACCTTCTGCACCCAGTGCTGCTCTGAGTGTTTCACCAAGTTCTGCCCCAAGTGCTGCTCCTAGAGCTGCACCAAGTGGGACTCCCTGCGCTGTACCCAGTGCTGCTCCCAATATCACCACCTTCTGCCCCCAGTGCTGCTCCCAGTGTTTTGCCAAGTTCTGCACTTAGTGCTGCTCCTAGAGCTGCACCGAGTTTGGATCCTGGCGCTGCACCCAGTGCTGCTCCCAGTATATCATCAAGCTATGCACCCAGTGTTGCCGTGCGGCCCCTAGTCTTTCCCAGTGTCCTGCCCGTCTGCTTCTTCCTCCAAGTCATGTGGCGTTATGCCCCTCCTACGTGTATACCCTTCCTACTGTATGATTGATGGCAGCTGCCTCCAGTTAGGCTTCTGGTATCCTTCATCAGTTTGTCCTTGTACCCTCCCTGCTTGCTTTCACGATTCGTTTGACAAATTTGTTGTTCTACAACTTGGGGCTTAAAATCTCTTCGATTGAGGCGACGTTAAAGTCTGGATACAGACGGAGTAGTTTAGATCTACCTTTGGTGGTTAAAGTTACTTAAATTCGTATATTATTATTATTATTATTGTTAGATATCCCACTTACATCCAATCTCATTGCGCTACAACAAATTCGACAACAAGGCATCAACATGAATCTACTACGACAAAATGCCAAGCACATCAAGCATGTTTTCAAGGTTGATGATAAAGTATGGATCAAAGAACCAGATCCAGACAAGTTACAACTTCAGAAGAAAGGTCCATATCCAATCCTTCAAGTACACACCAATGGAATAGTGAAATTAAGACTATCTCCAAATGTCACTGAAACAGTCAACATTCGGAAGCTCACTCCATACAAGGAACATCCAGCAAATATTGATCCAGCAAACGATGATGCACTGGATGATGAATCAGTGTAGTTGATTCAGAGCCGTCAGGCGCTCATTGGGGAACTCTGTAACGTAAGCCATCTGTACTAGGAAGCTACGTACTACAATCTACCATACAAGTTGTACTATCTAAGATACCAACAAAAGATACGTACGATCAAACTAATGAGACCTGGTGGACCACTCTAGGAATCATTAAGTATTCAACCATCTGTATACGACGGTATATAGATGACAGGTGGGCGCACGATATTATTATTATTATTATTATACGTGTGCCAAATAAGAATATCATGTGCGATCGAAGCTAACATACGCTCAATCGCTCATTATATAACGTAAGCCATCTGTACTAGGAAGCTACGTACTACAATCTACCATACAAGTTGTACTATCTAAGATACCAACAAAAGATACGTACGATCAAACTAATGAGACCTGGACCACTCTAGGAATCATTAAGTATTCAACCATCTGTATACGACGGTATATAGATGACAGGCGGGCGCACGATATTATTATTATTATTATTATACAGTGTGCCAAATAAGAATATCATGTGCGATCGAAGCTAACATACGCTCAATCGCTCATTATATATCTGTTAAGTTTCCATCCATTTTCGTAAAGTATTAATCCATCATAATTATCACTCCTACTCAAATTCTACCCCTAGTGTGTTACACCTTCCACTATGGCACTTGAGTTCCTTTCCATTTTCTGTATGATAAATGACGACGACGACGAAGATGTAGATTCTCCTGACAAAAAGCATCTAAAGATATGTCACTTGAACAATGCTCATGCTTGCGTCAAATTCTTGCAATGTATTTTAAAAATTCCAAAATGTTTGTTGCTCACATGAAAAATAATTCTCTATGTATTTTTGGACGCAACAATTTCAAAGGGGACTATTTTCGCACTCATAGTTTTGGCCTTAGTATTATGGTTGCTTCACAATTTTTTACTGGCACAACTTCATTTCATGCTTACCTCAATAATATTTATTCTCCATTTGATTTTCATTTTTTCCTCATGACACTCATCTTTTGTAATATTGTCCTCTATGTGCAATGATATTACCATAGCATTCTAACAAATTTCTTCACAAATGTATTAGTTTCTTGAAAACCTGCAATCTATTATGTTGTGTCCATTTCACAATATTCACACTACAAACATCAAATACCAAAAGCCAAGAAACATATTTTTGTACAAATATGAAAGTATATTATTAGCTTTTGCAATAATCTTATTCATACAATTCAATTTTAATTCAAGACAAACATATTGTACCAACCGGCATAACATAATAATAAACTAACTGCGGTACTACTATAGTGTTGTTACCACCATTTTTTTATAAATTGTATCTGTTTTCAATGTAATATTTGTTGTCCTTGTCATCATTGTCAAGAGTCTCCATCATGTCATATTTTTGCTTCTGTCTTTTCTCCTTTCTATTTTCTATGTCCTCCTTATGTCATTGTATATGATAGCCATTTTGCCTGTGGTATGTTTTAAGTAGTTCTATCTCTAAATCTTTTGTCTGTTGTTTCTCCCTTGGTTTTTCTATTTCACTTTTGACATATGTGTAAGGCTCTTGTCCCTTGTCACTCCATTCCTCCTTAATTCCCGACTTACTGTCAGTGAATTTCTTTCTCTTCCTCTTGCCCTTTGTTGTGTTTAGCCATGGTTCATAGTTGTTGTAAAGGAAAAGCAGCGCAAATGCTTCATCTTCATCTTCATCTTCATTGCTTAAGGTGAAAATGTCACTGATTGTTGTTTGTAATGATTTTCTTTTGAAGTATATCTGTTTTGGTGACACTGCTCCAAGAATTCTTTTGTAGAAGTATTGGAATTCTGGTGAATTTTTTCATTGAGAGTCTTTGTGTAACTTCTAATTAATTAATATACGTATTTAAGTAACTTTAACCACTGAAGGTGGATCTAAACTACTCAGTCTGTATCCAGACTTTAACGTCGCCTCAATCGAAGAGAGTTTAAGCCCCAAGTTGGAGAACGACAAATTTGTCAAATGAATCCTGAAAGCGAGCAGGGAAGGTACAAGTAAAAACTGTTGAAGGATACCGGTAGCATAAGCCGAACTGGGAGCAGCTACCAACAAACAGACAGAAGGAAGGGAAAATACTAGGAGCAGGACGGTGTGCAAAGGTGGGTGACTTGGTGAAGAACTAGGAAGGGCACCAAGTGCAAAACGTGGTGAGACACCGGGAACAGCACTGGGTGCAGAACCGGGTGAGACACTGGGAGAAGCACTGGGGTGCAGAAGCTGGTGATATACGTTGGTGAGAGACTGGGATCAGCACTGGGTGCAGAACCTGGTGAGGTACTGGGAGCAGCACAGGGTGCAGCTCCAGGAGCCACACTTGATGCAGCGCTAGAAGCAACACTGGGTGCAGAACTCGGTGAAACACAAGGAGCAGCACTGAGGGCAGAAGGTGGTGATATACTGGGAGCAGCACTGGGTGCAGCACCAGGAGCCATACTTGGTGCAGCTCTAGGAGCATCACTGGGTGCAGAACGTGGTGAGAGACTGGGATCAGCACGGGGGGCAGAACCTAGTGAGATACTGGGAGCAGCACGTGGTGAAACACTAAGAGACACACGTGGGCAGGGCAAAAAGCAGCGCAGAAGGTGGTGATATACTGGAAGCAGCACTGAGTGCAACGCCAGGAGCCAAACTTGGTGCAGCGCAAGGAGCAGCACTGGGTGCATCATTGGGAACAGAACTGTGTGCAAAGGTTGGTGATAAAGTGCGTGCAGCACTGGGTCAAGAACTAGAACGGGCACTGGAGTCCGCGCTTGGTGAAACACTAGGAGCAGCACTGAGTGCAGAAGGTGGTGATATACTGGGAGCAACACTGGGTGCAGCGCCAGGAGCCACACTTGGGGCAGCTCTAGGAGCGGCACTGGGTGCAGAGCTTGGTGAGAGACTGGGATCAGCACTGGGTGCAGAACCTGGTGAGGTACTGGGAGCTGCACAGACTGGGTGCAGCGCCGGGAGCCATACTTGGTGCAGCTCTAGGAGCATCACTGGGTGCAGAACGTGGTGAGAGACTGGGATCAGCACTGGGGGCGGAACCTGCGGAGATACTGGGAGCAGCACTTGGTGAAACACTGAGAGCCAAACGTCGTGCGGGTGCAGCGCCAAGAACCAAACTTGGAGCAGCTCCAGGAGCAGCACTGGGTGTAGAACTTTGTGAAACACGGACAGCGCTAGGTGCAGAAGGTGGTGAAATACTGGAAACAGCACTGGGTGCAGCGCCAGGAGCCACACTGGGGATACTTGGAGCAGCACTTGGTGCAGGGCTAGGAGTAGCTCTGGGGCCAACACTTGGTGAAACATTAGGAACCAAAATTGGTGCAGCGCTAGGATTGGCACTGAGTGCAGCACTAGGGAATCAAGGAGCCACACTTGGTGCTATGCTTGGGCACACACTGAAAGCAGGACTGGGGGCAGCACATGGTGAGACCCTAGGGACCACACTTGGAGCGGCACTTGGTGACACACCATTGAGTGTGCCAGAATGGCACCCAGGGCTATGCCCCATGCAGCCAAGTCCTCATCAAGGCAGCCTCCTGGCGATACGGCTGCTGGGACGGGAGAGGGACTGCATAGTGTCTCCTGGCAAGCTGGATGGTCGCAAGCCATTGACGCTTGGCAGTAAGAGTGTAACCACGGAGCACTTGGAGGGGAATCTGGAGGAGGGAGTGAGATTGAGGCAGAGCACCAGCTAAGCCAATGGCCAATTCAGATGAAATGGAAGCATTGAGAGATTGGTGTTGTTCAGGCCTCAAGCACCCCCCCCCCCCCCCAGTGCCATGGAGCCGTTGGTTCCGGTACGTCCAGAGATCCCAACAGGTGAGGAAAAATTGATGAATCACTGCAGTGGCCCATCGACGAGGAGAACACTTGCTACCAATCAAAGAATAGTAATCAGCTTGAATCTGATGCCAGAGGGGAGACCATCGCCCAAGGAACCAGTTGTGCCATCCAATCTGACTCTGAGCCCTTATAGCAGATGCAATATCAGGGGAGTAGGAGGAAGGGTGGATACGCCGACCTTGACAAACCCTAGTGGTAACATCCACGATGGCGAGAGCCAGTGAAGGTTCTGTAAGCACAGAGGTAAGGCGCTGTTGCAAAGGGCCCCGAAAGGAAGACAAGCAGTGCTGGACACTGCTTGTCTTCCTTTTGGGGCCCGCGCCAAAGCTGAAGGGCTGGGAGAAGCCACGGAGGGGGGCACCAAGGCCAGTCAAGATGGACGCGAAGATGGTTGGATGCACTGCAACTGGAAGGCCATAGGAGAAAGCTGTGTGCCATCTGCAGTGCAGATATCAGCAAGGGAGATAGCCTGGAGAGACATCCTGATGAGATTCAGAAGAGACAGTTTGGCGCCCCGAAAGCCAGCAGTGACAAAAGCTTGCATGAGGTAGCAGTCATTCAATCGAAGCAGAGGAAGTGCAGGAAAGTCTTCAACCATACTCACTGGATGGGAAGAAAAGAAATGCCACACATGCTTATACCAGCAAGGAGTGATATAAGATGCATAAGGCTGGTAGGGGGTAATACCAAGATGAAAAGGGATCCCCAGTTCAAGCCGAAAGGCTTCAGCGGTAAGCCTGAGAATATGGCCCGTCTGGGAAACATGGACAGATTCTTGAAACAGAGTAGCAATGTGGCTGAATTCTTGGAGAAGAAATGGGCAAATGAAACCAAAGCCTTGATACAAAGATGGACCATAGAAGACCTTGCGAGGAAAGTTGCGAGACATGCCTGCCTTGTCGAGCACTGGGACCAGAGTTGGTTGGAGAATTCGGGTCCAGGTAGAAGCGCTGAGCTGAGTGACGGGCATGGGGTATTCAAAAGACTTCATAAATGAGTACTGGAAGGTGTAGAGGGAGGTGTTCTTCTCACACTTGGAGGACCTCATTTGAGGGCCAAAGGACTGGGACTGGGTCAGCAGGTGAGCAACTTGAGCTTCCTCATTCCCGTCCATAGAAATGTAGACACCCAAAGTCTTGTCAGCGTGATCAACCTCAAAACGGTCAAGAGGGGACTGGGCACCAGATTTGTCAGTGATGGTGAAAATGCCTGGCATGTCATCGACAGAGCGATATTCCCAACCAGAACCAGTTCACTTGAAATCAATCAAGTAGCAGAAGGACTTAGCAGGTTCAATAGCGCCTCCAGTAGCAATGAGACCGCCAGCCCAGCGATCTAATGCTGCCTGCAAATCAACAGCCAGAGCCTCACCAGAGGTAGTAGAGGAGGCACCAGCACAGAAAAGATCAGTATCATCCACAAAAGCAAAACCAACCAAAGAAACCAGCTGAAGGGATAGGGAGGTGAGTAGGTGGACCCCATGTCCTGCATTCTGCATCATCCGGAAAAGGATGGTAGAAACCAGAGCCCACAGAGTAGGGCCAAGACCGTTGCCTTGGCCAATCCCACTTAGAGGAATAGATTCATCACCATACACAGGACCGGACCGGCCAAAGCCAGTTTTAATGTGATGGGTAGCACGCTGGAGAGTGGAGAGTAGAACCTTGCAAACATGAGCCGGAATCCCAAAGCTTTGGAGGGTGAGACTTGCAATGGGATGGGAGATTTGATCATAGCAGCCCTTGGCATCATTCATTGCAACCGCCCCGGAGCGGCGCTTCTGACAAAGGACGTCACAAATAAGCTTCTTGTTGAGACAAGTGTTGATGGCTTTGTGATGCTTCCGGCTGCCATGCTGGTCAACTGCCACGGCATTGGCCTGTTCAGCATGAGCGAGAATGCGTTTACCAATCATCTTGTTGTTGATCTGAAACTCAGGGGACATCAGTTGGATGAGTCTCATCTTGTCAACACGGTATTCACCAGGTTTCTTGAAGATTTCAACATCGGTGATAACCTGCCAAGCAGAAGGCAAGAAGCCAACTAGCAGAGGAGCAGTCCGCATCAAGGTATCAAAGGAATTCAGCTGTGAGTCCAAAGCAAAGGATTTATGGTGGGCAAAACTGAGGCAAGAAGGCTCACCAGCAGTGCGTTCCTTCTGACATTTCCAGGCAGCATCATTGTCAGCAGGGCTAACAGAATAGTCAAAGGGAGCCAAGGACTGAATAGCCACAGGCACTTGAAGGCAAGTAAGAAATTCAGTCAGGTACTGGTCAGTAAGCCAAAAGGAGCGATTGTTGGCCCTATGGTCATCAATTGGGAGGAAGGGAGATCGAGTGGATTGACTGGAATATGAACTGAGGGATGTGACCGTGGAGGACCCGGGGGAAACAGAGATATCTAGTCCTTCAAGACAGCGTGGGTTTCCATATTCGTCGTAATCGGCATAAGGGAGTTGCTGTGGTTGGGGAGGATATTTCTGGAGAAATTGTTCATCCTTTGCACTGATCGTGGTATCGAGAACTGATGGGTCCCAATGCTTATCGGATGTCATGATAACATGTGGGAGCGTGTCAAACTCAACAGTCGTATACTTCCGCATCGCAAGGTATGGTAAACCGTGTCGTATGCTAAGAGGCAGTGCATAGCCATCGGAGGTGGTGATGACCTGTCCTCCGCCCGCTTTGATGGATATGTTGTCGACAGTGGAAAAATATGCTTCCATCTGGCCGGATGACAATATAGAAGGGTGTCCGTCCTGTATAGGCACATTCATTGAAAATGAGGATGACGGGGCCTCTGTTCGACATGGAATATGCTCCGCATGTAGCAATGGGAATATTTTGTACCTGATGATTGTTAATGCCGGTGACGTTAACATAGCGCGGTGGGATATCCTTAGAGATGAGACACGCATCATTACCGATGATGCAGCCATTTGCGCCACGATCGACCATGGCAAAACCAGGGCTAGTGACCGTAGTCTTGTGTATACGGTATGTGTATGACGTTACTGGACCATCGTTAGGAAAGGTGAGATCATCCTCGGGAGTATACCACTGGTGAAAATTGGCGGAATACGATGGTGTTCCCACAGGTATTTGGGTGTCACCGTCCTTTTTGTACTGAATTTCAGGATTGTCTGAAAGGAATCGAGCGGGATGCGCGGGTGACACGGAAGACTTGAGAGGTCGCTGGTCCTTAGACGAAGAGGTCGTTGATTTGTATACACCTAGGGATGCATGGAAAACACCTCTACGATCATTCTCTACAGCAGGATGAAGATCTGCTGCGGAATTGGCATGCTCATCTTTGGTCGAAGTATCGTCTTCTAGAAATGATACCGAGTGTTCATGTTGGTATGCCTTCCGGGTAATGGGTTTGACACTGTTGTGGTCAGGTTGGTCCGTGTTAAGTAAGTCGTGTCGCAATGAGGCAACCACGATTTTCTTGCCTTCCGGAGAAAAACTGAGCCAACTCTTCATGTCCTGACGTGACAAGGCCTTCCATATGTTTGTAGGCAACCTTGTGGTAGGGTCAGGGGTACGTCCAGCCTTAAACACAGCATAATCTTGATAGTCTCCTTCAAATTCGATGGGGAGAGCATAGTCATCATGGTTTTGGCTCGATTCAGAAGAAAAATCATGAACGTGTGCACGTACGGTCGACCGAGGAGCAGACATCGCGGACTGGGAATCAAGTCGAGTTGCTTCGAGTAAAAGCGTGATTTTAAGATCGTGGATAGCAGCGGCTTCGGCAACCGCATCCGTTACGGTGCTATTCGTCCCACCTGGATCCTTGACTTTGGCAAACTGTTCGCTTAGCTGGAAGCTGGAATAGCATGCCTGACACAATGCTGATTTAACAGTATGGTACTCAAGGGGCTTGTTGGGAGGACGGAGCTTGTTGAGGTGATTTAATTCATCAAACCAATGTGTGATGAATTTCACTTTGGATTCCTTCCAATTGTTGAGGTTCAACTTGAGCAACGCTTGTAGCTGAGTCAAGTTATCGTATACCTTTGCTTTTGATTTGCTATGAAGGTTTACGAAGTCGAAGTAGGCCTTGCGTCCATCACGAGTGGTAGAATGACTGTGTACACATGATGCAGAAAGGTCACTCTTGAAGACTTCCAACATTAGTACCCAGAAGAAGGCACACTGCTTGACGAAGAGATCACGGGTATAACCCAGAAGCGTAGCTGGAGGCCAAGTTTCATCGAGGAATGTCTCTGTATCGATGTCGTATGCCTCGAGTTTAGCTTTGAAACCGACGAGCCAGTGTTCGAATCTCGAGTCATTCGTGAGGGGTGTAAAGGACTTTTCATCTCGTGCTTTTCGGCACCATGATTCGTACTTTACCTGCTGAGGTGACTTTTTGTTACTTCCCGCTGGAGGAGGTGGTGGGTTCAGAACAGATTCGTTACGCAAGCGTTGGGCACGTTCTTCGCGGAATGACAGGAATTCCCTGTATGTATATGACTTTACATCCTTCCAGTTCCTGTCGTCTTCTTCTAGAGCGACATCGGTTTCTTGTAGGTTGATAGCGAAATCCGCAAGTGCTTCTATGCTCCTTTGAATGGATCGAGGGATATGCGTTGGCAATCCTCCCTCCGTATAGGTAAGTTCGCGTGCAAAATCCGGTTCGATAAGTGCGTCGAGGAACGACTTCCACTCGCATAATCCGCCTTCTTTGAGAGCTAGACACAACTTGCTAGTAATCTCACTTGTTACGTTGAGTAAGGATACGAGTATCTTTCTCATATCAGTATCGAAGCTGGGAAAGCGGTTGATAGTGGCGACTTCGGCGTCATTCTTCTCTTCGCCTCCGAGTGCATTGCCGGGCATCAACGGTATGTTCGGCATCTGTGGTGGTTCCGAGCCTTGGAAGGAAGTGCGTGGTGACTGAGAATGGGAACTGCTTCGTGTACGATGTGCGATGTGCATATGCCAGCGTAGGGATTGTATTCAATTCCGTTCCTGTTCCTTTTTGTGTGCAAGCCTTCTTAGAGCTTGCGACTGTTAATCTATTATTTTCCTTCTGAATCCGATTCGTTGAGAGTCTGATTCAAAGGCTGCTGACGAACAGCAACGCTGCGTTAGTGTGTTAGTAGACGAACGGTTGTACTCTACGCGTGACAATTGTGGTTGGATACTTTCGGCAACGGATAATCGGACTACAGGCGAGACTAGGGAAACGCCAGATCTCCTCTTGCTGTGACTTATTCAGATTGCAGCGAGACAGACCTTAGTATGTAGATTACAAGTAGTTGATAGCAACTAGTGTGAATTTTGGGATATAAATCAGTTGAATGTTAAAAGTATGAGATAAAGTGAAATCTTGCCGAAATGCAAGATATCTCTTTTATTGAGATGAATACGTTGCAACTGCTGTTGCGTAGTGCTGAGATTACTCGCTGATTATTTCCGTACATGTATTAGTCGTTGACCATATATATTTGTATGCATGTATATGTATTGTGTGAGAATCACACGCCAACGGTTTTCTTCTCTTGTTCCGTTAGGAAGACTCCATGATATGTTTATCATTAAGGTCAGGAATTGCTCCCGTAGCTCGTGTGATATTTTATGAAATCAGAGTTTGCTCACCGAAGAACAATGGCAATATCGTAAGACAGGGATTGCTCACCGTTGATGCGCGATGGGAATCGATGCGCCGTGGGAATTGATATGCCGTGGGAATCGATTACTTAGATAGATACGGGACTCATTGATTCGTACGAATAGGAAATCTACCCTTTGGTAGCTTTGGTACTTCTGGTCACGAAAGGAATTGAATACGGAACGTAGGTGCCAGCAAGGACCTCAGCTGAGGCAGGTCCTCCAGTTCCCAAGTAGCCGAAGGCCTGGATGAAAGAGGGAGACATGGAGGGAGTGTCTAGGCATTGTTGCTGACGGCAAACATTGGATGCAGCCATGGCTGGCACCATAGCGGACTGAGACTCCAAGACTTGTTCAGTGCCATCAGATCCAACTGCAACAGCCTTTAGAACAGCAGGCTTATGAAGACGATCACGGATAGCGCGAAGCAGCGAGCCCTGGATCCCGTTGGAGCCGTTCACGGCGCATGCGTGCCCGGATCTGGGAGGCGCTCTGGTTGTAGGGCTTGCCTTCAGTAAGAAGGGCGTCAACCAAGCCTTGGTTGAAGGAGTCACGCCACGAAGGAGCCAGAAGTTTGACAGCGCGGTATTGCTTGTAGGCTTGCTTCAAATGGAGGACAGCAGTGGCAAGATCACAGTGTTCACCTTTGTATAAGGAAAGCTTACATGCCAAGCGCTTCACAATGGTGTGACTGGTGGAGACACCCTGCCGAAGCTGCACGATTCGCCTTTAGAAATCAATGGTGTCACGGTAAACCTGGAGCTTGGGAGACCAAGGGATCATTCCCGTGTGAAGCCGGCAAAGATGTTGTTCGACAGACAGCCGGATGAAAGCAGAGGTAGCATGGAGGACATCATAGGTAGTGATGAGAGTGTCGCGCACAGTGGTTTCACCAGATAAATACAGTGTCACCAGGTGCTCAAGCTTATTCCAAAGGGTGAAGACACCAGCAGTAGCAAAGGCATGTTTGACCCGCTTGAGATAGCGCTGCCGAAGATGAGGGTGGGAAGATTTCAGGCAAGGAATAGAGGATCGCACAGGAGGTGGAAGGTATTTGCCCAAGATGCTGCCGTTACAAACTTCAATCCAGAGCAAAGCGATGGTCAGAAACCATGCCGTGCGCACCATCAAAAGCACAGTAACCAGCGCGGAAGACGTCAACATGCTCAGTAGTCCAAATGGCATCAATGGGAGTCCTGGTAGTATTCTGATTGTGGGTGGCAGGCGGGGAAGTTGAAGGGTGGGTAGTCAAGATGGCATCCTTGAAGCCGAGTGCTTTGAGCTCAGAGGAAAGACCGTCAGACCGGACATCAGAATTATGATCAATCCCTAAAACGATGGAGTCACCAGCCTCTAAACACGCCCGAAGGGCAGCTGTGAGGTCACGGCGAAAGAGGATGCGTGGGTTGGGACAGGGAAGATCCTCCTCAGCCTGGAAGTAACGACAGTGTTGGTTCCAAACAGAGCCAAGGTCCCTGTCATTTTCTACAGGGCAGTAGGCAGAAAAGATGGTAACCGTAGCGTGAGCCCTGCCCTGAAACCTGACAAAGGTCCACCGGCCAAGCCCCGATGGATCAGCCCCATGGGCAAGCTTGTGAGAATGAAAGAGCCGGTCAATGGTAAACCCAGTAGTACCAGGGAGGCGCCAAGAGCCGGTGGATGCTTCATGCTTGTTGCTAGCGAGGTAGGTGAAACTGGAGGGGTAGGCCTGGTGGATGCGAGAGTGGAAGAGGTCACAGAGGGGAAGCTTAGGTTCATTCAGACAATGCTCAGCGTAGAGGGCAACCCCAGTCTTACTTTGAGCAACACGCCGAGAGTTGTGACGAGAACGAGACATGAAGGCTGACTTCCGCTGCTGACCAATATTTTGGAAGGTTATGAGAGTAGAGTTGGAGGACAGAGCGTGGGGAAAGGGATGGCCAAAAAGCATCAGCATCTTTAGCCACAAGGATGTCCCCATGAAGATCGGATTGTACAAGGCGGGAAACAGAAGGATGCGAGGAAGGGGAAGAAGGACTGGAGGAATCCAGGTGGGGATTTGAGTTGGAGGGCATCCCACAAGGCCCCTTATGAGATGTCCTAGCCATGATCAGACGCATACTGTGTCTGTTGCATGGAAGAGGAAGCTGGTGAGGCATAGGTGTGAAACATGGAAGGCCACAGCAGATGCTGCGCCAGGGGTGGCAACACGGGATGCAACACTAGGGGGAGAATTGTCACTGGATGCAACCTAGGGTGAAGCACTGGAAAGCATGCCAAGGGCACTGCTGGGTGAAGCACTGGGGGGCAAACCAAATGCATTGCTGGAGGAAGCACTAGGAGTGTCGCCTGGTGCAGTGCTAGGAGAAACACTGGGTGCAGAGCAGGGTGAAGCACTGGAGGCACCAGTTGATGCAGCACTAGGTGAAACACTGGAGGCATCCCTGGGTGAAGCACAGGAAGGCAAGCTAAATGCATTGCTGTGGGAATCACTTGGAATGACGCCTGGTGCATCCCAAGTTGGAGCCGCGCTGGGTGTAACACTGGAGGCAACCTTGAGTGAAGCACTGGGAAGCAGGCGGAATGCATTGCTGGGGGAAGCACTTGGAATGACGCCTGGTGCAGTGCTAGGAGAAACACTGGGTGCAGATCAGGGTGAAATACTGGGATCACCTGGTGATGCAGCACTAAGCACAGCACTGAGTGCAGTCCTGGGTGAAACACTGGAGGGCAAACCAAATGCATTGCTGGAGGAATCCCTTGGAGTGACTCCTGGTACATCCCAAGGCGGAGCCGCGCTGAGTGTAACACTGGAGGCAACCTTGGGTGAAGCACTGGGAAGCAGGCCAAATGCATTGCTGGGGGAAGAACTTGGAATGACGTCTGGTGCAGTACTAGGAGAAACACTGTGTGAAGATCAGGGTGAAACACTGTGATCACCTGGTGATGCAGCACGAAGCGCAGCACTGAGTGCAGTCCTGGGTGAAGCACTGGAGGGCAAACCAAATGCATTGCTTGAGGAACCACTTGGAGTGACGCCTGGTGCAGTGCTAGGAGAAACACTGGGTGCAGATCAGGGTGAAACACTGGGGGCACCAGTTGATGCAGCACTAGGTGGAACACTGGAGGCATCCCTGGGTGAAGCACAGGAAGGCAAGCTAAATGCATTGCTGGGGGAATCACTTGGAGTGACGCCTGGTGCATCCCAAGTTAGAGCCGCGCTGGGTGTAACACTGGAGGCAACCTTGGGGGAAGCACTGGGAAGCAGGCCGAAATGCATTGCTGGGGGAAGCACTTGGAATGATGTCTGGTGCAGTACTAGGAGAAACACTGTGTGCAGATCAGGGTGAAAACACTGTGATCACCTGGTGATGCAGCACAAAGCGCAGCACTGAGTGCATTCCTGGGTGAAGCACTGGAGGGCGAACCAAATGCAGGGCTTGAGGAAGCACTTGGATGGGCGCCTGGTGCAGTGCTAGGAGAAACACTGGGTGCAGATCAGGGTGAGAACACTGGGGGCACCAGGTGATGCAGAACTAGGGGAGACACTGGAGGCAACCCTGGGTGAAGCACTGGAGGGCAAACCAAATGTATTGCTGGGGGAAGCACTTTGAGGGACGCCTGGTGCAGTGCGCGGAGAAAACACGGTGTGCAGATCAGGGTGAAACACTGGGATCACCAGTTGTTGCAGCAGGAGGTGGAACACTGTAAGCAACCCTGGGGGAAGCACTGGGAAGCAGGCCAAATGCATTGCTGGGAGAATTACTTTGACTGACGCCTGGTGCATCCCAAGTTGGAGCCGTGCTGGGTGTAACACTGGAGGCAACCTTGGGTGAAGCACTGGGAAGCAGGCCAAATGCATTGCTGGGGGAAGAACTTGGAATGACACCTGGTGCAGTATTAGGAGAAACACTGTGTGCAGATCAGGGTGAAACACTGTGATCACCTGGTGATGCAGCACGAAGCGCAGCACTGAGTGCAGTCCTGGGTGAAGCACTGGAGGGCAAACCAAATGCATTGCTTGAGGAAGCACTTGGAGTGTCGCCTGGTGCAGTGCTAGGAGAAACACTGGGTGCAGAGCAGGGTGAAGCACTGGAGGCACCAGTTGATGCAGCACTAGGTGAAACACTGGAGGCATCCCTGGGTGAAGCACAGGAAGGCAAGCTAAATGCATTGCTGTGGGAATCACTTGGAATGACGCCTGGTGCATCCCAAGTTGGAGCCGCGCTGGGTGTAACACTGGAGGCAACCTTGAGTGAAGCACTGGGAAGCAGGCGGAATGCATTGCTGGGGGAAGCACATGGAATGACGCCTGGTGCAGTGCTAGGAGAAACACTGGGTGCAGATCAGGGTGAAATACTGGGATCACCTGGTGATGCAGCACTAAAGCGCAGCACTGAGTGCATTCCTGGGTGAAGCACGGGAAGGCAAGCTAAATGCATTGCTGGAGGAATCCCTTGGAGTGACGCCTGGTGCATCCCAAGTTGGAGCCGCGCTGGGTGTAACACTGGAGGCAACCTTGGGTGAAGCACTGGGAAGCAGGCTGAATGCATTGCTGGGGGAAGAATTTGGAATGAGGCCTGGTGCAGTACTAGGAGAAACACTGTGTGCAGATCAGGGTGAAACACTGTGATCACCTGGTGATGCAGCACTAAGCGCAGCACTGAGTGCAGTCCTGGGTGAAACACTGGAGGGCAAACCAAATGCATTGCTGGAGGAAGTACTTGGAGTGTCGCCTGGTGCAGTGCTAGGAGAAACACTGGGTGCAGATCAGGGGGAAATGGTGGGATCCCAAGGTGGAGCTGCGCTGGGTGTAACAGTGGATGCAACCCTGGGTGAAGTACTGGGAAGCACTCCAAAGGCATGGAGGAGGAGAGCACCTGAAGAAACAACTGGTGCAGGGCGAGGAGAAACACGGTGGGGGGGACAAGTCGGGAAACAGGAGGAGCGGAAGAAGAGGAAGGGTGACTGAGGGATGCAGAGGTGGAATTTGGAGAAGAAGGCATTCCACCGGGCCAGAAGCAAGGGTTCCTAACCATGATCAGAGGCATACCGTGTCTGTCGCACGGAGAGGAGAGAAGCCGGAGCAGAGCTAGTGGAGGCATTGGTATGGCTCAGCTCGCTGATACTAGCATCGGTGCCGGGAGAAAAAGCTATGGAGGTAAAACCAGAGCGGAGAGGAGAGTGGAGGGTGGTGGGGCGCTTGGCAGCAGGAGACAAACTTTCAGCCATGGCAGTGCCATCGGGAGGGGCAGCAGTCGGAGGGGCACCCAGAACAGAAGTGATGTTGGAAGTACCGGTAGCAAGAGTAGACATGGACTGGCCATCATCAAAACCACACCCACGGCTGTCCTCACGAACCTGAAAAGAGAAGTGCATATCCAGGTCAAAAGTAACAGCATTGGAAGGGGAGTCAATGGACAGATCATCATCCACAAGTTCCCAATCACAGACGTCAGCACTACCAAAGAAGGGAAGAGCATCCTCCGGCTCCTGGTCCGGCGCAGGGACATTTTCAACAACCTGTCCTTCAGTGGGATCCCGAATGAAAATCCTCCAGCTCAGTGAGACACTCAGTAGAAAACCATTGGCAAACACAAGAGCCATACTGGGCCTCCAGGAAGATGGGGAGAAATGACAGCATGGTTTGAGCTTCAGCCGAGGTAGTAGTATTGTACAGGGCCAGGATTTCACCACGGTAGGAGCTGGTGTCAACAGAGAGAAACAATGGCCATGACCAGTTGTCCCTAGTACCGATTCCCAAAAGAACACGGCGCAAGGTGGTAGCACCCAGTCCCTGACCCAAATCTACAGGAAGATCCAAGTCAACAACACCTAGAACAGAAGCAGTTTCATGGGTCTTGATGAACTTGGCTTGACGGTGCTTGGCTTGACGAAGGGTCTTCAGCTTGGAAGGGGGAAGGCAGCGGTCAGAGGGATTGGTAGCAGTCTCAATAAACTTGTAGAATTTGCCATCAGGAAGGGAGGCTATATCAGACGCAGAGCAGTGATTGAACTGGGCCTTCAAAAGCTTGACAGTCTGATAACGCTTAGTAGAATCACACAAGATATGTGCAGCTGGGACAGGAGAGGAATCAGGGGTTCTGGAATTGTCTAGCCGAATGTTCTTCCGGATGACCGCAATAGGGAAGGCTTGAAACTGAGGATGGGTCTGGAGCAGTGCATTGTAATGATTAAGATCAAAACTCTGCATATAGGACCCTAGCAGGAAACCACAGGTGACAGTAGTAGAGGCTTGAATATGATCGTACTTAAAGTCCATTTCACGGTCCTGGAGTTGCTGAAGGAGAGTGTCAGACAGCAGAGTATCCACGGGGACACTGTGTCCAATGTAGAACCGAAGGTGGGGTGCAGCTCTCACCCGGAGCCAGAGGGAAGCAACATAAAGCTCAAGAGTGCGCCGGTCAGGCAGGGTAGACCAGAGCTTGGGGACCGGCTTAGCCTTGGGGTTGATGCTGGCGCGGGAAGGAAAAACATAGAGGACCAGCTTCCGGTCTACAGACCAGAGCAAGCTGAGTGCATCAGTCAGGGACTCCAGCATTTTGTCGTACAAGTCACTAGGGCAAGGTGACATCAGCCAGGGGAGAGACAGAGTGAAGTAGGAGCTGTAGGAGCACTTGGTACCTTCAGTGACATCAACTGGAGCCCTGGAATCACTGGAGCAGACCCCATTTTGTTACTCTAAAAATGGACCAAAGGTATATGATGGTGTTAAAATTGAAAGAGATGTGAGCATATCAGTCAGATTGCTCTGTTACTGTGTATTTTATAACCTGTTGTTACTCTAAAAATCGACCAAAGGTATATGATGTTAAAATTTAAAGAGATGTGAGCATATCGTGAGATTGCTCTGTTACTGTGTATTTTACTGTATTTGACCGGTATCCCCCCTGTGTTAGTGTTGTATGTAGGGATGTCTAAACCGGTCGTCGATCATGTGTAATTCGTCATAAGACAGAGAACACATGATATGACCTAAATGTCTGGATACTTGAAGTCATTTTTATCTCTGGAGGAGTATAAGTAAACTTTCAAGTGTAGAATGGATGTGACGGCTGTAGAATGTACGAAAGTAGGGTACGTGTATTTTTGACCGACAACACCCCACGCCGTTGAAGAAAGTGACCGACAGAAGAAGAAATAGCTGAAGCAGCACCAGCAGAAGGAAAAAAGGAGACAGACCGAGAGCCTGACACCTGGGTGGAAGAGGCGGAGGCAGCTGAAGGAGCAGGAGCAGGAGGCTTAGTCTTGAAGAACCAGTGAGAGCCAAGTACCCGGTTGGCAGACAGCCAAACCTGCCCTTCAGTGCTAGGCATAAGGTTGCCTTCACAGTACAGGTCGTCCAAGCATTCGGGAGACATCTTAGCAAGACCAATGAGACATTTCCGGAGGGCTTGGCCGGGAGGGGATTTGGTCCACTCGGCAGAGCCTTGGAAGCAAGCCAAAGCCAGGGAAACCAGAGACTCCACAGTAGCGGACCTCCAATCAGAATCATCAGGATTGACCAAGGCATACACCAGGGCAACTGAGAGGCGGCACACATCATGAATGGATTTCTTGTCACGGCCATCCTTCTTGCTGAAGAAGTGGGTAGGACTGGGAGAGGCATTCCAAACCCGAGTCTGCGCTGGAGACTTCCGGAGGTGTTGGATGGAAGATGGGGTAGGGAAACGGCCATCACCATAAAAACGCCAAAGGAAGGAAGCAGAGTGGGCCTGGTTGGCAGCAGGCCAGAGTCTGTGTACGAAGTGCTTGACGATCCAAGCGAGGGGAGGAAGTCAGAGAGAGGGGACTGGTGGAGGAGAGACTGCTTAAGAGCTGGGGCAGGGGTGGGAAGAGGGGCAGATGGTGCTGGCTGCTGAAGAGCTGAGGGAGTAAGGACAAGCTGCTTGAGAGCGGGAGGCTGAAGGGGAGGAGACTTAAGGGCGGGCTGTTTAGAGTCCCGATGAGGAGCCGGCTTCTTAGCAGACCGAGTAGAGGAGGCCACAGATGAATCAGAGGAAGAGACAGACATGGAGGTATCAGAGGACTGGCTGGCCGAGGAAGAGGAGGCAGATAGAGATGCATCGTTCCGGGGGCGGAGAGAGGAAGGAGAAGGAGTAGCTCGGGTAGGAGCGGGAGTAGGGGGGGAGGACTTCTTCAGATGGGCGCGCTTGGGGTAACGAGAGCTGGAGGAGCAAGCAGACGAAGAAGACAGGGAGGGGGTAGCTTGGAGTCTCTTCTTGGGGGAAGCAGAAGAGTGGCCTGCAGTAGAAGCGGAAGAGCGGCCCACAGGAGGAGAAGTGGGGGTAGGCATAGGAAGAAGACGAATCGGAGAAGTTGTTTAAGAGGAGAGCGATCGAGCGGAAGGTTGAGCGCGGGAAGACCGGAGCCGGGTTGAGCAGCGGGGGGGACAGATGCTGTTGTTGGAGACACAACAAAAGCGGCTAAGCGTGTAGTGGGGAAATGGAGCAGAAGGAATGCAATCGATGATGTAGCGTCGAGGCAAGCGATGAAACTGCGGGAGGAGGCCGATCGACGCAATGGGGCTGCAGGTGGAGTGACGGGGGGGGAGGATGGTGTAGCGTTGAGGCAAGTAATGAAACAGCGGGAGGAGGCCGATCGACACAATGGGGCTGCAGACGGAGGCTCGGGGGAGTCGATCAAAGGAGCGGCTGAGCGATGGAGTGGAGGGAGGAGGGTACGGTCGATGCGAGGTAGGTGCAGGTGAAATCTCTGGGAATAAAGGAAGATGGCGTGTTGGCAATATTGCTGGCGTTGGTGGCGTCGATGGAAGAGATGCAATGGGAATCAACGGAGAGTTCGGATAGGGGGACGCTTGTTTGCTGCTACGTAGAAACTGTACTGGAGACAGTGTAGAAAATTAAATGTCGGAGCAAAACTGAGTCTCTGGCTACGTAGAAACTGTACTAGAGACAGTGTAGAAAATTGGGTGTCGTAAGGGAAGCCCAAACGTTGGCGAGGGAAGAACAGCCGAAGCAACCGAAGGAAGCAGCAGGCGAACAACCAAACCAATAGCAACAACAGAAGGAGCAAGTTGCAGATGGTAGGTGTGGGGCCTGGTATCTGGATTGATAAGGGATAGAGGGGGAAAAAGAGTATAAGGAATTCTGTGTAGAAGTCTACGTGTTTTAAGTACGGGAAATTCGGAACGTCGGACAAAGTTGCAGGTTGCAAAATTGTAGTCTTTGTGTAACTTCTACTTATTTTTGGAAATTGTGTTTTTGTTTTCCGTGATTAGAACTGTTCCTGGGAAACTATCTGGTATCTGTTTGTTCCTTTTATTGACTAGGCGTCAGTGTTAAAAATACAATATGGTTAGAAAAGATGAAAGAGTGTATAGTGGCAACTATGATGTTGTCGGTTCTTACCTTTATCATTTTTCCTGGCTAGAGTCTGAGTGTTGTGCCTATATGTAGTGATTGCTCTGCAGAAAATTTCAGTCCACTCTGGTGCATGGACATTCATTGTTGTTGGTAATTTGTTTTCATTATTCAATTTTGCAATTTTGGTAATCATTGTCTTTATGTATTTTGAACCTTGTTCAGTAATTATCAGGAATTTGATCATCCTGAATGTTTGTTCCTTGACGTACGCAGTAATGTCATCTTTATTGTTTTTGTCAGAGCAATCTTTTGTTGCCTGTATTGCATTGCTGTTGATACTGCTATTGTTTGTATCTGTTTGATTATCATTCGTGTTTGCCGGCTCACTTCCTACTGAACTGCTCGCTGGGCTGTTTGTTCTATATGTATCCATTGTTGAACCCTGAACCGGACTGCAAATCTGTTGTACCATTATTTCTTTGTTAAATTCCAAATAGAAACTAACCCAGTTTGCTTTTCAGTGTTTTGGCGCGCTAGTTTCATGGGAGTTGAATTGTTTTGGAGTATGCAGATTTTAGTTATCATTCACACTGTTGTATGGTGCTAAAATTATTAGTTGTTGTAAGTGCTTGATTTACTGCATCCTGAGGAGTACTGTATCACTACTATTTTTGTATTGTTGCACTTGTGAGGGGGGTTTTACTGATGCCTGCCTATCCTTTGTGCATGTGTGCCCTGACAATCTGGAATGTGGTTTCCAGAGAATCCTGGCACGGACCAGCAAAGAAGGAAGGGAACCAGTACATTTGCATGCTTTACATTCAGATGCTTGCACTTCTGTCCACTGAAGACCGTCAATTGTTGTTGTCACAAAGAGTGATAACCAATCATGAGAATAATAATATATGTATTTCAGTAGTATTAACCACTGAAGGTGGTGGATCTAAACCACTCAGTCTGTAACCAGACTTTAAAGCCGCCTCAATCAAAGAGATTTAAGCCCCAAGTTGTAGAACGACAAATTTGTTAAACAAATCCTGAAAGCAAGCAGGGAGGGTACAAAGAACAAAGAACTGATGAATGATGCCCTAAGCAGAAACCTGACAGGAGGCAGCTGCCTATAATCATACAGTAGGAAGGGCATACACATACCATAGGAGGAGCAGCGTCACATGACTCCACAGCAGGTGGGATGGTCCTACGGTATGTGGGATGGAAGAACCTAAGTGGAATCCATTTAGGGGGGGCACAGGGGCCGTCTTGGAGGAGGAAGAACAAGGCAGGCTGTACACTGGGGTCCTATGTGGGATGGAAGACCCTAAGTGGAATTCGAGTTAGTGGGGGGCACAGGGGCCAAGGTCTTGGAGGAGGAAGAACAAGGTGGGCTGTACACTGGAGGGGTCCTATGTAGGCTGGAGAACCATAAAAGAACAACACTGAAAGGAGACAGGGGCCATGGTCTTGGAGGAAGAAGAACATGTCGGGTGGTACACTGGAAGGGTCATATGTAGAAATGGGCTCTAAGCCGAACCACTTAGGAACCAAGGGGCTGTAGGTGTGAAAACAGATGCCAGCTGTAGGGCACACCTGAAAGGTATATGTAGGAAGGAGGGCCTTAAGCAAGAAAACTTAGGGACCAGGGGGCTATAAGTGAATTCGCACTTAGAGGTCAGGGGAGGAACATAAGGGAACTTGAAGTTCAACCTGCGAGTCCTCTTAGCTTGCAGGGAAATAGACTTGAAGAACCAGATGTGACGGGGTTATTTAAAATATATTGCAACCTCAACTTGCAAATACTTAAGGGTAAGAACTTAGAAGCCTTCTAGAAGGGAGGATTATGTGTGTTTGTCAACTTCAACTTGAAAAGACTTAAGGAAACCAGAACGTTAAGTGAAAATCACTGAAGAGGCTTGGAAACAGTTCTAAAGAACCTTGAAGAATGAAGAACATTGAGTGCATCAGGGTAGAGCGTTAAGTAAAGATACTTATGAACCTTGGGGGAGTAGCTTGGAAAAAGAGCAAAGAAGTGTTGGCAATTTGCCAAACTTCAGCTTTGGGGGTGTAGTACTGGGCTACTGGATTCAGTGTAGGTAGAAGTAATACTGGGTTCAGTGTAGAAGGAAATTAGTGTTGGTTTTCAAGCTCAAGGACCAACGGCGACGACCAACAATGGTGAATAGGAGACCAAAGGGACCAAGGAAGGCACCAAGCAACCAAGCTGGTAGCAAAATTGAAAAGGCCAGGTACTAACCCCTGGTTTTGTTTGTGGCGATGTAGAAGTGAGCAAGATATGGCAGGGGAAATTTGTGTAGAAATCTATGTGGTTTTAGTATTGGAACATTGGAACATCGGACAAAGTTGCGCGAGGCAAAATTGTTAGAAGTAACAACCAATCATGAAAACAGGAGCAGAAAGTGTGAGGAAGAAATTAGCAGCCGTATCTGCGCCCTGGAGTGATTGTTGGGTATGGAAGAGTTCCTCAAATATGCTGGAACGTTTGATCAGGTTTTCAAATGAGACAAAAAGGGCGTTTTAAATCTTGACAGAATGGTTGTTTATTTTGTTAACTGTATAAATAGCAATCTGCAACAAAGTAAGGAAGAGGGGAATAATCTTGTAAAGAATCAAATGTACTTCCATTTATCACAGTACATGACATTATTTGGTCCTCCAACTGGATGGGACTCTGCAGCCAACAAAAGCAATCATAAAACTGAAGTGAAAGTTCCTGCAAAGAGAACCCAACAAATCAAGTCCACACTAATCAAGCAAACCTGCAAGTAATTAATGGAGTACGGTACAATTGATTGACTTGACCATGAGTTTGACTTGTTCGTACACCAATCTACAAGAGGAACAAAACATCCTACAGAGGGTGCTTGGTCACCTGGGTCAAAGTTTTCAATTGGTGTTATGGATGGTTTGCCTTACATGAAGTGGGACAAGAAGAAAAACACAAGTGTACCTTGGTTACCCTCAGATGTTCTAAAATTTTGTTGTGACATGGTCCTTCCAGCCGTTGGCACCAGCACACTTCGTGGATCCACAGAGCACGAGAGGGATGACAATTATCGTGGAAAATGATGGTACAACTGGGAAAATTGTCAACTAGACCTCCTGGACAGACGTGGACTGCAAGTCTATCCATGCCAGATTCTGTGCTTGCTTCATCTTGAAGGTCCTTTCTCCCCTGGAAGTTCTGTCAGCAGGTTTGAATCAGTAAACAATGGTTACTATGCTGTCACTTGTTGCTTTGTTTCTGACCCAATATCAAGCACGAGGGAGAAAGAGGGAAGACAATGCCATATCGAGCACGAGGGAGGCAGGGGAAAAAAACTGCCACGCGTTGGTGAAGCAAGGGGAGTTTGGAAACAAATTATATTTGTTTGACTGCAATGCCATTAAGTCTGAAGTTGCTGTGGTCAGAAACTGTGGTAGCAAAGAAAAATACATTGTCCTTGGAAACTGGGAACAATGGTTGTTTAATTTCTGTAACACAATGGCCGGGTTGGCAAAAAGAAGCTCAAAACGGTAGTAAAAGCCAGCAAAACAAGTATTGATTTTTATGCCTTCCTGGAACGGTGTTGCAGGTAAGTGAACATAATGAATGTTTTTAATTGGTGGATTGTTCTTGTTGTTACTCAAAAATCAACCGGATAAGTATAATGATGTTTGAATTAAAAGAGATGTGAGTTCATGGAGACACTCTTACTTTTCTACCTAATGTGTATATTTTGCACTGTGCCGGGGTTCCGTGTACTTTATGTGGTAGGGATGTTCCCCGGTTATTTGTTACCATTGGACCGATCCTGTTGCTGTGTTCATATCGTGTCGGGCTTTCTGTATCAGTTATTTGATAGTATCGGTCTTTTACAAGGTGAAGTAGTTCATTCCATAGGCCTTATGCTTGATCGTGATATATGGAATAAATGAGGCCCATTTGGATTGGGTATTGATTTTCATGATTACAATAAGTAATTTCCTCACGGGGTGTAAAGTGTATTCATTTTAATGCACATAAGGGTTCCAAGTGTTTACTTATTGGTTCGGTCTTCAACAATGTCTTGGTTTGAATCATTTAACCTGTTTTGTTTGTAGCCTCAAGTGGAATCATTTTTATTACTTAAGGGTTTCCAAGTAGTGGACAACTGCCATGTTGCCATCACCTTCCTTCTTAGATTTGAGACGGTCACACGTGTTTTATTTGGCTGATGAATCCAGTATTGAGCTTGTTGGAGTTACTTCTATGCCAAGAGAAGAGTGGAACTCAATCCAAGACACAAGTCACTTAAGCAGGTACCCGAAAGTCCACCCAACATTGATTTGGTTGGGGTCAAGGCAAAAGTTGTGCTTGTTCTCTTCACTCCATTGACTAGAGATTTGATGGAACCTGATTCCAAATCCATGAGGGATTCATTACTGAAGTAGCCATTTTGAAACAGCTTGTTAGTTTGTAGCCTGATTAAATCTGAAGAACTCAAAGATTCCTTGGGAGATTATTTCCTTGGGATTCAAGCCTATCTCATTTGCGTAGCCTGGGATTCCTCCTGTAGCGGCTGCCTATGTACCTTCATGTTGGACGATGGGTGGGAGAGTTGGCTCTTCTTGTTAGTGCTGTTGTTGAGCAACCATCTGCTGCATCATCATGGCCATTGGAGTTCTCATTAACTCTTCATTGAACCCAGGTGCTGGTAGGGGCTGTTCAGCAGACTGTTCCTCCTCATCTTTTCCCTATCAGATGCTTTTAGATCAAAATCTTCATTGTCTAGATCTGCTTCCTTCAGTTGAGTTTCTAGGGGAGATCTCACCATGGTGGATAGTTGGTGTATGCAGTCATTTGATGGGTCAATTTTGGTAAAATATTGATTTCTCTGACGAGTCCCTTTCGAGCCTTTTTGATCATTCACTGTTCTTATGCTAAAAAAGGGATGCAAAACCGGATTCCTCACCAATGCTGTATTCCAATGAGGGATGTGCCAGTTATCACCAAAATAATCGCGATCACTGCGCTCCTCTTAGTCGGTGGTATTGAATGTTAAATTTGTCCGATTCGACCTCCTCAATAATGTGATCTTTTCTGCAGACCAGAAAGATCAATATGGAGATGATTATCGATAGCGTATGCATAAATAATGTCGCTTCCATCTATTCTACGATCGAGTAATGTCAGGCTAAGGTGGCATGCCTTGTTTCTTACCACTACAAGCGAATTGAATTCAAACAGGTAGGTATGTTGCTGATGCAGTTCGAAACCTGATTCAAATATGTTCAACCAACGACACGCCTTTCGCGCCCTGCGGTCTCAAACAACCAGCACAAAACTTTATCCGCAGTTCTGGTGCTAATTTGCTTCTATGAAGTTGACTTGTATAAAAGTTCATCTTTGAGGTACTTTGAGATAGTCAAGCGGCCATGAGCGGCTTAACTTTTAACTTGCTCGTTCGCTTGCGTGCATTGTGCGTGCCACATAAGTCATATCACGTTGTGCTGGGACGCAATGTGTAGCATTGGCAGCCAATGAGTTTCGTCACACATTTAATCTAGCATGTAAAGACTCCAGCTGCTTTTGATCTACTGCTACGGTTATCATCTGTCGGTAACGTTATCGTGAGTTTACTTCTACTCAACGACTTGGCATTCACAAGCGTCAAGGGGCACTACCCTACGGCCCTGCTGCACCAGTGTCAGTATTTCACTAAGCACCTCAGAATTCTCTCAGCGTGAAGAGTATTACCTGTCCGACTGAGAGGTTCTGAGACTGATTACCGATGCTCAGCTGGTATGCTATCCCATGATGATTGTTGCGTCCTTGTTTCTGATGAAAATTTGATTTCTTTGCTTTACCACCACTGCTCTATGTCCACCATGCAATCAAGGAGAAGAAAGCAGCTCATCGGAATAGCGGCGACGTAAAGTCGGGAACCAAATTGTGAGTATTACGATACATCAGGATTGCACCCCTTTTATTTACTCTCTGTTTGCCAGTCCGTGCACGGACAGACTCAGGTGATCGTTTATTGATTGAATTGAATATTCACCATTCGCATCATCTTCCCGTAATACTGCGACATCTGTGAATATTGTTCGAGTTCCCAATCTTCCTAATTTCAATTGCAACGGTAGCTTCCAGCACAGTTACGATTCTACAATCACCATTGTTGCCATTTGCAATCTCTAGATGTCGTCTCAATAGTTGTGGTTGGAAAGTAACTAAGCGGTTTCTTATTCCAGAAAATCTCGCAGGTGAAACATTTTCCAGCTAATTTCATTCGCAGTAGCCATTTTTTATCGTCGCATCACAAATGTGACTACTTTCATCTTGTTAGGGCTTCCCGGTTTCTTTCAAGGATTCAGTTGCTTGTTGGAGACCTGAGTGGAGGGACTTGACACTTTATCTGCTGGCCTCTACCCTTCATAACAGAGTTTTTCAGGGAGGAAATAAATCCGCTTGCAAACATCCGACCTCCGATTGCCAGCTCTGATATTCAATCTAATGAGCGGCATGCTCAGTAGGGTCAAGACTGGTTGAAACATTTTGTGTTTGTAGCTCCATAATCAGCACAAACCATGTCATTCTACCCTGTTTTGTATCCATTCTTCCACGTATGGATCTATCCTTGCCCATTACGGACTATATGTGTCAATGCCACGTTCAAGTTTGGGTTCATCCACACCAACCGATATTGCATCGTACCAATGTATGAGGTGATGTCGAGACTCACGGCCTTCTTATTCTGCAGCTGTTACAAGCCACTCTTTCATCAGTTTTTTTCTTGTTACAATGCGGTATCTACTTGAGCCAACAATTAGTTGCAACGATTCAATACTACAGCCAATTTCTGCAAGTCTGTCAGATAATAAATGTTTGGAATGGTTTCGTATGATCATCATTGACTGGATCAACAGCTTAAGATTCTCAGATACATAATTTTCAGCCACTGGAGGCCAAATTACATGATCGGGCCTACATCACCTTTAAGAGCAATCGGTTTCGGTGGTTGAGTCAGCGATCTTACGCTCGCTTTAGAATTGAGAAAGGTCTTGGGAGGCGGTGTATCAGAAATGATGATGGAAGGCTATTGCTTCTTGGGGAGCAATCGATTCAGACTTTGAATCTGTCAATGCTGGTCACGAATGTCATCTCGGTTGGTCTCGGTTGGTTTGATTATTGAGAGTTTCAGTGTTGATGACACTTTATCGCAATGAAGCCTACGGATCTTCAAACTTTCAATTGTGTCGCGATTGTTCGTAATCATGTACGGTGGCTTGTGGACCATACGCTGGCGGAAAGATCCTTTGTATTTAGCGATTCTTGTTCTTGACTTCTCCGTACTGTTAGCTTATCCCTTCTTTTACTAAAGCGGCACAAAATTTCACAATGTCGAACGAAACCAAGTGAGAGCGTTGTCACAAAACAAGTTTGCCGTCCAAGATTGAGGCAAATTCATGCGGTGAGCTAATGATTTACCATAATTACCAAGGTACACCAGTGGACTCAGATGTACAACCATGCGATCAAGTCCAGTAGAATTGAGACTGAAGGTGGAAAATCGACCTACTCAGTTTCGGCTTCAATTCCAATTTGATGACTCAACAGTGAGTCAAACAAATCTGTGAGTCTGAAAGTAAGGAGCAATTATGGCGTGAGGTGTCACTCCCTGTGAACCTCAATACCACAAACTGTCACAACAAGCAAACAAAAGCCGCCGTTATTCGAGCTTTCGTGTATGCCTCTAGAAACGCAGATGATGCTACGAAAAATTTGTGAAATCGTTAGGGTTCCGCCTCTCCGGGTAAGCTCGCCAAAGTCAAAACT
The DNA here is from genome assembly GCA_037355745.1 of Pseudo-nitzschia multiseries. Lineage (NCBI taxonomy): Eukaryota > Bacillariophyta > Bacillariophyceae > Bacillariales > Bacillariaceae > Pseudo-nitzschia > Pseudo-nitzschia multiseries. Next base: position 8,718,714 of record CM074791.1, read on the forward strand.
CGATATTGAATGAAATTTATGCTATGCTATGAATTTTGTGCTGAAGAAGTTTCGATTTCAACCACTGCTCAAACGGGATGCAATTTATTACCATTTGGTCGATACGCTCTCATTCACTACGTGATCACGTTTGATTTTTCAGGCTTTGTTGCAGACAAGGACTTTTATCAGGCCTTCTCCCAGATGAAACTTTCTTCCCAATTCTTGGAGTGCGACTACAAAGCCGCCCAGGTTCGCCTGTATTACTACTTATCGTTGATTGCGGGCTCTTCGATCGAGTTGTTGCTCGACAGCATCGAATAAATAAAGCGATAATCTAACAAACCAAGTCTACTACACAGATTTAACGCTCTGACTCTGAATGAAATCATAACGTTTGACTTCTAGCCACTGAGTGTGATCGCGATCTGTGAAGGAATTCATAACGGTTTTTTTGCAGTGGGCAGCAAGGAAGAGGTGCACACAGCATGTTTGGTAAATAATGGAACGACAATGATTACAAGCTGTCGAAAACGAGAAATAGGAGCTGACTTTTATCATTGGCTCTCGTGCCATTTGAAACTTTTTGGAATATACGATGGAGCTGGAAAACTCTCCGAGTACTCAAGCTTTTTCAGAATGATTCGGTTTATCGAGCATGACTGGACTCCCGAGATTCCACTGAATAGAAACTGTAAATTTATGTGTAGTGCTATGGCGTTTGAAAGCAAACCGTTTTCCAGCTACACCACAACCAAGAAATCTCAGGATCCATCAGCGCAAACATGATGAAGAACAGTGACTCAGAATCAGGCTGTAACGCGCCTCGTTTTAGGTTGTTAAAGGTAAAAATCATTGGTGGGTCTTGATCGCTGTTGCCGTCGTAGGCACAAGGACAGGAAGAAACTACTTGCAGAAAACGAGAAGGAAGACACCTGTGTTGAATAGAGGAGTGCCACGGATATATTTCTTCTGTAATCAGTGACAAATTTTCAGTAGCGAGGAACGAGAATAGCTACCTTGACACATCTGCGAGCCATGTGTGAGCGAGAGGGCTCTGCCGGGAAAAATGGATTATGTCCCCGATTTACCTACCAAGGTACACAGGCAGTAGTTCGGGAGCATTTTTAACCTTGACTGTGGGCGCCAAACCGATGTGGCGAGAGCGTTTCTCGAACGTGATCATTTTGCGCTTTTTGAACCGCAAATCATGTGGAGAGCTCTCCTTGATTCCGATTAGTATCAGCTTTCCATTGTTCATTTGACAAAATGTCTCCGCAACATCAAATGTAGCATTAAAGAAGACTTCTCTGTCTGTTAGGGCCGAGAGAGTGTGTAAAATTAGCTCCCATGTCAGATGGGACCTTTGTGTAGCAGACAAAACCGATCACTGGATGCGTAATAATAAAGATTGGTTCCGTTTGCAATGTCCGAAGCCGAAAACACCAATACTTTTAGCATTTTGTTATATGGAAAAATTATTTTACAGCCCCATTATCTGATAACAATTGATGAATCATATTTGAAAACTATCAGCACCGACTTAATAGAGTTTAACGACGAATTTCTTGATATGGCAGATTCCAAATCAGCAAGCTTCGCAGGTTGGAAAATAACAAGCGCGACTGAAACCGATGATCGATCACGTCAATAGCATCAAGACAACATATAAATGAAAGCACTTGCGAAGAAACCTTAGAGACCCTTTCGACTCAATGGCACTAAGTAACGATTGCACTGAGTTGCCGTTGCCATGGTGATAAAAATCGAATATGGGAGGATGAAGACAACAGAAAAAGCTCTGGAGCGAGTGGAGTCGATTGCTATGTAACGAGCCAAATTAAGGACGACCGGTGGGCTTTCAGCAGGAGTTAATGCTGTAAAAACGGAAACTCGAAATACAGGATCAATAAGCACATCCTTGGGAAGAAACTGACGAAATACAAAGTGTTGAAGTTCATTAACATCGTGGTTGGAAGAAATGAGGAACACGAAGGTCTTTGAGTTCAACTTTGTAAAAAAATCATCTTTTTGACGGAAACCAAACAGAAAAGTGTTGGTTGAAAGGGGGCCTAAGAACTTCGATCACAATGTTCTCACAGCTCTTAAGCTCCTAGTCCGAGTTTTCTCCGGCTTGTTGACGGTGCGAGACGATTGAATGAACTGCTTCGCTTCTGGGAGAGCGAGGAAGAAAATTTTGAAATCAGGAACTGCTTTGTTCAATGGTTAAGACAATCAGCGGCTTTAAGGCTAAGTTGCAAAGAGATGTCAGAAAAGACACCAGAAAAAGACACGCAGACTGCATGACGATCGCTTCTATATTGTCGCTTGCTGTCGCATTGTCTACTACTGAGAATCTAAGTACACTATCTGTGGGTGAAATTTTCACCATCGATGCCCTCCCGCCCACTAATCTGCTGCAACGCTTCTCGATTGAGGCGGTTTGACGGAAGTCTCATCCTAGCCGCTTTGCGACAGAAATTAAACGAGAAAAGAAATAAAAGTGATTGAAAATAATAGAACACGTAAACCGCGGTATCGGGAACGACGAGCTAACAGCAGTTCTCGTTGTTATCAGGAGAAATGGACAAACAATTATAACGAAGACGTGCATTAATACTAATGAGAAACAATAGAAAGAAAACGACGAACATGATGTTAAAGATGATAGCAGTAGTGAGACCGATTGCCATGCTAATTGGGATTCTGAAATTCTCACTGGATGCCTATTGTGATACTGAAGTGTTTGGTGGAGGTGAGGCTTAGGCGAGTGCCCATCGTCTAGAAGCAATAGCGCCAATGTTCATCACCATTAATGATTAATATGCAGAATGATAAAAGCATAAATACGGGAAAGGCTTGAACAGGAAGATGGTCACGCAAGCTCAAACATGATTGCACGGTCACGCCGAATCTTGAAGGCTGTAGAAATCTGACATAAACAAAATTTCACCTTTGTAGAACTCAATCTCAAGACCACCACCAACGACACAACAATGTACGCTACATTATTGGAAGGCAGTATATGCTGTATTGAGATTTATGCCCAATAGAAAATATTAAAGTGGCTCATTCGTACTGCTAACTACTGGATGAAACTAAAATTATGGGAGGAGGGTCTTGTTATAAGCTACTTTCTGGCACTTCATGATGTGCACAGTGTCTATGCTCTCGCTTGGTTTCTTGCCTGCGTTCAACAGCTTATGCCCGTTGTTCAACGGCTTATCATTAAATTCAACATCTTTTCTGGTCATTCTGGTCTTGGCAAATCTTTCATGATATACCACATAATCACGCTGCCTATTTAAATATTAAGAAACAAATATCTGGGTCTGGTGCGCCTTTGGTCACGCAACGCTTTGATTTGTTCCAATACACTTGTGTGAGCTCATGCCGCACCATCAGGCTTGGTGCTGCTGTTGCTGTTGCTGTTGTTGTTGTTGCCGGTGTCGGATTAGAACCTCTTTCATGGCTTTGGGGTCCCAGTTCTTCTTTCGCTGTTTGATGGCATCTCGTGCGATTCTATTGTGTGTGGGGATGTCCTCTTCATTGATCGCTAAGGTCATGTTTCAAAATTTTGGAAACTGTGCCCCCTGTAGAGGCTTGGCGAAGTAGTCTGCAACCATTTCGAACGTTGGACAGGATTCCACGCTGCCCTCTCGGGCTTCGATGTATTTGGTGATAAAGATGTAGCCAATTTCTATGTGTAGAATTCCATATTCACTTGGAGTGAATAGTGAATAAAAAATATTCATGTGTTGGGTGCTATTCAATCTATTCACTCTGGAATATTTTTTATGACTTTGGTCTTTTATTACTTTATCATTGGTGGGAATCACTCAGCATCATATCAAACGTAATTCCTGATAGAGGATTGATTGATCGTAGAGGGAAGCACCTTGGGTAGCAAGCAGGGAAAGGAAAAGCAAGTCGCAAAGAAGAACGACTTGGAAGGGAGTGAAGGGGAAATGAAGATGGCAAGGGAAGCGCAAAGTCACCAGGTCTGGATCTGTAAGGTCAAGAAGAAAGAAGCAAAGGCCCATCCCTCAAGGTCTATTCAGCCATGCATGCATCAGGACAGCCTCCTGAGGGTACGGCTGCGCGGGCTGAAGAGGTACTGCAAAGTGTTTTCTGGCAAGCTGGATGGTTGCAAGCCATTGCCTCTTTGCAGTAAGTGTGTAACCTTGAAGGACTTGGAGTGGGGTTTAGGGAAGGAAGTGAGATTGGGGCAGAGCACCAGCAGACCCAATGGCCAATTCAGAGAAAATGGAAGTCCACCAAATCTCAAGTCCAAACCCCATCACAATAGATGACAGCTATGTCAAGAAACTTGTTCCACCAGATCCACTTGCAGCTGCTTCCTATTTTCAGGAGGGTGAACGAGCCCAACTTGATACTGGCACCAAAGTTTCTTGTACAAACGTTTCTACATGTTCTCCACAACTAGAAGCTGTACACAAAGCTGAGAAAATGTCCAGTCAGATAGACAGCAGCAATAGGAGGAAAAGCATCCAGCTGCATCCCAGAAGGTTCAGGCTTCGTCCACATACCAGCTCCCAACCACACAGGATATATCAGAATTTTCTTCTACTATTCTCCCTTGCTTGTGCTACGGCCCTACTCAGTGAAAATGACCTGTATGGCACCTCATCACGCATAAAAGAACAGTTTAGGGCCCAGTCTATCCACAAGTCATTCACTGACACCAATCGCTCCTCCAAGCAAAAAAATGGTGACCTCACTATGATTTGTCATCACAAACATAGCGCTGCCCGAAGAATCATCCTACATGGAGCTATCATTGATGGTCAGTGCTACACTCATCCATTGCTAATCCCTGACATCGACCTGGAATCCCCATATGCATACTGTGCTAACTCCTCAGCATATGCCCTAGCAACTGACACACAGTTCAGACAAGTTTGTGAACTAGCTTCCAAAGAAGCTATCAGCAACTACAGGTATGACACGTACATGGGGCAAAGTAGATTTGAATGACAAGCCCTGGTTCGATGCGAAACTGTTTTTCACCAAAATTGCTAATAAGGAAATCCCCATTAATGCAATAAAGACCAAGACCTTCAAACGGCTCTGGCACCAGAGGTTAGGGCACCCTTGTGACAAGTTTCTCTACAATGCTCACAAACACATCATCGGTGTACCAAAATTCAAGTGCCAAAGAACAAGCATCCTTGATCAGTGTCCTACTTGTATTCAATGCAAACAAACTAAAACTCCTGCAGGCTCTCACTCAACAAGGAAAGCGACTCAACCATTCCAAGGCCTGTCCATTGATTTTGCCTTCTCTGGTGCAAAATCCTCCAACACCAAACACAAAATTGACTATGAAGGAATCCATGGTGAAACAGCTTGGACTCTCGTCACTGATCATTTCACAGGTATGAAATATGGTGATACCAGGATCTCCAAAGCTGCCCCATTACATTGGTTGGAACATTTCTTCTCCCAGTACAATCCATCCTGCAACAACAAATATGTGATTGTTGACCAAGGAGGTGAGCTATTTCACAACCCTGACATCCAAAACCTCTTTTCTGCATTTGGATATGCAATTTTCCACAAGGCTGGAAACCACAAATTACCCCTTGATGAAGATTCCCTTCCAGCTGATACCATTGAACTCTTAATCAAGGCTATCAACTCCAAGGAAGCCACACCAGAAGAACAAGCACTGGGTCATTTCACCAGAAGGAACCTCAAACCATTATCTACATGACATGAATGGGAAGCTGGTGAGCGCAAACAGCTTGATCAGTTCGAAGACTTGGAAATGTTTGGAACTCCAATTCCATATCCCAAAGATCCAAATGCTATCATTGTCAGACCCCATTGGTAGTACTCTGTTAAATGGAATGGTGTGAGAAGAGCCAGATAGTGTTGCAATGGAAGCAAGTATGCTGCTCCAACTCTCCATGCAATTGCCATGTCATATTCCTCTTGTGTGGAACATCCCATCCAAAGATTATTCTTTGCCATTGTATCATCTCTCAACCTCAAAGTCTGTGGGGATGATGCAGCTGATGCGTACGCACACAGTCCGGGCCCCAACATCCCTACTTATATGGCTATAGTCAATGCCTACACAGAATGGTACAAACACAAACATGGCAAAGATATCGACCAAAGGATGGTACTCCCAGTCCTACAAGCACTCCAAGGTCATCCAGAATCTGGAAGATTATGGGAGACCCATATCAACAAGATTCTCAGGTGCCCTGAACTTCAAAACCACCCCGCATGACAGGACTATCTATACGGCTGTATTTGAAGGTGAAACAGTCTATATGCTAAGGCAAGTTGATGACTTTGCACTAGTATGCACTGCAGAATCAGTATCTGACAAGATCGATGACATCATTGCTGAGAAGCTGAAGCTACCTAAAGAAGACACTGCTCCATTCACCAAATTAGGGTTACTTGAAGATTTCAATGGAATTGATGTCAAGCAAGCTGACTACATTGAACTGTCCTGTGCAAATTACATTGACGGGATCATGCAATCTCATGGTTGGGAAACAGATGCTAAAATGAAACCACATTCCAAACCATCAGCCCCTCTGTCAACTGAAGTGTTAAACCAGTTACAACCCCAAACCGATGGACCCGGTTTCTCCTACAGAACCCTCCTGGGTGAAATGATGTTTGCATATGTTAGCTGCAGGCCAGATATCAGGTATGCAGTAACACTGATGTCAAAATACAGCTCCAACCCCACTGTCTTCCATTATTCCAGCCTGAACAACATAGCCTGGTACTTAAGAACAACCAGATCTTGGGGTATACGATTCTACAGACCAACCTCTGAACCATCTCTACCTGATGGGCTGCCATATGAAATTCCAACCCAGGATGCATCACTCCCAAAGTATCCTGAAGATATCAAACAAAGCAAGCTAATGTGCTTTGTTGATGCAGCATATAGGAATGACCCAAAACATCGCAGATCCACCACAGGATATGTATTCACATATGCAGATGGGGCTATTGTTTATAGATCCAAGGCACAGTCACTCACAGTGCAAAGTTCTACAGAAGCTGAGTTCATTGCTGCAGTCACCGCAGCTAAAACAGCGAGATATCTCAGATCTATACTCAAAGAGCTAGGGTTTACTCAAGTAGGACCAACTCCCATCTATGAAGACAATGCATCAGCAATTGAAATCATCAAGAATGCTCAAAAGCCTACTGAAAGAACCAGACATATTGAAATCAGGTTCTTTGCAATCCAGACATGGAAAGAAAATGGTGAAATCAAGATGATTCATATTGTAACACACTAGGGGTAGAATTTGAGTAGGAGTGATAATTATGAATGGATTAATACTTTACAAAAATTGATGGAAACTTAACAGATAAAATAATGAGCGATCGGGCCGTGCTGGCTTCGATCGTGCCCTGCTGGCTTTGATAGTGCCCTGCTAGCTTCGATCGCTCGTGGATATTCATATAGTGTTGTGATATGAATCGTGCGCCTGCCGGGTATCGGTATACCATTATATACAGATAATGGCTCGCTTCTTAATGATTCTTAGAGTGGTCCCAAGTCTCATTAGTTCGATCGCACGTATCCTTCGAATGGTATCTTAGATAGTACGACTTGTACGGTAGATTGCAGTATGTACTCGTAGTAGGTACTAAGGTACTCTACCTTGGTAGGTACGACCGCAGTACGTTACAGAGTCCCCCAATGAGTGACTTGAGGATCGCTGTTTCATTACTAGACTTCTTCCATGTCTAGATCATTGTTTGCCGGTTCAGCTTGTGCTGGATCATCGTTTGCTGGGTGTTCTTTGTATGGGGTCAGCTTCCGAATGTTGACTGTTTCCGTGACATTTGGAGACAGCCTCAGCTTCACTGTACCATTGGTATGTACTTGCACAATTTGATATGGGCCTTTCTTCTGAGGTTGTAATTTGTCTGGATCTGGTTCTTTCATCCATACCTTATCATCAACCTTGAAAACATGCTTGATACGCTTGGCATTCTGTCGTAGGAGATTCATGTTGATGCCCTGTTGTCGAATTTGTTGTAGCGCAATGAGATTGGATGTGAGTGGTATGTCCAATAGCATGTCCCTGTTGAACACCAGGGCTCCTGGAGATGAGCCCATAGATGCGTTGATTGCGCATCTGGTGGCGTGCATGCAAGTAGCTAATGCATTGTCCATGAGCTGTGTGGCCTGTGTGTTGGTTTGAGGCGGATTTACATGTACCAATATGCGCAGGGTGTCTGCAATGGTATGGTGGGCTCTTTCGCAAACAGCATTGCTCTGAGGATTTTTTACTGTGGTAGCCACACCTTCAATTCCATAGGCTGCCAGTGTATTTTGGAATTCATGGCCTAGGAACTCTCCACCATTGTCATAGACACACTTGACTGGTCTTGGATATCTGGATAACCAGCAGTTGGTGAATTGGTTGGAGACATGTTGACTTGACTTGTCTCTGATGCGAATGATTTCCAGCAGGTTGGTGACCGGGTCGATGCAAGTGAGAGCCTTGAAGTTGTAGGCTTTTCCTTGGGCTGTTACCTTCCATGGTCCAATCAGATCCACATGCACTTCACTGAATGGTGCCAATGGCGCTTGTTTGGGCGCCAGCAACCCGTAACTAGCATTTCTGCTCTTGTACTTGATGCAATCATCCGGGCATACGTAATCTTGGCATAGCTTGGTAAGACGTTCCACGTGGAACCTGGAGGCTATTGTTTGGTTGAGCCTGGTGGATCCACAGTGCCCTAATAGTAGATGGTACCACTTGAGTAGTTGTGGAGCCAGGGAGGTTGGAATGTAGATTTTCCATTCTTCTCTGGTTTCTGCTTTGGAGTAGCATGCAATTTCCTGATTACCAAGTTGTTGTTTGAAGAAGGTTGGTAATTGTAGCTTGGCTGGTAGCGTCTCATCGTTTTGTTGATGTTGAGCGATATTGGTGTAATTCACTGGGCATTCCATCTCCTGGAGTGTTGGCAGGTTGACCAGACACTCATTGTTCAGTAGACATGAATATAATTCATCGTCTGCGTCATGGCATAGGTTTGGGAATACTTCTGGGAATTCTTGTAGAAAAAGCTCTTCATCTGCTTGTTCAGGGACGTCTAACTTGAGAAAATCGATTAACGTTCCTTTGCCTTGCTTCTGTTTCTCCCCCACTGTAGGTGGATCCATCCTGGGTAATCTTGAGAATGCATCCGCGAGCACATTCTTGGGTCCTTCGACATAATTCCACTTGAGGTTGTATTCTTGGAGAAAGAGATTCCATCGGAGCACTCGCTGTGGAGAGAGGGTTTTGAAGGTGAGATTCTTGTGGTCTGTGTAAATGTTGAGTTCACAGCCTAGTAGTAGTTTCCTGTATTCCTTGCAACACAAGACTATTGCAAGTAGTTCCTTTTCTGTCGTAGTATAATTCTTCTGAGCTGCATTCAGCTTCTTGGACCAATAAGCAATTGGTTTTCCCTTCTGTAGGATTGCTGCGCCAAGTTGTAGATCTGATGCATCTGTGTAGATATCAAATGGGAGATTCAAATCTGGGTATGTGTTCAGCGCGTCGCTTGCTATCATGGCTTTCATTTCTTCAAAAGCTTTTTCCTGAGCCAGCCCCCATGTGAAGGCCGACTTTGTTGTTGTTTTAGGCTGCCCATTGGCAGTCTTCTTTGGGGTTCCCGTGAGTTCAAACAAAGGAGAGAGGACATGTGATCTTCTCGGCCACATATCCCGGTAGTAACCAACAGCACCTAGAAAGGACTTGACTTGGGTGATTGTTTTGGGTCTGTCCATTCTCAGAATAGCTTCAATTTTCTTCTTCCAAGGTTTCACGGCTTCTGGAGTCATCCAAAATCCGAGGAAGTCAGTTTCCTGTACAGCCCAGTCACATTTGAGGGGGTTGCACTTGAGACCATTTTCATTCAGTCGTTGCAGAATTGTGTCCACTGTTTGCATGTGGTGGTTGAAGGTGTCATTTGTCCAGATTCCAATGTCATCAATATAGACGGTGCAATCGGTACCTTGCAAAATGTCCTCCATCAGTTGCTGCGCGACATCCGGAGAGATTTTCACGCCCATTGGCAGTCTTTGGTATTCATAGCAACCATATGGTGTGACAATCGTGCATAGTTTCTTGCTTGGTTCATCCAATTCAAAACAGTAGTATTGCATGGACAAGTCAATTTTGGTGAAATGGGTGTATTTGCCGCGTCGATGCATGATGTCCTGAATTCTTGGTATTGGATATGGTCTTCTGACTAGCAGTTCATTGAGTTCTCGAAAATCTGACACCCAGCGGACTCTGTTATCCTTCTTTGGAATGATAAAAGTAGGAAATGCCCATTCAGCTGGGCCATCACATCTTTTGAGGACTCCATCATCTACCAGATTTTGGAGCTCCCTTTTGAATAGTTCTTCTCTTTTGTATGCGACTGCATATGGCTTCTTGTGGACTGGCTTGGCATCGGGCTTCAGTTTGAGTGAGATTTTCTTGTGTGGATATTTGCCTAGTTTGCCGTTGAAGACGTTTGGATATTTGGATAGAACAGTCTGGAATTGTTGTTTTTCTAACGCTGTCATATGCGCTTGCTGTTCTGCAACTGATGTTGGATTCGTAGCTTCATAGGCTCTGTCAAGGATGACGGGCGACGAGGATACTGCATCATTCACAAATAGCTCAGAATCAATGGATTCTTCCAGTAATGCTTGAAAATATGCTTCTTGCAGATCTGGAGTAATATCAAAGCTGGCTGTTTCGCGCATTGGAATTTGTCGGTTGTTCCATTGAATCATGCTGGATTCAAATAACAAGTTGATATGGGTGCTGCATAGAAAGTCTCGACCAAAGATAATATCATATCTGCATGATTTGGATTCAAATAATCTGGCCTCACAACGCTCGATTGTTGTGTTCCCAAATTCTTGTAGCTTGAGATTCTTCATTACGACAAACAACAAGGTGTCGAATGATCCATTGGCTGTGGTCGTGATGGTTCTTGTTTTGGATTGAATTGGTAGAACTCCAAAGGGAAGTGCCCTTTTGTTGATGAGGGTTGTTGTGCTGCCGCTGTCGAGTAGGGCAAGCATTGTTTTTGTTGTTTTTACAGGAATGCCTTGAATGTATTGGATGGTTGTTAAAACAATAGGAGCCACATCGCTCTTCTTTGTTTTCGTAGGTACGGGATATTCCGTATTTGGTTGTAGGGTTGTGCTTTTTGCTAGACGAGAAGTCCAGCTTGTTGTCAACGATCGTGTTGATGTTGCTGCCCCATTTATTTGGTCGTTTGTACCCGTAACCGCGTTGCGATTATTGTTGATCGCCCCATTATTTCGGTCGTTCGTACCCGTGCCAATAGAATCGTCATTCATTTTGGCTGTATTTTTGGCTTCTGTACCCTTATTTTTCTTTTTACCGACGCGTTCATCCTGTTCAAACTGGACTCGTCGTGAGCTTTTGTCAACATCAGATATATGTTCTGTAGGTTTCTCCCCTTCTGTGGAGAGAGTTCCTCCTGCGAGCCCAATTGGCTGTGCCAAATTGGCATCCAGGTCCTGTGGAGCTGGAGGCAGGGTGACTGCTCTTGTTTGGCCTCAAGGAAGCCAAATTTGCTCACCGCTCTGTACGCTGTGTTCTGCTTTGCCGCCATGTTGTTGGAGGAAAGCTTCCTTTGCGCGCTGCATGTGTGCTTGGAATGATTCATTGCTGGCTGTGGTAGTTTTTCCGGCTGAGTCATTATTGTTTTTCTTGTTGTCGGCCCGCTGCTTTTTCTTCTGTTTGGAGTACCTGTTCTTGGGGCATTCGGACCAATCATGGTGGTGTCCGGGAATGCGACAGGGGTTAGAAGATTTTTGTCCGTGGGTTTTGTTGTTGGTTTTGCGTTTGGATTGGTTGTTGGCATTGTTTCCAGGACGTCTCCCTTGTTTTTTGCCTCCTCCATTCCTTAGCTTGGACTCGCGTTCTCGACTGGACATATATTCCACAATTTTCTGGATGGATGTTTCTGCAGTGATGCCACCATGAATTTGGCCATATTGCTCAACCCACAGGTTGGGGAAGGTGTGGAGCAGTATCGTTGTTTTGTTGATTTTGTTGAGATTTTGGCCATGACCTTGCAGCTTTTCGGAGTATCGAATGAGCCGGTTGATGCGCAATGCATGATCCTTGGAGGTGGTATCATGTGGTTTCTTGCATGCCTCACTGCGAATGTAGGTTTGCATGATGTCTTTTGCATCCCCTGCATCGCAGTAGTGTTCTTGAATGTAGTCCTTGATTGCTTCTTCATATCCTTCAATGTTTGCTGGATAATTGATGTCGTTATTGTCGTCGCGGGTTGTCTCCTGCCATTTGCGCTGTGCTTCAGGGCATAGAATCTTGGTGAATGATTCATAGTATCGGTCTTCCGCGAGTGGCAGGGTGCTTGCCGCGATGAGAAAGGCTTCCTCACAGTACAATAATTCTTCCAGGCCCCCGTCTTCTGAAAAGATGGGCACCTTCCATTCCTGTGAATTCCCATCGGCATCATAGACTTTCAAAGTGGCAAGTTTGTTCTTAGTCCGGTCAAAGCTAGAATAATAGGTGATCGGTGGTTCTCGATGCAATCCGGTCGACATGTTGATACTTGCCTGATTTGATATTAAGATTGTTTTGATTGTTTCCAATGATTTCGATTGTTTCCGATTGTTGGAGCCAGGAATTTTTGTTTTGTTTTACTGATTAACAATGTCGACTGGGCGAGAGGAGACCACTTTTGTTTACTTATGTGTCAAAAGTTCGTTCGAAAGCAAAAGATTTGTCTTAATTAGCGAGTGGAAAAACCGTTGTTGTTCAAAAATTCGTTACCGTTTTCGGTAGGTTAGTTGATATCAAAGAAAGAGCCGTTGTTCGAAAATTCGTTCTTTGAAAAACTGTTATTCTACAGTAGCTGTAAGAGTAATTACTGTGTAACACACTAGGGGTAGAATTTGAGTAGGAGTGATAATTATGAATGGATTAATACTTTACGAAAATTGATGGAAACTTAACAGATAAAATAATGAGCGATCGGGCCGTGCTGGCTTCGATCGTGCCCTGCTGGCTTCGATAGTGCCCTGCTAGCTTCGATCGCTCGTGGATATTCATATAGTGTTGTGATATGAATCGTGCGCCTGCCGGGTATCGGTATACCATTATATACAGATAATGGCTCGCTTCTTAATGATTCTTAGAGTGGTCCCAAGTCTCATTAGTTCGATCGCACGTATCCTTCGAATGGTATCTTAGATAGTACGACTTGTACGGTAGATTGCAGTATGTACTCGTAGTAGGTACTAAGGTACGCTACCTTGGTAGGTACGACCGCAGTACGTTACACATATTCCAGGAGTTATTAACCCTGCTTATGATCTAACCAAACCATTGGGATGGTTCTTACATGCCCGACACACAAGATACATCATGGGACACTACCCAGGTTAAATCAACGTGGCAAGATGCGAACAAAATCAAATCGTAAAAACGATACACTGACTGTAATCCAACAACTAATCCAGCATCGATCCTATGTTGGATCAAGGGGTGTGTTGTCGGCGAAAAATACGGTCGAAAACAACAGCAACATAAACGCCGTAGGAACGCTACGGTAAACGAAAACAACGCGAAGAGTTGTTAACACAAGGAAGAAGAGGTACAAAAGACTCGATGACGATCCTAGAATCAAACGCACCATCACTACTCGAAATCCTTAAGTGGTAAGACCGATTCCACTTAAGACTACAAACAAAAATTTTAAACGGTTCGAAACAAGACATCTTCAAAGACCAGACCGATAAGTAAACACTTGGAACCCTTCTATGTGCATTCGAATGAATACACTTCTTAACATCCCGTGAGGAAACTACTTATTGCGATCATGAAAATCAATACCGATTCCAAATGGGCCTCATTTATTCCATATATTCCGATCAAGCATAAGGCCCATAAAATGAAATACTTAACCACGTAAAAGACCGACACCATCGAATGACCGATACACCAGTAAGACCAACACGACACTAACACAGCGACAGCAGCAACAGTATCGGTACGATGAAGACCATAGTACCCGGAGTAAATAACCGGGGAAGATCTCTACCATGAAAATACAGGGAGCCCCAATACAGTGCAAAATACACAGTAAAAATAAGAGCATCTCGATGCGCTCACTTCTCTTTAAATTGAATATCCTATACCTTTCGGTCGATTTTTAGAGTGACAACATTGTTGTCGTCAAAGTTGCTAAACTGAACCACTCATTCCACATACGTGAAACCGGCTTATGGTTACGGAACAACCTTCTTGTTGGAGTATTTGGCGCGTTAGTTGTTGCTTGTGTTGGTGTTGGTGTTGGTGTTGTTGGTGTTGTTGGTGTTGGTGTTGGTGTTGGTGTTGGTGTTGTTGGTGTTGTTGGTGTTGTTGGTGTTGTTGGTGTTGTTGGTGTTGTTGGTGTTGTTGGTGTTGGCATTGGCATTGGCATTGGCATTGGCAGTTGAAATGAATGCATGTACTGCAGGAAGTGGTGAGCTTGGGTGTTGACAACACCTTGTTCTTGTCTGAAGCCAGTAACTAAAGCCTTTATCCTCCCAATGTCCTTTGAATCATTATGGACTTCCAAATGAATGTTGTGAAGCCAGTGTCAAACCCCCAGAAGGGCAACATCCATACTCCTTTTGATTGAGGTAGTAGCAGCTCCCATTCCTGTTTTGGCAATGACCTTGTCAATGCGTGTTGCTTAATAAGTCTTGAACAGTTGGGTTTTGAAGCCAGGCAAGGAGAAGAGCCAGTTTTTCCTTGGTGGAGCAAGATGATGGCGTCCTACAGTACTACGGATTGTAAATTGAGGAGGAGCTCAAAGAAAAGCTTGAGCAGTGGGCTTTTGGTCACCAATGTTGACTTTGTTTATTGCCTTGTCAAGGAAGAGGAACACTTGACGCCAAAGCTCTGGAGGTGGATCAATAGTACTTCTTGCCAAGAAGAACCCCCTCTATCTTGGGAGTGCCCAGCCAATGCCCGTATAGTCTTCAAAGGGAGTTTGGAAGAATATTGGTCCTCTCTGACATCAGCATTCCAATTGCCAATTATTTTGACGTATTGTGAATTGACCTCTTGTACTACCTCACATGCAACTGCACCGGTTCATCCTAAGTGAACAAAATGCTTTGAAGTGATACCCAAGGCGTTGTATGCTTGTTTCATTGTGGTTGTATAGGCTTGATTAATGATCAGCCATTGATAATTCCCCAAGTTATTACAATTGGTGAGTGATTGCACATTGAACCATGACGTGTTGTACGCAAAGTCGTATTGAGCAAGTTCAGCTGTCGAATGGAATTGTGCCATCAAATAGAAGCCCAACGCACCAACGGGGACACATGTTAACATTTCTGTGTCTCATAACCTGGCCATACAAAGTTTTCTGACCATTTGTTTTCCCTTTCATTATTTGCATGATAAAGATCCGGCAGGTGTGTGTCCCTTTGTTGTATTTGATAAGGTTGCACAGATTGAACAGCTTGCATTTGACTAAGTGTTTGCTGCGCAGAACACCTCCATGTGTCACAAGGAAACAGAATCTGTCTCTCAAGGTTGTCACTTGATAATTTGGGTTTTTACCAATTCTTAGAGAACAAGAAATCCTCGATCCTCTCAATGTTTTGCACATTCATGTATGGTGACAGTGCATGATCTATCTTCTCATTGAATCTCCTCGTTTTGATCTTTTTCTTTCAGACTTAAACCACTTGGAGCATTCAGGAAACTCTTTCAGATTGGATGTGTTCCTTAGTAAGATTGTTGGACAATTTTGCAACCCGCAACTTTGTCCGACGTTCCGAATTTCCCGTACTTAAAACACGTAGACTTCTACACAGAATTCCTTATACTCTGTTTCCCCCTCTATCCCTTATCAATCCAGATACCAGGCCCCACACCTACCATCTGCAACTTGCTCCTTCTGTTGTTGCTATTGGTTTGGTTGTTCGCCTGCTGCTTCCTTCGGTTGCTTCGGCTGTTCTTCCCTCGCCAACGTTTGGGCTTCCCTTACGACACCCAATTTTCTACACTGTCTCTAGTACAGTTTCTACATAGCCAGAGACTCAGTTTCGCTCCGACATTTAATTTTCTACACTGTCTCCAGTACAGTTTCTACGTAGCAGCAAACAAGCGTCCCCCTATCCGAACTCTCCGTTGATTCCCATTGCATCTCTTCCATCGACGCCACCAACGCCAGCAATATTGCCAACACGCCATCTTCCTTTATTCCCAGAGATTTCACCTGCACCTACCTCGCATCGACCGTACCCTCCTCCCTCCACTCCATCGCTCAGCCGCTCCTTTGATCGACTCCCCCGAGCCTCCGTCTGCAGCCCCATTGTGTCGATCGGCCTCCTCCCGCTGTTTCATTACTTGCCTCAACGCTACACCATCCTCCCCCCCGTCACTCCACCTGCAGCCCCATTGCGTCGATCGGCCTCCTCCCGCAGTTTCATCGCTTGCCTCGACGCTACATCATCGATTGCATTCCTTCTGCTCCATTTCCCCACTACACGCTTAGCCGCTTTTGTTGTGTCTCCAACAACAGCATCTGTCCCCCCCGCTGCTCAACCCGGCTCCGGTCTTCCCGCGCTCAACCTTCCGCTCGATCGCTCTCCTCTTAAACAACTTCTCCGATTCGTCTTCTTCCTATGCCTACCCCCACTTCTCCTCCTGTGGGCCGCTCTTCCGCTTCTACTGCAGGCCACTCTTCTGCTTCCCCCAAGAAGAGACTCCAAGCTACCCCCTCCCTGTCTTCTTCGTCTGCTTGCTCCTCCAGCTCTCGTTACCCCAAGCGCGCCCATCTGAAGAAGTCCTCCCCCCCTACTCCCGCTCCTACCCGAGCTACTCCTTCTCCTTCCTCTCTCCGCCCCCGGAACGATGCATCTCTATCTGCCTCCTCTTCCTCGGCCAGCCAGTCCTCTGATACCTCCATGTCTGTCTCTTCCTCTGATTCATCTGTGGCCTCCTCTACTCGGTCTGCTAAGAAGCCGGCTCCTCATCGGGACTCTAAACAGCCCGCCCTTAAGTCTCCTCCCCTTCAGCCTCCCGCTCTCAAGCAGCTTGTCCTTACTCCCTCAGCTCTTCAGCAGCCAGCACCATCTGCCCCTCTTCCCACCCCTGCCCCAGCTCTTAAGCAGTCTCTCCTCCACCAGTCCCCCTCTCTGACTTCCTCCCCTCGCTTGGATCGTCAAGCACTTCGTAAACAGACTCTGACCGCTGCCAACCAGGCCCACTCTGCTTCCTTCCTTTGGCGTTTTTATGGTGATGGCCGTTTCCCTACCCCATCTTCCATCCAACATCTCCGGAAGTCTCCAGCGCAGACTCGGGTTTGGAATGCCTCTCCCAGTCCTACCCACTTCTTCAGCAAGAAGGATGGCCGTGACAAGAAATCCATTCATGATGTGTGCCGCCTCTCAGTTGCCCTGGTGTATGCCTTGGTCAATCCTGATGATTCTGATTGGAGGTCCGCTACCGTGGAGTCTCTGGTTTCCCTGGCTTCGGCTTGCTTCCAAGGCTCTGCTGAGTGGACCAAATCCCCTCCCGGCCAAGCCCTCCGGAAATGTCTCATTGGTCTTGCTAAGATGTCTCCCGAATGCTTGGACGACCTGTACTGTGAAGGCAACCTTATGCCTAGCACTGAAGGGCAGGTTTGGCTGTCTGCCAACCGGGTACTTGGCTCTCACTGGTTCTTCAAGACTAAGCCTCCTGCTCCTGCTCCTTCAGCTGCCTCCGCCTCTTCCACCCAGGTGTCAGGCTCTCGGTCTGTCTCCTTTTTTCCTTCTGCTGGTGCTGCTTCAGTTATTTCTTCTTCTGTCGGTCACTTTCTTCAATGGTGTGGGGTCTGCTCCAGTGATTCCAGGGCTCCAGTTGATGTCACTGAAGGTACCAAGTGCTCCTACAGCTCCTACTTCACTCTGTCTCTCCCCTGGCTGATGTCACCTCGCCCTAGTGACTTGTACGACAAAATGCTGGAGTCCCTGACTGATGCACTCAGCTTGCTCTGGTCTGTAGACTGGAAGCTGGTCCTCTATGTTTTTCCTTCCCGCGCCAGCATCAACCCCAAGGCTAAGCCGGTCCCCAAGCTCTGGTCTACCCTGCCTGACCGGCGCACTCTTGAGCTTTATGTTGCTTCCCTCTGGCTCCGGGTGAGAGCTGCACCCCACCTTCGGTTCTACATTGGACACAGTGTCCCCGTGGATACTCTGCTGTCTGACACTCTCCTTCAGCGACTCCAGGACCGTGAAATGGACTTTAAGTACGATCATATTCAAGCCTCTACTACTGTCACCTGTGGTTTCCTGCTAGGGCCCTATATGCAGAGTTTTGATCTTAATCATTACAATGCACTGCTCCAGACCCATCCTCAGTTTCAAGCCTTCCCTATTGCTGTCATCCGGAAGAACATTCGGCTAGACAATTCCAGAACCCCCGCTCCCTCTCCTGTCCCAGCTGCACATATCTTGTGTGATTCTACTAAGCGTTCTCAGACTGTCAAGCTTTTGAAGGGCCAGTTCAATCGCTGCTCTGTGTCTGATATAGCCTCCCTTCCTGATGGTAAATTCTACAAGCTTATTGAGACTGCTACCAATCCCTCTGACCGCTGCCTTCCCCCTTCCAAGCTGAAGACCCTTCGTCAAGCCAAGCACCGTCAAGCCAAGTTCATCAAGACCCATGAAACTGCTTCTGTTCTAGGTGTTGTTGACTTGGATCTTCCTGTAGATTTGGGTCAGGGACTGGGTGCTACCACCTTGCGCCGTGTTCTTTTGGGAATCCGTACTAGGGACAACTGGTCATGGCCATTGTTTCTCTCTGTTGACACCAGCTCCTACCGTGGTGAAATCCCGGCCCTGTACAATACTACTACCTCGGCTGAAGCTCAAACCATGCTGTCATTTCTCCCCATCTTCCTGGAGGCCCGGTATGAATCCTGTGTTTGCCAATGGTTTTCTACGGAGTGTCTCACTGAGCTGGAGGATTTTCATTCAGATCCCACTGAAGGACAGGTTGTTGAAAATGTCCCTGCGCCGGACCAGGAGCCGGAGGATGCTCTTCCCTTCTTTGGTAGTGCTGACGTCTGTGATTGGGAACTTGTGGATGATGATCTGTCCATTGACTCCCCTTCCAATGCTGTTACTTTTGACCTGGATATGCACTTCTCTTTTCAGATTCGTAAGAACAGCGGTGGGTGTGGTTTTGATGATGGCCAGTCCATGTCTACTCTTGCTACCGGTACTTCCAACATCACTTCTGTTCTGGGTGCCCCTCCGACTGCTGCTCCTCTCGATGGCACTGCCATGGCTGAAAGTTTGTCTCCTGCTGCCAAGCGCCCCACCACCCTCCACTCTCCTCTCCGCTCTGGTTTTACCTCCATAGCTTTTTCTCCCGGCACCGATGCTAGTATCAGCAAGCTGAGCCATACCAATGCCTCCACTAGCTCTGCTCCGGCTTCTCTCCTCTCCGTGCGACAGACACGGTATGCCTCTGATCATGGTTAGGAACCCTTGCTTCTGGCCCGGTGGAATGCCTTCTTCTCCAAATTCCACCTCTGCATCCCTCAGTCACCCTTCCTCTTCTTCCGCTCCTCCTGTTTCCCGACTTGTCCCCCCCACCGTGTTTCTCCTAGCCCTGCACCAGTTGTTTCTTCAGGTGCTCTCCCCCTCCATGCCTTTGGAGTGCTTCCCAGTACTTCACCCAGGGTTGTATCCGCTGTTACACCCAGCACAGCTCCACCTTGGGATCCCACCATTTCCCCCTGATCTGCACCCAGTGTTTCTCCTAGCACTGCACCAGGCGTCACTCCAAGTACTTCCTCCAGCAATGCATTTGGTTTGCCCTCCAGTATTTCACCCAGGACTGCACTCAGTGCTACGCTTCGTGCTGCAGCAACTGGTGACCCTAGTGTTTCACCCTGATCTGCACACCGTGTTTCTCCGCGCACTGCACCAGGCGTCCCTCGAAGTGCTTCCCCCAGCAATGCATTTCGTTTGCCCTCCAGTGCTTCACCCAGGGTTGCCTCCAGTGTCTCCCCTAGTGCTGCATCACCTGGTGCCCCCAGTGTTTCACCCTGATCTGCACCCAGTGTTTCTCCTAGCCCTGCACCAGGCGCCCCTCCAAGTGCTTCCTCAAGCCCTGCATTTGATTTGCCCTACAGTGCTTCACCCAGGACTGCACCCAGTGTTGCGCTTAGTGCTGCATCACCAGGTGATCCCAGTGTTTCACCCTGATCTGCACACAGTGTTTCTCCTAGTACTGCACCAGGCGTCATTCCAAGTTCTTCCCCCAGCAATGCATTCGGCCTGCTTCGCAGTGCTTCACCCAAGGTTGCCTCAAGTGTTACACCCAGCGCGGCTCCAACTTGGGATGCACCAGGCGTCACTCCAAGTGTTTCCCCCAGCAATGCATTTATCTTGCCTTCCCGTGCTTCACCCAGGGTTGACTCCAGTGTTCCACCTAGTGCTACATCAGCTGGTGCCCCCAGTGTTTCACCCTGATCTGCACCCAGTGTTTCTTCTAGCACTGCACCAGGCGTCCCTCCAAGTGCTTCCTTTAGCAATGCATTCGGCCTGCTTCCCAGTGCTTCACCCAAGGTTGCCTCTAGTGTTACACCCAGCGCGGCTCCAACTTGGGATGCACCAGGCCTCACTCCAAGTGATTTCTCCAGCAATGCATTTAGCTTGCCTTCCCGTGCTTCCCCCAGGGTGGCCTCCAGTGTTCCACCTAGTGCTGCATCAACTGGTGCCCCCAGTGTTTCACCCTGATCTGCACCCAGTGTTTCTCCTAGCACTGCACCAGGCGTCACTCCAAGTGCTTCCTCCAGCAATGCATTTGGCTTGCCCTACAGTGCTTCACCCAGGACTGCACTCAGTGCTGCGCTTTGTGCTGCATCACCAGGTGATCCCAGTGTTTCACCCTGATCTGCACACATTGTCTCTCCTAGTACGGCACCAGGCGTCATTCCAAGTTCTTCCCCCAGCAATGCATTTGGCTTGCTTCCCAGTGCTTCACCCAAGGTTGCCTCAAGTGTTACACCCAGCATGGCTCCAACTTGGGATGCACCAGGCACCAGTCCAAGTGATTCTCCCTGCAATGCATTTAGCTTGCCTTCCCGTGCTTCACCCAGGGTTGACTCCAGTGTTCCACCTAGTGCTGCATCAACTGGTGCCCCCAGTGTCTCACCCTGCTCTGCACACCATGTGTCTCCGCGCACTGCACCAGGCGTCCCTCCAAGTGCTTCCCCCAGCAATGCATTCGGCCTGCTTCCCAGTGCTTCACCCAAGGTTGCCTCTAGTGTTACACCCAGCGCGGCTCCAACTTGGGATGTACCAGGCCTCACTCCAAGTGATTCCTCCAGCAATGCATTTAGCTCGCTTTCCCTGTGCTTCCCCCAGGGTGGCCTCCAGTGTTCCACCTAGTGCTGCATCAACTGGTGCCCCCAGTGTTTCACCCTGATCTGCACCCAGTGTTTCTCCTAGCACTGCACCAGGCGTCACTCCAAGTGCTTCCTCCAGCAATGCATTTGGCTTGCCCTACAGTGCTTCACCCAGGACTGCACTCAGTGCTGCGCTTCGTGCTGCATCACCAGGTGATCCCAGTGTTTCACCCTGATCTGCACACAGTGTTTCTCCTAGTACTGCACCAGGCGTCATTCCAAGTTCTTCCCCCAGCAATGCATTCGGCTTGCTTCCCAGTGCTTCACCCAAGGTTGCCTCAAGTGTTACACCCAGCGTGGCTCCAACTTGGGATGCACCAGGCGTCACTCCAAGTGTTTCCCCCAGCAATGCATTTATCTTGCCTTCCCGTGCTTCACCCAGGGTTGCCTCCAGTGTTCAAACTAGTGCTGCATCAACTGGTGCCCCCAGTGTTTCACCCTGATCTGCACCCAGTGTTTCTCCGCGCACTGCACCAGGCTGCCCTCCAAGTGATTCCCACAGCAATGCATTTGGCTTGCCCTCCAGTGCTTCACCCAGGGTTGCTTCCAGTGTTCCACCTAGTGCTGCATCACCTGGTGCCCCCAGTGTTTCACCCTGATCTGCACCCAGTGTTTCTCCTCGCACTGAACCAGGCGTCACTCCAAGTGCTTCCTCTCGCCCTGCATTTGGCCTGCTTCCCAGTGCTTCTCCCAGGGTTGCACCCAGTGTTGCGCTTAGTGCTGCATCACCAGGTGATCCCAGTGTTTCCCCATGATCTGCACACAGTGTTTCTCCGCGCACCGCACCAGGCATCCCTCCAAATGCTCCCCCCAGCAATGCCCTGGCCTGCTTTCCAGTGCTTCACCCCAGGTTGCATCCAGTGACAATTCTCCCCCTAGTGTTGCATCCCGTGTTGCCACCCCTGGCGCAGCATCTGCTGTGGCCTTCCGTGTTTCACACCTATGCCTCACCAGCTTCCTCTTCCGTGCAACAGACACGGTATGCGTCTGATCATGGCTAGGACATCTCATAAGGGGCCTTGTGGGATGCCCTCCAACTCAAATCCCCACCTGGATTCCTCCAGTCCTTCTTCCCCTTCCTCGCATCCTTCTGTTTCCCGCCTTGTACAATCCGATCTTCATGGGGACATCCTTGTGGCTAAAGATGCTGATGCTTTTGGCCATCCCTTTCCCCACGCTCTGTCCTCCAACTCTACTCTCATAACCTTCCAAAATATTGGTCCGCAGCGGAAGTCAGCCTTCATGTCTCGTTCTTCGTCACAACTCTCTGGCGTGTTGCTCAAAGTAAGACTGGGGTTGCCCTCTACGCTGAGCATTGTCTGAATGAACCTCAGCTTCCCCTCTGTGACCTCTTCTGTTTGAAGGGGTCTGAAATTTGCAGGAGAAGATTGGCGTTTTGGCTATTTGAATTGGTTGTTTGTTTATTACATTGAATTATTCTGTTACTGAGATTGTGAGTGGATGAATCCACTCTTTCCTAAGATCACTAAAATTGGTGCATCGGTCTGTTAACACTCCAATACACCCACTAAATCACTAATATTCACACTGGCCCGCTAATACTCCGGCGCTATTCTCACATGCCCTGTACCTTTATTACCAGGGGCTGTAGGGGTCTACCTTGTGCCCTGTAGATTCTAGTACATAAGGGTCTATTTTTAGTAAGGAGGAGAATCGGAACCGGTAAGTGGTAAAATCTCATTCCCACTTCCATTCCCTGTTCCTGTAGAAACAAGATGACTCGTACGATCGACCGCGCGTCTCATTCATTCGCGTCTCATTCATTCATTCGTGTCTCATTCATTCATTTCATTCGTGTCTCATTCATTCATTCGTGTCTCATTCATTCATTCCCGTACAAGAAGATTCCTGTAGAAGCAAGATGACTAGTATGATCGAAGGCCTCGTTCAATCACCTTCAAACACACTCCCCTGCTTCAAAGGAATCATCTATCACTCATAGACAAAAATCGAAATCAATCACAGCTCCTTGCATATCACTTTTCTTCTTTGGTTTCCAATTGGGTGGTCGTTGATGCGCATTCCGGTAATCTTCCCAGCACATTACATCTCTATGTTTTCCACCACATATACTGCACTTGGGACGTCCGTGCTGTCCTCCATTGCTGTTGTTGTTGCTTTCATTGTTGTTACTGTTATTGTTGCTTTCGTTGTTGTCGTTTGCCTTTCTGTCAACTTTCGGTTTGCCCGCCATTCGATGCGGACAGTTGTAAGCCTTATGGCCCACCTCTTTGCACCAATAACACACTGCATTGGTAAGCCACTTGTCTCGTGTGTCCGGCTTGGCAAGATCAATTATCTCAGCACCAAACAGAACCATATCTTGATGGCTTGATGCTCTTGTCATGCCTTTAACCAACATGTTGTTGTATAGGTCCTCTGTGATGGTTTCCATCTTCTCAATAATTGCAAATGGTGGTGCATCCTCCTGCTGTAGCATACTCAGGTCCTTTGACAGATGCATCACAAGATACTTTGGCAGTGCGCGAAGTATTGTGGCATATAAGTCGTCGGGGGTTGGCTTGATTGTCTTGCATTGGTATTTTTGAGCCACTCTAAATAGATCCTGAAATACGCCTTTTGGGTTTGCGGTCATTGACATCGTGATGCTTCTTAGGTCCTCTTTGAGCTGCAGCCTATCAGCAGGGCTGGTTTTCCTGTACCGCTTGAACAGTTCTTCAAAAATGCGATGCACTTGGCCCCTTGGCCATTGCAGAGTAATCTTCGCATTATCCTCCCATGATCCCTCTCTATCAATCTTGGATTTCTTGATTAAAGCTTCGCCCGCAGGATTGTCTTTGAACGCAATGTGCAGGTCGTTCAATGCCTTGGAGTGTGCCTTAATCGTCTTCTTCTGTGCCTTGTTCATGTCGCTGTATTCCGTGAGTTCTCCTTCCGGGGGCAGATCAGTATGGGCTTTGGCTGACACTATAGTCAGGTACTTTCTGCTGCTTGCATGTGTCAGGAACTTCCGATACCATCCCTCAAAGTCGACTTCATCATCACAAGGCAATTTTGGCACCTTGGAATAGCTCATTTTAGAATTGTTGCGGCTTGCGTCGTCACTCCAACTGCTTTCACTTGAGCTGCTTGAATCTTCGTCACTATCTTCCTCGTCTTCTTCGTCACTATCGTCCTCGTCTTTGTTCTCCTCTGAACTCGTATCCTCTGAACTTGTATCGTCGTCGGTATCTGCGTTCTCTGCTTCTCCGAACTCAATTCCTATCTCTTGGTTTCTTACTGCTTGTTGTAGTCTTCTGGCCCGTTCTGCGTTTCTTGCCGCGTGCCGTTCTGCTCTGTTGGCCATCCGATTTGCGTTTCACTGTTCAAATCCAGGTTGCAAGGGAATCGCAGTGTCGGCTCCCCCACTTGCAGGCTGAAATTGCAGATAGCGTTCTTGTATTGTATTACCAAATGCCCGGTCGTTCAAATATTTTCTCCGTGTTTCTTCTGTTCTTGATAATTGATAATTGGCCCTATCGATTCTTATTTCTGTCGATACCAATCCTGTTTTGTCGTGTTTGTTTCCGTAATTCTTGATAATCGGCCCTATCGATTCTGATTTCTATCGATACCGATCCTGCTGTTTGTTTGATTCTTGATAATTGGCCCCTATCGATTCTTATTTCCGTCGATACCAATCCTGCTGTTGTTTGTTTCGTGATAATAATCGGCCCCTATCGATTCTTGTTTCGTCGATACCGATCCTGCTGTATTTGTTTCTTGATAATTGGCCCCTATCGATTCTAATTTCCGTCGATACCAATCCTGCTGTTTGTTCTTTGCTTTCTTCTTTCCGCTCTTGGAGTATTTCGTCGTTGCTGCACGAATTTCTCTTCTTGGGGATCTTTCTTCGTTGATAATCGGCCCTATCGATTCTGTCGATACCGATCCTGCTTCCTACACTGTTTCGGTAGGATTTCTTTGTCTTGTATTTCTTGGGGTTCGTTTCATGGAGTTCTTCTCCTTGGAGTTTCTTCTTTCTTCTATTGTCTCAATTGCTTCTTGTTATCATTGGCGTCGGCGTCGATGTTTTGATATATAGCCTGTTGCCGGCTCCTCACTGGTATTCCAGATCGCTCTGTAATACTTCGAAGTATGTTTGAAGGGGTCTGAAATTTGCAGGAGAAGATTGGCGTTTTGGCTATTTGAATTGGTTGTTTGTTTATTACATTGAATTATTCTGTTACTGAGATTGTGAGTGGATGAATCCACTCTTTCCTAAGATCACTAAAATTGGTGCATCGGTCTGTTAACACTCCAATACACCCACTAAATCACTAATATTCACACTGGCCCGCTAATACTCCGGCGCTATTCTCACATGCCCTGTACCTTTATTACCAGGGGCTGTAGGGGTCTACCTTGTGCCCTGTAGATTCTAGTACATAAGGGTCTATTTTTAGTAAGGAGGAGAATCGGAACCGGTAAGTGGTAAAATCTCATTCCCACTTCCATTCCCTGTTCCTGTAGAAACAAGATGACTCGTACGATCGACCGCGCGTCTCATTCATTCGCGTCTCATTCATTCATTCGTGTCTCATTCATTCATTTCATTCGTGTCTCATTCATTCATTCGTGTCTCATTCATTCATTCCCGTACAAGAAGATTCCTGTAGAAGCAAGATGACTAGTATGATCGAAGGCCTCGTTCAATCACCTTCAAACACACTCCCCTGCTTCAAAGGAATCATCTATCACTCATAGACAAAAATCGAAATCAATCACAGCTCCTTGCATATCACTTTTCTTCTTTGGTTTCCAATTGGGTGGTCGTTGATGCGCATTCCGGTAATCTTCCCAGCACATTACATCTCTATGTTTTCCACCACATATACTGCACTTGGGACGTCCGTGCTGTCCTCCATTGCTGTTGTTGTTGCTTTCATTGTTGTTACTGTTATTGTTGCTTTCGTTGTTGTCGTTTGCCTTTCTGTCAACTTTCGGTTTGCCCGCCATTCGATGCGGACAGTTTGTAAGCCTTATGGCCCACCTCTTTGCACCAATAACACACTGCATTGGTAAGCCACTTGTCTCGTGTGTCCGGCTTGGCAAGATCAATTATCTCAGCACCAAACAGAACCATATCTTGATGGCTTGATGCTCTTGTCATGCCTTTAACCAACATGTTGTTGTATAGGTCCTCTGTGATGGTTTCCATCTTCTCAATAATTGCAAATGGTGGTGCATCCTCCTGCTGTAGCATACTCAGGTCCTTTGACAGATGCATCACAAGATACTTTGGCAGTGCGCGAAGTATTGTGGCATATAAGTCGTCGGGGGTTGGCTTGATTGTCTTGCATTGGTATTTTTGAGCCACTCTAAATAGATCCTGAAATACGCCTTTTGGGTTTGCGGTCATTGACATCGTGATGCTTCTTAGGTCCTCTTTGAGCTGCAGCCTATCAGCAGGGCTGGTTTTCCTGTACCGCTTGAACAGTTCTTCAAAAATGCGATGCACTTGGCCCCTTGGCCATTGCAGAGTAATCTTCGCATTATCCTCCCATGATCCCTCTCTATCAATCTTGGATTTCTTGATTAAAGCTTCGCCCGCAGGATTGTCTTTGAACGCAATGTGCAGGTCGTTCAATGCCTTGGAGTGTGCCTTAATCGTCTTCTTCTGTGCCTTGTTCATGTCGCTGTATTCCGTGAGTTCTCCTTCCGGGGGCAGATCAGTATGGGCTTTGGCTGACACTATAGTCAGGTACTTTCTGCTGCTTGCATGTGTCAGGAACTTCCGATACCATCCCTCAAAGTCGACTTCATCATCACAAGGCAATTTTGGCACCTTGGAATAGCTCATTTTAGAATTGTTGCGGCTTGCGTCGTCACTCCAACTGCTTTCACTTGAGCTGCTTGAATCTTCGTCACTATCTTCCTCGTCTTCTTCGTCACTATCGTCCTCGTCTTTGTTCTCCTCTGAACTCGTATCCTCTGAACTTGTATCGTCGTCGGTATCTGCGTTCTCTGCTTCTCCGAACTCAATTCCTATCTCTTGGTTTCTTACTGCTTGTTGTAGTCTTCTGGCCCGTTCTGCGTTTCTTGCCGCGTGCCGTTCTGCTCTGTTGGCCATCCGATTTGCGTTTCACTGTTCAAATCCAGGTTGCAAGGGAATCGCAGTGTCGGCTCCCCCACTTGCAGGCTGAAATTGCAGATAGCGTTCTTGTATTGTATTACCAAATGCCCGGTCGTTCAAATATTTTCTCCGTGTTTCTTCTGTTCTTGATAATTGATAATTGGCCCTATCGATTCTTATTTCTGTCGATACCAATCCTGTTTTGTCGTGTTTGTTTCCGTAATTCTTGATAATCGGCCCTATCGATTCTGATTTCTATCGATACCGATCCTGCTGTTTGTTTGATTCTTGATAATTGGCCCCTATCGATTCTTATTTCCGTCGATACCAATCCTGCTGTTGTTTGTTTCGTGATAATAATCGGCCCCTATCGATTCTTGTTTCGTCGATACCGATCCTGCTGTATTTGTTTCTTGATAATTGGCCCCTATCGATTCTAATTTCCGTCGATACCAATCCTGCTGTTTGTTCTTTGCTTTCTTCTTTCCGCTCTTGGAGTATTTCGTCGTTGCTGCACGAATTTCTCTTCTTGGGGATCTTTCTTCGTTGATAATCGGCCCTATCGATTCTGTCGATACCGATCCTGCTTCCTACACTGTTTCGGTAGGATTTCTTTGTCTTGTATTTCTTGGGGTTCGTTTCATGGAGTTCTTCTCCTTGGAGTTTCTTCTTTCTTCTATTGTCTCAATTGCTTCTTGTTATCATCGGCGTCGGCGTCGATGTTTTGATATATAGCCTGTTGCCGGCTCCTCACTGGTATTCCAGATCGCTCCGTAATACTTCGAAGTATGTTTGAAGGGGTCTGAAATTTGCAGGAGAAGATTGGCGTTTTGGCTATTTGAATTGGTTGTTTGTTTATTACATTGAATTATTCTGTTACTGAGATTGTGAGTGGATGAATCCACTCTTTCCTAAGATCACTAAAATTGGTGCATCGGTCTGTTAACACTCCAATACACCCACTAAATCACTAATATTCACACTGGCCCGCTAATACTCCGGCGCTATTCTCACATGCCCTGTACCTTTATTACCAGGGGCTGTAGGGGTCTACCTTGTGCCCTGTAGATTCTAGTACATAAGGGTCTATTTTTAGTAAGGAGGAGAATCGGAACCGGTAAGTGGTAAAATCTCATTCCCACTTCCATTCCCTGTTCCTGTAGAAACAAGATGACTCGTACGATCGACCGCGCGTCTCATTCATTCGCGTCTCATTCATTCATTCGTGTCTCATTCATTCATTTCATTCGTGTCTCATTCATTCATTCGTGTCTCATTCATTCATTCCCGTACAAGAAGATTCCTGTAGAAGCAAGATGACTAGTATGATCGAAGGCCTCGTTCAATCACCTTCAAACACACTCCCCTGCTTCAAAGGAATCATCTATCACTCATAGACAAAAATCGAAATCAATCACAGCTCCTTGCATATCACTTTTCTTCTTTGGTTTCCAATTGGGTGGTCGTTGATGCGCATTCCGGTAATCTTCCCAGCACATTACATCTCTATGTTTTCCACCACATATACTGCACTTGGGACGTCCGTGCTGTCCTCCATTGCTGTTGTTGTTGCTTTCATTGTTGTTACTGTTATTGTTGCTTTCGTTGTTGTCGTTTGCCTTTCTGTCAACTTTCGGTTTGCCCGCCATTCGATGCGGACAGTTGTAAGCCTTATGGCCCACCTCTTTGCACCAATAACACACTGCATTGGTAAGCCACTTGTCTCGTGTGTCCGGCTTGGCAAGATCAATTATCTCAGCACCAAACAGAACCATATCTTGATGGCTTGATGCTCTTGTCATGCCTTTAACCAACATGTTGTTGTATAGGTCCTCTGTGATGGTTTCCATCTTCTCAATAATTGCAAATGGTGGTGCATCCTCCTGCTGTAGCATACTCAGGTCCTTTGACAGATGCATCACAAGATACTTTGGCAGTGCGCGAAGTATTGTGGCATATAAGTCGTCGGGGGTTGGCTTGATTGTCTTGCATTGGTATTTTTGAGCCACTCTAAATAGATCCTGAAATACGCCTTTTGGGTTTGCGGTCATTGACATCGTGATGCTTCTTAGGTCCTCTTTGAGCTGCAGCCTATCAGCAGGGCTGGTTTTCCTGTACCGCTTGAACAGTTCTTCAAAAATGCGATGCACTTGGCCCCTTGGCCATTGCAGAGTAATCTTCGCATTATCCTCCCATGATCCCTCTCTATCAATCTTGGATTTCTTGATTAAAGCTTCGCCCGCAGGATTGTCTTTGAACGCAATGTGCAGGTCGTTCAATGCCTTGGAGTGTGCCTTAATCGTCTTCTTCTGTGCCTTGTTCATGTCGCTGTATTCCGTGAGTTCTCCTTCCGGGGGCAGATCAGTATGGGCTTTGGCTGACACTATAGTCAGGTACTTTCTGCTGCTTGCATGTGTCAGGAACTTCCGATACCATCCCTCAAAGTCGACTTCATCATCACAAGGCAATTTTGGCACCTTGGAATAGCTCATTTTAGAATTGTTGCGGCTTGCGTCGTCACTCCAACTGCTTTCACTTGAGCTGCTTGAATCTTCGTCACTATCTTCCTCGTCTTCTTCGTCACTATCGTCCTCGTCTTTGTTCTCCTCTGAACTCGTATCCTCTGAACTTGTATCGTCGTCGGTATCTGCGTTCTCTGCTTCTCCGAACTCAATTCCTATCTCTTGGTTTCTTACTGCTTGTTGTAGTCTTCTGGCCCGTTCTGCGTTTCTTGCCGCGTGCCGTTCTGCTCTGTCGGCCATCCGATTTGCGTTTCACTGTTCAAATCCAGGTTGCAAGGGAATCGCAGTGTCGGCTCCCCCACTTGCAGGCTGAAATTGCAGATAGCGTTCTTGTATTGTATTACCAAATGCCCGGTCGTTCAAATATTTTCTCCGTGTTTCTTCTGTTCTTGATAATTGATAATTGGCCCTATCGATTCTTATTTCTGTCGATACCAATCCTGTTTTGTCGTGTTTGTTTCCGTAATTCTTGATAATCGGCCCTATCGATTCTGATTTCTATCGATACCGATCCTGCTGTTTGTTTGATTCTTGATAATTGGCCCCTATCGATTCTTATTTCCGTCGATACCAATCCTGCTGTTGTTTGTTTCGTGATAATAATCGGCCCCTATCGATTCTTGTTTCGTCGATACCGATCCTGCTGTATTTGTTTCTTGATAATTGGCCCCTATCGATTCTAATTTCCGTCGATACCAATCCTGCTGTTTGTTCTTTGCTTTCTTCTTTCCGCTCTTGGAGTATTTCGTCGTTGCTGCACGAATTTCTCTTCTTGGGGATCTTTCTTCGTTGATAATCGGCCCTATCGATTCTGTCGATACCGATCCTGCTTCCTACACTGTTTCGGTAGGATTTCTTTGTCTTGTATTTCTTGGGGTTCGTTTCATGGAGTTCTTCTCCTTGGAGTTTCTTCTTTCTTCTATTGTCTCAATTGCTTCTTGTTATCATCGGCGTCGGCGTCGATGTTTTGATATATAGCCTGTTGCCGGCTCCTCACTGGTATTCCAGATCGCTCTGTAATACTTCGAAGTATGTTTGAAGGGGTCTGAAATTTGCAGGAGAAGATTGGCGTTTTGGCTATTTGAATTGGTTGTTTGTTTATTACATTGAATTATTCTGTTACTGAGATTGTGAGTGGATGAATCCACTCTTTCCTAAGATCACTAAAATTGGTGCATCGGTCTGTTAACACTCCAATACACCCACTAAATCACTAATATTCACACTGGCCCGCTAATACTCCGGCGCTATTCTCACATGCCCTGTACCTTTATTACCAGGGGCTGTAGGGGTCTACCTTGTGCCCTGTAGATTCTAGTACATAAGGGTCTATTTTTAGTAAGGAGGAGAATCGGAACCGGTAAGTGGTAAAATCTCATTCCCACTTCCATTCCCTGTTCCTGTAGAAACAAGATGACTCGTACGATCGACCGCGCGTCTCATTCATTCGCGTCTCATTCATTCATTCGTGTCTCATTCATTCATTTCATTCGTGTCTCATTCATTCATTCGTGTCTCATTCATTCATTCCCGTACAAGAAGATTCCTGTAGAAGCAAGATGACTAGTATGATCGAAGGCCTCGTTCAATCACCTTCAAACACACTCCCCTGCTTCAAAGGAATCATCTATCACTCATAGACAAAAATCGAAATCAATCACAGCTCCTTGCATATCACTTTTCTTCTTTGGTTTCCAATTGGGTGGTCGTTGATGCGCATTCCGGTAATCTTCCCAGCACATTACATCTCTATGTTTTCCACCACATATACTGCACTTGGGACGTCCGTGCTGTCCTCCATTGCTGTTGTTGTTGCTTTCATTGTTGTTACTGTTATTGTTGCTTTCGTTGTTGTCGTTTGCCTTTCTGTCAACTTTCGGTTTGCCCGCCATTCGATGCGGACAGTTGTAAGCCTTATGGCCCACCTCTTTGCACCAATAACACACTGCATTGGTAAGCCACTTGTCTCGTGTGTCCGGCTTGGCAAGATCAATTATCTCAGCACCAAACAGAACCATATCTTGATGGCTTGATGCTCTTGTCATGCCTTTAACCAACATGTTGTTGTATAGGTCCTCTGTGATGGTTTCCATCTTCTCAATAATTGCAAATGGTGGTGCATCCTCCTGCTGTAGCATACTCAGGTCCTTTGACAGATGCATCACAAGATACTTTGGCAGTGCGCGAAGTATTGTGGCATATAAGTCGTCGGGGGTTGGCTTGATTGTCTTGTATTGGTATTTTTGAGCCACTCTAAATAGATCCTGAAATACGCCTTTTGGGTTTGCGGTCATTGACATCGTGATGCTTCTTAGGTCCTCTTTGAGCTGCAGCCTATCAGCAGGGCTGGTTTTCCTGTACCGCTTGAACAGTTCTTCAAAAATGCGATGCACTTGGCCCCTTGGCCATTGCAGAGTAATCTTCGCATTATCCTCCCATGATCCCTCTCTATCAATCTTGGATTTCTTGATTAAAGCTTCGCCCGCAGGATTGTCTTTGAATGCAATGTGCAGGTCGTTCAATGCCTTGGAGTGTGCCTTAATCGTCTTCTTCTGTGCCTTGTTCATGTCGCTGTATTCCGTGAGTTCTCCTTCCGGGGGCAGATCAGTATGGGCTTTGGCTGACACTATAGTCAGGTACTTTCTGCTGCTTGCATGTGTCAGGAACTTCCGATACCATCCCTCAAAGTCGACTTCATCATCACAAGGCAATTTTGGCACCTTGGAATAGCTCATTTTAGAATTGTTGCGGCTTGCGTCGTCACTCCAACTGCTTTCACTTGAGCTGCTTGAATCTTCGTCACTATCTTCCTCAGTCTTCTTCGTCACTATCGTCCTCGTCTTTGTTCTCCTCTGAACTCGTATCCTCTGAACTTGTATCGTCGTCGGTATCTGCGTTCTCTGCTTCTCCGAACTCAATTCCTATCTCTTGGTTTCTTACTGCTTGTTGTAGTCTTCTGGCCCGTTCTGCGTTTCTTGCCGCGTGCCGTTCTGCTCTGTCGGCCATCCGATTTGCGTTTCACTGTTCAAATCCAGGTTGCAAGGGAATCGCAGTGTCGGCTCCCCCACTTGCAGGCTGAAATTGCAGATAGCGTTCTTGTATTGTATTACCAAATGCCCGGTCGTTCAAATATTTTCTCCGTGTTTCTTCTGTTCTTGATAATTGATAATTGGCCCTATCGATTCTTATTTCTGTTCGATACCAATCCTGTTTTGTCGTGTTTGTTTCCGTAATTCTTGATAATCGGCCCTATCGATTCTGATTTCTATCGATACCGATCCTGCTGTTTGTTTGATTCTTGATAATTGGCCCCTATCGATTCTTATTTCCGTCGATACCAATCCTGCTGTTGTTTGTTTCGTGATAATAATCGGCCCCTATCGATTCTTGTTTCGTCGATACCGATCCTGCTGTATTTGTTTCTTGATAATTGGCCCCTATCGATTCTAATTTCCGTCGATACCAATCCTGCTGTTTGTTCTTTGCTTTCTTCTTTCCGCTCTTGGAGTATTTCGTCGTTGCTGCACGAATTTCTCTTCTTGGGGATCTTTCTTCGTTGATAATCGGCCCTATCGATTCTGTCGATACCGATCCTGCTTCCTACACTGTTTCGGTAGGATTTCTTTGTCTTGTATTTCTTGGGGTTCGTTTCATGGAGTTCTTCTCCTTGGAGTTTCTTCTTTCTTCTATTGTCTCAATTGCTTCTTGTTATCATCGGCGTCGGCGTCGATGTTTTGATATATAGCCTGTTGCCGGCTCCTCACTGGTATTCCAGATCGCTCCTGTAATACTTCGAAGTATGTTTGAAGGGGTCTGAAATTTGCAGGAGAAGATTGGCGTTTTGGCTATTTGAATTGGTTGTTTGTTTATTACATTGAATTATTCTGTTACTGAGATTGTGAGTGGATGAATCCACTCTTTCCTAAGATCACTAAAATTGGTGCATCGGTCTGTTAACACTCCAATACACCCACTAAATCACTAATATTCACACTGGCCCGCTAATACTCCGGCGCTATTCTCACATGCCCTGTACCTTTATTACCAGGGGCTGTAGGGGTCTACCTTGTGCCCTGTAGATTCTAGTACATAAGGGTCTATTTTTTGTAAGGAGGAGAATCGGAACCGGTAAGTGGTAAAATCTCATTCCCACTTCCATTCCCTGTTCCTGTAGAAACAAGATGACTCGTACGATCGACCGCGCGTCTCATTCATTCGCGTCTCATTCATTCAATTCATTCGTGTCTCATTCATTCATTCGTGTCTCACTCATTCATTCCCGTACGAGAAGATTCCTGTAGAAGCAAGATGACTAGTATGATCGAAGGCCTCGTTTGATCACCTTCAAACATCTTCTACTCTCGCATCCACCATGCCTACCCTTCCAGTTTCACCTACCTCGCTAGCAACAAGCATGAAGCATCCACCGGCTCTTGGCGCCTCCCTGGTACTACTGGGTTTACCATTGACCGGCTCTTTCATTCTCACAAGCTTGCCCATGGGGCTGATCCATCGGGGCTTGGCCAGTGGACCTTTGTCAGGTTTCAGGGTAGGGCTCAAGCTACGGTTACCATCTTTTCTGCCTACTGCCCTGTAGAAAATGACAGGGACCTTGGCTCTGTTTGGACCCAACACTGTCGTTACTTCCAGGCTGAGGAGGATCTTCCCTGTCCCAACCCACGCATCCTCTTTCGCCGTGACCTCACAGCTGCCCTTTGGGCGTGTTTAGAGGCTGGTGACTCCGTTGTTTTAGGGATTGACCATAATTCTGATGTCCGGTCTGACGGTCTTTCCTCTGAGCTCAAAGCACTCAGCTTCAAGGATGCCATCTTGACTACCCACCCTTCAACTTCCCCGCCTGCCACCCACAATCAGAATACTACCAGGACTCCCATTGATGCCATTTGGACTACTGAGCATGTTGACGTCTTCCGCGCTGGTTACTGTGCTTTTGATGGTGCGCACGGCATGGTTTCTGACCATCGTTTGCTCTGGATTGAAGTTTGTAACGGCAGCATCTTGGGCAAATACCTTCCACCTCCTGTGCGCTCCTCTATTCCTTGCCTGAAATCTTCCCACCCTCATCTTCGGCAGCGCTATCTCAAGCGGGTAAAACATGCTTTTGCTACTGCTGGTGTCTTCACCCTTCGGAATAAGCTTGAGCACCTGGTGGCACTGTATTTATCTGGTGATACCACTGTGCGCGACACTCTCATCACTACCTATGATGTCCTCCATGCTACCTCTGCTTCCATACGGCTGTCTGTCGAACAACATCTTTGCCGGCTTCGCACGGGAATGATCCCTTGGTCTCCCAAGCTCCAGGTTTACCGTGACACCATTGATTTTTGGAGGCGGATTGTGCAGCTTCAGCAGGGTGTCTCCACCAGTCACACCATTGTGAAGCGCTTGGCATGTAAGCTTTCCTTATACAAAGGTGAACACTGTGATCTTGCCACTGCTGTCCTCCATTTGAAGCAAGCCTACAAGCAATACCGCGCCGTCAAAGTTCTGGCTCCTTTCGTGGCGTGACTCCTTCAACCAAGGCTTGGTTGACGCCCTTCTTACTGAAGGCAAGCCCTACAACCAGAGCGCCTCCCAGATCCGGGCACGCATGCGCCGTGAACGGCTCCAACGGGATCTAGGGCTCGCTGCCCACGCTATCCGTGGTCGTCTCTCAAAGCCTGCTGTTCTGAAAGCGGTTGCTGTTGGCTCCGATGGCACTGAACAAGTCTTGGAGTCTCAATCTGCCATGGTGCCAGCCATGGCTGCCTCCAATATCTGCCATCAGCAACAATGCATAGACACTCCCTCCATGTCTCCCTCTTTCATCCAGGCCTTCGGCTACTTGGGTACTGGACCTTCCTCAGCTGATGTCCTTGCCGGCACTTACGTCCCTCCTTCAGGAACTGACCAGTACCTGACTGAATTTCTTACTTGCCTTCAAGTGCCCACTGCTATTCAGTCCTTGCCTCCCTTTGACTATTCTGTTAGCCTTACTGACAATGCTGCTGCCTGGAAATGCCAGAAGGAACGCACTGCTGGTGAGCCTTCTTGCCTCAGTTTTGCCCACCATAAATCCTTTGCTTTGGACTCACAGCTGAATTCCTTTGATACCTTGATGCGGACTGCTCCTCTGCTCGTTGGCTTCTTGCCTTCTGCTTGGCAGGTTATCACCGATGTTGAAATCTTCAAGAAACCTGGTGAATACCGTGTTGACAAGATGAGACTCATCCAACTGATGTCTCCTGAGTTTCAGATCAACAACAAGATGATTGGTAAACGCATTCTTGCTCATGCTGAACAAGCCAATGCGGTGCCAGTTGACCAGCATGGCAGCCGGAAGCATCACAAAGCCATCAACACTTGTCTCAACAAGAAGCTTATTTGTGACGTCCTTTGTCAGAAGCGCCGCTCCGGGGCGGTTGCAATGAATGATGCCAAGGGCTGCTATGATCAAATCTCCCATCCCATTGCAAGTCTCACCCTTCAGAGCTTTGGGATTCCGGCTCATGTTTGCAAGGTTCTACTCTCCACTCTCCAGCGTGCTACCCATCACATTAAAACTGGCTTTGGCCGGTCCGGTCCTGTGTATGGTGATGAATCTATTCCTCTAAGTGGGATTGGCCAAGGCAACAGTCTTGGCCCTACTCTGTGGGCTCTGGTTTCTACCATCCTTTTCCGGATGATGCAGAATGCAGGACATGGGGTCCACCTACTCACCTCCCTATCCCTTCAGCTGGTTTCTTTGGTTGGTTTTGCTTTTGTGGATGATACTGATCTTTTCTGTGCCGGTTCCTCCTCTACTACCTCTGGTGAGGCTCTGGCTGTTGATTTGCAGGCAGCATTAGATTGCTGGGCTGGCGGTCTCATTGCTACTGGTGGCGCTATTGAACCTGCTAAGTCCTTCTGCTACTTGATTGATTTCAAGTGAACTGGTTCTGGTTGGGAATATCGCTCTGTCGATGACATGCCAGGTATTTTCACCATCACTGACAAATCTGGTGCCCAGTCCCCTCTTGACCGTTTTTGAGGTTGATCACGCTGACAAGACTTTGGGTGTCTACATTTCTATGGACGGGAATGAGGAAGCTCAAGTTGCTCACCTGCTGACCCAGTCCCAGTCCTTTGGCCCTCAAATGAGGTCCTCCAAGTGTGAGAAGAACACCTCCCTCTACACCTTCCAGTACTCATTTATGAAGTCTTTTGAATACCCCATGCCCGTCACTCAGCTCAGCGCTTCTACCTGGACCCGAATTCTCCACCCCACTCTGGTTCCAGTGCTCAACAAGGCAGGCATGTCTCGCAACTTTCCTCGCAAGGTCTTCTATGGTCCATCTTTGTATCAAGGCTTTGGTTTCATTCACCCATTTCTTCTCCAAGAATTCAGCCACATTGCTACTCTGTTTCAAGAATCTGTCCGTGTTTCCCAGACGGGCCATATTCTCAGGCTTACCGCTGAAGCCTTTCGGCTTGAACTGGGGATCCCTTTTCATCTTGGTATTACCCCCTACCAGCCTTATGCATCTTATATCACTCCTTGCTGGTATAAGCATGTGTGGCATTTCTTTTCTTCCCATCCAGTGAGTATGGTTGAAGACTTTCCTGCACTTCCTCTGCTTCGATTGAATGACTGCTACCTCATGCAAGCTTTTGTCACTGCTGGCTTTCGGGGCGCCAAACTGTCTCTTCTGAATCTCATCAGGATGTCTCTCCAGGCTATCTCCCTTGCTGATATCTGCACTGCAGATGGCACACGGCTTTCTCCTATGGCCTTTCAGTTGCAGTCCTCCAACCATCTTCGCGTCCATCTTGACTGGCCTTGGTGCCCCCCTCCGTGGCTTCTCCCAGCCCTTCAGCTTTGGCAACGTGCCCTTCGGAAATCCTTCTTACTCCCGTTGGCCTTGCCCTCTGACAGAGCTCTCCACCCCTCCTTCCACCTGGGGCATTGGCTGTCCTCAGAATCTTCCTCTGTGTGGCCTTGGTTTTTGAGCCGTTCTACTGACCGGATCTTCTCCAAATGTCCCACTGGTTGGAAGGTTGGTTCTTTGCAAGGCCGCGGCTGTTATAGCTTCAACACTACCATCCTTTGCACCAAACCTGCCTGTGCTGACTCTCTTGTCTCTCTCCTTTCCAGTGGGAATGTGTTCCGGATTGTCGGTCCATCCACCTTTCTCTCCCATCCACCAGACGAGGATCCCGTGACGTACGATCCTTTTACGGGTCTCCCTGCCACCCCAGAGGATGCATTTGATGCTCTCTGCGCTTCTCCCTGAGTCCTTCTCCAAAAATACTCCCTTCCCCAGGATGGATGCCAGGCTATTGCCGATGCCATTCTGAGTGGCTCTGCCAGCCCTGTCTGTGACGGATCTTATGATCCCATTCTCCTCCGAGGTACATCTGCCTTCATCCTCTCCCCCAGCACTTCCACCAAGTCTCCCACGGTGTTCCTCACTGGATCTAACCTTGTCAGTGGCTCCCCTGAAGATCAGTCTTCCTACCGGCATCAAATTGGCTGGCATCATTGGTGTCCTCACCTGCTGTATGGCTCTGGTGGACCTCTATGATGTAGCCTCCGGCTCACTCACCATTGCCCTTGATGGGGATACGGCTCATCAACAGGCTCAGGGAACCTGGCCCTTGTCTATCTCTCAGAAATCTTTTGACTATGTCTATGTCATTCGCAATATGCTCTCTGCTCTTCCAAGTCACTGTCACCTTCAAGTGGGTTCAGGGTCATCAAGAGGGTCTTTCTCTTGACTGGTGGGTGCTTCGCAATCATCAAGTTGATGGCATGGCCAAGCCCTTTCTATCCTTGACTCGTTCCTCTCCCCACTACTATACCCGGCTTGTGTTTGAGCCCTGGGCTCTCTCACAGAAGGGTCTCAAATGCTCTCTGCTTTGACAGAGATGCCTTGCACATTCTTATTTCGGGGCCTCCACTTCTTCACTATTGGCACACTCACCACGGCATCTCCATTCCACCACAAGTCTCCGATTCCATCCATTGGTGTGCCCATCACTCTGCTTTCAAGCGTCTCCCTCCTGGTATGCAATGGTGGTTTGTCAAGTTTGCTTCGGGTTGTATTGGAGTTGGTACTCAGTTACTCCATTACCAGCACCAGGATCACTCCCGATGCCCTCTGTGTGCCCAAGACAAGGAAAAGGTTTCCCATGTTCTTTCATATGCCGACCCCGGGGCTGTCCAGCACTGCTTGTCTTCCTTTCGGGGCCCTTTGCAACAGCGCCTTACCTCTGCGCTTACAGAACCTTCACTGGCTCTCGCCATCTGTGGATGTTACCACTAGGGTTTGTCAAGGTTGGCGTATCCACCCTTCCTCCTACTCCCCTGATATTGCATCTGCTATAAGGGCTCAGCGTCAGATTGGATGGCACAACTGGTTCCTTGGGCGATGGTCTCCCCTCTGGCATCAGATTCAAGCTGATTACTATTCTTTGATTGGTAGCAAGTGTTCTCCTCGTCGATGGGCCACTGCAGTGATTCATCAATTTTTCCTCACCTGTTGGGATCTCTGGACGTACCGGAACCAACGGCTTCATGGCACTGGGGGGGGGGGGGTGCTTGAGGCTGAACAACACCAATCTCTCAATGCTTCCATTTCATCTGAATTGGCCATTGGCTTAGCTGGTGCTCTGCCTCAATCTCACTCCCTCCTCCAGATTCCCCTCCAAGTGCTCCGTGGTTACACTCTTACTGCCAAGCGTCAATGGCTTGCGACCATCCAGCTTGCCAGGAGACACTATGCAGTCCCTCTCCCGTCCCAGCAGCCGTATCGCCAGGAGGCTGCCTTGATGAGGGCTTGGCTGCATGGGGCATAGCCCTGGATGCCATTCTGGCACACTCAATGGTGTGTCACCAAGTGCCGCTCCAAGTGTGGTCCCTAGGGTCTCACCATGTGCTGCCCCCAGTCCTGCTTTCAGTGTGTGCCCAAGCATAGCACCAAGTGTGGCTCCTTGATTCCCTAGTGCTGCACTCAGTGCCAATCCTAGCGCTGCACCAATTGTGGTTCCTAATGTTTCACCAAGTGTTGGCCCCAGAGCTACTCCTAGCCCTGCACCAAGTGCTGCTCCAAGTATCCCCAGTGTGGCTCCTGGCGCTGCACCCAGTGCTGTTTCCAGTATTTCACCACCTTCTGCACCTAGCGCTGTCCGTGTTTCACAAAGTTCTACACCCAGTGCTGCTCCTGGAGCTGCTCCAAGTTTGATTCTTGGTGCTGCACCCGCACGACGTGTGGCTCTTAGTGTTTCACCAAGTGCTGCTCCCAGTATCTCCGCAGGTTCCGCCCCCAGTGCTGATCCCAGTCTCTCACCACGTTCTGCACCCAGTGATGCTCCTAGAGCTGCACCAAGTATGGCTCCCGGCGCTGCACCCAGTCTGTGCAGCTCCCAGTACCTCACCACCTTCTGCCCTCAGTGCTGCTCCTTGTGTTTCACCAAGTTCTGCACCCAGTGTTGCTTCTCGCGCTGCATCAAGTGGGCCTCCTTGAGCTGCACCCTGTGCTGCTCCCAGTACCTCACCAGGTTCTGCACCCAGTGCTGATCCCAGTCTCTCACCAAGCTCTGCACCCAGTGCCGCTCCTAGAGCTTCCCCAAGTGTGGCTCCTGGCGCTGCACCCAGTGTTGCTCCCAGTATATCACCACCTTCTGCACTCAGTGCTGCTCCTAGTGTTTCACCAAGCGCGGACTCCAGTGCCCGTTCTAGTTCTTCACCCA
The DNA here is from genome assembly GCA_037355745.1 of Pseudo-nitzschia multiseries. Taxonomy (NCBI): domain Eukaryota; phylum Bacillariophyta; class Bacillariophyceae; order Bacillariales; family Bacillariaceae; genus Pseudo-nitzschia; species Pseudo-nitzschia multiseries. Next base: position 8,759,523 of record CM074791.1, read on the forward strand.
GAGCTGCTTGCACTTTATCACCGACCTTTGCACACAGTTCTGTTCCCAATGATGCACCCAGTGCTGCTCCTTGCGCTGCACCAAGTTTGGCTCCTGGCGTTGCACTCAGTGCTGCTCCCAGTATACCACCACCTTCTGCGCTGCTTTTCGCCCTGCCCACGTGTGACTCTTAGTGTTTCACCACGTGCTGCTCCCAGTATCTCACTAGGTTCTGCCCCCAGTGCTGATCCCAGTCTCTCACCACGTTTTGCACCCAGTGATGCTCCTAGAGCTGCACCAAGTATGGCTCCTGGCGCTGCACCCAGTGCTGCTCCCAGTATATCACCACCTTCTGCCCTCAGTGCTGCTCCTTGTGTTTCACCGAGTTCTGCACCCAGTGTTGCTTCTAGCGCTGCATCAAGTGTGGCTCCTAGAGCTGCACCCTGTGCTACTCCCAGTACCTCACCAGGTTCTGCATCCAGTGCTGATCCCGGTCTCTCACCAACGTATATCACCAGGTTCTGCACCCCGGTGCTTCTCCCAGTGTCTCACCCGGTTCTGCACCCAGTGCTGCTCCCGGTGTCTCACCACGTTTTGCACTTGGTGCCCTTCCTAGTTCTTCACCAAGTCACCCACCTTTGCACACCGTCCTGCTCCTAGTATTTTCCCTTCCTTCTGTCTGTTTGTTGGTAGCTGCTCCCAGTTCGGCTTATGCTACCGGTATCCTTCAACAGTTTTTACTTGTACCTTCCCTGCTCGCTTTCAGGATTCATTTGACAAATTTGTCGTTCTCCAACTTGGGGCTTAAACTCTCTTTGATTGAGGCGACGTTAAAGTCTGGATACAGAATGAGTAGTTTAGATCCACCTTCAGTGGTTAAAGTTACTTAAATACGTATATTAATTAATCCTTAGTAAGATTGTTGGCATTTTGACTCCTCTGATGCCTCAATATTTTGAGGATGGAACACACGTACTGATTCACAGTGTCATAACCTACAGGGTCATGGTCCGTCTACAGCTCCAAAAGGGACTCAAAATTCATATTGCTACTATTACTATTGTATTTTGCCATCACAGTTTGATAGTCATCGGCGTCAAATATTTGTGGTGTTCCCTCTCGCTTCAGCTTTCGGCCTCTTCTCCTTCAGGTTTGATACGTCTTATAGGAAAGGAAGCGAAATACCTTTTCTATGTGGATAATCCAGGCAACCAAATACGTTACTACAATACTAAAGGAACTCTGCCCCTTTCAGATCATAGGCAAGTTGTGTATTAGCTGGAACGCCATCACGGTCATCCTATTGGACATGCCGTGCTGCTTTGGCAAATAGGCCGCTTGTGTAAGATATTTTACTTGCTGGAGACCAAAGGGGGTGTTTTGTTGAGGATGGATGGGTGTTGTTGGTGGGTATTTTCAAGAGTATGTTGTCGTTTTGCTTGTTTCTGTGTTTGGTCGTTTTCAGCTTTTTGTGTTTTTTGTGTTGTGTTGTGTGTTTATGTTTGTCTGTTGGAATCAAAGTGTACGTGTTTGTTGTGTTTGAGGGCGCCCTGGGCCCGAGCGCCCTGGGCCCGGGCGCCCTAGTTGCCCTTCTGAAAGGCTCTTCTCTTAAAGCTGATTGGCTGAAGAATTTGAGTATTGGAGGGCGCGGCGATGTCACATGGTTGCGCACATGGTTAAATTTGGTTGAATTTGACTGGTTGGTTTAATTGTAAAGTGGTTATCTTAGTGTGTCAGAGATAACAACTGTTACCATTAAATCATGCGCAAATTGCTAAGAGAGGAGTCCAACATTGCTCTGACATACTAATAATAATCTCTCTCATCATCAGTTTATGTTCGTACCGGTACAGTAATGAAGATTTTTTTAAAAATTGGGGCCATCAAAACTGGGAAACAAAACAATAATTCGTATTCATCTTGAAATAAGCTTTCCAACAGTATGGATTGTTGTTTGAACGTAAAATCGGTACCCAAAATTAACCAAGTCTGAAAGAATATAGAAATACAAATACGTCACATAAACGATGCTCATGCTTTCGTCAAATTTGTGCGATGTTTAAAAAAATTCCGAAACATTTTGTTGCGCGCAGAATAAATAATTCTCTACCTATTTTTGAAAAGAATTCACCGTGTAACGCGTATTCGTACGTACTAAGCGGGCGTATTGTACAAAAAGTCATAAGGGCAAATAACCTTATTTGTAAGGTTATTTAACTTGAGTGAATAATCGTCGGCGCTTTCATGTGGATTGTCTCTTTACCAATTTACCGGATTTCCCCATCAGCTCACTCTTTGAAGAATTAACAACTCTAAAACACTATCATGCCCTAAAATTTACGTACAACCTAGTACTAATTCTACACGATAAGATACGATTTTACATGTGATATTCCGATAAGAATATCACGGCGAATATACGATACAGTAAAAGACCGACTGAAGATGGCCGGTTTTTTGTGTGTTTTGTGGCTTAAGATTACGTGTGTTTTGTGTCTTAAGATTACGAATAAGCCAATAATCGATACAACGATGACAAGAGTTATTAACCTGTCGATCATAGAAGACGACCGAGGCGTACGATGATTATTCTTACGATTCTTTTGTTTTATTACTGTTACAACGCAGTTTTTCTAGTTTATCAGACCCACGGCATCTACGAGCTGTGGCTAGCATCCTTCAATGCTGAGGACGGCGTTTCAGAGAGAAACGCAGTTGAGCTCAAAGACAATCCGGATTAGCCTGATCAGCAACCCACAATTTCGGCACCCAGCGACTTTGTCCGACGTTCCGAATTTCCAGTACTCAAAACACGTAGACTTCTACGCACAATCTCTTATACTCTTTTTTCCCCTCTATTCCATTCCCAATCCAGCTAACAGGCCCCACACCTCCCTTCTGTGACTTTCTCCTGCTGTTGCTGCTATTGGTTGGCCGTCTGCTTGCTGGCTTCCTTTGGTTGGTTTGGCTGTTCCTCGTCGGCATTTCGGTCCGACACATAATAATTTTCGCTCCGACACATAATTTTCTACGCTGGCCCCAGTACAGTTTCTACGTAGCGTAACCGGCTCATCCTCCATCCTCCATCCTCCACACGACGCGATTGGAATCGCTCAACACGCCGCCAATCTTATCGACTTAAACGATAGCGTTACGGTGTCCCCTTGGCTTCCCGATCCTTGACTTCGTGATACAGACGACTTCGTGATACAGACAGCCAAGCGCCGTCAAGCAAGCGCCGTCGTTGAGCGTCGCCGCTATTCTAGTCTATTCTCTCCCGTCGGCTTACCACCCAACGCCAGCGCTACCCACCCACCGCCAGCGCTCCAATCGATCCATCCCCATTCCGATTCCCAGCAGCGCTCCAATCGATCCATCCCCATTTCGATTCCCAGCATGTCTACCCCCACCGCTCCTACCAAGCCCACTGCGGGCCGCTCCTCTGCTTCTTCCCCCAAGAAACGGCTCCAATCTACACCCTCTCTTTCTTCTTCCTCTGCCCGCTCCTCTGGTTCTCGCTACCCCAAGCGCGCCCATCTGAAGAAGTCCTCCACCTCTACCCCAGCTCCTACCCAGGCCACCCCTTCTCCTTCCTCTCTTCGCCCCCGGAAGGATGCATCTATGTCTGCTGGTTCCTCTTCCTCGGCCAGCCAATCCTCTGTTACCTCCATGTCTGTCTCTTCCTCTGATTCCTCTGTGGCCTCCTCTACTCAGTCTTCTAAGAAGCCTGCTCCTCGTCTGGATTCTAAGAAGCCAGCCCTTAAGTCTCCCCCCCTTCAGCCCCCCGCTCTCAAGCAGCTTGTCCTTACTCCCCCAGCTCTTCAGCAGCCAGCACCATCTGCCGCGCGTCCCGCCCCTGCTACAGCTCTTAAACCGTCTCTCCTCCAGCCGTCCCCCTCCTTGACTCCCTCCCCCAGCTTGGATCGTCAAGCACTTCGTCAACAGGCTCTGGCCGCTGCCAATCAGGCCCACTCTGCTTCCTTCCTGTGGCGTTTCTATGGTGATGGCCGTTTCCCTACCCCATCTTTCATCCACCGCCTCCGGAAGTCTCCAGCGCAGACCCGGGTTTGGAATGCCTCTCCCAGTCCTACCCACTTCTTCAGCAAGAAGGATGGCAGTGACAAGAAATCCATCCATGATGTGTGCCGTCTATCAGTTGCCCCGGTGTATGCCCTGGTCCATCCCGCTGATTCCGATTGGAGGACTGCTACTGTGGAATCTCTGGTCTCCCTGGCTTCGGCTTGCTTCCAAGGCTCTGCTGCGTGGACCAAATCCCCGCCCGGCCAAGCCCTTCGGAAATGTCTCATTGGCCTTGCTAAAATGTCTCCCGAATGCTTTGATGCCCTGTACTGTGAAGGCAACCTTCTGCCTAGCACTGAAGGGCTGGTGTGGCTGTCTGCCAACCGGGTTCTCGGCTCTCATTGGTTTTTCAAGACTAAGCCCCCTGCCCCTGCTCCGTCAGCTGCCTCTGCATCTTCCACCCCGGCACCGGGTTCTCGGTCTGTCTCCTTTTTTCCTTCTGTTGGAGCTGCTTCTGTACTTTCTTCTTCTGTCGGCCACTTTCTTCAACGGCGTGGGGTTTGCTCCAGTGATTCCAGGGCTCCGGTTGATGTCACTGAAGGTACCAAGTGCTCCTACAGCTCCTACTTCACTCTGTCTCTCCCTCGGTTGATGTCACCCCGCCCTAGTGATTTGTACGACGAAATGCTGGCGTCCCTGACGGATGCACTCAGCTTGCTCTGGTCGGCGGATCGGAAGCTGGTCCTCTATGTCTTTCCCTCCCGCGCCAGCATTAACCCCAAGGCTAAGCCAGTTCCCAAACTCTGGTCTACCCTGCCTGACCGGCGCACTCTTGAGCTCTACGTTGCTTCCCTATGGCTCCGGGTCCGCGCAGCACCCCATCTTCGGTTCTATATTGGACACAGTGTCCCGGTGGATGCTCTCTTGTCTGACACTCTCCTTCAGCGCCTCCAGGACCGTGAAATGGACTTCAAGTACGATCATATTCAAGCCGCCACTACTGTCACCTGTGGTTTCCTGCTCGGTTCCTATATGCAGAGTTTTGATCTTAATCATTACAATGCCCTGCTCCAGACCCATCCTCGGTTTCAAGCCTTCCCTATCGCTGTCATCCGGAAGAACATTCGGCTCGACAATTCACGAACCCCTGACCCCTCTCCTGTCCCAGCCGCTCACATCTTGTGTGATTCTACCAAGCGTTCCCAGACTGTCAAGCTACTGAAGGCTCAGTTCAATCGCTGCTCTGCGTCTGATATAGCCTCCCTTCCTGATGGTAAATTCTACAAGTTCATTGAGACTGCTACCAATCCCTCTGACCGATGCCTTTCCCCTTCTAAGCTGAAGACCCTTCGTCAAGCTAAGCACCGGCAAGCCAAGTTCATCCAGACCCATGAAACTGCTTCTGTTCTCGGTGTGGTTGACCTGGATCTTCCTGTCGATTTGGGTCAGGGCCTGGGCGCTACCACCTTGCGCCGTGTTCTTCTGGGAATTCGTACTAGGGACAACTGGTCCTGGCCATTGTTTCTCTCTGTTGATACCAGCTCCTACCGTGGTGAAATCCTGGCCCTGTACAACACTACTACCTCAGCTGAAGCCCAAGCCATGCTGTCCTTTCTTCCTATCTTCCTGGAGGCCCGGTATGGCTCTTGTGTTCGCCAATGGTTCTCTACTGAGTGTCTCACTGAGTTGGAGGACTTTCATTGGGATCCCACTGAAGGACGGGTTGTTGAAAAGGCCCCTGCACCGGACCAGGACCCGGAGGATGCTTTGCCCTTCTTTGGTCGTGGTGACGTCTGCGATTGGGAACTCGTGGATGACGACCTGTCCATCGACTCCACTTCCAACGCTGTTACTTTTGACCTGGATATGCACTTCTCTTTTCAGATACGTGAGGACAGCGCTGGGTGTGGCTTTGATGATGGCCAGTCCATGTCTACTCTTGCAACCGGCACTTCCAACATCACTTCTGTTCTAGCTGCCCCTCCACCTGCCGCCCCTCTTGAAGGCGTTGCCTTGGCTGACATTGTGTCCCCCGCTAGCACACTCCCCACCGCCCTCAACTCTCCTCTCCGCTCTGGTTTCACCTCCATAGCTTTTTCTCCCGGCACCGACGCCAGTATCAGCGAGCTGAGCCATGCCAATGCCTCAACCAGCTCTGCACCGGCTTCTCTCCTATCCGTGCGACAGACACGGTATTCCTCTGACCATGGTTAGGAATCCTTTCTTCTGGCCTGGTGGAATGCCTACTTCTCCAAATTCCACCTCTGCATCCCTCAGCCAACCTTCTTCTCCTTCCGCTCCTCCTGCTTCCCGCCTTGTCTACCCCACCGTGTCTCTCCTATCCCTGCATCAGGTGTTAATGCCTTTGGTTTGCTTTCCAGTGCTTCCCCCAGGATTGCCTCCAGTGCTCCCCCTAGGGCTGCATCAACTGGTGCTCCATGTGGTTCACCCGGATATGTACCCAGGGCTCCTCCCAGCGCTGCACCTGGCGCCAGCCCGAGTGCTTCCTCCTGCCATGCATTTGGCTTGCTTTCCAGTGCTTCACCTAGGGTTGCCTTCAGTGTTCCACCTAGTGCTGCACCCATTGTTGCTCGCAGTGTTTCCCCCTGATATGCACCCAGTCTTCCTCCTGGCACTGCACCAGGCGCCACTCCCAGTGCTTCCTTCTGCCATGCATTTGACTTGCTTTCCAGTGCTTCCCTCAGGATTGCCTCCAGTGCTCCGCCTAGTGTTGCATCAACTGGTGCTCCCAATGTTTCACCCTGCTCTGCCAACAGTGTTTCTCCCAGCGCTGAGCCAGGCGCCACTCCCAGTGCTTCCTCCTGCCATGCATTTGGCTTGCTTCCCAGTGCTTCCCCCAGGATTGCCTCCAGTGCTCCACCTAGCGCTGCCTCAACTGATGCTCCCAGTGTTTCACCCTTCTCTGCCGACAGTGTTACTCCCAGAACTGCATCAGGCACCACTCCCAGTGCTTCCTCCTGCCATGCATCTGACTTGCTTTCCAGTGCTTCCCCCAGGATTGCCTCCAGTGCTCCGCCTAGTGTTGCATCAACTGGTGCTCCCAATGTTTCACCATGCTCTGCCGACAGTGCTCCTCCCAGCACTGCACCAGGCGCCACTCCCAGTTCTTCCTCCTGCCATGCATCTGACTTGCTTTCCAGTGCTTCCCTCAGGATTGCCTCCAGTGCTCCACCTAGTGCTGCATCAACTGGTGCTCCCAGTGTTTCACCCTGATATGCACCCAGTGTTCCTCCCAGCGCTGAGCCAGGCGCCACTCCCAGTGCTTCCTCCTGCCATGCATTTGGCTTGCTTCCCAGTGCTTCCCCCAGGATTGCCTCCAGTGCTCCACCTAGCGCTGCCTCAACTGGTGCTCCCAGTGTTTCACCCTTCTCTGCCGACAGTGTTCCTCCCAGAACTGCACCAGGCGCCACTCCCAGTGCTTCCTCCTGCCATGCATTTGACTTGCTTTCCAGTGCTTCCCCCAGGATTGCCTCCAGTGCTCCGCCTAGTGTTGCATCAACTGGTGCTCCCAATGTTTCACCCTGCTCTGCCGACAGTGCTCCTCCCAGAACTGCACCAGGCGCCACTCCCAGTTCTTCCTCCTGCCATGCATCTGACTTGCTTTCCAGTGCTTCCCCCAGGATTGCCTCCAGTGCTCCACCTAGCGCTGCATCAACTGGTGCTCCCAGTGTTTCACCCTGCTCTGCCAACAGTGTTTCTCCCAGCGCTGCACCAGGCGCCCCTCCCAGTGCTTCCTCCTGCCATGCATCTGACCTGCTTTCCAGTGCTTCCCTCAGGATTGCCTCCAGTGCCCCACCTAGTGCTGCATCAACTGGTGCTCCCAGTGCTTCATCCTGCTCTGCCGACAGTGCTCCTCCCCGAACTGCACCAGGCGCCACTCCCAGTGCATCCTTCTGCCATGCATTTGACTTGCTTTCCAGTGCTTCCCTCAGGTTTGCTTCCAGTGCTCCACCTAGTGCTGCATCAACTGGTGCTCCCAGTGTTTCCCCCTGCTCTGCCGACAGTGTTACTCCCAGAACTGCACCAGGCGCCACTCCCAGTGCTTCCTCCTGCCATGCATCTGACATGCTTTCCAGTGCTTCCCCCAGGATTGCCTCCAGTGCTCCACCTCGCGCTGCATCAACTGGTGCTCCCAGTGTTTCACCCTGCTCTGCCAACAGTGTTTCTCCCAGCGCTGCACCAGGCGCCACTCCCAGTGCTTCCTCCTGCCATGCATCTGACCTGCTTTCCAGTGCTTCCCTCAGGATTGCCTCCAGTGCCCCACCTAGTGCTGCATCAACTGGTGCTCCCAGTGCTTCATCCTGCTCTGCCGACAGTGCTCCTCCCCGAACTGCACCAGGCGCCACTCCCAGTGCATCCTTCTGCCATGCATTTGCCTTGCTTTCCAGTGCTTCCCTCAGGATTGCTTCCAGTGCTCCACCTAGTGCTGCATCAACTGGTGCTCCCAGTGTTTCCCCCTGCTCTGCCGACAGTGTTACTCCCAGAACTGCACCAGGCGCCACTCCCAGTGCTTCCTCCTGTTATGCATCTGACTTGCTTTCCAGTGCTCCCCCCAGGATTGCTTCCAGTGCTCTACCTAGTGCTGCATCAACTGGTGCTCCCAGTGTTTCATCCTGATATGCACCCCGTGCTTCTCCCAGCGCTGAGCCAGGCGCCACTCCCAGTGCTTCCTCCTGCCATGCATCTGACTTACTTTCCAGTGCTTCATCTAGGGTCGCCTTCAGTGTTTCACCTAGTGCTGCATCAACTGGTGCTCCCAATGTTTCACCCTGCTCTGCCGACAGTGTTACTCCCCGAACTGCACCAGGCGCCACTCCCAGTGCTTCCTTCTGCCATGCATTTGACTTGCTTTCCAGTGCTTCCCTCAGGATTGCTTCCAGTGCTCCACCTAGTGCTGCATCAACTGGTGCTCCCAGTGTTTCCCCCTGCTCTGCCGACAGTGTTACTCCCAGAACTGCACCAGGCGCCACTCCCAGTTCTTCCTCCTGCCATGCATCTGACTTGCTTTCCAGTGCTTCCCCCAGGATTGCCTCCAGTGCTCCACCTAGCGCTGCATCAACTGGTGCTCCCAGTGTTTCACCCTGCTCTGCCAACAGTGTTTCTCCCAGCGCTGCACCAGGCGCCCCTCCCAGTGCTTCCTCCTGCCATGCATCTGACCTGCTTTCCAGTGCTTCCCTCAGGATTGCCTCCAGTGCCCCACCTAGTGCTGCATCAACTGGTGCTCCCAGTGCTTCATCCTGCTCTGCCGACAGTGCTCCTCCCCGAACTGCACCAGGCGCCACTCCCAGTGCATCCTTCTGCCATGCATTTGACTTGCTTTCCAGTGCTTCCCTCAGGATTGCTTCCAGTGCTCCACCTAGTGCTGCATCAACTGGTGCTCCCAGTGTTTCCCCCTGCTCTGCCGACAGTGTTACTCCCAGAACTGCACCAGGCGCCACTCCCAGTGCTTCCTCCTGTTATGCATCTGACTTGCTTTCCAGTGCTCCCCCCAGGATTGCTTCCAGTGCTCTACCTAGTGCTGCATCAACTGGTGCTCCCAGTGTTTCATCCTGATATGCACCCCGTGCTTCTCCCAGCGCTGAGCCAGGCGCCACTCCCAGTGCTTCCTCCTGCCATGCATCTGACTTACTTTCCAGTGCTTCATCTAGGGTCGCCTTCAGTGTTTCACCTAGTGCTGCATCAACTGGTGCTCCCAATGTTTCACCCTGCTCTGCCGACAGTGTTACTCCCCGAACTGCACCAGGCGCCACTCCCAGTGCTTCCTTCTGCCATGCATTTGACTTGTTTTCCAGTGCTTCCCTCAGGATTGCTTCCAGTGCTCCACCTAGTGCTGCATCAACTGGTGCTCCCAGTGTTTCCCCCTGCTCTGCCGACAGTGTTACTCCCAGAACTGCACCAGGCGCCACTCCCAGTGCTTCCTCCTGCCATGCATCTGACTTGCTTTCCAGTGCTTCCCCCAGGATTGCCTCCAGTGCTCCACCTAGCGCTGCATCAACTGGTGCTCCCAGTGTTTCACCCTGCTCTGCCAACAGTGTTTCTCCCAGCGCTGCACCAGGCGCCCCTCCCAGTGCTTCCTCCTGCCATGCATCTGACCTGCTTTCCAGTGCTTCCCTCAGGATTGCCTCCAGTGCCCCACCTAGCGCTGCATCAACTGGTGCTACCAGTGCTTCATCCTGCTCTGCCGACAGTGCTCCTCCCCGAACTGCACCAGGCGCCACTCCCAGTGCATCCTTCTGCCATGCATTTGACTTGCTTTCCAGTGCTTCCCTCAGGATTGCTTCCAGTGCTCCACCTAGTGCTGCATCAACTGGTGCTCCCAGTGTTTCCCCCTGCTCTGCTGACAGTGTTACTCCCAGAACTGCACCAGGCGCCACTCCCAGTGCTTCCTCCTGTTATGCATCTGACTTGCTTTCCAGTGCTCCCCCCAGGCTTGCTTCCAGTGCTCTACCTAGTGCTGCATCAACTGGTGCTCCCAGTGTTTCATCCTGATATGCACCCCGTGCTTCTCCCAGCGCTGAGCCAGGCGCCACTCCCAGTGCTTCCTCCTGCCATGCATCTGACTTACTTTCCAGTGCTTCATCTAGGGTCGCCTTCAGTGTTTCACCTAGTGCTGCATCAACTGGTGCTCCCAATGTTTCACCCTGCTCTGCCGACAGTGCTCCTCCCAGAACTGCATCAGTCACCACTCCCAGTGCTTCCTCCTGCCATGCATCTGACTTGCTTTCCAGTGCTTCCCCCAGGATTGCCTCCAGTGCTCCACCTAGCGCTGCCTCAACTGGTGCTCCCAGTGTTTCACCCTTCTCTGCCGACAGTGTTACTCCCAGAACTGCATCAGGCACCACTCCCAGTGCTTCCTCCTGCCATGCATCTGACTTGCTTTCCAGTGCTTCCCTCCGGATTGCCTCCAGTGCTCCGCCTAGTGTTGCATCAACTGGTGCTCCCAATGTTTCACCCTGCTCTGCCGACAGTGCTCCTCCCAGAACTGCACCAGGCGCCACTCCCAGTTCTTCCTCCTGCCATGCATCTGACTTGCTTTCCAGTGCTTCCCCCAGGATTGCCTCCAGTGCTCCACCTAGCGCTGCATCAACTGGTGCTCCCAGTGTTTCACCCTGCTCTGCCAACAGTGTTTCTCCCAGCGCTGCACCAGGCGCCCCTCCCAGTGCTTCCTCCTGCCATGCATTTGACTTGCTTTCCAGTGCTTCATCTAGGGTCGCCTTCCGTGCTCCCCCTCGCGCTGCCTCAACTGGTGCTCCCAGTGTTTCCCCCTGCTATGCACCCAGTGTTTCTCCCAGCGCTGCACCAGGCGCCCCTCCCAGTGCTTCCTCCTGCCATGCATCTGACTTGCTTTCCAGTGCTTCATCTAGGGCCGCCTTCAGTGCTCCACCTAGTGCTGCCTCCACTGGTGCTCCCAGCGTTTCACCCTGATATGCACCCAGCGTTCCTCCCAGGGCTGCACCAGGCGCCATTCCCAGTGTTTCCTCCTGCCATGCATTTGACTTGCGTTCCAGTGCTTCATCTAGGGTCGCCTTCAGTGTTTCACCTAGTGCTGCATCAACTGGTGCTCCCAATGTTTCACCCTGCCCTGCCGACAGTGTTACTCCCAGAACTGCATCAGTCACCACTCCCAGTGCTTCCTCCTGCCATGCATCTGACTTGCTTTCCAGTGCTTCCCCCAGGATTGCCTCCAGTGCTCCGCCTAGTGTTGCATCAACTGGTGCTCCCAATGTTTCACCCTGCTCTGCCGACAGTGCTCCTCCCAGAACTGCACCAGGAGCCACTCCCAGTTCTTCCTCCTGCCATGCATCTGACTTGCTTTCCAGTGCTTCCCCCAGGATTGCCTCCAGTGCTCCACCTAGCGCTGCATCAACTGGTGCTCCCAGTGTTTCACCCTGCTCTGCCAACAGTGTTTCTCCCAGCGCTGCACCAGGCGCCCCTCCCAGTGCTTCCTCCTGCCATGCATCTGACCTGCTTTCCAGTGCTTCCCTCAGGATTGCCTCCAGTGCCCCACCTAGTGCTGCATCAACTGGTGCTCCCAGTGCTTCATCCTGCTCTGCCGACAGTGCTCCTCCCAGAACTGCACCAGGCGCCACTCCCAGTGCATCCTTCTGCCATGCATTTGACTTGCTTTCCAGTGCTTCCCTCAGGTTTGCTTCCAGTGCTCCACCTAGTGCTGCATCAACTGGTGCTCCCAGTGTTTCCCCCTGCTCTGCCGACAGTGTTACTCCCAGAACTGCACCAGGCGCCACTCCCAGTGCTTCCTCCTGTTATGCATCTGACTTGCTTTCATGTGCTTCCCCCAGGATTGCTTCCAGTGCTCTACCTAGTGCTGCATCAACTGGTGCTCCCAGTGTTTCATCCTGATATGCACCCCGTGCTTCTCCCAGCGCTGAGCCAGGCGCCACTCCCAGTGCTTCCTCCTGCCATGCATCTGACTTACTTTCCAGTGCTTCCTCTAGGGTCGCCTTCAGTGTTCCACCTAGTGCTGCATCAACGGGTGCTCCCAGTGTTTCACCCTGATATGCATCCAGTGTTCCTCCCAGCGCTGCACCAGGCGCCACTCCCAGTGCTTCCTCCTGCCATGCATCTGCCTTGCTTTCCAGTGCCTCCCCCAGGATTGCCTCCAGTGCTCCACTTAGTGTTGCATCAACTGGTGCTCCCACTGTTTCACCCTGCTCTGCCGACAGTGCTACTCCCAGCACTGCACCAGGCGCCACTCCCAGTGCTTCCTCCTGCCATGCATCTGACTTGCTTTCCAGTGCCTCCCCCAGGATTGCCTCCAGTGCTCCACCTAGCGCTGCCTCCACTGGTGCTCCCAGTGTTTCACCCTGCTCTGCCAACAGTGTTTCTCCCAGCGCTGCACCAGGCGCCCCTCCCAGTGCTTCCTCCTGCCATGCATCTGACCTGCTTTCCAGTGCTTCCCCCAGGATTGCCTCCAGTGCTCCACCTAGCGCTGCCTCAACTGGCGCTCCCAGTTTTTCACCCTGCTCTGCCGACAGTGTTACTCCCAGAACTGCACCAGGCGCCACTCCCAGTGCTTCCTCCTGCCATGCATTTGACTTGCGGTCCAGTGCTTCATCAAGGGCCGCCTTCAGTGTTCCACCTAGTGCTGCATCACCTGGTGCTCCCAATGTTTCATCCTGCTCTGCTGACAGTGCTACTCCCGGCACTGCACCAGGCGCCACTCCCAGTGCTTCCTTCTGCCATGCATTTGACTTGCTTTCCAGTGCTTCCCTCAGGATTGCCTCCAGTGCTCCCCCTAGTGCTGCACCAACGGGTGCTCCCAGTGTTTCACCCTGATATGCATCCAGTGTTCCTCCCAGCGCTGCGCCAGGCGCCCCTCCCAGTGCTTCCTCCTGCCATGCCTTTGACTTGCTTTCCAGTGCTTCATCTAGGGTCGCCTTCCGTGCTCCACCTAGTGCTGCATCAACTGGTGCTCCCAGTGTTTCCCCCTGCTCTGCCGACAGTGTTACTCCCAGACCTGCACCAGGCGCCACTCCCCGTGCATCCTTCTACCATGCATTTGACTTGCTTTCCAGTGCTTCCCTCCGGATTGCTTCCAGTGCTCCACCTAATGCTGCATCAACTGGTGCTCCCAGTGCTTCATCCTGCTCTGCCGACAGTGCTACTCCCAGAACTGCACCAGGCGCCACTCCCAGTGCTTCCTCCTGCCATGCATCTGACTTGCTTTCCAGTGCTTCCTTCAGGATTGCCTCCCGCGCTCCACCTAGTGTTGCATCAACGGGTGCTCCCAATGTTTCACCCTGCTCTGCCGACAGTGCTACTCCCAGAACTGCACCAGGCGCCACTCCCAGTGCTTCCTCCTGCCATGCATTTGACTTGCTTTCCAGTGCTTCCTTCAGGATTGCCTCCAGTGCTCCACCTAGTGCTGCATCAACTGGTGCTCCCAATGTTTCACCCTGCTCTGCCGACAGTGCTTCCCCCAGGATTGCCTCCAGTGCTCCACCTCGTGCTGCATCAACTGGTGCTCCCAGTGTTTCACCCTGCTCGGCTGACAGTGTTACTCCGAGAACTGCACCGCGTGCCACTCCCAGTGCTTCCTCCTGCCATGCGTTTGGCTTGCTTTCCAGTGCTTCCCCTAGGGTTGCCTCTAGTGTTCCACCTCGTGCCGCATCAACTGGTGCTCCCAGTGTTTCACCCTGTTCTGCACCCAGTGCTTCTCCCAGCACTGCACCAGGCGCCACTCCCAGTTCTTCCTCCAGTAATGCATTTGGTTTGCCCCCCAGTGCTTCCCCCGGCAGTGTCCTGGGCACGCTTTCCCGTGCTCCACCTACGGTTGCATACAGTGCCAATTCTTCTCCTCGTGCTGCTTCCTGTGCTGCCACTACTGGCACAGCACCTGCTGTGGCCTTCCGTGTTCCACACCTATGCCTCACAAGCTTCCTCTTCCGTGCGACAGACACGGTATGCGTCTGATCATGGTTAGGACATCTCATTCAGGGCACTGTGGGATGCCCTCCAACTCTCATCCCCACCTGGATTCCTCCAGTCCTTCTTCCCATTCCTTGCCTTCTCTTGCTTCCCGTCTCGCCCAATCCAATCTTCATGGGGACATCCTTGTGAATAAAGATTCTGATGCTTTTGGCCATCCCTTTCCCCAGTCTCCGTCCTCAAACTCTACCCTCATCACCTTCCAAAATATTGGTCCCCAGCGGAAGTCCGCCTTCATGTCTCGTTCCCGACACAACTCTCGGCGTGTTGCTCAAAGTAAAGCTGGGGTTGCTCTCTACGCAGAGCATTGTCTGAACGAACCCCAGCTCCCCCTTTGTGATCTCTTTCACTCTCGCATCAAACAGGCCTACCCTTCCAGCTTCACCTTCCTTGCTAGCAACCAGCATGAGGCATCCTCTGGCACGTGGCGCCTCCCTGGTGGTACGGGGTTTACTATTGACCGGCTCTTTCATTCTCACAAGCTTGCCCACGGTGCTGATCCTTCGGGGCTTGGCCGGTGGACTTTTGTTCGGTTTCAGGGGAGGGCTCAAGCTACGGTGACCATCTTTTCAGCCTACTGCCCTGTAGAAAATGACAGGGACCTTGGCTCTGTTTGGAACCAACACTGTCGCTACTTCCAGGCTGAAGAGGATCTATGCTGTCCCAACCCACGCATTCTCTTTCGACGTGACCTCACAGCTGCCCTTCAGGCTTGCCTAGAGGCAGGTGACTCCGTTGTCTTAGGGATCGACCATAATTCTGATGTCCGGTCTGATGGTCTCTCCTCTGAGCTCACAGCACTCGGCTTCAAGGATGCCATCTTAACTACCCACCCTTCACGTTCCCCACCTGCCACCCACAATCGAAATACTACCAGGACTCCCATTGATGCCCTTTGGACTACTGAGCATGTAGATGTCATCCGAGCTGGTTACTGTGCTTTTGATGGTGAGCACGGCATGGCTTCTGACCATCGCTTGCTCTGGATCGAAGTGTGTAATGGCAGTATCTTGGGCAAATATCTTCCACCTCCTGTGCGATCCTCTCTTCCTCGCCTGAAATCTTCCCACCCTCACCTTCGGCAGCGCTATCTCAAGCGGGTCAAACATGCCTTTGCTACTGCTGGTGTGGTCCCCCTTCAGACTAAGCTAGAGCACCTAGTGGCACTGTATTTATCTGGTGATACCACTGTGCGCGATACTCTCATCACTACCTATGATGTCCTCCATGCTACCTCTGCCTCCATCCGGCTGTCTGTTGAACAACATCTTTGCCGGCTTCGCACCGGCATGATTCCGTGGTCCCCCAAGCTCCAGGTTTACCGTGACACCATCGATTTTTGGAGGCGGATTGTGCAGCTTCGTCAAGGTGTCTCCACCAGTCACACCAAGGTGAAGCGCCTGGCATGTAAACTTTCCTTATACAAGGGTGAACACTGTGATCTTGCCACGGCTGTCCTTCACTTGAAGCAAGCCTACAAGCAATACCGTGCTGTAAAAGCCCTGGCTCCTTCGTGGCGTGACTCCTTCAACCAAGGCTTGGTGGACGCCCTTCTTACTGAAGGCAAGCCCTACAACCAGAGCGCCTCTCAGATTCGGGCACGCATGCGCCGTGAACGGCTCCAACGGGATCTAGGGCTCGCTGCTCGCGCTATCCGTGGCCGCCTCTCAAAGCCTGCTGTTCTGAAAGCAGTTGCTGTCAGCTCCAATGGCACTGAACAAGTCTTAGAGTCTCAATCTGCCATGGTGCCAGCCATGGCTGCCTCCAATGTCTGCCGTCAACAACAATGCCTAGACACTCCCTCCATGTCTCCCTCATTCATTCAGGCCTTCGGCTACTTGGGAACTGGACCTTCCTCAGCTGATGTCCTTGCCGGCACTTATGTCCCTCCTCCCGGAACTGACCAGTACCTGACTGAATTTCTTACTTGCCTTCAAGTGCCTGCTGCTATTAAGTCTTTGGCTCCCTTTGACTATTCTGTTAACCCTGCTGACAATGCTGCTGCCTGGAAATGCCAGAAGGAACGCACTGCTGGTGAGCCTTCTTGCCTCAGTTTTGCCCACCATAAATCTTTTGCCTTGGACACTCAGCTGAATTCCTTTGATACTCTGATGCGGACTGCTCCTCTGCTTGCTGGCTTCTCGCCCTCTGCTTGGCAGGTTATCACCGACGTTGAAATTTTTAAGAAACCTGGTGAATACCGTGTTGACAAGATGAGACTTATCCAACTGATGTCTCCAGAGTTCCAGATCAACAACAAGATGATCGGTAAACGCATTCTAGCTCATGCTGAACAGGCCAACGCGGTGGCAGTTGACCAACATGGCAGCCGGAAGCATCACAAAGCCATCAACACTTGTCTCAACAAGAAGCTCATTTGTGATGTCCTCCGCCAGAAGCGCCGCTCGGGGGCGGTTGCAATGAACGATGCCAAGGGCTGCTATGACCGAATCTCCCATCCCATTGCAAGTCTCACCCTCCAAAGCTTTGGGATTCCGGCTCACGTTTGCGAGGTTTTACTCTCCACTCTCCAGCGTGCTACCCATCACATTAAAACTGGATTTGGCCGGTCCGGTCCTATGTATGGTGATGAATCTATTCCTCTCAGTGGGATTGGGCAAGGCAACGGTCTCGGCCCAACTCTGTGGGCTCTGGTTTCTACCATCCTTTTCCGGATGATGCAGAACGCAGGCCATGGGGTTCATCTCCTCA
This sequence comes from Pseudo-nitzschia multiseries, assembly GCA_037355745.1. NCBI lineage: Eukaryota > Bacillariophyta > Bacillariophyceae > Bacillariales > Bacillariaceae > Pseudo-nitzschia > Pseudo-nitzschia multiseries. The sequence goes on from CM074791.1 coordinate 8,776,704, forward strand.
CCTCCCTATCCCTTCAGCTGGTCTCCTTGGTTGGATTTGCTTTTGTGGATGATACTGACCTTTTTTGTGCCGGTTCCTCCTCTACTACCTCTGGTGAGGCTTTGGCTGTTGATTTTCAGGCCGCTTTAGACCGCTGGGCTGGTGGTCTCATTGCTACTGGCGGCGCTATTGAACCTGCTAAATCCTTCTGCTACTTGATAGATTTCAAGTGGACTGGTTCTGGTTGGGACTATCGTTCTGTTGATGAAATGCCCGGTGTTTTCACCATCACTGACAAATCTGGTGCCCAATCACCTCTTGACCGTTTTGAGGTTGACCACGCGGACAAGACTCTGGGTGTCTACATTTCTATGGACGGGAATGAGGAAGCTCAAGTTGATCACCTGCAGACCCAGTCCCAGTCCTTTGGATCTCAAATGAGGTTCTCCAAGTGTGAGAAGAACACCTCCCTCTACACCTTCAGGTACTCATTTATGAAGTCTTTTGAATACCCCATGCCCGTCACTCAGCTCAGCGCTTCTACCTGGACCCGCATTCTTCACCCAACTCTGGTTCCAGTGCTCAATAAGGCCGGCATGTCTCGCAACTTTCCTCGAAAGGTTTTCTATGGTCCATCTTTGTATCAAGGCTTTGGTTTCATTCACCCTTTCCTTCTCCAAGAATTCAGCCACATTGCTACCCTGCTTCAGGAATCTGTACGTGGTTCCCAGACAGGCCATATTCTTAGGCTTACCGCTGAAGCATTTCGGCTTGAACTAGGGATCCCTTTCCATCTCGGTATTACCCCCTATCAGCCCTATGCCTCTTATATCACTCCTTGCTGGTATAAGCATGTGTGGCATTTCTTTTCTATGCACCCTGTGAGTATGGTGGAAGACTTTCCTACACTTCCTCTGCTTCGAGTGAATGACTGCTACCTCATGCAAGCTTTTGTCACTGCTGGCTTTCGGGGCGCCGACCTGTCTCTTCTGAATCTCATCAGGATGTCTCTCCAGGCTATCTCCCTTGCTGATATCTGCACTGCAGATGGCACACGGCTTTCTCCTATGGCCTTCCAGCTGCAGTCCTCCAACCATCTTCGCGCTCACCTTGACTGGCCTCGTTGCCCCCCTCCGTGGCATCTTCCCGCCCTTCAGCTCTGGCAACGTGCCCTTCGGAAATCCTTCTTACCCCCGTTGGCTTTGCCTTCGGACCGAGCTTTCCACCCCTCCTTTCACCTGGGGCATTGGCTGTCAACCGAGTCCTCCTCTGTTTGGCCCTGGTTTTTGTGCCGTTCTACTGACCGGATCTTCTCCAAATGCCCCACTGGGTGGAAGGTCGGATCTTCGCAAGGTCGAGGACGTTATAGCTTTAACACTACCATCCTTTGTGCTAAACCTACCAGTGCAGACACTCTTGTCTCCCTCCTTATCAGTGGGAATGTGTTCCGGATTGTCGGTCAATCCTCCTTTATCTCTCATCCACCCGACGAGGATCCCTTGACCTATGATCCTTTTGCGTGTCTTTCTGCCACCCCAGGGGATGCGTTTGATGCTCTCTGCGCTTCTCCCCGAGTCCTTCTCCATCAATACTCCCTTCCCCAGGATGGATGCCAGGCTCTTGCCGATGCCATTATGAGTGGCTCTGCCAGTGCTGTCTGTGATGGCTCTTATGATCCCATTCTCCTCCGCGGTACATCTTCCTTCATCCTTTCCCCCAACACCTCCACCAAGTCTCTTACGGCGTTCCTCACTGGTTCTAACCTTGTCAGTGGCTCCCCTGCAGATCAGTCTTCTTACCGGAGTGAATTGGCTGGCATCATTGGTGTCCTCACCTGCTGTATGGCTCTGGTGGACATCTATGATGTACCCTCCGGCTCACTCACCATTGCCCTTGATGGGGATACGGCTCTTCAACAGGCTCAGGGCACCTGGCCCTTGTCTATCTCTCAGAAATTTTTTGACTATGTCTATGTTATTCGCAATATGCTCTCTGCTCTTCCAATCACTGTCACCTTCAAGTGGGTTCAGGGTCATCAAGAGGGTCTTTCTCTTGACTGGTGGGCGCTTCGCAATCATCAAGTTGATGGCATGGCCAAGGCATTTCTATCCATGAATCGTTCTTCTCCTTACCATTATCCCCGACTTGTGTTTGAGCCCTGGGCTCTTTCACAGAAGGGTCTCAAATGCTCTCGATTTGACAGAGATGCCTTGCACATTCTTATTTCAGGTCCCCCACTTCTTCACTATTGGCAAACTCACCACGACATCTCCATTCCACCACAAGTCTCCGATTCTATCCATTGGTGTGCCCATCACTCTGCTTTCAAGCGCCTCCCTCCTGGTATGCAGCGGTGGTTTGTCAAATTTGCCTCTGGTTGTATTGGTGTTGGCAATCAGCTACTTCATTACCAGCACCAGGATCACTCCCGATGCCCTCTGTGTGCCCAAGATGAGGAAAAGGTTTCCCACGTTCTTTCATGTGCCGACCCCGGGGCTGTCCAGCACTGCTTGTCTTCCTTTCGGGGCCCTTTGCAACAGCGCCTTACTTCTGAGCTTACAGAACCTTCACTGGCTCTCGCCATTGTGGACGTTACCACTAGGGTTCGTCAAGGTAGGCGTATCCACCCTTCCTCATACTCCCCTGATATTGCATCTGCTATAAGGGCTCAGCGTCGGATTGGATGGCACAACTGGTTCCTTGGGAGGTGGACCCCCCTCTGGCATCAGATTCAGGCTGACTATTATTCTTCAATTGGTAGCAAGCGATCTCCTCGTCGATGGGCCACTGCCGTGATTCATCAATTTTTCCTCACCTGTTGGGATCTCTGGACGTACCGAAACCAACGGCTCCATGGCACTGGAGGGCTGCTTGAGTCAGAACAACACCAATCTCTCAATGATTCCATTGCATCTGAATTGGCCATTGGCTTAGCTGGTGCTCTGCCTCAATCTCACTCACTCCTCCAGATCCCTCTCCAAGTGCTCCGTGGTTACACTCTTACTGCCAAGCGTCAATGGCTTGCGACCATCCAGCTTGCCAGGAGACACTATGCAGTCCCTCTCCCTTCCCAGCAGCCGTATCGCCAGGAGGCTGCCTTGATGAGGGCTTGGCTGAATGGATCCTAACGGATGGGCCACACTTTTCACCCAGCGCTTTCCCCAGTACTTTTCCTAGTGTCTCCCCCACTGCAGCCCACATCGCTACAGTGTATCACTAAGTACTGCTCCCAGTGTCTCACCAGGTTCTGCACCCCTCGCTGATTCCAGTTTCTCACCAGGTACAAGCTGCATCAAGTTTGGCTTCTTGCACTGCTTCCAATATATCCCCATCTTCTGCACCCCAGTGCTTCCCCCAGTGTATGACCCGGTTCTGCACCCACCAGTGCTGCTCCTTGTGCTGCATCCAGTGTGGTTCCTGGCACTGTCCCCAGCGCTGCTCCCACTGTATCACCACCTTCCGCACCCAGGGTTGCTCCACCCGGTGCCCTTCCTAGTTCTTCCCCCAGTTACCCACCTCTGCCCACCCTGCGGCTCCCAGTATTTTACCCTTCCTCCTGCCTGTTTGTTGGTAGCTGCTCCCAGTTCGGATTATGCTACCGGTATCCTTCAACAGTTTCCACTTGTACTCTCCCTGCTTGCTTTCAGGATTCGTTTGACAAATTTGTCGTTCTACAACTTGGGGCTTAAACTCTCTTCGATTGAGGCGACGTTAAAGTCTGGATACAGACTGAGTAGTTTAGATCCACCTTCAGTGGTTAAAGTTACTTAAATACGTATATTATTATTATTATTAGCCTGATCAGCAACCGGCATCAACCCTCAAGGATGTAAAAGGGGCAATTGCTTGTGGAGCCCTGGAACAGACCAACACCAGGGCGGCCTCCCTTGAAAGAAGAGGCCGAAGACACGAACCAAGATGGTAGGCTCCATCGGGTTTCGAGATCCAGCAAACAAGCAAGGGAAAAGGGCTGGACGATTCATCCAAAAGAATCGCCCAGGTTGGCATCAGCTGAAAGGAATCAATATCCGAGAACACTGATCTTTCACTGAAAACAAGAATGACGTGAGCAAGAAGATTGAGCCTCAAGAAGTATTCTGATTATGGTGAAACAGATTGGAACGAACAGATTGCAAGCACCTGCTCGCAAGAAAATCCAAAGATATGGAAACAGAGAACACTAAATCTCGAAGATCCAAGAGAAAAGAGAACACTAAATTCTCAGGAAACACTGACGATGAGATATTCATCGATCTTTCACCACAGAAATACAGAATGAGCAAATCCTGAGATCGGATAGAAAAGCTCACAATCTTAAGTTGCGACAAAAGCAAAAGCTCACACAAGTACAAAATAACCGGAACGAAAATTCGATCCGGATATACAAATACATAAACAGATAAGCAAATCACACACAACAGTCACCAACACTAAACCAACCATTTCACATCCAATCCTTCAATTCGATTACACTCTCTTTCCACATACCACCTTCGATTACATATTCGATTGCAACTTCCATCCAAACGCCCATCGAATATCGTCCATTGAATATTTCGAACGAAACATCCGAAACCGCGTCTCCATCATGGCTCCAGCAAAAAGAAAAACAAGAACAAGAGCAAAGCCAAAAGACGATGATGACTATGACCCCAATGAGGAAACAAAAATGAAAGTGGACCAGGACCCACAAGAACCTGATAGCGACGATCCAAGTGAAGTAGTGGGTATGGAAGAAGAAGAAAACGACAAATTTGATGAAAGAATCATGCGCGTAATGGAGAAGGCTATATCTGATCCAGAAAAGAACTCAACCATGAAAAGGATCATCGACCAAGAAGTAAGGAGAAGGATCAGAGCATTACATGAAGCTGCAACAAGGAAACCAGATGATGTTAGCAGTGATGAAAACAGCAGTGATGATAATGAAAACCAACAAGATGACGACTCAAGGTCTGATCGCTCTATAATGAGGTCGTTCCAACCCAAAATAAAAATCAGGGGATTCAACAATGGAAGATTACTGAATCCAGAACAGCTCGCTTTCAGAAGCAGCTTGATGGACTTTGGTATCAACTACGAATCAGCTGAAGAAATTATGAGGGGAGGAATGTCTAATATTTGCGAAATTACAGACCTCAACAAGGAAAGCATCAAATCATTCATGCATGGATTGAAATCAATCAGTCCAGACTGTCCTAACCCAAGAAGTATCCATTACGGTAACAGGTTATCATCAAGACTTCTCACATGGGCAAATTGGGCACGCTACCAACCTTTGATTGGAGTCAAACCAAGAGCCATTGACTGGAACGCGAACCCAAATAATCTTGAACTACAACAATTCAGGATCAAGATGATGGAATCAAGTGTGAAATCACAAGAAAAAGCAACCCCACCTGAATTAAAGGACCTTACAAAATTCAGAGAATGGAAGGAAGGTTTTTGCCAAAACTTGAGATACAGATTCAACTCTGAAGGATTCCCAATCTTGTATGTTATAAGACCCCAAGAAAAGGAAGATGTTACTGATGAAGCCAGGTCTGGCACAGTCGGACAAAGTCCATTGGATACCTATCCAACTTGGAGTGACTACAATGAAAGGTGTGGTGTTTTGTCGGGTCATCAGTATGATGAAGACAACAATGTTGTATGGAGGTTGTTGTGTGATGCAACAAGAAAAGGGCCGGGATGGGAATATGTGGCACATTTCCAAAATACTGAATTGAATTCAGGACATGCAAGAAATGCATTCATTTCATTGATGCAGCATGCTTATACTGATACCAATATCACCATGGTTCTGAATAAAACCTACCAGGAAATGAAAGAATCACACTACACCGGCGACGCTAAGAATTATGATTGGAGCAAGCATAAAAGGAATTGGACTGCATTTCATGGAACAATTCTGAGATTTGAAAAGAATCACAATGAAAGAAGATTTGTCTGGGACTTCATTAATTCAATCAGTGACGAGCGACTTGATGCTGCTAAAGCTGATGCAATTGATGAGACCAAAGACTATCGAGACAACTTCAATGAATGTTTGATTTTATTCACCAATCGACTTGGATTGAAGAAGCTTGCAAATGGAAAGCATAAAAGAGGTTCCAGAAGTGTGTATTCAGTAGGCACGTCAAGCAATAAAAAGCAGAAAACAACTGGGAACATTCACAGGAAAAGTTGAGAATAAGACCTATCCAACAAGTGTTTTTAAAACAATGTCAAAAGACCAGCGTCAGGAACTTTACCAGATGAGACAGGCAAGTAAGAAAAAGAGGGCTCTCAAGGCTGCTGAGACCAAGAAGGCAAAGGAAGCCGAAAAGGATGGTGCAGGTGACAGCTTTGGCTCAAAATCTAAGAAATGACATCATAACCGGACACTAGAAAACAAATGTTTAAAAATGGTGAGCCGGTCATTATATAAGATGAATATTCCACTAGATTTTGATGATGGTGAAAATGAAGATGGATACTGTGAGTTAGACTCACATGCTGACACCACAGCAGCTGGAAGCAACATGATATTGCTTAATCCTGATCAGATCACAACACATGTTGATGTTGCCCCTTTTTCTGAAGAGTACAAGCCAATCAAGAAAATCCCAATTGGAAGTTGCGCAACTGCTTGGACAAGTCCAACATCAGGTCAAGTCTACATTATTGTGTTCCATCAAGCGCTGTACTTTGGAAACAAGTTGAAGAACAGCTTGATATGCCCAAATCAAGTAAGGGATTGCAATTTCAACTCTGTTGAAGAAACCCCTCGTCAATTTGACCCCAGATCCAAGCATGGGATTACAATCCAAACCCCAATGGAAGATGATGACCCCAAGAAAGTTTTCATAAAACTGAGTATGAGAAATGTGATTTCATATTTTCCAACAAGAAAGCCAACAAGATTGGAGCTTGATGAGTGTCAACATCTGATTGCAACAAATGACACCCCATGGGAGCCTCACTCACTGAAATTCAGGATGGCTGAGTTAGCAATTGACAATGGTGATCCAATTTCAGGGGACCAAATCAGCGTCCAAGCTATGTCAACTGAAGATGCAAGTTCAGTGGCAACAGAACCAACAAGTAATGTCACAGACATGCTCTCCAAGACTAGCATAGGGCCCAACCATACTAGTCTCATGGAACACTGCAAACTGATGAGGTTGCACCAAGTATCAACCAGAAGAATGCTGACCGAATGTCAAATAGCAACAGATGGCAATATTTCCCATCGGATCTCCTCAGTAATAAGTGTTTCAAGTGCGCGAAGGATAGACCAGTTTCTATTTGATGACACAGAATTCGACTTCACAGAAGCCCCCGAGGGTGAATCAAAACAAATTCCTAGCTTGCAAGAAATTGACAATACACTTGAAAGGAGATCCCTTGATAGAAGAAATCAATGGGGACCATCAGTGACAACTATTGAAAGTCCAAACAAAGTTGATTGCGAACGCCTAGCTAAGACTTGGAATATCAGTTTCAAAAAGGCAGAACAGACATTGAAGGTTACGACTCAGAAAGCCCTGAGAAATTTGCAACTACCTTTGATGAAGCGTCTGCCAACACAGCGCTTTAGAAACAAGAGAGTTGCTCAGGGAACCTGGTACACTGATACCTGGCATGCAAAGACCACAAGCATTATGAGACAAGAAAAATGTGCACAGGTCTTTACAAATGGGAATGGATTTGAAGTATTCATACCAATACAGAACAAGTCGCAAGCTCATCAAGGATTGAAAATATTCATTCATGAAGTTGGAATTCCTGAACACTTGATTTCTGATGGTGCTCCAGAACAAGGCTCACCAAGAACTTACAAGACCCACTGGAATTCAATTGTAAAACGCAACCATATACATCAGACATTCATCCAACCACATTGCCCGTTTCAAAATTGAGCAGAGCATGCAATAGGCCATCTTGGTAGTGCAATCATAACCAAGACAGCAAAGAAGAAATCACCAAGAAGACTATGGTCATTTTGTGGTGAGCTATGTGCAAATATCAGGCAGAGGACTGCATCAAGCAACCCTTCTTCAATGGGAAGGACCCCATTTGAATTGGTGCATGGTTACAGGCCCGATATAACATTATACACGTCATCAGAATGGTATGATTTTATATTTTATTTTGATAAAGGTGATTCTTCAACTCGAGGAGTTGAAAGACTGGGCCGATGGCTCGGACCTTGCGGCAGCAAGGTGGGTGGAGGTGATTGTTTTTGGATCCTGACTGAATCAGCAATACCAATCTCTACAAATTCAATAAGGCCAGTAAAGGAATTTGAATGGAGGGACCGAGATGTCCTAAGAAGAATGGAAGCGATTGATAAATCAATTGAATCCAAGATTGGTGATGAAGTCAAAGGCAGCGCGTCTTTTTTCCAGGAAACTTATCCAGAACCTCAACAAGAGCTATTTGATGAACAACCAGTGAGATCATCTGATCTAAAACTTGAAATGGCAGAGCCAGAGGCATCAGTTGAAGATACTGATGAACCAGACGAGTATCTGGGAAATGAAGTAATCATTGAAAGAAATGATGAAAGGCTCAGGTGTATTGTCAAGGATAGGGTTCGCGATCTGCAAAACCGACCAATTGGAGTAAGGAATGAGAATCCAATACTGGACACGAGGTTATACAAATTGCAACTACCTGACGGCACCATAGAGGAATACACGGCAAACATTGTTGCAGAAAGTCTTTACAGCTCTGTTGATGATGATGGACGGATGTTCACCCTACTGGATGAGCTAATTGATCATGAATCCGACAACACTGCTTTAACTGACGAGGAGGCCACAACAATAGCCAAAAATGGCAGAAAACCCCATAAACCAACAACTAGGGGCTGGAGAATTTTGGCCAGTTGGAAGGATGGAACTGAATCTTGGTGTAAGCTAAGTGATGTCAAAGAATCATTCCCAGTGCAACTAGCAGAATATGCAGTCAACAATAAGCTTGAAAAGTTACCAGCATTCAGATGGTGGGTGCATAAAATTTTGCGAAGAAAGGAACGAATCCTTAAGGCGGCCAAAACAGCCGGGTATTGGTTGAAAAGTCACAAATATGGTGTTGAATTACCACATTCAATTACACAAGCACTGGCAATTGATAAGAAAACAGGTACTGACCACTGGGAACAAGCAATTCATAAGGAAATGACAAACAACATGGCAGCTTTCGAATTTTCTGATGATGATGTTATCCCACCAGTTGGTCACAAGGAGATCACAACGCACATGATATTTGATATCAAGCTTGGATACCTAACAAGGAAGGCTAGGTTGGTAGGAGACGGTCACAAAGTTCCTGCTGTGGCGAAGGAAAATACTTACTCATCTGTCCCCAGTCGAGATTCAGTGAGAATATTCTTCTTGCTGGCAGCGCTGAATGATTTGAAGGTTCTCTCAGCAGATATTCAAAACGCATATCTGACAGCTCCAATAAAGGAGAAATATTTCCTCCGGGCAAGAGCTGAAGATGGTTTTCCTCCACACCGTGCAGGTCGGCCTTGTAAGATAGTTCAAGCACTATACGGATTACCAGTTGCAGGAGCATCATTCAGATCATATCTCACGAAACAATTGAGGGATCTTGGATATTCCCCTTGTAAAGCAGATCTGGATGTGCACTTAAGAATTGAAACCAGAAAAGATGGATCAAGATATTGGACAATTGATTGCTTATGTTGATGATATCTTATGTTCTGGTGAAGATCCTAAGTTCCAGCTAGAGAATATTGAACGAAAGTTCAAGTTGAAAGATGATACCATTGAAGAACCAACTCTGTATTTGGGAGCTGATATTGGAAAGTTTTACTTTGTAGGTGATTCAAAACCAAGGTGGTCATTATCAAGCACCAAATATACTGCAAAAGCTGTCGCGGCTGTTGAACAAGAGCTTGGAACTGAGAAGTATGGTTACAAGTATTTACCAAAGTCAGCATCCAGTCCACTGTCACATGATTACAGACCGGAGATTGATATATCAGAGGAACTGAATCCCGAATTACAAAACTACTATCAAGGTTTGATTGGAGTTCTACGATGGATTTGTGAACTTGGAAAGCTTGACATTGTAATGCCAGTTTCTCTTATGTCAAGGTATTTGGCTCAGGCGAGAATGGGACATTTGAACCAGTTATTTCATATATTTGCATATTTGAAGAAGTATAACAGGTCAAAATTGGTATTTGATGATTCAGTACCAAGCGTTGATCAGAGTAAATTTCAAAAATGCAACTGGTCTGAATTTTACCCTGGTGCCACTGAAGTTTTTCCAGCTGATATGCCTGAAGCTTTGGGGAAACATGTAACAATGAGCTGTTTTGTTGATGCTGACCATGCTGGATGCAAAGCAACAAGGAGATCTCATACTGGTGTTATTATCTTCATTAATAATGCACCAATCATTTGGTTTTCCAAACGACAAACAACAGTTGAAACATCAACTTTTGGATCTGAAATCATTGCATTGAAAATTGCAACCGAATTGGTTGAAGGTCTGAGATACAAGTTGAGAATGATGGGTGTTCCTATTCCAATTGATGGGAGCACCAATGTGTATTGTGATAATGATTCAGTTGTCACAAATGTTACATGACCTGAAAGCCCATGCAAAAAGAAACACAACAGCATTGCATACCACAAAGCGCGTGAATCTATTGCAGCAGGAATCATCAGAGTTGCAAAAGAACCAGGTTCAACAAATATTGCTGATTTGTTTACCAAGCTTATGAGTGTAGCTGTTTTCCGAGAACATTGTTCCCGATGCATGTGGTAAGTTTGTTTCGGGCATTCACACGGAAACAACAGGTAGATCAATCGTTCCATGGAATGTTCGATCAATTGTTCGATCGAAGTAACAAGTTGATTTTTCTAAGTTCAATCACGGAATAAAGAAATCGATCTGCAATGAGCGTTTCGAAAATGGATAATTTGATCCATGAATACAATATATCAAACCGGCAAGGATCAGGGCAAAATGCCATGATACAAGCCAGAATGAATGGCAAAATGCCTCCCCATTTTTTGATAGGGCCTCTGATGGTAGACTGGATACAGTTTGGTATTCAACACACATGATTCACGATGAATAGATTAAGTCAAAAGATCCAAACGCTTAACGATTGGATTTACGACTGAAGGGGACTGAAAAGAATTCACCGTGTAACGCGTATTCGTACGTACTAAGCGGTCGTATTGTACAAAAAGTCATAAGGGCAAATAACCTTATTCGTAAGGTTATTTAACTTGAGTGAATAATCGTCGGCGCTTTCATGTGGATTGTCTCTTTACCGATTTACCGGATTTCCCCATCAGCTCACTCTTTGAAGAATTAACAACTCTAAAACACTATCATGCCCTAAAATTTACGTACAACCTAGTACTAATTCTACACGATAAGATACGATTTTACATGTGATATTCCGATAAGAATATCACGGCGAATATACGATACGGTAAAAGACCGACTGAAGATGGCCGGTTTTTTGTGTGTTTTGTGGCTTAAGATTACGTGTGTTTTGTGTCTTAAGATTACGAATAAGCCAATAATCGATACGACAATGACAAGAGTAATTAACCTGTCCTTACGATTCTTTTGTTTTATTACTGTTACGACGCAGTTTTTCTATTTTTGCACGCAACAAGTTTCATGTTGGTCTATTTTCGCCACCGTTTTTTTCAACCCCATTTTCACGCTTGCTTAAGAATCTTTCTATTCTACAATTTTGTTTCAAGCTTACCCCGATCATATTTATTCGCCATTCAATTTTTGTTTTTGTCCACATGAAACTCATGTTTTGTAATAATATCCTTTGTGTACAATGATATTGTCATAGCGTTATTACGATTGTTTTCATCAATGTATGAGCTTCTTGATAACCATCAACCTATTCTGTTATGTCGCTTTCACATTACTCACACTACGTTTTTCGAATATCAAAAGCCAACAACCCTATTTTTTTACTAATAAGAAAGTATGTATCCGCATTTCAAATACTCTTTGACATTTTACAATATTCACCCTATGCTTATCAAATACCGAAATACAACAAATATATTTTGTAACAAATATGAAAGTATTTTACTATCAGTTTTTTCTACTATTGATGTTGATATCATCAATTACACTTGTTCGTTTTTATTGTATTCCATGAAAAATTTGTAGTCCTCATCATCTTCGCCGAGAATCTCAAGCAGGCTACGTTTTCACTTCCGTTTTTTTTCCTCTTTGTCCTCCTCCTTATCTTGTTGTTTACGATTGCCATTTTGCTTTTGGTACATTTTAAGTATTTCTGTCTCTAATTCTTTCGACTGTTGTTCCTCCCTTCATTCTTCTAATTCATTTACTAGGTATTCGTAAAGATCTTGTCCCTCGTTACTCCACCCCTCCTTATTTCCTGACTTACCGCCGGTGAATTTTTTTCTCAGCGTTGTGCCCTTTTTTGTGTTTAGCCACGAGTCGTAGTCGTTGTAAAGGAAAAGCAATGCAAAAGCTTCATCGCTTGGGGTGAAAATGTTACTGACTGTCATTCTGACTGATTTTCTTTTGAAGTCTGTCTGTTTTGGTGACACCGCTCCAAGAATTCTTTTCATGAAGTATTTGAATTCTGGTGAATTTTTCCGCCGATAGCCTTTGTGCAATTGGTACCTATTTTCTGAGTTCACGTCTTGGGTGTCCGTGATTAGAACCGTTCCTGGGAAACTATCTGGTATCTGGTTGTTCCTTTTATCGTCTATGTGTCAGTGTTAACACGACCAAAATGTTAGAAAGGATTATGAAAGATTGCATGCTGGCAATCATTTTATTGTTGGTTGCTTACCGTTGTAAGTTTTTCCTTGCAAGAGTTTGAGCATTGTGCCTACACGCAGTTACTGCTCCGCAATACATTCCACTCCACTTTTTGTCCTTTATATCGATCGTATTTGGTATTTTGTTGTTATTTGCTTGTTTTACAATTTTGAATATCGTTGCCTTCACAAATGTATTCTCTGGCAGGAATTTAAATTTCCTGAATGCTTTTTCTTTGACATGTTTGACAATGTTGTTTTCCAAGTTAATGTTATCGGAGTCTTTTGTTGTCTGTAGAATATTTCTGTTGCTACTGTCTGTGGTTTTATATGTTTGGCTATTGTTTGTGTTTGTTCGGTCACTTCCCGATACACTGCTGTTTGGGCTGTTTGTGTTATTGGTAACAATGGTTTTACCTGTCACCGGACTGCAACTACTACTAAGTTCTACCATTTTTTTTTGTTAAATCGTGCACCTCAACTTACCAGTTTTTTCCTTTGATTGATTTGGCGCGCTAGTTTTATGATAATAATGTTGTTTGTAGGAATCATTTGGTATTCCCCCCCCCCCTTCGTACTGTACACACTGTAAGTTCTTGGTTGACTGCCTCCCAGGAAGCGCTGTATTACTATCAATTGTACTTACCTGTGAGTGTTCTTTTACTGGCGCCTGCCTATCTTATTTTCGAGCGTGCCGTGATATTCTGGAATGTGGAGTCCTCAAAATTTTGGCGCGGACCTGAACATTTTGATGTTCCCTACCCTACCATACTTACGGTACCGTATCATTCCGTATTCTCTTATTTATTGTTTTTCCATTTTCTGCAACGGCGTTGCAGGAAATTCCATTTTTTGGGCGGTTGACACTCACCCCTTAATTAATTTTTTCGCGGATCACAATCTGTTGGTTCAACTGAGTAAATGCCGTTTATGTTGTTTTGTTACTTTCTAAGGAGTACATTTTTTGAATGTACCGACTTCTTTAGGTGATATTTTATTTCATTTTCGTTCTATTTTTTGCACTTAATTTGTACCGATTGTACCGTGTAGATTATCATGCTCTTTATTTTTGCAATGGAATCCATATAGAGTTGTAGAGTTAGTGTTTCACACGTCCCCATGCCCCACAAGGAACAGGACAGTTGTTGTACTCCTCTAAATCTTCTTTTGAATTCCAACATTTTTTGTTAAGATTTAGCCATTTCTTAATTTTCCACTCCTTTTTGTCTTGTTCCCTCTTTTCCCCCCTGTTTGTCAATTCTTTTACTTTCTGCTTTTTATGTTTTTGACTGTTTTCTTGCTTTGTTCATGAACGAACCCCACTGCTGTTTTGTACATTTTTTTCCGTGTTTTTGTTATTTATCTTCTTCACCTTAATCGTTGGAAATCTTTCTTGTGTGGAGTACCACTTGTTATCGCCTGTTGATCTGCAATACCATTGCAATCTGTCGTTTTCAATGATTGCCTCATTCGTCTTTTTGCGCCAGTTGTTGTACCAAATGTACGTCATACAAGGACGGTTCCCAGGGTTGTAATGTACACATTCTTTTATGTGTTCTCTTGCCTCCGGCGTCAGATAACTCCATTTTTTTGCAGGGAAAGTACAACCATCTTGTATCATTCTCTCTCGTTCTATCAATTTTACTTCCAGTCCAATACCCACATTGTTGTAGCACTTCATGTCTTCTGTTGTTTTCAATGCTGGATAACCACATGAAATGTATGCAAGAATGACTCCCATTGCTCATACATGGTCAATCCCGTCAGTGTTGCCTTCTTCGTAGCCGGGAAATACTTCCTCGGTTATGTACTTGAAGCATTGCTCCCAAATGTTCAAAGCTTCGTCCTCCTTCAAATGTCCTTTTTTGCTGTTGAGTCTTTTTCGCACTTCTTCTATCTTGTGGCATCCACGAAGGATTGTGGTAACCAAGTGTCTGTTTTTGGCACACAACGCATCAAATCCTGTTTCGAAATGATATAGAAACAGGTTTCTGTTGTTGTTTAGGTCATCGTGGTTCAGCTCATGCATCCGTTTGGTGTAATCCTTGGACAAGACAGTACACCGGATTGGCACAACTGTGGTTTTGTTTGTCGGTTTAGGTGTTTTGTTTTCTATTTTCCTGTTATTTCCAAGTTGTGACGTAGTCAGGCACTTACTAGTTGTACCACAATACACCTAACTTTCCTAATCCAACGCAGAATCATAAAGTTTTTGGATCTTGTTTTCTCCCGGCGTAGTAACTTCAGTTTTTGGTTATGGCCGCTTCTTCCCAAACACACCTATTTATTACTGTTACATACCACCACCACCGCCATGACGGTGGACAGAAATTGTCTGATTCAAAAACAGACTAGCTTTAAGTAGTGTAACTTTCCTCGTCCAGATATGATTGGTTCTTGATATAGATGTTAACGTGTCCAGTGGATCGATTCCTCCGTAGAGACATGTACAAAGGGTAGTAGTCTCCGTAATTTTTTGGTATTATTTTTTGATTTCAGTATGAACAAGTAACCGAAATAGTGTTTTTCAGTTACTTTTTGAGTGCAAAAGTGTGTTATTTTCTGAAATTTTAGGATGAATATTGCTCATACTATGTATTCTGGGTAGACTATGAAACAATATTGACAATTCTCCGGCTGATACTTTAGTCAGTATTAATTTTATAATAATGTTTGTCCCTGGCCATGCATGTACCAAAATAGTGATTGCTAGTCACTTTTTGAGTGCAAAAGTGTGTCATTGGCTTCAAGTTCAGGATGAATATTGCTCATACTATGTATTGGGTAGACTATGAAACAATATTGACAATTCTCAGGCTGATACTTTAGTCAGTATTAATTTTATAATAATGTTTGTCCCTGGCCATGCATGTACCAAAATAGTGATTGCTAGTATCTTTTTGAGTGCAAAAGTGTGTCATTGGCTTCAAGTTCAGGATGAATATTGCTCATACTATGTATTGGGTAGACTATGAAACAATATTGACAATTCTCAGGCTGATACTTTAGTCAGTATTAATTTTATAATAATGTTTGTCTCTGGCCATGCATGTACCAAAATAGTGATTGCTAGTATCTTTTTGAGTGCAAAAGTGTGTCATTGGCTTCAAGTTCAGGATGAATATTGCTCATACTATGTATTGGGTAGACTATGAAACAATATTGACAATTCTCAGGCTGATACTTTAGTCAGTATGAATTTTATAATAATGTTTGTCCCGGGCCATGCATGTACCAAAATAGTGATTGCTAGTCACTTTTTCAGGTCAAAAGTTTGTCATTGGCTTCAACTCCAGGATGAATATTGATCATACTATGGATTGGGTAGACTATGAAACAATATTGACAATTCTCAGCCTGATACTTTACTAGTCAGTATGAATTTTATAATAATGTTTGTCCTTGCCCATGCATGTATAAAAATAGTGATTGCTAGTCATTTTATCAGGGCAAAAGTTTGTCATTGGCTTCAAGTTCAGGATGAATATTGCTCATACTTTGGATTGGGTAGACTATTAAACCATATTAACATTTCTCAGCCTGATACTTTACTAGTCAGTATGAATTTTATAATAATGTTTGTCCTTGCCCATGCATGTATAAAAATAGTGATTGCTAGTCATTTTATCAGGGCAAAAGTGTGTCATTGGCTTCAATTTCAGGATGAATATTGCACATACTATGTATCGGGTAGACTATTAAACCATATTGACAATTCTCAGGCTGATACTTTAGTCAGTATGAATTTTATAATAATGTTGTTTGTCCCTGGCCATGCATTATTATTTTCCTTCTGAATCCGATTCGTTGAGAGTCTGATTCAAAGGCTTCTGAGGAACAGCAACGCTGTGTTAGTGTGTTAGTAGACAAACGATTGTACTCTACGCGTGATAATTGTGTTTGGATACTTTCGGCAACGGATAATCGGACTACAGGCGAAGCTAGGGAGACGCCAGATCTCTTCTTACTGTGACTTATTCAGATTGCAGCGAGACAGACCTAAGTATGTAGATTACAAGTAGTTGGTAGCAACTAGTGTGAATTTTGGGATATAAATCAGTTGAATGTTAAAAGTATGAGATAAAGTGAAATCTTGCTGAAATGCAAGATATCTCTTTTATTGAGATGAATACGTTGCAACTGCTGTTGCGTAGTGCTGAGATTACTCGCTGATTATTTCCGTACGTGTATTAGTCGTTGACCATATATATCTGTATGCATGTATATGTATTGTGTGAGGATCACACGCCAACGGTTTTCTTCTCTTGTTCCGTTAGGAAGACTTCATGATATGTTTATCATTAAGGTCAGGAATTGCTCCCGTACCTCGTGTGATATTTTATGAAATCAGAGTTTGCTCACCGAAGAACAATGGCAATATTGTAAAACAGGGATTGCTCACCGTTGATGCGCGATGGGAATCGATGCGCCGTGGGAATCGATATGCCGTGGGAATCGATTACTTAGATAGATACGGGACTCATTGATTCGTACGAATAGGAAATCTACCCTCTGGTAGCTTTGGTACTTCTGGTCACGAAAGGAATTTAATACTCCCCATGTCTCCTTGTGAAGGGTCATCACGCTCTACATGATGCTTCCATCATCCTGAAGAAGGTCGCCGGTATTACCACAGAAGTGGAAGATGGGCCTGAGCAGTGGATACACAACTGAGTGACCCCAGTGCTTGGTGAGAATGTCTGCGCAGTTATCCTTACCTGGGATGTGCATCATTAAAATGAAACCTCTCGCTATCATGCTTCGTACGTAGTGAAACGACAGAATATTATGACGCTTGTGCAACCTTGCGTAAGGGAAGGTTGACGTTTGGATCATCTTTTCGTTGTCACCCCAAGAGTATGAGATATCATGGACTCGTGTTCCTAGGTATAGGAATGAGTGGCGTAAATTGACGATCTGTTCGATGCAAGTCCTTCCTGCAACGAATTCAGCTCCAAAGGTGGCTGTTTCCGTAGTAGACTGCTTCTTCGAGAACCACATCATGGGAGTCTTGTTCGCGAAATGAAGAATGCCGGTTACAGCCTTACCACTGAGAATGTCATGCATGAGGTTGGCATCATAGAAATGTGTCAACACTACTGTCTTTCCAAGCGGTGCAGGAGCGCCGTCGGGTAGCTCTTCAGAATGCTCCCCATAGACGGTGTTGGACCAATCGATGGTGTCGGGTTTAGTCAATATAAAATTGGGTGGCTCCACGCGGAATCTGATTTTAAAATGTCTAAACTTGGAGATATATCCATAGATACGTTTTGCACATTCGAGATGCCCATCTCGTGGCTGAGCTCTGAAACTTGAGAGCGTCATCACGGCTGTTTGTACATCGAAACGGCCAATAGCGATGATCCATTGGAGCGAGCCGATCATACTTTGGTATTTCTGTATACCGGTTTCCTCGAGAAAGGCTGAGGAGTCCAATTTGGGATGATCGTTCTCCGCAATGGGTGATTGGAACCTAGTGCTAGGTTTGCATCCGAACATTTGTTCGTAAGACGCTTCCATCTTTTCGATGAACTTTATGGGATTCATGCATAGAACACCATGTTCGTCGCGCTCAAATCCACAACCTAAGTGAAAGTTCATAGGTCCGGATCCCTTCAGTTTGAAGTTATATGGTGACTACTGCAATATCTTCAAGAAGGAATTGGGATCTGCCATGCAGAGACATAGGTCATCAACATATGTGCATATAAGCTCATATACACGTTCACCATGCTTGTTCATTCCGGGTTTGAGGAATATTTCCGGTTCTGCGCGGGATCTTTCGAAGCCTGAGTTCGATGAGACAAGCCGCGAGTAAGTCTCCAAAGCACTTGCCTGAAGACCTGAGACCGTATAGGGCTTTGTAAATGATCAACAGGTGACCTTCCAGCGATCCGAATTCGGGACCTGCCTTGATGCATACTTTCTCGCAGGTGACTGCTTCTAAGTAGGCGTTACCTATGTCGGTACCCCATGCTTCTAAGTTGTTGAGTTCAGCTAGGAATAGGCACATACGTAGGCCGCGGAGAGATACGACACCTGCGTAAACACTGTGGATAGGGGTCTCAGTGAGATTCCCGTTAGCAACGAGGCGAGCCTTGTGTCTACCGTCATGCTTGACAGCGTATATCATGTGTACCTTGATCTGTTGGAATCCCGGGGGAATGGAGCTTGTCTTGTACACGCCTTTATCAATGAATGTATTGTACTCATTGAGTTGTGCCATTTCCAGATTGGTGGCATCTTCCCATTTGGTGTTTCCGTTGGCTTGATCAAATTGGAGGGCTTCTTTGTGGTTACAAGGCACTTTGAATCCATATTGATACTGCGGAGTGGTACGGAAAGAACTGTAGTTTGGCTTGGTGCACGAGTCGATCAAGTTTCTTGGTTCGTCGCGCTAGGTTGGTGATTCGCTTGAGGCATTTCCAACCCGGGAGGTCAAGCAAGTTGTTGTCTTTACCGTATTTTGCAACGGTGACCGGGTCATCAGCCGCAATGTTGGCCAGAGGTTCATATGTGCGTTCCATATTTTCCCATTCAATCCAAAGGTTATACTTGGAACCTTTGTATTGAGGATGCTTGTTATCCAGTGGGCCTTGGTGTCCTAGGATGCGGCGAAACGACCAGAGTTTGCCGTCTTCTTGTGTTGAATCCTGATGTATGTAATTCATGACATCATTGTATGCAATGATATCATTGAGTTCGTCATCGGAGTGTTTGCACTTGAACTTGATGAAGTCGTTGTTGCGTTCAAGACTGTCTTCAACATCGACGATGGTGAGACGTTTCCGGGGTGCCATCGGGCTTGGTTACAAGGAAGGATCGTCCTTGTAGATCGGCAATCGGGACCGTAGGAATGGTAATGGGTTTACCATCATCGTCAAATTGTGCGTTACCTTCTTTGTCTGGTAACAACTACCTGTGATGGGTCTACTGAAGGAGTAGCGGGGTTGGTGTGTGGAGTTGTGACGTCACTAACATCAAAGTATGCTAATTCCGGTGGATCAAAATCATCTTCAGTAAGGAGGAACGCCATCGGATGTCTTGCTGAAGATGTGTGTTGTAGGAGGACCATCAAGACTCTTCCCATAGTTGTTAGGGAGTGGAGAAGGTGACCAGCTCGGGCTGTCATCGACCTTCTTATATAGAAAGCTCGGTAGCGAGGGGTGGGCGGGTGGTTGAAGAATTGGTTGAGTGCCAGATGCGTGGGGCGTAGTATCTGGTGGTTCGTTGGGTACAGATGGGACGGTGTCATCGGCAGTGTCAGAATCAGCGGGTGAAACGCTAGGGGGAACTGAATTGCTTGGTTTAGTAGACTCGTCAATGGGTTTAGCTCTGATTGGTATGCTCCCCATGTTTGAATGCTGGAGCTTCTCCAGTGGCGTATAAACAGGGCAAGGAATCCTTGGCATTACGCCATTTAATGAAACCATCATCAGTAAATAGGCCTGCGCGTTTGTTACGGGACTCAGGTGTAAGAGCCGAGCGTACACCAGAACGGTCAAGTAACTTGATGGTAACGGGATCCCAGATTCGGAAGCAGAGTCCATTGCCAACATGTTCGGCGATGCCGACGAAATGACCTAGGCGTTCGGTAGACTGGGTACCAAAAGGAGAGTCATTGGTTTTGAAATACACAGGTTCAAACCAGAAGAAACTTGTGTATGCGCTGATGTCGCAAAGTGTACCGGTGGCAATGAAGATTGGCTGTTTATCGGACAGCGTAGGATCAGAAACAACATTGAGGAGACCCGCGACGTATGTCATGCACAGTAGCCATAGGTGTGGTGGTGTGCCTGTACGATCCATGACGCGATTGACAATGCGCTTGAACATTTGGTATCGTCGTTTGAATTGATTCTGGTGTTGGTGATACGGTTCACTTTGCCAGAGTCCAATCCATAACATTTTGAGGTAATCGACGACCTTCTTACTGGATTGATAGTTACCGTGGTCGCAAAGGAGGCGAATGGGCCTGCCCCATTTTCGAACAAAGTTCTGGAAGCAAGATAGGAAGTCGCCGGTGGTACGCATTTCCTCAACGTGTATAATATTTGATTTGCGGCCGAAGAAGATCTGAGCAATCTTGGAGCCACCATCAATTGCTGGGACATCTGAATAGACAGCATCGGACATAACATTGTCATTGAAGGGTCGAACGTTCATGGCCGGTTGAGGGGAATGAAAGCGTTTGAAAATGTTTCCATCAGGGCTAACCGCTAATGAACCATATTGTGTTGAGTTTTCAAACATAGCCTTAATGCGATCGGTGGAAACCCAACAAAAGAAAGGTTTCAGGGATAAGTAGTCATGTTCGTTGGGGTACCTCTCCCGGGGCGTAGCTGCAATACGTGTAGTGTCACTGGCAGTACAATCCGTCGGAAATGCAGTGACTGTCCCAGAGACTGCAGGTAACGCGCAGCATGCGAGACGTTCTTGATGAGCGTAGTCGGTGGAGGTAAGCCAAAAGGAGGGATCGTTGGCCCTATGATCATCAATAGGAAGGAAGGGAGATCAAGTGGAATGGCTGGAATACGAACTGAGGGATGTGACTGTGGAGGACCCGGGGGAAACAGAGATATCTAATCCTTCAAGGCAACGTGGGCTCCCATATTCGTCGTAATCGGCATAAGGGAGTTGCTGTGGCTGGGGAGGATATTTCTGGAGAAATTGTTCATCCTTCGCACTGAATGTGGTATCGAGAACTGATGGGTCCCAATGCTTATCAGATGTCATGATAACATGTGGGAGCGTGTCAAACTCAACAGTCGTGTACTTTCGCATCGCAAGGTATGGTAAACCGTGTCGTATGCTAAGAGGCAGTGCATATCCATCGGAGGTGGTGATGACCTGTCCGCCGCCCGCTTTGATGGATGTGTCGTCGACAGTGGAAAAATATGCTTCCATCTGGCCGGAGGACAATATAGAAGGGTGTCGTCCTGTATAGGCATACTCGTTGAAAATGAGGATGACGGGGCCTCTGTTCGACATGGAATATGCCCCGCATGTAGCAATGGGGATATTTTGTACCTGATGATTGTTAATGCCGGTGACATTAACATATCGCGGTGGGATATCCTTGGAGATGAGACACGCATCATTGCCGATGATGCAACCATTTGCGCCGCGATCGACCATGGCAAAACCAGGGCTAGTGATCGTAGTCTTGTGTATACGGTATGTGTATGACATTACTGGACTACCGTTAGGAAAGGTGAGATCTTCTTCAGGAGTATACCACTGGTGAAAATTGGCGGAATATGATGATGTTCCCACAGGTATTTGGGTGTCACCGTCCTTTTTGTACTGAATGTCAGGATTGTCTGAAAGGAATCGAGCGGGATGCGCGGGTGACACGGAAGACTTGAGAGGTCGCTGGTCCTTAGACGAAGAGGTCGTTGATTTGTATACACCTAGGGATGCATGGAAAACACCTCTACGATCATTTTCTACAGCACGATGAAGGTCTGCTGCGGAATTGGCATGCTCATCTTTGGTCGAAGTATCGTCTTCTCAAAATGATACCGAATGTCCATGTTGGTATGCCTTCCGGGTGATGGGTTTGACACTGTTGGGGTCAGGTTGGTCCGTGTTAAGTAAGTCGTGTCGCAATGAGGCGACCACGATTTTCTTGCCTTCCGGAGAAAAACTGAGCCAACTCTTCATGTCCTGACGTGACAAGGCCTTCCATATGTTTGTAGGCAACCTTGTGGTAGGGTCAGGGGTACGTCCAGCCTTAAATACAGCATAATCTTGATAGTCTCCCTCAAATTCGATAGGGAGAGCATAGTCATCATGGTTTTGGCTTTGTTCAGGAGAAAAAATCATGAACGTGTGCACGTACGGTCGACCGAGGAGCAGACATCGCGGACTGGGAATCAAGTCGGGTTGCTTCGAGTAAAAGCGTGATTTTAAGATCGTGGATAGCAGCGGCCTCGGCGACTGCATCCGTCACGGTGCTATTCGTCCCACCTGGATCCTTGACTTTGGCAAACTGTTCGCTTAGCTGGAAGCTGGAATAGCATGCCTGACACAATGTTGATTTTACAGTATGGTACTCAAGGGGCTTGTTGGGAGGACGAAGTTTATTGAGGTGATTTAATTCATCAAACCAATGTGTAATGAATTTCACTTTAGATTCCTTCCAATTGTTGAGATTCAACTTTAGCAACACTTGTAGCTGAGTCGAATTGTCATATACCTTGGCTTTTGATTTGCTGTGAAGGTTTACGAAATCGAAGTATGCCTTGCGTCCATCACGAGTGGTAGAATGACTGTGTACACACGATGCAGAAAGATCACTATTGAAGACTTCCAACATTAGTACCCAGAAGAAGGCACATTGTTTGACGAAGAGATCACGGGTATAACCCAGAAGCGTAGCTGGAGGCCAAGTTTCATCAAGGAATGTCTCAGTGTCGATGTCGTATGCCTCGAGTTTAGCCTTGAAATCTACGAGCCAGTGTTCGAATCTTGAGTCATTCGTGAGGGGCGTAAAGGACTTTTCATCCCGTGCTTTTCGGCACCAAGATTCGTACTTTACCTGCTGAGGGGACTTTTTGCTACTTCCCGCCGGAGGAGGTGGTGGGTTCAGCGCGGATTCGTTACGCAAGCGTTGGGCACGCTCTTCGCGGAATGGCTGGAATTCCTTATATGTATATGATTTCACATCCTTCCAAATTCTCAAGTCTTCTGCTAGAGCGCCATCGCCTTCTTGTAGATTGATAGCGTAATCCGCAAGTGCTTCTACGACCCTTTGAACGGATTGAGGGATATGCGTTGGTAGCCCTCCTTCAGTGTAGGTAAGCTCGCGTGCAAAATCCGGTTCGATGAGCGCGTCAAGGAATGCATTCCACTGGAATAATCCACCTTCCTTGAGGGCTAAACACAGTTTACTATTGTCTTCACTTGTTACGCTGAGTAGGGATACGAGTATCTTCTTCATATCAGTATCGAAACTGGGAAAGTGGTTGACAGCAGTGACTTCTGCGTCATTCTTTTCTTCGCCGCCGGCCATCGTCGGTATGTTCGGCATCGGTGACGGTTCCGATCCTCCGAGAGAATTGCGCGGTGACTGGGAATGAGAACTGCTTCGTGTACGGTGTGCGACTGGCATATGCCAGCGGAGAGATTGAATTCAGGTCCGTTCTTGTTCCTCTTTATGTGCAAGCCTTCTTAGAGCTTGCGACTGTTAATCTATTATTTTCCTTCTGAATCCGATTCGTTGAGAGTCTGATTCAAAGGCTTCTGAGGAACAGCAACGCTGTGTTAGTGTGTTAGTAGACGAACAATTGTACTCTACGCGTGACAATTGTGTTTGGATACTTTCGGCAACGGATAATCAGGACTACAGGCGAAGCTAGGGAGACGCCAGATCTCTTCTTACTGTGACTTATTCAGATTGCAGCGAGACAGACCTTAGTATGTAGATTACAAGTAGTTGGTAGCAACTAGTGTGAATTTTGGGATATAAATCAGTTGAATGTTAAAAGTATGAGATAAAGTGAAATCTTGCTGAAATGCAAGATATCTCTTTTATTGAGATGAATACGTTGCAACTGCTGTTGCGTAGTGCTGAGATTACTCGCTGATTATTTCCGTACATGTATTAGTCGTTGACCGTATATATCTGTATGCATGTATATGTATTGTGTGAGGATCACACGCCAACGGTTTTCTTCTCTTGTTCCGTTACGAAGACTTCATGATATGTTTATCATTAAGGTCAGGAATTGCTCCCGTACCTCGTGTGATATTTTATGAAATCAGAGTTTGCTCACCGAAGAACAATGGCAATATTGTAAAACAGGGATTGCTCACCGTTGATGCGCGATGGGAATCGATGCGCCGTGGGAATCGATATGCCGTGGGAATCGATTCCTTAGATAGATACGGGACTCATTGATTCGTACGAATAGGAAATCTACCCTCTGGTAGCTTTGGTACTTCTGGTCACGAAAGGAATTTAATATGCATGTACCAAAATAGTGATTGCTAGTCACTTTTTGAGTGCAAAAGTGTGTCCTTGGCTTTAATTCTAGGATGAATATTGATCATACTATGGATTGGATAGACTATGAAACAATTTTGACAATTTTCATGCTGATACTTTAGTCATTATGAATTTTAGGAGAATGCTTGTCCATGGCCATACATGTACCAAAATAGTGATTGTTAGTCCGTTTTTGATTGCAAAAGTGTGTCATTGGCTTCAATTTCAGGATGAATATTGCTCGTATTATGGATTGGGTAGACTATGAAACAATTTTGACAATTCTCAGGCTGATACTTTAGTCAGTATGAATTTCATAATAAAGTTTGTCCCTGGACTTGCATGTACTACCAAAATAGTGGTGTGTCCTACTCAGTTTTGAATGCATAAGTGGGTCATTGGCTGCAATTTCAGGATGAATGTTGCTCACGAGGCATACTAGTATGGTTTTTTGTAGAGTATGAAACAATATTGACGAGTCTCAGGCTGATAGTTATTATTTTCCTTCTGAATCCGGTCCGTTGAGGGTCTGATTCAAAGGCTTCTGAAGAACAGCAATGCTGCGTTAGTGTGTTAGTAGACGAACGATTGTACTCTATGCGTGACAATTGTGGTTGGATACTTTCGGCAACGGATAATCGGACTACAGGCGAGACTATGGAAACGCCAGATCTCTTCTTACTGTGAACTTATTCAGATACAGCAAGACAGACCTTAGTAATGTAGATTACAGATAGTTGGTAGCAACTAGTGTGAATTTTGGGATATAAATCAGTTGAATGTTAAAAGTATGAGATAAAGTGAAATCTTGCCGAAGTGCAAGATATCTCTTTTATTGAGATGATTACGTTGCAACTGCTGTTGCGTAGTGATGAGATTACTCGCTGATTATTTCCGTACATGTATTAGGTCGTTGACCGTATATATCTGTATGTATATATATATATTGCGTGAGAATCACACGCCAATGGTTTTCTCCTCTTGTTCCGTTAGGAAGACTTCATGGTATGTTTATCATTAAGATCAGGAATTGCTCCCGTAGCTCGTGTGATATTTTATGAAATCAGAGTTTGCTCACCAAAGAACAATGGCAATACTATAAAACAGAGATTGCTCACCGTCAATACGCGATGGGAATCGATGCACCGTGGGAATTGATATGCCGTGGGAACCGATTACTTTGGTTGATAAGGGACTCATTGATTCGTACAAATAGAATATCTACCATCTGGTAGCTTTGGTACTTCTGGGCACAAAAGGAATTTAATACTCCTCATGTCTCCTTGTGAAGGGTCATCACGCTCTACATGATGCTTCCATCGTCTTGGAGGAGGTCGCCTGGTATTCCCGCAAAAGTGGAAGATGGGCTTGAGCAGTGGATACACAACTGAGTGTCCCCAATGCTTGGTGAGAATATCTGCACAGTTATCCTTACCTGGGATGTGCATCATTCAAAATGAAACCTCTCGCTATCATGCTCCGTACGTAGTGAAACGATAGAATGTTGTGATGCTTATGCAACCTTGCGTAAGGGAAGGTTGACGTTTGAATCATCTTTTCGTTGTCACCCCAAGAGTAGGAGATATCGTGGACTCGTGTTCCAAGGTATCGGAATGAGTGGCGTAAATTGACGATCTGTTCGATGCAAGTCCTTCCTGCAACGAATTCAGCTCCAAAGGTGGCCGTTTCGGTAGTAGACTGTTTCTTTGAGAACCACATCATGGGAGTCTTGTTTGCAAAGTGAAGGATGCCGGTTACAGCCTTACCACTGAGAATATCATGCATGAGGTTGGCATCATAGAAGTGTGTCAACACTACTGTCTTCCCAAGTGGTGCAGGAGTGTCGCCGGGTAGCTCTTCAGAATGCTCCCCATAGACGGTGTTGGACCAATCGATGGTGTCTGGTTTAGTCAATATAAAATCATGGGGTTCCATGCGGAATCTGATTTTAAAATGTCTAAACTTGGAGATATATCCATAGATACGTTTGGCACGTTCAAGGTGCCCATCTCGTGGTTGGGCTCTGAAACTCGAGAGTGTCATCATGGCTGTTTGGACATCGAAACGGCCAATGGTGATGATCCATTGGAGTGAACTGATCATGCTTTGGTATTTCTGTATACCAGTTTCTTCGAGAAAGGCTGAGGAGTCCAATTTGGGATGATTGTTTTCTGCAATGGGTGACTGGAACTTGGTGCTAGGTTTGCATCCGAACATTTGTTCATAAGACGCTTCCATCTTTTTGATGAACTTGATGGGATTCATACAGAGAACACCATGCGCGTCGCGCTCAAATCCACAACCTAGATGAAAGTTCATAGGTCCGGATCTCTTCAGTTTGAAGTTATATGGCGACGACTGTAATATTTCCAAGAAGGAATTGGGATCTGCCATGCAAAGACATAGATGCATCGACATATGTGCATATGAGTTCATATACACGTTCCCCATGCTTGTTCATTCCAGGCTTGAGGAAGATTTCTGGCTCCGCGCGGGATCTTTCGAAGCCGAGTTCAATAAGACAAGCTGCGTGTAAATCACCGAAACACTTGCCCAAAGATCTGAGGCCATATAGGGCTTTGTAGATGATCAATAGATGACCTTCCATCGATCCGAATTCGGGACCTGCCTTGATGCAGACTTTCTCGCAGGTAACTGCTTCTAGGTATGCAATGATATCGTTAAGTTCGTCATCAGAGTGTTTGCACTTGAACTTGATGAAGTCTTTGTTGCGTTCAAGACTGTCTTCTACATCTACGATGGTAAGACGCTTCCGAGTGCCATTGGGGCTGGTTACAAGGAAGGATCGTCCTTGTAGATCGGCAATCGGGACCGTAGGAATGGTAATTGGTTTACCATTGTCAAATTGTGCGTTGCCTTCTTTGTTGGTAACAACTACCTGTGATGGGTCTACTGAAGGAGTAGCGGGGTTGGTGTGTGGAGTTGTGACGTCACTAACATCAAAGTATGCTAATTCCGGTGGATCAAAATCATCTTCAGTAAGGAGAACGCCATGGAGGGTCTTGCTGAAGATGTGTGTCGTAGGAGGACCATCAAAACTCTCCCCATAGTTGTTAGGGAGTGGAGAAGGGGACCAGCTTGGGCTGTCATTGACCTTCTTATAAAGAAAGCTCGGTAACGAGGGGTGGGCGGGTGGTTGAAGAATAGCTTGATTACCAGATGCGGGAGGTGTTGTATCTGGTTGTTCGGTAGGTACAGATGGCGTGGTATCGTCAAGTTCCGCAGGAGTGGCGGTGTCGGAATCAGCAGATGAGACGCCAGGAGGGGGAGTAACTGAGATGCCCTGTGTTGTAGAATCTTCAATGGGGCTACTCGTAGTGGTATGCTCCCCATGTTTGAATGTTGGGGCGTCACCAGTGGTGTATAGTTGGGGCAAGGAATCCTTGGCTTTACGCCATTTGATGAAACCATCATCAGTAAAGAGGCCCGCGCGTTTGTTGCGAGACTCAGGCGTAAGAGCAGAGCGTACACCAGACCGGTCGAGTAGTTTGTTGGTGACTGGATCCCAGATTCGGAAACAAAGTCCATTGCCAACATGTTCGGCAATGCCGACGAAGTGACCGAGACGTTCGGTAGACTGGGTACCGAAAGGGGAGTCATTGGTCTTGAAGTAAACAGGTTCGAACCAGAAGAAACTTGTGTATGCGCTGATGTCGCCAAGTGTACCGGTAGCAATGAAGACCGGTTGTTTGTCTGACAGAGTAGGATCAGCAATAACATTGAGGAGTCCGGCAACGTATGTCATGCACAGCAGCCATAGATGTGGTGGTGTGCCTGTACGATCCATGACGCGATTGACAATGCGTTTAAACGTTTGATATTGCTGTTCAAATTGATTCTGGTGTTGGTGGTAAGGTTCACTTTGCCAGAGTCCAATCTATAACATTTTCAGATAGTCAGTGACTTTCTTACTAGATTGGTAGTTACCGTGGTCGCATAGGAGGCGAATGGACCTGCCCCATTTTCGAACAAAGTTCTGGAAGCATGATAGAAAGTCGCCGGTGGTACGCATTTCCTCAACATGTATGATATGTGACTTTCGGCCGAAGAAGATCTGAGCAAGTTTGGAGCCGCCAGCAATTACCGGGACATCTGAATAGACAGCATCAGACAGAACGTCGTCATTGAAGGGTCGAACGTTCATAGCCGGTTGGGGGGAATGGAAACGTTTGAAAATGTTTCCATCAGGGCTAATCGCTAACAAACCATATTGTGTTGAGTTTTCAAACGTAGCTTTGATGCGATCTGTGGAAACCCAACAAAAGAAAGGTTTCAGAGATAAGTAATCATGTTCGTTGGGATATCGCTCACGAGGCGTAGCTGCAATACGTGTAGTATCACTAGCA
Organism: Pseudo-nitzschia multiseries; assembly: GCA_037355745.1. Classification (NCBI taxonomy): domain Eukaryota; phylum Bacillariophyta; class Bacillariophyceae; order Bacillariales; family Bacillariaceae; genus Pseudo-nitzschia; species Pseudo-nitzschia multiseries. The sequence continues at coordinate 8,805,845 of CM074791.1, forward strand.
GTACAGTCTGTTGGAAACGCAGTGACTGTCCCAGAGATTGGAGGGGAAGTACAGCATGCGAGGCGTTCCTGGTGAACGTAGTCGGCAGGAGTAAGCCAGAATGAGTGATCACTGGTTCCATGATTATCAATAGGGAGGAAGGGAGACCAAGTGGAGTGGCTGGAATACGAGCTGAGAGATGTGACCGTGGAAGAGCCAGGGGACACAGAGATATCTAACCCTTCAAGGCAACGTGGGTTTCCGTATTCGTCGTATTCGGTATATGGAAGTTGTTGCGGCTGAGGAGGATATTTCTGGAGAAATTGTTCATCTTTAGCATTGATTGTGGTATCGAGAACAGATGGGTCCCAGTGCTTATCAGATGTCATGATAACATGTGGGAGCGTGTCAAACTCAATAGTCGTGTACTTTCGCATGACAAGATATGGTAAACCATGCCGGATGCTAAGAGGCAGTGCATATCCATCGGAGGTGGTGATTACCTGTCCACCGCCCGCTTTGATGGATGTGTCATTGACAGTGGAGAAATATGCTTCCATCTGGCCGGAGGACAAGATAGAAGGGTGTCGGCCCGTATATGCACATTCATTGAAAACGAGGATGACGGGACCTCTATTTGATATAGAATATGCTCCGCATGTAGCAATGGAAATATTTTGTACCTGGTGATTGTTAATGCCTGTGACATTGACATATCGTGGTGGGATATCCTTGGAGATGAGGCATGCATCATTGCTGATGATGCAACCATTTGCATCGCGATCGACCATGGCAAAGCCGGGATTAGTGATCATAGCTTTGTGGGCACGATATGTGTACGATGTTGCTTGACTATCGTGTGAAAAAGTCAGATCATCGTCGGGTTTATACCATTGGTGAAAATTTGCGGAATAAGAGGATGTTCCCACAGGTATTTGGGTGTCACCGTCCTTTTTGTACCGAATGTCAGGGTTTTCGGAGAGGAATCAAGCGGGATGCGCGGGTGACACCAAAGACTTGAGAGGTCTTTGGTCCTTGGAGGAAGAAGTTTGAGACTTGTATACACCCATTGATGCATGGAAAACGCCTCTACGGTCATTTTCTACAGCGGGATGTAGGTCTGCTGAGGAATTGACATGTTCATCTTTGTTCGAGGTATCATCGTCTAGGAATGAGACAGAATGTCCATGTTGGTATGCTTTCCGGGTGATGGGTTTGACATTGTTAGGGTCAGGCTGATCATTTGAGAGCAAATCGTGTCGTAATGATGCGACCACTATTTTCTTGCCTTCGGGAGAAAAGTTTAGCCAACTCTTCATGTCTTGACGTGATAGGGCCTTCCATATGCCTGTGGGCAGGCGCGTGGTAGGGTCAGGTGCACGTCCAGCCTTGAATACCGCATAGTCTTGATAGTCACCTTCGAATTCAATAGGGAGAGCATAGTCGTCATGGTTTTGGCTTTGTCCAGATGAGAAGTTGTGAACATGTGCACGTACTGTTGATTTAGGAGCCGACATCGCGGACTGGGAATTGAGTCGAGTTGCTTCGAGTAGGAGCGTGATTTTGAGTTTGTGAATAGCAGCTGCTTCAGCGACTGCATCTGTCACGGTGCTATTTGTGCCACCTGGATCCTTGACTTTGGCAAACTGTTCACTTAGCTGAAAGCTGGAATAGCATGCCTGACATAATGCTGATTTTGCAGTATGGTATTCAAGGGGTTTGTTGGGAGGACGAAGCTTGTTGAGGTGGTTTAATTCCTCAAACCAATGTGTGATGAATTTCACTTTGGATTCTTTCCAATTGCTGAGATTCAACTTTAGCAACGCCTGTAATTGAGTCGAGTTGTCATATACCTTGGCTTTTGATTCGCTGTGGAGGTTTACGAAATCAAAGTATGCTTGACGTCCATTACGTGTGGTGGAATGGCTGTGTACGCATGACGCGGATAAATCACTTTTGAAGACTTCCAACATTAGGACCCAGAAGAAGGCACATTGTTTAACGAAGAGGTCACATGTATAACCTTGTAGTGCAGCTGGAGGCCAGGTCTCATCAATGAATGTTTTGGTGTCAATGTCGTATGCCTCGAGTTTAGCCTTGAAACCTACGAGCCAATGTTCGATTCTTGAGTCATTCGTGAGGGGCGTAAAAGACTTTTCATCCCGTGCTTTTTGGCACCAAGATTCGTACTTCACCTGCTGAGGTGTCTTTTTATTAGTTCCCGGAGGAGGAGGTGGAGAGTTCAGAGCAGATTCAGTTTGAAGGCGTATGGCACGTTCCAAGCGAAAGGTTCTGAAGTCTTCATACCGATATGACCTTGCATCCTTCCAATTCTTCCCGTCCTTGCGCAGGCCGATTGAGAACTCCGCAAGTGCCTCTATGATCTGTTGGATGGATCGATGGAGATGGGTTGGTAGTCCTCCTTGAGTGTAGGTAATCTCGCGGGCAAAATTCTGTTTGATAAGTGCGTCGAGAAAGGCCGTCCACTCGCATAATCCTCCTTCTTTGAGAGCTAAACACAGGGTGTTATCTGCTTCTCTTGTTAGGCGAAATAGGGATAGAAGTATCAGCTTCATATCAGTATCAAAACTAGGGAAATGGTTGACAGCAGCGGCTTCGGCATCACCCGTGCTGTTCCCGCCTCCGAATAGATTGGCGGGCATGTTCAGCCTTTGTGATGATCCTGATCCGTCGGAGGAATCACGCGGTGAATGGGAACTGCTTCGTAGACGATGTGCGATTGGCATATGCCAGCGTAGGGATTGTATTCAATTCCGTTCCTGTTCCTTTTGTGTGCAAGCCACCTTGGAGCTTGCGACTGTTAATCTTTTATTTTCCTTCTGAATCCGGTCCATTGAGGGTCTGATTCAAAGGCTTCTGAAGAACAGCAACGCTGCGTTAGTGTGTTAGTAGACGAACGATTGTACTCTACGCGTGACAATTGTGGTTGGATACTTTCGGCAACGGATAATCGGACTACAGGCAAGACTATGGAAACGCCAGATCTCTTCTTACTGTGAACTTATTCAGATACAGCAAGACAGACCTTAGTAATGTAGATTACAGATAGTTGGTAGCAACTAGTGTGAATTTTGGGATATAAATCAGTTGAATGTTAAAAGTATGAGATAAAGTGAAATCTTGCCGAAATGCAAGATATCTCTTTTATTGAGATGAATACGTTGCAACTGCTGTTGCGTAGTGATGAGATTACTCGCTGATAATCTCCGTACATGCATTGGTGGTTGACCGTATATATCTGTATGTATATATATATTGCGTGAGAATCACACGCCAATGGTTTTCTCCTCTTGTTCCGTTAGGAAGACTTCATGGTATGTTTATCATTAAGATCAGGAATTGCTCCCGTAGCTCGTGTGATATTTTATGAAATCAGAGTTTGCTCACCGAAGAACAATGGCAATACTATAAAACAGAGATTGCTCACCGTCAATGCGCAATGGGAATCGATGCGCCGTGGGAATCGATATGCCGTGGGAACCGATTACTTTGGTTGATACGGGACTCATTGATTCGTACAAATAGAATATCTACCATCTGGTAGCTTTGGTACTTCTGGGCACGAAAGGAATTTAATAATAGTTTGCTCAGTATCAATTTTGTAATAATGTTTGTCCCTGGACCTGCATGTACTAGTAATATAGTGACTCCTACTACTAGTCAGTTCTTTCGTGCAAAAGTGTGCCGTTCTTTGAAATATCATTCTAAATAATGCTACCCCTACTATGGATGGGGTAGACTATGAAACACAATTGACAATTATGAGACTGATACTCTAGTCAGTATGAGTGTTATAATAATGTTTGTCCCTGGACATGCATGTACAGAAATAGTGACTGGTAGTGAGTATTTGAGTGCAAATGTGTGTCATTGATTGAAATATCAGGCTATATAATGCTCATAGTATGGATGGGGTAGACTATGAATACAATTGGACAAGAAACAATCTGTTACTTAAGACATTGGTTATGAATTTCTGATTACTTGTTGTCGCTGGACCTGCCTGTACAGAGATAGTAAGTCCTAGTTACTTTTTGAGTGCAAATGTGTTTCATAGGCTTGAATTTCAGGATCCGTATTTCTCATACTAGTATGGATGGGATAGACTGCTGTGAACTATGAAAGAAACTGGAATACTAGTGACAAGCTGATACTTGCATTTGCCGGTGCTTAAGCATCATTAATCCATTCAGGAAGATGTTGTGGAACTAAACTCTGACACTGGTTTGGTCCTATGAGCAGATGAATTGGAATAATCACCACTTCCCTCCTGAAGCTCACAATTCCCACGTTACTTGCTGTAACATTTCACTAAATCCGATACTCTTTTAATGGGAGGATTGGTATCCTTCATACGGAAAACCTCAAAGTATGGGCACCACAGGGAATGCTGCCCCGCCTTACCTTTTTTGAAAATAAGATAGTAACCCAGAACTCTATCATAGTGCAGATATGCGCCAATAAGGTACCTACTAACCACTCCAATTTGATCTGGTTTGTTTGCACCAGCAGCGTAACAAACCTGTTTGTTGATTTTGTTAATGGGATACAATACCTCTGGATCCCGTTCTTTCAACACCACACTTAGGTCAAAAGATTCTGGCGGGGGACCTGCAAGTCTCAAAGGAAAGTTTGGCAGGGTTACAAGGTTGTTCATAGGAGTTTTCGCCAAACATCTAATATCTTCTTCCCTTTCATTTGAACCCTCTTTTTCACCTGTTTTAGTACTTTTGGCGGTCAAACCAGCATCCTTTGAATTACCCTTAGTTGTGCCAATTCCAGATTGTTTACACTCGTTGGCCTTTTTTTCGAACTCTCGCCGGTAACTGGTGATCCACGTTCATTCTTTTTCCCCTGTTGGAGATGGTTTCTCTTCGCAACATTGTCACCGTCATCTTCAACCGCCCATGGTGGAACGAATCCACGCTTCGAATGATTTGTATTATTGAAAGTGAACATTACCCATCCTACCAGGTAACCGTTATGTGATTCGTTGAACTTATTTATATCAACCTTTGATGTGTTGAAGCAATCCCAAGTTTCAAAGTCCGACGGTTTGTGAAGAACAAAGTTCCAACCCTGGAGGTGTTTGAACGCAGGATTCAACTCTCCCGTTCCCTTTCCATAATTGTTGACAACGTTATCCTCCAGAAATTCAACTAGAAGGTTTGCCGACGATATATCATCTGACTTTTCCAACAAATATTTGGCAAGTTTTTTGGTCAACGGTGTAAATATGGTACCCATTTCTGGAATATAGCTGTAGTGAATGAGTTCTTCAACCCAAGTATGACGTTCGACAACTTCCGGATCAATTACAAATATCTCACGGAACACGTATGGAATGTGTTCCATAAAAATTCTTTGGTGCACCTCTTGTTGTGAGTTAACATCGTATTGAACAAACCTTGTAACACTTGTTTGATTATTGTGTTGGTGTTCCAAACCTGACAGTTCCAAATTGCCAGTTACAAGTTGTTCTGGTGTATCTTCAAAATTGACATGGGCAAACTGTGTCTTAGTCAAAACCCCGGCTATAGGGTAAAAGAACAATTGATCATTCCTTTGAAAATAGGCACCATCTTCCTCGCTCGATTTGGGTAGCGTTGCTTGTCCGACAAATCTCCTTTTGGTCAATACCAAATCTTCAATTGCTTCCATCACATGATTGTAACCAAAAAAACCCTTGTGTGGGGATTTTAAGAGTTTATGTAAAATTTCTTTACAAACATTGTCAATCAAACAATCAAAGGAGGAGCCAACACCGTCGACTCGAATCATTGATGCACATAAAACTTGAGTTATGAACAGATTACATGCCGTTTCCAAAGAAAGGACCACGTTCACCCCAAAATTTGTGCCGTGATTGACAATTTTCGTAACCAACCATTGTTTCACCAAATATATGATTCCTTTGGTAACGTTGAAATGTGCCAGATCTATCTTCCCGGTATCAAGTTTGCATGGTGATAGGGTTACACGGTTGTCATGGAGTTCAAAATGTATGTTGTAATATTTGGAAACCGTGTCCTTGTAATTGATGATGAAGTGGAATACCAATGGAGAACCGAGTGGTAATAACACTTTACCCGTTTTTGGAATCTTCGTGTCCCCTTGTCGATGAACTCCTACTGGCACCCACCTCTCCCCCGAAGTAACCGTGGTTCCCAAGACAAATGAATTCTGAAATAATTTGGGTAAGAAATATTGATAGAAATCTTGGTGTGTCAAAAGTTTCATGTTGAGGTGACAAAGAGATATGGTTGTAAAAATTTGTTTCGACTGTCCTTGAAAGTGAACCCAAAGATTACGAAGGGTCTCATGAAATGCTGTTCTTTGATCTGTTATATTCATCATCGTTTTGCTGCACACGTAATGCTCAGATTCGTTTAGTCTTACCAACTGTAGGGTGTGTGTGGGTAATGATTTTAAGCATTCAATACGCTGCAACTTGAAAAATTTGTCTAACTCTACCTGATTATAGCTATGACTCAGTGAAACACGGAGTGACAATTTTGCCATAAGGCAGTCCAAGAAGTTCTTCATTGAATTGACGTAGTTTTTTTAGGCACGTGGAGAACAATTCTGGCCTTTTGTATGGAAACACAAATTGTCCGACGTATAGTCCGACCCTGGTGGATATTGTACATTCTTGATGTACCAAAACAAGATCTCACGGTACATGATCATGTACTTCTTCAATGTTGTGTAGTTCACGGCGTTACGTCCACATAGAGAACCCACACCTGATTTGTCATGAACATTCCGTAACAGTGACTCGAAGTTAAACCACTTTTCCCTCATGTGGTAGTCCTTGAATCACTCGCTTATTTGCTTCCTGGTCAATAATCCCAACACTCCAGTCACGCCGTTGTCAACATCATACAAAAATAAGTTCACCATCACATCTATTTGATGGGGAATAGGTCCTAAGTCAGTGAACGCAGTGTCGGATTTTTTCTTGTTTCCCCTCACCTTCTTCTCTGCCGGAGACGTAGTAGACTTGGTCTTCCTGAAATCTGGCCTAGGTTTGGACTCAATGATTCTGGATACAAGGTACACCTTTGTCATCAATGTAGTGAAACATGTTGTAACCTCCAAACTGAGGTTCTTTACAAACTCATCCGTTCCATAGGACTCCCTAATCAGTGCATCTTTAAGCTTCTTCAAGACCAAAGCACGATGTTTCAGTTGCTCCTCCTCATTCATTTCCATAGTATTTGGTGGTGGATCTTTCAATCTACCCTTTTTCCCATTCGTACTTTTGTTATTAGAATGAGGATTGGCTCCACGCATCCGAGCACTTTTAGTGGTAGGTGTCATTGTTGGTAATGTCAAATCTGATCTGAATTTGCTTCAATCTTATTAGAAAAAGATGGACCAAATAAAGAACTCTTTTACTGTTTGAAAACAATCAGAATCACTGTTGTGGGAATAAAGTTAACCTTCATTCTGACATTACATTGAATGTCTAAAGGATTTGATAACTTGAAACGACTTTCACCAGATAACACCACTCACATAGCGAGAAAAGAGTGGTAACCATTTCTCCAAAACGTTTTCTCAAAAAAACCCAAGGTGTAACGGTACTGTTAGCATGTCGATGAGCTCGTAAACATAATGTGCAGCAATGCTGAGGATGCTGAGTACAACATACCTATACTGCATCCTTCCTTCAAAAACCAACAAGAAATACAACCGTGTTCTACTAAATGGACAAAGAGCTAAGCAGTAGCGTGACATGGCTTTGAAAAAGGAAACCTGCAACGATAACCTCAAAAAAGTGATGTGAATTGTCTGTTTCAGAAACCATTAAAAGGGCATTCCTGCAACACGGTTGCAAAAAACCGGAACACGGTCAATTGGCAACTACATAAACGTATGAAAAATTGGTGATTTAAAAGGGGGGGGGGCAAAATTTGATTGTACCCTAAATATGAAAAGGGCATTTGTTGCAACGCCGTTGCAAAAAAAGGAAAATGGGTCGATCAATGAAATGGTGCATTTCGTGTAGAAAGCAATTAAATTCCTTTCGTGTCCAGAAGTACCAAAGTTACACAATGGCAGTTATTCTATTCGTACGAATCAATGAGTCCCGTATCAACCAAAGTAATCGGTTCCCACGGCATATCGATTCCCACGGCGCATCGATTCCCATCGCACATCAACGGTGAGCAATCTCTGTTTTCTAGTATTGCCTTGTTCTTCGATGAGCAAACTTTGATTTCGGAAAGTATCACACGAACTACGGGAGCAATTCCTGATCATAATGATAAACATATCATAGGATCTCCCTAACGGAACAAGAGACGAAAACCGTTGTTTTGTGCTTCTCACACAATATATATATACATACAGATATATAGGGTCAACGACCAATACATGTACGGAGATTATCAGCGAGTAATCTCATCACTACGCAACAGCAGTTGCAACGTATTTCACCTCAATAAAAGAGATATCTTGCATTTCAGCAAGATTTCACTTTATCTTATACTTTAACACTCAACTGATTTATATCCCAAAATTCACGCTAGTTGCTACCAACTACCTGTATTCTACATTACTAAGGTCTGTCTCGCTGTATCTGAACAAGTTCACAGTAAGAAGAGATCTGGCGTTTCCATAGTCTTGCCTGTAGTCCGATTATCCGTTGTCGAAAGTATCCAATCACAATTGCCACGCGTGGAGTACAATTGTTCGTCTACTAACACACTAACACACTGTTGCTGTTCTGCAGAAGCCTTTGAATCAGACTCTTAGCAGACCGGATTCAGAAGGAAAATAATAGATTAACAGTCGCAAGCTCTAAGGTGGCTTGCATAAGAAGAACAGGAAAGAAGGTGAACACAATACCTCCGCTGGCATATGCCAATCGCAGATCGTCTACAGAGTCGTTCCCTTCACACACCCCTTGATTCAACACGGAGTGAAGTAGTGTTGAATTATTTGTCGGTTCATTGAGGTGGTTTCAGTGGGATCCTTGTTGTGCGGGGAGCATAAGTAAAGTGGTAGAGGCTTATGAGGAAAATCGTTTGATGTGGCGTCGACGTTGGTGTTATCGATTGAATGGGGCAGTTGAATTGGTGCTTAGCACAATCGAATGGGCGTCAATGGTCCTTTATATGAACGGTGGACGCGGAAGGAAAATATGGAGTATTGCAATCGGCGTGTCCGGTGCAAAAGGCTTTTATGACAGACGGCGGTGGTCTTTATCTGGTAATCAAAACAGAGAACTCGGTTGTGGGTTACAATGTTGGTATGATGAGTACACCCCCTGATCCACAAACAGTGAAGAAGAGGGGAAAGAAGATCGGTAAACCGGACTTCGGAAAAAGAAGAAAAGGGAGATTGGAAGGGAGGCGCTCAACAGCAGGCCCACGACAATCTCGAGTAGATCGGAGGGAGATTAGAAGGGAGTCGCTCAACAGCGGGCTCACAACAATCTCTGCGCTGGGGGGAAGGCCTATCGCTCAACAGCAATGTCCTCTGGCTGTAACCGGTCAGTGGAGGTGCTGATTGGGCGAAGATAGGCTCTTAAGGTATACGCTCAACAGCGCGAGTTATAAGGGCTCTATAACCTGTTGTAACTCTAAAAATCGACCAAAGGTATATGATGTTAAAATTTAAAGAGAAGTGAGCTCAGGGAGAGGCTCTTATTTTTACTGTGTAATTTTACTGTATCGGGGCTCTCTGCTGTATTTTACATGGTAGAGATCTTCCCCGGTTACATAGCCGGTATCCCTGTGTTATTCGTGTTGTATGTAGGGATGTCTAAACCGGTCGTAGATCATGTGTAATTCGTCATAAGACAGAGAACACATGATGTGACCTAAATGTCTGGATACTTGAAGTCATTTTTATCTCTGGAGGAGTATAAGTAACTTTTCAAGTGTAGAATGGATGTAACCACTGTAGAATGTACGTAAGTACGGTAGGTGTATTTTTGACCGACAACAGATTCCTCCGACGAATCGGAATCATCTCGATCGAACATGCCTGCCAATCCCTCCGGTGGTGGGAACAATGCTGGAGATGGCGGCGCCGCAAACTGAAATCAGTCTCCCTAGTTTTAATGACCATATGAAGTTGATACTTGTATCCATATTCCGCGTCACAAAGGAAGCAAATAAGCTATCTGTGTGAGGCTCTCCAAGAAGGAGGATTACGCGAATGGCCGATTTTCCTCGATGCACTCCTCGAACATGGTTTTGCCCGCGAGCTTACCTACATGGATACTAGTAGCGGACTACCAACCCAACTTCACCAATCCATCCAACGGACCATTGAAGCACTTGCAGACTTCACAAAGGAATTACGCAAGAGCGAAAAGGATTGGAGGGATGTAGAATCATATTCGTACGACAGTTTCAGTGCCTTCCGTATGACACGTGCACTGTCCTCTTCAGAACAAATCTATCTTGAATCCTCCAGCTCCTCCTCCAGGAACAAATAAGAACAACAAGTGAAGTACGAATCTTGGTGCCAAAAATCACGCGATGAAAAGTCGTTCACGCCCCTCACGAATGACTCAAGATTCGAACATTGGCTTGTGGGTTTCAAGGCTAAACTTGAGGCATACGGCATTGACACCGAAATATTCCTCTATGAAACTTGGCCCCCTGCTGCACTACAAGGCTACACACGTGACCTTTTTGTCAAACAATGTGCTTTCTTCTGGGTTCTTATGTTGGAAGGCTTCAAAAGCGACCTATCTGCGTCATGCGTTCACAGTCATTCCCTCACACGCAATGGACGCCAAGCATATTTTGATTTTGTGAATATGCATAGTGAATCAAAAGCCAAAGTATATGACAACTTGACTCAATTGCAAGCGTTACTGAAGTTGAATCTCAACAACTGGAAGGAATCCAAGGTGAAGTTTATCACGCACTGGTTTGAAGAGTTGAACCACCTCAATAAGCTTCGTCCTCCCAACAAGCCCCTTGAGTACCATACTGCAAAATCAGCATTATGTCAAGCCTGCTATTCCAGCTTTCAACTAAGTGAACAGTTTGCCAAGGTCAAAGATCCCGGTGGCCCAAATAGTACTGTAACAGATGTAGTCGCTGAAGCCGCTGCTATCCATAAACTCAAGATCACGCTCCTACTCGAAGCGGCTCGCCTCGACTCTCAGTCCGCAATGTCTGCTCCAAAGTCCACAGGACGTGCACATGTACACAACTTCTCCTCAGAACAAGGGCACAACTCTAGCGACTATACTCTCCCTTTAGAATTCAAAGGTGACTATCAAGACTATGTGGTATTCAAGGCTGGACGTTCACCTGACCTTACCACATGCTTGCCTACTGGGATATGGAAGGCCCTATCACGTCAAGACATGAAGAATTGGCTGAACTTTTCCCCCGAAGGCAAGAAAATAGTGGTCGCATCGTTGCGGTCCGAATTGCTCCCAGATGGTCAGCCGGACCCCAATGCCGTTACACCCATCACCCGGAAGGCATATACTCATGAACATTCTGTCACATTCCTTGAAGATGACACCTTGAACGGTGATAACCATACCAATGCTTCAGAAGACCTCCATCTGGCTGTGGAAAATGACCGTAGAGGCGTCTTCCATGCATCACTTGGTGTATACAAAATCTCAGACTTCCTCTCTCAAGGATCAACGACTCCTCAAGTCTTCTGTGTCGCCTGCTCATCCCGCAAGATTTCTTTCTGAGAATCCTGACATTCGTTATAAAAGGGATGGTGATACTCTGGTACCTGTGGGAAAATCCTCGTATTCAGTCAATTTTCACCAATGGTATAACCCTGAAGATGACTTAACCTTCCAACATGATAATCAAGTAACTTTGTACACCTATTGTGCTCATAAAGCTACTGTTTCTATTAAATTCCTTTCGTGACCAGAAGTACCAAAGCTACCAGAGGGTAGATTTCCTATTCGTACGAATCAATGAGTCCCGTATCTAATCTAAGTAATCGATTCCCACGGCATATCGATTCCCACGGCGCATCGATTCCCATCGCGCATCAACGGTGAGCAATCCCTGTTTTACAATATTGCCATTGTTCTTCGGTGAGCAAACTCTGATTTCATAAAATATCACACGAGCTACGGGAGCAATTCCTGACCTTAATGATAAACATATCATGAAGTCTTCGTAACGGAACAAGAGAAGAAAACCGTTGGCGTGTGATTCTCACACAATACATATACATGCATACAGATATATATGGTCAACGACTAATACATGTACGGAAATAATCAGCGAGTAATCTCAGCACTACGCAACAGCAGTTGCAACGTATTCATCTCAATAAAAGAGATATCTTGCATTTCAGCAAGATTTCACTTTATCTCATACTTTTAACATTCAACTGATTTATATCCCAAAATTCACACTAGTTGCTACCAACTACTTGTAATCTACATACTAAGGTCTGTCTCGCTGCAATCTGAATAAGTCACAGTAAGAAGAGATCTGGCGTCTCCCTAGCTTCGCCTGTAGTCCGATTATCCGTTGCCAAAAGTATCCAAACACATTTATCACGCGTAGAGTACAATCGTTCGTCTACTAACACACTAACGCAGCGTTGCTGTTCCTCAGAAGCTTTTGAATCAGTCTCTCAACGAATCGGATTCAGAAGGAAAATAATAGATTAACAGTCGCAAGCTCTAAGAAGGCTTGCACACAAAGAGGGACAAGAATGGACCTGAATTCGCTCTCTACGTTGGCATATGCGTACACGAAGTAGTTCTCATTCCCAGTCACTGCGCAATTCTCTCGGAGGATCGGAACCTTTACTGATGCTGAACATACCGACGATGGCCGGCGGCGAAGAAAAGAATGACGCAGAAGTCGCTGCTGTCAATCACTTCCCCAGTTTCGATACTGCTATGAAGAAGATACTCGTATCCCTACTCAACGTAACAAGTGAAGACAATAGTAAACTGTGTTTAGCCCTCAAGGAAGGTGGATTGTGCAAGTGGAATGCATTCCTTGGCGCGCTCATCGAACCGGATTTTGCACGCAAGCTTACCTATACTGAAGGAGGGCTACCAACGCATATCCCTCGATCCGTTCAAAGGAACGTAGAAGTACTTGCGGATTACGCTATCCATCTTCAAGAAGGCGATGGCGCTCTAGCAGAAGACTTGAGAACGTGGAAGGATGTGAAATCATATACATACAAGGAATTCCAGCCATTCCGCGAAGAGCGTGCCCAACGCAAGCGTAATGAATCCGCTCTGAACCCCCCACCTCCTCCGGTGGGAAGTAGCAAAAAGTCCCCTCAGCAGGTAAAGTACGAATCTTGGTGCCAAAAAGCACGGGATGAAAAGTCCTTTACGCCCCTCACGAATGACTCAAGATTCGAACACTGGCTCGTTGGTTTCAAGGCTAAACTCGAGGCATACGACATCGACACCGAGACATTCCTTGATGAAACTTGGCCTCCAGCTACGCTTGTGGGTTACACCCGTGATCTCTAGGTCAAACAATGTGCCTTCTTCTGGGTACTAATGTTGGAAGTCTTCAAAAGTGACCTTTCTGCATCGTGTGTACACAGTCATTCTACCACTCGCGATGGACACAAGGCATACTTCGATTTCGTAAACCTTCACAGCAAATCAAAAGCCAAGGTATATGACAACTCGACTCAGCTACAAGCGTTGCTAAAGTTGAATCTCAACAATTGGAAGGAATCCAAAGTGAAATTCATTACACATTGGTTTGATGAATTAAATCACCTCAATAAACTTCATCCTCCCAACAAGCCCCTTGAATACCATACCGTAAAATCAGCACTATGTCAAGCATGCTATTCCAGCTTTCAGCTAAGTGAACAGTTTGCCAAAGTCAAGGATCCAGGTGGGACGAATAGCACCGTGACGGATGCGGTCGCTGAAGCAGCTGCTATCCACGATCTTAAAATCACTGCTTCTACTCGAAGCAACCCGACTTGATTCCCAGTCCGCGATGTCTGCTCCTCGGTCGACCTGTACGTGCACATGTTCATGATTTTTCTTCTGAACAAAGCCAAAACCATGATGACTATGCTCTCCCCATCGAATTTGAAGGAGACTATCAAGATTATGCTGTATTTAAAGCTGGACGTACCCCTGACCCTTCCACAAGGTTACCTACAAACATATGGAAGGCCTTGTCACGTCAGGACATGAAGAGTTGGCTTAGCTTTTCCCCGGAAAAAAAGAGAATCGTGGTCGCCTCATTGCGACACGACTTACTTAACACGGACCAACCTGACCCCAACAGTGTCAAACCCATTACCCGGAAGGCATACCAACATGAACACTCGGTATCTTTTCAAGAAGACGATACTTCGACCAAGGATGAGCATGCCAATTCCGCAGCAGACCTACATCCTGCTGTAGAAAATGATCGTAGAGGTGTTTTCCACGCATCCCTAGGTGTATACAAATCAACTACCTCTTCATCCAAGGACCAGCGACCTCTCAAGTCTTCCGTGTCACCCGCGCATCCCGCTCGATTCCTTTCAGACAACCCTGACATTCAGTACAAAAAGGACGGTGACACCCAAATACCTGTGGGAACATCATCATATTCCGCCAATTTTCACCAGTGGTATACTCCTGAAGAAGATCTCACCCTTTCTAACGACAGCCCAGTAACGTCATACACATACCGTATACATAAAACTACGGTCACTAGCCCTGGTTTTGCGATGGTAGATCGCGGCGCAAATGGTTGCATCATCGGCAATGATGCATGTCTCATCTCCAAGGATATCCCACCGCGATACGTTAATGTCACCGGCATTAACAATCATCAGGTACAAAATATCCCCATTGCTACATGCGGGGCATATTCCATGTCAAACAGAGGCCCCGTCTTCCTCATTTTCAACGAGTGTGCCTATACAGGACGACACCCTTCTATATTGTCCTCCGGCCAGATGGAAGCATATTTTTCCACTGTCGACGACACATCCATCAAAGCGGGCGGCGGACAGGTCATCACCACCTCCGATGGATATGCACTACCTCTTAGCATACGACACGGTTTACCATACCTTGCGATGCGAAAGTATACGACTGTTGAGTTTGACACGCTCCCACATGTTATCATGACATCCGATAAGCATTGGGACCCATCAGTTCTCGATACCACGATCAGTGCGAAGGATGAACAATTTCTCCAGAAATATCCTCCCCAGCCACAGCAACTCCCTTATGCCGATTACGACGAATATGGAAACCCACGTTGCCTTGAAGGATTAGATATCTCTGTTTCCCCCGGGTCCTCCACGGTCCCATCCCTCAGTTCGTATTCCAGCCATTCCACTTGATCTCCCTTCCTTCCTATTGATGATCATAGGGCCAACGATCGCTCCTTTTGGCTTACCTCCACCGACTACGCTCATCAAGAACGTCTCGCATGCTGTGCGTTACCCGCAGCCTCTGGGACAGTTACCGCGTTTCCAACGGATTGTACTGCCAGTGACACTACACGTATTGCAGCTACGCCCCGCGAGAGATACCCCAACGAACATGACTACTTATCCCTGAAACCTTTCTTTTGTTGGGTTTCCACCGATCGCATCAAGGCTACGTTTGAAAACTCCACCCAATATGGTTCATTAGCGGTTAGTCCTGATGGAAACATTTTCAAACGCTTTCATTCCCCTCAACTGGCCATGAACGTTCGACCCTTCAATGACGATGTTATGTCCGATGCTGTCTATTCAGATGTCCCAGCAATTGATGGTGGCTCCAAGATTGCTCAGATCTTCTTCGGCCGCAAATCACATATTATACACGTTGAGGAAATGCGTACCACCGGCGACTTCCTATCTTGCTTCCAGAACTTTGTTCGAAAATGGGGCAGGCCCATTCGCCTCCTTTGCGACCACGGTAACTATCAATCCAGTAAGAAGGTCGTTGATTACCTCAAAATGTTATGGATTGGACTCTGGCAAAGTGAACCGTATCACCAACACCAGAATCAATTCGAACGACGATACCAAACGTTCAAGCGCATTGTCAATCGCGTCATGGATCGTACAGGCACGCCACCACACCTATGGCTACTGTGTATGACATATGTCGCGGGTCTCCTCAATGTTGTTTCTGATCCTACGCTGTCCGATAAACAGCCGATCTTCATTGCCACCGGTACACTTGGCGACATCAGCGCATACACCAGTTTCTTCTGGTTTGAACCTGTGTATTTCAAAACCAATGACTCTCCTTTTGGTACCCAGTCTACCGAACGCCTCAGTCATTTCGTTGGCATTGCCGAACATGTTGGCAATGGACTCTGCTTCCGAATCTGGGATCCCGTTACCAACAAGTTACTTGACCGTTCTGGTGTCCGTTCTGCTCTTACGCCTGAGTCCCGTAACAAACGCGCGGGCCTATTTACTGATGATGGTTTCATCAAATGGCGTAACGCCAAGGATTCCTTGCCTCGTTTATATGCCACTGGAGAAGCTCCAGCATTTAAACATGGGGAGCATACCAATCAGAATAAACTCATTGACGAGTCTACGAAACCAAACAAATCATTTCCCCGTAGCGTTTCACCCGCTGATTCCGACACTGCCGATGACACCGTCCCATCTGTACTCAACAAGCAACCAGATACTGCGCCCCACGCATCTGGCACTCAAACTATTCTTCAACCACCCGCCCACCCCTCGTTACCGAGCTTTCTTTATAAGAAGGTCGATGACAGCCCCAGCTGGTCACCTTCTCCACTCCCTAACAACTATGGGGAGAGTCTTGATGGTCCTCCTACGACACACATCTTCAGCAAGACATCCGACGGCGTTCTCCTTACTGAAGATGATTTTGATCCACCAGAATTAGCATACTTTGATGTTAGTGACGTCACAACTCCACACACCAACCCCGCTACTCCTTCCGTAGACCCATCACAGGTAGTTGTTACCGACGAAGAAGGTAACGCACAATTTGACGATGACGGTAAACCCATTACCATTCCTACGATCCCGATTGCCGATCTACAAGGACAATCCTTCCTTGTAACCAATCCAGATGGCACCCCGAAACGGCTTACCATCGTCGATGTTGAAGACAGCCTTGAACGCAACAAAGACTTCATCAAGTTCAAGTGCAAACACTCCGATGACGAACTCAATGATATCATTGCATACAATGATGTCATGAATTACATACATCGTGATTGAACACAAGAAGACGGCAAACTCTGGTCGTTTCGCCGCATCCTAGGACACCAAGGCCCACTGGATAACAAGCATCCTCAATACAAAGGTTCCAAGTATAACCTTTGGATTGAATGGGAAAATATGGAACGCACATATGAACCCCTGGCCAATATTGCGGCTGATGACCCTGTCACCGTTGCAAAATATGGGAAAGACAACAACTTGCTTGACCTCCCGGGTTGGAAATGCCTCAAGCGAATCACCAACCTAGCGCGACGAACCAAGAAACTTGATCGACTCGTGCACCAAGCCAAACTACGTTCTTTCCGTACCACCCCGCAGTATCAATATGGATTCAAAGTGCCTCGTAACCACGAAGAAGCCCTCCAATTTGATCAAGCCAACGGAAACACCAAATGGGAAGATGCCACCACTCTGGAAATGGCACAACTCAATGAGTACAATACATTCATTGATAAAGGCGTGTACAAGACAAGCTCCATTCCCCCGGGATTCCAACAGATCAAGGTACACATGATATATGCTGTCAAGCACGACGGTAGACACAAGGCTCGCCTTGTTGCTAACGGTAATCTAACTGAGGCCCCTATCCACAGTGTTTACGCAGGTGTCGTATCTCTCCACGGCCTACGTATGTGTCTATTCCTAGCTGAACTCAACCGCTTAGAAGCATGGGGTAAAGACATAGGTAATGCCTACTTAGAAGCAGTCACCTGCGAGAAAGTATGCATCAAGGCAGGTCCCGATTTCGGATCACTGGAGGGTCACCTGTTGATCATTTACAAAGCCCTATATGGACTCAGGTCTTCAGGCAAGTGCTTTGGAGACTTACTCGCGGCTTGTCTCATCGAACTCGGATTCGAAAGATCCCGCGCAGAACCGGAAATATTCCTCAAACCCGGAACGAACAAGCATGGTGAACGTGTATATGAGCTTATATGCACATATGTCGATGACCTATGTCTCTGCATGGCAGATCCCAATTCCTTCTTGAAGATATTGCAGTCGTCACCATATAACTTCAAACTGAAGGGATCGGACTATGAATTTTCACTTAGGTTGTGGATTTGAGCGCGACGAACATGGTGTTCTATGCATGAATCCCATAAAGTTCATCGAAAAGATGGAAGCGTCTTACGAACAAATGTTCGGATGCAAACCCAGCACTAGGTTCCAATCACCCATTGCGGAAAACGATCATCCCGAATTGGACTCTTCAGCCTTTCTTGAAGAAACTGGTATACAGAAATATCCAAAGTATGATCGGTTCACTACAATGGATCATCGCTATTGGCCGTTTTGATGTCCAAACAGCCGTGATGACACTCTCGAGTTTCAGAGCTCAGCCACGAGATGGGCATCTCAAACGTGCTAAACGTATCTATGGATATATCTCCAAGTTTAGACATTTAAAAATCAGATTCCGCGTGGAACCACCCGATTTTATACTGACTAAACCCGGCACCATCGACTGGTCCAACACCGTCTATGGGGAGCATTCTGAAGAGCTACTCGACGACGCTCCTGCACCGCTTGGAAAGACAGTAGTGTTGACACATTTCTATGATGCCAACCTCATGCATGATATTCTCAGTGGTAAGGCTGTAACCGGCATTCTTCATTTCGCGAACAAGACTCCCATGATGTGGTTCTCGAAGAAGCAGTCTACTACGGAGACAGCCACCTTTGGGGCTGAGTGTGTTGCAGGAAGGACTTGCATCGAACAGATCGTCGATTTACGCCACTCATTCCGATACCTAGGAACACGAGTCCATGATGTCTCATATTCCTTGGGGTGACAACGAAAAGATGATCCAAACGTCAACCTTCCCTTACGCAAGGTTGCACAAGCGTCATAATATTCTGTCGTTTCACTACGTACGAAGCATGATAGCGAGAGGTTTCATTTTAATGATGCACATCCCAGGTAAGGATAACTGTGCAGACATTCTCACCAAGCATTGGGGTCACTCCGTCGTGTATCCACTGCTCAGGCCCATCTTCCACTTCTGTGGTAATACCGGCGACCTTCTTCAGGATGATGGAAGCATCATGTAGAGCGTGATGACCCTTCACAAGGAGACATGGGGAGTATTAAATTCCTTTCGTGACCAGAAGTACCAAAGCTACCAGAGGGTAGATTTCCTATTCGTACAAATCAATGAGTCCCGTATCAATCTAAGTAATCAATTCCCATGGCATATCGATTCCCACGGCGCATCGATTCCCATCGCGCATCAACGGTGAGCAATCCCTGTTTTACAATATTGCCATTGTTCTTCGGTGAGCAAACTCCGATTTCATAAAATATCACACGAGCTACGGGAGCAATTTCTGACCTTAATGATAAACATATCATGAAGTCTTCCTAACGGAACAAGAGAAGAAAACCGTTGGCGTGTGATTCTCACACAATACATATACATGCATACAGATATATATGGTCAACGACTAATACATGTACGGAAATAATCAGCGAGTAATCTCAGCACTACGCAACAGCAGTTGCAACGTATTCATCTCAATAAAAGAGATATCTTGCATTTCAGCAAGATTTCACTTTATCTCATACTTTTAACATTCAACTGATTTATATCCCAAAATTCACACTAGTTGCTACCAACTACTTGTAATCTACATACTAAGGTCTGTCTCGCTGCAATCTGAATAAGTCACAGTAAGAAGAGATCTGGCGTCTCCCTAGCTTCGCCTGTAGTCCGATTATCCGTTGCCAAAAGTATCCAAACACATTTATCACGCGTAGAGTACAATCGTTCGTCTACTAACACACTAACGCAGCGTTGCTGTTCCTCAGAAGCTTTTGAATCAGTCTCTCAACGAATCGGATTCAGAAGGAAAATAATAGTTTCCAACCCTGGATTCGCTATGGTCAACCGTGGTGCCAATGGTTGTATCATCGGTAATGATGCATGTCTTATCTCCAAGGATATTCCGCCTCGGTATGTCAATGTCACTGGCATCAACAATCACCAAGTACAGAATATTCCCATTGCAACATGTGGAGCGTATTCCGTCTTGAATAGAGGACCTATTATCTTCATTTTCAACGAATGTGCGTACACGGGAAGACATCATTCTATCCTGTCTTCCGGACAAATGGAAGCATACTTCTCTACTGTCAATGACACATCCATCTAAGCAGACGGTGAACAAGTAATCACCACCTCCGATCAATACGCACTGCCCCTCAGCATTTGCCATGGCTTGCCTTACCTCGCCATGCGCAAAATATACCACTGATGAATTCAACGCACTCCCACATGTTATCATGACACCGGATAAA
This sequence comes from Pseudo-nitzschia multiseries, assembly GCA_037355745.1. NCBI lineage: Eukaryota > Bacillariophyta > Bacillariophyceae > Bacillariales > Bacillariaceae > Pseudo-nitzschia > Pseudo-nitzschia multiseries. The sequence continues at coordinate 8,826,312 of CM074791.1, forward strand.
CATTGGGACCCATCCGTTCTCAATACCATCATCAGTGCTAAGGATGAAACCTTCCTTCAGAAGTACCCATCACAACCGCAACAGCTTCCTTATCCGACATATGACAAATACAGAAACCCACGTCACTAACAAGTTGCTTGACCGTTCTGGTGTACGCTCTGCTCTTACACCTGAGTCACGCAACAAACAAGCTGGCCCTCTTTACCGACGATGGCTTCATTGCATGGCGTAAAGCAAAGGATTTGGTATCTCGATTGTATGCAATTGGTGACGCCCCTTCACTCACGAAACATGGGGAGCATACCACTACAGATGCTCCGACTGAGCAACACAAACCACAGGGCGTTCCAACTACTCCTCATCCTGGCAACTCCACTGCGGACTCTGACGCCAAGCATAGCCTCGACAATCATGTGGCACCTGAAGGCAACACGCCCCCAGTACCTACTGAGCAACAGGCTGCGAAAACCTCCGATTCAGATACCTGACAATAGCCAACCTTCCGCATCTGGTAATCAGGTTATTATCAAACCACCCGCCCACCCCTCGTTACCGAGCTTTCTATATAAGAAGGTCGATGACAGCCCAAGCTGGTCCCCTTCTCCACTCCCTAACAGCTATGGGGAGAGTTTTGATGGTCCTCCGACAACACACATCTTCAGCAAGACATCCGGTGGCGTTCTCCTTACTGAAGATGATTTTGATCCACTGGAGCTTGCATACTTTGATGTTAGTGACGTCACGACTCCACACATCAACCCTGCTACTCCTACCGTAGACCCATCACAGGTAGTTGTTATCGACGTAGAAGGGAATGCACAATTTGACAATAATGGTAAACCGCTTACCATCCTGACGATCCCAATTGCCAATCTACAAGGCAGATCTTTCCTTGTACCCAATCCCAATGGTACTCGAAAGTGCCTTACAATTGTTGATGTAGAAGACAGTCTTGAACGCAATAAGGACTTCATCAAATTCAAGTGCAAACACTCTGATGACAAACTTGACGATATCATTGCATACAATGATGTCATGAATTACATCCACCGTGATTCGACCCAAGAAGATGGAAAACTTTGGTCGTTTCAGCAAATCCTAGGACATCAAGGCCCATTGGATACCAAGCACCCCCAGTACAAATAAGAAAACTGCGTCGTAACAAATCGCGTTGTTACAGTAATAAAACAAAAACAATCGTACCGTAAGAATAAGAGTAATCATTTTTACGCGATCGTTCGATTGCGTCGAACGAACGAGAGGTTAATTACTTGTCATTTGCAGGCATATTACTGTGTAATTTGATTCCTATTCCGTGTCGATAGACTACAGTAGGAAGATTGCAGTAATATTGATTAGATTCTAAAATTGTGAGCATTATAATTAAGTTCTACCCGGACCGAACTGCACCTCTGTTGGTCCCTCTTTACAGGTCGTATATGCGTTGAGATGAATCGTATAAACAGTTATTTCCTTTGGCGACTACCACGAGTAAATGGTTTAGTCTGTCTGTATGTCCTTAACCGCGTGATTTCTAGAGTCCCCGTGTCTTCGTGGTAGTTAGAGAACTAGTAGAAGATACCTATCCCGCGGGTCTCATTTTTTCATCAACCCCATCTCGCCACATACACCTCATTGCTAGTTCAATTAGCCTGGTTCCACTCATTAATTTTGTGAGTAAGTCCGCGATATTCGACTCACCTGGCTCCTTTGCAATCCGGATAGTTCCTGCTGCTATGCACTCCCTTGCCTTATGATAAGCAACACTATTATGCTTCTTCTTACAAGGGCTTTCTGGCCGTGTAGTGTTCTTCACGACTGACTCGTTGTCACAATAGATATTGGTAGGTCCTTCTATAGGTATGCCCATCATCCGTAGCTTGTATCTTAGCCCCTCTACCATCTCGATTGCTATCCTAAGCGCGACTATTTCCGAGCCAAATGTAGATGTCTCAACAGTTGTTTGCCTCTTGGAGAACCACAAAATAGGTGCTCTGTTAACAAAGATGATGACTCCTGTATGGGATCTTCTGGTAGCCTTGCATCCCGCATGATCCGCATCTACAAAACATGTAGTAATAACTGCCTTTCCTTTTGGTTCAGGCATATCTGGAGGCAACAGCTCTTTGGCCTCTGGATAGAATTCACTCCAGTCGCACGACTGAAAATTTGTCTCATCTACCTCAGGCGTAGATGCATCGAACACCAACTTAGACTTGCTGTAATTCTTCAAGTATGCAAACAGGTGAAACAACTGGTTGAGATGACCTTCTCTGGCTTGCGCGAGATATCGAGACATAAGTGATACGGGCATAATTATATCCAACCGACCGAGTTCACATATCCACCGGAGTATCCCAACTAAACCTTGATAGTAGTTTTGTTTCTCCGGATCAAGTTCTGGTGACGCGTCTATCTCAGGCCCATACTCAGAGCTCAATGGTGACCTTGCTGTCTTGGGTAGTACCTTAAACGCGTATTTTCCGGTTAGTAGTTCTTCTTCAACTGACTTGATGGCCTTCGCAGTATACTTAGATGAAGCCATGGACCAGTACGGGTTACCATCTATGTAGGTCTTTCCTATATCAGCTCCCAAGTAGAAAGAAGGTTCTTCAACTGTCCCATTCTTCAACTTGAACTGCCTTTCTATCGCATCCATCTGGAACTTTGGATCCATTCCACATACAAGGATATCATCGACATAAGCCACACAGTACTCGTAGTAAGCTGAGCCATCTGGTTTGAATGCAGATCGGAGATGCACGTCAGGATCTGCTTTGCAAGATACATAACCAAGCTCTCTTAAGTGACTAGCCAAGTGTGATCGAAAAGATGCCCCAGCAACCGGGAGTCCATATAAAGCCCTTACAATCTTGCAGGGCCTTCCACATAGTTCCGACGCGAACCCTTGGGCCTCTGTAGCTATTGTGAAGTACTTCTCCTTGATGGGTGCCGTTAAGTAAGCGTTCTGTATATCCGCGCTGAGTACATCAAGGTTGTTGAGTGCTGCCACTAGGAAGAACAATCGAACCGAATCCCTACTGGGTACACTGGAATAAGTATATTCCCTGGAGATTTCTGGGACTTTGTGGCCGTCTCCAACTAACCGGGCCTTCCGTGTTAAGTCAATCTTGACATCAAAGACCATGTGCATGGTTATTTTGGTATGCCCCACTGGTATCTTGTCCTCCTCATTGAATTCAAAGGCAATAGAGCTGTTCCTCATTTCTTTTGCAATAGCCCGAGCCCAATGATTGGTCCCCGTTTCTCTATCAATTGCTTTTGCTTCTGAAATAGACTTAGGGAGCCGGACCCCGTACTTATGGGACTTGGTCCAGTATTTGGTTTTAGCGCCAGATAAGATCCGGTCCTTTCTCCGAAGTACCTTATAAGCCCACCACTTAAACGCTGGCTCATTTATGACGCCTTCTTCACGGGCGTATATTGCTGTTTCAACCGGGAAGCTTTCCTTCATATCGCTTAACTTTGCCCAGGATGTAGTGCCATCCTTCCATCTAACAAGAAACCTCCATCCTTTGGTTGTTGGCTTTGTTCTAGTTTGTCCGGACTTTGTTGTATAAGTAGCCTGTTCGATAGTTAAGGCCTCCGAATCCCTCTCAGAATCGATTATCTCATCCATCAGGCAATACATGCGCCCTTCATCGTCAACGGAAGAATAGATACTCTCTGAAAGTGTATTGGCTGTATAGATTTCAATAGATCCATCCGGCATAGCGACCTCGTAAGACCTTGTGTCTAAGAGTGGATTGTTGTTCTTTTCACCAATCAGCACACCATCCTTATCCCTGCAACGACTCTTGACTAACCCCCGGATATGTTGGTCCCCTATCTGGAGTAATACTTCAGTCCCAAGATACTCATCAAGGTCTTTATCAGATAGGTCATCAACATCCAGGGAAGAAGCCTCAGCTTCTGCCATGAGCACTTCATCCTCCCCCTCATATTTGCCATCAAATAGGCCCAGAGGTGGTTCGCCAAGTTCGTTTTCAAGATAAGTATCGGAAGGTTTAATCTCGTCACCTATTTTTGCATTGATCTCTTTGTTGTGTGCTTCCAACTGTGATAGAATATCTGGATGTCTCCATTCTTCCTCAGATATAGCCCGGGTGCTGTTTGTTATGTGAACCTTTCCAGTCTTAAATAAGACATAGTGACAATCTCCACCACCAAAAGTATCTCCACATGGGCCCAGCCACCGGCCAAGCCTATTTGTTTTCCCATTTAAGTCATACCACCAAATAAAGTCATACCAGTCATGGATCATATACAGGGTGATATCTGGAGTATACCCATGCACCAGTTCGAAGTTAGTCCTCCCCATTGAGGAAGGATCACTTGATGCCATGAGGTTCATCCGGCCGGCCGCTAACATTCCACAGAAGGCCCAACACCTCCTGGGACTGCCCTTCTTAGAAGTCATCCAACGGATCGACCTCCTTAGGTCCCTGGCACTGTGTTCGGCTGTATTCTGCCAAGAGCAGTGAGGCTGTATGTATGTTTGTCGAATGCGATACTCCGACCTGAGCTTGTTCCAACCGGTGTTGTGTGTCTCGTGGCTCCCCTGGGCCTTTGCCCCATCAGTAACGAGGTGTTCCGGAATTCCTACTTCATTGATAAAGCAAGATAAACCATCGTGGCATCGAACTTCTCCCCTGACAGGGTAGAAGGCCACATAGCCCTTCCCGTTTGCAAAGATCTGGGCTGCTGTATCATTGCGAATGATACTGGGAACTTTGAACTTCATAGTGTCAGCATACCATCGGCCCTTGAGCATCCTCCTATTCCTCCACTTCTGTGTCTTCAGTCTCTTTGTAATAGGCTGGGACAGTTGACGAATACCATCTTGGGTAGTGACTCCAATAGTAGCCTTGGCTCGCTTCTCACTGATGTTCCACATCTTAGCAATGGCCTTGGCATCATACCTGTCAACCTTGTCAGGGATCCGTATTGGAGGTCCCCATTGTCCTCTTCGTATGAAAGACTTCTTGTCGAGAGACATTTCTTGGTCTAGGACATCTTGTTGCCGCCTTAGTAGCTTCCTCTCCTTGGTTCGAGCCTTGGCTTCCTGTTGAATGGCAAACTCAGCTTCGGATAATGAAGGCTTGGTGGAAACATCAGAAAGCATAGAATTTGCTGAATTTCGAAGATTTTCTTGGTCCTCCCCGGTGGTTCCAGCAAGAGCGGAAATGAATCGGGTGGAGACGTCCGTTGGGGTATATCCGGTGCGTTGGGAAGGAACTCTATTAGTACAGACAGAAGCCAAATGGAGTAGCCGGTTCGTGTCGTACCCTGTGCCGAGTGGTTCTGGATGAATCGTGGATGAATATTTGACTGGAGTCCCACAAGCCGGCAGGCACCGTGAAAGAGTAGCAACAACCCGCGGGAAAGAGGCATTGGTGGCTTCTTCCTCCTCTGCAAAGTGAGAGGAATAGGGGTCCCAGGTGTGGGTATCTGTAGCCAGTATATGTTCACAGGTTGCCAGTTCCTTCTTTGTAGGCTTTCGGGAATCAAAATAGGATATGACTCCTTCGACTTTGAGAGGGATGAATAGTTCAGTGTCTTCAGATTGGAATGTAATCCCGTGTGTAGAATTGGAGTCGTATCTTCGTGGAGTATCCTCAACCTTGTTGAAGTTGCAGTCCCGGACTTGATTGGGACATACCAAGCTGTGTTGCAACTTGGCGCCAAAAAACAAAGCCTGCCCAAACACCAAGATGTAAGTAATCCCATCAGTTGGGTCAGTCCAAGCTGTGGCGCAACGGGCAATGGGGACATTCTTAAGCGGTGAGTATGTATCTGAAAATGGTGCAACATCCACATATGTCAAGATAGAATCCAATGAATCCAGTAATACCATATTTGATCCCGCGGCTGTTGTATCAGCGTGGCTGTCCAACTCGCATCGACCGTTAGCTGGGGATGGTGAGCCAAAACTCTTGATATGGACTATCGGCCGGCCTACCCGGGATACAATCGACAGGCCCCGGCCGGCAAATCAGTCTTGGTTCTTCTTCTTGTGAGTATGGCTACCGAACTGATCGCCGGCCGACCCTTTTGCTGTAGTGTTGTCCCCTTTGGCTTCAACAAGAGAAACTTGTGCAGACTTCGAATTGGAGTTGAGAGCTGGTCGTAGGGACCGGACTTGGTTCTTCTGGGCAGCAGACATAGTGACCCAGATTTCCTTCGGATAGATTTTTCCCTCCAGAGGTCCATCGTATGTACCTGAAGTCTTCTGTTTCTTGTTGCCGTGTCTCTTGTTGGAGGAGGAGTTGCTATCATTGTTGCGTTTGTTGCCCCCTTTTCCCTTGAAGGAAGAGATATTTCTCCGACTGCCTTTACGACTGGCTTGCATCTTCTTGATACCAAGCGTTTGAGTGAAGTGGGCGGAAGCCTTGTCAAAATTGTCGTACATGCCACCTGCTTCATTTAGGACCAATTGCACTGCCATCTCGAGTCTTGGATCCGAGATAGAGTGACAGAAGTCAGTAACAAACTGATCTTCCGGTGGGAAGGCCTTATGCCGCAATAGGAACTCCTTTGCATCATACCAACGCCTCTTGTGCTTGTCAAAACTGTAGTTCTTGGTGTCCCCGGAGTAGGTAGAACTCTGTAGGAAGGCCCTCTTTTCTTCTATGAGAAGTCTTACGTTCGTTGATTCATATGCCTGAGAATAGAGGGTGAAATATGCCTTTCTCCCATCCCCTTCCGATCCAAGGCCTTGGATGTAGGACCAACCGGGACCCGCTCCCACCAATTTGAAGAGGATTCCCCATAGTGTATTGTTGTCTTTTGTCCAGTGGGATCCTGAGTGGACGGTGCATCGTATAGAATATTCATTCCAGTTGGCATACGTATCTGTTGGAGCAGATCCAACGGTTCCCCCCCTCTCAGCATCACCGACCATTGAGTCCTTTTGGATTGTGTATAGTAGAGATGTTTTGGTGACACCCCTTTTGTGTCTAAGATACTCCCTGAATCGTTCGTCAAACTCCTTGAATTTTGACATTGCAGTGAGTGGTTCTGGGAGAGTAAGGTCCCCGGCCGCTGTGTTGCTGTCATCCTCCTTGAGAGACTTGAGGCGGTCCCGGGTCTTGGATTCTGCATCCGGATCAGCTACCCAGTCAACTGGGGTAGCTGTAGCTCCAATGAGGGGCTGAAATTCGATCCAAGCCACAAACAACTTGAGTCGATCCCCGAAAACCCTCCCCACATACACTTGCTTTGGGTCCAGGCAGTAGTTGTGTTTGGTCTTGTTGACGCCATTCACCAGGGATTTGATAGCAGATTCGTCCATGTCTCGTAGGGAGTCAGTACTGCTGTAGCCAGTCCGGAAAAGCTCATCCGCCGTGATCCGGTTCAGCCCGAAGGACTCCAAGATTTCTCTGAAAACTACCTCTGTCGGGGTTAGAGTCCTTTCCCCTGCGTATCCAGGGATTCCCTCAAGTTGATTAGCGCGTTCGATTGCGTCTTGGACCTCCTGTGTGAGCGACGGGGCCCGGTTAGTATCCATCATGGTCCTAATGAATTCCATTTGCGCTGCTGTAAAACCAAGATTGGCAGGAATGGCTGGTCCATTGTTGGCAGGTTCACCAGCTACTGGGTTAGCTGCTGCAGCCGCTGGATTAGCGGCCGCATTGTCGTTGCGTTGGTTCTGTCGGGCTGTTCTTCCTCTCACCATGGTTGGTATTTGGTCCGGAATAGCTGTTTACTTGTTCTGTAAGTGATATATGAATGATTTTCTGAGAGAATTTTGTATTTCTCAAGCAATCACTTTCCTTGCGATATCACTAGTAGTGGATATTTCTCGTGGTTTCTCCTTGTAAAATTCTGCAAACGTTTCTATTCCGAATGAAAATCGCTCCGTTGCCCCTTAATTAAGCAAACTGTTCGGGTTCCGATTTCGAATCATGGCCGTTGATTTGGCTTATGAATCCCTCTGCCGGCCGTTGAGTTTATTCGTGCGGGAATATAGTGACCGTTAGATCCGGCCCGCTGCACGTTCCCGTGGGAATTTGGGGCTGTTGAATTGTTTTCACAGGGATTGGGGCCGTTGGTTTGTTTTCCCGTTATTTTACGGTTACAAGTCCGCCGGGTCCCCTTATTCGGCGGGAGTTGAAATTACTGTAGAATAATTCAACTGCCATCTCCGTGTAGGCTTAGAACAGCTTAGTGCACACGTCTGTACGCTGTCCCACCTCTTGGTAGTATCATATTTACTTGTATGGAGGAATCGATCCCTCCTAACTGTATTGGTACCTACTGCTATTTGCGAGCTTTTACGCCCCTAACTGTTGGTGTTACTGTTGTTGGTGGTGGTGGTGGTGGGGTCGTCTACTCGTCCTTATCGTGTCATTTCGAGACGCCGTGTGGGTCTCTTCCATGTTTGAATTGGGACACGTTTACATTTGAATGTAGAGACTGCGGTTGTTCTGGCCCCCCGAATTCGATGTGTTGTATCGATGGCGTTTGCTTGTTCCCCTAGGCCATTATGTGGTTTGAGGGAAGCAAGAGATATTAGCTCCAGCCCGGCTGCACTAGTGCCATTACCCATCTAAGTGCTCAAACATGGACATAGCCTTCAGGGGAGTCTTTGATTAACCGGTGATCAGTCGGTAATCATTCTCGCTTCGTCCATTGTCGTGTGGACACTCCTTATTCGGTTAGAGTGTGGGTCTGATAAACTTTGATTCCTATTCCGTGTCGATAGACTACAGTAGGAAGATTGCAGTAATATTGATTAGATTCTAAAATTGTGAGCATTATAATTCAGTTCTACCCGGACCGAACTGCACCTCTGTCGGTCCCTCTTTACAGGTCGTATATGCGTTGAGATGAATCGTATAAACAGTTATTTCCTTTGGCGACTACCACAAAGGAAATGGTTTAGTCTGTCTGTATGTCCTTAACCGCGTGATTTCTAGAGTAATTAGTGCTTTGCAGGGGCCCTGTGGAGTTGTTGTGTACGTAGTTTCCTTACATATTTGTAGTATTCTATGATTCCATTCTATGATTCCATTCTATGATCGCATTCTATGATTCCATTCTATGATTCCATTCTATGATCGCATTCTATGATTCCATTCAATGACTCAATGATTCAATTCTATAATTCAATTCTGCAATTGAAATGAATGATTATAAGCTATGATTGAAGTCTAAAATTCAAGTCTAAGACTCTTATCTATGATTCAATTCTATGATTCAAGTCTAAGATTTAATTCTATGATCTGTGATCCAATTATAAAAGTCTAGTCATTGATTCATTCGTATAATTCAATCCTATGATTCCATTCTATTATTCTATCCTATGATTGAAAACTATGAATTGAATAAATGATTCTAGTCTGTGATTCAAAATCAATATACTGTTCTATTGTTCAACAACAAGCCAGAGATTGAATTCTGTGATTCAATTCTATGATTCAACTCTAACATTCAATTCTATGATTCAATACTATGATTTAATTCTATGATTCAATTCTATGATTCAATTCTACTAATCTAGTCTGTGACTCAATACAATGATTCAATTCTACAATTCAATCCTATGATTCCATTCTATTATTCCATTCAATGATTCCATTCTATGATTCAAATAAATGATTCTAGTATGATTTAATTCTATGATTCAAGACAATGACTCAAGTCTAAGATTAAACTCTATGCTTCAATGCAGTACTTTAAGTCTATGCTTCAATTCCATGATTCAACTCTGTGTTTTAATTCTAGGATTCAATTCCATGATTCAATTCTTTGACTCAATTCCATGATACAAGTGTATGATTCAATTCTATGATTCAATTACCTTATTTTCAAAATTCTCTGCCTCCTGAGCTCGCGTGTTTACTAAACAACTTCAGTCTATGATTCAATTCCATGATTCAATTCCATGATTCATGATTTAAAACCATGATTCAATTCCATCATAGAAGTCTATGACTTAGTTCTATGATTCAATTCTATGATTCAATTTTCAATCAAGTCTATGAGTCAGGTCTATGAATCAATTACATGGTTCATTTTCATGACTCAATTTAACAATTCCATTCCATGAATCGCATCTATGGTTCAATTCTTCAATCCAAGCCTATGATTGAAATCCATGATTCAATTCCATGATTCATGATTCAATTCCATGATTCAAATCCATGATTCAATTCTTTGATTCAATTCCATCATCCAAGTCTATGATTTCATTCTATTACTCAAGTCTATTATTCAATTTTCAATCAAGTCTATGAGTCACATCTATGAGTCAATTATATGATTCATTTTCATGACTCAAGTCAACGATTCCATTCCATGACTCAAATCTATCATTCAATTCTTCAACCCAAGTCTATGATTCAATTGCATGATTCATGATTCAATTCCATGATTCAAATCCATGATTCAATTCCATCATCCAAGTCTATGATTCCATTCTATGAATCCATGCTATGAATCCATTGTATGATTCAATTTTGAGTCGAGTGTATGAATCAGGTCTATGAGTCAATTATATAATTTAATTTCATGACTCAAGTCAATGATTCCATACTATGACTCAAATCTATCTTTCAATTCATCAATCCAAGTCTACGATTCAATTCCATGATTCAATTCCATGATTTAAATTCATGATTCAATTGCATGATTCAATTCCATCCTCCAAGTCTATGATTTAAGTCTATGATTCAAGTCTATGATTCAATTTTGAGTCAAGTCTATGAGTCAGGTCTATAAGTCAATTATATGATTCATTTTCATGACTCAAGTCAAGGATTCCATTCTATGACTAATTTCTATAATTCAATTCATTAATCCAAGTCTATGATTCCGATCCATGATTCAATCTCATGACTCAATTATATGATTCAAACCAATGATTCAATTCCAGGAATCAAGTATATAATTCAATTCTTTGACTCCACTCAATGATTCAATTCAATGATGTAAGTCTATGATTCAAGCTTATGATTCCATTCTTTGACTCAAACCTACAATTCATTTCTATGATTAATTTCTTTGACTTCATTCTATATACTCATCATTCTATGATTCAATTCTATGACTCAATGCTTAGACTCACTTCCATGATTCCCTTCCATGATTCAGTTCTATTATTCAATTTCATGATTCCATTCTTTGACTCAAGTGTTTGATTCAAGGCTACAATTTCAGTTCATGACTCAGATCTACAATTCAATTCTTTGACTCAATTCCATAATTGAAGTCCATGATTCTATTTTATGATTCTATTTTATGATTCAAATATATAATTCAAGTATATAATTCAATTCTTTGACTCCAGTCAATGATTCAATTTAATAATTTAAGTCTATGATTCCAGTTTATGATTCCATTGTCTGACTCAAACCTACAATTCATTTCTATGATTAATTTCTATGATTCCATTCTATTACTCATCATTCTATGATTCAATTCTATGACTCAATTCTATGACTCAATGCTTTGACGCACTTCCATGATTCAATTCCATGATTCAACTCTATGATTCAATTCTATGATTCAAGTCTATGACTCAAGTCTATGATTCAAGGCTATGATTCCAGTCCATAACTCAAATCTATTATTCAATTCTGTGACTCCATTCCATGATTGAAGTCCATGATGCAATTTTATGATTCAATGTTATGATTCAAGTATATAATTCAAGTATATAATTCAATTCTTTGACTCCAGTCAATGATTCAATTTAATGATTTAAGTCTATGATTCCAGTTTATGATTCCATTGTCTGACTCAAACCTACAATTCATTTCTATGATTAATTTCTATGATTCCATTCTATTACTCATCATTCTATGATTCAATTCTATGATTCAATTCTATGACTCAATGCTTTGACGCACTTCCATGATTCAATTCCATGATTGAACTCTATGATTCAACTCTATGACTCAAGTCTATGATGCAAGGCTATGATTCCAGTCCATAACTCAAATCTATTATTCAATTCTGTGACTCCATTCCATGATTGAAGTCCATGATGCAATTTTATGATTCAATTTTATGATTCAATTTTATGATTCAATTTTATGATTCAAGTATATAATTCAAGTATATAATTCAATTCTTTGACTCCAGTCAATGATTCAGTTTAATGATTTAAGTCTATGATTCCAGTTTATGATTCCATTGTCTGACTCAAACCTACAATTCATTTCTATGATTAATTTCTTTGATTCCATTCTATATACTCATCATTCTATGATTCAATTCTATGACTCAATTCTATGACTCAATGCTTTGACGCACTTCCATGATTCAATTCCATGATTGAACTCTATGATTCAATTCCATGATTGAACTCTATGATTCAATTCTATGATTCAATTCTATGATTCAAGTCTATGATGCAAGGCTATGATTCCAGTCCATAACTCAAATCTATTATTCAATTATGTGACTCCATTCCATGATTGAAGTCCATGATTCAATTTTATGATTCAAGTATATAATTCAAGTATATATATTGAATTACTAAATTGACTGTGAAGATCACCACGGTGATATACGCCGGTGATACTAAGAACCCATGGTACGAACATTCGATGGTACAATCCAAGGGTGCGCACTATAAGTAATCAATAGGGCACAATCGTGGGATAGTACCATAAGTATATCACAGATATGCTCCGGGGAGTATCGATCACTACTTAAAGAACTGAACAGAGGTACGTGCTTTGGGAATCGTATAACAATCGTTAACACGATCGATACCCCCCACAAAAAGAGGCTTCAGATTAGCAATTGGGAGATTAATATGGTCCAGAAACAATCCAATCATAATCTTATCGATAACTCTTTCCAACACCGTAAAATCAAACGAACTAACGTAAATAAAAAATATTAACTAATTCACCAACCCACGTTTACGACTTTGGTCTTATTAGTTAACGATAAGATTACCACGAATACAACACCCCGATGCCAGTGGGAACTCAAACCGAAGGAACCCACAGCCCCACGACCAGCGGAGTCACCCCGGACACCAGCATCGACACTTCCAGAATCACAGACACTAATGCAATCGGAACTCTAAGAGATCAACTGGAAGAGCTTAAGTTGTACAACCGAGATATACTTGAGTACGCAGGGGAACAGAACACCCAGTTACAGGCACAAAATTGGTTGCTGTACGACTATACTGAAGACAGCGAAGATAGCGACTCCGACAATGAGATGACCAAGAAGAAGGACTACACATCCCTCAAGGACCACCTTGATGAGGCTCCCTTGAAACCGATCACCGAGCCAACCAGCATTGACATCTACGAGTTCAAAAATACCCTGGCGAATGCATTAGCAGAGGTAACGTCCATCAAGTACATCCAGGGAGGCGGGTACGCGTTCCTGTTGGAAACAGAGGCACAATACCAGACCCGCGACCCAAATACAGAGTATCCCACTGCACCAAGTGAGCCCCTCGAGCTAGATGGTGACACGGAACTTATCTCAGACGCATACAAACTGTGGAAACACAGGAGGGCACTATACGTGGAATGGAATAAGTACGACAGGGAAGACCTCCTCATTGTAGACAGAAAATTCCCCACCATGTTGGACAATTTGAAGGACCCGATATCGGAGGCCTTCCCTTGGGGCACCACGGCGTTAAATGCTTTCCAAACTATGGAGGAGGATTTATGTTCAACAGACGCCCAACACCAGCTCACGCTCGAGATCACCAAAAAGATGAATACACTGGCGTACACGCTGAGTCCCATAGGCCCCAAGGAGTACTTCCGGCAACTGACAAAATATCAAGCACAGATCAACCTACTCCCAGAAATGGCTAATGTGACGCCGGCACAAATGATCGATTACTCCCGGGAGGCCTTCATGCGGAGTAAGCACAACCCAATCACACTCCATCGCGTTAACGAGGACTGGAAACAACACAAGTCAACAATTGCCAAAGACGAGGAATTCGTACACTATAAGAAATTCTGGGGACAACGCCTCAAGGAACTCTACAGTGTATACAACAACAAAACCGCGTCAGCCAACATGGTGGACATCCAGAATGACCAGCGACTTGCCGACCTTGAGAACAAGCAACGCGACCTAGCGAATGTATGCCAGGAGATTTACTCACAAGTCACCAAGACGGCAACAGCAGCATCTACGATGACCATATCACACCAATGGGAAACAGCCATGGTGGCTCTACAGGCAGACGTGAACCGACTCAAGACAAATGCGGGTCAGGCCAAGGCATATGAAGCCCGTGACACCGATCGCGAGTGGAAACAGTACAAATACTACTGCCACTCATGTGGTGTCAACCTCTCACACAACGGACGCGAGTGCTTCAACCGCCGGAACAGAGCCGCGCACCAAGAGGGAGCTACCTTCGATAATCAGATGGGTGGGGCCAACCGGAACACGGACAGGTGGATGAAGTGGAATGGGCCCAACCCCAACGGCGAGGGCCGAGGTGTCTTCGATTTGCCCCAGCGCTCCTGAAGGTGTGGGAGGGACCACAGTAGTAGTATACATAAATCTAGTAATCACGATTCACAATTACTCAGTATCCTACGTGGTCCCTCGCATGATATCCTACCTCGGCCGCCGCGTACGGTTACCTTTGCACACGATGTTGCATTCCATATCAGGGCCCCACCGAGATATGGGGCCCTGGATTTGGCGGCAACGGACCATTTTGTCCCATCTACGTATCAACGGGGGGCACACCAAGACACACCGGGAGCGCTGATGGTAGGTTGTGCAAATGGGAGCACGATGCTATCCACAGCAACAGACCTGTTAGACTTACCCCGGCTCCCCTTTGAGGCACGCGGGTATCACAAATTCGATGAAGTGGAACTGCCATTGGTCTTGGTGCCTAAACTATGCAGTAACAGGTGCCACATAGAGTTCTCTAAGGACGACGTGGCCGTTATCGGCCCCACCCAACAAATCATACTCACCGGTCAACGTGACCCCCTAAGGAATCTATACATGGTTCCCCTCCATCAGCCCGACCCTCCAAAGGTGAAGGCTACATCTCCAAGGGTGACATACCCCCCCCCCCCCCCCCCCCCCCCCCTCTGCAAACCGAAAACGCAAGCAGTGCAACCAGCGCCGACCAAAACAATATCGAAAACGAATATTCCATACACACGGGGGCAGGGGCATACCAGATTCAAGCCATCCCCAAGCTGATCCGATTCTACCACGCAGCAGCAGGATACCCCACTAAAGAGACGTGGGTCCGCGCCATCGAGCGCGGCTCATTTGCCACGTGGCCGGGCCTCACCTATGGGACACCTACAAATGGTTCGGCAAGGCATCCAAAGCACGCGCAAGCCAAAGAACTCAAAGAACAAACCGACGGCTGATACAGGGCCACCCTGCGTCAACCAAAAGAAGATACATAACGTCTGCGTAGGCATAGTTTCCACGAATGAAATACAACCAACCTACCACGCAGGGCCACGTACCAAAGACGAATCGAAGGAACTCATCGCGTGGGACCTACCGGGGAGATACCCAGTCACGTCACGCCGTGGGCACCAGTACGTATTCCTCATGTACAATTACAATTACGATTCCAATTACATTGACTTGGAACCCATCCAGTCACGCAAGAGCGAAGACCTCCTACAGGGATTCACGGCGTGCTACGCGCGGATGAAAGAGGACAATGTGAGCGCAAAAATAGTACGAATGGACAAAGAAACCTCCAAGAAACTAATCGCGTACATCACAAAGAACAACCTCGATTACCAACTAGCATCGCCCGGGGACCATCGTCTCAACCATGCAGAAAGGGCCATACAGACCTTCAAGAACCATTTTATAGCGGGATTGAATGGGGTGGATGACAAGTTTCCGGTGGACGATTGGGACCTACTGATCCCACAGGCGCTCATTACGCTCAACTTGCTACGCGCATCGCGTACCCAGCGAAAACTATCGGCATATGAGCTCAGACGCGGGATCTATGACTACAACAAACACCCGACAACCCATAGGGGCTAGTGGGTGTTTGTTGTAGGACCTGTTTTGGTACGGGGAAATGGGCCGGATCGCGCGGGTAAATTCCCATTAGTGCCGTGGGTTTAAGTTTGGGTTTTGAGTAGTTTCCATGCTTGCTGTTCGGGTGGACACATCGCCGTGGTACTCCAGTTGGTCTCCCCCTGCTGTGATGCGTGTTCTGTAGGGGTCGGTTTTCTCGGGGCGTATGGCGACTGTGTATCGGGGATAAGTGACCCTCTTATGTATGGGCACTGCATGTCTATTGATCCAATCCAATACATCCATCCCCTCCACATTGTTGGGGTGGAACCCTTGAAATAGTCAGCCAAACTCGTCTTCACCTGACTTGAGCCATAACTCCTGTATCGCTGATTTGGGGTGCTTGATTAGATCTCGGTATGCAGCCCACTTGTTCAATTCTTGACACCAGTCAATGATTCAATTTAATGATTTAAGTCTATGATTCCAGTTTATGATTCCATTGTCTGACTCAAACCTACAGTTCATTACTATGATTAATTTCTATGATTCCATTCTATTACTCATCATTCTATGATTCAATTCTATGATTCAATTCTATGACTCAATGCTTTGACGCACTTCCATGATTCAATTCCATGATCCAATTCTATGATTCAATTCTATGATTCAAGTCTATGACTCAAGTCTATAGTTCAAGGCTATGATTCCAGTCCATAACTCAAATCTATTATTCAATTATGTGACTCCATTCCATGATTGAAGTCCATGATGCAATTTTATGATTCAATGTTATGATTCAAGTATATAATTCAAGTATATAATTCAATTCTTTGACTCCAGTCAATGATTCAATTTAATAATTTAAGTCTATGATTCCAGTTTATGATTCCATTGTCTGACTCAAACCTACAATTCATTTCTATGATTAATTTCTTTGATTCCATTCTATTACTCATCATTCTATGATTCAATTCTATGACTCAATTCTATGACTCAATGCTTTGACGCACTTCCATGATTCAATTCCATGATTCAACTCTATGATTCAATTCTATGATTCAATTCTATGACTCAAGTGTTTGATTCAAGGCTATGATTCCAGTCCATAACTCAAATCTATTATTCAATTCTGTGACTCCATTCCATGATTGAAGTCCATGATGCAATTTTATGATTCAATGTTATGATTCAAGTATATAATTCAAGTATATAATTCAATTCTTTGACTCCAGTCAATGATTCAATTTAATGATTTAAGTCTATGATTCCAGTTTATGATTCCATTGTCTGACTCAAACCTACAATTCATTTCTATGATTAATTTCTATGATTCCATTCTATTACTCATCATTCCATGATTCAATTCTATGATTCAATACTATGACTCAATGCTTTGACGCACTTCCATGATTCAATTCGATGATTCAATTCTATTAATGATTCAATTCTATGACTCAATTCTATGACTCAAGTGTTTGATTCAAGGCTATGATTCCAGTCCATAACTCAAATCTATTATTCAATTCTGTGACTCCATTCCATGATTGAAGTCCATGATGCAATTTTATGATTGAAGTATATAATTCAAGCATATAATTCAATTCTTTGACTCCAGTCAATGATTCAATTTAATGATTTAAGTCTATGATTCCAGTTTATGATTCCATTGTCTGACTCAAACCTACAATTCATTTCTATGATTAATTTCTATGATTCCATTCTATTACTCATCATTCTATGATTCAATTCTATGATTCAATTCTATGACTCAATGCTTTGACGCACTTCCATGATTCAATTCCATGATTCAACTCTATGATTCAATTCTATGATTCAATTCTATGACTCAATGCTTTGACGCACTTCCATGATTCAATTTTATGATTCAACTCTATGATTCAATTCTATGATTCAAGTCTATGACTCAAGTCTATGATTCAAGGCTATGATTCCAGTCCATAACTCAAATCTATTATTCAATTCTGTGACTCCATTCCATGATTGAAGTCCATGATGCAATTTTATGATTCAATTTTATGATTCAAGTATATGATTCAAGTTTATAATTCAAGTATATAATTCAATTCTTTGACTCCAGTCAATGATTCAATTTAATGATTTAAGTCTATGATTCCAGTTTATGATTCCATTGTCTGACTCAAACCTACAATTCATTTCTATGATTAATTTCTATGATTCCATTCTATTACTCATCATTCTATGATTCAATTCTATGACTCAATTCTATGACTCAATGCTTTGATGCACTTCCATGATTCAATTCCATGTTCAACTATATTAATGATTCAATTCTATGACTCAAGTGTTTGATTCAAGGCTATGATTCCAGTCCATAACTCAAATCTATTGATGACTCAAACCTACAATTCATTTCTATGTGTTGTCGGCGAAAAATGCGGACTCTGTCGGCATCAAATTTGATCAAAAAAGCTGACGAAAGCGTGACCGAGGTGCGAAATACTAACACAGTAACAGAGATACGATTATTCAGATGATCGAGTCTTAGAATCAAACGCACCTCAATTCGAACTCTCATCTTATTTGATTTTAAGCAATGATCGGGGTTTTCGCACCTCGGTCGGGTTTTTTTCTTTTTCTTTTTCGATAGAATTTGCCACCAACATCTTTCGATCGTACATTACCGTACCGGTACTCCATGTTAATGTTTCGCACCTCGGTTTGTCGTCGCGTCTTGACAGTTGTCGTGTCTTTTTTGATCAAATTTGCTGCCGACAACGACCACCAATTTCTCACCTCTGTGAATTTGCGACAACACTTTTTCGATTATATTTGCTGCCGACAAGGACCGTTGTACCATTCCTCTTGTAAATTACCGTCACGATATCCAAAAAGTCCGATTGTATTTCTCACCATTGATGACGGGCCGATGATGAGGACGTTTATCTTATGATTTTAATCTGTATTCAGGTTATATCTTATGGTTACGTACAACCATAAAAATGAGAGTTCGCTACCATAAGAATGAACGCGCGCCACTAGATATTACTATTGCTTTAAACAGAGCATCTCATTTCCGTAAATAATTATTTGGGTCCTGTTTTTAATTATTTTTAGTCGTAGCGTTTGTACCAAGTCTACTTGTTAAAAACAGATTTTTTTAATATTTCTACGTATTTTCCCCCCCCAACCCCCCCATACACTCCGTCTAGAAGGTTACGTTGTCAACTCTTAGGGTTAGTGTTAAACGTTCAACTAACAACTCCACCAATTTGCCAGAGTAATGTTTGCTCGCGTTATCACCATGTTATTTGCCCCAAAACCGATAAGACGCGAAACACATGTAAACCACATCGTCGGTCGGTCTTTTACCGTATTTTGCCGTGATATCCTTATCGTGAGATATCACATGTAAAATCATCATATCTTATCGGGTAGAATTAGTACTAGAGTGTACGTAAATTAGGGCATGATAGTGTTTTAGAGTTGTTAATTCTTCAAAGAGTGAGCTGATGGGGAAATCCGGTAAAGAGGCAATCCACATGATCAAAGCGCCGACGATTATTCACTCAGGTTAAATAACTCGTAAGGTTATTTGCCATCATGACTCTTCGTACGTGCGTTTACACGGTGAATTCTTTTTACAAAGGTTCCAAGTATAACCTTTGGATTGAATGGGAAAATATGGAACGGACATATGAACCAT
This sequence comes from Pseudo-nitzschia multiseries, assembly GCA_037355745.1. Lineage (NCBI taxonomy): Eukaryota > Bacillariophyta > Bacillariophyceae > Bacillariales > Bacillariaceae > Pseudo-nitzschia > Pseudo-nitzschia multiseries. Next base: position 8,845,990 of record CM074791.1, read on the forward strand.
TAGCCAACATTGTGGCTGATGATCCTGTTACCGTTGCCAAATATGGGAAAGACAACAACATGCTTGACCTCCCAGGTTGGAAACGTCTCAAACGAATCACCAACCTAGCACGACAAACCAAGAAACTTGATCGACTCGTGCATCAAGCCAAACTTCGATCTTTCCGTACCACCCCACATTATCAATATGGATTCAAGGTACCTCGTAACCACGAAGAAGCCCTCCAATTTGATCAAGCCAACGGAAACCACAAATGGGAAGATGCCATTACTCTTGAAATGGAACAGCTCAAGGAATACAATACCTTCATCGACAAAGGCATGTACAAGGCAAGCTCCATCCCAAATGGGTTTCAACAGATCAAGGTACACATGATATATGCTGTCAAACATGATGGTAGGCATAAGGCTCGCCTTGTTGCGAACGGCAATCTCACTGAAGCCCCTGTACACAGTGTGTACGCAGGTGTCGTATCACTCCGCGGTCTACGTATGTGTCTGTTCCTAGCTGAACTGAACAGCCTGGAAGCATGGGGTACCGATATCAGAAATGCTTACCTCGAAGCAGTAACCTGCAAGAAAGTCTGTATCAAGGCAGGTCCAGAATTCGGATCACTAGAAGGTCACCTATTGATCATCTACAAGGCCCTATATGGACTCAGATCATCGGGCAAGTGCTTTGGGGATTTGCTAGCAGCTTGCCTCATTGAACTCGGCTTCGAAAGATCCCGCGCCGAACCGGAAATCTTTCTCAAGCCTGGAATGAACAAGCATGGGGAACGTGTATATGAACTCATATGCACATATGTTGATGACCTATGTCTATGCATGGCAGATCCCAATTCGTTTCTGGAGATCCTACAGTCAGAGCCAAACAACTTCAAACTGAAGGGATCCGGACCTATGAATTTTCATCTGTGCTGTGGATTTGAGCGAGATGCACATGGTGTCCTTTGTATGAATCCCATCAAGTTCATCGAAAAGATGGAAGCATCTTATGAACAAATGTTCGGATGCAAACCTAACACTAGGTTCCAATCACCCATTGCCGAGAACAATCATCCTGAATTGGACTCCTCGGCATTCCTTGAAGAAACTGGTATCCAGAAATACCAAAGCATGATCGGATCACTCCAATGGATCATCGCCGTTGGACGATTCGATGTTCAAACAGCCGTGATGACACTCTCGAGTTTTAGAGCTCAACCACGAGAAGGACATCTTGATCGTGCCAAACGTATCTACGGATATATCTCCAAGTTTAGACATTTTAAGATCAGGTTCCGCATGGAACCCCCAGATTTTATATTGACTAAACCGGACACCATCGATTGGTCCAACACCGTCTATGGGGAGCATTCTGAAGAGCTACCCGACAATGCTCCTGCACCACTTGGGAAGACAGTAGTGTTGACACACTTCAATGATGCAAACCTCATGCATGACATTCTCAGTGGGAAGGCTGTAGCCGGCATCCTTCACTTTGCGAACAAAACTCCTATGATGTGGTTCTCAAAGAAACAAGCCACTACGGAAATGGCCACGTTCGGGGCTGAATTCGTTGCAGGAAGAACTTGCATCAAGCAAATTGTTGACTTACATCATTTGTTCCAATACCTTGGAACACAAGTTCACGACATTTCCTATTCATGGGGAGACAACGAGAAGATGATTCAGACGTCAACCTTCCCTTACGCAAGGTTGCATAAGCGTCACCATATCCTATCGTTTCACTACGTACGCAGCATGATAGCAAAAGGTTTCATTCTAATGCTGCACATTCCTGGCAAAGATAATTGCGCAGATATCCTTACCAAGCATTGGGGACACTCAGTTGTGTATCCACTGCTCAAGCCCACCTTCCACTTCTGTGGCAATACTGGCGACCTCCTTCAAGATGATGGAAGCATCATGTAAACATGTTGATCTTTCGCAAGGAGACATGGGGAGTATTAAATTCCTTTTGTGTCCAGAAGTACCAAAGTTACACGATGGCAGTTATTCTATTCATACGAATCAATGAGTCCCGTATCAACCAAAGTAATCGGTTCCCACGGCATATCGATTCCCACGGCGCATCGATTCCCATCGCACATCAACGGTGAGCAATCTCTGTTTTCTAGTATTGCCTTGTTCTTCGATGAGAAAACTTTGATTTCGGAAAGTATCACAAGAACTACGGGAGCAATTCCTGATCATAATGATAAACATATCATGGAATCTTCCTAACGGAACAAGAGAAGAAAACCATTGTTTTGTGCTTCTCACACAATATATATATACATACAGATATATAGGGTCAACGACCAATGCATGTGCGGGGATAATCAGTGAGTAATCTCATCACTACGCAACAGCAGTTGCAACGTATTTCACCTCAATAAAAGAGATATCTTGCGTTTTGGCAAGATTTCACTTTATCTTATACTTTTAACATTCAACTGATTTATATCCCAAAATTCACGCTAGTTGCTACCAACTACCTGTATTCTACATTACTAAGGTCTGTCTCGCTGTATCTGAACAAGTTCACAGTAAGAAGAGATCTGGCGTTTCCATAGTCTTGCCTGTAGTCCGATTATCCGTTGTCGAAAGTATCCAATCACAATTGCCACACGTAGAGTACAATTGTTCGTCTACTAACACACTAACACAGCGTTGCTGTTCTTCAGAAGCCTTTGAATCAGACTCTTAGCAGACCGGATTCAGAAGGAAAATAATAAAAGCTACTGTTGTATGAAATATCTCACGCTAAATACGAAAAAGGGCATTTGTTGCAACGCCGTTGCAAAAAAAGGAAAAATGTGCCGATCGCTGAATTGGTGCATTTCGTGTAGAAAGGTACTGTCCTATGAAACATCTCACGCTAAATACAAAAAAGGGTATTTGTTGCAACGCCATTGCAAAAAAAGAAAATGGGCTGATCAATGAATTGATGCATTTTGTGTAGAAAGGTACTGTCCTATGATACATCTCACGCTAAATACGAAAAAGGGCATTTGTTGCAACGCCATTACAAAAAAAGGAAAATGGGCCGATCGCTGAATTGGTGCATTTTGTGTAGAAAGGTACTGTCGTATGAAATATCTAACGCTAAATACGAAAAAGGGCATTTGTTGCAACGCCGTTGCAAAAAAAGGAAAATGGGCCGATCGCTGAATTGGTGCATTTCGTGTAGAAAGCTACTGTCAATATTATTCTATATTCTGTTAATTTGATTACAGCGAGCCAGCATGAGTTACCCACTACTTAAAAAATATTCCAACGGACGCGTTTCGACCGTTCGAAAACAGGCATGAGTTACCCACTACTTAAAAAATATTCCAACTGACGCGTTTCGACTGTTGGAAAACATACATTGATTTTACAGAGTGAATACAGGGTGATTTGACAGGATCATTTTTTTTTCGACACAAAAAATAGTCATTCCCTTCATAATCTTACCCAACTTATCTTGAGCAGAATTGGTTTACCGTACTTGTACGATAAAGCACTCCATCCAAGAACGCAGGATCCCACTGAACTGATCAGCAATGATCACTAGTAGGCAGGGAATTCAGGCTCGAGATATTTTAGTCCAAAATAACTGCCTTGGCTGAAAAAAGACAATGGAAACCTTTGGGTGAGAGATTAGTTGCTGGAAAGATATTGTTCTGAGTAGCTACCCAATCATAGACATCTTGAAAGCACAAAAAAATCTGCATCCCTTACATATTTATATCAACAGGAACAAGATCCAGTTTTTTGTGATATAGGAGTAAGAATTCTGCAAATCAAAGGCAGCAGCAACAACGGCAATCGTTGGAACGACAGCAAAAGGTCGGCAACGGTGGATTGGATAGGAAAAGGATAGGAAACAGTGAACAACGTGAGATACATAGACAATGATGCCTATATCCTACATTGCTGATGATGTATTCCTCACTTCTGTTTTCCTTATTATTTTCATAGGTGCGGATCAGAAACAACGGTGGATCGGATAGCAAAAGAATAAACATCGTGAGATAGATAGACAATGATGCCTACATCCTTGTACATTGCTGATGATGTATTCCTCACTTCTGTTTTCCTTATTATTTTCATAGGTGCGGATCGGAAACGACAACGAATCGGAACAACGGGTTGAGGTGCAGCGGATCGGAAAGAACGGATCGGAAAGAACGGATTGGAAAGAACGGATCGGAAAGAACGGATCGGAAAGAACGGATCGGAAACATTGGATCGAGGTGCGGTGAATTGTGTGGCAAATCATCGTATTCTTCCCTCTAGGTGTGGCGAATTTTCCCTGTACTAGTAGGTGTGGCAAATATCGGAACAACGAATCGGCAGCATCGAATCGATCGGACGCCAACAGTGTAGGTTGGTAGCATGTAGATTATATTATTCTGTTTTTATTATTTACTCTACTACATTACTAGATACTCCGCACCCATTTTGTTCAATTATTATATGTTGTCATAGATCAGCAACAGCAACAACATCCACCGGCGCAACCCCTACCAGGAGGCAACAACGGCATCAAATTGTCGGCATCGAATCATTGGCATCAAATCGTCAGCATCAAATCGTCGGCATCGAATTGTCCGCATCAAATCGTCGGCATTGAATGGTCGGCATCAAATCGTCGCAATAGGGTTCAAAAGAAAACCAAAGCTAATTGCAGAAAGAGCAAACCAACAAAGAGCAAAGAGACAACAGAAACATGGTAGTAGACAGAGAGTGAGTTCAAATTTTCTCCAAAATGCAGCACCATTGACAACAATCCAACGAACTTACAAACATCTGTCGGAGATAAAACCGAAGAAGGATCGGAAAAGTATGAAGGCAAATCTCAAACATGTCAAGCAAATAGCTCTGAAAACAGTACACGTAAATGGCTTTGAAGGTAAATTCATCGAAACAAGTTGGGGTTGCAAAACAGTTGGAGAAAAGGAATCACAGGAAAAGGGGGGTATGACTATACCGTACTAGTATACCATCGAACATACGGAAAAGGTCATTTGGTGCAACGTCGTTGCAGAAAATAGAAAAACGCAAAATACACATGAAAAGGGGGGTTTGACTGTACCGTACTAGTATACCATCAAAAATACGGAAAAAAGGAATTTCGTGCAAGGAAGTTGTTGAAGATACCAAAAACCAATTTTCTGCAACGGCGTTGCAGAATAGTGAAAAAATGAAAAATACGGAAATCCATTTAAGTACAAATATAACTGATAATAAACTTGTTCGTTCAAGTCATGTGCTGTTTTCACCATCTCGTACTATTGATTGTAAATCCTTCTTTTCCAATGCAGCCATTGTCTCACGGAAATGAAACAACCATTGTTCACACTTTCCCAGCACAAAATATTGGTCAGGACTACCTATTAAATTCCTTTCGTGACCTGAAGTACCAAAGCTACCAGATGGTAGATACCTTATTTGTACGAATCCATGAGTCCCGTATCAATCAAAGTAATCGATTCCCACGGCATATCAATTCCCACGGCGCATCAATTCCCATCGCGCATCAACGGTGAGCAATCCCTGTTTTACAGTATTGCCATCGTTCTTCGGTGAGCAAACTCTGACTTCATAAAATAGGACACACTTTTGCACTCAAAAAGTGACTAGCAATCACTATTTTGGTACATGCATATTAAATTCCTTTCGTGACCAGAAGTACCAAAGCTACCAGAGGGTAGATTTCCTATTCGTACGAATCAATGAGTCCCGTATCAATCTAAGTAATCGATTCCCACGGCATATCAATTCCCACGGCGCATCGATTCCCATCGCGCATCAACGGTGAGCAATCCCTGTTTTACAGTATTGCCATTGTTCTTCGGTGAGCAAACTCTGATTTCATAAAATATCACACGAGCTACGGGAGCAATTCCTGACCTTAATGAAAAAAAATCCATGGAGTCTTCCTAACGGAACAAGAGAAGAAAACCGTTGGCGTGTGATTCTCACACAATACATATACATGCATACAGATATATATGGTCAACGACCAATACATGTACGGAAATAATCAGCGAGTAATCTCATCACTACGCAACAGCAGTTGCAACGTATTCATCTCAATAAAAGAGATATCTTGCATTTCAGCAAGATTTCACTTTATCTCATACTTTTAACATTCAACTGATTTATATCCCAAAATTCACACTAGTTGCTACCAACTATCTGTAATCTACATACTAAGGTCTGTCTCGCTGCAATCTGAACAAGTCACAGCAAGAAGAGATCTGGCGTTTCCCTAGCTTCGCCTGTAGTCTGATTATCCGTTGCCGAAAGTATCCAAACACAATTGTCACGCGTAGAGTACAATCGTTCGCCTACTAACACACTAACGCAGCGTTGCTGTTCTTCAGAAGCCTTTGAATCAGACCGTCAACGGATCGGATTCAGAAGGAAAATAATAGATTAACAGTCGCAAGCTCTAAGGCAGCTTGCACACAAAAAGGAACAGGAACGAAATTGAATACAATCGCTACGCTGGCATATGCCAGTCGCACATCGTACACGAAGCAGTTCTCATTCCCAGTCACCGCGCAATTCTCTCGAAGGATCGGAACCGTCACAAATGCCGAACATACCGACAATGCCCGGCAATGTATTTGGGGGCGAAGAGAAGAATGATGCCGAAGTTACTACTGCCAACCACTTTCCCAGTTTTGATACTGATATGAAGAAGATACTCGTATCCCTACTCAACGTAACAAGTGAGGCTAATAGTAAGTTATGTTTAGCTCTCAAGGAAGGCGGATTATGCGAGTGGAATGCATTCCTTGACGCACTTATTGAACTGGACTTTGCACGCGAGCTTACCTATACTGAGGGAGGACTACCAACGCATATCCCTCGATCCATCCAAAGGAGCATAAAGCACTTGCGGAGTTCGCTATCGATCTACAAGAAGACGATGTCGATCTACAAGAAGAAGAGAGAAATTGGAAGGATGTGAAATCATATACATATAAGGAATTCCAACCATTCCGCGAAGAGCGAGCCCAACGCATGCGTAACGAATCTGCTCTGAACCCCCCACCTCCTCCGGCGGGAAGTAACAAAAAGTCACCTCAGCAGGTAAAGTACGAATCTTGGTGCCAAAAAGCACGGGATGAAAAGTCCTTTACGCCCCTCACGAATGACTCAAGATTCGAACACTGGCTTGTAGGTTTCAAAGCTAAACTCGAGGCATATGACATCGACACCAAAACATTCCTTGATGAAACTTGGCCTCCAGCTACGCTTCTGGGTTATACCCGTGATCTCTTCGTCAAACAGTGTGCCTTCTTCTGGGTACTGATGTTGGAAGTCTTCAAAAGCAATCTTTCTGCATCATGTGTACACAGCCATTCTACCACCCGTGATGGATGTAAAGCATACTTTGATTTCGTAAACCTTCACAGCAAATCAAAAGCCAAGGTATATGACAATTCGACTCAGCTACAAGCGTTGCTAAAGTTAAATCTCAACAATTGGAAAGAATCCAAAGTTAAATTCATTACACATTGGTTTGATGAATTAAATCACCTCAATAAGCTCCGTCCTCCCAACAAGCCCCTTGAGTATCATACTGCAAAATCAGCATTATGTCAGGCATGCTATTCCAGCTTTCAGCTAAGTGAACAGTTTGCTAAAGTCAAAGATCCAGGTGGGACGAATAGCACCGTGACAGATGCAGTCGCTGAAGCAGCTGCTATTCACGAACTTAAAATCACGCTTTTACTCGAAGCAACTCGACTCGATTCCCAGTCCGCGATGTCTGCTCCTCGGTCGACTGTACGTGCACACGTTCATGACTTCTCATCTGAACAAAGCCAAAACCATGATGACTATGCTCTCCCTATCGAATTTGAAGGAGACTACCAAGACTATGCGGTATTTAAGGCTGGACGTACCCCTGACCCTACCATGCGGTTGCCTACAAACATATGGAAGGCCCTGTCATGCCAGGACATGAAAAGTTGGCTTAGTTTTTCTCTGGAAGGCAAGAAAATTGTGGTCGCATCGTTACGACACGACTTACTCCACAAGGACCAACCTGACCCCAACAATGTCAAACCCATTACCCTGGAAGGCATATCAACATGGACATTCGGTATCATTCCGAGAAGACGATACTTCAAACAAAGATGAACATGCCAATTCCGCAGCAGATCTACATCCTGCGGTAGAAAATGATCGTAGAGGTGTTTTCCATGCATCATTAGGTGTATACAAATCAACAACCTCTTCATCCAAGGACCAACGACCTCTCAAGTCTTCCGTGTCACCCGCGCATCCCACCCAATTCCTTTCCGAAAACCCTGACATTCAGGTACAAAAAGGACGGTGACACCCAAATACCTGTAGGAACATCCTCCTATTCCGCCAATTTTCACCAGTGGTATAATCCTAACGAAGATCTGACCTTTCCTAACGATAGTCCAGTAACGTCGTACACATACCGCATACACAAAACTACGGTTACTAGCCCTGGTTTTGCCATGGTTGATCGCTGGCGCAAATGGTTGCATCATCGGCAACAATTCATGCCTCATCTCCAAGGATATCCCGCCACGATATGTCAATGTCACCGGCATTAACAATCACCAGGTACAGAATATCCCCATTGCTACATGCGGAGCTTATTCCATATCGAACAGAGGCCCCGTCATCCTCATTTTCAATGAATGTGCCTATACAGGACGACACCCTTCTATATTGTCCTCCGGCCAGATGGAAGCATATTTTTCCACTGTCGACGACACATCCATCAAAGCGGGCGGTGGACAGGTCATCACCACCTCCGATGGACATGCACTCCCTCTCAGCATACGGACACGGTTTACCATACCTTGCGATGCAAAAGTACACGACTGTTGAGTTTGACACGCTCCCACATGTTATCATGACATCCGATAAGCATTGGGACCCATCCGTTCTTGATACCACGATCAGTGCAAAAGATGAACAATTTCTCAAGAAATATCCTCCTCAGTCGCAGCAACTCCCATATGCCGATTACGACGAATATGGGAACCCACGTTGCCTTGAAGGATTGGATATCTCTGTATCCCCCGGCTCCTCCACGGTCACGTCCCTCAGTTCATATTCCAGCCAATCCACTCGATCTCCCTTCCTTCCTATTGATGATCATAGAACAACCGATCGTTCATTTTGGCTTACTTCCACCGACTACATTCACCAAGAACGCCTCAAATGCTGCACTTTACCTGAAGCCTCTGGGACAGTCACTGCGTTTCCGACGGATTGTAATGCCAGTGATGCTACGCGTATTGCAGCTACGCCCCGCGAGAGATACCCCAATGAACATGACTACCTATCCCTGAAACCTTTCTTTTGTTGGGTTTCCACAGATCGCATCAAAGCCACGTTTGAAAACTCAACCCAATATGGACTCATTGGCGGTTAGCCCTGATGGAAACATTTTCAAACGTTTCCATTCCCCACAACCGGCCATGAACGTTTGACCCTTCAATGACGATGTTATGTCCGATGCTGTTTATTCGGATGTCCCAGCGATTGATGGTGGCTCCAAGATTGCTCAGATCTTCTTCGGCCGAAAGTCACATATTATACACGTTGAGGAAATGCGTACCACCGGCGATTTTCTATCTTGCTTCGAGAACTTTGTCCGAAAATGGGGCAGGCCCATTCGCCTCCTTTGCGACCACGGTAACTATCAATCCAGTAAGAAGGTCGTTGATTATCTCAAAATGCTATGGATTGGACTCTGGCAAAGTGAACCGTATCACCAACACCAGAATCAATTCGAAGGTCGATACCAAACGTTCAAGCGCATTGTCAATCGCGTCATGGATCGTACCGGCACACCACCACATCTATGGCTACTGTGCATGACATACGTCGCTGGTCTCCTCAATATTTTTTCTGACCCTACGCTGTCAGATAAACAACCGGTGTTCATTGCTACCGGTACACTTGGCGACATCAGCGCATACACCAGTTTCTTCTGGTTTGAACCTGTGTAATTTCAAGACCAACGACTCCCCTTTCGGTACCCAGTCTACCTGAACGCCTAGGTCACTTCGTCGGCATCGCCGAACACGTTGGCAATGGGCTCTGCTTCTGAATCTGGGATCCCGTTACCAACAAGTTACTTGACCGGTCCGGCGTCCGCTCTGCTCTTACGCCTGAGTCCCGTAACAAACGCGCGGGCCTATTCACTGATGATGGTTTCATCAAATGGCGTAACGCCAAGGATTCCTTGCCCCGTTTATACGCCACTGGAGACGCTCCAGCATTCAAACATGGGGAGCATACCACTCAGAGTGACCCCGTCGATGCGTCTACAAAACCGGGCAACTCAATTCCCCCTAGCGTTTCACCCGCTGATTCTGACACTGCCGATGACACCATCCCATCTGTACCCAATGAACAACCAGGTACTACGCCTCACGCATCTGGCACTCAAACTATTCTTCAACCACCCGCCCACCCCTCGTTACCGAGCTTTCTATATAAGAAGGTCGATGACAGCCCGAGCTGGTCACCTTCTCCACTCCCTAACAACTATGGGGAGAGTTTTGATGGTCCCCCTACGACACACATCTTCAGCAAGACCTCCGACGGCGTTCTCCTTACTGAAGATGATTTTGATCCACCGGAATTAGCATACTTTGATGTTAGTGACGTCACAACTCCACACACCAACCCCGCTACTCCTTCAGTAGACCCATCACAGGTAGTTGTTACCAACGAAGAAGGCAACGCACAATTTGACGATGATGGTAAACCAATTACCATTACTACGGTCCCGATTGCCAATCTACAAGGACGATCCTTCCTTGTAACCAACCCCGATGGCACTCGGAAGCGTCTTACCATCGTCGATGTAGAAGACAGTCTTGAACGCAACAACGACTTCATCAAGTTCAAGTGCAAACACTCTGATGACAAACTTAATGATATCATTGCATACAATGATGTCATGAATTACATCCATCGTGATTCAACACAAGAAGACGGCAAACTCTGGTCGTTTTGCCGCATCCTAGGACACCAAGGTCCGCTGGATAACAAGCATCCCCAATACAAAGGCTCCAAGTATAACCTTTGGATTGAATGGGAAAATATGGAACGAACATATGAACCTCTGGCCAACATTGCGGCTGACGACCCTGTCACCGTTGCAAAATATGGGAAAGACAACAACTTGCTTGACCTCCCGGGTTGGAAACGCCTTAAGTGAATCACCAACCTATCACGACGAACCAAGAAACTTGATCGACTCGTGCACCAAGCCAAACTTCGTTCTTTCCGTACCACTCCGCAGTATCAATATGGATTCAAAGTAGCCTCGTAACCACGAAGAAGCCCTCCAATTTGATCAAGCCAACGGAAACACCAAATGGGAAGATGCCACCACTCTGGAAATGGCACAACTCAATGAGTACAATACATTCATTGATAAAGGCGTGTACAAGACAAGCTCCATTCCCCTCGGATTCCAACAGATCAAGGCACACATGATATATGCTGTCAAGCACGACAGTAGACACAAGGCTCGTCTCGTTGCTAACGGTAATCTCACTGAGGCCCCTATCCACAGTGTTTACGCAGGTGTCGTATCTCTCCGCGGCCTACGTATGTGCCTATTCCTAGCTGAACTCAACGACCTGGAAGCATGGGGTACCGACATAGGTAATGCCTACCTAGAAGCAGTTACCTGCGAGAAAGTATGCATCAAGGCAGGTCCCGAATTCGGATTGCTGGAAGGTCACCTATTGATCATTTACAAAGCCCTATATGGCCTCAGATCCTCAGGCAAGTGTTTTGGAGACTTACTCGCGGCTTGTCTCATCGAACTCGGCTTCGAAAGATCCCGTGCAGAACCGGAAATATTCCTCAAGCCTGGAACGAACAAGCATGGTGAACGTGTATATGAACTTATATGCACATATGTCGATGACCTATGTCTCTGCATGGCAGATCCCAATTCCTTCTTGAAGATATTGCAGTCATCACCATATAACTTCAAACTGAAGGGATCCGGACCTATGAACTTTCACCTTAGGTTGCAGATTTGAGCGCGACGCGCATGGTGTTCTCTGCATGAATCCCATAAAGTTCATCGAAAAGATGGAAGCGTCTTACGAACAAATGTTCGGATGCAAACCTAGCACTAGGTTCCAATCACCCATTGCAGAGAACGATCATCCCGAATTGGACTCCTCAGCCTTTCTCGAAGAAACTGGTATACAGAAATACCAAAGTATGATCGGTTCACTACAATGGATCATCGCTATTGGCCGTTTCGATGTACAAACAGCCGTGATGACACTCTCCAGTTTCAGAGCTCAGCCACTGAGATGGGCATCTCGAACGTGCCAAACGTATCTATGGATATATCTCCAAGTTTAGACATTTTAGAATCAGATTCCGTGTGGAACCCCCAGATTTTATATTGACTAAACCCGACACCATCAACTGGTCCAACACCGTCTATGGGGAGCATTCTGAAGAGCTACCCGACGACGCTCCTGCACCGCTTGGAAAGACAGTAGTGTTGACACATTTCTATGATGCCAACCTCATGCATGATATTCTCAGTGGTAAGGCTGTAACCGGCATTCTTCATTTCGCGAACAAGACTCCCATGATGTGGTTCTCGAAGAAGCAGTCTACTACGGAAACAGCCACCTTTGGAGCTGAATTTGTTGCAGGGAGAACTTGCATCGATTCCGATACCTCGGAACACGAGTCCATGATGTCTCATATTCTTGGGGTGACAACGAAAAAGATGATCCAAACGTCGACCTTTCCTTACGCAAGGTTGCACAAGCGTCATAACATTCTATCGTTTCACTACGTACAAAGCATGATAGCGAGAGGTTTCATTTTAATGATGCACATCCCAGGTAAGGATAACTGTGCAGACATTCTCACCAAGCATTGGGGACACTCAGTTGCGTAGCCACTGCTCAAGCCCATCTTCCACTTCTGTGGCAATACCGGCGACCTTCTCCAAGATGATGGAAGCATCATGTAGAGCGTGATGACCTTTCACAAGGAGACATGGGGAGTATTAAATTCGTTTCGTGACCTGAAGTACCAAAGCTACCAGATGGTAGATACCTTATTCGTACGAATCCATGAGTCCCATATCAATCAAAGTAATCGATTCCCACGGCATATCGATTCCCACGGCGCATCGATTCCCATTGCGCATTGACGGTGAGCAATCTCTGTTTTATAGTATTGCCATTGTTCTTCGGTGAGCAAACTCTGATTTCATAAAATATCACACGAGCTACGGGAGCAATTCCTGATCTTAATGATAAACATACCATGAAGTCTTCCTAACGGAACAAGAGAAGAAACCGTTGGCGTGTGATTCTCACACAATACATATACATGCATACAGATATATATGGTCAACGACCAATACATGTACGGAAATAATCAGCGAGTAATCTCATCACTACGCAACAGCAGTTGCAACGTATTCATCTCAATAAAAGAGATATCTTGCATTTCGGCAAGATTTCACTTTATCTCATACTTTTAACGTTCAACTGATTTATATCCCAAAATTCACACTAGTTGCTACCAACTATCTGTAATCTACATACTTAGGTCTGTCTCGCTGCTAATCTGAACAAGTCACAGCAAGAAGAGATCTGGCGTTTCCATAGTCTCGCCTGTAGTCCGATTATCCGTTGCCGAAAGTATCCAAACACAATTGTCACGCGTAGAGTACAATCGTTCGTCTACTAACACACTAACGCAGCAGTTGCTGTTCTTCAGAAGCCTTTGAATCAGACCCTCAACGGATCGGATTCAGAAGGAAAATAATACTACCATGGTTTCTAACAACGGCAGCTTCAGACTCAATGGCGTTGCAGTCGAAACAAATACAATTTGTTCCACAACTCACCTTGCTTTACCAATGCATGCTGGTGTTTTTTTCCCTTTATCCCTCTTACTCAGTATGGGGTCTGCAGAAACAAAGCAACAAGCGACGGCATAATAACCATCGTGCACTAATTCAAAACCACTAACGGAGCTACCCAAGGGGAAAGGACCTTCGAGGTAAAGCAGGCACAGAATCTGACATGGATAAACTTGCAGTCCACTCCCATCGAGGAGGTCAAGTTGAAAATTAGCCCAGTCGTACCATACATTGGACAATTGTCCAGAATCAGACTTAAACGATGGGTGGGCACGAAACAATAATTTCATCTCGTGAGATTTGTCATACCTCTAGTGCTCTGTGGTTCCAAAAACCTTGCTGCTGCCCACAGCAGGTAGGACCACGTTGCAACAAAATTTGAGAACATCTGATGGAAACCAGGGTAAACTTGCGTTTTTTTTTTTCATCCCACTTCATGTAAGGGAGACCATTCATCACACCAATCCAAAACGAAGACCCAGCTGATCAACCACTCACCTTAGGATGATTTGGTCCAATTATAGGTCTATGTTTGAACAAATCAAATTCACAGTCAAGTCAATCAATAATTTAATACTCCATCACTCGGTTGCAAGTTTGCTTGATTAGTGTGGACTTGTTTTGTTGAGTTCTCTTAGCAGGAGCCTTCACTTCAGTTTTATGATTGCTCTCACTCGCAGCAGAGTCCCACCCAGTTGGAGGACCAAATAATCTCATGTACTGTGATAAATGAAAATACATGTGATTCTTCACCAGATTGTTACCCTCTCCTTTACTTTGTTGCAGATTGTTATTTATACAGTTGATGAAAAGAACAACCATTTTGTCAACATTCAAAACACCTTTCTTGTCTTGTTTGAAAACATTGTCAAACGTTCCAGCGTATTTTAGGAACTCTTCCATACCCAGCAACAACTCAATGGCATAAATACGTCGGTCAATTTCGTCTTCACACTTTCTGCTCTTGTTCTCAAGATTGGATGGCGTCTTTTGACACACCAACAATTGACGACCTCCAGCACACAGAAGTGACAGCATCTGAATATAAAGCATTCCAATGTACTGGTTCCCCTCCTTCTTTGCTGTATGTATTGATTCTGAAAAATTGGTTCGTGGGAAGTCGCGATCGGATTGCCTCTGAACAGCAGCACCGTAGTAACTGGCTAGTCTTTCCATCTCACCAAGAAGCCGCTGGTTATTGCCTAAAAAGTCCTCGCAGAACAGTCTCCGCTGCACGCTTTGCACAACCAAGTTGGTGCATATGGAGTCTCTCTCTGGGCGACGCTAGATGAATATTATGTGAATTTTCCCCAAAATCAAGATCATAAAAAGCGTTGCCGTTATGTACACCGTGGTGAGAGATGTTTTTGAAATAATGTTCAACATTCACTAGTTTGTCAACCGTTGGAGCAGTAAAATCAGATATATTCCAGAGCTGAATGGATTGATACTCGTCCCCATTATGGTGCTTAGACACTTGCGTGTTACCAGTTTTAACTGAAACGGGAACCTTCAAAACATTCACACAAGCGTTAATACCAAGTGCGCTGGGACAATTGCAATGCCTACAGATCATCTTTGAGTTCGACGTTTGATAATGTCCACAAAGTTGGTCGTGCTGGGGAGTATCACCTATGAAATAAGCAACCGCAAATTTCATTCGAACCGACCATTTCTTCTTGTTCCACGGCAAATTAGACCATTCAATACCATCCGTTTGGTTGCAGGCATCTTTCAAAGATGAAAGAGCCAAACAAAGGCCAGAGTGAAGATTGTTCACATTGTCAATTGATTTGGCACCTTTATCACCTGGACATGTTGGGTGATAATATATAGCCTCCCAGGCATCCGGCTGGGAGTTTCAAGTTAGGGTGTTGAATATGCCAATAGTCATGTTCAGTGGGGTAAGAGTGCTTTGACCACTATTTTCAATTGCAATTCCATCCATGTAGAGAATAATAGGAACCAGAATTTCATTCAATTTGGATTTGCATCTCTTCTCCCAAGTGTTGATCCACCATTCACCGTGATGGAGTTCGTCAATATCAATATTGCCTTGAAGTTTGGGATAACGGACTGGTAAGGTTGGGTCTTCAGCATGGGGGAATGACAGATTGTCTTCATTCACCAAAGTCACAGTCACATTCGTTAATAGGGAATGAAGTGCTTTTTGGAATGAGCGGGTGTAGATTTGTTTGTGACCACAAACGTCAGCACTCTGTGATTTCTTAGAACACCAGTCAATAAGATGAGGTTCAAACCCATCGCCTTTTATTTCAGGCACAGTTGCAGAAATCTCCTTCATGACACTTGCCCTGGTCTTTATAAGATTGCCTTTAGTCCATGAAAAAAATTAAGCCGCTCCAATTCGATAGCCCATTCATACAATTCCTTCTCTGCAACTAATGGTATGCTATGATTCCGCATGATTTTCATTAACTTGATCTTGACCTTCAGTTTGTAAGATATGTTCCTTCCTACATTGGGTGTCGTAATTACTAGCGTGTTTGAATCACGATGGGAATCGTCAACATCAATGTTGATTGCCTTCTTCATCATTGATACTCAAAGAGTGGGGGGCCTCTATGCTCTCACTTCCTTCTTCCTTACCATCATCATTAGGAAAGAACAAATTTTCATCAGAAAGAGAATCATTGTCATCCTCTATGTATGTTAATTCCTAACCAATCAAGGCACGCCCAATTGGTTCGACAGAAGGATCATACATAACTTGATTGTCGAGCACCTCTGGTAATGCGCCGTCACTACTCTGTGGACCATTACGGGTGTTCGTTAGACCTAATTGTTGAGTAGCATCCTCGAGCTTCTTCTTCGATTTTCTAATGAATAACAAAGATGCAAAATCATCTACCCCCAAACACCGGTAGTAATAAGAATAACATGTACCCGGATTACGTGAAATATGGTCCAGAAGACGGGGAGAAACAAATACTCCCGTATGCTTCCTTTGTCTTGCTGTAAACAAGGGGGTTTTATTCTTCTTGGTAACCTTCTGCTTTTGGTAACCAGTAGTGATCAGAGGAGAGTCCTGGTAGCAACGTACACAATATACCTGATATTTGGGAGTGCGGACCATCGTTACTACTGAAATCGTACGATAGCCAGTAATAACAATAAAAATGGGGAAACGATTGAGATTGAAAAATTGCGACCATGCACTGTTTGTTTCAGGCATAAAATTCAGTAACATGCCACTACTTCAGAAACAGATGCCAGTGGGGTAGGAAAATGCAATGTGCATCAAAATATTATGAGTTCGACATTAATTTCAATCGATAGGGTGAAATTACAAAGGGGGACCAGTGGAGTTTCGACCCAAATATGCGCGTGATTCCGAAATAACCCTGAATCTCGTTTGTGTGACGTAATCCTATTGACTAGATTAATTAAAAAGTATGGATGTTTTGATATCTTGTTGGATTAAACTCCAACCTTGTGTCTTTCTGCCATGCTGGTTGGATAACCCGAGGTGTCACTTTTGATTACCTCAGAATATGTCCCCCAAAAGATTTTTCTTCAACGATCCCATGTTTACCTACTATGCATATATTGTATGTTCGTACACTTGTGTGCGCGCTGTTTCTCAACACACTCCCATTACTTATGGCCAACCACGATGTCCAATTTAGTTGTGAACTCGACAGGTAATTCCTATCGTGCGCGTCTGCCCATTCAGTTACTGGCTGGCGTGTTTGCCTGAGCAATGCCCTTATATATGGTGTGCGCCTGCTTTGCCTGCAAGTATGCATTACGGTATGCGGTGTAAGCGCTGTTATCTGTGATCCCCATAATAGTGTTTTGAAACTTTCGGAAAAGGGCTCCTTGTAATGGCTTGGTGAAGTAGTCAGCAATCATCTCCTTTGTTGGGCAGTATTCAATGGTCACTTCCCCTTTGGCTACCCTGTCGGTGATAAAGAAGTATCTAATGTTGATGTGTCTGGTCCTCTTGGTGCTGGAGGCCTTACCGTTGCGCTTGAGTCAGATGGAGCTTTCATTGTCCTGATAGAGGATGTTTTTGGTCAGGAGTGGTTTGCTGGTAAGTTGCCCTGTCAACGCAATCACTTGTTGCCCTTGAGCAATTAGGAAGTATCTAGCCCAGCAGATGAATGGCAGGTTGTCGTCTACTCCCACCACCTTGGCCGCTGTTGAGCTCTTTGTGTTGATCTTTTGCTTTGTTGAGTTACCTATTATAGCACCCTGTCCCATCATCAGCATTCCTCCGGAGTGACTCCTCATGTCATTATGCACAGCAAATGCAGCATCAACATACCAGTACAGGTTTCCTGTATCATCTTGTCCTAGTACAAGTGGGAGAAATCGGGTTTCCTTTAGATATGACAGAACACGCTTCAGCTTCTTTTGATCATCCACATTGGGGCCCTTTACACGCGTGCATAAGAATGCGATGGCTGTTTGGATGTCAGGCCTTGCCCGTTTGGATGCAAAGAGTAACTTAGCAACATAGTGGTGGAACACCTCAGCATCATGTTGATTCACCTTCTCTGATGCTTGATTCACCTGGAACAAGTGATCAGCGGCTGGGGTGACAGCCTCACACCCATCAAGCTCCTTTGGTAGCCCTTGAAGGATGTCCTCAATGTAATCAAACATGGTAAATTTCACCTTGCCTACTTCGGTGTAGTCAATTGCCATTCCCACGCAGTCATGGATCTTGCCTCTTGTCTCAGTAAGTGGAGATATTTTTCCGAATTCCTTGTTGAGGTCTGCAATCACTTGTGTCGCCACATGTGGATCCTTGTGGGAGATCTTGAGGTCATCTACGTGCCACACAATGGTGCATTGGTGGCCATTGATCATTTTGTTTACTGTACACCAATCGTATGGATTGGGTTCATATCCCTGTCCAAACAGTTCCCCGGAGAGTTTCTTCCAGAACAATAGAGCTGCCTGGAGTGTTCCATAGATGGCCATCCGCGCCTTGCCAATGAGGGCCTTTTTTCCATTCTTCATGGTAATCATACTGGGTCCGTATAATTTTGGGTTCACGCAGCATAGGAGTTCAGCCATTGTCCCATCCAGCTTGATATAGACGTCCTCTCCCTCTGGCATGTCAGTTTGAAGGAAGGCTCCGGGTATGTCAACTGTGGCCACATCCTGCCCTTCGATGGCGTCAATCATGCAAGAGAGCATCAGGGCATACAACAAGACTGTGGGAGAAGTAGAGTCCTCTTTAGTGATGAACTCTAGCTGGGGCCTTCCATCTGCACATCCTGCGGCCCTTGAATTTGCCTGTGAGTTTCCTTTTGAGGAACATTAGATATTGGAGGGACTGTTGGACCATCTCTCTGGTGAGTGTCTTGGGGTCCATAACTTTGATCACGCCTCTGTCATGGAGCTGTTGCAACTCGGATAGCACAGCATCTATTCCTTCTTCACCAAATACCTTGATGCCTTGATTTACCCCGTACTGTTTCATCACTTGAGTCGCATCTAGGTTGTTGTATGACTCAATCCCTTGAAGGACCATCAACATGGAAGTGTGTTGTCCTGCGATTGCTCTAATAGCGTTGCTGTATCCTTCAGTGAAACCACTCCGTTCTCTGTATTTGGATGTGTATCCTTCTGGTAACCCAAACTTATTGTGTGATCGAGTGACCCGTGGCTGTAGTCTAGACATATAGTCCTCTTCCTGCGGTACTTGCTTCGCCGTGACATGCTGGGTGTTGGGATCGGGTTTGTCTGCTTCATCCAGTGTGGCCTCATTGGCCTGCCCCATCTCTTCATCCACTATGTTGTTGTCATCCGGGGGAAGCGGCGCAATAGCTGTGTCCACTCCTGCTTCAGTGGAGTTGGCGTGTGGCCTCTCTGGTTCAGTTGGCGGCGGGTCCACTCCTCCCTCCTAAGGGTGTGGGGCGTCGTTGTAATTCACGTTGTCTTCTATAGGCAGTAGTTGTTCACAGTCAGTCACAGCCTCATCTTCATCTATAACGCTGACAAGGCTTTCCTTGTCATTATCCTGGCCGTTATCAGTGTAGGATTGATCGGACGCATCATCATCGTCCTGATTATTTTCTGTATCCAGGTCAAGGATAGTGATCGGTCTCTCAATTTCGAACTCCAATCTTGTGGGCATCGGGCCGGTCACAGATGTCTGTCGTCCGGAGAATTGTAATTAACCGGTGCCGTCAGCGTCGTCGTCTGTGTTGTCCAGAGCGTTCGTCGGAGAAACAATCGAGCGGCGTTCTTGTATTAACCGGTCTTGGTCGTGGATTACAAAAGAAGATTCCTGTAGAAGAATAGACAAAAGAGGATTCCTGTAGAAGGAGCGGTATTACACCCCCTGATCCGCGAGCAGGGAGGTTAAAGGAAAGAAAGAATGAGAATGAGATGGGGAGAGGCCGAGAATGTACCGCACAGGGAGCTAAGCACACAATTTCCTCTGGTGTTAACCGGCAGTGGAGGTGCTGAATGGCTGGAGATAGGTAGCTTAAGGTAAACACTAGTGCTCTTGCGGGACACGAGTGTAAGTTATAAGGGCGGCTCTATATCCTGTTATTACTCTAAAAATTGACCAAAAGGTATATGATGTTAAAATTTAAAGAGAAAGTGAGCTCAGAGAGACGCTCTTATTTTACTGTGTATTTTGTACTGTATTGGGGCTCTCTGCTGTATTTTACATGGTAGAGATCTTCCCCGGTTATTTCTCACTATGGTCTTCATCGTACCGATACTGCTGTTGCTGTATTAGTGTCGTGTGTCGGTCTTACTGTATCAATCATTCAATGGTATTGGTCATTTACGAGGTTAAGTGTTTTATTCGATGGGCCTATGCTTGTTCGTTGAGTAGGTAAATAAATGAGGCCCATTCGGAATCGGTATTGATTTTCATGATTGCAATAAGTAATTTCTTCACGGGATATTAAGTATATTCATTTGAATATACTTAAGATTTCCAAGTGTTTACTTATCGGTCAGGTCTTTGGAGATGTCTTGTTTCTAACCGATTAAAATCTTTTGTTTGTAGTCCTAAGTGATATCGTTCTTACCACTTAGGGATTTTCAAGTAGTGAAGGTGCGTTTGATTCTAAGGCTCGATCATCAGAATATTCGTATCTCGTATTTCGCACCTCCGTCGCCTGATGCCGACAACAGTCCGTATTTTTCGCCGACAACAAATGCATTGGACTCTAGTTTGTCTATAACTACCTGAGGCATTGGAATGGCTGTGGCTCTTTTTCTGTGAATGCATTGTCCTGTGTTTATATCATAAGTGTAGAAGTCATCAGTCAGCTGCCCCGTGGGTCTTAAGTACACGGCGTCGACTGTCCTTGGTTTCATGGTGTTGTTTGTGTCCTCACAGTGTCCCTGGATATATTGTAGGAACTGGAACTTGCTGTGGGTTCGGGCGTTGCAGGCCACCCCTATCATCAGCTCTTGGGCCAACATGATGGATGATACCCCAGTAGTCCTGCAGTTTAGCCAGAATGTCGTTGCATATACTAGCTCAATTAGGCAGCGACGGGGGAGTCGGTTGACTGGGATATGGTTTATGACACATCAAATGTTCTCTTTCAACGTCCTGTTGCTTCTTTCAATTGTAGGCTCGTGCTGTCCGGCTGGCACACAGTGTACTGTGATAGGGCATTCCATGTCTAGCAGGCTGTCGTGGATACATTCAAATTGGTTGTCTGCATGGATCTGGGCAACGCGGAGCCTGCGAGAGGCATATTGTCCTGCTATGGCCCTTATGATTTTGGCCAATATGTGTTGCTTCATGTTGTTGATCGCTAGTGCCGCGCGAAACCAAATATGGCGGGAGGAGATAGAGACAAGAAACTGAATCCCATTTACAGTGATGATGTCAACACATAAGGCCACATTTTGATAGGCCTTCTGGATGCTGTCAGGGATTGGTGTGATGTCTTCTCTGGTGTGTGGTGTCTGTAGCCGCACGCTCTTCCCTTTGAGGATGCTGGCATGTTTGCCATAGATATCTGACATTATCTTGATGTCTCTTCTAGTTATTCGGCAATCCTTAATGATGTTATTGTCAATCATCTTGATGAGCTCATGAGAGGTTGGAAAACCAAGAATCTCTTGCATATCACGCCCCTTCTTTGCTCTAGAGCAGTCTAGGGCGGAATACGAGTTGGCCTTGCCCTTCACCTGTCTAGAGGCAGTACTGTGCCGTTGTGTTCTCGCATGTCACAGTAGTAGAGGTTGCATGCAGATCTCTGGAATCTTCTGGTTCCCCCATCCTTGTGGACATATATAGCATTGTCGATACTGATGTCCACAGTTACTCGGTATTGATTCGGCACTAGGGCCAAGGACAACCCATTGGCTAATCCCTCTGCATAGAACCACACGGCACCAAACCCAGGGAGGCCGGCTATGAGATTGGTCTTGGACACTCCCGAGTTGCAGTGTATGCTCATGAATCCACCATCTGGTGCCAGCCGAATGTTGGTGACCAGGGCTGGATTAACTATGAGGTTGAGAGACGATTGGCTGTTGAGGAGAATCCAGTAGGGGTTCACTCCCCCTTCAGATTTGGATTGGCTGAAGAGATATTCCACATCCTGACTGAAGCAATAACTTGAGTTGCTGGCCAAGGAATGTTCTTCTTCATTGGTCCGTGGGACCAGGTCCGGGATACCATCGTCATAGCTACCAGTCGTGCAGCTGCTGTCATTGGTTGATTCCCATGAGACAGTGGAGGAGGACATTGGGAATCTGTTTGCTTTGGGATTGTCTTGCGAGACCATTCCAATATTCAGGAACATATATGTTGTCTGCTGGGATGGGGTAAAGGCCTTGCCAGACTTGACTGCGGTCATGAGGAGTTGCCGGCTGTGTTGATCAGCCGGTAAGTTGGTGGCTTCATTTCCCTGCTGTGCAAATAGGGTCGATTCTCGGTTGGATTGCTCTTCCTTCTTTCTTCTGGGGTCCCTCTGTTTCCTGTTGTCACCTGAGGGTCCGGTGCGATTACTCCCCCAGGATCGGCTCAGTTTCTTGGAGTCTTTGAAGGACACGACCATGTCTAAGGCCTCCACGCTTGTGGTTGGGTAGTTGTTTTGTTGTAGGGCATAGTAGTTATCCGCAAGCACCTGTCGAAGGTTGCTGTTGTCCATGTCGGATCCCTCAATGATGAGTGCAGCAAGGGCTCTTTGTTCCACTGTGTGATCAATCGCTGTTCTTGTGGCTCCCCCAAGAGAGAGGTATGTGGAGTAGTCATATGCTGAGAATAGGGGATTGGATTCCAGTTTGTATGATACTGTGGCCTTGCAGACAAGGGTGCCCCTAGGGACTTGACCACATCAAGATTCTCTTTCATCATCTTCACATACGATGCTGCATTGAGGTTCCTTTGCTGTGTGCATAATAGCTTTCGGATGGCTCTGAGCATGTTTGTGACTGGGTGTACCTTGGTCCGGCTTGATTAGAAGCATAGATCACGCACTGCTTTGACGAGTTCCACAATATACTTGGATGTGTCAATGGTTTTCCATGATTTCAGCCCCTTTAGTTTGGCTTTCATCCCATCATCGATTTGGCCGAGCGCCAGTTGGTACATCTTTTCCATATCTCTTTGCTATTGGATCCATTCATCCGCTCTCTTATTTAGCTCTTCTTTGTACATGTCCATTAGAGTTTCCTTCAGCCCTGGCACCTCAACCATCTGCATGGTCTGCGTTACCGGGTTGGTTACCGCTGTGGAGTACTCCGCTGCTGTGGGCTTGGTTGGTGCAAAGTCCTTCCGTTTGAACCGGATTAGGTGTTCGAATGGATGACCCTACCTGTGGGATATATTTTGATCCTCCAAGTGTTTCAAGCCTGTCCTTGACTTCATTATAGTGCTTGGCATTTGCGTCTTCAGGGATGAGGATCCCCTTCAGATCAGTCTGGTTTTGTCCAAGGAATCTGTCAGGATTCCTTTTGGGTCCACTTGGGTTCTTGGCCTTGGTAGGTTGCTGGCCGTTGGGTGTGGCATCGTTGGCCTTGGGCGGTGGCTTTGCAGCTATGCTGGAGTAGGAAGTCTTTGTTTCCATTCTTGTCTTCGATATCGAATATTTGCTGTTTGTCTCTCGCACTATCTTTGAATCGGTACCGAAAATTAACCAAATCTGGAAGAATACAGAAATACAAATAATCCTATTGACTAGATCAATTGAAAAGTATGGATGTTTTGATATCTTGTTGGATTAAACTCCAACCTTGTTTTTTTCTGCCATGCTGGTTGGATAACCCGAGGTGTCACTTTTGATTACCTCAGAATATGTCCCCCAAAAGATTTTTCTTCAACGATCCCATGTTTACCTACTATGCATATATTGTATGTTCGTACACTCGTGCGCGCGCTGTTTCTCAACATGGATTAATAGGGTTTACATATGTTCCCCAAAAGTTAGCTTTTTCACTTGCATACAATTTTGCGCTCGCGCAACTTTGTCCGACGTTCCAAATTTCCAATGTTCCAGTACTAAAAACACATAGATTTATACACATATTTCCCCCTGCCATATCTTGCTCACTTCTACACCCCCCCCACACACAACACCAGGACCTACACGTATGAACCCACGACCTGGCCTTTTTGATTTTGCTATCAGCTCAGTCTCTTGTTGCATCTCTTGGTCCCTCTTTGTCTCCTTTTTCACCGTTGTCGGTCGTCGTGTCGTCGTCGTTGGCCGGTGGTCGTTGAGCTTGCAAACCAACACTAATTTCCTTCTACACTGAATCCAGTATCAATTCTACCTACACTGAATCCTGTAGACCAGTACTAAACCCACCAAGCTACTTATTCGATCTGTTTTCGCAAAACGCTAACACTTCGATCTGTTTCCAAGAAGCTTCCCCCCCAAGGCTCTTAAGTATCTTTACTTCCCGGCTATCCTGTTACACTCAACGTTCTTCATTCCTCAAGGTTCTTTTGAACTATTTTCAAGCCTATAATATACTTTATATCCTCCGGTTCTTCAAGTCTCTCTCTCTCTACGAGATAAGAGAGGTCTCACAGGCCGAGCTTCAAGTTCTCTTATGTTCCTCCCCTGATCTATAAGTGTGAATTCACTTATAGCCCCAGGTCCCTAAGTGTTTTTGCTTAAGGCCCTGCTTCCTCCATATACCATCAGGTGTGCCCTACAGCTGGCATCTGTTTTCACACCTATAGCCCCTTGGTTCCTAAGTGGTTTTGCTTAGAGCCCATTTCTACATAAGACCCTCCCCCCAGTGTGCCCTCCAGTTCTTCAAGCTCCCTGTGTGATAAGAGGGGTCTCACTGGTCGAACTTCAAGGTCCCATATGCTTTTTACCCTGACCTTTCAGTGTGAATTCACTTAAAGCCCCTGGTTAATAAGTGTTTTCGCTTAAGGCCCTCCTTCCCACCTACCCCTTTCAGGTGTGCCCTACAGCTAGCATCTGTTTTCACACGTACAGCCTCCTTCCTCAGTGGTTTTGATTAGAGGCCGATTCTACATAGGATCTCTCCAGTGTACCACCCGGTTCTTCAAGTCTCTTGCGAGATAAGAGAGGTCTGACAGGTGAACTTTGAGTTCCGTTCTGTTCCTTCCCTGACCTTTGAGTCCGAATTCACTTATGGCCCCTGGTCCTTAAGTGTTTCCGCTTAAGGTCCTCTTTCCCACATATCCCATTCAGGTGTGCCCGATAGCTGGCATCTGTATTATTTTCCTTCTGAATCCAGTCTGTTGAGAGTCTGATTCAAAGGCTTCTGAAGAACAGCAACGCTGTGATAGTGTGATAGTAGACAAACGATTGTACTCTACGCGTGATAATTGTGGTTGGATACTTTTGGCAACGGACAATCGGACTACAGGCGAGACTATGGAAACGCCAGATCTCTTCTTACTGTGAACTTGTTCAGATACAGCGGGATAGACCTTAGTAATGTAGATTACAGGTAGTTGGTAGCAACTAGTGTGAATTTTGGAGATATAATCAGTTGAATGTTAAAAGTATGAGATAAAGTGAAATCTTGCCAAAAGGCAAGATATCTCCTTTATTGAGGTGAAATACGTTGCAACTGCTGTTACGTACTAGTGATGAGATTACTTGCTGATTATCTCCGTACATGCATTGATCGTTGACCGTATATATCCGTATGTATACATATTGTGTGATAAGCTTCTGACAATGGTTTCCTTCTCTTGTTCTCTGAGGAAGATTCCATGATATGTTTATCAATGAAATCAGGAATTGCTCCCGTAGGTCGTGTGATATTTCTCAAAATCAAAGTTTGCTCACTGAAGAACAAGGGCAATATTAGAAAACAGGGATTGCTCACCGCTAATACACGATGGGAATTAATGCGCCGTGGGAATCAGTATGCCGTGAGAATCGATTACTTGGTTGATACGGGACTCATTGATTTGAACAAATAGAGCAAC
This sequence comes from Pseudo-nitzschia multiseries, assembly GCA_037355745.1. Taxonomy (NCBI): domain Eukaryota; phylum Bacillariophyta; class Bacillariophyceae; order Bacillariales; family Bacillariaceae; genus Pseudo-nitzschia; species Pseudo-nitzschia multiseries. Next base: position 8,872,292 of record CM074791.1, read on the forward strand.
TGTCGTCGTGTAACTTTGGTACTGTTGGACACAAAAGGAATTTAATACTCCCCATGTTTCCTTGTGCAAGGCCATCACGTTTAAATAATGCTTCCATCATCTCATAGGAGGCCGCCAGTATTTCCACAGAAGTGGAAGGTGGGCTTGAGCAGTGGATACACAACTGAGTGTCCCCAATGCTTAGTGAGAATATCTGCACAATTATCCTTACCAGGAATGTGCAGCATTCGGATGAAGCCTTTCGCTATCATGCTTCGCACGTAGTGATACGATATGATATGATGGCGTTTATGCAACCTTGCGTAGGGAAAGGTTGATGTCTGAATCATCTTCTCGTTATCTCCCCACGAGTAGGAGATGTCATAGACTTGTGTTCCAAGATATTGGAACGAGTGACATAAGTCAACAATTTGCTCAATGCAAGTTCTTCATGAAACAAATTCGGCTCCAAATGTGGCCGTTTCCGTAGTGGCTTGTTTCTTCAAGAACCACATCATGGGAGTCTTGTTTGCAAAGTGAAGGATGCCGGTTACAGCCTTCCCACTGAGAATGTCATGCATGAGGTTTGCATCATTGAAGTGTGTCAACACTACTGTCTTCCCGAGTGGTGCAGGAGCGTCGTCGGGTAGCTCTTCAGAATGCTCCCCATAGACGGTGTTGGACCAATCAATGGTGTCCGTTTCAGTCAATATAAAATCCGGAGGTTCCACTCTGAGCCTGATCTTGAAATGTCTAAACTTGGAGATGTACCCATAGATACGTTTGGCACGGTCAAGATGTCCTTCTCTGGGTTGGGCCCTAAAACTCAAAAGTGTCATTAGAGCAGTTTGTACATCAAATCGTCCAATGGCAATGATCCATTGAAGTGATCCGATCATGCTTTGGTATTTCTGGATACCAGTATCTTCAAGGAATGCCGATGAGTCTAATTCAGGATGATCGTTCTCGGCAATGGGTGATTGGAACGTAGTGTTAGGTTTGCATCCAAACATTTGTTAATAAGATGCTTCCATCTTCTCAATGAATTTGATGGGGTTCATGCAGAAGACGCCATGTTCATCACGTTCAAAACCACATCCCAGGTGGAAGTTCATAGGCCCGGATCCCTCCAGCTTGAAGTTGTATGGCTCTGGCTGTAGGATCTCCAGAAACAAATTGGGACCAGTCATGCATAGACATAGGCCGTCGGCATATGTGCATATGAGTTCATATACACGCTCCCCATGTTTGTTCATTCCAGGCTTAAGGAAGATCTCTGGTTTGGCACGAGATCTTTCAAATCCGAGTTTGATAAGGCATGCTGCTAGTAAATCACCAAAGCACTTGCCCGATGATCTGAGTTTATATAGGGCCTTGTAGATGATCAAGAGGTGACCTTCTAGTGATCCGAATTCTGGGCCTGCCTTGATACAGACTTTCTCGCAGGTGCACTACTTCAAGATAAGCATTTCCGATATCCGTACCCCATGCTTCCAGACTGTTCAGTTCAGCTAGGAACAGGCACATACGTAGACCGCGGAGTGATACGACACCAGCGTATACACTGTGGACGGGAGCTTCAGTAAGATTGCCATTTGCAACAAGACAAGCCTTGTGTCTACCATCATGTTTGACAGCATATATCATGTGTACCTTGATCTGTTGAAACCCGTTTGGAATGTAGCTTGCCTTATACATTCCTTTGTCAATGAAGGTATTGTATCCCTTGAGTTGTTCCATTTCAAGAGTAATGGTGTCTTCCCACTTGGGGTTCCCGTTGGCTTGGTCAAATTGGATGGCTTCTTCATGGTTACGGGGTACTTTGAATCCGTATTGATATTGCGGAGCGGTACAAAAATATTGAAGTTTGGCTTGATGCACCAGTTGATCAAGCTTCTTGGTTCTTCACGCAAGGTTGGTAATTTGTTTGAGACGTTTCCAACCTGGGAGGTCAAGCATGTTGTTGTCTTTACCATATTTGGCAACAGTAACAGGATCATTGGCCGCAATGTTGGCTAATGGTTCATATGCCGGTTCCATATTTTCCCATTCAATCCAAAGGTTATACTTGGAGCCTTTGTACTGAGGGTGCTTGTTATCCAATGGACCTTGGTGTCCTAGGATTTGGCAAAAAGACCAAAGCTTGCCATCTTCTTGGGTCGGATCACGGTGGATGTAGTTCATGACATCGTTGTATGCAATGATATCTTCAAGTTCGTCATCAGAATGCTTGCACTTGAATTTGATGAAATCTTTATTGCGTTCGAGACGGTCTTCTACATCGACGATGGTAAGGCACTTCCAAGTACCATCGGGATTGGGTACAAGGAAAGATCTGCCTTGTAGATCGGCAATTGGGATGGTCGGGATGGTGATTGGTTGACCATGATCATTCGAATTGCGCATTCCCTTCTACGTCGGTAACAACTACCTCGGATGGGTCTACTGTAGGAGTAGCAGGGTTGGTGTGTGGAGTCGTGACGTCACTAAGCATCAAAGCATGCTAGCTCTGGTGGATCGAAATCATCTTCAGTAAGGAGAACTCCATTGAATGTCTTGCTGAAGATGTGTGTCGTAGGAGGACCATCAAGACTCTCCCCATAGTTGTTAGGGAGTGGAGAAGGGGACCAGCTGGGGCTGTTGTCAACCTTTCTTGTATAGAAAGCTTGGTAACAAGGGGTGGGCAGGCGGTTTGATAATATACTGATTACCAGATGTCGTAGGTTTGCTGTCACCAGGTGGCTGGGTAGCAGATGCCACAGTGTGGTGCTCGTCAGGTGCCGTAGGATTGTTTTCTTCAGGTGCCGCAGGATTATCGAAACTTGTCTTGGTGTCGGAGTCCGTGGAGGATTCTGCAGAAGTAGGAGCAGTTGGGATGTCCTGTGGTGTGGACTCCGTAGTTGGAACATCCGTGGTCATATGCTCCCCATGTTTTGTGATCGTAGGTGCGTCACCGGTTGCATACAGCCGGTTTGCTGAGTCCTTTGCTTTACGCCACACAACGAAACCATCGTCTGTAAACAGGCCTGCTTGTTAATTGCGTGATTTAGGCGTAAGAGCTGAGCGAACACCAGAACGGTCAAGTAATTTGTTAGTAACGGGGTCCTAGATCTGGAAGCATAAGCCATTGCCAACATGTTTGGCAATGCCAACAAAATGACCGAGGCGTTCGGTCGACTGGGTACCAAAGGGTGAATCATTGGTCTTGAAGTAAACAGGTTCAAACCAAAAGAAACTGGTATATGCCCTGATGTCACCAATAGAACCAGTAGCAATGAAGATTGGTTGTTTATCAGATAGAGTAGGATCTGAAATAATATTGAGGAGGCCGGCAACATATGTCATACACAGCAACCATAGATGTGGAGGTGTGCCGGTGCGGTCCATGACACAGTTGACAATACGTTTGATCGTTTGATATCTACGTTCGAATTGGTTCTGGTGTTGGTGATAAGGTTCACTCTGCCAAAGTCCAGTCCATAATATCTTGAGATAATCGATGACACGCTTACTGGACTATTAGGATCCATGGTCACATAAGAGACAAAGTCTACCCCATTTTCGAACAAAGTTCTGGAAACATGATAGAAAATCATCGGTGGTATGCATCTCTTCAACATGAATGATATGGGATTGGCGACCAAAGAAGATTTGTGCAAGTTTGGAACCACCGTCAATTGCTGGGACATCGGAGTACACGGCATCAGACAATACGTCATCATTAAATGGTTGAACGTTCATTGCCGGTTGAGGAGAATGAAAACGTTTGAAGAGGTTACCATCTGGACTAACAGCTAAGGAACCATATTGCGTAGAATTTTCAAAGGTAGTCTTGATGCGGTCCGTAGAAACCCAGCAAAAGAAGGGTTTCAGGGATAAGTAGTCATGCTCGTTAGGATAACGTTCACGAGGTGTAGCTGCAACGTGGGGTGTGTCATCAGCGGTACAGGCCGTAGGGAAGGCAAGGATCGTATCAGACGTCAGAGACGGAATACAACAAGCTAGACATTCCTGATGGTCATAATCTGTCGGAGTAAGCCAGAAGGAGCAATCGTTGATGCCGTGATCATCAATAGGAAGAAAAGCCAATCAAGTGCATTGACTGGAATAAGAGCTGAGAGATGTAAGCGTGGACAAACCAGGGGATACAGATATATCCAAGCCTTCAATACAACGTGGGTTCCCATATTTGTCATACGTGGGATACAGAAGCTGCTGTGGTTGGGGTGGATACTTCTGAAGGAAGGTTTCATCCTTAGCACTGATGATGGTATCAAGGACAGAAGGGTCCCAATGTTTATCGGATGTCATGATAATGTGTGGGAGTGTGTTGAATTCATCAGTGGTATACTTGCGCATGGCGAGATATGACAGGCCATGGCGAATGCTGAGGGGCAATGCGTATCCATCAGTTGTGGTGATGACTTGTCCACCGCCCACTTTGATGGATGTGTCATCGACAGGAGAGAAGTATGCTTCAATCTGACCAGACGGCAGGATAGAGGGGTGTCTTCCTGTGTATGCGCATTTGTTAAAAATGAGGATAATGGGACCTCTATTTGAAACGGAATATGCTCCACATGTTGCAATGGGAATATTCTGCACTTGGTGATTGTTGATGCCTGTGACATTGACATACCGAGGTGGGATATCCTTAGAGATGAGACATTCATCATTACCAATGATACAACCATTGGCACCATGGTCAACCACAGCGAATCAAGGATTGGAGATAGTAGCCTTATGTGCACGATAGGTATATGCGGATACTTGGTTTTTGTGCTGTAAGGTCAAGTCGTCTTCAGGTTTGTACCATTTGTGAAAATTAACCAAGTAGGAAGATTTTCCAATGGGCACAAGAGTGTCTCCATCCCTTTTATATTGGATGTCAGGGTTCTCAGAGAGAAATCTGGCAGGATGAGCAGGGGACACGGATGACTTGAGGGGTCGCTGGTCCTTGGAGGAGGAGGTCTGAGACTTGTAGACACCAAGTGATGCGTGGAAGACGCCTCGTCGATCGTTTTCAATAGCCGGATGTAGATCTTCTGAGGCATTGGTATGGTTATCACCACTTGAGGTATCATCTTTGAGGAATGTGACAGAATGATCATGTGTATAAGCCTTTTGAGTGATGGGCTTAATGGTGTTGGGGTCCGGTTGATTGTCAGGAAGCAATTCAGATCGCAAGGAAGCGACTACTATTTTCTTGCCTTTGGGGGGAAAATTCAGCCAATTCTTCATGTCTTGACGTGATAATGCCTTCCATATGCCAGCCGGTAAACATGTGGAGGGATCAGGCAAACGTCCTGCCTTGAATACCGCGTAGTCTTGATAGTCACCTTCAAATTCGATAGGAAGAGCATATTTGCTAGAATTGTGCCCCTGATTGGAAGAGAACTCATGAATATGAGCACGTACTGTAGATTTCAGAGCAGACATTGCTGACTGAGAGTCGAGACAGGTAGCCTCAAGTAAGAGTGTGATCTTGAGCTTGTGGATAGCAGCGGCTTCAGCTTGGATATTCGTGACGTTACAATTCGGGCCACCAGGGTCATTGACTTTGGCAAACTGTTAGCTTAGTTGAAAGCTCAAATAGCAGGCCTGGCACAATGCTGATTTTACGGTATGGTACTCAAGAGGTTTATTGGGAGGACAAAGTTTATCGAGGTGGTTCAACTCTTTGAACCAGTTTGCAATAGACTTTACCTTGGATTCTTTCCACTTGTTGAGATTCAACTTCAGTAACGCTTGCAATTGAGTCGAGTTGTCGTACACCTTGGCTTTTGATTCACTGTGTAGGTTTACAAAATCAAAATACGCTTGCCGGCCATTGCGTGTGATGGAATGACTGTGAACGCATGACGCTGATAAGTCACTTTTGAAAACCTCTAACATAAGAACCCAGAAGAAGGCACATTGTTTGACAAAGAGGTCACAAGTGAAACCTTGTAATGCAGCAGGTGACCAGGTCTCATCCAGACACGTTTTGGTGTCAATATCGTGTGCTTTGAGCTTTGCCTTGAATCCGACAAGCCAATGTTTGAATCTTGAGTCGTTCGATAGGGGCGTGAAGGACTTTTCATCACGTGATTTTCTACACCGAGACTCGTACCGTACTTGTTGTGTAGGCTTGGTCTTGCTCGTTCCTGGGGGAGGAGGTGGAGGATTCAAGATAGATTCATTCTGGAGACACATTGCACGTGTCCCTTCCAGTGTTCCACCGGTTCTTCTAGTGTTCCCTGTGAGATACGAGAGGTCTCACAGGTCGAACTTCAACTTCCCTTCTGTTCCTCCCCTGACCTATAAGTGTGAATTTACTTATAGCCCCTGGTCCTTAAGTGTTTTCGCTTATGGTCTTACTTCCTACCTATACCATCAGGTATGCCCTACAGCTGGCATCTGTTCTCACACCTATAGCCCCTTGGCTCCTACGTGGTTTCGATTAGAGCCCGTTTCTACATAGGAACTTCCTTCCAGTGTTCCACCGGTTCGTCACGTGTTCCCTACAAGATAAGAGAGGTCTCACAGGTCGACCTTCAAGTTCCAGCCGCCCCTACGTGCTGTTCTTTTATGGTTCCCATCCTACATAGGACCCCTCTAGTGTACAGCCTGCCTTGTTCTTCTTCCTCCAAGACCATAGCCCCTGTGCCCCCCACTAAATGAATTCCACTTAGGGGCTTCCATTTACTTCCCGTAGGATCTCTTGCTTCTTCCACCAAGCAAGCAGTGCGACGCTATGCCCTTCCTATGTGTATCCCTTCCTACTGTTGTCGGGGGCATCTTCGATCGAAAAACTACGACTACTCAAATCCCCTCGCCTTGTTCTTCTTCCTCCAAGATTAACCGAGGTGCGAAAGATTTGATTGAACCCCTCGATTGCGACGCCAATGACCCTGGGCCCTTAAGTGTTGTTCTTTTATGGTTCCCATCCTACATAGGACCCCTCCAGTGTACAGCCTGCCTTGTTCTTCTTCCTCCAATACCATAGCCCCTGTGCCCCCCACTAACTGAATTCCACTTAGGGGCTTCTACTTCCTTACCGTAGGATCTCTTGCTTCTTCAACCAAGCAAGCAGTGCGGCGCTACCGGTATGCCCTTCCTATGTGTATCCCTTCCTACTGTCCTTGTCGGCGGCAAATTCGATCGGGGACTCTTTCTACTGTTGTCGGTGGCAAATTCGATCGAAACACTCGTCATGTCGATCGAATGTTGGCGGCAAATTCGATCGAAACACTCGTCATGTCGATCGAATGTTGGCGGCAAATTCGATCGAAAAAGAAAAAAACTCGATCGAACGCACCTCGTACTCAAACTCCCCTTCCTTGTTCTTCTTCCTCCAAGACCATGGCCCCTGTCTTCTTCCATCCCACATACCGTAGGACCAGCCTGCTTGAGTGGTGCCATACGGTGCTGCTCCTCCTATGTGTATACCTCCTACTGTATGATTGTGGGCAGCTGCCTCCTGTTAGGCTTCTGCTTGGGGCATCATTCATCAGTTTGTTCTCTGTACCCTCCCTTCCGCCCGCCCTGTTCTTCTTCCTCCAAGACCATGGCCCCTGTCTTCTTCCATTCCACATACCGTAGGACCAGCCCGCCTGAGTGGAGCCATGCGGCGCTGCTCCTCCTATGTGTATCCCCTTTCTACTGTATGATTGTTGGCAGCTGCCTCCTGTTAGGCTTCTACTTGGAGCATCATTCATCAGTTTGTTATTTGTACCCTCCCTGCTTGCTTTCAGGATTCGTTTGAGAAATTTGTCGTTCTACAACTTGGGGCTTAAACTCTCTTCAATTGAGGCGACGTTAAAGTCTGGATACAGACTGAGTAGTTTAGATCGACCTTCGGTGGTTAAGGTTACTTAAATAAGTATATTATTATTATTATTAGCTTTTTCACTTGCATGCATAATTCATGCAGCTACCGTAGAAAAAGTACAACTCCACCAATTTCGAGTTTCTGCTCGTGTCGCACGGGTAAATCAAGGTTGAACCGAAAGCGAAGCCGTGAGAAAAATTACGAAGAAAACTTCACGAAAAAGGGAGATTGCCGTGTTGGATTGTCGGGCGCTAAGTTTTGTTTTTGTTTTATCACCATAGTTTGACCATGTCCCAATGTACTGAAGTTGATCGGTGAATCCATACTAACTCCTTCCAGATTCTGCTGCTGTTTTTGTTGTTCCTTGCAAATGGCATCTTTCAAGTCGCGTGGTGGGGCATCCATCAACTCCTCCGTAAGTTGAAACGAACCCCAATGAATTGCTACGCTTTGCGTTGAGTGCAAGTCTTTGTGAATTTTGACAGCTTCTTCTGGGTTACAATGCGCATCTTTATTCATATCCCTTGGCTCGTATGCCCCAATAGGAATGCAAGCCAAATCAAAAGGGCCCAGAGTGTCACCTATTTGACGAAATAGAGGGAAATTCTCTACAAAAGATTGAAACGAAAGCGCTTTAGGGGGAAAATGGTAGTAAAAAAGTAACACTGACACGTTCCCTTAATAGCCAGTTCTTACCTGGATAGCCTAATTTGGAACAACAACAACAACAAAAACAAGTACTCCGGAACGTTTAGCAACGATGAACAAAGAAAAATAATGCATAACAAGCGTGTTTCATTATTTTTAGCCTAACTCACCGGTGTCACCGCAAAAAAAAACGTTGAATGCTGGTACCGAAAAAGCGAAGGAGCACCACAAGCGCTATCAAAAGTTCGAGTAAGATCAGTAGCACGAAATGTTGCGAAAAGCAGGGTGCTAGCTAGTTTTCTTCTTACCGTGTTTCGATCGAATAGTGTCCGACTACCCCAGTGGCTGCTAGGACAGCATGTGATTGTCAGAGTATCATCGTCTTCATAGTCCCCAGAATCGCCATCAACAACAATCAGGCTCCCCTTGTTTTTTACGACACGCAGTTGCTGCCACCATTGCAATTCAATGATTTTGTTCCGTTGAATAGAACAAGATTCTGCGAGCCAATCCCCAATTCCATCTGGAACGACCCACAGCTTGACAAAATCTCTGAGATTTTGAACACTTTCGGTGTCCATATGATCGTAGTGATCATGTGTGATACAACACACGTCAAATTTCCCATCACTTTCGGAGCAATTCTTCAATTGATGACTAACAAGGTCTTCGATACTGTAGGCGGGAGGCACATCACGAGCAACACCGATGAATGTTTTGAACGGAGAGGCTCTTTTACTAAATATCGGATCAGTTAGAATGGTGAAACTTTTTTTGACTTGAAACAAGCAAGTAGAATGGCCGATCCAAGTAAATTGAAGGTTTGAGTCATTGGGGACTGGCAGCGGCGGTACCACATGCGTCAACAGAGGGGAGACTTCATTTGACAAATTGTTTTTACCTCTTCGCATAGAAGGAGACGTAAAACTGGGTAAAAAAGTAGTGTTCTCTCGCGCAAAACGTTGCCATCTCCACCGGAGAATTGTTGCCAACGAGTGGACACCGTTGGTGCTTTGGCTCTGCCATGGATTGACAAATCGACCGGTCGAGTCTCGAGCAGTAAGAGGGCGTCCTAATTCGTCGAACCATTCTTCCTTCGAGTATTCTTCTACTAACACCTGTTGTATCTTGACCCAAACCTGGTTTCGTTTTGTTGACCATTTTTGGGACTGAGCTTGGCGACGAGATTTGTATCGTGATTTCAAAATGCCATATTGCTCTTTCTGCCTATCCTTCCAACGTCGGTAATTATTTGCCATTTCGCGTCCTTTCCAGGAAGACATAGAGGATTGGATAGTAGGTAGAGGCAAGCTATTGTATCTCTCTTCAATCTGGCTTCGGACATCCTTCCATTTCGTTAGTTTCCCATGCGAGAGTCGCTGAATCTTTAACAGTTGTTTTTCTCGGTGGCGTTGATGATATTGAACACGCAAAGGTGGCGCAAGAGCTCCCGTTTTTTTCCCACGTCGTCGTTTCAAAAGAATGACCTTAACAATACGTGAATCGCTTCGCTGTAGCCAACGCTCAAGCCGCTCCTTCAACTCTGTCCACGAAACCGGGACAAAAAGATAGGGGCGGATTTGTTGCTTGTGTTGCAAGGTGAACAGCGACTGAGGGACTGCACTGCCAAGGGGGCACGCCACGCACCCTCGCGCTAGAGGATATTCAAAACGGCGTGTTGGTTTGCTTGATTGCAACCGAATTGTCCGCAGTGATAGCATCACGCCAGAGGATTTCACAATGAAAAATGTCTGCGGCGGAGGCTTCCATTCTGTTGCACAGTTTCTTGAGCCGCAGTGAAAAAATCTCGTCCATTGAAGCAGAAAAATATGTCTGTACTCCTACCATACGTACCGTAGGAAATACCACAATTGGGTGATTCCCGAAATACTTTTGGGTATTGGGTGATTCCCGAAATACTTCTGTGTGGTATTCCAACGCTCACGATTGAAATTACCCACGATTCAAGAAAATCTGAAAAGCAAGCCGGTCTTCAATATTGAAGACTGGATGAAGAACATATCCAAATCTTCTATGTAAACTGTACATTGAATTTCGATTCAACTGGCTGTTTACTGTTACAAGCTCCCAACTGCTCCTCGGAGTGGTTGACAGAAGAGCTAGCTCACAATCTTAGTTTTTAACCAATACATAAACCTTATTTTAGTACCTTTTTCTAGAGGCATACGACACTGTTTGAACAGTCGAATAACTGCTTTGACCTATTACTACCGGTAAAGACTACTTCAGCTACGCGAATAAAAATTACCACTATATCTAACAAACAAACAACTGATCCTGACTGATTGTCCAGTAACAAGGAGAAACAATGTCTTACTCCATCATTCCCTTCAAGTATGACTTTGATCAAGAGTCTATCGACAAAGTGGAGTTCAAGAACACACAAGAAGTCAATGGAGTTCAAAAAGTAACCAAGATCAAGATCCCCTTGATTACTGCAGGATCAACCAAACTACAAATCCTTTTTACCATCAATGAGTTCATGCGGTCCAAGAAGATGCTCAATCTAACCACAGGACCAAGACTCTATGACAAGTTTGTAGATCTACTTAGAGACTACACCGACAGTAGCTGGTGGAATAGCTATGTATCAACCAATGTTCCACAGAGAACTGTGGATAACTTCCAAATCACAGTGGAAGAATTTGTCAACTACAAGTTCGACAACAACCTTGACGCCTATCAAAACCACAGAAGATTCCTCACCAATATCAAGAAGACAACCACCATGACAGTACACCAATTTGTAGCACAAGTCAACTTCCACAACCATGTCATCCTTCCACTACTCCCAGGACACCCACCTGAGGATGCAGAGATCAAGGATCGAGAGTTCAAGAATCTAATCTTTGAATCGATGCCTGAGGATTGGAAACACACCTACCAGCAACACCACTCTCCCCATAGGGATTCCCTCTCTGAAATGATGATGAGATTCGAACGATATCAATATGCACAGAATAGAAAGAAGAAATCAGATAACCCATCTCAAAACACCAACAACAGCAACAACAATGCCAACAACAACCGTAACAACTGTAATGGAAGCAACAATCGCAACAACCGAAACAATCGCAACAACCGCAATCGGAATAACAACAACAACAACAATAACAATCAACGCAACAACAACAACAACAACAACAACAATAATAATAATCAACACAACACCAACCAAAGCAACAACAAAGGCCCAACTAGAGTCTCCAACGACTCACCATGCCATATCCATCCGGGTACCAACCACACTTGGGGCCAATGCTACACCAACAAGTATGGCACCAACTCCAATCAGTCCAACAACAGAGAGAATACGGACTCGCATGTGAATGATCGCAGCAGCAATTCCAACAACAGTAATCGATCCACTACCTCCTCTTCCCACGGCAGTAACTTCCATGAACCAGAACAACACATGTGTGTCTTCATCAATGAACCAGAAGAAACTACCATCCCTGCAACTCCTTGGCCGGATCTCTTCCATGTAGACATTATTAAATTCCTTTCGTACGTATGTAAGGGAACCACAGGCCTGTACTTGAACTTACTGTAGATTTCTACGTAATTTATAGTACTACAGCTGGAGTGGTACGATACAACCGATCGAGTCATATGCACCTCTATGAGCAAGATTGGAGTATCTCTGTAAACAGAATTGGAATGTTCAATGACTGCATACAGCTCATATCTTATGGTAAATGACCGGGAAGGCTCATTCCTTCTGTTTTCACAATCGAAGTTCGATACTTAAGATCGGAAGCAAGGTTCTTTTTGTTTTCATGACCAAAACAAGGTGAATTGCCTGGTTCCGGTATAGCCATTTTGATACTTCCAATCATGTGTCTCGATACTCATGATCAAAAGGGAGGTTCGAAGAAGCTTCTTGTAACAGCTGTTTCAATGATCACGATTAGAAGGAAGCTTCTCATGATAATATTATCATAGCAGTTTGATAGCACGTGATTCTACAGTGCTGTACGATTAGCGGTGTACTGTATTCATCACTAAAAGAGATATCATGCTCTCCAGCAAGATTACTCTCTTATCTCGTACTTTTAACATTAAACTGATTTATATCCCAAAATTCACACTAGTTGCTACCAACTACCTGTAATCTACATTACTAAGGTCTGTCTCGCTGTATCTGAACAAGTTCACAGCAAGAAGAGATCTGGCGTTTCCATAGTCTTGCCTGTAGTCCGATTATCCGTTGTTGAAAGTATCCAACCACAATTGTCACGTGTAGAGTCCAATCGTTCGTCTACTAACACACTAACGCAGCAGTGCTATTCTTCAGAAGCCTTTGAATCAGACTCTCAGCAGACCGGATTCAGAAGGAAAATAATAGATTAACAGTCGCAAGCTCAAGGGCAGCTTGCATAAGAAGAACCGCTGCAGCCAATCCAAATCGCCGCAAACAATCCGACAGAAGACCCATCAATCAATTCGATAGTCCTCTGATCCGATACACACAAGAAAGACACCAATCGGACACGCCGAAGTCTTTAATAGAAGCCCATTGCATTGGACACACCAATAGCAATATCCCCATCCAAAGAACACAAGTTTCCGTATCATATATTTTCGCGCCTACACTCCTCGTGACACCAACTTTGTCAGGGACCCATCAACGCCCATTTGATTGTGCTAAGCACCGTAAACCATCGGCTGCAATTGTTGCATCAATAATTGCCTTATCAGACCTACTATGATGCTTACCACTTGATCCTACGATCAATCACCTTCTTGATACACAGGAGTCTACAATTGACGATCTCCGATTGACCGATTTTTTGTTGCGCAACCAAGAACGAAAACGAAAGGTAACTAATTTTCGTTATTTCCCCTACGCTCACTTATTCGCCGCCGACGATGTTTGGTTTCTTCAAAGGATAAAACTCCTCTGCCGACAATCGCCGACGCTATTTACTGTCAACACGCCACCACCAACGGCGTCGTTTAGCAACTGCCATCGCCCGATTGTTTCTACAACAAACGAATTTTCGTTGTTTTCACCGCCGCGCATCAAGCACAAAACACGCAAATCACCAAATCTACGATCAACAATCACTCCCCACCGCTTCGCCGACCTTTACGACAGCGAACGTAAACTCCCCACCGCTTTGCCGCCGTCTACGACAGCAAAAGTCAACGAATTTTCGTTTCTCCGCCACGCCAATAGCGACAACATATTCGCTGACATCGCCCGATTGTTTCTACAACCGCCGCGCTATCAAGAACAACAACGGCAACACCAACAATAATCGAATATACGATCGATCCTTTGTCAACGAATCGTTGCTTCGCCACGTCTTCTAGATATCAAACTTTCCTTGACACAGGTCCATTCGACGAAACCCAAATCAACATGGCATCCTCCACAACAACGTTGTATTCGCAGCACATATCCACGACACAATGTAACACAGTTGTTGACGCTAGTGCGCACATCCATCCATCCAAGGTGCCGGATGCAGATCTCAAATCACTGTTTCCATCATTAGATTTGAAACTTGCTTGTATCCTTCATTCAACTTTGGATGTTCCTCAAGAACCATGCAATCACATCTGCGAGGCTCTCATTATCGCGGGAGCAACCAATTGGACTCAATTCATTTGTGAAATCTATGAATATGGTTATATTGTTGACCTAGAATACCAAGCTCAGACTGGCCCTAGTTCTATCAGTATCAAAGATCAACACACATTAACTACATTTGTTGATCTTATAAATCATATCATTCCCCAAGCTGGCCGCAACTGGTATGACCACAATCAGTACACCCGGGAGGTTTTCCTTGCATTTTGTAATGTGCGCAACCAGTATCCTGAACTGGCCGCTATTCAAAACAAGGCAATTGTTACATTTCCTTTAGCATCATTCCCACATGTCCCTACTCAAGTTCCTCTGGCATCACAACTCAGCGTACAAACTGAACCTTGCCTGACAAAAGCAGTCTTAACGCCGGTGTCATCTCCAGCACCTGTTTCCTTACCGCCTCCAGTATCTGATCCTGCTTGCGAGCCGCTCGTCATTTCTACTATTGCCAACAATGGGAATCCTCTTGGATCGCCTGAAACCCACACGTTAGCCCCCAGAACTGATCTTCCTGCTTATATCGATACTTCAACCTACACTTGGACTTATTTCCCTCGCACAGAATCAGTTTGCTTCAGAAAAGTTGTTTCTTCAACCATTCCTATTGTCCACCAGGACACTCCACCTGGTGATGCCTCTCATACTACTACTCCAAACCGTGAGCGTCACTCCCCACGTCCTTCCCCTACTAAGCCTTCAGCTAATACTACAATATGGACGTTTCATCCTAAATCTGCCACTGTGACATTCCACCGGTCACCCAAGAAATTTTCTTTCCACAAGCCTAGTACTTCCATTCCTTTGTTGCAACTTCCACCATCTGGGGCATTTTCTAAGGATAGTGTTGTTCCAAGCTCAGGTCATGCCATCATTCCAAGCTCAGGCCATGCCTATCCACAGCATGGTGCATCTACTTGCCCTGGTCGGAAGCCCATTTATGGGGCACATTCTTTGACCTATGACTTGCCTGCTGTGTGCATCACCAAACGCCATCGTGATGCTATCAAGCTCAAGCTGTATCACCTACATGCTACTCTCTTGGTTGCTAATTGGACTTACGATGACATTGCTTGATATGGGGCATGTCTGGATTCCTCCAAATCGATCGATTTCATACAAATTGATCACATTCTACAATCAATCAATTTCTACAATCAAAACTTGATTCTAATACCAATGCTCTGAGAATCTACGATCAATCGATCCCTACGTTTTGGGCTTCGCTTACGATTGATCCAACGATTGATCCAAATCTACGATCGATCTCTGATCAAACAAACGATCCGATTCTACGAATCGATTTCTACTGGTATCTACAAATCGATTTCCTACGAATCAATTATGGTATCTTCTACGATAACATCAATCGATCTCTACGATTCGCCATTCATCTTTGATCTGATACTCAATCGATCTCTACGATTGATCCAAATATACAATTGGTCCAAGTCTCCACGAATCAATTGATTTCTACAATTTGATCTATGACAAAGCTACGTGCTACGGATTGATTATGTATCGGTGTATCAGTTCAAGGTTCCCATCAATCATCTTTGACTTGATCCTCAATCATCTTTGATTTCATACTCAATTGATTTCTATGATTCCTCTATATTCCCCTATACAATTCATTTCAAGTTGACATCTACAAATCGATTTTCGATGTATCGGTTCAATCTAAGGTTGATATACGATTGATTCAAATCTCCGATTAGATTCCACTCAATTGATTTCTACGATTGGATTGACGTTTCTACAATTAATCCGATTCGATTCTCCACTTCAATTCTCCAAATTACGCTTCCAGCTTCGGTTACGATTGAATTTGATCAATCGATTTCTATGAATGTATTTGATTATGGTTGTATTTTGATCAATCACATTCGGGCATCTTCATCTATGCAAAATCGATGCCTAATCATGGGGCATCTTGATCTCTGCA
Source organism: Pseudo-nitzschia multiseries (assembly GCA_037355745.1). Classification (NCBI taxonomy): domain Eukaryota; phylum Bacillariophyta; class Bacillariophyceae; order Bacillariales; family Bacillariaceae; genus Pseudo-nitzschia; species Pseudo-nitzschia multiseries. The sequence continues at coordinate 8,888,294 of CM074791.1, forward strand.
AATCCATGACCAATCATGGGGCATTCTTATCCTTTGGTATTCTTCCTGTGATAAAGTCTTCTGAATCTTCCTTTTTCCCGAGTAAGAAAATGGGGCATATTGCATGCTTCACGGAATTCATTTGTTCTTCTTCTTTTCGAAGTATGTGATACACTTGATCACGTGCAAGAAGATGGGGCATATTAAATTACTTCCACATACGTACTCACAAAATTTATTTGTTCTTCTTTTCGAGCTATGTGATACACTTGATCACGTGCAAGAAGATGGGGCATATTAAATTCCTTTCGTACGTATGTAAGGGAACCACAGGCCTGTACTTGAACTTACGTAGATTTCTACTGTAATTTATAGTACTACAGCTGGAGTGGTACGATACAACCGATCGAGTCATATGCACCTCTATGAGCAAGATTGGAGTATCTCTGTAAACAGAATTGGAATGTTCAATGACTGCATACAGCTCATATCTTATGGTAAATGACCGGGAAGGCTCATTCCTTCTGTTTTCACAATCGAAGTTCGATACTTAAGATCGGAAGCAAGGTTCTTTTTGTTTTCATGACCAAAACAAGGTGAATTGCCTGGTTCCGGTATAGCCATTTTGATACTTCCAATCATGTGTCTCGATACTCATGATCAAAAGGGAGGTTCGAAGAAGCTTCTTGTAACAGCTGTTTCAATGATCACGATTAGAAGGAAGCTTCTCATGATAATATTATCATAGCAGTTTGATAGCACGTGATTCTACAGTGCTGTACGATTAGCGGTGTACTGTATTCATCACTAAAAGAGATATCATGCTCTCCAGCAAGATTACTCTCTTATCTCGTACTTTTAACATTAAACTGATTTATATCCCAAAATTCACACTAGTTGCTACCAACTACCTGTAATCTACATTACTAAGGTCTGTCTCGCTGTATCTGAACAAGTTCACAGCAAGAAGAGATCTGGCGTTTCCATAGTCTTGCCTGTAGTCCGATTATCCGTTGTTGAAAGTATCCAACCACAATTGTCACGTGTAGAGTCCAATCGTTCGTCTACTAACACACTAACGCAGCAGTGCTATTCTTCAGAAGCCTTTGAATCAGACTCTCAGCAGACCGGATTCAGAAGGAAAATAATAGACATGGATATCGATGAAGAATATTACAACTCAGATCTTCAAAGATTTCCGTCTGAAAACACCGATTCCGACAACAACAGGCAAGATGTTGCCCCTAGCAACGCCAATGTCGACATCGACCTTGCTCCAACCACAGTAAGTGTCTGCAACTCCATCAACGGATCCCTTGGCAAGTACTACTTGAAAATCCTCTTAGATTCTGGATCAACTGACAACCTCATAGTGGAATCAGCAATTCCCTCCGGAATCAAGAAGCACCTTCTAGACCAACCAATCCAAATGCAGACAACAAATGGCAAAACCACTTGCAACCACTATGTAACCTTGGAGAACACCGTATTTCCAGAACTATCCTACTTGATGAAAGTCCTACAAATCAAGTGCTTTGTAGTCTCTCAGAATATCAACTACCACCTCCTTATTGGAAGGAAAACCATGAGAGATCTTGGAATGAAGATGGACTTCGAAACTTGCACCATTGAATGGTATGAGAAGACAATGGACTTCCACCCCAGGAATTACTTCGACAACGAGTCCTTGCTCCACAAAGTCATGTCTGCAGAACCACATGCCATTGCAGAAAGTTACTCCAACCAATCTATCCAACAATCATATGTGGATGGAACCACCAAGTATGAGAAAACTGACCTCCACAAGTTAGTCACTGAACAAAACCACCTCTCCTACCACGAGAAACAAGCCTTGTTGCCGATGCTCCTCCAAAATGAAGAACTTTTCGAAGGATTGAATGACAAGGAATTAGGTATTTTCCCTAATCAAATGTTCCACATTGATCTCCAGCAAGGCGCAACTCCATATCACGTAAAACAACCATATTCCATTCCACTGCACCAACAAGAAGCAGTGAAGAAAGAAATCGATTGCCAAGTAAAACTGGGCATCCTAGAAAGATGCTACGCCACAGAATGGGGAATGCCAACATTCGTAGTCCCAAAAGCAGATGGCTCCTGTCGACTTATCAGTGACTTTAGAGAACTCAACAAAGTCACCAAGAAACTTCACTATCCACTTCCAAAGCTTCAAGATATCTTCCACAGAAGAAGAGGCTTCAAATATGCCACCCTTATTGATGTTAGCATGCAGTTCCACACCTTCAAACTTGATGAGGCCTCCACCTGGCTTTGTGTCCTTGTTACTCCATTTGGAAAGTTTTGACTGCTTCGATTGCCAATGGGCTTCCTCAACTCTCCAAGTTGGGCCCAAGGCTGTATGGAACAAATGCTCCTACACTTGAAGGACATTGAAGTATACATCGATGACATTGGTATCTTCTCAGATACTCTCGAATCCCATTGTAAATCAGTCTCTTCTGTCCTCTCCTTACTGAAGTCCCACAACTTCTCGGTCAAGCCCTCCAAGTGCCACTGGTTTCAATCCCAAGCTCCTTGGCTTGGCCACATTATCTCTCGTGATGGAATTAGACCCAATCCAAACAAGATTTCCCCTATCCTGAAACTTGCTTTTCCCTCAACAACAACCCAACTTCGATCCTTTGTTGGGATGATCAACTTCTATCGAAACTTCTATCCCAAACAAGCTGAGGTCCTTGCACCCCTTACCGACCTCTCTGGAAGAGCCAAAGGCAAAATCTCTCCAACTCCGGAACTCCTTGAAGCCTTCAACAAAGCCAAGTCCCTCATTGCCAATGATATCCTCCTTGCCTTTCCTGATCCAAACAAGCCCTTCCATGTCTATACTGACGCTTCTGACTACCAACTCGGAGCTGTCATCCTCCAAGATGGCAAAATCATCCTATGCTTCTCTCAAAAACTCAATGCCGCTCAACGGAAATACCCAACGGTCGATAAAGAGATGCTCTGTATTGTCGAACTCTTCAAGGAATTTTCGCACCATTCTTTGGGGTGCTGAAATCATAGTATGGACAGACCACATCAACCTAACCCGGCAAAATCTTACAAGCCACCGAATTATGACTTGGAGAATGCTCCTTGAAGAATTTTCTGCGTATTCAAATACATCAAGGGCAAAGACAATGACATTGCTGATGCCCTCTCAAGGCTCCCTCTCCAGCAAGACACTCCAGAGAAGAAGAAGGAGTTCTTTGGTCCAGCTCCCGCTCCCAATCCAACGGATGACGACTCGGACCTTGAAACTGCAATCGACTGTGACTCAACAGACTCCGACCTTCTCTCTCTTTCCGAATTGTTTCTTAACTACCCAGAAGACATCCCCATGTACCCCTTAGCCTTCGACCAACTCACCCAAGATCAAGCTGCCAATGTAGATATCTCTACCAATCCTCGGTACATAATTGAAAACTTCAATGGCACTGACTTGAAAGTTGTAGACTCTAACAGTCGACAGAAAATTGTACTCCCTCCAAACCGAGTACAAGCCACAATCAAATATTACCATCATGTGCTTGGCCATGCCAGCGCTGAAAGATTGTATCGAACCATTAACCAATTTGTATATGCCGCAAACTTGAAGGACCAAATCAACTCCTTCTGCAGCTCCTGCGACGCTTGCCAACGATACAAGAATAGCCACCAAAACCATGGACAACTCCCAACCAAAGAACATCAATATGTCCCTTGGGATACTATCGCGATTGACAGAGTAGGTCCCTGGATGATCAAGATCCCTGTCCATGGAACTGTCTCCTTCAATGGATTCACCATCATGGACATGTGTACCAATCTCCTTGAAATCATCCGAGCCCCACAAGTAAATCCAACCGGCCTCATGGCAGTCCATGCCCTTGACAATGGCTGGCTCTCCAGATATCCCAAACCAGTAAATTGTATCATCAACCAAGGCACCAACTTCATGAGCAATGACTTCCAACTCCACCTTGCCAATCTTGGAATCAAAGCCAAGGTCTGCTCTGTTTGAAACCCACAATCCAATGCCGTACTTGAAAGAGTCCATGATATGATGAAGTCTGCAATGAGAACAGAACTCAATACCAACCCTCTGCAAACTCTTCAAGAAGCCACTGACATCATTGATAGTGTCTTTGCTTCCGCCCAGTTTGCAGTTAGATCAACCATCAACAAGACCTTCAGAATGACGCCTGGCGCCCTTGTCTTCCATTGAGATATGTTCCTACCAATCCCTGTAATCACTGACTTGGCCATGGTCAGAAAAAAAAAACAGGCTCAGATAGATAAGAATGCTATGAAAGAGAACAGCCACAGGAAGATTCATGATTACAGTGTAGGAGACCAAATTATGGTGAAAAATGAAAAGCAAATTCCTGGAGCTTTTGATGCAACAGGCAAAGGCCCGTACACTATCCAGCAAATTCACACAAATGGTACAGTTTCCTTTCTCTTAAGAAATCACGTTATCCAACGTATGAACATTCGAAATCTGAAACCATATCACGCCATTTAAAAGTTTCTTATCTAAGCAATACTGGTCGCACACGACTAACAAAATTCTGTGCCACCAATCAAATTTTTACGAGAAGGAGAAGAGTGTGGTATTCCAACACTCAGGATTGAAATTACCCACGATTCAAGAAAATCTGAAAAGCAAGCCGGTCTTCAATATTGAAGACTGGATGAAGAACATATCCAAATCTTCTATGTTAAACTGTACGTTGAATTTTGATTCAACGGCTGTTTACTGTTACAAGCTCCCAACTGCTCCTCGGAGTGGTTGACAGAAGAGCTAGCTCACAATCTTAGTTTTTAACCAATACATAAACCTTATTTTAGTACCTTTTTTAGAGGCATACGACATTCTGTGTCGTATGCCTCTAAAAAGGGTACTAAATTAATGCTTATATATTGGTTAAAAACTAAGACTGTGAGCTAGCTCCTTTGTCAACTACTCCGAGGAGCAGTTGGAAAGCTTGTAACAGTAAACAGCCGTTTAATCAAAATTCAACATACAGTTTACATAGAAGATTTGGATATGTTCTTCATCCAGTCTTCAATATTGAAGACCGGCTTACGTGGCATTGCTTTTCAGATTTTCTTGAATTGTGGGTAATTTCAACCGTGAGGCTTTGGAATACCACACTCTTCTCCTTCTTGTAAAAGTTCCGATTGGTGGCGCAGATTTTGTTAGTCGTGTGCGACCAGTATTCCTTAGATAAGAAATTTCAAATTGGTGTGATATGGTTTTAGGTTCCAAATATTCATCCGTTGAATAACATGGTTTCCTAAGAGAAAGGAAACTGTACCATTTGTGTGAATTTGCTGGATAGTGTACGGGTCTTTGCTTCTCGCTTCAAAAGCGCCAGGAATAAGCTTTTCATTTTTCACCATAATTTGGTCTCCTACACTGTAATCATGAATCTCCCTGTGGCTGTTCTCTTTCATAGCATTCTTGTCAATTTGAGCTTGTCTTTTGTTTCTGACCATGGCCAAATCACTGATTACAGGGATTGGTAGGAACATATCTCAATGGAAGACAAGGGCGCCTGGGCTTATTTCAAAGGTTTTGTTGATGGTTGATCTAACAGCAAACTGAGCGGAAGCAAACACACTATCGATGATGTCCATGGCTTCCTGAAGAGTGTGCGGAGGATTGGTATTGAGCTCGGTTCTCATTGCAGACTTCATGGTATCATGGACTCATTCAAGTACAGCATTGGATTGTGGGTTTCAAACAGAGCAGACCTTGGCTTTGATTCCAAGATTGGCAAGGTGGAGTTGGAAGTCATTGCTCATGAAGTTGGTGCCTTCGTCGATGATACAATTTACTGGTTTGGGGTATCGAGAGAGCCAGCCATTGTCAAGGGCATGGACTGCCATGAGGCCGGTTGGGTTTACTTGTGGGGCTCAGATAATTCCAAGGAGATTAGTGCACATGTCGATGATGGTGAATCCATTGAAGGAGACAGTTCTGTGGCCAGGGATCTTGAACATCCAGGGACCAACTCCATTGATTGCGATAGTGTCCCAAGGGACATATTAATGTTCTTTGGTTGGGAGTTGTCCTTGGTTTTGGTGGCTGTTCTTGTATCATTGGCACGTGTCACAGGATCTGCAGAAGGAGTTGATTTGGTCTTTCAAGTTCGCGGCATATATAAATTGGTTGATGGTTTGGTACAATCTTTCAGCGCTGGCATGTCCAAGCACATGATGGTAATATTTGATTGTGGCTTGTACTTGGTTTGGAGGGAGTACTATTTTCTTTCGGCCATTGGTGGACTCAACAACTCACAGGTGGGTGCCATTGAAGTTTTCAATTATGTACCGAGGATTGGTAGAGATATCTACATTGGCAGCTTGGTCTTAGGCGAGTTGGTCGAAAGCTAAGGCGTACATGGGGATATCTTCTGGGTAGTTAAGAAACAGTTCAGAAAGAGAGAGAGAACATCGTCGTTCGTTGGATCGGGATTTGAAGTTGAGGATGGAGGAAGGTCCAGATCCCAAGGATCATCCAGTTGGATCGGGAGTGGGAGCTGAGGATTCCTTCTTTTCCTCCAGAGTGTCTTGCTGGGGAGGGAGCCTAGAGAGCGCATCAGCAATGACATTGTCTTTGCCTTTGATATATGTAAATACTGGGGGAAATTCTTCAAGGAGCATTCTCCAAGTCATAATGCGGTGGCTTGTGAGATTTTGGCAAGTAAGGTTGATGTGGTTGGTATACACAACAATTTCAGCACCCCAAAAAATGGTGCAGAATTCCTTGAAGACTTCTACAATGCAGAGCATCTCTTTGTCGAATCATTGGGTATTTCCGTTGAGCAGAGTTGAGTTTTTGAGAGAAGCAGAGTATAATCTTGCCATCTTGGCAGACAACGGCCCCAAGTTGGTAATCGGAAGCATCCGTGTAGACGTGGAAGGGCTTGTTTGGATCTGGGAAGGCAAGGAGGATACTTTGGCAATGAGAGCTTTGGCCTTGTTGAAGGCTTCGATGAGCTTGGGGGTTGGAGTGAGTTTGCCTTTGGATCTTCCAGAGAGATCTGTAAGTGAAGCAAGTACTTCTTTGCGCTTTGGGTAGAGTTTTGATAGAAGTTGATCATCCCAACAAAGGATCGGAGTCGAGTTGTTGTTGAGGGAAAGGCTAGGTTCAGGATAGGAGATATCTTGTTTGTATTGGGTCTGATTCCATCTCTGGAGATAATGTGGCCAAGCCAGGGCGCTTGCAATTGAAACCAGTGGCACCTGGAGGGCTTGACCAAGAAGTTGTGGGCCTTGAGTAAGGAGAGGACAGAGGAGACCAACTTACAATGGGAATCGAGGGTGTCAGAGAAGATTCCAATATCATCCATATATACTTCGATATCCTTGAGGTGGAGGAGCATCTGTTCCATACAGCCTTGGGCCCAGGTTGGAGAGTTTAGGAAGCCCATTGGCAAGCAAAGAAGTCGAAATTCTCCAAATGGTGTAACAAGGACACAGAGCCAAGTGGAGCCTTCATCAAGTTTGAAGGTATGGAATTTCATGCTGACATCAATAAGGGTCGCATATTTGAAGCCTCTTCTTCGGTGGAAGATGTCTTGGAGTTTTGGAAGAGGATAGTGAAGTTTCTTGGTGACCTTGTTGAGTTCTCGGAAGTCACTGATAAGCCGACATGAGCCATCTGGTTTTGGAACTACAAAGGTTGGCATTCCCCATTCTGCGGCGTAGCACCGTTCTAGGATGCCAAGCTTCACTTGTTGTTCAATTTCTTTCTTCAGGGCCTCCTGTTGGTGGAGTGGAATAGGATATGGTTGTTTCACATGAAATGGAGTTACATCTTGCTGGAGCTCAATTTGGAATTCTTGATTAGGGAAAATACCTAATTCCTTGTCGTTCAAGCCTTTGAAAAGTTCTTCATTTTGGAGTAAGATTGGTAATAAGGCTTGTTTCTCATCGTTCGCGAGATGAGTTTGTTCGCTGACCAACTTGTGTAGGTCGGTTTTCTCATACTTGGAGGTGCCATCTACATAAGATTGTTGGATGGCTTGGTTGGAGTAGCTTTCTGCTACAGCATGGGGTTCTGCAAACATGACCTTGTGGAGCAAGGTCTTGTTGCTGAAGTAATTTTGAGGATGTAAGTCCATTGTCTTTTCATACCATTCAATGGTGCAGGTTTCGATGTCCATCTTCATTCCAAGGTCTCTCAGTGGTTCTTCTGCCAATGAGGAGATGATAGTTGATATTCTGGGTGACGACAAAACACTTGATTTTCAAGACTTTCATGGAGTAGGATAGTTCCAGAAACATGGTATTCTCCAAGGTTACATAGTGGTTGCAAGTGGTTTTGCCATTTGTTGTTTGCATTTGAATTGGTTTGTCGAGTAAATGTTTTTTGATTCCAGAAGGAATTGCTGATTCCACAATGAGATTGTTGGTGGATCCGGAATCGAAGAGGGTTTTCAAGTAGTACTTGCCAAGGAGATCCATTGATGGAGTTGCAGACACTTACTGTCGTTGGAGCAAGGTCGACATCGGTGTTGCTGGGAGCAACATCTTGCTTGTTGTTGTCGGAATCGAGGGTTCCGATGGGAAATCTCTGAAGATCTGAGTTGTAATATTCTTCATCGACATCCATATGTACATGGAAGAGATGCGGCCAAGGGGTTGTCAGAATGGTTTCTTTGGGCTCATTGATGAAGATACACATGTGTTGCTCTGGTTCATGAAAGTTACTCCCATGGGAGGAGGTAGTGGATTGATTGCTGTTGTCGGAACTGTGATCATTCACATGTGAGCCGGTATTGTCCCTGTTGTTGTTGTTGTTGGACTGATTGGAGTTGTTTCCGTATTTGTTGGTGTAGCATTGACCCCAAGTGTGGTTCGTACCAGGATGGATCGGACATGGTGAGTCATTGGAGATTCTGGTTGCTCCCTTGCTGTTGTTATTGTTGCCTTGGTTGTTGTTGCGTTGGTTGTCGTTGTGTTGCTGTCGATTTTGGTTATTGCCGTTGTTGTTTGATCGATTGTTTTGATTGCGATTTCTGTTGCTTCTGTTTCGGTTGTTCCGATTGTTGTTGCCATTGTTGTTGCTGTTATTGCTGTTTTGAGATGGGTTATCTGATTTCTTTTTTCTATTCTGTGCATATTGATATCGCTCAAATCTCATCATCATTTCAGAAAGGGAATCTCTGTGGGGAGAGTGGTGTTGCTGGTGATAGGTGTATTTCCAATCATCGGGCATCAACTCAAAGATTAGATTCTTGAACTCTCTCTTCTTGATCTCTGCATCTTCTGGTGGGTGTCCCGGAAGCAGTGGGAGGATAACATGGTTGTGGAAGTTGACTTGGGAGACAAATTGATGTACTGTCATGGTGGTTGTTTTTTTAATATTGGTAAGGAATCTGCAGTGGTTTTGGTATGCATCGAGGTTGTTGTCAAACTTGTAGTTGACAAATGGTTGCACAGTTGTGGAGAAGTTGTCAACAGTTCTTTGAGGAACATTGTTTGCAAGGTAGTCATTCCACCAACTCTTGTCGGTGTAATCTCTGAGGGGGAGGTCTACAAACTTGTCATATACGTCCGAGAACTGTTTCTCTACCCCCCGCGGGCTATCACGCGGTATTTTTAAATTCTCGACCCTATTTTTAAAATTTCCTATCTTTTTAGGTCGCGTGTCTACTAAAATACCTCGTGCGTTGCACACCTTTACTTTCGAGACAATATCTCGTCACTTCTCAAATAAAATAACTATTTTAGGGTTAAGGATATCATATTCTTTTTGTGACAAGCACTATTTTGTGTAAAACTTATGCACGAATGACTATTTTCATCTTCTCAACTTTTCTGTTGACTGTACTGTGCACTACTAAACATATTGTACGAGAAATGTTGCAATCATCACTAAGTAGTAATGTATTTACTTTACGGACCATTTTTGCAATCGAAGTATGGTAGTAAGGAAATCTACCGTACAAGAAAACACATCACACACAAAATAATACATTTAATTTTTTCCTTTCAACGATTCATCTTTTCGACTTCCGTCCTTTTGACCCATTCTACTGATATTTTCCTTCAAACAACTCCGCAACATCATGCCTCCTGTTATCAAAACCCCTCTTCTATTCTACTGCTGTGGTTGCTGGGATAAGAAAGGGAAAAAATCCAAGAGTTTTAAAGGATACAAATCTGGGTCAAAAGAGTGCAATACCTTGAAATATGTCTCGTACGGCCTAAGAAAACATCTCAACTACAATATTCAATGCTACAACTTATACAAAAGTGATGGTCTAATTAAACAAAAGATCTCTAACTTCTCCACCTCTGTCAAAGTGCAGCCTACCTTGCCGTCTGTTCAACATTATCCTTCAGATTTTGGGATGACTATGACACAAAACGGCCCATCTGTTCCCCCTTCCCATCTCTCCCACCACACCGTCACAAGTCAATCAGCCACGGGCCTTCATTCTGTTCTAAACCGACAGATTGTACACGGTGTCTTTTTACTGCCAATGGATCGGAACGCCATTGAATCTCACATGGCTGTTTCTGCTGTTCAAGATGAAGATGCATCGTCCGAGAACTGGTTTGCGGGGTTCGAATTTACTTCTCGCGCACAAATTTTGTGCGTCATTTTAACACGGCAATATTTCTGGACACCCTGAAATTCGCGACCAAGTGGCGGGCTATAAATTAACTCTGCACTATTTCTGTGCGCGTAATGCACATTACTCTACTCTTGAATAAAAATAAATTTTTTCAGTCTCTAGCAGAACCCAATTATTATTCCGTACCAACAACACTTACTTCTATTCATGAATAAAAAAGAAATCTTGAGTCAGTATTTATTCCAAAATATTAATCTCCCAAATAACAATTCAATTCTGCTCTCCTAATTGTGAATTCTATTTCTCGACTACAATATTCACTTTTTAAAATGTAGATTCTATTATGCTTGATTTATTCCTATTGCAACGTATTACGAATCCTCCATTATTTCTAATATTCTCAATATTAAGTTCATAATTAGTATTGAGTAGTAGTTTTGTATTATATATGTACTGTTATTTTCTATATTAATTGAAGGGATAAATGGGCATTCATCGATGCTGTTATTGCCGGATCAACATTCATCACTCATGAGTTGGAGTTGTGTTTATTACTCTAGCTTTTGCCGCTGTTTCTACTACTGTGCCCACGCTGTTGCTCTTGTTGCTTGCTACTGCCGCTACTTTGTTTTGTTGTTCCATTTTGGCATTCCGTTTTGACCATGTTCCATTGTTGCTCCGTTTTTGTTGTTTTGTTTTTGTTGTTTCGTTTGCGTTGTTCGGCTTGCGTTGATCCTTTTGCGTTAGTCCATTTTTGTTGCTCCATTTTTGTTGCTCCATTTTTGTTGCTCTGTTTTCGTTGCTCCATTTTCGTTGCTCCGTTTTCGTTGCTCCGTTTTTGTTGCTCCGTGTTTGTTGTTTCATTATATTGTGTCGTTGTTTTGTGCCATTGTTTCATTGTTCCATTTTTACTGTGAAAAATAAAAATAACAGAAAGAAAGATCAGAAAAAATAGAATCTCCAACAAATTGTTGTTGTTGTCACTCACTTGTGTTCCGTTATTGTTCCGTTGCTCCGTTTCATTTGCTATTCTGCTCTGTTGTTCCATTTAATAAAAATAAAAGAAAGAAAAATCAGAAACAAATAGAATCCCCAACAAATTGCCGTCATTGTTGTCACTTACTTGCGTTCCATTGTTGCTCCGTTGTTTTATTCCGTTTGTTGTTTCGCTCTGTTGTTCCCCCGTCCAATAAAAATAAAAGAAAGAAAGATCAGAAACAAATAGAATCTCCAACAAATTGCCGTCATTGTTGTCACTCACTTGCATTATGTTGTTGTTGTTCCATTTTGTTGTTCCCTTGTTCCCCTGTTACACTCACTAGTGTTTCTTTGTTGTTCCATTGTTCTGTTGTCCGTGACTGTCGCACAACATTCATTTTCAGTACTTTAAAAAAAATACCGTGTCGACCAAGAAGTATGTTTTTTTTTTGGTTTTGTGTGTGTGCAGTTTCGTGTGTGTGCTCAGTTTTTCGTGTTTCTTCAGTTTTCCATGTGTGTGTGGTTTTGGGTGTGTTGTGTATGCTGTGTACCCTGACTTCTTCCATGTGCCGTCTGGCTAGTGTGTGGCCTTTATTTTCTATATAAGTAAAGCATGTACCAGTGCAAGCCACCCCTCCCGCGCCATAATTTTTTCAAAACAGAAAATTTGATTACACGAAGGTTATGTACTTAAATTCCCTACTCATCTATAGAATCTGATAGCCAGTCGGTGGTTCGACACTGTGCCGGGTCAGCACAGTACCTACCAATACCTACGTACACTTTTTGCAAAGTACCCAATGGTGTACCTTTTTGCATGTAGTATCATCTACAACTAGTAATGCCCGCACACTTTTTTTGTCTGAGAATAATCCAAAAATAGCACTTCCATTTTGATTAAACAACTTATGAATTAATTTTATTTGACACTCATTAAACTACATGTTTGGTGATTGGATTATAAGTGTTATTCCAATTATGGATAAGATGAAATGTGCCGGAAAAATAAATTGAATTGACCTGATACTTTGGGAGCCATTACCCACTCAGTCAGTGTGTGCCGGATTTGTACCAAAAATACTCTCTTGTGTGCCATTTGGAGAGACAAACCACAACATTTTTTGTATTTTGAGTGTAAATGTTGTTCCCAATATGCTTCAGATGAGTGATGAAAAAATTATTCATGACCTGGATCTGATACTTTGGGAGTCATTACCCACTAAGTCAGTTTGTGCCCTGGGTTTACACCCAAAAATGTCTCTTGTGTGCCATTTGGAGAGATAGATCACAACATTTCCAGCATTCTGTGGGGCAAAGTTGTTCCCAATATGGATTTGACGAGTCATGAAAAAATTATTCATGGCCAGGACCGGATACTTTGTGAGTCATTACCCGATAAGTCAGTTTGTGCCCTGGAATTGCACCAAAAATACCATCATGTTTGCCATTTGGAGCGACAAACCACAACAATTTCAGGATTCTGTGGGGCAAAGTTGTTCCCAATATGCAGTTGATGAGTCATCATAAATGTAATCATGGCTTGGACCGGATACTTTTGTAGTCCTTACCCAATAAGTCAGTTTGTACCTTGAAATTGCACAAAAAATACCCTCATGTTTGCCAGTTGGAGAGTCAAACCACCACATTTCCAGCAGTCTGTGGGACAACGTTGATCCCAGTATGCATTTGAGGAGTCATGATAAATGTACTCATGACTTGAACCGGAAACATTTGTAGCAATTACCCAATAAGTCAGTTTGTGCCCTGGAATTGCACTCAAAAATACCCTCATATTTGCCATTTGGAGACACAAACCACAACATTTTCAGCATTCTGTGTGGCAAAGTTGATCCCAATATGTATTTGATGAGTCATGATGAATGTATTCCTGGCTTGGACTGGATACTTTTGGAGTCATTACCCAATAAGTCAGTTTGTGCCCTGGAATGGCACCCAAAATACACTCATTTTTGCTATTTGGAGAGACAAACCACAACATTTCCAGTATTCTGGGGGGCAAAGTTGTTCCTAATATGCATTTGATGAGTCATGATGAATGTATTCATGGCTTGGACCGGATACTTTTGTAGCCATTACCCAATAAGTCAGTTTGTGTCCTGGAATTGTACCAAAAATACACTCATGTTTGCCATTTGGAGAATCAAACCACAACATTTTCAGCATTCTGTTCGGAAAAGTTGATCCCAATATGCATTTGATGAGTCATGATGAATGTATTCCTGACTTGGACTGGATACTTTGGGAGTCATTACCCAATGAGTAAGTTTGTGCCCTGGAATTGCACAAAAAAATACCCTCAAGTTTGCCATTTTGAGAGTCAAACCACAACGTTTCCGGCATTCTGTGGGGTAAAGTTGTTCGCAATATGCATTTGATGAGTCATGATAAATGTATTCATGGCTGCGACCGGATACTTTTGGAGTCATTGCCCAATGAGACAGTTTGTGCCCTTGAATTGCACCCAAAATACCCTCATGTTTGCCATTTGGAGAGTCCAATCCCATCATTTCTAGCATTTGGTTGGTAAAAGTTGTTCCCAATATGTATTTGATGAGTTGTGATAAATGTATTCATGGATTGGACCGGATACTTTTGAAGTAATTTCCCAATAAACAATTTCGGCACCCAGCGACTTTGTCCGACGTTCCGAATTTCCAGTACTTAAAACACGTAGACTTCTACGCAGCATTCCTTATACTCTTTTTCCCCCTCTATCCCTTTACCAATCCAGATAACAGGCCCCACACCTCTCCATTGCGACTTGACCCTTCTGTTGCTGTTATTGGTTGGTTGTCCGCTTGCTGGCTCCCTGTGGTTACTTTGGCTGTTCTCTCGCTGGCGTTGTTGGGCTTCCGGGCCGACACATAATTTTCTACGAGGGTTCTAGTACAGTTTCTATGTAGCCGGAGCCTCCGTTTCGCTCCGACATTTAATTTTCTACTCTGTCTCCAGCAGTTTATCCGGCCGCCGATCCCTCCATCGCCTCGTCTCTGATCTGCTTCCACCAGCAGCGCTCTTGCCTGTCCCAATTGACCCTTCCACCAGCAGATCCAACAGCAGACCCATCGATCGAACGTCCACGGAATATAAACCAACAGTACCATCGTTCCTCCGTACAAGCCACCGCCGACCACCGTTACCAACAACCCAACAGCCGCCGCCGCTCCCTTCTTGCTTGCATCCATCGACACGCCTCTACCCTTCCAACAGCAGATCCATCGATCGAACGTCCACGGAATATAAACCACCAGTACCATCGTTCCTACGTACAAGCCGCCGCCGACCGCCGTTGCCAACAACCCAACAGCCGCCGCCGCCCCCTTCTTGCTTGCATCCATCGACACGCCTCTGCCGGTGACACCCCTGACAGCTACTTTCTCCTCCAATCAACTCTGCTCCCAGCGCCGATTACAGCAGCACCCCCATCGATTGCCCTACCATCCTCCTATACCACGATTAAAGCATGCCTACTCCCACCACTCCCACCAAGCCCACTGCGGGCCGCTCTTCTGCTTCTTCCCCCAAGAAAAGACTCCAGTCTATGCCCTCTCTATCTTCTTCATCTGCCCGCTCCTTTGCATCTGGCTCTTGCTACCCCAAGCGCGTCCATCTGAAGAAGTCCTCCCCCCTACCCACGCTCCTACCCGGGCCACTCCTTCTCCTTCCTCTCTTCGTCCCCAGACAGATACATCTCTATCCTCTTCCTCGGCCAACCAGTCCTCTGCTAATTCCATGTCTGTCTCTTCCTCTGACTCCTCTGTGGCCTCCTCTACTCGGTCTGCTACGAAGCCTGCTCCTCGTTAGGATTCTAAGAAACCCACCCTTAAGTCTCCTCCCCTTCAGCCTCCCGCTCTCAAGCAGCTTGTCCTCACTCCCTCAGCTCTTCAGCAGCCAGCACCCTCTGCCCCTCTTCCCACCCCTGCCCCAGCTCTTCAGCAGTCTCTCCTCCACCAGTCCCCCTCTCTGACTTCCTCCCCTTGCTTGGATCGTCAAGCCCTTCATAAACAGGCTCTGGCTGCTGCCAACCAGGCCCACTCTGCTTCCTTCCTTTGGCGTTTCTATGGTGATGGCCGTTTCCCTACCCCATCTTCTATCCACCGCCTCCAGAAGTCTCCAGCGTAGACCCGGGTTTGGAACGCCTCTCCCAGTCCTACCCACTTCTTCAGCAAGAAGGATGGCCGTGACAAGAAATCCATTCATGATGTGTGCCGTCTCTCAGTTGCCCCGGTGTATGCCTTGGTCAATCCCGATGATTCTGATTGGAGGTCCGCTACTGTGGAGTCTCTGGTTTCCCTGGCTTCGGCTTGCTTCCAAGGCTCTGCTGTGTGGACCAAATCCCCTCCTGGCCAAGCCCTCCGGAAATGTCTCATTGGTCTTGCTAAAATGTCTCCCGAATGTTTTGATGACCTGTACTGTGAAGGCAACCTTATGCCTAGCACTGAAGGGCAGGTGTGGCTGTCTGCCAACCGTGTACTTGGCTCTCACTGGTTCTTCAAGACTAAGCCCCCTGCCCCTGCTCCTTCAGCTGCCTCCGCCTCTTCCACCCAGGTGTCAGGCTTTCGGTCTGTCTCCTTTTTTCCTTCTGTTGGTGCTGCTTCAGTCCTTTCTTCTTCTGTCGGTCACTTTCTTCAACGGCGTGGGGTTTGCTCCAGTGATTCCAGGGCTCCAGGTTGATGTCACTGAAGGTACCAAGTGCTCCTACAGCTCCTACTTCACTCTGTCTCTCCCCAGGTTGATATTACCCCACCCTAGTGACTTGTACGACAAAATGCTGGAGCCTCTGACTGATGCACTCAGCTTGCTCTGGTCGGTGGACCAGAAGCTGGTCCTCTATGTTTTTCCTTCCCGCGCCAGCATTAACCCCAAGGCTAAGCCCGTCCCCAAACTCTGGTCTACCCTGCCTGACCGGCGCACTCTTGAGCTCTATGTTGCTTCCCTCTGGCTCCGGGTTCGCGCTGCACCCCACCTTCGGTTCTACATTGGACACAGTGTCCCAGTGGATGTTCTCTTGTCTGACACTCTCCTTCAGCGCCTCCAGGACCGTGAAATGGACTTCAAGTACGATCATATTCAAGCCTCCACTACTGTCACCTGTGGTTTCCTGCTCGGGTCCTATATGCAGAGTTTTGATCTTAATCATTACAATGCACTGCTCCAGACCCATCCTCGGTTTCAAGCCTTCCCTATTGCTGTCATCCCGAAGAACATTTGGCTCAACAACTCCCGAACCCCCGATCCCTCTCCTGTCCCAGCTGCACACATCTTGTGTGATTCTACTAAGCGTTCTCAGACTGTCAAGCTTTTGAAGGCCCAGTTCAATCGCTGCTCTGCGTCTGATATAGCCTCCCTTCCTGATGGCAAATTCTACATGTTTATTGAGACTGCCACCAATCCCTCTGACCGCTGCCTTTCCCCTTCCAAGCTGAAGACCCTTCGTCAAGCTAAGCACCGGCAAGCCAAGTTCATCCAGACCCATGAAACTGCTTCTGTTCTAGGTGTTGTTGACCTGGATCTTCCTGTAGATCTGGGTCAGGGACTGGGTGCTACCACTTTGCGCCGTGTTCTTCTGGGAATCCGTACTAGGGACAACTGGTCATGGCCATTGTTTCTCTCTGTTGACACCAGCTCCTACTATTATTTTCCTTCTGAATCCGATCCGTTGAGAGTCTGATTCAAAGGCTTCTGAAGAACAGCAACGCTGCGTTAGTGTGTTAGTAGACGAACGATTGTACTCTACGCGTGACAATTGTGTTTGGAAACTTTCGGCAACGGATAATCGGACTACAGGCGAAGCTAGAGAAACGCCAGATCTCTTCTTGCTGTGACTTATTCAGATTGCAGCGAGACAGACCTTAGTATGTAGATTACAAGTAGTTGGTAGCAACTAGTGTGAATTTTGGGATATAAATCAGTTGAATGTTAAAAGTATGAGATAAAGTGAAATCTTGCCGAAATGCAAGATATCTCTTTTATTGAGATGAATACGTTGCAACTGCTGTTGCGTAGTGCTGAGATTACTCGCTGATTATTTCCGTACATATATTGGTCATTGACCATATATATCTGTATGCATGTATATGTATTGTGTGAGAATCACACGCCAACGGTTTTCTTCTCTTGTTCTGTTAGGAAGACTTCATGATATGTTTATCATTAAGGTCAGGAATTGCTCCCGTAGCTCGTGTGATATTTTATGAAATCAGAGTTTGCTCACCGAAGAACAATGGCAATACTGTAAAACAGGGATTGCTCACCGTTGATGCGCGATGGGAATCGATGCGCCGTGGGAATCGATATGCCGTGGGAATCGATTACTTAGATTGATACGGGACTCATTGATTCGTACGAATAGGAAATCTACCCTTTGGTAACTTTGGTACTTCTGGTCACGAAAGGAATTTAATACTCCCCATGTCTCCTTGTGAAGGGTCATCACGCTCTACAAGATGCTTCCATCATCTTGGAGAAGGTCGCCGGTATTACCACAGAAGTGGAAGATGGGCCTGAGCAGTGGATACACAACTGAGTGTCCCCAATGCTTGGTGAGAATGTCTGCACAGTTATCCTTACCTGGGATGTGCATCATTAAAATGAAACCTCTCGCTATCATGCTTCGTACGTAGTGAAACGACAAAATGTTATGACGCTTGTGCAACCTTGCGTAAGGAAAGGTTGACGTTTGGATCATCTTTTTGTTGTCACCCCAAGAGTAGGAGATATCATGGACTCGTGTTCCTAGGTATCGGAATGAGTGGCGTAAATCGACGATCTGTTCAATGCAAGTCCTTCCTGCAACAAATTCAGCTCCAAAGGTGGCTGTTTCCGTAGTAGACTGCTTCTTCGAGAACCACATCATGGGAGTCTTGTTCGCGAAATGAAGAATGCCGGTTACAGCCTTACCACTGAGAATATCATGCATGAGGTTGGCATCATAGAAATGTGTCAACACTACTGTCTTTCCAAGCGGTGCAGGAGCGTCGTCGGGTAGCTCTTCAGAATGCTCCCCATAGACGGTGTTGGACCAGTCGATGGTGTCGTGTTTAGTCAATATAAAATCTGGGGGTTCCACACGGAATCTGATTTTAAAATGTCTAAACTTGGAGATATATCCATAGATACGTTTTGCACGTTCGAGATGCCCATCTCGTGGCTGAGCTCTGAAACTGGAGAGTGTCATCACGGCTGTTTGTACATCAAAACGGCCAATAGCGATGATCCATTGGAGTGAACCGATCATACTTTGGTATTTCTGTATACCAGTTTCTTCGAGAAAGGCTGAGGAGTCCAATTCGGGATGATCGTTCTCTGCAATGGGTGATTGGAACCTAGTGCTAGGTTTGCATCCGAACATTTGTTCGTAAGACGCTTCCATCTTTTCGATGAACTTTATGGGATTCATGCATAGAACACCGTGCTCGTCGCGCTCAAATCCGCAACCTAGGTGAAAGTTCATAGGTCCAGATCCCTTCAGTTTGAAGTTATATGGTGACGACTGCAATATCTTCAAGAAGGAATTGGGATCTGCCATGCAGAGACATAGGTCATCAACATATGTGCATATAAGTTCATATACACGTTCACCATGCTTGTTCGTTCCAGGCTTGAGGAATATTTCCGGTTCTGTGCGGGATCTTTCGAAGCCGAGTTCAATGAGACAAGCTGCGAGTAAGTCTCCAAAGCACTTGCCTGAAGACCTGAGACCATATAGGGCTTTGTAAATGATCAACAGGTGATATTCCAGCGATCCGAATTCGGGACCTGCCTTGATGCATACTTTCTCGCAGGTAACTGCTTCTAGGTAGGCATTACCTATGTCGGTACCCCATGCTTCTAAGGTCGTTGAGTTCAGCTAGGAATAGGCACATACGTAGGCCGCGGAGAGATACGACACCTGCGTAAACACTGTGGATAGGGGCCTCAGTGAGATTACCATTAGCAACAAGGCGAGCCTTGTGTCTACCGTCGTGCTTGACAGCATATATCATGTGTACCTTGATTTGTTGGAATCCCGGGGGAATGGAGCTTGTCTTGTACACGCCTTTATCAATGAATGTATTGTATTCATTGAGTTGTGCCATTTCCAGAGTGGTGGCATCTTCCCATTTGGTGTTTCCGTTGGCTTGATCAAATCGGAGGGCTTCTTCGTGGTTACGAGGTACTTTGAATCCATATTGGTACTGCGGATTGGTACGGAAAGAACATAGTTTGGCTTGGTGCACGAGTCGATCAAGTTTCTTGGTTCGTCGCGCTAGGTTGGTGATTCGCTTAAGGCGTTTCCAACCCGGGAGGTCAAGCAAGTTGTTGTCTTTCCCATATTTTGCAACGGTGACCGGGTCATCAGCCGCAATGTTGGCTAGAGGTTCATATGTGCGTTCCATATTTTCCCATTCAATCCAAAGGTTATACTTGGAACCTTTGTATTGAGGATGCTTGTTATCCAGTGGACCTTGGTGTCCTAGGATGCAGCGAAATGACCAAAGTTTGCCGTCTTCTTGTGTTGAATCACGATGTATGTAATTCATGACATCATTGTATGCAATCATATCATTGAGTTCGTCATCGGAGTGTTTGCACTTGAACTTGATGAAGTCATTGTTGCGTTCAAGACTGTCTTCAACATCGACGATGGTAAGACGTTTCCGGGTGCCATCTGGCTTGGTTACAAGGAAGGATCGTCCTTGTAGATCGGCAATCGGGACCGTAGGAATGGTGATGGGTTTACCATCATCGTCAAATTGTGCGTTACCTTCTTCGTCGGTAACAACTACCTGTGATGGGTCTACTGAAGGAGTAGCGGGGTTGGTGTGTGGAGTTGTGACGTCACTAACATCAAAGTATGCTAATTCCGGTGGATCAAAATCATCTTCAGTAAGGAGGACGCCATCGGAGGTCTTGCTGAAGATGTGTGTCGTAGGAGGACCATCAAGACTCTCCCCATAGTTGTTAGGGAGTGGAGAAGGTGACCAGCTTGGGCTGTCATCGACCTTCTTATATAGAAAGCTCGGTAACAAGGGGTGGGCGGGTGGTTGAAGAATTGGTTGAGTGCCAGATGCGTGGGGCGTAGTATCTGGTTGTTCGTTGGGTACAGATGGAACGGTGTCATCGGCAGTGTCAGAATCAGCGGGTGAAACGCTAGGGGGAATTGAGTTGCCTGGTTTCGTAGACTCGTCAATGGGTTTATCTGATTGGTATGCTCCCCATGTTTGAATGCTGGAGCTTCTCCAGTGGCGTATAAACAGGGGCAAGGAATCCTTGGCGTTGCGCCATTTGATGAAACCATCATCAGTGAATAGGCCTGCGCGTTTGTTACGAGACTCAGGTGTAAGAGCCGAGCGAACACTGGAACGGTCAAGTAACTTGTTGGTAACGGGATCCCAGATTCGGAAGCAGAGTCCATTGCCAACATGTTCGGCGATGCCGACGAAGTGACCTAGGCGTTCGGTAGACTGGGTACCGAAAGGGAGAGTCAGTTGGTTTTGAAATACACAGGTTCAAACCAGAAGAAACTGGTGTATGCGCTGATGTCGCCAAGTGTACCGGTAGCAATGAAGACTGGTTGTTTATCTGACAGCGTAGGATCAGAAACAACATTGAGGAGACCCGCGACGTATGTCATGCACAGTAGCCATAGATGTGGTGGTGTGCCTGTACAATCCATGACGCGATTGACAATGCGCTTGAACGTTTGGTATCGGCGTTCGAATTGATTCTGGTGTTGGTGATAAGGTTCACTTTGCCAGAGTCCAATCCATAACATTTTGAGGTGATTGACGACCTTTCTTACTGGATTGATAGTTACCGTGGTCGCAAAGAAGGTGAATGGGCCTGCCCGATTTTTGAACAAAGTTTTGGAAGCAAGATAGGAAGTCGCCGGTGGTACGCATTTCTTCAACGTGTATAATATGTGACTTTCGGCCGAAGAAGATCTGAGCAATCTTGGAGCCACCATCAATTGCTGGGACATCTGAATAGACAGCATCGGACATAACATCGTCATTGAAGGGTCGAACGTTCATGGCCGGTTGAGGGGAATGAAAGCATTTGAAAATGTTGCCATCAGGGCTAACCGCCAATGAACCATATTGGGTTGAGTTTTCAAACGTGGCCTTGATGCGATCGGTGGAAACCCAACAAAAGAAAGGTTTCAGGGATAGGTAGTCATGTTCATTGGGGTATCTCTCGCGGGGCGTAGCCGCAATACGTGTAGTATCACTGGCAGTGCAATCTGTAGGAAACGCAGTGACTGTCTTAGAGGCTTCAGGTAAGGTGCAGCATGCGAGGCGTTCTTGATGAATGTAGTCGGTGGAAGTAAGCCAAAAGGAGCGATCGTTGGTTCTATGGTCATCAATTGGGAGGAAGGGAGATCGAGTGGATTGGCTGGAATATGAACTGAGGGACGTGACCGTGGAGGAGTCGGGTGGTACAGAGATATCCAATCCCTCAAGACAACGTGGATTTCCATATTCGTCGTAATCAGCATAAGGGAGTTGCTGTGGTTGAGGAGGATATTTCTGGAGAAATTGTTCATCTTTTGCACTGATCGTGGTATCGAGAACAGATGGGTCCCAATGCTTATCGGATGTCATGATAACATGTGGGAGCGTGTCAAACTCAACAGTCGTATACTTTCGCATCGCAAGGTATGGTAAACCTGTGTCGTATGCTAAGAGGCAGTGCATATCCATCGGAGGTGGTGATGACTTGTCCACCGCCAGCTTTGATGGATGTGTCGTCGACAGTGGAAAAATATGCTTCCATCTGACCGGAGGACAATATAGAAGGGTGTCGTCCCGTATAGGCACATTCATTGAAAATGAGGATGACGGGGCCTCTGTTCGATATAGAATATGCTCCGCATGTAGCAATGGGGATATTCTGAACCTGGTGATTGTTAATGCCGGTGACATTGACATATCGTGGTGGGATATCCTTGGAAATGAGACATGCATCATTGCCGATGATGCAACCATTTGCGCCGCGATCGACCATGGCAAAACCAGGGCTAGTAACCGTAGTTTTGTGTATGCGGTATGTGTACGACGTTACTGGGCTATCTTTAGGAAAGGTCAGATCTTCGTTAGGATCATACCACTGATGAAAATTGGCGGAATATGATGATGTTCCTACAGGTATTTGGGTGTCACCGTCCTTTTTGTACTGAATGTCAGGGTTGTCAGAAAGGAATCGAGCGGGATGCGCGGGTGACACGGAAGACTTGAGAGGTCGCTGGTCCTTGGATGAAGAGGTTGTTGATTTGTATACACCTAAGGATGCATGGAAAACACCTCTACGATCATTTTCTACAGCAGGGTGTAGATCTGCCGCTGAATTGGCAAGTTTGTCTTTGGTCGAGGTATCGTCTTCTCGGAATGATACCGAATGTCCATGTTGATATGCCTTCCGGGTAATGGGTTTGACACTGTTGGGGTCAGGCTGGTCCTTGTTAAGTAAGTCGTGTCGTAACGATGCGACCACGATTTTCTTGCCTTCCGGAGAAAAACTAAGCCAACTTTTCATGTCCTGACGTGACAGGGCCTTCCATATGTTTGTAGGTAGCCGTGTGGTAGGGTCAGGGGTACGTCCAGCCTTAAATACCGCATAATCCTGATAGTCTCCTTCAAATTCGATAGGGAGAGCATAGTCATCATGGTTTTGGCTTTGTTCAGAGGAGAAATCATGAACGTGTGCACGTACAGTCGACCGAGGAGCAGACATCGCGGACTGGGAATCGAGTCGAGTTGCTTCGAGTAAAAGCGTGATTTTAAGATCGTGGATAGCAGCGGCTTCAGCGACCGCATCCGTCACGGTGCTATTCGTCCCACCTGGATCCTTGACTTTGGCAAACTGTTCACTTAGCTGAAAGCTGGAATAGCATGCCTGACATAATGCTGATTTTACAGTATGGTACTCAAGGGGCTTGTTGGGAGGACGGAGCTTATTGAGGTGGTTTAATTCATCAAACCAATGTGTAATGAATTTCACTTTGGATTCCTTCCAATTGTTGAGATTTAACTTTAGCAACGCTTGGTAGCTGAGTCGAATTGTCATATACCTTGGCTTTTGATTTGCTGTGAAGGTTTACAAAATCGAAGTATGCCTTGCGTCCATCACGAGTGGTGGAATGACTGTGTACACACGATGCAGAAAGGTCACTTTTGAAGACTTCCAACATTAGTACCCAGAAGAAAGCACACTGTTTGACGAAGAGATCACGGGTATAACCCTGAAGCGTAGCTGGAGGCCAAGTTTCATCAAGGAATGTCTCAGTGTCGATGTCGTATGCCTTCGAGTTTAGCTTTGAAACCGACGAGCCAGTGTTCGAATCTTGAGTCATTCGTGAGGGGCTGTAAAGGACTTTTCATCCCGTGCTTTTCGGCACCAAGATTCGTACTTTACCTGCTGAGGTGACTTTTTGCTACTTCCCACCGGAGGAGGTGGGGGGTTCAGAGCGGATTCGTTACTGCAAGCGTTGGGCACGTTCTTCGCGGAATGATTGGAATTCCCTGTATGTATATGATTTTACATCCTTCCAATTTCTCTCGTCTTCTTCTAGAACGACATCGTCTTCTTGTAGAACAATAACGAAATCCGCAAGTGCTTCTATACTCCTTTGAATGGATCGAGGGATATGCGTTGGTAGTCCTCCCTCAGTATAGGTAAGCTCGCGTGCAAAGTCCGGTTCGATAAGTGCGTCGAGGAACGACTTCCACTTGCATAATCCGCCTTCCTTGAGAGCTAAACACAACTTGCTATTAGTCTCACTTGTTACGTTGAGGAGGGATACGAGTATCTTCTTCATATCAGTATCAAAACTGGGAAAGTGGTTGGTAGTGGTAACTTCAGCGTCATTCTTCTCTTCGCCCCCAAGTGCATTGCCGGGCATCATCGGTATGTTCGGCATCTGTGATGGTTCCGAGCCTTTGAAGGAATTGCAGCGGTGACTGAGAATGAGAACTGCTTCGTGTACGAATGTGCGATGTGCATGTGCCAGCGTAGGGATTGTATTCAATTCCGTTCCTGTTCCCTTTTGTGTGCAAGCCACCTTAGAGCTTGCGACTGTTAATCTATTATTTTCCTTCTGAATCCGATCCGTTGAGAGTCTGATTCAAAGGCTTCTGGAGAACAGCAACGCTGCGTTAGTGTGTTAGTAGACAAACGATTGTACTCTACGCGTGACAATTGTGTTTGGATACTTTCGGCAACGGATAATCGGACTACAGGCGAAGCTAGAGAAACGCCAGATCTCTTCTTGCTGTGACTTATTCAGATTGCAGCGAGACAGACCTTAGTATGTAGATTACAAGTAGTTGGTAGCAACTAGTGTGAATTTTGGGATATAAATCAGTTGAATGTTAAAAGTATGAGATAAAGTGAAATCTTGCCGAAATGCAAGATATCTCTTTTATTGAGATGAATACGTTGTAACTGCTGTTGCGTAGTGATGAGATTACTCACTGATTATTTCCGTACATGTATTGGTCGTTGACCATATATATCTGTATGCATGTATATGTATTGTGTGAGAATCACACGCCAACGGTTTTCTTCTCTTGTTCCGTTAGGAAGACTTCATGATATGTTTATCATTAAGGTCAGGAATTGCTCCCGTAGCTCGTGTGATATTTTATGAAATCAGAGTTTGCTCACCGAAGAACAATGGCAATACTGTAAAACAGGGATTGCTCACCGTTGATGCGCGATGGGAATCGATGCGCCGTGGGAATCGATATGCCGTGGGAATCGATTACTTAGATTGATACGGGACTCATTGATTCGTACGAATAGGAAATCTACCATCTGGTAGCTTTGGTACTTCAGGTCACGAAAGGAATTTAAGACCTACCGTGGTGAAATCCTGGCCCTGTACAACACTACTACCTTGGCTGAAGCTCAAACCATGATGTCCTTTCTCCCCATCTTCCTGGAGGCCCGGTATGGCTCTTGTGTTCGCCAATGGTTTTCTACTGAGTGTCTCACTGAGCTGGAGGATTTTCATTGGGATCCCACTGAAGGACAGGTTGTTGATAATACCCCTGCACCGGACCAGGAGCCGGAGGATGCTCTGCCCTTCTTTGGTAGTGCTGACGTCTGTGATTGGGAACTCGTGGATGATGACCTGTCCATTGACTCCACTTCCAACGCTGTTACTTTTGACCTGGATATGCACTTCTCTTTTCAGGTTCGTGAGGACAGCGCTGGGTGTGGCTTTGATGATGGCCAGTCCATGTCTACTCTTGCTACCGGCACTTCCAACATCACCTCTGTTCTGGGTGCCCCTCCGACTGCTACCCCTCCCGAAGGCGTTGCCATGGCTGAAATTTTGTCTCCCACTAGCAAACGCCCCACCGCTCTCAACTCTCCTCTCCGCTCTGGTCTTACCTCCATAGCTTTTTCTCCTGGGACCGATGCTAGTATCAGTGAGCTGAGCCATACCAATGCCTCCACCAGGCTCTGCTCCGGCTTCTCTCCTCTCTGTGTGACAGACACGGTATACCTCTGATCATGGTTAGGAACCCTTGCTTCTGGCCTGGTGGAATGCCTAATTCTCCAAATTCCACCTCTGCATCCCTCAGTCAACCTTCCTCTTCTTCCGCTCCTCCTGCTTCCCGAACTTGTCCCCCCCACCGTGTTTCTCCTAGCCCTGCACCGGGTGTTCCTTCAGGTGCTCTTCCCCATTACGCCTTTGGAGTGCTTCCCAGTGCTTCACCCAGGGCTGCCTCCATTGTTACACCCAGCGCGGCTCCACCTAGTGATCCCACCATTTCACCCTGCTCTGCACCCAGTGTTTCTCCTAGCACTGCACCAGGCGTCACTCAACGTGCTTCTCACAGCATTTCTTTTGGCCTGCTTCCCAGTGCTTCACCCAGGGTTGCATCAAGTGCTCCACCTAGTGCTGCATCACCTGGTGCTCCCAGTGTTTCACCCTGATCTGCCCACAGTGTTTCTCCCAGCCCTGCACCAGGCAACACTCCCAGTGCTTCCTCCAGCCATGCATAGTGCTTCACCCAGGGTTGCCTCCAGTGTTCCACCTAGTGCTGCATCAACTGGTGCTCCCAGTGTTTCACCCTGATCTGCCCACAGTGTTTCTCCTAGCACTGCACCAGGCGACACTCCCCGTGCTTCCTCCAGCAATGCATTTGGTCTGTCCCCCAGTGCTTCACCCAGGACTATTGTCAGTGCTGAGCTTAGTGTTGCATCACCAGGTTATCCCAGTGTTTCACCATGATCTGCACCCAGTGTTTCTCCTAGCACTGTACCAGGCGACACTCCAAGTGCTTCCTCCAGCAATGCATTTGGCTTGCTTTCCAGTGCTTCACCCAGGGTTGCCTCCAGTGTTCCACCTAGTGCTGCATCAACTGGTGTCTCCAGTGTTTCACCCTGAACTGCACCCAATGTTCCTCCTAGCACTGCACCAGGCGACACTCCCAGTGCTTCCTCCGACAATGCATTTGGCTTGCTTTCCAGTGCTTCACCCAGGGTTGCCTCCAGTGTTCCACCTAGTGCTGCATCAACTGGTGCTCCCAGTGTTTCACCCTGTTCTGCACCCAGTGTTTCTCCTAGCATTGCACCAGGCGACACTCCCAGTGCTTCCTCCAGCAATGCATTTGGCTTGCTTTCCAGCGCTTCACCCAGGGTTACCTCCAGTGTTCCCCCTAGTGCTGCATCACCAGGTGCTCCCAGTGTTTCACCCTGATCTGCCCACAGTGTTTCTCCTAGCACTGCACCAGCCGACAATCCAAGTGCTTCCTCCAGCAATGCATTTGGCTTGCTTTCCAGTGCTTCACCCATGGTTGCCTCCAGTGTTCCACCTAGTGCTGCATCAACTGGTGCTCCCAGTGTTTCACCCTGATCTGCCCACAATGTTACTTCTAGCACTGCACCAGGCGACACTCCCAGTGCTTCCTCCAGCAATGCATTTGGCTTGCTTTCCAGTGCTTCACCCAGGGTTGCCTCCAGTGTTCCACCTAGTGCTGCATCACCAGGTGCTCCCAGTGTTTCACCCTGATCTGCACCCAATGTTCCTTCTAGCACTGCACCAGGCGACACTCCCAGTGCTTCCTCCAGCAATGCATTTGGCTTGCTTTCCAGTGCTTCACCCAGGGTTGCCTCCAGTGTTCCACCTAGTGCTGCATCACCAGGTGCTCCCAGTGTTTCACCCTGATCTGCACCCAGTGTTTCTCCTAGCACTGCACCAGGCGACACTCCCAGTGCTTCCTCCGGCAATGCATTTGGCTTGCTTTCCAGCGCTTCACCCAGGGTTGCCTCCAGTGTTCCCCCTAGTGCTGCATCAACTGGTGTCTCCTGTGTTTCACCCTGATCTGCCCTCAGTGTTTCTCCGCGCACTGCACCAGGCGGCCCTCGAAGTGCTTCCCCCAGCAATGCATATGGCCTGCTTTCCAGTGCTTCACCCAGGGTTGCCTCCAGTGTTCCACCTAGTGCTGCATCACCAGGTGCTCCCAGTGTTTCACCCTGATCTGCCCACAGTGTTTCTCCTAGCACTGCACCAGGCTTCACTCCCAGTGCTTCCTCCAGCTATGCATTTGGCTTGCTTTCCAGTGCTTCACCCAGGGTTACCTCCAGTGTTCCCCCTAGTGCTGCATCAACTGGTGCTCCCAGTGTTTCACCCTGATCTGCCCACAATGTGTCTCCTAGCACTGCACCAGGCAACACTCCCAGTGCTTCCTCCAGCAATGCATTTGGCTTGCTTTCCAGCGCTTCACCCAGGGTTGCCTCCAGTGTTCCAACCAGTTCTGCATCAACTGTTGCCCCCAGTGTTTCACCCTGATCTGCCCACAGTGTTTCTCCGCGCACTGCACCAGGCGGCCCTCGAAGTGCTTCCCCCAGCAATGCATATGGCTGGCTTTCCAGCGCTTCACCCAGGGTTGCCTCCAGTGTTCCACCTAGTGCTGCATCACCAGGTGCTCCCAGTGTTTCACCCTGATCTTCCCACAGTGTTTCTCCTAGCACTGCACCAAGCGACACTCCCAGTGCTTCCTCCAGCAATGCATTTGGTTTGCCCCCCAGTGCTTCACCCAGGGTTGCCTCAAGTGTTCCATCTAGTGCTGCATCAACTGGTGCTCAGTGCTGGGCTTTGTGTTGCATCACCAGGTTATCCCAGTGTTTCACCCTGTTCTGCCCACAGTGTTTCTCCTAGCACTGCACCAGGCTTCACTCCCAGTGCTTCCCCCAGCAATGCCCTTGGCCTGCTTTCCAGTGCTTCACCCACGGTTGCATCCAGTGCCAATTCTTCTCCTCGTGTTTCCTCCTGTGCTGCCACCCCTGGCACAGCACCTGCTGTGGCCTTCCGTGTTCCACACCTATGCCTCACCAGCTTCCTCTTCCTTGCGACAGACATGGTATGCGTCTGATCATGGTTAGGATATCTCATACGGGGCACTGTGGGATGCCCTCCAACTCAAATCCCCACCTGGATTCCTCCAGTCCTTCTTCCCATTCCTCGCCTCCTTCTGTTTCCCGCCTTGCACAATCCGATCTTCATGGGGACATCCTTGTGGCTAAAGATGCTGATGCTTTTGGCCATCCCTTTCCTCAGTCTCCGTCATCAAACTCTACTCTCATTACCTTCCAAATTATTGGTCCCCAGCGGAAGTCAGCCTTCATGTCTCGCTCCCGTCACAACTCTCAGCGTGTTGCTCAAAGTAAAGCTGGGGTTGCCCTCTACGTAGAGCATTGTCTGAATGAACCTCAGCTCCCCCTCTGTGATCTCTTCCACTCTCGCATCAAACAGGCCTACCCTTCCAGTTTCACCTTCCTTGCTAGCAACAAGCATGAGGCCTCCACCGGCACTTGGCGCATCCCTGGTGGTACGGGGTTCACCATTGATCGGCTCTTTCATTCTCACAAGCTTGCCCATGGTGCTGATCCATCGGGGCTTGGCCGGTGGACCTTCATCTGGTTTCAGGGTAGGGCTCAAGCTACGGTTACCATCTTTTCTGCCTACTGTTCTGTAGAAAATGACAGGGACCTTGGCTCTGTTTGGAACCAACACTGTTGTTACTTCCAGGCTGAGGAGGATCTTTGCTGTCCCAACCCATGCATCCTCTTTCGACGTGACCTCACCGCTGCCCTTCAGGCTTGCTTAGAGGCTGGTGACTCCGTCGTCTTAGGGATTGACCATAATTCTGATGTCCGGTCTGACGGTCTTTCCTCTGAGCTCAAAGCACTGGGCTTCAAGGATGCCATCTTGACTACCCACCCTTCAACTTCCCCGCCTGCCACCCACAATCGGAATACTACCAGAACTCCCATTGATGCCATCTGGACTACTCAGCACGTTGATGTCGTCCGAGCTGGTTACTGTGCTTTTGATGGTGAGCACGGCATGGTTTCTGACCATCGCTTGCTCTGGATCGAAGTTTGTAATGGCAGTATCTTGGGCAAATATCTTCCACCTCCTGTGCGCTCCTCTATTCCTCGCCTGAAATCTTCCCACCCTCACCTTCGGCAGCGCTATCTCAAGCGGGTAAAACATGCCTTTGCTACTGCTGGTGTGGTCCCCCTTCAGACTAAGCTTGAGCACCTGGTGGCACTGTATTTATCTGGTGATACCACTGTGCGCGACACTCTCATCACTACCTATGATGTCCTCCATGCTACCTCTGCTTCCATCCGGCTGTCTGTTGAACAACATCTTTGCCGGCTTCGCACCCGAATGATTCCTTGGTCTCCCAAGCTCCAGGTTTACCGTGACACCATTGATTTTTGGAGGCGGATCGTGCAGCTTCGGCAAGGTGTCTCCACCAGTCACACCATGGTGAAGCGCTTGGCATGTAAGCTTTCCTTATACAAAGGTGAACACTGTGATCTTGCCACTGCTGTCCTCCATTTGAAGCAAGCCTACAAGCAATACCGCGCCGTCAAACTTCTGGCTCCTTCGTGGCGTGACTCCTTCAACCAAGGCTTGGTGGACACCCTTCTTACTGAAGGCAAGCCCTACAACCAGAGCACCTCCCAGATCCGGGCACGCATGCGCCGTGAACGGCTCCAACGGGATCTAGGGCTCGCTGCCCGCGCTATCCGTGGTCGTCTTCATAAGCCTGATGTTCTGAAAGCTGTTGCAGTCGGATCTGATGGCACTGAACAAGTCTTGGAGTCTCAGTCCGCTATGGTGCCAGCCATGACTGCCTCCAATGTCTGCCGTCAGCAACAATGCCTAGACACTCCCTCCATGTCTCCCTCTTTCATTCAGGCCTTCGGCTACTTGGGTACTGGACCTTCCTCCGCTGCGGTCCTTGCTGGTACCTATGTTTCTCCTTCAGGAACAGACCCATACCTTACTGAATTTCTTACTTGCCTTCAGGTGCCTGCGGCCATTCAGTAATTGGCTCCCTTTGACTATTCTGTTAGCCCTGCTGACAATGCTGCTGCCTGGAAATACCAGAAGGAACGCACTGCTGGTGAGCCTTCTTGCCTCAGTTTTGCCCACCATAAATCCTTTGCTTTGGACACACAGCTGAATTCCTTTGATACTTTGATGCGGACTGCTCCTCTGCTTGCTGGCTTCTCGCCCTCTGCTTGGCAGGTTATCACTGACGTTGAAATCTTCAAGAAACCTGGTGAATACCGTGTTGACAAGATGAGACTCATCCAACTGATGTCTCCTGAGTTTCAGATCAACAACAAGATGATTGGTAAATGCATTCTTGCTCATGCTGAACAAGCCAACGCGGTGGCAGTTGACCAGCATGGCAGCCGGAAGCATCACAAAGCCATCAACACTTGTCTCAACAAGAAGCTTATTTGTGATGTTCTTCGTCAGAAGCGTCGCTCCGGGGCGGTCGCAATGAATGATGCCAAGGGCTGCTATGACCGAATCTCCCATCCCATTGCCAGTCTCACCCTTCAAAGCTTTGGGATTCCGGCTCATGTTTGCGAGGTTCTACTCTCCACTCTCCAGCGTGCTACCCATCACATTAAAACTGGCTTTGGCAGGTCCGGTCCTATGTATGGTGATGAATCTATTCCTCTCAGTGGGATTGGACAAGGCAACGGTCTCGGCCCTACTCTGTGGGCTCTGGTTTCTACCATTCTTTTCCGGATGATGCAGAATGCAGGACATGGGGTCCATCTCCTCACCTCCCTATCCCTTCAGCTTGTTTCCTTGGTTGGTTTTGCTTTTGTGGATGATACTGATCTTTTCTGTGCCGGTTCCTCCTCTACTACCTCTGGTGAGGCTCTGGCTGTTGATTTTCAGGCAGCTTTAGACCGCTGGGCTGGCGGTCTCATTGCTACTGGAGGCGCTATTGAACCTTCTAAGTCCTTCTGCTACTTGATTGATTTCAAGTGGACTGGATCTGGTTGGGACTATCGCTCTGTCAATAAAATGCCCGGTGTTTTCACCATCACTGACAAATCTGGTGTCCAGTCCCCTCTTGACCGTTTTGAGGTTGATCATGCTGACAAGACTTTGGGTGTCTACATTTCTATGGACGGCAATGAGGAAGCTCAAGTTGCCCACCTGCAGACCCAGTCCCAGTCCTTTGGATCTCAAATGAGGTCCTCCAAGTGTTAGAAGAACTGCTCCCTCTACACCTTCAGGTACTCGTTTATGAAGTCTTTTGAATACCCCATGCCCGTCACTCAGCTCAGCGCTTCTACCTGGACCCGCATTCTCCAACCAACTCTGGTCTCAGTGCTCAACAAGGCAGGCATGTCTCGCAACTTTCCTTGCAAGGTCTTCTATGGTCCATCTTTGTATCAAGGCTTTGGTTTTATTCACCCATTTCTTCTCCAAGAATTCAGCCACATTGCTACTCTGCTTCAGGAATCTGTCCGTGTTTCCCAGACGGGCCATATTCTTAGGCTTACCGCTGAAGCCTTTCGGCTTGAACTGGGGATCCCTTTTCATCTTGGTATTACCCCCTACCAGCTTTTTGCATCTTATATCACTCCTTGCTAGTGTAAGCATGTGTGGCATTTCTTTTCTATGCACCCTGTGAGTATGGTGGAAGACTTTCCTACACTTTCTCTGCTTCGAGTGAATGACTGCTACCTCATGCAAGCTTTTGTCACTGCTGGCTTTCGGGGCGCCAACCTGTCTCTTCTGAATCTCATCAGGATGTCTCTCCAGGCTATCTCCCTTGCTGATATCTGCACTGCAGATGGCACACGGCTTTCTCCTATGGCCTTTCAGTTGTAGTCCTCCAACCATCTTCGCGCCCACCTTGACTGGCCTCGATGCCCCCCTCCGTGGCATCTCCCAGCCCTTCAGCTTTGGCAACATGCCCTTCAGAAATCCTTCTTACCCCCGTTGGCCTTGCCTTCAGACCGAGCTCTCCACCCCTCCTTCCACCTGGGGCACTGGCTGTCCTCAGATTCTTCCTCTGTGTGGCCCTGGTTTTTGTGTTGTTCTACTGACCGGATCTTCTCCAAATGCCCCACTGGTTGGAAGGTCGGTTCTTTGCAAGGCCAAGGTCGTTATAGCTTCAACACTACCATCCTTTGCGCTAAACCTGCCTGTGCTGACACTCTTGTCTCTCTCCTTTCCAGTGGGAATGTGTTCTGGATCGTCGGTCCATCCACCTTTATCTCCCATCCACCAGACGAGGATCCCTTGACGTACGATCCTTTTACGGGTCTCCCTGCCACCCCAGAGGATGCATTTGATGCTCTCTGCGCTTCTCCCCAAGTCCTTCTCCATCAATACTCCCTTCCCCAGGATGGATGTCAAGCTCTTGCCGATGTCATTCTGCATGGCTCTGCCAGCGCTGTCTGTGACGGCTCTTATGATCCCATTCTCCTCCGCGGTACATCTTCCTTCGTCCTCTCCCCCAACACCTCCACCAAGTCTCCCACGGCGTTCCTCACTGGATCTAACCTTGTCAGTGGCTCCCCTGAAGATCAGTCTTCCTACCGGAGTGAATTGGCTGGCATCATTGGTGTCCTCACCTGCTGTATGGCTCTGGTGGACCTCTATGATGTAGCCTCCGGCTCACTCACCATTGCCCTTGATGGGGATACGGCTCTTCAACAGGCTCAGGGAACCTGGCCCTTGTCTATCTCTCAGAAATCTTTTGACTATGTCTATGTCATTCGCAATATGCTATCTGCTCTTCCAATCACTGTTACCTTCAAGTGGGTTCAGGGTCATCAAGAGGGTCTTTCTCTTGACTGGTGGGCGCTTCGCAATCATCAGGTTGATGGCATGGCCAAGGCATTTCTCTCCATGAATCGTTCTTCTCCTTACCACTATCCCCGACTTGTGTTTGAGCCCTGGGCTCTCTCACAGAACAGTCTCAAATGCTCTCGCTTTGACAGAGATGCCTTGCACATTCTTATATCGGGGCCTCGACTTCTTCACTATTGGCACACTCACCACGACATCTCCATTCCACCACAAGTCTCCGATTCTATCAATTGGTGTGCCCATCACTCTGCTTTCCAGCGCCTCCCTCCTGGTATGCAACGGTGGTTTGTCAAGTTTGCTTCGGGTTGTATTGGTGTTGGCAATCAGTTACTTCATTACCAGCACCAGGATCACTCCCAATGCCCTCTGTGTGCCCAAGATGAGGAAACGGTTTCCCATATTCTTTCATGTGCTGACCCCGGGGCTGTCCAGCACTGCTTGTCGTCCTTTCGGGGCCCTTTGCAACAGCGCCTTACCTCTGAGCTTACAGACCCTTCACTGGCTCTTGCCATTGTGGATGTTACCACTAGGGTTCGTCAAGGTAGGCGTATCCACCCTTCCTCCTACTCCCCTGATATTGCATCTGCTATAAGGGCTCAGTGTCGGATTGGATGGCACAACTGGTTCCTTGGGAGGTGGACCCCCCTCTGGCATCAGATTCAAGCTGATTACTACTCTTCGATTGGTAGCAAGCGATCTCCTCGTCGATGGGCCACTGCAGTGATTCATCAATTTTTCCTCGCCTGTTGGGATCTCTGGACGTACCGGAACCAACGGCTCCATGGCACTGGAGGGTTGCTTGAGTCTGAACAACACCAATCTCTCAATGATTCCATTTCATCTGAATTGACCATTGGCTTCTTAGCTGGTGCTCTGCCTCAATCTCACTCCCTCCTCCAGCTCCCTCTCCAAGTGCTCCATGGTTACACTCTTACTGCCAAGCGTCAATGGCTTGCGACCATCCAGCTTGCCAGGAGACACTATGCAGTCCCTCTCCCGTCCCAGCAGCCGTATCGCCAGGAGGCTGCTTTGCTGAGGGCTTGGCTGAATGGATCCTAAAGGATGGGCCAAACTTTTCACCCAGCGCTATCCCCAGTGCTTTTCCCAGTGTCTCCCCCAGTGCAGCCCACATTACTACACCAAGTGCCCCAGTGCTGCTTTTTGCCCTGCCCCACGTGTGTCTCTTAGTGTTTCACCAAGTGCTGCTCCCAGTATCTCACCAGGCTCTGCACCCGTGCTGATCCCAGTCTTTCACCAAGTTCTGCCCCCAGTGAAGCTCCTAGCGCTGCACCTCGTGTGGCTCTTCGCTCTGCACCCAGCGTTGCCCCCAGTTCATCACCATCTTCTGCACTCCATGCTGTTCCTAGTGTTTCACCAAGCGCGAACTCCAGTGCTCGTTCTAGTTCTTCACTCAGTGCACACAGTGCTGTTCCCAATGATTCACCACGTTCTGCACCCAGTGCTGCTCCTGGCGCTGCACCAAGTATGGTTCCTGGTGTTGCACTCAGTGCTGCTCCTAGTATATCATCCCTTTCTGCAGTCAGCGCTGCTCCCATTGTTTCACCCAGTTCTGCCCCCCCCCCGTGCTGTTTTTAGCCTCGCCCACGTGTGACTCCAAGTGTTTCACCAAGTGCTGCTCCCAGTATCTCGCCAGGTTCTGCACCCCACGCTGCTTCCAGTCTCTCACCAGGTTCTGTACCTCGTGATGCTCCTCGAGCTGCACCAAGTTTGGCTCCTGGCGCTGCTTCTGATATATCACCATCTTCTGCACCCCAGGGCTTCTCCCAGTGTCTGACCCAGTTCTGCACCCAGTGCTGCTCCTTGTGCTGCATCCAGTGTGGTTCCTGGCGCTGTCCCCAGCGCTGCTCCCACTGTATCACCACCTTCCGCACCCAGGGTTGCTCCCAGTGTCTCACCACATTTTGCACCTGGTGACCTTCCTAGTTCTTCCCCCAGTCACCCGCCTTTGCACACCCTGCTGCTCCCAGTATTTTACCCTTCCTTCTGTCTGTTTGTTGGTAGCTGCTCCCAGTTAGGATTATGCTACCGGTATCCTTCAACAGTTTTCACTTGTACTCTCCCTGCTTGCTTTCAGGATTCGTTTGACAAATTTGTCGTTCTACAACTTGGGGCTTAAACTCTCTTCGATTGAGGCGACATTAAAGTCTGGATACAGACTGAGTAGTTTAGATCCACCTTTGGCGGTTAAAGTTACTTAAATACGTATATTATTATTATTGAAGTAATTTCCCAGTAAGTCAGTTTGTGACCTGTAATTTCACCAAAAATACCCTCATGTTTGACATTTGGAGAGTCAAAACCCAACATTTCCATCATTCTGTGTGGCAAAGTTGTTCCCAATATGCATTTGATGATTCATGATAAATGTATTCATGGCTTGGACTGGATACTTTTGGAGTCATTACCCAATAAGTCAGTTTGTGCCCTGAAATTGCACCAAAAATACCCCCATGTTTGCCATTCGGAGAATCAAACCACAACATTTTGGGCGTTCTGTGTGGCAAAGCTGTTCCCAATATGCATTTGATGAGTCATGATGAATGTATTCATGTCTTTGACCGGATACTTTTGGAGTCATTACCCAATAAGTTAGTTTGTGCCCTGGAATTGCACCCAAAATACCCTCATGTTTGCCATTTGGAGAATCAAACCACAACATTTCCGGCATTCTGTGTGGCAAAGTTGTTCCCAATATGCATTTGATGAGTCATGATGAATGTATTCATGGCTTGGACCGTATACTTTTGGAGTTATTACCCAATAAGTTAGTTTGTGCCCTGGAATTGCACCCAAAATACCCCCATGTTTGCCATTTGGAGAATCAAACCACAACATTTTGGGCGTTCTGTGTGGCAAAGCTGTTCCCAATATGCATTTGATGAGTCATGATGAATGTATTCATGTCTTTGACCGGATACTTTTGGAGTCATTACCCAATAAGTTAGTTTGTGCCCTGGAATTGCACCCAAAATACCCTCATGTTTGCCATTGGGAGAGTCAAACCATAACATTTCCAGCATTCTGTGTGACAAAGTTGTTCCCAATATGCATTTGATGATTCATGATAAATGTATTCATGTCTTGGACCGGATACTTTTGGAGTCATTACCCAATGAGTTAGTTTTCGCCCTGGAATTGCACCCAAAATACCCTCATGCTAGTATGTATCTAGTACAACAAGCGTGTAGTAATCTACTCGCGTAGAAACCAACTCGGATTCAATACTAGTATGTATCTAGTACAAATAGCGTGTAGTAATCTATTCGCGTAGAAACCTACGCGGATTCAATACTAGTATGTATCTAGTACAAATAGCGTGTAGTAATCTATTCGCGTAGAAACCTACATGGATTCAATACTAGTATGTATCTAGTAAAAAAAGCGTGTAGGAATCTACTGGCGTAGAAACCTACTCAGATTCAATACTAGTGTGTATCTACTACAGAAAGCGTGTAGTAATGTACTCACGTAGAAACCTACGCTGATTCAATACTAGTATGTATCTAGTACAAATTGCGTGTAGTAATCTATTTGCATAGAAACCTACATGGATTCAATACTAGTATGTATCTAGTACAAAAACCGTGTACAAATCTACAGGCGTAGAAACCTACGCGGATCCAATACTAGTATGTATCTAGTACAAAAACCATGTACGAATCTACTGGCGTAGAAACCTACGCCGATTCAACACTAGTATGTATCTAGTACAAATAGCGTGTAGTAATCTATTTGCGTAGAAACCTACGCGGATTCAATACTAGTATGTATCTAGTACAAAAACCGTGTACGAATCTACTGGCGTAGAAACCTACACGGATTCAATACTAGTATGTATCCAGTACAAAAAGCGTGTAGTAATCTACTCGCGTAGAAACCTACGCGGATTCAATACTAGTATGTATCTAGTACAAAAAGCGTGTACGAATCTACTTGCATAGAAACCTACATGGATTCAATACCAGCAACTATCTAGTACAAAAAATGTGTAGGAATCTACTGGCGTAGAAACCTACACGGATTCAATACTAGTATGTATCTAGTACAATAAGCTTCTAGTAATCTACTTGCGTAGAAACCTACACGGATTCAATACCAGGAACTCTCTAGTATAACAAGTGTGTAGGAATCTACTGGCATAGAAACCTACGCAGATTCAATACTAGTATGTATCTAGTACAAAAAGCGTGTAGTAATCTACTCGCATACAAACCTACAGGGATTCAATACCAGGAACTATCTGGTACAGCAAGCCTGTACAAATTTTCTGGCGTAGAAACCTACGCAAATTCAATACCAGTAACTATCTGGTAGGAAAATTGTTTACAAATTTACTGGCGTAGAAACCTACACGTATTCAATACCAGGAACTATCTAGTACAAAATCGCATAGAATTCTACAGGAGTAGAAACCTACGCAAATTCAGTACAGGGAATAGTCTAGTACAAAACCGTGTATAATCTAACTAGCGTAGAAACCTACACGAATTCAGTACCGGGAATTGTCTGTTACAAAATCGTGTAGAATTCTACAGGAGTAGAAACCTACGCGAATTCAGTACTGGGAATTGTCTAGTACAAAAAACGTGTAGAATTATAAAGGAGTAGAAACCTACGTGAATTCAGTACCAGTAACTGTCTAGTGCAAAATCGTGTAGAAATCTACTAGCATAGAAACCTACGTGAATTCAATACCGGGAATTGTCTAGTACAAAATTGTGTTGATTTCTACACTAGTACAAAAACCATGTAGAATTCTACAGAGGTTGAAGTATCCTAGATGGTATCGTACGATCGATCGATCGATGATTATTTTTTTTTGTATGTCACGGAAAAAAAAATCTCTCTCTCTCACACACACAGTAATTTGCTTTTCTATACCTCCGGACAAAAAAAATCACTTTTTCTACCTCGCAACAAAACAAAACACTTCATAATCTTACATCCAACTTATTTGACTAGGGTGTTGGTTCTTGCAATCAACACTCCGTCCGAGAACGTTTGATCCGAAACCTCTTTAACAGAGCCGGAGGATCTGTTGTCAGATATTTTAGTCCGAAATAACAGCCTTGTACTGGAAAAGAAGTAGTTAGCATTGGACGAGAAGGGGAATTGCTAGATAGATAGTAGTGTTCTTGGACTTGATCACCCAAACATATACGTCTTGAAAGAAGCAATGAACCGGCATCGTCCCTTGCCTCTATATCAACAGGAACAAGATACTGTTTTTCGTGACAGAGGAGTGAGAATTCTGCAAATCTACGGCAGCAGCAAACAACAGGAACGTCGGAACAAGCAAAGGTAAAAACGAGAGAGATAGGCAACGGCAACGGCAACGGCAACGGCAACGGCAACGGCAACGGCAACGGCAATTGGTTTTCCACTCCATCGGCATCGGCAACGGCAATTGATTGGTCTTCCACTCCACCGGCATTACTGATAATGTATTTCCTCTCTGTTTTTCTTCTTATTTTCATAGGACCGGATCGGAAGCAACGGATTGGAAACGTCGGCATCAACGAATCACACTGAAGGTGCGGCGTCGATCGAATCAACGTCAGCATCGAATCGATTGGAATGTAGATTATATTATTCTGTCTTTATTACTTACTCTATGTACTACATCAATAGATACTCACCCATTTTGTTCAATTATCATATATTATTTGAATAGGAATGGCAACAAATCGATCAGTGGGATTCATCCGGCAACGAATCGATGAATCAACGAATCGTCGGCATCGAATCGCTCCTCCTCCACCAGCGCTCCACCAACAGCGGCAGCGGGCCAATCGTTGTTCATAAACGAATCAGCGGCATCGAATCGCTCCTCCTCCACCGGCGCTCCACCAACGGCGGCAAAAATCAACAAATTCGAATAGGAATGGCAACGAATCGATCAGTGGGATTCATCCGGCAAAGAATCGATGAATCAACGAATCGTTGGCATCAAATCGCTCCTCCTCCACCGGCGTTCCACCCAATCGCTCCTCCTCCTCCACCGCTTCCTTGAAATACAACCAAATTTGTCACTCTGCAATGTTGAGTCCGTTCCTTCTAATTCGCTCAATGGATCAATACGAAACTTGGCGGGCGTCTTCTCATAGATGTAATCAAGGGGACCCTGCAATACCGTTGCTGTTGGTGTCGTTGTTATAGAGATATCTGCTGTCGCTGTTATTTGGGTTGCTTCCTTGAAATACAACCAAATTTCTCCCTTCTGTTTCATCGGTTTGATTCTTCTAATGTGCTCAATCAATTGATTCGAAACTTGCAGGCCTTGTCCTTCTTAGTATAATGAAGGGATCCCTGCAATATCGTTGCCCGTGGTGACTTCAGTATGGAGATATTAATATTCACCGTTTTTTTTCCTTGTTTACCTTCAAAATGGACCTTGTGTGTCCAATGCTTTGCCGGTTAGATACTTCCTGACACTTCCAATCCACTTGATCAATCGATTCAAAACTTGCAGGCCTTGTCCTTCTTAGTATAATGAAGGGATCCCTGCAATATCGTTGCCCGCGGCGCCTTCAGTATGGAGATATCTGCTGTCCCTTGGGTTTGGAGGGGGTGTTTTCTGTGGAGGTGAAAATTCGGATTTGGAGTCCTCTGCTAGTAGGCCCTCCTATTGCTTCTAACGCATATGGCAGATCCCTTTGAGACTTGCAGGCCTTGTTAGTATTGTTGTCTAGAATCGTTTGCCTATCCTGCCAACTTTTTGGAGTTCTTGGTTTATGAGATACAAGGGGGGGGACAGGTCCCTATCCATTGTAATGAAAATGGGATTTTTTGGAGTTGGATTTGAGTTGGAGTTGGAGGATTTGGGACAAAACATGTTGAGAAGATGAAAATAGTCATTCGTGCATAAGTTTTACACAAAATAGTGCTTGTCACGAAAAGAATATGATATCCTTAACCCTAAAATAGTTATTTTGTTTGAGGAGTGAGGAGATATTGTCTCGAAAGTAAAGGTGTGCGACGCGCGAGGTTTTTTAATACACACGCGA
The DNA here is from genome assembly GCA_037355745.1 of Pseudo-nitzschia multiseries. Taxonomy (NCBI): domain Eukaryota; phylum Bacillariophyta; class Bacillariophyceae; order Bacillariales; family Bacillariaceae; genus Pseudo-nitzschia; species Pseudo-nitzschia multiseries. The sequence goes on from CM074791.1 coordinate 8,929,051, forward strand.
CCTAAAAAGATAAAAATAGGGTCGAGAATTTTAAAAATACCGCGCGATAGCTCGCGGGGGGTAGAGAAACAGTTCTCGGACGATTCCCGCTGAATAATGATATCGACAATTCTGATGACGAGGATGACAATGTCGATGACGTAAACAAAAATAATGACAACAATTCTACCAACAACATAGATTGTGGAGACAACGAAGAAGATCACACTAATGGTTCTGATGTTAACGTCGCTACTGCTCAGCAAGCCCCTCCACCACCATCTTTGCATGAAATCACTAATCTGAATGAAAGAGAGGAGGCATTTCAAAGCCACACAAAACTACTGCCGCCCCATAATCTTCTTGCAGAATTGGAACTCATGAATTTAATGGCCAGGCATAAATTGCCACTGAACACATTCAAATCAATTTTCCAGTGGGCAAAAAAAAGCCAAATGAGACCGGGTTTTGATTTTAGCGATGCCAAAATTAGATCTCAGAAAGCAATTTTTGACAATCTCCAATCCAATCTGGGTCTCTCCAATATGAAATTTCATCCTCATATACTGAATTGGTTACCTGATAATAAGCCCATTCAGGTGTATGTCCGTTCTTTTAAGGATGCAATTTATTCTCTTCTTTCTGACCAGCAGCTAATGATAGAAGAAAACCTCTCATTTCCCGACTATTTCACCCCTCTATCTCCTGACAATAATCCTGAGTTGAATCCTCATTCTGTAATCTCAGAATTGCATCACGGCTCATGGTGGAAATCTTCTTGGAAAGAAATTTGCAATCCCAATTCCCAAGAAATTCTTGTTCCTATTATATTTTACATGGACGGCATTTCTTTGGATGCGCACGGACGACTTACGTTAACACCATTGAACACGACACTCGGTATCTTTAATGTGGAGACTCGTTCTGACCCTGAAGCATGGACAACTATTTACTTCCATCCCAACCCCGAATGGGAGTCAACCAGACACTCTCGTCCTGCCACTTTGAAGGAAAAAATTCAGAATCTTCACAATGGTTTGGAAGTAGCGTTTCGTTCCTTTAAAGCCGCATGTAACAAAGACGGTGGTATCAAATGGAATTATCATCTGTAGGCAAATCAACAGTGGAAGGTAAAAATGAGATTTGCCATTGCCTATGTTATTGGCAACACAGAACTTCATGATAAATTGTGTGGAAAATATGGCTCCTTCAATAAGGGTGTCATGCGGATGTGCCGTCACTGCAACTGTTATTCTCCGAACATAAACATTCCTTCTGTTCAACCTGCAACAAAGAAGTGGTTGCCTGTCGATTTCCATTGTTTTCCTGGCACTGATCTAAACGATATCAATAAGAACTTCAAAAACAACTCTCATCACAATATCAGGAATGTATTTCATGATCTATGCTTTGGTACAAATCAGAACAACATTCATTTTGCAACTCCCGGTGAATGTTTGCACATGCACCAGCTTGGTACTGCCAAACGGGCTGTCGAGTCAATTGAATTGTTGCTCCGTGGAAGTGTTCCATGTGTTTATGCCCCCAATTTGAAGCACGGTGTGGCTGTTGCTAAGAGTATTGGCCATTTAGCACAACGGTACGGTGGTTTGTTATCACGCCAGTCTGATAGAGATTTTCCTCGCACCAAATTTGGGACTCAGCTGTTATCAACCACAAAGAAAGAAGGGCATGATTTCTCTGGAATGCTTATTTCTCTTCTGATCACTATGGTTTCTAAACATGGATCTGACATTATTGGTGACCATCGTTTTGTAAAGAAACAGATAGAGGTAATTCAGCTCATTCTATCAATGGAAGAATTTCTTAAACAAGGTCGAATGAAAAATGCTTCCTTAAAGAATCTCCCAAAAACAATCGTGCACTTTATCAATTGTATGAACTCAACATGTCACAGGAAAGGGATGGGAACAAAACTAATCAAGAATCACCTGTACTTTCACCTACCAGATTATATCTCTTTATGGGGAAGTCCCGCAGGCTGGGATAGTGCTCCTAATGAGTCTCACCATAAAACTGAGATTAAAGCTCCTTCCAAGAACATGCAAGGTAATGCTGCATCACTAATCAATCAAACGGCCAAGCAAAAGTCAGAGAAAATGATGTGAAGCCAGGCAACATATCACTACAACTTGAATCCGCCTGACCCTCCTCCAATTGAACGTCCTGATGGTGGCAGTTCTCATTTTCAAATAATGAGAACCAAGAATGGGGAATCAACAATGAATTGGCTTCGTTCTACCAACAACACCAAACCATTTTTTCCTTCTGACATACTTGACTTTGTTTGTGATTCTGTGCTACCTTTATTGGAGAATCCTTCGCACATTTGTGGAGTTACAGAACACAATTGTTACGATGTTGCTTGTGGTTCTAATTTTATATGTCGCTCGCATCCTTCATATAGATTGGACAGTTCTCTGCTGAACTCCGTATGGATGAATTGGTGTTTGATGAAATTGGACTTTGATTTGAATAACAATCCAAAGCTCATACCGTGCCATCTGCTATGCTTTTTAACTGTACAGAGTCTGAAGCAGCCATACAGTAGTATTGGTGGCTATCCAATTGATACAAATGGAATGCATGCTGCGGCTCGTCGGTTTCAAGATGAGCCAAAGAAAACAGCTTCTGAATTTGTCAAACGTGGGCGCCTGATGAATTCTCTCTACCTATTTCATGTCGACACTATCCATTCTGAGCTGGCAGTTGTCCCAGAGCAAGGAAAAGACGGCTGCATAACCAATTGTGATTGGCTTGTGATATCCAATCGTATCTCGTGGCTTGATTTCTTTGAAAGCAAAAATGCTGCTACACCACCATCTTACGAATGTTTGTACAATGCATGCACACTACAGGACAACATCCAGTTGGAACCGTTTGAGATGGCATTGAATGATAACGAATCCAGTGATTATCTATCCAGTTCAGAGAGTGAAAGCTTGGACAGCAGTTCCGATTGAGTAGCGATGGGTAATGTAACGACTAACTTTAAATTATTGTTTAATATTATTATAGAGGCTTAGCTCTAAGCACAGTTTTGCGAGATACATATGCACTCATAATATAACAGCCTTCGTATTTCAGATTCAAACAGCTATGTAATACTAATGGATTGAAGAATAGAGTATCACCTGACCTCAATGGAACTTTCACTCCATACGTGGGGAAGACAAAGTAATAAATCACCTCGTCATCACTTACATGTTGTGGAGCAATAACCGTCGGCCTTGTATAGAACATATCGGCATCAATATGGCATTTCGAGTGATAATCCTTTCCAATAGAAAAGGCCATTGCGTGATGGCCGTTTGCCTTCAGTGTTGTACGACTAACAACCTCATTCATCACAGTCGTTTCAAGGTTGACAAATTTGGACATTGGAGTTAAACAAAGCTGCATTTCCTTCACAATGTGTAGGGCTTTCTGTTCAAGGTTGCCTTTTGTTGTCGAGTCCACATTGTTTTTGAAAACGTACACACCATTTCCTGATTTCAATCGATTTGGTCTCATCCCAATAATAGCATATCCACTGTTTACACTGTCACATTTGGTTCCTTGGCCTATTTTGGGTTTAGATTCAACAATCTGCCCAGCGAATGTTCTTGTGATTTCTATATTTTTGGGAGTACCCAAGCGTTGTTTTGCAAATTGTCTGGAAGCTTTTGCAAAGATTCTCAATGATGGTTTGGACTTGGCGAACGCTAGAACAAACTTCTCGTCAGTACTATTCAATGTCTTGAAACTGTCAATAGACACAGCCTGTGCCAAAGAATATTTCTTCTCTCCAACTGTTGTCCGGCCCCAATTTGTATCCATGAATTTTCCTTTAAACCCATTTTTGTTAACTGTTTTCAATGCTATTTCCTCGACATGTTTAAAAATTGCATTTGGATCTCGACGCCGATTCCTGTCCCCTTCTGCTGTCTTGTTAGGTTTTATCGGAGACAATTGATTGAAAGTTTGGTGGATTGTTGACGATGGTGACAGTGCTGCGTTTTTGAGAAAATTTGAAGTCATTCTCTTTCTACATGTCTTCCCATGTTTCCTCTTTGATTTTTGCTTGATTGCTTTTGCTGGCAATTGCTTTGTTGTTGTTTTGAATTCCATCGCACCAGGTGCTATTCTTGTCTAACAATTGCCGGACGCTGCGCCACCGCTGTGGGGAGAGGGACAGGGCGTGTTGTTGACGGGCGTGTGGGCGTCGCCGGACGATGCGCCACCGTGGAACATTGCGCCGTCAAGCGGGGACCCAGACGAGTTGCCGTCGTTGCCGTTGCCGATGCCGTTGCCAATGCCGATGCCGATGGAGTGGAAAACCAATTGCCGTTGCCGTTGCCGATGCCGATGCCGGTGCGGATGGAGCGGAAGACCAATCAATTGTCATTGCCAATGCCGAAAGAGTTGCCAACGTTGGTGGAGCGCCGGTGGAGGAGGAGGAGCGATTCGATGCCGACGATTTGTTGCCGACGATTTGTTGCCGACGATTTGTTGCCGACGATTCGTTGCCGACAATTCGTTGCCGACGATTCGTTGCCGTTGTTGCCTAGGGGTATTGCTGTTGTTGCTGCTGTTGTTGTTGTTGCCAACGTTGGTGGAGCGCCGGTGGAGGAGGAGGAGCGATTCGATGCCAACAATTCGTTGCTGTTGTTGCCTAGGGGTATTGCTGTTGCTGCTGCTGCTGCTGCTGCTGCTGTTGTTGCTGTTGTTGCTGTCGTTGCTGCCGTTGATTTGTTGACAAACAATTGGCCCGCTGCCGCTCGTTGCTGTTGCTGACGTTGGTGCCTATTTTGTTGCCGACGACGTTGTTGTTGTTTGCGATTTGATCGTTGTTGCTGTTGCAGATCTATAACAATATATAATAATTGAACAAAATGAGTGAGTATCTATTGATGTAGAGTAAATCATAACAACAGAATAATATAATCTACATGCTAACCTACCCCGCTGCCGTGTTGTGCTGTCTGCTCCCGTTTATTTGGTGTTCGCTCGTGCGTGTCACCATTGTTGCCGTCTGCTCCCGTTGTTGATGCTGTCGATTTGTTGATACGGTCGATTTGTTGATACAGTCTATTTGTTGTTGATACGGTCTATTTGTTGTTGATACAGTCGATTTGTTGATATGGTCGATTCGTTGATGCAGACGTTTCCAATCCATTGTTCCGATCCGGTCCTATGGAAATAAGACAAAAAACAAAAGGGAGGAAATACATTGAGTATTAGCAATGCCAGAGGCAGTATAATCATTGTCTATCTCTCTCATTTGTACCGTTGCTTGTTCCAACAATCGTTGTTCCGGCAATCGTTGTTGTTCCGACAATTGTTGTTGTTCCGACAATCGTGACAATCGTTGTTCCCCGCACCCCGATCCGTTGTTCCGATCCGATCCGTTGTTTCCAATCCGTCCCTATGAAAATAAGAAGAAAAAATTGAAGTGAGGAAATACAACATCATCAGCAATGCAACAGGCGGGCATCAATGTCTATCTATCTCACGTTGTTGCCTTCCACTCGGTGTTGCCGATACGTTGTTCCGACAACCATCCCGATGAAATTGTTGTTGTTGCTGCCGCCGTAGATTTGCAGCCTTCTTACTCCTCTGTCCCGAAAAACAGTACCTCGTGCCTGTTGATATAGAAGCAATGGATAGAGATTTATTGCTTTCAAGACGTATATGTTTGTATGCACCCAAACACTACTGAATGGAAAGAGTATTTTTTTCCGGTCGGGACAAAAAAAAACTCTCACACACAAACACACAGCAAAAATTAATTTTACAGTGTTTACAGTGTGATTAGTGCTTTGCAGGGGCCCTGTGGAGTTGTTGAATACGTAGTTATTGTATGTATTGTAAGTATGTGTTAGTAAAGTTATGGTAAGAAGTACTCGTACAACAATAACGCGTACAATTTCTACTAGTACTAGTGTGCATCAAGTCAGATCAGAATTACCAAAGGTGTTCTGATCTGTACCAATTCTTACCAGTTCCAATTCTACAATTAGCCAACCAACCAAATTTACGTGTAAGCTATCAGCAAGGTATCTACATTCATAGGGATGGGGTTAGATTCGAACAAGAAAGCTGTAGGAGCTGCCGGTAATTACGAGCTACCAGATCTACAAGCAAGCTGTCTATGTTCTTACCAATCATACCAATTGATATATTATTATTCAAGTGACGTCATTCACACAAGCTCATTTTTAAATTGGAGCAAGCAAGCTGTACAAGTTAACGGTAATTGCGAGCTACCAGATCTACAAGCAAGCTATCTACGTTCATACCGATCATACCAATCAATTTATATTACTATTCAAGTGACGTCATTCGCGCAAGCTCTTTTTTAAAATTAACTCAATCCTCAACCAAAAAAACCACCAGATTTGAAGACAGTGCAAATCCTGCCAATCCCCGACCAAACTATAACTCAGTCATCAATCCAAAAACCCACCAGAATTGAAGACAGTGCAAATCCTGCCAATCCCCAACCAAACTATAACTCAGTCATCAATCCAAAAACTCACCAGATTTGAAGACAGTGCAAATCCTGCCCATCCCCAACCTAAAATGAACTCAATCATCAATCCAAAAACTCACCAGATTTGAAGACAGTGCAAATCTTGCCAATCCCCGACCAAACTGTAACTCAGTCATCAACCCATAAACCCACCAGATTTGAAGACAGTGCAAATCCTGCCCTTTCCCCAACCTAAAATTAACTCAATCATCAATCCAAACACCCACCAGATTTGAAGACAGTTTAAATCCCGCCAATCCCCGACCAAAATATAACTCAGTCATCAACACAAAAAACCCACCAGATTTGAAGACAGTGCAAATCATGCCAATCCCCGACCAAACTATAACTCAGTCATCAACACAAAAAACCCACCAGATTTGAAGACAGTGCAAATCATGCCAATCCCCGACCAAAATATAACTCAGTCATCTTTCCAAAAACTCACCAGATTTGAAAACAGTGCAAATCCTGCCAATCCCTGACCAAACTATAACTCAGTCATCAACCCAAAAACCCATCAGATTTGAAGACAGTGCAAATCCTGCCAATCCCCGACCAAACTATAACTCAGTCATCAATCCATAAACTCACCAAACTTGAAGACAGTGGAAAACCTGCCAATCCCCGACCAAATATAACTCATTCATCAACCGAAAAACTAAACAGATTTGAAGACAGTGCAAATCCCGCCAATCCCCGACCAAAATATAACTCAGTCATCAACACAAAAAACCCACTAGATTTGAAGACAGTGCGAATCATGCCAATCCCCGACCAAAATATAACTCAGTCATCTTTCCAAAAACTCACCAGATTTGAAAACAGTGCAAATCCTGCCAATCCCTGACCAAACTATAACTCAGTCATCAACCCAAAAACCCATCAGATTTGAAGACAGTGCAAATCCTGCCAATCCCCAACCAAACTATAACTCAGTCATCAATCCATAAACTCACCAAACTTGAAGACAGTGGAAAACCTGCCAATCCCCGACCAAAATATAACTCATTCATCTTTCCAAAAACTAAACAGATTTGAAGACAGTGCAAATCTTGCCAATCCCCGACCAAAATATAACTCAGTCATCAACCAAAAAACCCACCAAACTTGAAGACAGTGCAAATCCTGCCCATCCCAAACCTAAAATTAACTCAATCATCAACCAAAAAACACACCAGATTTGAAGACAGTGAAAATCCTGCCAATCCCTGACCAAACTATAACTCAGTAATCAACCCAAAAACCCACCAGATTTTAAGACAGTGCAAACCCTGTCAATGCCCGACCACACTATAACTCAGTCATCAACCAAAAAATTCACCAAACTTGAAGTCAGTGGAAATCTTGCCAATCCCCGACCAAACTATAACTCAGTAATCAACCCATAAACCCACCAGATTTGAAGACAGTGCAAATCCTACAAATCCCCTACCAAACTATAACTCAGTCATCAACCCATAAACCCACCAGATTTAAAGACAGTGAAAATCCTGCCCATCCCCAACCTAAAATAAACTCAATCATCAACCAAAAAACCCACCAAATTTGAAGACGGTGCAAATCCTGCCAATACCTGACCAAACTATAACTCAGTCATCAACCCAAAAACCCACCAGAATTGAAGACAGTGCAAATTCTGCCAATCCCCAACCAAACTATAACTCAGTCTTCAATCCAAAAACTCACCAGATTTGAAGACAGTGCAAATCCTGCCCATCCCCAACCTAAAATGAACTCAGTCATCAATCCAAAAACTCACCAGATTTGAAGACAGTGCAAATCTTGCCAATCCCCGACCAAACTGTAACTCAGTCATCAACCCATAGACCCACCAGATTTGAAGACAGTGCAAATCCTGCCCTTTCCCCAACCTAAAATTAACTCAATCATCAATCCAAAACCCCACCAGATTTGAAGACAGTTTAAATCCCGCCAATCCCCGACCAAAATATAACTCAGTCATCAACACAAAAAACCCACCAGATTTGAAGACAGTGCAAATCATGCCAATCCCCGACCAAAATATAACTCAGTCATCTTTCCAAAAACTCACCAGATTTGAAAACAGTGCAAATCCTGCCAATCCCTGACCAAACTATAACTCAGTCATCAACCCAAAAACCCATCAGATTTGAAGACAGTGCAAATCCTGCCAATCCCCGACCAAACTATAACTCAGTCATCAATCCATAAACTCACCAAACTTGAAGACAGTGGAAAACCTGCCAATCCCCGACCAAAATATAACTCATTCATCTTTCCAAAAACTAAACAGATTTGAAGACAGTGCAAATCTTGCCAATCCCCGACCAAAATATAACTCAGTCATCAACCAAAAAACCCACCAAACTTGAAGACAGTGCAAATCCTGCCCATCCCAAACCTAAGATTAACTCAATCATCAACCCAAAAACCCATCAGATTTGAAGACAGTGCAAATCTTGCCAATCCCCGACCAAACTATAACTCAGTCATCAATCCATAAACTCACCAAACTTGAAGACAGTGGAAAACCTGCCAATCCCCGACCAAAATATAACTCATTCATCTTTCCAAAAACTAAACAGATTTGAAGACAGTGCAAATCTTGCCAATCCCCGACCAAAATATAACTCAGTCATCAACACAAAAAACCCACCAGATTTGAAGACAGTGCAAACCCTGTCAATGCCCCACCACACTATAACTCAATCATCAACCAAAAAACACACCAGATTTGAAGACAGTGAAAATCCTGCCAATCCCTGACCAAACTATAACTCAGTAATCAACCCAAAAACCCACCAGATTTGAAGACAGTGCAAACCCTGTCAATGCCCGACCACACTATAACTCAGTCATCAACCAAAAAATTCACCAAACTTGAAGTCAGTGGAAATCTTGCCAATCCCCGACCAAACTATAACTCAGTAATCAACCCATAAACCCACCAGATTTGAAGACAGTGCAAATCCTACAAATCCCCGACCAAACTATAACTCAGTCATCAACCCATAAACCCACCAGATTTAAAGACAGTGCAAATCCTGCCCATCCCCAACCTAAAATAAACTCAATCATCAACCAAAAAACCCACCAGATTTGAAGACGGTGCAAATCATGCCAATACCTGACCAAACTATAACTCAGTCATCAACCCAAAAACCCACCAGATTTAAAGACAGTGCAAATCTTGCCAATCCCCGACCAAACTGTAACTCAGTCATCAACCCATAAACCCACCAGATTTGAAGACAGTGCAAATCCTGCCCTTTCCCCAACCTAAAATTAACTCAATCATCAATCCAAAAACCCACCAGATTTGAAGACAGTTTAAATCCCGCCAATCCCCGACCAAAATATAACTCAGTCATCAATCCAAAAACTCACTAGATTTGAAGACAGTGCAAATCATGCCCATCCCCAACCTAAAATAAACTCAATCATCAACCAAAAAACCCACCAGATTTGAAGACGGTGCAAATCATGCCAATACCTGACCAAACTATAACTCAGTAATCAACACAAAAAATCCACGAGATTTGAAGACAGTGCAAATCCTGCCCATCCCCAACCTAAAATAAACTCAATCATCAACCAAAAAAACCACCAGATTTGAAAACAGTGCAAATCCTGCCAATCCCTGACCAAACTATAACTCAGTCATCAACACAAAAAACCCACCAGATTTGAAGACAGTGCAAATCCTGCCAATCCCCGACCAAAATATAACTCAGTCATCAATCCATAAACTCACCAAACTTGAAGACAGTGGAAAACCTGCCAATCCCCGACCAAATATAACTCATTCATCAACCGAAAAACTAAACAGATTTGAAGACAGTGCAAATCCCGCCAATCCCCGACCAAAATATAACTCAGTCATCAACAAAAAAACCCACCAGATTTGAAGACAGTGCAAATCATGCCAATCCCCGACCAAAATATAACTCAGTCATCTTTCCAAAAACTCACCAGATTTGAAAACAGTGCAAATCCTGCCAATCCCTGACCAAACTATAACTCAGTCATCAACCCAAAAACCCATCAGATTTTAAGACAGTGCAAATCCTGCCAATCCCCGACCAAACTATAACTCAGTCATCAATCCATAAACTCACCAAACTTGAAGACAGTGGAAAACCTGCCAATCCCCGACCAAATATAACTCATTCATCAACCAAAAAACTAAACAGATTTGAAGACAGTGCAAATCTTGCCAATCCCCGACCAAAATATAACTCAGTCATCAACCAAAAAACCCACCAAACTTGAAGACAGTGCAAATCCTGCCCATCCCCAACCTAAAATAAACTCAATCATCAACCAAAAAACACACCAGATTTGAAGACAGTGAAAATCCTGCCAATCCCTGACCAAACTATAACTCAGTAATCAACCCAAAAACCCACCAGATTTTAAGACAGTGCAAACCCTGTCAATGCCCGACCACACTATAACTCAGTCATCAACCAAAAAATTCACCAAACTTGAAGTCAGTGGAAATCTTGCCAATCCCCAACCTAAAATTAACTCAATCATCAATCCAAAAACTCACCAGATTTGAAGACAGTGCAAATCTTGCCAATCCCCGACCAAACTGTAACTCAGTCATCAATCCAAAAACTCACCAGATTTGAAGACAGTGCAAATCCTGCCCATCCCCAACCTAAAATGAACTCAATCATCAATCCAAAAACTCACCAGATTTGAAGACAGTGCAAATCCTGCCAATCCCCGACCAAACTGTAACTCAGTCATCAACCCATAAACCCACCAGATTTGAAGACAGTGCAAATCCTGCCCTTTCCCCAACCTAAAATTAACTCAATCATCAATCCAAAAACCCACCAGATTTGAAGACAGTGCAAATCCCGCCAATCCCCGACCAAACTATAACTCAGTCATCAACACAAAAAACCCACCAGATTTGAAGACAGTGCAAATCATGCCAATCCCCGACCAAAATATAACTCAGTCATCTTTCCAAAAACTCACCAGATTTGAAAACAGTGCAAATCCTGCCAATCCCTGACCAAACTATAACTCAGTCATCAACCCAAAAACCCATCAGATTTGAAGATAGTGCAAATCCTGCCAATCCCCGACCAAACTATAACTCAGTCATCAATCCATAAACTCACCAAACTTGAAGACAGTGGAAAACCTGCCAATCCCCGACCAAATATAACTCATTCATCAACCGAAAAACTAAACAGATTTGAAGACAGTGCAAATCCCGCCAATCCCCGACCAAAATATAACTCAGTCATCAACAAAAAAAACCCACCAGATTTGAAGACAGTGCAAATCATGCCAATCCCCGACCAAAATATAACTCAGTCATCTTTCCAAAAACTCACCAGATTTGAAAACAGTGCAAATCCTGCCAATCCCTGACCAAACTATAACTCAGTCATCAACCCAAAAACCCATCAGATTTGAAGACAGTGCAAATCCTGCCAATCCCCGACCAAACTATAACTCAGTCATCAATCCATAAACTCACCAAACTTGAAGACAGTGGAAAACCTGCCAATCCCCGACCAAATATAACTCATTCATCAACCAAAAAACTAAACAGATTTGAAGACAGTGCAAATCTTGCCAATCCCCGACCAAAATATAACTCAGTCATCAACCAAAAAACCCACCAAACTTGAAGACAGTGCAAATCCTGCCCATCCCAAACCTAAAATTAACTCAATCATCAACCAAAAAACACACCAGATTTGAAGACAGTGAAAATCCTGCCAATCCCTGACCAAACTATAACTCAGTAATCAACCCAAAAACCCACCAGATTTTAAGACAGTGCAAACCCTGTCAATGCCCGGCCACACTATAACTCAGTCATCAACCAAAAAATTCACCAAACTTGAAGTCAGTGGAAATCTTGCCAATCCCCGACCAAACTATAACTCAGTAATCAACCCATAAACCCACCAGATTTGAAGACAGTGCAAATCCTACAAATCCCCTACCAAACTATAACTCAGTCATCAACCCATAAACCCACCAGATTTAAAGACAGTGCAAATCCTGCCCATCCCCAACCTAAAATAAACTCAATCATCAACCAAAAAACCCACCAGATTTGAAGACGGTGCAAATCATGCCAATACCTGACCAAACTATAACTCAGTAATCAACCTAAAAAACCCACCAGAATTGAAGACAGTGCAAATCCTGCCCATCCTAGACCAAACTATAACTCAGTCATCAACCCAAAAACCCACCAGATTTGAACACAGTGCAAATCATGCCAATCCCCGACCAAACTTTAACTCAGTCATCAACCCAAAAACTCACCAGATTTGAAGACAGTGCAAATCCTGCCAATCCCCGACCAAACTATAACTCAGTCATCAATCCATAAACTCACCAAACTTGAAGACAGTGGAAAACCTGCCAATCCCCGACCAAACTATAACTCAGTCATCAACCGAAAAACTAATCAGATTTAAAGACAGTGCAAATCTTGCCAATCCCCGACCAAAATATAACTCAGTCATCAACCAAAAAACACACCAAACTTGAACACTGTGCAAATCCTGCCCATCCCCGACCAAAATATAACTCAGTCATCAATCCAAAAATTCACCAGATTTGAAGACAGTGCAAATCCTGCCCATCCCCGACCAAAATATAACTCAGTCATCAATCCAAAAACTCACCAAACTTTAACTCAGTCATCAACCCAAAAACCCATCAGATTTGAAGACAGTGCAAATCCTGCCCATCCCCAACCTAAAATTAACTCAATCATCAACAAAACACAGTGCAAATCTGTTCCATCCCCCACCAAAATATAACTCAGTCATTAACCCAAAAACACACCAGATTTGAACACAGTGCAACTCCTGTCAGTCCCGAACCAAAATATAGCTCAGTCATCAATCCAAAAACCCACCAGAATTGAGCGCAGTGCAAATCCTGCCAGTCCCCGACCAAAATATAATTGAATCGTCAACTACAAAACCCACCTGATTTGAAGACAGTGCAAATCCTTCCGATCCCCGACCAAAATATAACTCAGTCATCAACCCAAAAACCCACCAGATTTGAACACAGTGCAAATCCTGCCAGTCCCCAACCAAACTATAACTCAGTCTGTTAATTTCCTTTTGAAACTGGCTGTTGAGCTGATTCAATCCAAAGGCAAAGAAGGGCGATAGGAGCTTTAGCTGCAGGCCGGTTGAGGTGCCGGTCTGTTTTGGTCTAATATTTCTCTGATATCCACTACGGTTGTGTGCTAATCCAACCAGATCTATTCTGACTATCGGTACCGACGCAATCAGATAGATCTTAGGCTTGTAGTTCTACAGTAGGACGCAAGAACGTCCGATGTAAGGTTTAAGGTTGAATAATCAAATAATCTAAAAGTATAAGCGTGTCGGCTTGCTGGAGAGCAAGTTACCACTTTAAAGCGTGCTGCCGCTAATACAGCACGATACGAGTACTTTATACGGTAAAATACCGTGTTACGGGAAAATATATCGCGTTGCCGCTAATACAACGTGTATTTTGTGCAGCAGAGAAACAGGTTCGTGAGCAGCGCTTCGAACCTCTGCTGTCTTTTCTTGAAAACAGAACACTTAACAAAATACAGCATATGCTAATATCTGGCATGTGCTCTTTCTTGGATCACTAAGTATCGAACTTGAGTGACGATCGATTCTTCTTCTCCAGTTAAGTATCGATTCTCGATCGTGAGAATGAGCCCGGTAATTTTCGAGGTCTCATTATTTTCGATCTCGTACCTCTACCAACTTAGACACGAAAGGAATTTAATACTCCCCATGTGTCCACATGAAAGCATCCTCTAGTATCTGGTGCAGTCATCCTGCAACAGATCACCGGTGTTTCCACAGTAGTGAAAGATGGGCTTGAGTAAAGGATACACTACTGAGTGTCCCCAATGCTTGGTGAGGATATCAGCGCAGTTATCCTTACCTGCAAGATGTTGCATGAGGATGAAACCTCTTGCGATCATGCTTCTAACATAGTGATATGATAGAATGTGATGCCTCTTGTGTAGCCTCGCATATGGGAATGTAGAGGTTTGGATCATCTTTTCATTGTCTCCCCATGTGTAGGATGTGTCGTGTACTCTAGTACCTAGATACCTGAATGACTGTCGAATGTCAACAATTTGCTCAATGCAGGTTCTAGCAGACACAAATTCGGCGCCAAAGGTTGCTGTTTCAGAGGTTGCTTGCTTCTTGGAGAACCACATGATGGGGGTCTTGTTTGCAAAGTGCAGGATACCAGTGACAGCTTTACCACTTAGGATGTCATGCATTAAGTTTGCATCATAGAAATGGGACAATACAACTACCTTACCTAGGGGTTTAGGGGCATCGCTTGGTAGGTCTTCAGAATGCTCCCCATATACGGTATTGGACCAGTCTGTACTGTTGCCTTGAGTGAGTACAAAATCTGGTATGCCCACTCTGAATCTGATTTTGAAATGACGAAACTTGGAAATATATCCATAGATTCGTTTGGCTCTGTTGAGATGGCCTTCCCTAGGTTGCACACGAAAGCTTGATAAGGTCATGACAGCAGTCTGCACATCAAAACGTCCAATGGCAATGACCCACTGGAGTGAGCCCACCATGCTTTGATACTTCTGGATATCAGTATCACCTAGGAATGATGATGAATCTAGCTCTGGATGATCATTCTCAGCAAGGGGTGAGTGGAACCTAGTGGTGGGTTTGCAGCCAAACATTTGTTCATAGGAGGCCTCCATTTTCTCAATGAACTTGATGGGGTTCATGCAGAGCACACCATGTTCATCTCTTTCGAAACCACATCCCAAATGAAAGTTCATTGGACCAGAGCCCTTTAATTTGAAATTGTAAGGTTCAGACTGTAGGATGACCAGAAAGGTTTCAGGATTGGCCATACATAAGCAAAGGTCGTCAACATATGTGCATATCAGCTCGTATACTGGCTCCCCATGTTTGTTGTTGCCAGGTTTGATAAAGATTTCAGGCTCTGCCTTGGATCTTTCAAAACCTAGTTCAATGAGGCAGGCAGCGAGCATATCACCAAAACACTTGCCAGATGATCGAAGTCCATATAGAGCCTTGTAAATCACTAGTAGGTGACCCTCTAGTGATCCAAATTCAGTAATTTTCGAGGTCTCATTATTTTCGATCTCGTACCTCTACCAACTTAGACACGAAAGGAATTTAATACAGTCATCAACCCAAAAATTCACCAGATTTGAACACAGTGCAAATTTTCCCAGTCCCCAAAAAAACTATAACTCAGTCATCAACCCCAAAACCCACCAGATTTGAACACTGTGCAAATCCTGCCAGTCCCTGACCAAACTATAACTCAGTCATCAACCCAAAAACTCACCAGATTTGAACACTGTACAAATCCTGACACTCCCCGACCAAAATATAATTCAGTCATTATCCCAAACTCCTCTTGTTGGGGGACTATGTATTCCTTCGGTTTGTGTTCCTTCTGGCATTGGGCGGGTTAATCTTATCGATAACTAATAAAACCAAAGCTGTAAGACGGCGTTGGGTTAGTTTAGTTACTTTTAGTATTTACGTTATTTTGCTCTTTTTACGGTGTTGGAAAGAGTTATCGATAAGATTATGATCAGATTGTTCCCGGACCATATTGATCTCTTGTTTCCTAATTTGTCTATCTGTTGTTTGGAGATGGAGATACACGTGTCGATAGCGTGATCCCCGTATTGTGCACCTCTGCACAGTGCTTTAAGTATCTTTTGATACTCACCGGCGCTTATGTATAATTTACTTATGGTGCGCATCTCATTGGACACGTTTCACTTTTACTTATCGCGCTCCGCTTGTGATATTTCTTGGATTCGTACGGTATGCGTATTACGTATATGTAATACGTAAATTACACGTTGCGTATTACGTTACATATTACGTAAACATAAATTATACGTATACGTATATGTAATACGTAAATTACACGTTACGTATTACGTTACGTATTACGTATACGTAAATTATACGTATATCTTGTACCTTACGTAACGTTTACGGTTCACGCTTGATTTAGTATTCCAATACACCCTTGGATGGTCCTCGGACTATCTGGTTCATAGAGATATATCGGTCTTACCTTTTTATGGTGGTTTCCCGGATGGTGCTTGGTGGGGTAGTCAGCCAGATTATGTTTTCCCGGTTCCCAGAAAATGTCAAATTGGCCTTGTTGCGCCCTGTCTTTTAACCAATAGAATCGCATATCAATGGCCTTGGACCGTTTTTGTTTGATCGTGCCGTTGAGTATGCCCTCTGCTGTATTATTGTTGGTTTTCAGTGGTGTGGCCGGTTGTGGGTGGCCTAATTCAATCAGACATTGTCGGATGGGCAACGCTTCCCGAGCATTCAGGAATAATGATGCAACTTTGGCCTCTGCCGCGGACGCCATCACATTTTTGATGACCTTGGCTAATACTAGGATCGGTCCATTGAAGGCGTCGGCCTTGGCGTCGCCCAGAAAATGGTATCCGCCCGTGCGGCTCTTGGCGCCGGGGCACACTAGGTAGGCTGCGTCACTGTCTACACGGAGAATCATATCGCTGGCCCGGTAAATGATGGTGGCCTCAGGGTTACATGCTGCGTAGTTGAGGAAGTACTTTGTGGCGGTTAACGCGGTTTGGTTGTTCTTGGCTGACGCTATATCGTTGAGTGCATGTAACATTGTGCTGTCGATTGCCCGTGCGTAGAATAGAAATTTTCCGGTAACTTGTTGTATGAATTTGATCTCTTTGTCGGATAGTGTAGTCGTGTCCTCTAGTTTCGCGTATTGTATCCTCGCGCTGTACGCAGGCACGTCAGCGCGTGATGGTCCCTGCGTACGTGCGTGTGGGCCGCACGTGTTCGAATTCCTTTAATGCTTGTTCCACGTAACCCTCCATGGACAGTTGGACCTCGCGTTTGTCGTAGTCCCAACGTAGGTGGACCCCCACGTATTGTTTTCCTGTCCAGTCAACCTTAAAGGTGTATTTGGCCCCGACTGCTTTGATTAGATGATCCACGTCGTCCTGATTGGCGTATTTGATCCCAAAGTCATCCACGACTAGGGTGAAGCTTATGTCTCTCTCGTCATGGAGGAAGAGTCCCTCGGTGTGGGGTGCCTTTTGGTATCCATGTGACCGTAGGTGCGCCACTAAGTCATCATGTGCTATTTTCCCGCTTTGTTTGAGTCCGTACCATGCCTTTTTGATTCTGGCATAAACGTATTCGCCTCTCTTGAGTCCATCTAGGCTGTAGGTCGTTCTGATACGGGGGGGAATCATGTCCCATCAAAATTTGACGTATTCGGGTTCATCGAGCGAGGAGCATAAGTACATGTTAGAAATGTCGCCGGTACAATACCTGGCCCCTGGGGTGGATACTACACTGTTCCAATGGGTTTTTATGGTTTCCATGCTTGCCGTTCTGGTGGACACGTCACCGTGGTACTCCAGCTGGTCACCTCCTGCTGTGATGCGCGTTCTGTACGGATCGGATTTCCCGGGGCGTACTGGCTACTGTGTAACGTGGATAAGTGACCTTCTTATGTACTGGCACGGCGTGTCTATTGATCCAATCCAATACTTCCATCCCCTCCACTCCATTGGGTTGGAACCCTTGGAATAAGCGGCCGAACTCGTTTTCACCTGATTTGAGCCATAATTCTTGTACCTGTGCTTTGGGGTGTTTGATTAGATCGCAGTATGCTGCCCACTTGTTCAAGTCATCATCCCATATGGAACCCCCACATGCTAACTGGGACATATGTGTTATATGGTTGATTTGTAGGGCCTCTTTCGGTACGGGGAGACGAACCGGGTCGCGCGGGTAAATTCCCATTAGTGCCTTGGGTTTAACCTTGGGTTTGGAGTAGTATTGGTCGGATTTATAGTACCGGGACACTATACCATGCGTGTAGTCAGCCATGTCCCCATCAGTGAATCGTACCCTGTAGTATTGGTTTGTTTGATCATAGTTTATGACCTCACCTTCATACCACCCCGAGTTGAACTTCTTCCTAATGATGGTGCCCACAGCCCAGGGGTGTCCCCGGCGGGCGCTGCGTTGTTGTGTAGGTGGCACCCTTGGAGGTTCGCGCGCATTCACTGGCTCATTGTTTGAATTTTTGTTGGGCCTGTTGGACACCCTTGGAGGTTCGCATGATTCTATGGCGGTTTCTCTAAGTGCGGCTCCGGGCCCCTTTTGCTTTTGTCGTGTACCCATATGTAACAGATCCCGTATACTCCGTAGGGCCTCATTTACTTGGGTCCCTTGTTCCATATAAGGGATTGGTGGATGGGGCTTACTGGTAACTTCCTTTAGGTCTTGGAGGATCATGAGCAGCCGGTCTGTAGATGAGGTATGGGGCATATCGGTCTTGGGAAAAAACGCCACTGTGTTGCTGATTCGGTTAGCGCGGCTGGCCTCCCCGACGCATGTGTAATTCCTGTAGTGCTTTAAGGCCGGTCCAATGTAGAAACCCCTAGTCCCATGATCCTGCCATGCACCGCGCTCTTGTGCTCTGTCGTGAATGATCACCCGACAGCCCATAGGGGCGAGGGGTGTTTGTTGTAGTCATAGACCCCGCGTCTGAGCTCATACGCTGATAGCTTCGGCTGGGTACGTGACGCCCGCAGTAGGTTGAGGGTAATGAGGGCCTGTGGAATCAGTAGGTCCCAGTCGTCCACCGGAAACTGGTCATCCACCCCATTCAATCCCGCTATGAAATGGTTCTTGAACGTCTGTATTGCCCTTTCTGCATGGTTGAGCCGGTGGTCCCCGGGTGAGGCTAGTTGGTAATCAAGGTTGTTCTTTGTGATGTACGCAATTAGTTTCTTGGAGGTTTCGTTGTCCATTCGTACTATTTTTGCGCTCACGTTGTCCTCCTTCATCCGCGCATAGCATGCCGTGAATCCCTGTAGGAGGTCTTCGCTCTTGCGTGACTGGATGGGCTCCACGTCAATGTAGTTGGAATCGTAGTCGTACATGAGGAATACGTACTGGTGCCCACGGCGTGACGTGACGGGGTATCTCCCCGGGAGGTCCCATGCAATGAGTTCCTTCATTTCTTCTTTGGTACGTGGCCCTGCTTGGATGGTTGGTTGCATTTCATTTGTGGATACTACGTCTACGCAGACGTTATGTATCTTCTTTTGGCCGACGCGGGGCGGCTCTGTATCGGTCATTGGCTTGTTCTTTGGCTTCTTGTGTGTGCTTTGGATGCCTTGTCGAACCATCTGTAGGTGACCCATAGTCGTTTCTTCGGTTAGTGGGAGGTATCGATTGACGCGTTGTACCGTGAGGCCCGGCCATGTGGCAAAGGAGCCACGTTCGATTGCGCGGACCCACGTTTCCTTAGTGGGGTACCCTGCCGCTGTGTGGTAGAATCGGATCAGTTTGGGGACGCCTTGAATCTGATATGCCCCTGCCCCCGTGTGTATTGAATATTCGTTTTCGGTGTTATTTTTTAGGATGGTGCTGCTGGTTGCGCTGTTTTTGTTTTCGTTTTTGTTTTCGTTTTCGGTTTGCGGGGGGTCTGTGGGGTCTGTCACCCTTGGAGATTGAGCAGTCTCCCGTTCGTCAGGCTGATGGAGGGGAACCATGTATAGATTCCTTAGGGGGTCACGTTGACCGTTGAGTATGACGTGTTGTGTGGGGCCGAGTACCGTCACGTCGTCCTTCGAGAACTCTACATGGCACCCGGCACTGCATAGTTTATGGACTGAGACCAATGGCAGCTCCACCTCATCGAATTTGTGGCACCCGCGTGCCTCGAGGGGGAGCCGGGGGAGGTCTAACAGGTCAGTGGCTGTAGAGAGCATCATGCTCCCATTTGCGCACCCTACCGTCAGTGCCCCCGGTGTGTCTTGATGCGCCCCCCTTGATACGTTGACGGGACAAAATGGTCTGTAGCCGCCGAGTCCAGTGCCCCAAATCCAGGTGGGGTACGGATATGGAATGCGACGTCTGGAGCGAAAGTAACCCCACGCTGGGTTGGCCGGGGTATGATATCACGCGAGGGATCACGTAGGATACTGAGTAATTGAGAATCGTGATTACTATATTTATGTATGCTACTACTGTGGTCCCCCCCACGCCGTCAAGATCTCGAGGGAACGTCAACAATCATGGTCCGGCCGTTGCCGTTAGGATTGGGACCATTCCACTTCAACCACCGGTCTGTGTTCCTGGTGGCCCCACCCATCTGATTGTCGTAGGTGGCGCCTTCCTGGTGGTCGGCCTTGTTACGGCGGTTGTAGCAACTCCGGCCGTCATGGGCGAGATTTACACCACACGAGTGGCAGTAGTATTTGTACTGCTTCCACGCTTGAAGCGCGGGCTGGCGTGTGGTGGACCCATTGGTGCGACTTGCGTCAGCTGACTTGAGTCGATTCACATCTGCTTGGAGGGCGGCCATCGCTGTCTCCCATTGGTTTGTCATGGTCATGGTCGACGCCGCTGTTGCTGTTTCAGTGACCTGGGAGTATATTTCTTGGCATACTTGGGCCAGCTCACGTTGTTGTTTTTCGAGCTCGGTTACGCGTTGTGCTGCCTGAATGTCTGCTAGGTTTGCTGTATTTGTTGTGGTGTGGTAGCTGCTGTACAGTTCCTTCAAGCGTTGTCCCCAGAACTTTTTGTATTGGGTGAATCCACTCGTAACCAATGTATCCCGGTGCTTCTTCCAATCCTCATCTACTCGGTGCAGTGTGGTTGGGTCGTGTTTGCTGCGTGCGAACGCCTCTCGTGAGTAATCGATCATCTGTGCGTCGGTCACATTCGCCGTCTCTGGGAGCAAGTTGATTTGATGTTGGTACTTAGTGAGTTGTCGGAAGTACTCCTTGGGCCCGATTGGGTTCGGTGTATATGCCAACGCATTCATTTTCTTGGTGAGCTCGCGAGTGAGCTGATGCTGAGCGTCGGTGGTACAAAGGTCCTCTTCCATGGCTTGGAAGGCTGTGAGCACAGTGGTTCCCCGGGGGAAGGCTTCCGACCCTGGGTCCTTCAGATCCCCAAGCATGTTGGGGAACTTTTTGTCTGTGATTAGTAGGGCCTCCCTGTCACATTTGTTCCATTCTACATATAGGGCCCGGCTCCGCTTCCACAGCTTGTATGCGTCTGATGTGAGCTCGATTGTGCTATCGAGTTCTTGTGGTTCCGTCGGCGCCTTGGGGAATGGCGCTTGGGGGTCCCTCGCGCGGTATTGTGCTTCGGTTTCCAGTAGGAAGGCGTAACCCCCTCCCTGAATGTACTTGATGGAGGGTACTTTGGCTAATGCATTTGCTAGTGCCTTCTTGAACTTGTATACGTCTATGCTCGTTGGTACGGTTACCGGCTTCATTTGAGTCTCATCCAAGAAGTGGTCCTTGAGGGTCGCGTAGTCCTTCTTCTTGGACATCTCGTCGTCGGTATCACTATCCTCACTGTCCTCGGTATAGTCGTATAGTAGCCTGTTCTGAGTCTGTAATTGTGTGTTCTGTTCTTCGGTGTACTCCAGTATATCCCGGCTGTACTGTTCGAGCTCTACCAGTTGGTCTCTCAGATCACGAATTTCGGTTGAGCCTATGTTCCTGGAAATGTCGATGCTGGTGTCAGGCGTAACTCCTCTTGTTGGGGGACTATGTATTCCTTCGGTTTGTGTTCCTTCTGGCATTGGGCGGGTTAATCTTATCGATAACTAATAAAACCAAAGCTGTAAGACGGCGTTGGGTTAGTTTAGTTACTTTTAGTATTTACGTTATTTTGCTCTTTTTACGGTGTTGGAAAGAGTTATCGATAAGATTATGATCAGATTGTTCCCGGACCATATTGATCTCTTGTTTCCTAATTTGTCTATCTGTTGTTTGGAGATGGAGATACACGTGTCGATAGCGTGATCCCCGTATTGTGCACCTCTGCACAGTGCTTTAAGTATCTTTTGATACTCACCGGCGCTTATGTATAATTTACTTATGGTGCGCATCTCATTGGACATGTTTCACTTTTACTTATCGCGCTCCGCTTGTGATATTTCTTGGATTCGTACTGGTATGCGTATTACGTATATGTAATACGTAAATTACACGTTGCGTATTACGTTACATATTACGTATACGTAAATTATACGTATACGTATATGTAATACGTAAATTACACGTTACGTATTACGTTACAGTATTACGTATACGTAAATTATACGTATATCTTGTACCTTACGTAACGTTTACGGTTCACGCTTGATTTAGTATTCCAATACATTGCAATTTCTGCCAGTCCCTGACCAAAATATAACTCAGTCATCAACCCAAAAACCCACCAGATTTGAGCACAGTGCAAATCCTGGCAGTCTCCAACCAAAATATAACTGAGACATCAACCCAAAAACCCACCACATTTGAACACTGTGCAAATCCTGCCAGTCCCCGACCAAAATATAACTCAGTCATCAACCAAAAAGACCCACTAGATTTGAACACACTGCAAATCTTTCCAGTCCCTAACCAAAATATAATTCAGTCATCAACCCAAAAACCCACCTGATTTGAGCAAAGTGCAAATCCTGCCAGTCCCCGACAAAAATATAATTGAATCGTCAACCCAAAAACCCACCTGATTTGAAGTCAGTGCAATTCCTGCCGATCCCCAACCAAAATATAACTCAGTCATCAACCCACAAACCCACCAGATTTGAACACACTGCAAATCTTTCCAGTCCCTAACCAAAATATAATTGAATCGTCAACGCAAAAACCCACCAGATTTGAACACAGTGCAAATCCTGCCAGTCCCCGACCAAAATATAACTCAGTCATCAACCCAAAAACCCACCATATTTGAACACAGTGCAAATCTTGCCAGTCCCCGACAAAAATATAATTGAATCGTCAACCCAAAAACCCACCTGATTTGAAGTCAGTGCAAATCCTGCCGATCCCCGACCAAAATATAACTCAGTCATCAACCCAAAAACCCACCAGATTTGAGCACAGTGCAAATCCTGCCAATCCCCAACCAAAATATAACTCAGTCATCAACCCAAAAACTCACCAGATTTGAACACTGTGCAAATCCTGCCAGTCCCTGACCAACATATAATCCAGTCATCAACCCAAAAACCCACCAGATTTGAGCTCAGTGCAAATCCTGCCAATTCCCAACCAAAATATAACTCAGTCATCAACCCCAAAAACCCACCAGATTTGAACACTGTGCAAATCCTCCCAGTCCCCGACCAAAATATAACTCAGTCATCAACCCATAAACCCACCAGATTTGAACACAGTGCACATCTTTCCAGTCCCTAACCAAAATATAATTCAATCATCAACCCAAAAACCCACCAGATTTGAACACACTGCAAATCTTTCCAGTCCCTAACCAAAATATAATTCAATTGTCAACCCAAAAACCCACCAGATTTGAACACAGTGCAAATCCTGCCAGTCCCTGACCAAAATATAACTCAGTCATCAACCCTAAAAACCCACCAGATTTGAACACAGTGCAAATCCTGCCAATCCCCAACCAAAATATAACTCAGTCATCAACCCAAAAACTCACCAGATTTGAACACAGTGCAAATCCTGCCGGTCCCCAACCAAAATATAACTTAGTCATCAACCAAAAAAACCCACCAGATTTGAACACAGTGCAAATCTTTCCAGTCCCTAACCAAAATATAATTCAGTCATCAACATCATAAAGAAAATTTGCGCAGGACGCGCGCGATATAGCCCTTATTTTTTATTTAACGTTCTCAACTTGTGATACAGTGAGATCTTTCATGTACCGGTGGTACATACCGGTACAGCATGTGTGACGGTGATTTTACTGGTAACGAAATTACGTATAAATCTACAACAGTAGCTTCCTACACCATTTTGGTACTAGATAATTTATAGTAACGAATTTGCGTAGATATGTACGGCAGTAGCTTTCTACACCACTTTCATACTAGATAATTTCTGGTAACGAATTTGCGTAGATATCTACGGCAGTAGCTTTCTACACCACTTTCATACTAGATAATTTCTGGTAACGAATTTGCGTAGAAATCTACGACAGCAGTAGGTTCCTAAATCATTTTCGTACTAGATATTTTCTGGTAATGAATTTACGTAGAAATCTACAGCAGTAGCTTCCTACACCATTTTTGTACTAGATATTTTCTGGTAACGAATTTCCAATTTTGTACTACGATGTCAATTTTGGTATTTTCTGTACCAATAGCAGTAGGGATTTGGGAGTAAGAATGTCAGTACATAATTCTACAGCTATTGATACAGAAAATACGTATTACAGGATTATCATGTGAAAAACTCATTTTCCGGTACAGTACCGTGGAGATCCAATGACAACAAGCTAAACACATGGAAAACTGGTATGGGGGTGCTTTGTAGGATGTAAATGCTGGTACATGGTACAGGGGGGTAAAGAACTTGCGAGAAGTCCACATATAAGAAAAAATAATTACTTAATTTGCGAACCGGATGTATGCTAGCGTTTTTCTACGTAGTTTGTCTATCCAAGAAATGGCACACAAGAGACTATTGTGGGTGTAAATCCAGGGCACAAACTTACTTATTGGGTAATGACTACCAAATTATCCGGTCCAAGCCATGAATACATTTATCATGACTCATCAAATGCATATTGGGAATTGATGTAGCAAACCGGATGAGAGGAATGGTAGTGAAGTACAGACCAGGGGGAACAACCTTGAGTATACAGCGCACGTACTTCGAGAAAGATCTCACTGTATCAGCAATCATTAACATCGGTGCATACGGAACATTCCCCGTAGGTACACCAGTACAAATCTTACTGGGAATTCTGTAAGCATCGAATTCTGCAAGCATCGAATCTGCAAGCATCGAATCTGCAAGCATCGAATTCTGCAAGCAAATCTCTGCAAATACAGGCTAAGCGCTAACAAGCCTGTAGAGGATTCCCCCAGCAGAATCCAAGCCCACAGCTCACTCTTTTGCTCCTAAGTGATTAGTAGTAGAATAAGTAAATATATAGCCCGCCACGCCCGCCCGCAGAAAAGGCTTAACAGCCAGAGGCTTAACCGCCCAAGCTGTTAAGCCTGACTGTACGCCGGTGTGTGTGGGCAAAGCAAACTAAGGGACCGGCCTCTGGGCAATACCACCAGAGTTCCGGATCCCCCTCTAGCACTGCTTAACCCACCAACACACCAATGAACTACAAGCATTTCACATCCATTACTACAAGTAGGTTAGCTACTGAAGCTATCACAAACGTAGTGAGTGATAGTTGATGTAGCAAACCGGATGAGAGGAATGGTAGTGAAGTACAGACCAGGGGGAACAACCTTGAGTATACAGCGCACGTACTTCGAGAAAGATCTCACTGTATCAGCAATCATCAACATCAGTGCGTACAGACCATTCCCCGTAGGTACACCAGTACAAATCTTCCTGGGAATTCTGTAAGCATCGAATTCTGCAAGCATCGAATCTGCAAGCATCGAATTCTGCAAGCATCGAATTCTGCAAGCAAAATCTCTGCAAATACAGGCTAAGCGCTAACAAGCCTGTAGAGAATTCCCCCAGCAGAATTCAAGCCCACAGCTCACTCTTTTTGCTCCTAAATGATTAGTAGTAGAATAAGTAAATAAATAGGTAACAAGTCCTGGTCCAATAGTCATCCTATTGTACCCGTACAAAGCCTATGTGTCCTGGTCCCCTAGCCTTGCCTAGTATACCCGTACAGCAGTCTACCTGTCCTGGTCCCCTAGCCTGGCCTAGTGTACCCGTACAGCAGTCAGTCTCTAACCATACTCACCCATCAACGGCTCCTTATTGTTTACAGCAGGCCCGGCCTTGATTACCTAAGATAGCCCGCACCTCCAAGCGTCCGCAAATCAAGTCAGTTACCGGTCTACACCTCCAGTCGATTCTTGTGACGGAATTATAGCCCGCACCTCCAAGCGTCCGCAAATCGATTCGGTTACCGGTCTGCACCTCCAGTGATTCTTGTGACACCTCAACAACCGACCCGCACCTCTCCAATCAGGCCCCGGCATCCCAGGCTCCTCGCACCTCCAGTTGTTTTGTGACACCAGCGGCCAATCGACACCCCTCTTCCAAAGACTACTCCAGTCGAATCGTATCCGCACCGAGTTTCTGATCAGTTGGCAGATTCCTAAGATACCGACTTCTCCGACCGGCTGCCAAGCGTCCAACGCGCCCCTCCAGTCGCTTCCTCCATAATCCGCGCCTCCAATCAGGTAGCAGATTCCTAAGATACCGACTTCTCCGACCAGCTGCACCTCCAAGCGTCCAGTCGACTCGCTAGCAGATTCCTTTGTTAGCAGATTCCTAAGATACCAACCTCCGACAGTCTGCACCTCCAAGCGTCCAGCCGACTCGATTTGGTCCACAGATCCGCCCCTCCAGGCACCTCCAGTTGATTTTCTGTGACAGCTCACCTCCGGTGCTCTCTTGTGACACCAAGATACCTACGACAATCCGCACCAAGCTGCCGACAATCCGCACCTCCAATCAGCCAGAGATTCCAATACCGACTACTCCGATAACCGGCTCCAACATGCGGACCTACACTGAGTATTACCAGACCACCACCAGTCCCCTTGGAGTGGGACCCGCCCTGGACCTGGCCTACCAAACCATCTACGACTACTTTGCTGAGGAAACAGCCAAGCCCATACTCCTAGGCCGGCTCTTGGACCTCTTCGAACCAGAAGCTGTGGGAGCCCTAGGAATATTCCTGACCGACACCTTTGGGAGGGCTCGACTATGATTGGTGCACGGCCTCAGGAAGTACCCAGGGCCCTTAACCGCGCCAAGTACCAACAAGGGCAAGGCCTTTGGCTACCTGGATGACATCAAAGGCGATGCCGGAGAGCTAGTACAAGTGGATGCTGCCTTACTTGAGCAGGCACCCGAGACCCTGGTGCTGTCCCTCGACCGCCACCTTGACGTCATCAAGCATGCTCACCATTCCCACATGATCCCCATGGTGCTAGGCGATGATCCTCACATGGAGGTCATCACCCCCTACAAGGCCTGCTTCATCCCCTTTCAGTTGGTGCCCCTACTCCTAGGCAAGGGTCTTAGTCCAATCCAAGCCTTGAACATCATCTACCCCTACCTCGACACACTCAACCTGGCACTTACCCCCGTTCCAACAGCCCCGCCGGCCATGCCTCCGGCAACTGCCCCCCTGACGTCTCCTCTGCCCCTCCCGAGTAGCACCACTCCCAGCAAGTTGCCCGTTTGCTACTGGGATGTCTATGTGGATGACTTCTGCGGCCTTGCCCAAGGCAACCAATGGACACGCCACGCCATCAAGCGAGTTCTCTTCCAATCCCTCGACACAGTCTTCCGGCCCCTTGATACTGGTGACACCCCCTTCCAGCAGGAGCCAGCTTCCCTCAAGAAAATGCTCCAAGGGGACGCCACTTGGACCACCAAGAAAGTTATCCTCGGCTGGCTCATCAATTCCGTCAACAAAACCATCAGCCTTCCTCCCCATCGGGTGGCCCGCCTACAAGAGATTCTCCACTCCATTTCCCCCACCCAGCGCCATGCCCCCATCCAGCAATGGCACCAGGTCCTTGGGGAACTCTGGTCAATGGCGCTTGCCATCCCTGGCTCCATTGGCCTTTTCTCAATTCTCCAGGAAGCCTTCTGCCACCAGGAACCAAGCAGGCAGCACCTCCGGCTCACCAAGCGCGTCCACAGCTTCCTTCAGGACTTCCAATGGCTTGCCAATGATCTCTCCAACCGGCCTACCGCCCTTGCTGAACTCGTGCCGGACACCTTCCCTGCCACCTTGGGCGCCTGCGATGCTTCTGGTCTGGGCATGGGGGGCATCCATTTTGTCCCCCTTCCCAATGGCGCCGTGCAGCAAGTCATGTGGCGGCATGCGCTCCCCAAGTGCGTCTCCGCCCAGCTCGTCTCCTTCGACAATCCTGAGGGCACCATCACCAACAGTGACCTTGAGCTGGCCGATTCCATTGCCCACACTGATATTCTGGCCCAGGCTGCTTGTGTCCACGCCCGCACCACCCACAACTGCTATGGCAACACAGCAGCTGTCTATTGGCAATGCAAAGGCGCCACTACCACCACAGGCCCTGCTGCCTACCTCCTCCGGCTCCAGTCTCTGCACCAGCGAATCTACCAATATGTCCCCCTCAGGGATTACATCCTGGGCCCAGCCAATCACCTGGCTGACTTCCTCTCTCGATCTGACCTCTTTGACACTGCCTTGCTCCATCACTTTAACACAACATACCCACAGGACTTGCCCTGGACCTTATGCCACCTTCGGCCGCCCATGCATTCCATGCTGACCTTAGCGCTGTCCAGAAGACCATGCGAGCTTCAGTCACTGAGCTCTATGCCAAGCGCAAGGATGCCCATTGGGACCAATGGGTTCAATTCTGTTTGTCTCAAGGTTTTGACCCGCGCCTCCAGTCCATTCAGGATCCAATCCCCATCCTCCAGGTCTTTGCCAAACGACTCCATGATGGCCACCTCTCACGTAGCCACAAGCCCATCCGATCTCGCACAGTATCAAACACCATCCGGTCAGTGAGCCAGACGCTCGCCCGCCTGGGGTCCAAAGACCCTCAAACCGACTCCACAGGCAGTCTTGACTTCCGGCTGACTAGCCCAGTTCAAGGCCTATGCCAAGCTGGACCCGGCCCCCTCCCGGGTCAAGCCGGTCCCCATCACCCTTGTGATGCATGCCCTCCACTTTGCATACCACGAGTCCCCTTCCCCCACCTGACAGGCCATTGCAAACATGATCTGCATCGCCTTCTTTTTCTGTCTCCGCCCTGGTGAGTACACCGGTACTACCAGGGATGACCAAGCCTTCCACCTACAGGACGTCTCCTTCTATCTTGACTCCAAAATTGTCCACCACAATGGCCCTGCACATGAGCTCCAAGCTGCTACCTCTGTCACTGTCACCCTCACCTTCACCACACAGAAGAATGGGGATAAAGGGGAAGTGGTGGCTCATGCCAGAAGTGGTGACCCACTATGCTGCCCCGTTGCAGCCTGTGCGTGTCAAGTCCTTCATCTCTGAAGCTGCTGCTCTTCCAGCTCTCCCTTCCATCCCTCCCTCAAGCTTGCCAGTTACTTTGACAATGGGGTCCTCACCCTTGTTCGCGCCGCAACTGTCACTTCCTCCATGAGAGTCTATGCCCAGACCCTCCTTCATACTACCGGCATCTCCCCTGCAGCAATCTCTGCTCGCTCCCTTCGCGCTGGTGGGGCCATGGCCCTGCTACAGGGCAAATGCGACTCTAATGTCATCAAGCTCCTGGCAAGATGGCACAGTGACTGCATGATGCGCTACTTACATCAGCAATCCCTCCCCATCTTCAAGAATCTTGCCTCTGTCATGTTCAACAATGGCACATACTCCTTCCTGCCCGAGGAATGGGTTCCAGCCACGGACCCCACCCCTGCTGGCAGCTCTCTTTGAGGCGCCCTGGCGCCTCTTCCCTCCCTCACTCTGCTCCAAGCTCAAGCTCTTGCTCAAGCTCTCCACGCCGTTCCCACCCGGTGGCTTATGGCCCAATGGCAGAAAAGGCTTAACAGCCAGAGGCTTAACTGCCCAAGCTGTTAAGCCTGACTGTACGCCGGTGTGTGTGGGCAAAGCAAACTAAGGGACCGGCCTCTGGGCAATACCACCAGAGTTCCGGATCCCCCTCTAGCACTGCTTAACCCACCAACACACCAATGAACTACAAGCATTTCACATCCATTACTACAAGTAGGTTAGCTACTGAAGCTACCACAAACGTAGTGAGTGATAGCAACTTTGCCCCACAGAATACCCAAAATGTTGTTGTTTGTCTCTCCAAATGGCAAACATGAGGGTATTTTTGGTGCAATTCCTGCGCGCAAACTTACTTATTGGGTAATGACTCCAAAAGTATCCGGTCCAAACCATGAATACATTTATCATGACTCATCAAATGCATATTGGGAACAACTTTGCCCCACAGAATGCCAGACATGTTGTGGTTTGACTCTCCAAATGGCAAACATGGGGATATTGTTGGTGCAATTCCAGGGCACAAACTGAGTTATTGGGTAATGACTCCAAAAGTATCCGGTCCAAGCCAGGAATACGTTTATCATGACTCATCAAATGCATATTGAAAACAACTTTGCCCCACAGAATACCCAAAATGTTGTGATTAGACTCTCCAATTGGCAAACATGGGGGTATTTTGGGTGCAATTCCATGACACAAACTGACTTCTTATTGGGTAATAACTCCAAAAGTATCCGGTCCAAGCCAGGAATACATTTATCATGACTCATCAAATGTTGTAACTCTAAAAACTGGCCGGATAGGTATAACGAATTGTTTAAATTTAAAGAGATGTGAGCTCAGAGAGAGGCTCTTATTTTTACTATGTATTTTCACTGTATCGGGGCTCTCTGCTGTATTTTACTTGGTAGAGATCTTCCCCGGTTATCTGTCACTGTTATCTTCATCGTACCGATACTGCTGCTGTATTAACAGCGTCGGTCTTACTGTATCGGTCATTTGATGGTATTGGTCTTTGTGAGGTTAAGTATTTCTTATCCGGTGGGGCGTATGCTTGTTCGTAGCGTGGGTAGATAAATGAGGCCCATCCAGAATTGGTATTGATTTTCTTGATTGCAATAAGTAATTTCCTCACGGGATATCAAGTATATTCTTTTGAATGTACTTATGGATTCCAAGTGTTTACTTACTGGTCAGGTCTTTGGATATATCTTATTCTAACCGATTATCCTCTTTTGTTTGTAGCCTTAGGTGATATCATTTTTACCACTTAAGGATTCCAAGTAGTGGAGATGCATTTGATTCTAATGCTTGATCAGCGGAATATTCGTATCTCCTACTCCGCGCCTCGGTCGTTGTTGTTTTTTCCGGCTTTTTCGATCAAATTTGATGCCGACAAAGTCCGTATTTTTTCGCCGACAACATCAAATGTATATTGGGAACAACTTTGCCCCACAGAATACCCAAAATGTTGTTGTTTGTCTCTCCAAATGGCAAACATGAGGGTATTTTGGGTGCAATTCCATGACACAAACTGACTTCTTATTGGGTAATAACTCCAAAAGTATCCGGTCCAAGCCATGAATACATTCATCATGACTCATCAAATGCATATTGGGAACAACTTTGCCCCACAGAATACCCAAAATGTTGTGGTTAGACTCTCCAAATTGGCAAACATGAGGGTATTTTGCGTGCAATTCCATGACACAAACTGACTTCTTATTGGGTAATAACTCCAAAAGTATCCGGTCCAAGCCATGAATACATTCATCATGACTCATCAAATGCATATTGGGAACAACTTTGCCCCACAAAATAACCAAAATGTTGTTGTTTGTCTCTCCAAATGGCAAACATGAGGGTATTTTGGGTGCAATTCCATGACACAAACTGACTTCTTATTGGGTAATAACTCCAAAAGTATCCGGTCCAAGCCAGGAATACATTCATCATGACTCATCAAATGCATATTGGGAACAACTTTGCCCCACAGAATACCCAAAATGTTGTGGTTAGACTCTCCAATTGGCAAACATGGGGGTATTTTGCGTGCAATTCCATGACACAAACTGACTTCTTATTGGGTAATAACTCCAAAAGTATCCGGTCCAAGCCAGGAATACATTCATCATGACTCATCAAATGCATATTGGGAACAACTTTGCCCCACAGAATACCCAAAATGTTGTGGTTTAGTACTCTCCAATTGGCAAACATGAGGGTATTTTGCGTGCAATTCCATGACACAAACTGACTTCTTATTGGGTAATAACTCCAAAAGTATCCGGTCCAAGCCAGGAATACATTTATCATGACTCATCAAATGCATATTGGGAACAACTTTGCCCCACAGAATACCCAAAATGTTGTGGTTAGACTCTGCAATTGGCAAACATGGGGGTATTTTGGGTGCAATTCCATGACACAAACTGACTTCTTATTGGGTAATAACTCCAAAAGTATCCGGTCCAAACCATGAATACATTTATCATGACTCATCAAATGCATATTGGGAACAACTTTGCCCCACAGAATACCCAAAATGTTGTTGTTTGTCTCTCCAAATGGCAAACATGAGGGTATTTTTGGTTAAATTCATGCGCACAAAATGACTTATGGGGTCATGACTCCAAAAGTATCCGGTCCAAGCCATGAATACATTTATCATGACTCATCAAATGCATGTTGGGAACAACTTTGCCCCACAGAATGCCAGAAATGTTGTGGTTTGCACTCTCCAAATGGCAAACATAAGGGTATTTTTGGTTCAATTCATGGGCACAAAATGACTTATGGGGTCATGACTCCAAAAGTATCCGGTCCAAGCCATGAATACATTTATCATGACTCATCAAATGCATATTGGGAACAACTTTGCCCCACAGAATGCCAGAAATGTTGTGGTTTGCACTCTCCAAATGGCAAACATGAGGGTATTTTTGGTTAAATTCATGCGCACAAACTGAGCTATTAGGTAATGACTCCAAAAGTATCCGGTCCAATCCATGAATACATTCATCATGACTCATCAAATGCATATTGGGAATTGATGTAGCAAACCGGATGAGGGGAATGGTAGTGAAGTACAGACCAGCCGGGGAACCACCTTGAGTATACAGCGCACGTACTTCGAGAAAGATCTCACTGTATCAGCAATCAGCAACATCGGTGCGTACGGAACATTCCCTGTAGGTACAACAGTACAAATCTACTGGGAATTCTGTAAGCATCGAATTCTGCAAGCATCGAATTCTGCAAGCAAATCTCTGCAAATACAGGCTAAGCGCTAACAAGCCTGTAGAGGATTCCCCCAGCAGAATACAAGCCCACAGCTCACTCTTTTGCTCCTAAACCGATTCGTAGTAGAGAATAAGTAAATAAATAGGTAACAAGTCCTGGTCCAATAGTCATCCTATTGTACCCGTACGATAAGCCTATCTGTCCTGGTCCCCTAGTCTTGCCTAGTGTACCCTCCTGGTCCCCTAGTATTGCCTAGTGTACCCGTACAGCAGTCAGTCTCTTAACACACTCACACGTCAACGGCTCCCCATTGTCACCGTACAGCAGGCCCGGCCTTGATAGATACCGCACCTCCAAGTGCCCGCAAATGGATTGGTCACCGGTCTGCACCTCCAGTCGATTGACTCACGCTTGACCCACGCAAGATACCGGCGACTCCGATGTCTCTCGCACCTCCAAGCACCTCCAAGCACCTCCAGTTGATTTCTTGTGACACCAAGTGGACTAGCAGGCCTGTCACCTTACAGCAGGCCTGGCCTTGATTAAGATACCGCACCAAGCGTCCGCTAATCAATTTGGTCACCAGCTGCACCTCCAGTTGATCGATTCGGTCAAGCGCCCCTCCTAGGTTGCACCTCCAGTTGATTCCAATCGATTCACCACAACTCCGTTTCGGCCAACACGCACCTCCAGTCGATTCCTCCAAGATACAATCTGCGCCTCCAATAGACCAGTCGATTTCTAAGATACCGACTCCTCCGATAGTCCGCACCTCCAAGCGTCAACTCCAACACGCACCTCCAGTCGATTCCTCCAAGATACAATCTGCGCCTCCAATAGACCAGTCAATTCCTAAGATACCGACTCCTCCAATAGTCCGCACCTCCAAGCGTCAACTCCAGCCAATCAACAAGGACGCCAACTCCGACGCTCCTTCCAGTTGACTGACAGATCCACACCTCCAGTTGATCCCCCCCTCCGGGATACCGCTGGCTTTGATAATCCTCATCTCTGACTCGGCCAAGACGCACCTCCAGTCAACTCTAAAGCACCTCCGGACGATTCCTCTAAGGCACCGACTAGTCCGATATGCCGAACCTCCAGGCTAGCAGTCAACTCCCCCTGCATCTCCAGTTGAATCACTGCCACACCAAGATACCGAGCAAGCTCCAACGTCGACCACTCCAATAATCCGCACCTCCAAGCGGCAGCTGCGACCGGCCCCAGCCACAACATGCTGACCTACACTGAGTATTACCAGACCACCACCAGTCCCCTTGGAGTGGGACCCGCCCTGGACCTGGCCTACCAAACCATCTACAACTACTTTGCTGAGGAAACAGCCACCCCCATACTCCTAGGCCGGCTCTTGGACCTCTTCGAACCAGAAGCTGTGGGAGCCCTAGGAATATTCCTGACCGACACCTTTGGGAGGGCTCGACTATCGATTGGTGCACGGCCTCAGGAAGTACCCAGGGCCCTTAACCGCGCCAAGTACCAACAAGGGCAAGGCCTTTGGCTACCTGGATGACATCAAAGGCGAATGCCGGAGAGCTAGTACAAGTGGATGCTGCCTTACTCGAGCAGGCACCCAAGACCCTGGTGCTGTCCCTCGATCGCCACCTTGACGTCATCAAGCATGCTCACCATTCCCACATGATCCCCATGGTGCTAGGCGATGATCCTCACATGGAGGTCATCACCCCCTACAAGGCCTGCTTCATCCCCTTCCAATTGGTGTCCCTACTCCTAGGCAAGGGCCTTAGTCCAATCCAAGCCTTGAACATTATCTACCCCTACCTCGACACACTCAACCTGGCACTTACCTGCACCCCCTTACTGAATACCCTCCGAGCTGCAGGTACCGACCCCACCATAGCCGATGGAGGTGTCCACTTTGCCACTGCCCAGCACCCCCTTTCGAGGAGAGCCCGGTCTGACCTTGTACATGCAAAATCAGGTACTATACCAGGACCTCCCGGGCTTGAAGCACCCCTCCCATCCAGGGCAGCAGCCGGCACCTGGCCAGCCAGCCGCGGTAGATCCAACGCTGGCAGCTACCCTTACCGCCCTCGCCAACCAACAGCTCAAGCTCAGTGAGGGCCTAGACCAGCGTCGCCCCCCAGCCACTGTCAAGAACACCTGGGGCCCCTTGTACACCCGGCGCCTGCTACTGCTATATGGCAAGCTCAAGGAAGCCAACCTCCCCCCCATCTACCAAGCCTGGGCCCAGAAAGGCAAGCACGAGGAGACCCACATGATCTTCCAGAGCCAAGTGGCCACATGCGCCGCCGAGTTCCTCATCCAAGCACCCTTGGTCACCACGGCTGCACTCAAGAAGTTCCAAGATGGCAACTTTCATGGGACGGACCCCTTTGACGTGGCAGACGGCATCCTCCTGCTGGCTTTCACTCCCCCTGGTGGATCAGCAGCCTCCTTGACGAGGGAACAGGAGGCTGCAGCAACTGTGGCGGCCTATGACACCATGATCTCCACCAAAGGCAACTCCCTCACCTTGAAGGACTCCCTGGAGCTCCAGAAGACCAAGGCTTACCTACCCATCGACTGGACTGAAGCTACCACCCAACTGGAAAGCTATCTGGCCGTCCTGGCCACCATTTTAGGCATGCATCACCCAGTTGTGCAGGGCTACTAGAATGGACTCGCCAAGCTCAAGCTCCAGCAAATGCCCCTCCGCCGAGCAATTGCTGATGAACTGGGAGAGCTCATCACCCCCTCCATTGTTGTATACTACTTGCAGATCCGGGTGCGTGGATGGCTCGAGGAACAATGGGAATCAACCTTCACTGTCCCCTCCCCCGACTTTGGGAAGGACTTCCAAGCCTTCAGAATCACCCAGAACCTCTACTGGCTCCCCAATGTCACCAATGTGCCGGCTCTGAGACACCTGCGTCGCGTCACCGCTGTGGCTGCCCCTGCTGCAAGCCCAGGCCCCACCAAGCCAGGCAAGACTACCCCCAGCCCCAACCAAGGCTCCTCAGGGGGGACCGGAGTGTCCAACCCCAGCCTGGATCCCCGGCTACAAACGGCTGGGGTAGCCAACAAAGTCCAACGCGCCCGACAGAGGGAAGTCATAGCTACCATGAAAGACGAGGGTACCCTTCCCTTGTCCCGCCCAGATAAAAGAGACAGGTGCCATTCCTGGCACCTTCGTGGAGCCTGCTACACCAACTGCAGGAACATCCATGACCATGGTGCCATCACCAGCAGTGCACAGGACCAAGTCTGGACTTGGTGCCAAGCCGCCTTTGATGTCTGACCGAAATGGCAAACACCCCTTTGGCGCTTTGACCCTGCCCTCTCAATCACCAAGGGGGGCCCTGCCTTCCTCACGACGCCTATCTACCCCCCCCCCCCCATCTAATCACCCTTCTAATCCACCACCATTACAACTCACGCCTGAACTAGGTAAGCCCAACCGCGTGCGTTTTGTTTTGACACGGCCTCGGTCCCAGCCCCGCGTCCAATCTCCTCCCCCCAGGCCTCGGTCCAAGCCCCGCGTCCAATTCCCTCCCACCAGGCCTTGGTCCAAGCCCTGCGTCCCTTCCCCTCCCCCCAGGCCTCGGTCCAAGCCCCGCGTCCGATCCCCCTCCACTTCATCACGCTACCCCCTGACCGGCTGGACGCCCACATCGCCCACGCCGTCACTGCCTACAACCGCAGCACGAGCTGGGGGAACTTCATCCGGACCATCCAAGGACGGGGTGACATCCATCCTGATGTAGCCACCATCCCCCATCCAGCAGGGCGCCTCCTGGCCCTCTTTGGCCAGGATGGCACCCCTGCCACTATGTCTGGCCCCCCTTGGGACCGACCTCGGCTTGCCGCTGCCCTCCAACGGGGTCCTCACCAATCCTCCCACCACGGCATTGCCTTCCTCCGCGAGGAATATGCCAACATGATGGACAAGCAACAATGGACCATTCTCCCTGCCAGCCTCATCCAAGACCTTCCCGGACTCCGTCTGAGCCCCCTTGGCTTAGTACCCCAACGCAGCCGGCGACCCCGAATGATCTTCGATTACACCTACTCGGACATCAACACAGACATCATCCCTCTCGCCCCTGCCAAAGCCATGCAGTTTGGCCGGACACTCCCGCGCCTCCTCACCAAGAACCACCGCGCCAACAACAGGTTTAGTCCAGTGTATATGTCCAAGATTGACTTAGCTGATGGCTTCTACTGTGTACGGTTACACCCGGATGACACCATGAAACTTGGCGTGCTGTTCCCCTCTCGCCCCAGCAAAGATCCGCTCATTGGCATCCCCCTCACCAACCCTATGGGGTGGAAATCCAGTCCTCCCAACTTCTGTGCCTTCACCGAAACCATTGCCGACCTAGCCAATGACACCCTCTCCACCGGACTAGCCAAGGCCCGGCTCACCCCCCATCGGCTGGATCTCCCCTCTGAAGCCACTCCCGCGCCTCCCGTTGCGCCACCCGCTCCTGGCCCTCCATACCCCGCCTCCTCCTCCCACTCCTGCCTCCAAGCCACCCCTGCCCCCTCCTAGTAGCACCACTCCCAGCAAGTCACCGGTTCGCTACTGGGATGTCTATGTGGATGACTTCTGTGGCCTTTCCCAAGGCAACCAATGGACACGCCACGCCATCAAGCGAGTTCTCTTCCAATCCCTCGACACAGTCTTCCGGCCCCTTGATACTGGTGACACCCCCTTCCAGCAGGAGCCAGCTTCCCTCAAGAAAATGCTCCAAGGGGACGCCACTTGGACCACCAAGAAAGTTATCCTCGGCTGGCTCATCAATTCCGTCAACAAAACCATCAGCCTTCCTCCCCATCGGGTGGCCCGCCTACAGGAGATTCTCCACTCCATCGCACCCACCCAACGCCATGTCCCCATCCAGCAATGGCACCAGGTCCTTGGGGAACTCTGGTCGATGGCGCTTGCCATCCCTGGCTCCATTGGCCTCTTCTCAATTCTCCAGGAAGCCTTCTGCCACCAGGAACCAAGCAGGCAGCGCCTCCGGCTCACCAAGCGCGTCCACAGCTTCCTTCAGGACTTCCAATGGCTTGCCAATGACCTCTCCAACCGGCCTACCGCCCTTGCTGAACTCGTGCCGGACACCTTCCCTGCCACCTTGGGCGCCTGCAATGCTTCTGGTCTGGGCATGGGGGGCATCCATTTTGTCCCCCTTCCCAATGGCGCCGTGCAGCAAGTCATGTGGCGGCATGCGTTCCCCAAGTGCGTCTCCGCCCAGCTCGTCTCCTTCGACAATCCTGAGGGCACCATCACCAACAGTGACCTTGAGCTGGCCGGTTCCATTGCCCACAATGATATTCTGGCCCAGGCTGCTTGTGTCCACGCCCGCACCACCCACAACTGCTATGACAACACAGCAGCTGTCTATTGGCAATGGCAAGGCGCCACTACCACCACAGGCCCTGCTGCCTACCTCCTCTGGCTCCAGTCTCTGCACCAGCGCCTCTTTCACTATGTCCCCCTCAGGGATTACATCCCGGGCCCAGCCAACCACCTGGCTGACCTTCCTCTCTCGATCTGCCCTCTCCGGCACTGCCTTGCTCCATCACTTTAACACAACCTACCCACAGGACTTGCCCTGGACCTTATGCCACCTTCGGCCGCCCATGCATTCCATGCTGACCTTAGCGCTGTCCAGAAGACCATGCGAGCTTCAGTCACTGAGCTCTATGCCAAGCGCAAGGATGCCCATTGGGACCAATGGGTTCAATTCTGTTTGTCTCAAGGTTTTGACCCGCGCCTCCAGTCCATTCAGGATCCAATCCCCATCCTCCAGGTCTTTGCCAAACGACTCCATGATGGCCACCTCTCACGTAGCCACAAGCCCATCCGATCTCGCACAGTATCAGACACCATCCGGTCAGTGGGCCAGACGCTCGCCCGCCTGGGGTCCAAAGACCCTCAAACCGACTCCACAGGCAGTCTTGACTTCCGGCTGACTACCCAGTTCAAGGCCTATGCCAAGCTGGACCCGGCCCCCTCCCTGGGTCAAGCCGGTCCCCATCACCCTCGTGATGCATGCCCTCCACTTTGCATACCACGAGTCCCCTTCCCCCTCTCGCCAGGCCATTGCAAACATGATCTGCATCGCCTTCTTTTTCTGTCTCCGCCCTGGGGAGTACACTGGTACTACCAGGGATGACCAAGCCTTCCACCTACAGGACTGTCTCCTTCTACCGTGACTCCCGCATCGTCCACCACAATGACCCTGCGCTTGAGCTCCACGCTGCTACCTCTGTCACCCTCACCTTCACCACACAGAAGAATGGGGATAAAGGAGAGGTTGTCGCTCATGCCAGGAGTGGTGACCCACTCTGCTGCCCGGTTGCAGCTTGTGCTCGCCAAGTCCTTCATCTCCGAAGCTGCTGCTCTCCCAGCTTTCCCTTTGGTCCCTCCCTCACGCTTGCCAGTTACTTCGACAATGGGGTCCTTACCCTTGTTCGCGCAGCAACTGTCACTTCCTCCATGAGAGTCTATGCCCAGACCCTCTACCCTACCATTGGCATTGCCCCTGCAGCCATCTCTGTCATCAAGCTCCTGGCAAGATGGCACAGTGACTGCATGATGCGCTACTTACATCAGCAATCCCTCCCCATCTTCAAGAATCTTGCCTCTGTCATGTTCAACAATGGCACATACTCCTTCCTGCCCGAGGAATGGGTTCCGGCTGCGGACCCCACCCCTTCTGGCAGCTCTCTTTGAGGCGCCCTGGCGCCTCTTCCCTCCCTCACTCTGCTCCAAGCTCAAGCTCTTGCTCAAGCTCTCCACGCCGTTCCCACCCGGTGGCTTATGGCCCAATGGCAGAAAAGGCTTAACAGCCAGAGGCTTAACCGCCCAAGCTGTTAAGCCTGACTGTACGCCGGTGTGTGTGGGTAAAGCAAACTAAGGGACCGGCCTCTGGGCAATACCACCAGAGTTCTGGATCCCCCTCTAGCACTGCTTAACCCACCAACACACCAATGAACTACAAGCATTTCACATCCATTACTACAAGTAGGTTAGCTACTGAAGCTATCACAAACGTAGTGAGTGATAGTTGATGTAGCAAACCAGATGAGGGGAATGGTAGTGAAGTACAGACCAGGGGGAACAACCTTGAGTATACAGCGCACGTACTTCAAGAAAGCTCTCACTGTATCAGCAATCATTAACATCGTTGCGTACGGAACATTCCCTGTAGGTACTATTATTTTCCTTCTGAATCCGATTCGTTGAGAGTCTGATTCAAAGGCTTCTGGAGAACAGCAACGCTGCGTTAGTGTGTTAGTAGACGAACGATTGTACTCTACGCGTGACAATTGTGTTTGGATACTTTCGGCAACGGATAATCGGACTACAGGCGAGACTAGGGAAACGCCAGATCTCTTCTCGCTGTGACTTATTCAGATTGCAGCAAGACAGACCTTAGTATGTAGATTACAAGTAGTTGGTAGCAACTAGTGTGAATTTTGGGATATAAATCAGTTGAATGTTAAAAGTATGAGATAAAGTGAAATCTTGCCGAAATGCAAGATATCTCTTTTATTGAGATGAATACGTTGCAACTGCTGTTGCGTAGTGCTGAGATTACTCGCTGATTATTTCCGTACATGTATTAGTCGTTGACCATATATATCTGTATGCATGTATATGTATTGTGTGAGGATCACACGCCAACGGTTTTCTTCTCTTGTTCCGTTAGGAAGACTTCATGATATGTTTATCATTAAGGTCAGGAATTGCTCCCGTAGCTCGTGTGATATTTTATGAAATCAGAGTTTGCTCACCGAAGAACAATGGCAATATTGTAAAACAGAGATTGCTCACCGTCGATGCGCGATGGGAATCGATGCGCCGTGGGAATCGATATGCCGTGGGAAATTGATTACTTAGATTGATACGGGACTCATTGATTCATACGAATAGGAAATCTACCCTCTGGTAGCTTTGGTACTTCTGGTCACGAAAGGAATTTAATAGGTACACCAGTACAAATCTTACTGGGAATTCTGTAAGCATCGAATTCTGCAAGCATCGAATCTGCAAGCATCGAATTCTGCAAGCAAATCTCTGCAAATACAGGCTAAGCGCTAACAAGCCTGTAGAGGATTCCCCCAGCAGAATACAAGCCCACAGCTCACTCTTTTGCTCCTAAACCGATTAGTAGTAGAATAAGTAAATAAATAGCCCGCCATGCCTGCCCGCAGAAAAGGCTTAAAAGCCAGAGGCTTAACCGCCCAAGCTGTTAAGCCTGACTGTACGCCGGTGTGTGTGGGCAAAGCAAACTAAGGGACCGGCCTCTGGGCAATACCGCCAGAGTCCCGGATCCCCCTCTAGTACTGCTAAATCCACCAACCCACCAATGAACTACAAGCATTTTACATCAATTACTACAAGTAGGTTAGCTACTGAAGCTATCACAAACGTAGCGCGTGATAGCAACTTTGCCCCACAGAATGCCAGAAATGTTGTGGTTTGACTCTCCAATTGGCAAACATGGGGGTATTTTGGGTGCGATTCCATGACACAAACTGACTTCTTATTGGGTAATAACTCCAAAAGTATCCGGTCCAAGCCAGGAATACATTCATCATGACTCATCAAATGCATATTGGGAACAACTTTGCCCCACAGAATACCCAAAATGTTGTGGTTAGACTCTCCAATTGGCAAACATGAGGGTATTTTGCGTGCAATTCCATGACACAAACTGACTTCTTATTGGGTAATAACTCCAAAAGTATCCGGTCCAAACCATGAATACATTTATCATGACTCATCAAATGCATATTGGGAACAACTAGGCCCCACAGAATACCCAAAATGTTATGGTTAGACTCTCCAATTGGCAAACATGGGGGTATTTTGGGTGCAATTCCATGACACAAACTGACTTCTTATTGGGTAATAACTCCAAAAGTATCCGGTCCAAGCCAGGAATACATTCATCATGACTCATCAAATGCATATTGGGAACAACTTTGCCCCACAGAATACCCAAAATGTTGTGGTTAGACTCTCCAATTGGCAAACATGGGAGTATTTTGGGTGCAATTCCATGACACAAACTGACTTATTGGGTAATGACTCCAAAAGTATCCGGTCCAAACCATGAATACATTTATCATGACTCATCAAATGCATATTGGGAACAACTTTGCCCCACAGAATACCCAAAATGTTGTTGTTTGTCTCTTCCAAATGGCAAACATGAGGGTATTTTGGGTGCAATTCCAGGGCACAAAATGACTTATTGGGTCATGACTCCAAAAGTATCCAATCCAAGCCAGGAATACATTTATCATGACTCTTCAAATGCATATTGGGAACAACTTTGCCCCACAGAATGCTGGAAATGTTGTGGTTGCACTCTCCAAATGGCAAACATGAGGGTATTTTTGGTTAAATTCATGCGCACAAACTGAGCTATTAGGTAATGACTCCAAAAGTATCCGGTCCAAACCATGAATACATTCATCATGACTCATCAAATGCATATTGGGAACAACTTTGCCACACAGAATGCCAGAAATGTTGTGGTTTGACTCTCCAAATGGCAAACATAAGGGTATTTTCGGTTCAATTCATGGGCACAAGCTGAATTATTGGGTAATGACTCCAAAAGTATCCAATCCAAGATATGAATACATTTATCATGACTCATCACATGTATATTGGGAACAACTTTGCCCCACAGAATGCCAGAAATGTTGTGGTTTGACTCTCCAAATGGCAAACATAAGGGTATTTTTGGTTCAATTCATGGGCACAAGCTGAATTATTGGGTAATGACTCCAAAAGTATCCAATCCAAGATATGAATACATTTATCATGACTCATCACATGCATATTGGGAACAACTTTGCCCCACAGAATGCTGGAAATGTTGTGGTTTGACTCTCCAAATGGCAAACATGAGGGTATTTTTGGTTCAATTCTTGGGCGCAAACTAACTTATTGGGTAATGACTCCAAAAGTATCCGGTCCAAGCCATGAATACATTCATCATGGCTCATCAAACGCATATTGGGAACAACTTTGCCACACAGAATGCTGGAAATGTTGTGGTTTGACTCTCCAAATGGCAAACATGAGGGTATTTTGGGTTCAATTCATGGGCACAAGCTGAATTATTGGGTAATGACTCCAAAAGTATCCAATCCAAGATATGAATACATTTATCATGACTCATCACATGCATATTGGGAACAACTTTCCCACACAGAATGCCCAAAATGTTGTGGTTTGACTCTCCAAATGGCAAACATGAGGGTATTTCGGGTTAAATTCCAGGGCACAAACTAACTTATTGGGTAATGACTCCAAAAGTGTCCTGTCCAAGCCAGGAATAAGTTTATCATGACTCATCAAATGCATATTGCGAACAACTTTGCCCCACAGAATGCTGGAAATGTTGTGGTTTGACTCTCCAAATGGCAAACATGAGGGTGTTTTGGGTGCAACAATTCCAGGACACAAACTGAATTATTGGGTAATGACTCCCAAAGTATCCGGTCCAAGACATGAATACATTTATCACGACTCATCAAACGCATATTGGGAACAACTTTGCCCCATAGAATGCCCAAAATGTTGTGGTTTGACTCTCCAAATGGCAAACATGAGGGTATTTTGGGTGCAACTCCAGGGCACAAACTGAGTTATTGGGTAATGACTCCAAAAGTCTCCAATCCAAGCCAGGAATACATTTATCATGACTCATCAAATGCATATTGGGAACAACTTTGCCCCACAGAATGCTGGAAATGTTGTGGTTGGACTCTCCAAATGGCAAACATGAGGGTATTTTGGGTGCAACAATTCCAGGACACAAACTGAATTATTGGGTAATGACTCCAAAAGTATCCGGTCCAAACCATGAATACATTTATCATGACTCATCACATGCATATTGGGAACAACTTTGTCACACAGAATGCCCAAAATGTTGTGGTTTCACTCTCCAAATGGC
This sequence comes from Pseudo-nitzschia multiseries, assembly GCA_037355745.1. Lineage (NCBI taxonomy): Eukaryota > Bacillariophyta > Bacillariophyceae > Bacillariales > Bacillariaceae > Pseudo-nitzschia > Pseudo-nitzschia multiseries. The sequence goes on from CM074791.1 coordinate 8,973,330, forward strand.
AAACATGAGGGTTTTTTGGGTGCAACTCCAGGGCACAAACTGACTTCTTATTGGGTAATGACTCCAAAAGTCTCCAATCCAAGCCAGGAATACATTTATCATGACTCATCAAATGCATATTGGGAACAACTTTGCCCCACAGAATGCTGGAAATGTTGTGGTTGGACTCTTTAAATGGCAAACATGAGGGTATTTTGGGTGCAACAATTCCAGGACACAAACTGAATTATTGGGTAATGACTCCAAAAGTATCCGGTCCAAACCATGAATACATTTATCATGACTCATCACATGCATATTGGGAACAACTTTGTCACACACAATGCTGGAAATGTTGTGGTTTGACTCTCCAAATGGCAAACATGAGGGTATTTTGGGTGCAACAATTCCAGGACACAAACTGAATTATTGGGTAATGACTCCAAAAGTTTCTGGTCCAAACCATGAATACATTTATCATGACTGATCACATGCATATTGGGAACAAAATTGTCACACAGAATGCTGGAAATGTTGTGGTTTCACTCTCCAAATGGCAAACATGAGGGTATTTTTGGTGCAAATACAGGGCACAAACAGTCTCATTTGGTAATGACTACCAAAGTTTTCGTACCAGGCCATGAATGCATATCACATGACTCATCAAATGCATGTTGGGAACAACTTTTAAATGCATACTGGGAACAACTTTGCCACACACAGTACAGAAAATGTTGTGGTTTGTAGATACAAATGGCACACAAGACAGTACGGTATGTTAGGTGCAGTCTATTGGATTCTACATGTGACTAGAGGATTGAAATACATAACCTTAGTGTTATCAAAATTTTCCCTTTTGAAAAAATTATGGCGCGGGAGGGCTGGCTCGCACAGGTACGTGATCTACCTCTACAAATATATAAGGGCGCGCCCAAGCCAGACAACACACAGAAGAAGTTAGGGCAAACATCATAGTACAGAACCCACGGAAAAACTCTACACACAAAACATCGTACACATACTACACGAAAAACCGTACACACACACACACACACACACACACATACACGAAACACAAAACACAAAACACAAAACACAAAACACCGTACACACACACACACACACACACACACACACAAATTAAAAAACCATAAACACAGGAAACACTGTACATGCACAAGAAAGAACCCAAAAAAATTATTAGTACACACACAAAACCACACAAAAAGAAACACATGATTCTTGATCGACACCGTATTCAGAAAATAAAATAAAAAAATATAAATGCTATGAACTAATGTAGAAAATAACAGTACATACATAATACAAAAATACTACTAATCATGAACTTAATATTGAGAATATTAGAAATAATGGAGGATTTGTAATACGTTGCAATAGGAATAAATCAAGCATAATAGAATCTACATTTTAAAAAGGGAATATTGTAGTCGAGAAATAGAATTCACAATTAGGAGAGCAGAATCAAATTGTTATTTGGGAGATTAATATTTTGGAATTGATACTGAGTCAAGATTTCTTTTTTATTCGTGAATAGAAGTAAGTGTTGTTGGTATGGAATAATAATTGGGTTCTGCTAGAGACTGAAATAAATTATTTTTATTCGAGAGTAGAGTAATGTGCATCACGCGCACAGAATTATTCTTAGTATGATTTTAAGGCAATAACTATGGTCGCACGGGGGTGGGAATTTCAGGGTGTCCAGAAATATTGCCGTGTTAAAATGACGCACAAAATTTGTGCGCGAGAAGTAAATTCGAACCCCGCGAAACAGTTCTCGGACGTGTGTTTGGTCTTGTTGACCCCCGTCCGATAACTGTCACGCGACCCTTTTTTTTGTCGCGAGGTACTGTCGCAACCCCTTTTTGTGTGTAATTTAACACGAGTCCCCCTTGTGATTCACTAGGTCAGTATCAAGCCCGCCATCGTATTCTCAATCCCTGGTTCACGATTATTTTTTTCCTCGGGTCATGAATAATTACTATTAATTTTTAATCTCACCTACCCGTACGTTCGTGAATCGCACGTACTGAAAATTAAATACGCATGGTCATGACTCACACCCAAGCCCCCGTGTGATTCACTGGGTCAGTATCAAGCCCACCCTCATAACTCTCAATACCTGGTTCGCGATATTTTTTTCCCTTGGGTCATGAATAATTATTATTAAATTTTAATATCACCTACTTGTATGTTTGCGAATCACACCTACAAAAATGAAATACGGAAGGCAACGTCTCACAACCAGTATAATTTAACATTAGTGCTCGCGGCACATAATTTTTAAAATGTATCTCCGTTGCTCGTGACACATTACCCCTATAACTTATTAATTAGGCTCGTGACATTTTACGCTTTAAAATATATCTTCTATGCTTGCGACACACAACCGTTACAATTTAACATTAGTGCTCTTGACACACTACCCTTATAATTTAATATTTGTGCTCGCGACACCCAACCCTTATAATTTAATATCATCGCTTGCGACTACCTACCACTACAGTTGAATTATTCGGGTCAAGAATTTGCCTAGTACTATCATATGCAAAATATGTATGATATGTATGAGTACTCCTTTCCATACATTTTAATTGGTTGTGTCACACAATGTACAATGTATTGCAATGGTATGCAATGTATGTAGAATATGTACCTTTTACTCTAATCACTTTCCCGAAGATTTTCCCGTGTCGTAGGTGTGAACCATCCCGCGTCAAATAAGTGAATGGACTGCCACAATGAACAGTATTGATTCTGAAAACAAGGCCTAAACTCCCTCCATTTTGTCAAGCAATCGCATCCATGCCGGATCAATATAGTTGTCATCCTCACTTTCCTCTTCAGCAAGACTACTGGCAACAGTGCCACCATTATTCGATACAGTACTGGTAGGATTGCTTTCCGAGTTGAATCTTTCCAGCATCATTTTCTCCAAATTTTTACCCGTTTTGGGATTTTCTCTTAACGTTTGTACCTTTTTGCACAATTTAGTGAACACTTTCCATCCTTCTTTGTCCCATCCATTTGCACTTCCACTTTTTGAATCGCAATATTTGTTTTTGATGTATTTTGTTTTCTTTTGTGTCATGTATGTCCCATCAAGTTTCATTTGCTTCTGTTTTTCTCAATTGCTGTACTTGTTGTCAATTATCATTAGGGCAAAAGCCTCATCCGTAACAGTAAAGATGGTACTAATAAGATCCTTTGTCTTCCTCAGCCTAAAGTTTGTCTTTCCCAGATTAACAGCAGACAGGATTCTTGTCACAAAATAATAAAATTCTTCATTATCCCCATTTCCGTATCGCCGGTACTCTTTTGCCAGAATTTCCATCGAGTCCATATTTAGAGCTACAGTACCAGGGAATGATGCCGGCACTTTTGCCATTTCACTATCAGCTGCGGTGATGACAACAAATGGCAGTATGATATCATAGTATGGTGGGGTTAGTTGTACGTCGGTTGTAGGCACATATGGAAGAACGTCGAAAGCACCATAATTTCCAGATGATTCAACGATTACGCCGTCACTTACCAAACCAATTTTTTCTAGCCAATGTTTGATTATTGTGCCTTAATTTTGCCAGGGCTTTTGGTACTGCATTATCAAAGTAGGCACAGAATTTCTTAATGGGTATATTTTTTGGAATGGATATTACACACGCATTGATTCCTTGCACAATTATTTTATTGGAGAGTGTGTTTGTTGTCATAAATTTCAGGCCACCATACCATTCCTTCTTCACATATGCCCTCACCTGTCCTTCAATTGTATCTTTACATGTTTTCAATAGTTTCATAGTTTCCGTTTTCATACTATGTATAGTTCCACAACTCAACGTACTCACTTTATCAACGCTATCGCCGCCCCGCACTGTTTTCAATGGAACCGTGTTGGTAGTTTTTGCAGCATCCTCTTCAGAATTGTCTCCCTTCTTAGCAGCTCTCACCCTTTTCAGGATATCCTCTATTAGATCTGGATTCTCATTCGCTATTTCTGTTAATGTTTTCACCGTTTGGTTCACGTTTTTCTTTTTCTGTTGTCCGCCCTCCGTAGTTTTTTGTTTTCTTGTCTCTTTGATATTTTCACTATTATCCTTATTCTTGTTGGAGCTCCCATCATTGTCTTCACTAACCAAACTCAAATCAGTGTCACTGTCAGTGTCACTTTCACTTTCACTGTCGCTGCTGTCCATCATGCTAATGTTTTCAGCTTTTCTTTTTAGTGGTGTCTCTCTTTCCGCCGTAGTGGTGCCTTTTTGTGTTGCTGCAATTGTAGTGTTCTTCTCTGTGGACATGGTAGCAATGCTTGTATTTTTGGTATTATCTCTATTGTCTCCGTCCTTGGCTGCGTTTGCCATATCTGCTATTTTCTTTTCTTGGAGACGTGTTATTTTTGCCTTGGGTAGGTTGGACCATTTTTGTTTTGGCATCTTGTATTTTTATCAATTGTCTGTGTTTTTGGCAATTTTGTGAATTTTTATGCTGCCTTGTTTTTGCATCGATTGTACAAAGTCATCAATTTGCAATACATTTCTCTTTGTGGAAGCGGGCTTGTGAGCGCGGGCCAACCAAAAAGAACTGTCTGCCTAGCCGCGCCGTTTTTTTTCTTCCCTACATTCGCTTCTTATTTCCACACAAGTAGTACTACCTGTACTAGATTGTACGATACCAATTTATTTTGATGTTCCCCATCCTACCGTATCACACCACTGCATATTGAAATCTGTAGAACCGAAAACAGGCACATTGTATGGAACTGTGTTGGAGATGACAATTCTCTGTTAGGGAAAATCCGCACAACGTATGTATTTTCGTTTCAAGGTTAACTTTCTGTAACGGCGTTCCCAATGAAGTTGTCTGGAACGGCAATTCTGACTTCTTCATTTGTAAGGAACTAGTTGCATTGATGAGCCTGTAATGGAAAATAAGCACGATATCTGCAACGGCGTTTCTGTGTTATGTGTCTGGAACGGTGTTGTAGATAACAATTCATTGTTAGGGAAAATCCACAGAACGTCATTATTTGCGTTTCAGGGTTAAACTTCTGGAACGGCGTTTCAGATTGAGTTTTCTGGAACTGCAATTCTGACTTTTTCATTTGTAACTAACGTTTTTCACAGTAGTTAATTTTTATATTTATGTATTTAACGAGGACAGGATGGTGCACGTATTCGTAAGTAGGGGTAAGTATTGCCATAGTAAAGCTTGTTACTAGCACTATTTCACACGTCCCCACGCACCACAAGGGACGGGATAGTTATTGTACTCCTCTAAATCTTCCGGTGAATTCCAACGTTTTTCGTAAAGTTGTAGCCAGTGCACAATGTTTCTCTCCTTTCTATCCTCTTCCTCCCTTTTCTCTTTGTTTGCAAATTGTTTGAGTTTTCTTTTTTTCTTCTTAGACTGCTTTTTCGCTTTGTTCATGAATGAATTCCAATTGTCTTTATTCTTGTTGTTTTTCTCCGTTTCTTCGTTTGGTTCCTTTCCGTCCTTGGTTTCTTCGATGTACATTATACTGCACTTTTCAATGATCGCCTCTTCAGTCATTGTGCGCCACTTGTTGAACCAAAGGGTTGTCAGACAGGAACAGTTACCCGGGTGAAAATGTATGCATTGCTTTATGTATTTTTTGGCTTCCGGCGTCAGGTTACACCATTTTTTTGGTGGAAATGTATGGCCATTGAGTTCAAGCCTCTCTCATTCTCCTGATTGTACTGGTCGTCCAATATCCACGTTGTTGTAGCACTGTATGTCCTCCATTCCTTTCAATGCTGGATAACCGCATAAAATGTGTGCCATAATGATACCCAAAGCCCATACATGGTCAACGGCATCAGTGTCGCCTTCCTTGTAGAAAGGAAATATGTCCTCAGTTACGTACTTCAAGCATTGTTCCCAAATTTCTAAAGCTTCTTCTTCATTGAAATGCCCTTTTGGGCTGCTGAGTCTATCTCTAACGTTGTCTATCTTGTTGCATCCATTAAGTATTGTGAGTACCAAGTTGCCTTTTTCGGCACATAGCGCATCGAATCCAGTTTCAAAATGATATAAGAATGGATTTCTCTTGTTGTTTTCGTCACCGTCATTTAGCTCAGTCCTTCTTGCACAGTACTCTGCCGAATCCAAAGGATACCTAGGCTTCAAAATCTTCCTCTTGTACGCTGATTGTGGTGTTGTGTTCCTCCATTTTGCTCTTCCTTGTAATAATGATTTACGTTGGGCAAATACTGAGGTATTTTTGTTCAATTACTTGTTGTAAACTGTTAAGGAATAATTCTTACCGCACTTATTTAAGTAATGTAAATTTTGTCATTTCGCAAGGATTGGGTTATATTGAAGTCACTGTGTCTTGTGGGTCGACTCCTCCTTAGAACAGTCCATACGTAGTACCTTCCTCATTACTTTTTGTTCCTACTAGTTCTATTTCTTTATTTTTGTATCATGAAGTAACCTAAATAGTGATTGCTACTAAGTTTTTGAGTGCAAAAGTTTGTTAGTTTCTGCAGTTTAAGGATGAATACTGTTCATTGTATGGATTGGTTAGAGTATGAAAGTATATTGACAATTCTAAGACTGATACTTTAGTCTGTATGAATGTTTTAATAGTTTTGGTCACTGGTCATTTCTCCTCCAAAACCAGTACCCAAATGCACTAATTAGGTTGTGACACACAAACCACCATGACAGATAAGTCACTTCTGTTTCTTTCATTATTCATCTTATCCATTACATTAACATTATTCATTTTTCAACCACACCAAATATCTGATTTTGGAATTTTTAATTGCAATTTAGTGTGTATTGTTCTTCCCAATCCAGTAACCAAATGCACTAATTAGGTGGTGATACCCAAACCACGACAGATAACTCACTTCTGTTTCTTTCATGATTCATCTCACCCATAAGAGGAACAATATTCATTGTTCAATCACACGAAATATCTTTTTTTTGTTTTTTTACTTGCAAATTAGTGTTTATTTTTCCTCCAAATCCTGTACCCAAATGCACTAATTAGGTGGTGACACACAATTCAAGACTGATAACTCGCTTCTGTTTCTTTCGTGATTCATCTTACCCATAACATGAACAAATATTCATGGTTCAATCACACAAAATATCTGATTTTTGAATGTTTAATTGCAAATTAGCTAGTGTGTATTTTTCCTCCAAATCCAGGACCCAAATGCACTAATTAGTAGGTGGTGACACACAAACCATGACAGATTAGTCACTTCTGTTTCTTTCATGATTCATCTTACCCATAACGTGAAAAATATTTATTGTTAAATCACGCATAATATCTGTTTTTGGATTTTTTACTTGCAAAATAGTGTGTATTTTTCCTCCAAATCCTGTAATTAGGTGGTGACACACAATTCAAGACTGATAACTCACTTCTGTTTCTTTCATGATTCATCTTACCCATAACATGAACAAATATTCATGGTTCAATCACACAAAATATCTGATTTTTGAATGTTTAATTGCAAATTAGCTAGTGTGTATTTTTCCTCCAAATCCAGGACCCAAATGCACTAATTAGTAGGTGGTGACACACAAACCATGACAGATTAGTCACTTCTGTTTCTTTCATTATTCATCTTACCCATAACGTGAACAATATTTATTGTTAAATCACACATAATATCTGTTTTTGGATTTTTAACTTGCAAAATAGTGTGTATTTTTCCTCCAAATCCTGTACCCAAATGCACTGATTAGTTGGTGACATACAATCCACGACAGATAACTACCTTCTGTTTCTTTCATGATTCATCATATCCATAAAAGGAACCATATTCATGGTTGAATCACACAAATTATCTGTTTTTGGAATTTTTAAATGCAAATTAGTGTGTATTTCTCCTCCAAATGCAGTACCCAAATGCACTAATTAGGTGGTTACACCCAAAATATCGCCTATAACTCACTTCAGTTTCTTTCATGATTAATCTTATCAATAAAAGTAACTTTTCATCATCAATGTTGTTAACACTATGTATGTGATAGAATCTGAAAATAACTGTTTAGTTTTCAACCTGATAGTGCTTTAGACAGTACGATTTTTGAAATACATATTGTCCCTGGACATAATAAAATTACCAAAACTGTGAGTCATAATAATTTTTAGAGTGCAACTATGTGTCATTTCCATCAATTTCATCATGAATATTGCTAACACTTATTGTTATGTGGATTACTATGAAACCAACAGTATTATTTTGAAGGTGGTTCCTCTTTTACACAGTATGAATTTTGAAATACTACTTATTGTCCCAGGACATAATCCAATTACAAAAACTGTGATTCATAATAAGTTTTCAAATGGAACTATGTGTCATTGCCAGCAATTTCATCATCAATACTGCTCATGTTATGGACTGGGTTCAATTCATTGTTCACTGAAAATGCACCCTGTTGTCGTAAAACATGATGCTATGAGATTGGAATTCTGTATTGGTTCTAGTACTAATACTAGTAGTACTAGTATTAGGTACAACCTTCTGAGAACTTTGAACTACTAACTACTATGAACACGCATGTAGGAGTACAGTATTACAAGAACATGTAATAGTAGACTAATATGAAAAGCTTAAAATGATCTACTGCTTGTTGTAGTACTCTACTAGTAAATATTACTTATGATTCTTTCTTACCTACACAACCATTTTTTGGTTAATCTGAATCCAATGTGGAGAAGAAGAAGTACTAGTAGTGAGGATGTTTTACTACTATGATAACTTCTTTCCTGCTTTGGCACTCTTCGCTCTTGTGTTCTATGGTGGTGCGTGGCCAAGGCTATGAACGTCTACCCAATACAGCATTGTTTCATTATTTGAAGACCTCCGACAACTTGGTGAACTGTGGTTTATTCAACCCCACACGGTCGTAAGGGAACCAGGTTGCGCGTTTCACTGTTGTACCATCCGGTAGTTTCTTGTGCACCATGTATCCAGGGTATTGAGGATAATGGTCCTTCCTCTTTGATGCATAACTCTTCACAACACCAGTTCCAGGTGCTGGAATACCCCTGATTGTAACCTCACTACCAATTGCGAGTTTAGGATACGAGATCACCGGATCAGGATCTGCAAACAACACCTAAACGTTTCCGGAGCGCTTCTGTCTTACTACGTTGTCTGGTTTTGGACGAGGAACTTGCAGAAGGTATCCAAGATCTTCAACATGGCCAAGGTTCGGAGAAACCTTCCTCTCCTTGTATTTTGGCTCTCCATTGGATTTGTCTGATGCATTCTTGTTTCGTTTTTTTGGTTTCCTAAGGAACGACTTCTTCTTTGCCCTCGTGGATGCGTTCTCTTTAACTGTGTTTGGTTCTGTGGGAGGTACGTTGCCGTTTACTACTTCTACGCCGTCTTGTTCTTCATCATCATTGTTTGTGTTACCTCCATCAATTGAGGATTCACTAGAGTTGTCGGTTGATTTGTCTTCCCAAGGAAATCGAAAAAATGAATCCACTCCATTGAGACCTTTGTTTGTGAACAGTAGCCCATCGGACGGAATACGTGTCATTGTCTTTGATGAATGTCTCGAAGTTGTTCAAGTGCACCTTCATGAAGTCCCAATTTGCAATGTCGGTAGCTCTGTAACTCTGACTCGTGGGTACCTTGATTTTTTTAAATAATTGGATCAACGGGTCGCCATCAGATTGTAAAGTCTTTTCATCCTCTCCTGAAACAAAAGTTACTTCCAAGTTTGCTTCCAACACGTATTTTTTGTTCTGGAAAACCGAACACAGAAGTTCCTTTGTCAAGGGGACGAACAATTGGCCCCCAACGGGTAGATAATTGTAAGTTGTCAGAAATTGCAAAGACCTCTCAAAACACTTAAAACCTTTGAGTAGTATTTCCGGTCATGTGATGAAAATATCACGGAATATGAATCTCGTATGTTCCCAGAACAATCAATCGTCCACCATGTACGTGCAGTTCTCATCAAAATTAAGGAACCTTGTGACGGATAAGCTGTAGTCCTCTTTTGCGATAGGGTAAGTATGTCGACACTCCTTACCTCTCACAACTCAGGTGGAGTTTGTTCTTCAAATTGAACGGATCGAGGACCGTCATTGGTGAAAATGAATAACCAATCTTTGCGGTGAGGGTTACCTGGATTAGAGTTCCACGACAATGACTTTCGCTCTGCTTTCAAATATTTGTCGAGATACTCATGTGCGTTGTCAACGTTAAAAGAAGTTTTTTCTTCCTTGCCAAGTACAGCATTCATTATTGCCTTTGAAACCATAATCCTAGTAACCCGAACAAGTGTACCGTTAGGACCACGGGACAAACGAGATGTTAGAACATAGTCGAGCAATTCGTCGCAAACAAGATTCACCTGTTCAAGTTGGTCTGGCGTGGAAACAACATTGTCAACACAGGACAAACTCAGGAGGTAATGTTGCAACAATGTCTTCACGTGAACTTTGTTGTCAGGATCGTAATCGTCCACAAATATGTCACGTTTCGTCCGGTTTCTTTGGAGTAGAAAGAGTGACCAATTGTTTTGCAAAGTCAACGCCTACTCTGTAACACTTGTTAAGAGTTTTCCGGTGCTATCTTGCAAAAGTGAAGAGAAGATAACAGGTTGAATCGAATAATTCCCACCATATTGTCCACTCCTGGTATTTGGTAACGTCCAACCAAAAACGAAGACTCATACAGATTGGGCAATAGTTCGTTGTACAAATTGTCATGTACTAATGACTCGTCAGCGAAGTGTTGAAGGCTGAGTTCTTGAAAAATTCTTGCCTTCTGTCGTTGGAAGCATACCCACAAATACATGAGGACCTTTTGAAACGCAAGGGGTATCTTGGACACATCGGATGGCCATTCCAACTTGAGGTTTTTTGGGGAATCAGTCAAGGGCACTAACTCGACTGCTGTGACACCTTTTCTTGTTGGTGCACCAACAACTTGAGTACCCCTAATATGATTGATTTGAATGACCAACTGATCAAAGGAGTGACTAGATGAAAGAAAATGCCTCAATGCGTGGTGAAAGGAAAGACCTTCAAAGAACGAGACCATCTGCCGGACGTGCAGCTTCCTTTTCTTTACATCGTCTTTAAATTGTTGATTGAAAAACGGTTCTTCTGTTTCCGGTGAAGGTGCAGGGGGGAATTGGACACAACGTACGTACCACCGCAGCAAGCTTAAATACACTTTCATGTACTTCAGTATGGTGTCGTAGTCAACCACATTCTTTGCCCAGACAGAATGCGACGTGCCTTCCGCTACTTTGTCTTGTCCTTCAACCCGGGTGAATTGTGTTTCACCTGACGTGGTATTATCATCGATTTTGATAACGGAGTTGAGCGCTGACTGGAAGGCGTTCCATTTATCTTTCATTTTGTACTCCTTGAAATGAGTTGTCAGCCCCTTTGCATCCAAGATACAGACCTTCTTTGTCAACTGCGACCCGGAGTCACGTAGGAAAAGATTTACCATTACGTCAACAACCCTTGGTATAGGACCCAATGATGGTTTGTCTGACGTTTGTTGCTCGCTGAAGTCAGGACGGGTTCCGGAAGAAGAAAGTTTAGTAATGATGAAAACATTGTTCGTGAGATGGCTGAAGACAGATTCGATATCACGACTGACGGCAGTGATGAGTTCGTCAGTCAAAATATTCTCAGAGAATCCGTTAGGACCCTGTTGCTTCAGACAAGCTTTGACACATCTTTTCATTGCATCCGTGTGAACCTGGTATTGGGAGTCATCATCAAATAATTCCAATGACAAACTTCCACCGTCTTCATTTCCCAAAGACGACGAAGGTGGTGCAGCACCTGTGACTCCTTGATGTGGTGTTGTGGGAACGACTGCTGGTGTTTGTCCCTCATGACTTCTTTTTTTTTCTTGGATTTACTTTTTCGATTTTTTGTGTTTCCTCTTCCTCGGTTTATCGACTGCACGCCCTTGACTGCCCGGATGAGCTTTTGGATCGTTTGCAAACAACGTTGTTGGTTTATTAGCTGAAGGTCTGTCTTGGTCTGCGGCTGCCCCTTCATCTTGTGGTGGAGTAGATGATGGAGTACTGTTGACTTCTGGCGCTGCATTTGCGTCGGCTACGTTGGTTGGGGTTGCGGCTGCAGCTGTGACTTCATCTGGTGGTGAATTAGCCATACGTTTAGCGGTACTTCTCGTAACTCTCATTGTTTGATTGCTAATTTAGAGAACAAGAAAATAAAATTGTGTGAAAGCAATCTAAGTTGCTACAATTGTATAACTTGTCGCATATCAAGAGATTCTCAAATGAGGAAACAAAAAACAGGTTCGACTCAACTTCAAACCACAGCGCCTCTATCGACAAACTAACATCATTCAACAATGTACAAATATTTCCACTTTAACGGTAAACAAATAGTACAACCTGCAACGCCGTTGCAAACGAAAGGTGAAAACGTTACCAATCAAACCACAACGATACGAAACACGGATCATCAATTTTGAGATACGGTGCTCTATGTTAAGATTTTCCGACAAATACTTTAAAACCCAGTAATTTCGAGATTTGAAATTAAAACCTAATTTGAACACAAACTTTGAAACGCCGTTCCATGACTGTTGACATGAATTGTACAAGAAAACGTTTAACCACCCAACCGTACGTAGTACTTCATTTTGAGATTTCAAATTGAAACATGATTCGAAAACAACGTCTGAAAAGCAGTTCCGGTTACAGATTTCTGAAACGCTGTTCCATCACCGTTGACATGAATTGTACAATAAAACGTTTCACCACCCAACCTTACGTACTACTTCATTTTGAAATTTCAAATTGGAACATGCTGCAAACACAAAGCCTGAAACGCCGTTCCGGTTACTGAATTCTGAAAGGCCGTTCCATGTTTGTTGACATGAATTGTACAAAAAAACCTTTCACAACCCGAACAGAAGTCATTAGTATTATCATCCCTACATTACTACTACTACTACTACTACTACTATCATAATATACCTGGACACAATGGTTTCTGTGTACGTATCTACTGTCGAAGGATAGTGCTGGACAAAACTAGGCAAATTCATTACCAGTAAGATCACCGTCACACATGTGTCGGTATGTACAACCTCACCGGTACATAAAAGATCTCACTGTATCACAAGTTGAGAACGTTAACAATAAAACTCAGGGCACTATTTTTTATTGTTCTCTATTCAAAACAAGCGCGGGGGCGATTTATCTACTTAACGTTCTTATTTTTAATTAACAAAATGGAATTATTCTTCATTGTTCTAGATTTACTGCGGTAGATCTGATAGGTTAGTGAGTGATTCCCACCAATGATAAAGTAATAAAAGTTTGCGACCAAAGTAATAAATCTATTCACATAGTCAATAGATCTATTAACTAGTATTGAATAGAATTTAGCAGTCGAGACTGCATCGACTTGCAAAACTTTATTAACGGAATAAAAACAGAATAATAATAATAATATACGTATTTAAGTAACTTTAACCACTAAAGGTGGATCTAAACTACTCAGTCTGTATCCAGACTTTAACGTCGCCTCAATCGAAGAGAGTTTAAGCCCCAAGTTGTAGAACGACAAATTTGTCAAACGAATCCTGAAAGCAAGCAGGGAGAGTACAAGTGAAAAACTGTTGAAGGATACCGGTAGCATAATCCCAACTGGGAGCAGCTACCAACAAACAGGCAGGAGGAAGGGTAAAATACTGGGAGCCACAGGGTGTGCAGAGGTGGGTAACTGGGGGAAGAACTAGGAAGGGCACCGGATGGAGCAACCCTGGGAGACAGTGGGAGCAGCGCTAGGGACAGCGCCAGGATCCACACTGGATGCAGCATAAGGAGCAGCACTGGTGGGTGCAGAACCGGGTCATACACTGGGAGAAGCACTGGGGTGCAGAAGATGGTGGATATATTGGAAGCAGCGCCAGAAGCCAAACTTGATGCAGCTCGTGGAGTATCACGAGGGGCAGAACCAGGTGGGACTGGAATCAGCTCGGGGTGCAGAACCTAGTGAGACACTGGGAGCAGCACTTGGTGAAACACTGTAGCAATGTGGGGTGCACTGGGGGAGACACTGGGAAAAACACTGGGGAAAGCGCAGGGTGAAAAGTTTGGCCCATCCTTTAGGATCCATTCAGCCAAGCCCTCAGCAAGGCAGCCTCCTGGCGATAAGGCTGCTGGGAAGGGAGAGGGACTGCATAGTATCTCCTAACAAGCTGGATGGTCGCAAGCCATTGACGCTTGGCAGTAAGAGTGTAACCACGGAGCACTTGGAGGGGAATCTGGAGGAGGGAGTGAGATTGAGGCAGAGCACCAGCTAAGCCAATGGCCAATTCAGATGATATGGAATCATTGAGAGATTGGTGTTGTTCTGACTCAAGCAACCCTCCAGTGCCATGGAGCCGTTGGTTCCGGTACGTCCAGAGATCCCAACAGGTGAGAAAAGATTGATGAATCACTGCAGTGGCCCATCGACGAGGAGATCGTTTGCTACCAATCGAAGAATAGTAATCAGCTTGAATCTGATGCCAGAGGGGTGTCCACCTCCCAAGGAACCAGTTGTGCCATCCAATCCGACGCTGAGCCCTTATAGCAGATGCAATATCAGGGGAGTAAGAGGAAGGGTGGATACGCCTACCTTGACGAACCCTAGTGGTAACATCCACAATGGCGAGAGCCAGTGAAGGTTCGGTAAGCTCAGAGGTAAGGCGCTGTTGCAAAGGGCCCCGAAAGGAAGACAAGCAGTGCTGGACAGTCCCAGGGTCAGCACAGTGAAAGAACATGGGAAACCTTTTCCTCGTCTTGGGCACACAGAGGGCACCGGGAGTGATCCTGGTGCTGGTAATGGAGTAACTGAGTACCAACTCCAATACAACCCGAAGCAAACTTGACAAACCACCGTTGCATACCAGGAGGAAGGCGCTTGAAAGCAGAGTGATGGGCACACCAATGGATGGAATTGCAGACTTGTGGTGGAATGGAGATGTCGTGGTGAGTGTGCCAATAGTGAAGAAGTGGGGGACCTGAAATAAGAATGTGCAAGGCATCTCTGTCAAAGCGAGAGCATTTGAGACCTTTCTGTGAGAGAGCCCAGGGCTCAAACACAAGCCAGGGATAGTGGTAAGGAGAAGAACGATTCATGGAGAGAAATGCCTTGGCCATGCTATCAACTTGATGATTGCGAAGCGCCCACCAGTCAAGAGAAAGACCCTCTTGATGACCCTGAACCCACTTGAAGGTGACAGTGATTGGAAGGGCAGAGATCATATTGCGAATGACATAGACATAGTCAAAAGATTTCTGAGAGATAGACAAGGGCCAGGTTTTCTGAGCCTGTTGAAGAGCCGTATCCCCATCAAGGGCGATGGTGAGGGAGCCGGATGCTACATCATAGAGGTCCACCAGAGCCATACAGCAGGTGAGGACACCAATGATGCCAGCCAATTCGCTCCGGTAGGAAGACTGATCTTCAGGGGAGCCACTGACAAGGTTAGATCCAGTGAGAAACACTGTGGGAGACTTGGTGGAGGTGTTGGGGGAGAGGATGAAGGAAGATGTACCGCGGAGGAGAATGGGATCATAAGAACCGTCACAGACAGCGCTGGCAGAGCCACTCAGAATGGCATCAGCAAGAGCGTGACATCCATCCTGGGGAAGGGAGTATTGATGGAGAAGGACTCGGGGAGAAGCGCAGAGAGCATCAAATGCATCCTTTGGGGTGGCAGGAAGACACTCAAAAGGATCATAGGTCAAGGGATCCTCATCTGGTGGATGAGAGATAAAGGAGGATGGACCGACAGTCCGGAACACATTCCCACTGGAAAGAAGGGATACAAGAGTGTCTGCACTGGTAGGTTTAGCGCAAAGGATGGTAGTGGTGAAGCTATAGCAACCGCCGCCTTGTGAAGAACCGACCTTCCAACCAGTGGGACATTTGGAGAAGATCCGGTCAGTAGAACGACACAAAAACCAAGGCCACACAGAGGGAGAATCTGAGGACAGCCAATGCCCCAGGTGAAAGGAGGGGTGTAAAGCTCGGTCCGGAGGCAAGGCCAACGGGGGTAAGAAGGATTTCCAAAGGGCACGTTGCCAAAGCTGAAGTGCTGGGAGATGCCACGGAGGGGGGCATCGAGGCCAGTCAAGGTGGGCACGAAGATGGTTAGAGGACTGCAACTGGAAGGCCATTGGAGAAAGCCGTGTGCCATCTGCAGTGCAGATATCAGCAAGGGAGATAGCCTGGAGAGACATCCTGATGAGATTCAGAAGAGACAGGTCGGCGCCCTGAAAGCCAGCAGTGACAAAAGCTTGCATGAGGTAGCAGTCATTCGCTCGAAGCAGAGGAAGTGTAGGAAAGTCTTCCACCATACTCACAGGGTGCATAGAAAAGAAATGCCACACATGCTTATACCAGCAAGGAGTGATATAAGAGGCAAAAAGCTGGTAGGGGGTAATACCAAGATGAAAAGGGATCCCCAGTTCAAGCCGAAAGGCTTCAGCTGTAAGCCTAAGAATATGGCCTGTCTGGGAACCACGGACAGATTCCTGAAGCAGAGTAGCAATGTGGCTGAATTCTTGGAGAAGGAATGGGTGAACAAAAGAAAAGCCTTGATACAAAGATGGACCATAGAAGACCTTGCGAGGAAAGTTGCGAGACATGCCAGCCTTGTTGAGCACTGGGACCAGAGTTGGTTGGAGAATTCGGTTCCAGGTAGAAGCGCTGAGCTGAGTGACGGGCATGGGGTATTCAAAAGACTTCATAAATGAGTACTTGAAGGTGTAGAGGGAGGTGTTCTTCTTGCACTTGGAGGACCTCATTTGAGATCCAAAGGACTGGGACTGGGTCTGCAGGTGATCAACTTGAGCTTCCTCATTGCCGTCCATAGAAATGTAGACACCCAGAGTCTTGTCAGCGTGAGCAACCTCAAAACGGTCAAGAGGGGACTGGACACCAGATTTGTCAGTGATGGTGAAAACACCGGGCATTTCATCAACAGAGCGATAGGCCCAACCAGAACCCAGTCCACTTGAAATCAATCAAGTAGCAGAAGGACTTAGCAGGTTCAATAGCGCCACCAGTAGCAATGAGACCACCAGCCCAGCGGTCTAAAGCTGCCTGAAAATCAACAGCCAGAGTCTCACCAGAGGTAGTAGAGGAGGAACCGGCACAAAAAAGATCAGTATCATCCACAAAAGCAAAACCAACCAAGGAGACAAGCTGAAGGGATAGGGAGGTGAGGAGATGAACCCCATGGCCTGCATTCTGCATCATCCGGAAAAGAATGGTAGAAACCAGAGCCCACAGAGTTGGGCCGAGACCGTTGCCGTGCCCAATCCCACTGAGAGGAATAGATTCATCACCATACATAGGACCGGACCAGCCAAAGCCAGTTTTAATGTGATGGGTGGCACGCTGGAGAGTGGAGAGTAGAACCTTGCAAACATGAGCCGGAATCCCAAAGCTTTGAAGGGTGAAACTGGCAATGGGATGGGAGATTCGGTCATAGCAGCCCTTGGCATCATTCATGGCAACCGCCCCAGAGCGGCGCTTCTGTCAGAGGACATCACAAATAAGCTTCTTGTTGAGACAAGTGTTGATTGCTTTGTGATGCTTCCAGCTGCCATGCTGGTCGACTGCCACCGCGTTGGCCTGTTCAGCATGAGCAAGAATGCGTTTACCGATCATCTTGTTGTTGATCTGGAACTCAGGCGACATCAGTTGGATGAGTCTCATCTTGTCAACACGGTATTCACCGGGTTTCTTGAAGATTTCAACGTCAGTGATAACCTGCCAAGCAGAGGGCGAGAAGCCAGCAAGCAGAGGAGCAGTCCGCATCAAAGTATCAAAGGAATTCAGCTGTATGTCCAAAGCAAAAGATTTATAGTGGGCAAAACTGAGGCAAGAAGGCTCGCCAGCAGTGCGTTCCTTCTGACATTTCCAGGCAGCAGCATTGTCAGCAGGGCTAACAGAATAGTCAAAGGGAGCCAAAGACTGGATAGCCGCAGGCACCTGAAGGCAAGTAAGAAATTCAGTAAGGTATGGGTCTGTTCCTGAAGGAGGAACATAGGTGCCAGCAAGGACCGCAGCTGAGGAAGGTCCAGTACCCAAGTAGCCGAAGGCCTGAATGAAAGAGGGAGACATGTAGGGAGTGTCTAGGCATTGTTGCTGACGGCAGACATTGGAGGCAGCCATGGCTGGCACCATGGCAGATTGAGACTCCAAGACTTGTTCAGTGCCATCGGAGCCGACAGCAACCGCTTTCAGAACAGCAGGCTTTGAGAGACGACCACGGATAGCGCGAGCAGCAAGCCCTAGATCCTGTTGGAGCCGTTCACGGCGCATGCGTGCCCGAATCTGAGAGGCGCTCTGGTTGTAGGGCTTGCCTTCAGTAAGAAGGGCGTCCACCAAACCTTGGTTGAAGGAGTCACGCCACGAAGGGTGTGACTGGTGGAGACACCTTGCCAAAGCTGCACAATCCGCCTCCAAAAATCAATGGTGTCACGGTAAACCTGGAGCTTGGGAGACCAAGGAATCATTCGGGTGCGAAGCCGGCAAAGATGTTGTTCAACAGACAGCCGGATGGAAGCAGAGGTAGCATGGAGGACATCATAGGTAGTGATGAGAGTGTCGCGCACAGTGGTATCACCAGATAAATACAGTGCCACCAGGTGCTCAAGCTTAGTCTGGAGGGGGACCACACCAGCAGTAGCAAAGGCATGTTTTACCCGCTTGAGATAGCGCTGCCGAAGGTGAGGGTGGGAAGATTTCAGGCGAGGAATAGAGGAGCGCACACGAGGTGGAAGGTATTTGCCCAAGATGCTGCCATTACACACTTCAATCCAGAGCAAACAATGGTCAGAAACCATGCCGTGCTCACCATCAAAAGCACAGTAACCAGCTCGGACGACATCAACATGCTCAGTAGTCCAAATGGCATCGATAGGAGTCCTGGTAGAATTTCGATTGTGGGTGGCAGACGGGGAAGTTGAAGGGTGGGTAGTCAAGATGGCATCCTTGAAGCCGAGTGCGTGGAGCTCAGAGGAAAGACCGTCAGACGGGACATCAGAATTATGGTCAATCCCTAAAACGATGGAGTCACCAGCCTCTAAGCAAGCCTGAAGGGCAGCTGTGAGGTCACGTCGAAAGAGAATGCGAGGGTTAGGACAGCGAAGATCCTCCTCAGCCTGGAAGTAACGACAGTGTTGGTTCCAAACAGAGCCAAGGTCCCTGTCATTTTCTACAGGGCAGTAAGCAGAAAAGATGGTAACCGTAGCTTGAGCCCTACCCTGAAACCTGACAAAGGTCCACCGGCCAAGCCCAGATGGATCAGCGCCATGGGTGAGCTTGTGAGAATGAAAGAGCCGGTCAATGGTAAACCCCGTACCCCCAGGGATGTGCCAAGTGCCGGTGGACGCCTCATGCTTGTTGCTAGCAAGGTAGGTGAAGCTGGAAGGGTAGGCCTGTTTGATGCGAGAGTGGAAGAGATCACAGAGGGGGAGCTGAGGTTCATTCAAACAATGCTCTGCATAGAGGGCAATCCCAGCTTTACTTTGAGCAACACGCCGAGAGTTGTGACGGGAGCGAGACATGAAGGCTGACTTCCGCTGGGGACCAATATTTTGGAAGGTAATGAGAGTAGAGTTTGATGACGGAGATTGGGGAAAGGGATGGCCAAAAGCATCAGAATCTTTAGTCACAAGGATGTCCCCATGAAGATTGAATTGTGCTAGGCGGGAAACAGGAGGAGGTGAGGAATGGGAAGAAGGACTGGAGGAATCCAGGTGGGGATTAGAGTTGGAGGGCATCCCACAGTGCCCTGTATGAGATATCCTAACCATGATCAGACGCATACCGTGTCTGTCGCACGGAAGAGGAAGCGTGTGAGGCATAGGTGTGGAACCCGGAAGGCCACAGCAGGTGCTGTGCCAGTAGTGGCAGCACAGGAAGCAGCACGAGGAGAAGAATTGGCACTGGATGCAACCGTGGGTGAAGCACTGGAAAGCGTGCCCAGGGCACTGCTGGGTGAAGCACTGGGGGGCAAACCAAATGCATTGCCGGAGGAAGCACTGGGAGGGGCGCCTGGTGCAGTGCTGGGAGAAGCGCTGGGAGGATCACTGGGTGCAGATCAGGGTGGAACACTGGGAGCACCAGTTGATGCAGCACCGGGTGGAACACTGGAGGCAACTCTGGGTGGAGCATTGGAAAGCAAGCCGAATGCATTGCTGGGGGAAGCACTGGGAGCGTTGACTGGTGCAGGGCTAGGAGAAACACTGGGTGCAGAGCAGGGTGAAACACTGGGAGCACCAGTTGATGCAGCACTAGGTGGAACACGGGAGGCAAGCCTGGGTGAAGCACTGGGGAGCAAACCAAATGCATTGCTGGAGGAAGCATGTGGAGTTTCGCCTGGTGTAGTGCGAGGAGGAACGCTGGGGGCAGAGCAGGGTGAAACACTGGGAGCACTAGTGGATGCAGCACTAGGTGGAACACTGGAGGCAAGCCTGGGTGAAGCACTGTGGGGCAAACCAAAGGCAGTGCTGGAGGAAGCACGGGGAGTTTCGCCTGGTGCAGTGTTAGGAGAAGCACTAAGTGCAGATCAGGGTGCAACCTTGAGAGCACCAGTTGATGCAGCACTTGGTGGATCACTGGAGGCAACCCAAGGTGGAGCACTGGAAAGCAAACCAAATGCATTGCTGGAGGAAGGACTGGGAGTGTCGCCTTGTGCAGTGCTAGGAGAAACACTAAGTGCAAATCAGGGTGGAACACTATGACGGAATAAAAACAGAATAAACTCGAAGGGAATCACTAAAATCAAATATTTTAGTCCCCAACGCACGAACGAATCATGTGGTGCACCTCGCCTTCTTTGAATACTTAATAGGCTTGCTTGCCAAACAGACAGTTACTGTTTCTTATTTAGAGATTCCAAATTCCAAATTTGCTCCTGAGTAATAGTTAATAAAATTCATTCATCCGTTGGGTGCGCCAAAAATCTATTCAATCTATTCACTTGCGAATATTTTTTTATTACTTTGGTCAAATCATTGGTGGGAATCACTCAGTAAGTATCGATTCTTTTTTTTCAAACACACATGCACACACGCACACACACACACACACACAGCAAAAACATTTGTTTTTGAACTGATTTTACAGTGTGATTTTACAGTGTGGTGATATTTCAGTGTGATTTTACAGTGTGAATTTGTTTTCTTTTCGAGTCAAAAATACTCTTTCCCTTCATAATCTTACCAAACTTATCTTGAGCAGAGTTGCTTTACCGTACTTGTATGACAAAGCACTCTGTCCAAGAACGCGGGATCCCACTGAACTGATCAGCAATGATCACTAGTAGGCAGGGAATTCAGGCTCGAGATATTTTAGTCCGAAACAACTGCCTTGGCTGAAAGAAGACAATAGAGACCAGGACGAGAGAGGAATTGCTTGATAGATATTTTTTGAGGGCCCGCAAACACGTCTTGAAAGTAACAAATCTGCATCCCTTGTGTATTTATATCAACAGGATCAAGATCCAGTTTTTCGTGATATAGGAGTAAGAATTCTACAAATCTACGGCAGGCAGCAATAACAACGACAACGAATAACAAATTGAATAGGAACAACCGTTCAAGTCAGAACAAGCAACGGTACAAATGAGAGAGATAGAAGGAGGGAACGATGTGAGATAGCTAGACAATGATACTGCCTCTGGCATTGCTGATAATGAATTTCCTCCCTACTGTTTTTCTTCTTATTTTCATAGGACCGGATCGGAACAACGGATCGGAACAACTTACCGGTACGATTGAGAGAGAGAGAGAATGATTAGACTGCCTCCAGCATTGCTGATAATGTATTTCCTCCCTTCTATTTTTCTTCTTATTCTCATAGGACCGGATCGGAAGCAACGGATCGGAAGCAACTAATTCGGAAGCAGCGAATTGGAAGCAACGAATCGGAAGCAACGAATCTTCCCCTGTAGGTGCGACGAATTTTCCCGGATTGGTGATAATTACAAATCAATCGGCATGTACATTATCATATTATTATGTTGTTATTATTTACTCTATGTAGTACATCAATAGATACTCACACATTTTGCTCAATTATCATATCACATATTTGAATAGGATCATCGATAACAGCAAGAGCAACAGCCGCAACCGGGAACGATAAAAGCACATAGCGATAGCAACAGCGGCAAGCGGAAGCAAGAGCAACAGCGGCAAGCAACAGCAAGAGCAACAGCAGCAATTAGGCAGCAGGGATAGCAACAGCAGTGATTGCAACAGCACCATGCAGGAACGATCAAAGCGCCCTCAAAAGTCCGAATTGGCGTTGCAGACAACTAAATCTGAAACGCCGTTCCAGAAACTTGACCCTAAAACGACCACACAGACATCCCAGACAACTAAATCTGAAACGCCGTTCCAGAAACTTGACCCTAAAATGACAATACAGGACGTTCTGCGGATTAGCAACGGCGGCAAGCGGCAGCGGTAGCAACAGCGGCAAGCGGGAACGATCGAAGCGCCCGATAAAGTCAAAATTGCCATTCCAGAGAACTAAATCTGAAACGACGTTACAGAAAGTTGACCCTGAAACGCCAATACAGCAGACGTTCAAGTCAGAATTGCAGTCCCAGCAGACAACTACATCCGAAACGCCGTTCCAGAAACTAGACCCTAAAACGACAATACAGACGTTCTGCGGATTAGCAACAGCAGGCAAGCGGCAGCGATACCAACAGCGGCAAGTGGGAATGATCAAAGGGCCCGCAAAAGTCAGAATTGCCGTTCCAGAGAACTAAATCTGAAACGCCGTTCCAGAAAGTTGACCCTGAAACGCCAAAACAGCAGACGTTCAAGTCAAAATTGCTGTCCCAGAGAACTAAATCCGAAACGCCGTTCCAGAAACTTGACCCTAAAACGACAATACAGACGTTCTGCGGATTATCAACAGCGGCAAGCGGAAGCTATTGCAACAGCCTGCAAGCGGAAGCTATAGCAACAGCGGCAAGCGACAGCAAGAGCAACAGCGGCAAGCAGGAACGATCAAAGCGCCCTGCAAAAGTCAGAATTGCTGTTCCAGAGAACTAAATCTGAAACGACGTTACAGAAAGTTGACCCTGAAACGCCAATACAGCAGACGTTCAAGTCAGAATTGCAGTCCCAGCAGACAACTACATCCAAAACACCGTTCCAGAAACTAGACCCTAAAACGACAATACAGACGTTCTGCGGATTAGCAACACAAGCAAGCGGCAGCGATACCAACAGCGGCAAGCGGGAACAATCAAAGGGCCCGCAAAAGTCAGAATTGCCATTCCAGAGAACTAAATCTGAAACGCCGTTCCAGAAAGTTGACCCTGAAACGCGAATACAGCAGACGTTCAAGTCTGAATTGCCGTTCCAGACAACTAAATCGAAAACGACGTTCCAAAAACTTGACCCTAAAATGAGAATACTCCAACGCCAATTCGATTCGTCAATTACATTGTTGTTGGAGATGTCATCGTCGGCAATGCATCGGTGGCGACAACGAACAAAGGGATTCAAAAGAAAACCAAAGCTAATTGAAGACAGAGCAAAACAACAAAGAGCAAAGAGACAACAGAAAGGTACAAGAAGTAGACAGAGAATGACTTCAAATTTTCTCAAAAACGCAGCACCATCAACAACAATACACCAGACTTACAAACACCTGTCGGAGATAAAACCAAAGAAGCCACGTCGAAGTATAAAGTCAAATCTCAAACATGTCGAACAAATAGCATTGAAAACAGTACACAAAAATGGCAATAAAAGTAAATTCATGGAAACAACTTGGGGTTGGAAAACAGTTGGAGAAAAGGAATATCCATCAACAGAGGCTGTGTCTATAGACAGTTTCAAATCATTGGATAGTAACTACGATAAGCTTCTTTTAGCGTTCGCAGAATCAGAACCATCATTGAAAATCTTTGCGAAAGCTTCCAGACAGTTTGCAAAACAACGGTTGGGTACTCCCGAAAATATAGAAAATACAAGAAGGTTCGCTGGGGAAATTGTTGAAGCTAAACCCAAAATAGGACGAGGATCCAAATGTGACAGTGTCAACAATGGATATGCTATTGTTGGGATGAGACCAAATCGATTGAATTCGGGAAATGGTGTGTATGTTTTCAAAAACAACGTGGACACGACAACAAAAGAAAACCTTGAAGAGACAGCCCTACACATTGTGAAGGAAATGCAGCTTTGTTTAAGTCCAATGGAAAAATTGATCAAACTTGAAACGAATGTGATGAATGAGGTTGTTAGCCGTACAACACTGAATGCAATCGGTCATCACGTAACAGCCTTTTCTATTGGAAAGGATTATCACTCAAAATGCCATATCGATACCGATATGTTCTATACGAGGCTGACGGTTATTGCTCCGAAACATGTAAGTGATGACGAGGTGATTTATTACTTTGTGTTCCCAACGTATAAAGTGAAAGTTCCATTGAGGTCAGGCGATACTCTACTGTTCAATCCATTAGTATTACATAGCTGTTCGAATTCCAAAATACGAAGGCTGTTATATTATGAGCGCCTCAGTATTGACAAAAACTGTGCTAAGAGCTGATCGTCTATAATATATTAAACAATAATTTAAAGTTAGACGTTACATTCACTTTGTTTGTTTTCCTGCGACATTGTCCAATCATTTTGGAGTAGCTATCAATCAAAGCGTACGAGAAATATGTTACAATCGATACGGAGGAGCACTCGATTCAGTAATACTAACTTATTGCTGATATTGTACTAGGTAAACAATTAAGTATTGGATGGGTCAGAGAAGACCTCACTATCGTCATCATCGTTCGATGTCATTGAACAATCATCACCTGAATTAGTAGCATCATCATTATTGTCACTGTCCTGTTTCAACAATGATAGTGCATTGGGAGTAGAGTGCCTCTTCATTAGGCAAAGAAGATGTTGTCTTGTGGAATTCATCCAGCCAAGCCCTTCGATTCGACACAACTAGATATGAGTTTGATTGCAACGTACCAATTGCATCAAGTTCAGGGACAACTGCTACATCGGAAAGTATGATGTCAACATGAAATAAGAACAGGGAATTTTCGTCTACTTCACCTCTGGTCACAAACGACGAAGCTGTTGGTGTTGGAGTGGATTTAAACTTGGTCACTACTGCATAAATGCCTTCGTCGGCAATTTGGTACTCAGAAACAAATGAGTAAGGCTGCTTCAGATTGTAGAGTTCAAGGAAACACATAATATGGCAGGGTATTTCACATGCGTCAACATCAAACAAGGCCCAATCATACCAGACAGAGTTCAGTTGGCCACCATCAGAATGATATGAAGGGTGGCTCCGAAACAAGTAATTTTGCTGTGTGCATTCGTCAAACCTGCTATGTTCAGTAAATCCTTTGACAAAGGTAGAGTCCTGCAAAAGTGGAAGCACATTCTGACATACAAAAGACAACACAATGGGAGAAATATAGGGTTTTGTTTTGTTTGATGACATAACCCATCTCATAGTACTTGCCCCATCGTCATTAATGAACACGTGAAATTTTGAACCAGAAACTTCAGGAGGGACTTGATTACCAGAAACATCTTCTGCCGTCACTAAATTGAAGTTTGAAGTAGCTACTTGTAGCAGCATTTTTTCTTCCTGTTCGCTTTGCTGTTTGCATTATCAATGTGGAAGCATTCTGTTGAGTGTTCTTCGAGGGTGCTTTGATTTCAGTTTTGTGGTGTGATTCCGAATAAGAAGAATCCCATCCGCATGGAAGTCCCCAAAGTTTAATGTAATCAACAACGTGAAAGTATAGATGGTTTTTGATCAGTTTTGTACCCATTCCCTCTCTGAGGCAGGTAGAATTAATACAATTGATAAATTGGATTATCATCTTGGGGAGATTTTCCAATCCAGAAATGGGTATATTCCCATGCTTCAAGAATTCTTCCATGGACAGTATCAGTTGAATTACCTCTACTTGTTTCTGAATAAATGTCGCGTCCTTGATGATGTTTATTGCCACATCGGAACAAAGGGTGATCAGAATGGAAATGAGCATTCCCAAATAATCATTACCCTCCTTTTTGGTAATGGAGAGAAGCTGACTGGAAAACTTGGTTCTGGGGAAATCTCTGTCTGATTGCCTTGACAAAAGACCACCATGTAACTGCGCAAGTGAACCAATAGTAGCTGATGTGCCATTCGTGTTTAAATCAGGGGCACTACCAACACTTAAGAGTACCTTTTAACAAAGAATTCGAGTGATTCTACTGCCTGACGTGCTACACCCAGTTGATGCATATGCAAACACTCACCGGGGGTAGCAAAGTGAATGTTGTTGACGTTACTACCAAAATTGAGGCTGTGAAAAGCATTTTTTATGGGATGGTGCAAAATGCTTTTGAAGTACTCCTTGTATTCCCTTGCAGAAATGTTTGGGGGGGATTCAAAATCTTCTGGAACCCAGAGCCGAGTCAGTTCCTCCACTTGGGCTTTTAGTTTATGGATGACACGTGTAGGACATGTACAATGTCGGCACAATTTCTTCACCTTTTGCGTGTAGGATCCATACTTTCACATAGTTTGTCGTGAAGTTCTGTATCACCAACAACATAGGCAATCGCAAATTTCATTTTCCCTTTGAACACTTTTCCTGCATATGAACAACCCGCCCTGCATTTCACATACTTGCTTGAAAGATTGCAAAGCCGATGCCAGCGCAGTGTGTAGATTTTGAATATTATCTTTCGCCGTGGGTTTTTTTCGTGTGTGTTATGCTCTCAATTTCAGTGTTGGGATGAAAATAAATTGTGGTCCAAGCGTCAGGTCATTTTCTTGCTTCAGTATTGAAAATACCAAGAGTCATGTTGAGAGGAGTGAGTGACAGACGACCATGTGCATCCAAGCTGATTCCATCCATGTAGAAAATGATCGGAACAAGGATTTCATCATTTTCACTGCAGATCTGCTTCCACGATTCCGTCCACCAAGAGCTGTGGTGTAGTTCTGCTATGTATGTTTCGTTGGTGAGTGGTGGGTTGTTTCCGGATGAAAGAGGAGTCTCGACATTTGGAAAAGACAAATTGGTTTCTTGCATCAATTCCTTATTGGTCAGAAGGGAATGAAGTGCATCTAGGAAGGATCGAACAAATATTTGGGTGGGTAAATTGCAAGGTAACCAGTTAATTATGTGTGGCTCGAACTTGGTCTCTGAAATACCCAAATTAGACTTGATTTCACGAAATATGGCTTCTCGATGGCGGGGGTAGGTAGAGCTAAAGTCAACACCATGAATAGTTTGACATTTGTTTGCCCATTGAAAAATAGATTTGAATGTGTTTAGAGGTAACTTGTGTTTCGTCATTAGATTCGTGAGCTTTATTTCAGCAATGAGCCTATTGATAGGTGAAAAAGAAAGATGGGATCCAATCAATTGCTCTTTTTCATTGATGTTTGGTTGGGATGCGGTGGGTTCCGAAGCATCCATACCATTATCGCTCTGAATAGGAAGGCAAATTTCTTCATGAATAACCATGTCATCGTTGTTGCTGTTGTCTTCTGAAGGAAACAACTGTGATTGCATTACATTTCTATCCATTGGTGGAACAAATAAGTTGTGTACTACCTGACTGTTTAGAACAGAGTTGAACGTTTCGTTAGAGGATGCCTTGTTAGTGTGAGCGGCAGCAACAGAAGCGGAAGGAACAATTGGATCATTCTCCGTCAATGTCAGGCCATATTGTGAAGGGGTATGACAAACTGTAGTAGTGGATTCTTCTTTGGCAGATGATGAAAATTCCATTAGGTTGTGGTTTAAATAGAAAGCACGGCAAACAGGATATTGAATCAAGGTGACGTGACAGGCCTCGTGATACATATCGGTATGATTGGTGTGAAGTGGAATCTTGTCTGCTTTGGATGAATGTCTTCGACTTGCCCTTATGGGACAAGCAGCTACGAACAGATAAATGATTTGGGTATTTTTGTATAACAACCACTCTTGAAGTGACGGCGACTTTTACTAGGTTGTGACATATTCTTCTATTGGAAGAAGGGAGGGGAAGAAATGGTTGCGATGGTGGTGTTAAATGAACATGACGAGAACGAGCATGATGCTATCGGATCGAGCATGAAAAGGCAAGATGGTATGAAAGAAGACATGACGTGACATAGAAACAACGCAGAAACATAGTACAAAGTAGCAAACAAACACTTCTGAAAATAATTTTATTTCATATCTTGGGTTAAGGTTAGGAAGTTGTTTGGCACCGAGATTTCAAATTTAAACATGATTCGAACACAAAAGCATGAAACGCCGTTCCAGTTACTGAATTCTAAAACGCCGTTCCATCATTGTTGACATGAATTGTACAAAAAATCGTTTCACCACTCGAACAGAAATCAATACTATCATACCTACATTACTACTACTACTACTACTAGTACTATCATACTACACCTGGACACATATCTACAAAAAAAGCATTTTTGGAAACAAGAAAAAAGAAAGAATGGTGGTGAAATCGTGTAGGAGGAAGGTAGTGCTGTAGAGTTCTACGAAAATTTGTTAAAACGAGCATGATGCTATCGGAGCGAGCATTAAAAGGCACGATGGTATGAAAGAAGACACGATGTGACATACCGTAGAAAACAACACGGAAACATAGCGAACTAACACTTCTGAAACTAATTTTATTTCATATCTTGGGTTAAGGTTAGAAAGTGTGGTAGTGAGAAATAGATTTTTTAAATCAATTTAGTCAAAATGGAGAGATCAATGGACATTTTGAGTCATCGGGGAGAATTTTGGTCGCAACCTGAGGGGGGTCGAAAATCTTCACCACAAAAATTGTGAATGTAAAAAAATACCCTTGCGCATAACAAACGCAGGGTCGATTTTCTGAAAATAGGGCTTGCGAGGGGTCGCGTGGGGTCGCGTGACAGTTATCGGACGCCAGTTCACGAGAGACTTGATAGCTGAATCATACATGTCTCAGAGGGAGTTGGTGCTACTATAACCCATCCGGAATAGTTCATCGGCAGTAATACGATTCAGTCCAAAAGACTCCAGAATCTCCCTGAACACGACCTCATTTGGGGTTAGGGACCTTTCCCTTGCATATCCAGGGATTCCCTCTAGCCGCTCGGCCCTCTCAATTGCATCTTGAGCTTCCTGTGTGAGTGCTGGGGCTCGATTGGTGTCTATCATGGTCCTAATGAATTCCATTTGCGCTGCAGTGAAGCCAAGATTGGCAGGGACTTTGGGTCCATTGTTGGCTGGAGCCCCTCTGGGCCTGCCATTGTTGTTGGCTGGTTCAGCAGTTAGGGCGGCTACGTTGTTGCGTTGGTTCTGTCGGCTTGGTCTTCCTCTCGCCATGGTTAGTAATTTGCTCTTGGAGTATTTGTTTACTTGCTCTGAAAGTGATCTATGAATGATTTTCTGAGGAGTAATTAGTATTTCTGAATAATCCCTCTCCACGTGATATCACTAGTCGTGGATATTTATTAGCAACTTCTCCATGCGAATTTCTGTAAGCGTTTCGATTCCGAATACAAATCTCTCAGTTGCCCTATACTTAAGCAAACTGTTCTGGTTCCGGTTCTGAGTCGGGGCCGTTGCTTTGGCTTATGACTTCTTTTCCTAGCCGTTGGATTGATTCCTGTAGGGATTCTAATTTTTCCCTGCCGTTGAATTTACTCGTGCGAGAATTGGGTGGCCGTTTTGAATCGGCACGCTCCTTGTTTCCTCAGGAATCCGGACCGTTGGTTTGTTTTCCTGTTATTTTACGGTTACGAGTTCTACGGATCCCTTTAATGAGTGGGAGTTGAAACTGCTCTATAATTATTCAACCGCCCTCTCCAAATCTTACTGGCTAGGCCCAGCTTAGAGCAAACGTCTGTGCACTGTCCCGCCTTATTGCTATCTCCTTACCCTGTACGGAGACATATGTCCCCATTTTGGGATTGCCGTTTGGCTCATACTCAGTCCTTGACTGTGCTAATGCCGCAGGCTGTTGGGGCTGGGAGATTGTTGCCGTTTCTATGCACACCTAGGTGTGTTGCCAGTCCTCATCGTGTTGTTTGAGGTGCCATGTGGACCTCTCCATGCTTGAATTGGAACACGTTTATGTTTGAATGTAAAGACTGCGGCTGTTTTGGTCCCCCGTATGCGATGCCTTGCATCGGTGGCATTCGCTTTTCCCCCTAGGCCGTTATGTCATTTGAAAAAAGCGAGAGGTATTAGCTCAAGCCCGGCTGCACTAGTGCCATTACCCATCTAAGTGCCCAAACATGGACATAGTAGCCTTCTGGGGTCTCTGATTAACCAGTGATCAGTCGGTAATTGGTCTCATCCCTTCCATTGTCGTGTGAGTCGCTAAATCACCCATCGTCCACTAGAAGCGGTAGCCGATTGTTGACTAGACCCCAGCTCCGGTGAGTCCTCTGGGTCTGATAAACTCTGATTTCTACTTCGTATCGTTTTCTATCCCACTGCACGTGTATTAAAAGATTGGTTTTATTTTGATTAGATCCTAAAATTGTGAGCATTAGGATTGAGTGATACTTGGGTCGCACCTCCACCGATCCCTCTTTACGTTTCGTATGTGCGTTGAAATGAATCGTATAAACAGTTATTTACTTTGGCAACTATCACGAGTAAATAATCCAGCCTGTCTGGTGTACGTCTTGCAGTCTGCCTGTATGTCCTTAACCGCGTGATTTCTAGATCACCCCCCACCACCACCTCGACTGACTGCTGGCTGCCATTTTAATAACATGGTTTTCTACTGATTGAAATATACGTGTCATTGATGCTTTTCTACCGGTACTGTTACATCATTTTTAATTGTTAACAAATCTAACGTTGGGTCGTAATATCGCAACCATTATCGTCGCTGACGAGCCAGCAAGTCAGGACCTAATAATGATTGCTCATCGTAAGGATATTCGATTGTGTTTGATGATTTTGGCCCAAATGTGAATCATCTACTCTCGCTTTATGAGTGACAATTCCTCCTCGTTGATTCTTTTCATTCCTACTTTCAGCATCGACCTTCATCACACTCATAGACGAATTCAATGTTGTTGTGTATTCTTTTCTCCCTTCGTTGATTCCTGGAAGATTTTTCAAAACCTTCGCGTTACAAATCTCTGCATCAATGAATGCTTCCTCTAATTGGAAGTCATCGTCCAAGTCAATTGCATCCACTTTTCGAACCAGCTGGATCGAAGAATTTGGATGGCGTTTGAAGGTCATACGAGCTGGAGCGCCTTCGAACAAGCTGAACTGGCTTTGGTCGTCATCGTCAATTTGATGCCTTGGTACTCGACTACTTCCTTTGCCACCGAAATCTAGCCCGATATCGATGTAGTTTCGAGTGAATGGTTCTTCAAAATTATTCTGCGCCACCAAACCTAGCCACACGTCTTCGAGAAATGCTTCCTCGACATTGTCGGTATGTCTTTCTCTCTTCATATTTTTTCTCCACTTTTTACGACGTTTCGTGGCAAGTATAAGCTCATCTGCTTCGTCTTTCACATTCACGAAGAAACGTTGAATTACACGTGCTGCTTCATCTCTCTGTCTTTCTTCCATATCGTCTCGTACCTGTTCCTTCATTCTAAGCGCCACAATCTTTTTCGTCCGTTCTTGTTCAGCTGTTTGAATGAGCATGAATACAAAGCGCCGTTGCATGTACTGCTGACGTGCGAGGCTGCAACGCGCAAAGCACTGTAATGTCAGGATGGCATTCAACTTGTTCTGAACCAAGTGGTAGGTATGGCGTCCGCGCCACCAACTCTGAATTTGCATAGCACATCCAAGCGTGTACCAGTACCTTTGTCTGGCTTGAAAACCTCTATAAATTCGTTGCAATAAAACTGCTCCTTTCAATTGACTTTTGTTTCTCTCAATATTGAGCCGAATAACACTGGAGTACTTTTTGCGCGAGAGGTACCCTCTGGCAATCCTCTGGGCTGCTACGATGTCAGAAAGAGTGAAAACAAAGTCGGTGTAGCATACAAATCCTCTCCACGCGCTCTGGATTAATGACGCGGCATTGAACCTGTTCCTCAACGAGTATAATATCTTTTTTGCCTTGGCAGACCTCCAACTATTTTGGATACTGCGAGCTGCAATATAAGTCACGAAACCTTGTCGAGGGATGTAGCGTCGCCAAGTGGCCTGTATCTTGCGGGCAGCGATATAAGTTACGTAACTTTGACGCGGCGTAAAAGCTCTCCAGGCTGCTTGAATCTTGCGGACTGCGATGTACAGTCTTACGGCAGTACGTGCTTGCTTTCCTCTTACACGAGACTGGATTAAGACTGCAGCTAAATGAACTCTGAGCGCAGTCCTGCAAAGAGAACCTCGAAATAATCGTTGAATCTTGGTGGCTGCACCAGATTCTTTCTCCGCTACGTCAAAACCAGAGTGTGCTACCTGTTGAAGCACCGATAACTGGCTTGCAACCTTCTTTGCGTTCGCAGTTCTCCATGCGGTTTGAATTGCAACTGCAGCGAATTTTTGAGCTGAGTACTTCCTATTCTGAATATGCCCTCTCACGTGTGCTTGAATCTGAATGGAGCAGTCAAGGGCAATGATGAAATTTGAAAAACACCAAAATCGTCTCCAATTCTTCTGAATTATTGTACATGCGTGACGCTCTCGCGTCATCCTTAAGAACTCGATCTCATCCACCCATCGACGCCAGTATTTTTGAATCGTGGTTGCAGCATTATAATCTCGATTAATCCTTCTCTTCTTGACTTCACGTCTTGCCAACCAACCACGGATCTCTTTTTGAACCACAACAATATCAGACAATTCGAACATGTAGTCTGCATAAACGAGGAAACCCCTCCACGCACTCTGAATTTTGATGGCCGAAATTTCTCTTTCATACTTTCGCCTGCAGACGAAACCGCGCCAAGAAGTCTGTATCTTTCTCACAGTCAAGTATTCGTGATAATCGATGTAACGAATGAGCCCTCTCCACGCACTCTGTATTTTCCTTGCTGCAACATAACGCTGATATTTGATCTGGCAAAGTTTGCATCGTACGGCTGTTTGAATCTTGACTGATGCTCTGTAACGCTGATAATTGTTGGAATGATGATAAGCTCGCCAGGCTGTTTGTATCTTTCTCACTGTCAAGAATTCCTGGTAGTCAGCGTAATTCACAAAGCCTCGCCATGCAGCTTGCACTTTCCTTGCTGCAATATACCGAGAGTATCGCTGGTAGTTGACATGTTTCCTCCATACAGTTTGTAGTTTCCTTGCAGCCATGTACGTGGTGTACATTTGGTAGTGTAGGTGTTTCCTCCACATACTTTGCACCTTTCTTGCAGCAATGTACCTGGTGTACATTTGGTAGTGTAGGTGTTTCCTCCACATACTTTGCACCTTTCTTGCAGCAATGTACCTGGTGTACCTTTGGTAGTGTAGGTGTTTCCTCCATGCAGTCTGTACCTTTCTTGCAGCCATGTACCTGGTGTACTTTTGGTAGTGTACGTGTTTCCTCCACATTGTTTGCACCTTTCTAGCTGCCTTGAATTCGGCATAGTCAGCGAAGCAAACAAAACCTCGCCATGTGCGCTGGATTGTTATTGCTGCAACTGTTTGCTTGTATGACGTTAAGCAAGCATATCGGCGGTACTCTCGTTGAATAGCAGTTGCAGCACGATCTTTCATCGCTTTCACTCTTCTCTGAACTAAAAAGCGTCTAATTGTACTCTGCACGATCAGAATATCAGCCAAGAAGTGAAGGAAGTTCATCTGACAGTCATAGGACCTCCAAGTTTTTTGGATGATTCTAGCTGAACAATAACGCTTATACATCGACGAGCAATCGTAAGATCTCCACTTCGTTTGAATCATAGTTGCTGCGAAGTTCTCGATGTATATCTTCCTGCACACGTATGCTCTCCACTGCTTTTGAATGAGTCTCGAAGACGTGAACGTTACGTAACGCTCCCTATGAACGTGACATCTCCACCTTGTTTGTATCAACCTCGCAGCCATAAAGCTCAGGTCGTATAAATATTGGGATCTGCAGAGAAACATTCTGACCATGGCCTGGATTCGAGTCGAAGCTTGATACTCTACGTACTTGGATCGAAGCATAAACATCCTTGCGATGGTCTGTATACGTGTTGCTGCTCGATAATCAATGTACTTGGTTCTACAAACGAACATTCTTCCAATTGATTGAATCTTCCTCGACGAGATGTAGAAAAGATAGTCCATTCGGCAGTCATGACATCTCCATGCAGCTTGGATAGCCGATGCCGATCTGTACTGGATATAATAAGATCGACAACGGTACATTCGGACTGCAGTTTGTATTCTTCTTGCGGCTACATACTCAACATAGTCATGGCGACATAGGTACATCCGTCCAATTGACTGGATAGCCCTCGCCGCCATGTACTCAACAAAGTCGTACCGGCACAAATACATCCTTCCTATCGATTGGATTAGTTTGGCCGCTTGGTACTCCACGTAATGAGATCGGCAGATGCGCATTCTTGCACTAGTTTGTATCACGCGAGCCGCTCGATATTCAACATAGTCGCTTCTGCACGAGTACATCCTTCCAATTGATTGAATAGCTCTAGCTGCTCGATATTCAACATAGTCGCTTCTGCACAAGTACATCCTTCCAATTGATTGAATATCTCTAGCTGCTTTGTACTCAACGTAGTCGTAGCGGCATAAGTACATCCTTCCAATTGACTGAATTGCTTTTGCTGCTTGGTACTCTACGTAGTCATATCTGCATAAATACATCCTTGCAATCGACTGGATGGTTTTAGCTGCTTGATAATCAACGTAATCATACCTACACAAATACATCCTCGCAATGGACTGGATGCTTTTCGCTGCTTGATAATAAACATAATCATACCTACGTAAATACATCCGTCCAATCGACTGGATCACTGTGGCTGCGCGATATTGTAGGTAATCGCTCCGGCAAAGGTACATTCTTCCAATCGATTGGACTGTTCTCGCTGCCTGATATTCTAGGTAGTCGCTCCTGCAAAGATACATTCTTCCCATGGACTGAATTTTTGATGCGCACTGATACTCAATATACTTGGATCGACAGAGGTACATTCGCGCAATGGCTTGTATCCTTTTCGCGCAAAGATAGTCAATGTAATCGGTGCGACAAAAGTACATTCTAACCGCTGATTGAATGGCCGTCGATGCTTGATATTCTACATAACGCGATCGGCAGAGGAACATTCTTACTCCAGATTGAATAAGAGAGCACGCCTGATAATCAACGTACTTCGTACGACAACTGTGCGACCTCCATTTTGTCTGAATTCTTCTTGCTGAAAGGTAGCAAAGGAAGTCCATCTTACAGTCGTATGCTCTCCACTGAGCCTGTATAACAGTAGCAGCAGCGTTCCGCTTGTCCTGGACTATCCTAGCTACTGCTCTGACTCCCAATTTTCTCCTCCATAGACTTTGAATGATGATGATATCAAGTAAGTCGAACTGGTATGTAAGGCGGTTGTAAAAGCAACGCCAACTTGATTGAATCACAGTGGCACATTTGTCGAGACGAGCACGTTGCTGACGAACCATGAACCCACGCACAATTGCCTGGAGCTGGATGACTAGAGATATGCGGTACGCAGCATCATCCATCGCAATTTTCATACGAACCAAGCTTTGGATGAGCGTGACTTTGTATATCTCTTCGTAAACTTCCATAGTTGCGAGATAACCACGAACGAATCTTTGAATCTCAATGGCGCAGATATGTTTGTCGATGATATCATTTCGCACAAGGTGGCCTCGCACGGCTGCTTGGATCGTGACAACGGAGTATTGCATTTTCTGGTATTGATTCATAGCTAGGAAGCGTCTGGTATAAGTTTGTACAACTATGAGGGCCCACATTCGTGTCAGAGCACGTCTCATAGCTAGAAACCTCCTAACTTCAGTCTGAATCGGAATGATTGCTGATGAAAGAAGTCGAAGTCCCACTCGTTGCATAGGGTCAGTGGCACTATCTACATCATACGTAGGGAAACCTTTCACTTGCCGGCTTGCGGTGATGACTGTTGCGTTATCGTAGTCCAACCTTGGACGTCGGAGAATCGACTTGAGAACACGGATGTCAGATTCTATACTGGAGTCATCCAGTGACTTATGAGAGTGCAATGAAAATTCGTATGAGTTTTGAGTCACGATGTTCGCTTTTCTGAGGCTCTCTGCAAGCTTCTTTTGGTAATTGTCATATGTTGAAGAGGAACACGAGATATCACTAGCACTTGTTGAAGCTGCAATAGACAAACACCTTTTTTGTTCATCAGAATCTTCGCTCGGGTTTTTCTTCGAAATATTTCTGTATGGGTGACTAGATTTTGAAAATATCTTTTTATTCTGTCCATCCAGTTCACTTGATATAGAATGAGAGTCTCGGTCGATTACTTCGTTGGAGTTTCGTGAGAGAAGGTTTTTTCTAGGGAATCGAATATGATCACCCTGTTGTCTCGCCTTGTAATCAGCAGGTTGACCATTCTCGTCTTTGTGAAAGATTAATGATTTCTTTCTCATTCCAATGCTCGATTCAACGTTTGATGACTTCTTCGGACCATTCAACGTATTTTGTGAATTCGTGGTTTTCACACGTGACTGGAACGTAGACTTTCGTGAATGGCTGGCCAGGATCTTGCTCTCTCCAGATTTCTTTTGTGGAATGACTATGCCCGCTGAAAATCTGGATTTTGTTCCCTCGGCGTTCAAGCCCTTCATTGGGTACTTCGATGATTCGTTTGTTGTTGAAAGCTTCGAAGCCTTGATGTCACGAACTGTGGAGGAGCGAGTTTCTTGAGTATCTTTCGAGTCTTTGCCTGCCAAACTTGTCTTCTTGAACCTAGTTATACCTGAAGTATTCGACTTCTTATTTTTTCCAACGTTTGCACCTATTGGATCGGTAGAGCCTTCTGCATCAGTCTGCACGTCACTTGTACCGCAGATTCTAGTCCGACAGGCGATGTCATTGTTTGCATTTTTCCTAACCACTCTATCATTCATTCTCATGGCCATTTTCGACGGAGTTATTTTCGATGGGACTTGTCGAGCTAGATTGCTATCGAGTCCCTCTTCCTGAATCATAGGCTTACAGGGATCTGCAAGCGAAGTATCATTTTCCCTCAATTTTGTTGCCATTTTTGTCGGTGTTTCCTCACCGCCACCACCAGTATATACTTGCGCCTTCTCTAAATCTTTCCTTGCCTCCTTTAATGAATTTTGAGAGGGACCGGACTCACTCGAATTCCATCGGAGGCTCGTACGTTCATCATCCTTATTGGAAGACGGTTTTGAATTTTTGTGCTTTGGCTGAGTGCTGGATGGTTGCTGTAGAATGATTCTTTTCGATGGGTTGCTCACCCGTGAATTAGAGTCGTCCTCGCTGTTAATTTCCATATCCAAGTGATCCAACTCAGGGTCAACGTAATTTTCTCCCATTGTTTCTATCGGATCAAATGATACAGGGAGTTCTGGGTCAAGGTTGTCGAAGACATCGTCGTTCGCTAATTCTGACCTTTTAGGCGAGGCGCTAGAGATGGACAATCCCTCAGACGCAAGGTCTTTCAGAGCAATGGCCGTTGCTGGATAGGCATCATCGCTGAAAGCCTCCGAACTATTTTTGCCATTGGTGAAAGTTTGGCCTTTACTCTCAGTATTTCGCATGTTTTTGTCATGAGAGTTGATTCCATGGAAGTGATCATCATTTCCTGTCGAACTGCTTGTAAGAGCTGTTGAAACTCGCATTGTTTGACTCGATCCAGTAAAATGCCCAGTGCGATTGCTTGCGGATAAAATTCCTGATTGCGACTGGCCGTTTTGATTCGTCGATTTTGTGTCTTGTGATTTGCCCTGAATTGAAGTTTGGGAACTCAGTCCCGAAGGACTAGTCAGTGAATCAGACATGCTACTTTTGCTGTAAGATCTCTGTGCACGAGTTAGTAATTTCTTGTCGCCTCTTGCTGGCTCCATGACCTTCCCGTTGTCCTTGTCCTTGCTTTTTCGACCAAATAGTCCTTTGAGAAAACTCTTGCGCCTTTTCTTAAACTCGCCTTTCTCACCATGCAAATCGATTTGACCACTATTATCATCGCTTTCGTATTTTCGACTTTCGTTGGTCGCCGCTGAAGGTCGAAATCGATCAAAATCGAAATTTCGATCTTCAATCACTGGTCGTTCGGAACCAACTGAAATCGAAGCATCAAAAAACTCTTCCCCGCCAACAATCTCACCAATATTTCGGTTTTCACCCGGTTCGTTAGCGGGAGCCAAGGGGAAACCAAATACATCAGCATTCGCGTCTCGCGGCTGGAACAGTTGGTTTGTATCTTGAGTTGGAAATGGAGTTGCGAATTCTATATCGTCCATCGAATCGATTTTAAAGTCACTCTGAAAACCGCTTGATTCAAAGGAGTGGGCTTTCTTTCCCCCACCTTTGCTGTCCAGTGACGAAATTTCCGACGATGGTCGTACCTGGGTTTGATTATGATGATAAGCATTCGCATCTTTCGGAGGAGGAGCTAACACCGTAGGATTCTTTTTCAATCCGGAAATGAAATCTTTACCTTTGGACATCCCCTGGCCGCTATTGCCATCGATTGATCTGTCGGTTTCAGGTATCGTTTTGATGTGATTGCTTTTGTTATCAATGATAGGTTCTTGATTCGTAGATGTCTTTATCGCTCTCTTCGATACAGATGATTCCAATTGCAACTCGCCAGAATGACTCCAATCTTTCGATGGAATTTCCCAACCGTCTGACTCTTCAC
This sequence comes from Pseudo-nitzschia multiseries, assembly GCA_037355745.1. Lineage (NCBI taxonomy): Eukaryota > Bacillariophyta > Bacillariophyceae > Bacillariales > Bacillariaceae > Pseudo-nitzschia > Pseudo-nitzschia multiseries. The sequence goes on from CM074791.1 coordinate 9,012,163, forward strand.
TTTCACGACCCCTAGGATTATCCGTATCCTGAAAGTTACTATCTTTGTTTGCCTCATTGGAATCTTTTACGAACTTGGTATGCAGCGAGGATTTTTGGTTTGCCGATGTTCTTGTCATTCTATTTGAAAGCGATGATTCTGTTTGTGATTCACCAGAACGGATCCATTCTTTTGCAGGAGTATCCCAATCATCGGATTCCGCGCTTTTCGCCGATACCACTGCCTCTCCCCACGCGCTTGCAGAAACTTGGGTATTTGCTCTGTTGCGCTCGGTAATGATCCATTGACCTTCGTCTTGGTCAACTCCGTCCACGTCCCCATCGCCCTTACTTGTAATATTACGGTTTGTGACATTCATACCGATACCTTTTCCAGTACGAGTAGTTGGTTTCGCAGATTCTTTCGGTTTAACTCCCGTTGGCTTGGCTTGCCCAAACAATGTAGACACACGTCCCTTCACAGTTCCATTCGGAATTTCTCGGGATGGTTCCCATCGTTTATTTCTATTCCCTTCTTTTTTGTCCTTGTTTGAATAGATAGGCTGTGATGACGGCTGTTGCTTGTATTTTACTTCGGGTTGCCTGTATTTTACTTCGGCATGAGCTGAAAATGATTTTGCGTGTTGCTGCCATGGAGAACTTCCACTTTTGGGAGACTCTCCACGAGGACTAGATGGGCCGGGAACGATCCGCTCGGATCCTTGCGTACTACTCGAGTCACGGGAGATATGCGACAACGAAGCTTGCCGTCCTCTGTTTCCGCCGATCGTCTTGTTCGGTGAACTGGGTTTGTGAGCTGTTTTTTTCTTCCGTGGCGAAGTCGACTCTTTGATTGCAAATGGATTATTGCGAACCGCCCCGGCTGGAATATCCCGCTCCATGTTCCACTGTACGTTTTTTCGTGATGCTGATGCGAGTGAGGATGGGGACACTGCATTCGCTTCTTTCCCACTCGATTCGTCAGCTGAGACGACGCTGATGCGTGGGAACTGTTGCCCTCCACCCGAACTAAGATTTCGAGTACTGTTCCTAGGACTCTTCATCCCATGTTTCACACTCTCTTTGTCAAATGAAGATACGGTTCCTGTGGTTCGTCTGTTGAGGTAAGGCAAAGAGTCTGTTGGCGTAACCATTATTTGGTATTAGTTTGGAGGCCGATAAACACTAAGACCGATGCATGCAGCGGAGAAAAACAGTATTTTCAACCGAATCGGTCTCCAAGCAACGCCAGATGCGAAACGCCAGATGCGAGACTTCAGCAACTATATCTATGTCGTCTGCAAGTTACCAAGAGAATCTCCTTCGTGTTGAATAGCTTCCTATACTGTACTATGCAGTCTTAATCTTTGTTTCAGAGGTAATTATGTGCCGAATCCCATTGAGTGATGGAAATAAAGTCCAGTTAGGAATGTCGTCTTTGCTCGGCATGCAGCGTGCACAATAATAACAGTATTAGAGAATATGAACTGCCGCTCACAAAATACCGAGAAGTATTACCAGTACGAGTTCATACGTACCGTATCGATAGTATTTTTTGGTTTGAAAGAATGCTACTGTTACTGTTACTATTACTGTTACTGTTACTGTTGGTACGACGATCATCAGTTTGGGATTTTGGAGCGGGAAAACGACTTGGCGATCGGGAAACGTTTCATGTTCGTTCAGAGTTGGCACATTTAAAATAATCAAACACGTATATTATGAATCGTGATGTCTTTGATGTTCCCGAGTGAGTATGGGAATCTTACTCGTTGATGGTACGATACGGTACTAGTAGATCGTAGCTCGTACCGTAGGTTTTTGGGGTACTATATGTACGCTACCGGTACGCGAAGTAAAGTACCGAAGTATGATAGTGTTTCATACCGGTACTCGTACCGGGTACGAGTACAAGTACCGGGAATCTTGCGAACGACATGGCACGAACCGTACGGCGCACCGGTTTGTACTTACCGTACCGTACGTGCTGATAATTGTAATCCACGAGTACGTACCGGTACGACCGATTTTCCATGTAATTTGGCCAACTGGATTACTAAATTATTACACCAAAACTCGAGGAGCTCGTACTAAGAAACATTAGTTAATTTTTAATCAATTCATGAGCACCTCACCGGATTACACCAGCAGGCCCTAAAAAAAGTAATCCAATGCTGTAATCCACCGAGCTCGGTACTAAGACAGTAGAAATCAATGCTTCTCATCTACTTAAGAGCTCGCTAAAAAAAGTAATCCAATCTGTAATCCTACTTAAGAGCTCCCTAAAACAAGTAATCCAATTTTGAAATCCATTGAGCTCCGTACTAAGGCAGTAGAAAATGATTAGCACCTTCACAGGGAACCTTCTTCAAAAACGTAAACGAAAACGAAAACAAAAAGAAGCAAGAAGCAAGAAGCACACCAAACAAATCAACGAGACCAACAAGAAGAATCATGGTGACAGTAAAAAATTGATATCGCCCTGAATATTGGGAGCTAGGGAACCAAACTGGTACCAAAATGTCCGCAATGACGAGGTGGTATCGATTATGTTGAACGGTTTTGAGGCCGTAGCTTAGGGGAGCAACGAAAATTAATTTCAATCATCATCGTCAATGAAACCAAGAATGGTGACAGTAAAAAATTGATATCTCCCTGAATATTGGGAGCTAGGGGACCAAACTGGTACCAAAATGTCCGCAATGACGAGACGGTATCGATTATGTTGAACGTCTTTTCTTTCGTAGCTTAGGTTATCAAAGAAAATTATTTATGATGGTGATGCAATGTCATTGTCATCATTCTTGTCGTCACCGTTTTTCCTTTTGCAGACGAGCAACCCAGTGCTTGCTTGTAGTTCGGATGTCAGATCAAGTGTCAGTGCTTGTAGTTCGGACGTCGCACATACACCATTCGTCCCCTAGATCGATTCGACATGATTAGCAATACGATTAACAATATGATTACTAAGAGACGATTCAACGATTAAATAATATGATTACTAAGAGACGATTTGACGGTTAACAATACGATTACTAAGAGATGATTTGATTGACAATATGATTCGCGAATACAATGACTTGGCAAAAGAAGTAGCAGCCTCAACAAGAAGCAACACTTCTAAGCCTGTTAGAAAATCTTCCGAGCCAATCCGATTGTTTGTTGTTCGAATGCCGGAGCAAGAATACACAGTTCCCTAGATCAAAGCCGCGCAGTGCTTGTTGTAGCTTGGACACCGTGGATACACCATTCCCTAGATCATAGCAGGCAGTGCTTGTAGCTCCGTTGCTGCTGTCGCTCCTCTCATGTTGGTGTAATAATTCAGCAATCCAGTTGGTCAAATTACATGGAAAATCGGTCGTACTCGTGGATTACGCAAATAATCTACAAGTGTGCTCTTGCCTTTGCTGATAGTAACACTCATTCGGTCTCCACTTCGAGCAAGCTCTCAGTGTCCGCCTCAGGAGTGTTACTAACTGTGTTCCACCTTGGTCTCAGTGTCGTTTCACTCCACTTCGGCCTCGGTGGAACACAGGTGTAATAAACTAGTAATCCAAAATTGGATTACAACAGTAATCATGTAATCCATTTTATTCCAGTAGAACTCAGTACTGGAAACAATTATGGGCATGAGAGTGAGTGAAGTGCCCATAATTGTTTTCCAGTACTGAGTTCTACTGGAATAAAATGGATTACATGATTACTGTTGTAATCCAATTTTGGATTACTAGTTTATTACACCGCGCGGCCGAGCAACTCGCAGATTAGGCACTATATCACAAAATCTTACTCTTGCGTTAATTACCGTTACGCAGTTACGTATTAACGGTTCGTACCTACCTGCTAGGGTACGAGTACGAGTACTCGTACCTCGTACTCGTACCTCGTACTCGTACCAGTATCTTACGAAACAACAAGATAGTCGTCTAGCGGTATCCGGTACCATTCCGATTGGTCGGCTTGTCGATTTATTCATTCATTCGATGATTCTTGGTTCTCCCCTAAAATAAATTTGGTATGGGTATTTCTTTAAGATCTATCCAAGTTTATGGATTCCCCTAATTTACGTTGCAATCAAAATAATAATAATAGTGACGTGTTCTTTTTTAGCTGTGATGGTGATGTTGTATCCATCTCACGGTAGTAACCTGGTACATCATCCACTCTCTCACATTGGATGACGTCCATGGTCAATCATTGGGAACCGAGTGATCAACGAATTCAAATCAACAGTGTTAACAAAGTACTACGATACTCGTACCATACTCGTACGAGTAATCGGATAAGTACTCGTGCTCGTAACTGGTAACACCGTACTATCCTATCTATCCTTGCAGGAAACCCCGTGAAGAAACTTGGAAGCAAGATTTCAATTTTTATCTGGCAACCAAAGGGAATTGTTGAGCATACCTTTGACGTCATTTCAATCCAACTGTCACCATGAACTTCTCGCTATCATTACGATCAGTGACATTCGTCTCAACCTTCGTGATTGCGACGGCATTTGTCCCTCTTGGCAGCCTGAAGACTCCGTCGGCTTCTTGCCGTTCGTCTTCTCTGTTCGCTGTTGATGGCGAATTCGACTTCGACGTCGCAATTATTGGTTGTGGCGTAGGAGGACATGGTGCTGCCCTTCACAGTCGCGCCCAGGGTCTATCCACTGCTGTTTTTGCCGGAGGCGATGTTGGTGGGACATGTGTGAACCGTGGTTGTGTTCCAAGTAAGGCTCTACTTGCGGCATCTGGCCGGGTCCGGGAAATGCAAGACGCCGATCATTTGAAGAGCCTAGGTATCGAAGTAGGAGAGGTCACCTACTCTCGTGAAGGTATCGCCGCCCACGCCAAGAATTTGGCTAATCGCGTGAAGGGAAATCTAGAGAACTCGTTGACGGCCTTGGGATGTGACGTGATTGAAGGGCGCGGAATGTTGACCGGCAACGCTCAAGAAGTCAAGGACGAAGCGACTGGAAAAGTCTACAAATGCAAGGTAAGAGCTGTATCGTCATCCAATACAGATGGGGCTCCCCTGTCTTCTGCGTCTTTTGGTGGAATCTGCGGCAGGGTTAAATGCCCAAAAGTCTGATTTTGTCGGAGTACGGCACATTCCAAAGACGGATCGTAGATGATAATCTGCAATCAGACCTCGAGATCTGTCAAGTATCCTCCGAACAAAGTGATCATCGCAGTACCTCGACGATTTTATATTTTGAATGAAACAGCTCACACTTAGTTGCGAAACAATGATATCTTCCAAATGCACTTGATTATTATTAGGACATTATTTTGGCACCAGGATCGATTCCTTTTGTTCCACCCGGTGTGACAGTAGATGAAAAGACCGTCTATACATCGGATGGTGCGCTTGAGTTGGGTTTTGTACCGGAATGGGTAGCAATTATTGGTTCGGGTTACATCGGCCTGGAATTCAGCGATGTCTACACCGCCCTTGGATCTGAGGTGACCTTTATCGAGGCTATGGACAAACTTATGCCAACCTTCGATCGAGAAATTGCCAAACAAGCCGAACGTCTGTTGATTCGAGACCGCCCTATTGATTACCGAACTGGTGTGTTTGCATCCGAAGTCACCCCAGGAATTCCCGGCGAAAAACCCGTGACCATCAAGATGATTGATGCCAAGACAAAAGAACATGTCGAAACGCTTGAAGTCGATGCCGCCATGGTAGCCACAGGACGTGTTCCAAACACTGCTAACATGGGATTGGAAGACCGGGGTATCGAGACAAATCGTGGATTTGTCAACGTAAATGAAAAGATGCAAGGTCTTGAAAGGACCTGAATCCGACGAAGTCGTTCCTAACTTGTATTGCATTGGTGATGCCAACGGCAAGATGATGCTTGCCCATGCAGCCAGTGCGCATGGAATCAGCGCCATCGAAAACATTTGTGGACGTACCCATGCAGTTGATCACAGTGCGATCCCGGCTGCTTGTTTCACGCATCCCGAAATTTCAATGGTTGGACCAACAGAAGAGCAAGCTAAGGAAATGGCCGAGAAAGAAGGATGGACTTTGGGCAAATCTCAAGGCAGTTTCCGTGCCAACAGTAAAGCACTAGCAGAAGGGGAAGGGAACGGTATGGCTAAAGTTCTTTTTAATAAGGAAACTGGGCATGTTGTCGCCGTTCACATCATCGGCCTCCACGCCGCTGACTTGATTCAAGAATGCGCCAATGCTGTCGCAGCAGGCACCACCGTGCAAGAATTGAGTATGATGGTCCACACTCATCCCACACTTTCTGAAGTCATGGATGAGGCCTTCAAGGGAGCCGTAGGAATGTCTTCTCATTAGTCATATTACGCAGATTATAACCCAATAGCTAGCTCAAACAGTTCTGTCTGATCATATAATATTGGTCATGTGTGTCTCTCTGCAGCTAACTCTGGAACTTGTTGAAGAATAGTGCTTCTGTTATACATAGTACATCAGGGAAGAACCATCTTGAACCAATGGTTACTCACTTCACAACATAACTGTTGAAGTGCTTAGATATGGTATGCACCACGGTAGTTTCATTGAAATACTTCTTGACGACATGAAATCGAAAATCTCTTTCTGTTTTGCTGTAGGTTCCTTTTGAATTGCAAGCTCTGCTTCGGTGAATGAACTAGATGTTTTGATGGAATTAGCCAAAACTCAGAGATTCTCCGAGTTTTCCTCGTCCCCCGTACTTCCAATCATAAGCTAATTGAAGCCAGTTGGCGATATCCTGTTGATTATACCCCAACAGTTGAGTCCGGGTGGTACAGATCTTCTGTAGATAGCTGAGTTGGTACTCATTGTGTTTAACCCCTATGGGCTCATCCTGTGGATTGTCCGTTGAGTGTATCCAAGGTTCAGTCTCACACATTGGTCCTCCTCCTGAGAGGGCTGCAACCACTTGCGGGAATGATGCATTTGCTGCTTCTTCATCCTCTACAAAGTGAGAGGCATATGGATTCCAAGTATGTGTATCCATTGCAAGCACATGGTCACATGTATCAAGCTCGCGTTTGGTAGGCCCACGTGTATGAAAGTAGGAGATAACGCCATCGGCTTGGAGTGGGACCATCAGTTCGAAGGTATTGGACCAAAAGATGAGACTGTGTCTGGAGGAACTGTTGTAATGCTTTGGTGTATCTTCTACCACATTCAAGCTGCAGTCCCGGATTTGGTTAGAACAGATCAAACTGTGCTGGAGTGAGTTGCCAAAATAGAGAGCTTGTCCAAACACAAAGATGTATGTGACTGCCTCCGTTAGGTCTGTCTATGCAGTAGCACAACGGGCAATAGGAACATCTTTCATTGGTGAGTAAGCATCAGAAAATGGGGCAACATCAGCAAAAGCCGTTATAGAATCCAACGGATCAAGTAATACCATATTGGAGCCTGCAGCAGCCGTGTCCGCGTGGCTATCCAGCTCACAACGGCCTGGCTTAACAGTGGATGACTAGCTTATCCCTTTGACATGAACTATTGACTGGCCTACCCGTGATTCAATCTTAAGGCCCCAGCCAGTGAATCAATTCCCATTTCCAATATGACTGTGACAGCCAAACTGGTTGCCGGCTGGCGTTGGACCAGTAGGTGGAGTTGCAGCTGCCGCTACCACTTAAGATTTTTTGTTGTCCCCACTGGCATTCTTTGCCTGCTTCAGTGCTTGGACTTGTTGGTGGTGGTCTTGAGACATGCTCATCAAGACTTTGCGGGGATAGAACTTGCATTCAACGGGTCCATTGTAGGTCCCCTTTGTTTTCTTCCCATTACCATTGTTGGTATTGTTGCCTTTTGCCTTGCTACTAGGAGAAGAGGTGCTATTTTTGTTACAATTCTTCTTCTTTCTATTGTTGGTAAAGGCTGACACATTCCTTCCCCTCTTTCTTTAGTTTTGGATCTTCTTGACCCCAAGGGTGCAAGTGAGGTAGGCCAAAGCCTTCTCAAAATTTGCATAATACTCCTGAGCCTTCTGTTATGACAATAGGGACTGAGTGTTCAAGCCAGATGTCATGAAGGGAGTGACAGAAGTCATACACAAATTGGTCTTCAGGGGGAAATGTGTTGTGTCTTAGCAAGGTTTGCTTAGCATCATGCCACAAGCATTTGTGCCGATCAAAATTGTAGTGTTTGGAGTCCCCGTTATAGATTGATTCCTGGATGAATTGTCTCGTTGTCTCAATAATCAATTTGATGTTTGCCTCCTCACAGGCTTGAAAGTAGAGAGCAAAGAATGCCTTACGACCATCGCCTCTCACACCTCCTTGAGTCTTGTAACTTTGAATATAGGACCAACTGGGACCGGATCCAACCAATTTGAAGAGTATACCCCAAAGCATATTGTTGCCTTTAGACCAATGCGAGCTGGCATGAATTGTGCATCTGATTGCATACTCAGTCCAGCCGGCATACGCGTCCCCGGGATTTGATCCAACAGTCCCTTCTCTATCAAGATCCTCAACGGCAGATTGCTGTCTTATTGTATCCCCTAATTGTTCTGGGTATACGCACCCATGCATACAATTTTTTTCAAACTTTTGAGTTTTTTCATGTACCAGAGGGCTAGAGCCTCAAAATAGGTTTCTAAAATCTGTGTCAGCCTTGGTGTCTGGCACAAATTTGGCTATTATTGCTACTGGGCCTTGTTATCGGGTATTTTCTATCTACTTACATTTGAATGAGCCTCGTGATTGCTTCCTCTCCTATGTAAGCATAACTGTCTTTAATTGATCGTTATACCTATATTCAATTCCATACATACGCCAATACTTTATACTCCCCGTATCTTTGGCGGTCATTTATCTTCCTGAAAAATAATGCTCCGATCGTCATTCAGCCATTTATTTTCCTTATCTTGTTTTCCTTTACCCCCCAAAATATTTACCGATACTCAATGTACACCCCATACTTCACGACAATGAACACTTACACTTACGATCGCTTTCATTACGCCTACTTTGTGTGTCAGTACTTCTACCTTTACCCCAACATCCCCCTTTCTTTCTGTTTGGCCATGTCTTCTTCAAAACGCAATGGCTCCAGTACGTGCTTCCTTATTATATTTTCCGTTCATTATTGATTACAGTTACACTTTCTCCGATCTTGCCCGTCCACATACAATACCCTCATTTTCTCCTATGCCTTCTCTGCACAGTTTGGCTGTTTGTTGACAAAAAGCATTTACGCTGTTCAGTTTCAGAATCATTTTATATTCTCCGACACCGCTCCAAAGCATCACCCTCCTTCTTACTTTTTATCATTGGTTCTTCCGGCAATGTCTACACCATAGTTGCTTCTAGCAAAACTATTATCTGTTCGTGTCCTGACATCCATCCAGTATACAAGCACATATTGCTTTCACTTGCCAAACTAAAAATCCCTGTTTCTACCGGCCTGCAAACAATGTCCCTACCACTTCTTAAACTTTGCTTAAGTTCCTATGAGTCATCGCTTGACTATTACACTATCAACCTTTGTCTTGTCCTTATGTGGCAACATTGTGTACACTGTCAACGATCAACGCTTCATTCTTGTCTGATTATCTGTAACATTTGTTACTCTGTTTCTCATCATTCTCACAAATACCATGACTTCGATACATGTCCTCAATGCAAATCAAAATGGTTACCATATGTTTCTGAGTCTGTCGGTCAATATTGCAATTTTTCTTGTCCTTATTAGAAATGGATTTCTACCAACTCATTATCTACCTCAACCTCAACGAACTATTGCCACAAATGATACGCCTCAATCCTCTGTCTCCTCCTCTAACGATATTCCCGTTGCAGTATCCAGCTCCAACACGCACATTATTCCCCCCTCACCTTCCACCTTGACTTCCCGTAACTACTGTCTTTCGGACTGTATCTAATTTTTGGGTTTCATGCATCATGTATCATATTAAAATTATAATTCATTACTTTACTGTTTCTGACAATCGTTGTCTATCTTATACGGATTATACGACAGAAGTCATATTATTATCCATTATTCTTTTTCTTTGTTTTCATTTAATCTCCGGTTGATTAACTGTACAATTTACATTTGTTCTCACATTCATCATTCATTTTACCAATGATGATGCCAATGTTGGTAAATAATCTTTCCATGTTGTCCTGTTTTCTTCCCATTCTTTGTCTTCTATTGTGTCTGTTTCATGTGCGGCTTACTCTTCCATATTCTCTGTACCGTCCTCTTGTTAGGTAAGATCCGCTGCAACTGCAATTGGGTCCTTATCATTTGCCGCTTACTCTTCCATATTCTCTGCACCGTCCTCTTATAAGGCGCGATCTGCTGCAACTGCAATTGGGTCTGTATCATTTGCCGCTGCCTCTTGGTTTTTGTCTGTATTGTCCTCTTGTAATGTTGGATTCCTTGCAACTGCAATTTGCGCCGTATAATTTGCCACTTCCTTTTCTTTTTTCTTATCCTCTTCCTCCCTCACATTCACCATTCATTTTTACCACCACGATGGCAACATTGGTAAATAATCTTTCCATGTTTTCTGTTTCTCTTCCCATTCATTGTTTTCAGATGTGTCCGTTGCTTTTGCCGCTTTCTCTTCTATATTATCTGTATCTCCCAATTGCAATGCTGGATCCGTTGCATCTTCAATTGGGTCCCTTTCACTAGCCGCTTCCTCTTCATTTTTTTTATCCTCTTCCTCCCTATGAATACTTCTTTCCTCCTGCGATTGATCTCCTTCTTTGACACTCATTCTATCTTCCTCCGCTTTTCCATTTTCATTTGAATCGTCATCGGAACTCACTTCTTTGTAAATCCCTTTTTTTCTACTACCTGTCCATTCTATCTTATTCTCAGGAAGATTTTCTGGGTTGCCATCCTTGAATATCTTATTTTCAATCAGCAACTCTTCAATTATGAGAGGCGGCAATTCTTTCTAGAGATTGTTCCGGTGTTTCATCCTCCAAATCGACCTTGCCGCCAATCGGTTTTTCTTTCCCCCCATCTTTTCCAATATGATTTCTAACGCCTCCCTGCTGTTTGAATATAACCGTTGGCGGCCTGGTTCCTCCACTTTCTGTCGATTACCATTCTTATTTTCCTCCTTACTTGCCTCTTCTGCTTTCTTTAATTTCTTCTTGTTTGGACTATTCCTCTTATTACGTTTTTCACCCTGAAGGCCTTCCTCTCTTTTTTGCCGGTACCCTTACACAAATTTCATCTTTTGTGCAGCACAAGGCATACGATTTCCCCATGCATTTACTGCATGTGCTCTCACAGTAACAACACTTTCCTTTTCACCTTTTTATCAGCACATCTCTTACACGCTTTATTCCATCCGTGCGGAGCTTTTATTTCATCCCTCCCATCATTAACTTTTTCATTATTGTCAATGTCGGAATCATCCTCATTATCAGGGAAAAATGAATTGGTCTCATCTTCATTCTCGTCTCCCCTTTTATCCCCGACCACGTCATCCACCAAATATTTTTTTATTCTTCACCTTAATCTTTTCTAGACACCAATGAATTTTGAAAGCGTCCCGCACATTTTCTCTATCCGTAGTCCCCATCCTGTTCCACAAGTCCAAATTGGCTTTATTAGTCACATTCCAGCAGTAGTTCGTCTATCAAAATTGCACACATTGTTGCTTTCTGCATACAAATCTCTATTGGTACGTCATAATCACATGTTGTACGAGTTTCTTCCCATAGAGCATCAAATTCTCTGAAGTAACACTCTGCACCCTTCTTCGGACAGAATTTGAGTTTCCAAATGTTATCCACCATTCCTTCTAGCTCTCTCTTTTTCCTCCGTCCTTCATTTTACTCAGGTTAATTGTGTGCTGTTCTGTATTCATATATTTCTCAGCCATCTCTTTTACTGACTTATCACCGGTTTCTGCCTTTACTTTAAGCCTTTTGTTTTCATGATACATGTCTCGTAGACTCTCATTCCAATGCTGTTTAAAATCTATCCAGTCTTGCTCCATCATCCTATGATCATCAGAAATGTGCTTTTCTACCCAATTCTTAGTATGTATCATATACATAAGAATTCCTTCATTCTCACAGTTACAAAACTGTGTTGCTGCAACTTGCATCCTTAATTCAATTGGCGTAACGTATCCATCAATTTGCTTCAGGGTTACGAACAGGTTCTCCATGAATTCAAAGTAATGTTCCGCTCCATTAGTCATCGGTGTATATTTGAGGTTTTCTATGTATTCCAAGGCACTTTTGATTGAATTCTTATTCACTGGATTGGTCACTTTTTGAATCCCATCATACGTGTCCGATTTTTCAAAATCCTTTTTCAGCTCTTGCTTCCAATTACTTGCTCTAAATTCTCTTTCGTTTTGTGCCGTCTGGTCTAATCCTTTTACTCCGCATGCCCTCTAGTCGACATATCCAATGAACATGAAAATATCTCCCCACCTTATCCTTTTCTAGAGTTCTGACAATTTCCATCCACTCTGCATATGCTTTATTGAGATCTTCTTTCTGCAGATTCAACTTTAAAAGCCCTTGTATTGCTTTCTCCATTTTAACCGTTTTTGGTATTTCATAACAACAATCCGATTCACCTTTTGAGCATACATTTTCAACTTGCATGAAGTATTTCTCCCCACCTCTACAGTTACCGCTTGGAGTAAAAGTTATCTTTGAAATGTTGTTCAGCACATCTTCAATCATTTGCTTTTTCTCTCCATCCTGTAATTTTGTCATGTAGTTTTCATGGGGTTTGGTATCCATATATGTCTCAGACCTTGCAATAACTGACTCGTTCCCTTCTTTGGCTCTCTTATAGTCTCCTTGCCTGTCAGCAACTCTCCTTTGTATTCTCTGTGCCATCTTCCAATTCTTCTGACGGCATTCTTGCCTGGTACAATCTCTTCAAACAAGTATTCCAATGCTGTTTGAAATCAATCCATCTTTCGTCCTCCTCAGCCAAGTTGTAAAAGCCCTTATTTAACTTATCCATCATCATCCAAATCTGATGTATGCCATTCATCTCCTTTCGGTCTTTATTGTTGAAAAAAAAAACCGTTACTGCAATCATCTTCATCCAAATTTCCGTTGGTAGTTGATACTGATGCTTCAATCTCAAGTAGTGGCAAATTTTGATTACTTCAAAGATACATTCCGCTCCATTCGTTCGCGATAGTGCTGTTACCACCATTTACTTTCATAATTTGTCTCTGTTTGCGAGGTAATATTTGTAGTCCTCATCATCCTTGTCAAGAGTGTCCATCACGTCATATTTTTGCTTCCGTTTTTTTTTCTTTGTATTCTCTTCTTCCTCCTTACGCCATTGTGTATCATAGCCATTTGCTGCCGGCATGTTTTACATAGTTCAATCTCTAAATATGTCGTCTGTTGTTCCTTCCTTTATTTTTCTATTTCACTTTTGACATATCTGTAAAGGTCTTGTCCCTCCTCATTACATCCCTCTTTAATTCCTGACTTACTGTCAGTGAATTTCTTTCTTATCCTTGTGCCCTTTGTTGTGTTTAGCCAGGATTTGTAGTCATAGTAAAGGAAAAGCAGCGCAAACGCTTCATCGCTTGAGGTGAAAATAGTACTGATTGTTGTTCGCAATAAATTTTTTTAAGTCCGCCTGTTTAGGCAACACTGCTCCAAGAATGCTTTTGAAGGAATATTGGAATTCTGGTGCATTGATAGTCTTTTTGTAATTTGTACTTATTTTTGGAGTTTGTGTTTTTGTTTTCCATGATTAGAACTGTTCCTGGGAAACTATCTGCTGGTATCTGTTTGTTCCTTTTATTGTCTAGGCATCAGTGTTAATGATACAATATGGTAAGAAATTTGAAAATGTGTATACTGGCAACTATGATGTTCTTGTTGGTTCTTACCTTTATAACTTTTCCTGGCTAGTGTCTGAGCATTGTGCCTACATGTAGTGATTGCTCTGCAGAAAATTCCATTCCACTTTGGTGCATGGACGTTCATTGTCGCTCGTACTTTGTTTTCATGATTCAATTTTACAATCTTGGTAATAATTATTGTCTTTATGTATTGTGACCCTTGTTCGGTCATTATTGGGAATTTCATTTGCCTGAACAGTTAGTTCCTTGACGTACATGGTAATGTAGTCTTTAGTGTTTTTGTCAGTGCGCTCTTTCCTTCCCTGTATTGCATTGCTGCTGATACTGGTGCTATTGTTTGTATCTGTTTGGTTATCATTTGTGTTTGTTGGCTCTCTTCCTGATACACTGCTCGCTGGGCTGTTTGTTTGCTGTGTATCAATCATTGTACCCTGAATCGTTGGTGTGCAAATGAGTTCCACCATTATTTCTCCATTAAATTGCAAATAGAAACTTACCAACTTTTGGTTTTCATGTATTTGGCGCGCTCGTTTTATGGGAGTTGAATTGTTTTGGAGTATGCGGATTTTAGTTTTCATTCACACTGTTCGTCGTACTGTGCTAAAATTACAAGTTGTTGTAATTGCTTGATTTACTGCGTCCTGAAGAGCTCAGTATAACCACTTCATTTTTCTATAATTGCACTTGTCAGCGGGGTTGTACTGACGCCTGCCTATTGCTTGTCTGCGCATGCCCTGACAAGCTTGAATGTGGTCTCCAGAAAATGCTGGCGCAGACCAAAATCCTGGCGCGGAGCCCAACATTATTGTGTACCCCACCCCACGAATGGTATGTTCCATCGTTATAGTCTTAGCCAAAGCATAGTAATATCTTGTGTGTCCGGGTGTATGATGAGAGCAGTAATGTATGAGAGTAAGAACTTATACTGGAGAGGTGAAGCCATTTTCTGTATATTTCATGACAACAATCATGGAATGGCGTTGCAGAAGTATATTACTGGAACGGCATTGCAGGCTTTCTGCTTGAAACTTCTTGTTCCAATTTGAAATCTCAAAATAGAGCATTGAATATCAAAATTGTGCATCGGTGTTTCATTTTCTTACGCTTTGTTTTGGTCAGTTTTAAACCTTTTCTTTTGGAATGGCATTTTAGGTTATATATTTTACTGCCCGTTAAAGTGGAGGGAAATTCTCAAAATCTTTTTACATTGTTGCATGATGTTCAGTTGTTGTTTGAGATTTTGTGGTTTAAAGTTTTGGTAGAATATGATTTTTGTTTCATCAGTCTGGGATGTCTTTGTATGTCTGTTTTGTTATGTTATCTGATTTGTTATGCGCCAAGTTACTGTTACCAAATTGTAGCAACTTAGATTGCTTCGACACAATTTTATTTTGGTGTTCTCTAAATTGTGAATCAAAAAATTCCAGAACCAACGACAAGGAGGATGAGAAGTATGTCTCAAGAACCTCCATATCCCGGTGGAGTTGTTGGAGAAAAGCACACTACTCCACCAGCAAATGCAGCTGCAGCCGCAGCGACAGCGGCAGAAAACAACACTATTCCACCAGCAGAAGCAGCCGCAGCCACAGCCACAGGTATTAAATTCCTTTCGTGACCAGAAGTACCAAAGCTACCAGATGGTAGATTTCCTATTCGTACGAATCAATGAGTCCCGTATCAATCTAAGTAATCGATTCCCACAGCATATCGATTCCCACGGCGCATCGATTCCCATCGCGCATCAACGGTGAGCAATCCCTGTTTTACAATATTGCCATTGTTCTTCGGTGAGCAATCTCTGATTTCATAAAATATCACACGAGCTACGGGAGCAATTCCTGACCTTAATGATAAACATATCATGAAGTCTTCCTAACGGAACAAGAGAAGAAAACCGTTGGCGTGTGATTCTCACACAATACATATACATGCATACAGATATATATGGTCAACGACTAATACATGCACGGAAATAATCAGCGAGTAATCTCAGCACTACGCAACAGCAGTTGCAATGTATTCATCTCAATAAAAGAGATATCTTGCATTTCAGCAAGATTTCACTTTATCTTATACTTTTAGCATTCAACTGATTTAAATCCCAAAATTCACACTAGTTGCTAACAACTACTTGTAATCTACATACTAAGGTCTGTCTCGCTGCAATCTGAATAAGTCACAGCAAGAAGAGATCTGGTGTCTCCCTAGCTTCGCCTGTAGTCCGATTGTCCGTTGCGAAAGTATCCAAACACATTTACCACGCGTAGAGTACAATCGTTCGTCTACTAACACACTAACGCAGCGTTGCTGTCCTTCAGAAGCCTTTGAATCAGTCTCTCAACGAATCGGATTCAGAAGGAAAATAATAACATGCATACTAGCCACAGCCAAAACGACAAGTTTGCCTCAAAAAGTTCTACAGGCATTCATAGCTAAGGGCAGTACTGTGACAGTCCACGTACCCATAGTTGCAAAACCAAAGGATAGAAGTTCGTCTCTAAAACCTCCACCACCCAGTGTAGTGGGTGCAGAAAAATGAAAGCAGAGAAGATCGTCTCTAAAACCAGTTGGGAAACAAAAGAAGAGAAGTTCGTCTCAAACAGTTCTACGGGCATTCATTGCAAATCAAAAGAAGAGAAGACTGTCTCTAAAATCTCCACCGCTGGGTCTGCCAGGTGCAGACTACAAGTCCACCAGCAGCCGTGCCTCCAACACCAGTGCAAGTCACAGCGGCGCAAGCAACGCTGTCTTGGGGAAATGAAGAACTTAACGGCTATTCTTGACCACAAAATGTAACTCCAAGTGGTGATACAAATGTGGGCAGTGGTACTTTATCATTACAATTGCTTGAGGATGACTCCCAATACAAGGTTCACATAGATGCAATGAAAAGAGGTGTCAAAGCTTGTCTTGAACAGCAGGGTCCTAACAGATACTCTGAGAATATTTTGACTGACAAACTAATCACTGCCATAAGTCGGGACATCGCATCAGTCTCTAGCCAGCTCATGAATAAGTTTTTCATCGTCACCAAACTATTTTCTTCTGGAACCTGTTCTGACTTCAGCAAGACAGCAACGGGTGACAATCCACCATTGGGTCCTATACCAAGGGTTGTTGACGTGATGGTAAATCTTTTCCTGCATGACTCGGGTTCACAATTGATAAAGAAGGTCTGCATCTTGGATCCAAAGGAGCTGACAACTTGTTTCAAGGACTACGAGATGAGAGATAAATGGAACACCTTCCAGTCAGCGCTCAACTTCCGTGATCAAAATCAATGATACTAGTACAGCAGGTCTAACAGAGTACACCCGGGTTGAAGGACAAGACGATGTAGCGGAAGGCACATCACATGTTGTTTGGTTGAAGAATGTTGTTAACTATGACACCATACTGAAGTACATGAAAGTGTATTTAAGCCTACTTTGAAGGCACATCCGTTGTGTTGAATTCCCACCTGCACCTTCACCCAACGAGGAAAGTCTGTTTTTCCATCAACAATTTAAAGACAATGTAAAGAAAGGGAAACAATATGTCCACCAGATGGTCTCATTCTTTGAAGGTCTTTCCTTTCACCACAGCACTCAGGCATTTTCTTTCAGCAAGTCATTCCTTCGAACAATTGGACAAAAGTATGAATCAAATTCAGGGGCAGGAAGTTTTCGACGCAGAATGATCTTGAAATGTTGAATCTTGTGTGCAACGAGTTGCTCAACAAGAATGATCTAATAACTCGGTTGTCTCGTGGTCCTAAGGGTATACGTGTCCTGGTTACTCACAGTATGGTTTCAAAAGCAATAGTTAAGGCAGTACTGGACAACAAAGAAGAAACAACTCTTGACGTTGACACTGCATACGAGAAGATGGACGAATATTATTTGAAAGCAGAGCGCCAATCATTGTCCAACTCCAACCCAGGCGAACCTTACTGCAAAGATTGGTTGTTCATTTTCACCACAGATGAAGCTCAATCCATTCAATTTGAAGAAGGAACTCCACCAGAACTTCTAGGAGGTGACGAGTGTAGAGAGACTTACTCCTTTGCGAAAGACAACAACAGCTTATTGGTTACAAGGTTCCTTAATTTTGATGAGAACTGCAAGTACATGCTGGACAACCTATTGTTCTGGGAACATACTAGGTTCATATTCCATGAGATTTTTATCATGCGACCGGAAATACTACTATCCAGTTGTCAATGTTTCCAGAGGTCCCTGTGATTTCTCACTACTTACAATTACCTACCAATTGGAGAACAATTGTTTGTTCCGTTGACTAAGGAACTTCTGTGTACCGCATTTGAGAAGAAAAATATGTCTCGGATGCAAACTTGAAAGTTAGCTTTGTATCAGGAGACGATGAAAAGAATTTACAATCTGATGGCGATTCTTTGATGCAAGTTTTCGAGAAAATAAAGGTACCAAGAGTTCAATGTCACAATGCAGTTGACATTGCAAAGTGGGACTTCCTCAAAAAGCAAGGGAAAATTTTGATTCCTTTATCAAAGACAACACTGCATATTCCGTCTGATGGCTAGTTTTCACTAACAAAGGGCTCAGTGCAGTGAAATCATTCTTCCAATTTCCTTGGTAAGAGAAATCAACAGTCAACTCACAATTGGAAAGTGTTCAACCTGGATCCGTACATGAGCCAGAACAAGAGGAGGAAGGAAACGAGAAGGAACAGTCCGCCAACCCAAACGGAATCCAGGAGAACCTAGCCACAAAGAGAAAAGGAGAGAAGTCGTTCCTTTGCCCAAGTCACAAACGTAAGAAGACTGCATCAGAGGAATCAAATGGAGGTGGCAAGCACAAGGAGAGGAAGGTTTCTCCAAACCTGGGTCATGCTGTAGATCTAGGATACCTTCTGCAGATTCCTCCTCCTGTACCCAACAAAGCAGCGAAAAAGTTCTCTGGTAATGTCAAGGCGTTGTTCTCAGAACTTGACCCAGGATCAAGTGTCCTTTTTTCCCAATTGATAGCGAGGTTACAATCACGGATATTCCCCCCCTGGAACTGGTGTAGTGAAGAGTTATGCATTTAATAGGAAGGGCCATTTGCCTGCTTACCCTGGATGCATGGTGTGCAAGAAACAACCGGATGGCACAAAAGTCTCATGCACAACCCCGTTCCCTTATGACCACACCAGGTCAAATACACCGCAGTACACCAAGTTGTCCAAGTTATTGAAGTCAAATGATGCATCGGCTAATGCATGAGGGCCAGGCACCTTAGAACAGAACAAAGAATGGCAAAACTACAAACTGATTGTAGTACTGCTTCCCGTTAGGTTGATCTTACGAACAAAACGCAAGTGCCTGTAAAATTCACGTACCAAATCAATAATGCCTTATCTGTTTTGATCAACAATGGAGCAGCACCAATCCTAATTTAATTTTTATATAGATTATTGATATCCACAGTCATCGTATTGCGCTTCTGATGTTCACATTAGAAAGAACCATAAATCATGTCCACTACAATGCATTTGTTAGTGATGAAGTATTTCATTCTTTCATATTCTACTAGTACTGTCAGTCATTTTCCTATTATGCACAAGAAGATACACTATCATGAAACAAGAATGCCATGCACTAACCCAACAATGTTTGGCATGTGGGCAAGAAGTAATGAGTTCTGGTGGATTTCTTTCACTGTGGTCAGAGAAATAACAATGGGTTGCCAATAACCAGTTTGCTAGTGCTAACATAGTACATTACCTGACATTTCACCATGAACATTGTTAATAGGATGGATGGAATGGGCAGCGGAACAAAAATGGTGTGGAACTCACACTTTGTTTGATCTTTATGAATTTTAGTTCATTGAGGAGCCTGGTGTACATCATCATGCTCTGAAATAGTAAGAAGGGCCAGGAAGTGCTAGATACTTTTTCAGTGGAAATAGAATGCATTTTTTGATATTGAACCATGATCATACTAGTTCAAATGATGTATAGGATTCACTATCAAAGAAAAATGATTTAAAAATCACTGATACTCTATGTGTTATGAACGTTTAATTCATCCAGAATCCTGGAAAGAAATAGGAGAAAAAAATAGGTACTGGATATGTGTACAGTTCTACAAAGGTGACTGCGTTTGGACTAATCTGTCCTTTGTTCAACAGACATAGCCACCGTTGATGGAGGACTCAATCCACTAGCCACAGTGTCATCAATACCAACCAGTCTTACCTCACAACTAAAGTTACACTATTTAAAGTCAGACTGTTTTTCAGTCACACAATTTGTGTGTCCCGTGGTGCTACCAGTATGAATCCGTATCCGGTTCGTTTAGGACAAAATACACAACCTAAAAGTCTGCATACACCACAGGCACGATCAACAAACTTCATGGCTCTGGTTTGATTATGACGTGTATTGTACTTCTAAGATAGTTGCCCAACGTCCAAACTTAGAAATGAGAGGAAAATGGAGAACAAAACAGAATCAGCGTACAAGAGGGCGATTCCAAAGCCGCAGTTTCCTCTTCTTTCTGCGGAGTACAATAAACAGATGCATGAGCTCAATCATGACAACCTAAACAATGAGGGAAAATCATTCTTATATCATTTCGAAACAGGGTTTGATGCGCTATGTGTCCAAAACAGACATTTGGTACTCACCATCCTTAATGGGTGCAACAAAATTGGTGATGTGAGAACATGACTTGACTGCAAAAAAGGACATTTTGACAAGGATGAAGCTTTGGAGGTTTGGGAACAATGCTTAAAGTATGTAACGGAGGAAGTCTTTCCGGACAATGAGGAAGGCAACACTGATGGCATGGACCACGTGTGGGCTATGGGTATCATTATGGCATATGTCTTATGCAGTTATCCTGCATTGAAAGGAACTGAGGACATACAGTGCTACAACAACGTGGGTATTGGACCAGAAGTACAATCCAGAAAACAAGAGAGACTACAACGGGATGGTCATACTTTCCCAGCAAAGGAATGATGTAATCTGACGCTGGAGGCCAGAAAGCATAAAAACAATGCATACATTTTAAACCCTGGGAACCCTCCCTGTCTGACAATGCTTTGGTCCAACAAATGGTGCAGAAAGACTGAAGAGGCAATCATTGAAAAGGACCAATTGTCAACGGACGATACCGGGTTGTACTCCACAGCCAAAAGGTTTCCTGTAATGGGCAATGAGTACAAGGAATGTATGGATGAACTACAAGGGGAAGACCTGAATCCGTTTTTGTACCATTATGAAACAGGGTATGACTCTCTATGCAACTGAAATGGACATTTTGTACTCACAATCCTCGATGGATGCAAGCTGACAAATACTGTAAGCACAACACTACTAAACAGCAGAAAAGGAAGATTTGAGGAAGCAGAAGCTGTCGCAGTTTGGATAAGTGCACTGGACTACGTCCACTACAAATTATTCCCGGACCATGAGAAAAACAACACTTACCCAACAAACCACATTTGGGGTCTGGGTATCATTCTGTGCTACCTTGTATGTGGTTATCCCGCACTGAACGGGAAGGCAGATATCCACTGCTATGACACAATTGGTATCAAACCAAAAGCAGTCTTGCAACAACGAAGCAAAATGGAAATGGAAGGACATAGTTTTCCAGCAAAGCCATGGTGCCAGCTGATGCAGCCAGTAAAAAAGCACATAAAACAATGTATACATTTCCATCCAGGGAACCGTCCCTGTCTGACAACAATTTGGTTGACTGATTGGTGGATTATCAGGATTATCATTATGCAGTATGTAGTTGTGAAGGAAGGTTTGAAAAAGTAATGTCAATAACCCCTACTGAGGATTATAGAAGGAACACAGAACAAGCCAATGAGGTAAAGAAACCGCACAAACAAACAGAAAAAAACTTATGAAATAGAAATGGGATTCATTCATGAAGAAAGTGACAAAACAGTCTAAGAAGATTAAAAAGCAAAAGCCAAAAGAATTAACAAACAAAGAGAAAAGGGAGGAAGAAGATGGAAACAAGAGGAACATTGTGCACTGGCTACAACTTTACAAAAAACGTTGGAATTCACCCAAAGATTTAGAGGAGTACAATAACTATCCCATTGCTTGTGGCGCATGGAGACGTGTGAAACACTACTAATAAGCATTATTGCTAAACTTGCTGCTACTTACAGATATGTACACCTTGGTCTTGTAGTTTAAAACGGAAATAAATAATTAAGTACTGTCAGTATTATTTGTTACAAATTAGGAAGTCATGATTGCCATTTTAGACAATTCAATCTGCAATGCCTTCTTTGCAGACACTTAATCCTGCAACACCACTACAGATATTATGCTTATTTTCTGTTCCAGACAATTCAATCTGCAACGCTGTTCCAGGCACTTCACCCTGCAACGCCATTCCAGACATTGAGCTTATTTTGTCTCAGACACCGTTCTGGAATTAAACAAAAATGGGACAACAATTGACCATGTTCAAATAAATCGTGTTGGAGTTGCACCAATAGAGAAAGTTGTGTATGAAACTTCGGATCCACCAATTCAAAAATAGAATCATTACCCTCACTTACCTGCACCACCATTCCAGGAAGGATTAAAAATCAGTACTGGTGGTTTCCCCAGCTTTCACTATCAATTCCATGTTTTGTTTTTCCAACCCAGCCATTGTGTCACGGAAATGAAACAACCATGGTTCCCTATTTCTGAGGACAAAGTAGTGATCTTTCCTACCAAGGTTTCTGATCACGGCAACTTCAGACTCGATTGCATTGCAGTCAAACAAATATAATTTGTTTCGCAACACACCTTGCTTCACCAATGTGTGGCGGTCTCTTTTCGCTTTGTCCCTCTTGCTCGGGATTGGGTCAACAGAAAGAAAGCAACAAGCAGCTGCGTAGTAACCATCGTGTACTAATTCAAACCTGCTGGCAGAACTTCCAGGGGGGAAAGGGCCTTCAAGATGAAGCAGGCACAGAATCTGGCATGGATAAACTTGCAGTCCACATCTGTCAAGGAGGTCTAGTTGAAAATTTTCCCAGTCGTACCATACGTTGGACAATTGTCCAGAATCAGACTTAAATGATGGATGTGCGCAAAAAAGTAACCCCATCCAATGATAATTGCCATACCTCTTGTGCTCTGTGGATCCACAAAGCGTGCTGGTCTCCACAGCCAGAAGGACCACGTTGCAACAAAATTTGGATTGAAACCATGGTACGCTTGCGTATTCTTTTTGTCCCACTTCATGTAAGGCAAACCATCTATAACACCAATTGGAAACTTTGACCCAGCTGACCAACCACTGGCTGTAGGATGAATTACTCCTGTAAGCAATTTATGATGAAACAGATCAAATCCACGGCCAAGTCAATCAATAGTATGGTACTCCATTAATCACTTGCAGGTTTGTTTGATTAGTGTGGATTTGATTCGTTGGGTTCCCTTTGTGGGAGCCTTCACTTCAGTTTTATGGTTGCTCTCACTCACTGCAGAGTCCCATCCTGTTGGAGGACGAAATAATGTCATGTACTGTGATAAATGAAAATACATGTGATTCTTTACCAGATTGTTCCCCCCTCCCTTACTTTGTTGCAGATTGTTATTTTTACTGTGAATGAAATGAACAACCATTTTGTCCAGATTTAAGACACCCTTCTTGTCTTGTTTGAAAACCTGACCAAACGTTCCAGCGTATTTGAGGAACTCTTCCATACCCAGAAACAACTCAATGGCATAAATACGTCCATTGATTTCTTCCTCACACTTTCTCCTCGGGTTGTCAACTTTGGTGGACGATTGTTGTGACAACAATAATTGACAACCTTCAACAGACAGAAATGCAAGCATCTGAATGTAAAGCATGCCAATGTACTGGTTTCCCTCCTTCTTTACTGTATGTATTGGCTCAGAAAAATTGGTTCACGGAAAATCACGATCGGATTGCCTCTGAACAGCAGCACTATAGTAACTGGCTATCCGGTCCATTTCACCAAGTAGCTGCATGTTATTCCCTAAAAAATCCTCATGGAAAGTCTTTGTTGCTTGCTTCGCGCAACCAAGGTGGTGCATATGGAGTTTCTCTCCGGGTGACGCTAGATGAATATTATGTGTGTTTTCTCCAAAATCAAGATCATAAAATGCGTTACCATTATGAACACAGGTGATGGGAGACATTTTGAAATACTGTTCAACATTCACTCCTTCCTCCACCATTGGAGAAGTAAAATTGGACATCTTCCATAGCCAAAGTGATTGATACTCTTTCCCATTATGGTGCGTAGACACCTGCATCTTACCACTTTTAATTGAAACGGGAACCTTCAGAACATTCACACGGGTGTTATTAGTACAAAGTCCCTTGGACAATTGCAATGCCTACAGATCATCTTTGTATTTGCCGTTTGATAATGTCTACAAAGTTGGTCGTGCTGGGGAGTATCACCTGTGAAATATGCAACTGCAAATTTCATTCAAACAGATCATTTCTTCTTGTTCCAAGGCAAATTAGACCATTCAATACCATCAATTAGCTTACAGGCATCTTTCAAAGATGAAAGAGCGAAATGAAGGCCAGAGTGAAGATTGTTCACATTGCTGATCGATTTGTCACCTTTATCACATGAACCTGTTGGGTAAAAATATATAGTCTCCCATGCATCCAGCCGAGAGGAGTTCTGAGTTAAGGTGTTGAATATGCCAAGTGTCATGTTCAGTGGGGTAAGAGTGGTTTGACCACTATTGTTGATTGCAATTCCATCCATGTAGAGAATAATAGGCACCAAAATTTCATTTGAATATCTTTTGCATCTCTTTTCCCATGTATTGATCCACCATTCACTGTGATGGAGTTCATCTATGTCAATATTACCTTGTAGTTCTGGAAACCGAACTGGTAAGGTTGAGTCTTCAGCATGGGGGAAAACAGATTGTCTTCCTTTACCAACGTGACGTTTGTTAATAGGGAATGAAGCCCTTTTCGGAATGACCGGACGTAGATTTGTTTACGACTGGCAACATCACCACAAATCAATTTCTTATAAAACCAGTCAATAAGATGAAGTTCAAAGCTATCACCTTCTATTTCAGGCACAGTTGCGTAAATGTCCTTCATGACTCTTGACCTTGTCTGTATGAGATTTCCTTTTGTCCATGAAAATAAAATAAGACGCTCCAATTCAATAGCCCATTTATACAATTCCTTCTCTGCAACTAATGGTATGCTATGATTCCGTATAATTTCCATTAACTTGATCTTTACCTTCAGTTTGTCTGATACATGCCTTCTGGCATTGGGTATCGTAATTGCTGTATTCGAGCCAGAAGGAGAATCATTGACAGAAATGTTGTTACCTTCTCTATCGGCACTCAGAGAGGGGGGCAATTTGCTGTTAATTACTTCTTCCTCCTTGTAATTGTTAGGAAAAAGCAAATAATCATCGGAAACAGAGTCATTGTCATCCTCAATATTTGCTAATTCCCGACCAATCAAAGCACGCTCTATTGGCTCAACAGAAGGGTCAAACATAACTTGATTGTCGAGCACCTCCAGTACTAGGCCACTACTCAGTGGACCGTTACGGGTGTTCATTAGACCTAATTTATCACTAGCATCCTCTGACTTCTTGGATTTTCTGATGAATATAGAAGATGCAAAATCATCTACCCCCAAAGATTCATAGTAATAAGAATAGAATGATTCGTTTTGTGAAATATGGCTCAGAAGACCGGGAGAAACAACTACTCCCGTATTCTTTCTTCGTCTTGCTGTAAACAAGGGGGGGGGGGTCTTCTTCTTGGTAACCTTCTTCTTTCCATAACAAGTAGTGATCAAAGGAGAGTCCAGGTAGCAACGTTTACAATAAACCTGATATTTAGGAGTGCAGACCATCGTTACTACCGTAGTATGATAGCCAGTAATAACAATAAAAATGAGGAACCGATTGAGATTGAGAAATTGCGACCATGCACTATTTGTTTCAGGCATCGATTTCAGTTCCAGGCCACCGAATCAGAAACAGATGCCAGGGGGGTAGGAAGATGTACTGTGCATCAAAATAATTTGAGTTCAATATTCATTTCAAAAAATTGGGTGAAATTAAAAGGGGGACCGGTGGAGTCTAGCCCACATATGTGCGTGATTCCCCAACAACCCCAGATCTCATTTGTGTGACGTATAGTGTTTCATCATATGCTGTCTCATTCATTGTTTATCCATCAGACATGTTGTGCATGTTAATTGTTATCTTTTACATCAAGCCCCATACATGTGTTTTGATAGAGGGCTGGGTTTAATTCTTAATGGTGGAAAAAACAGGTGGTTGTGGGGCTATCAAACACAAATGAAATTTCTAGCAGAATTCCACTGGAAAACAATGTGTTGTTGAAGTACCCCTAGAAAAAAATTGGGCAAAAATCTGTTTCTTGTATCAAACAGGACCTTAGTGTGTTTTCAGGGTCATTTTCACTTGGTGTTTTTTGAAGAGACTTCAGTGTACCGGTACGGGTTGCGCTCCTTCCACGTGGCTGCTTTGTCATTTGCTTCTAGTAAACAGTAGGCTTCTCTTTAAATTGGGATACAATGAACTCTTCATTGATTAGGGTATAGGTACTGGAAGCCAGAGCGGGGATAGCTCTGGTTACGCGTTGGGGGCATAGCCACGATCATAGCATCAGGCTTATGTCTTTTGGTTTTTAGGCTGTTGTAGCCGGTGTCAGAGATCATGCAAACTCTCTCGCCCTCCTCACAATCCGGGCATAATGGCATACATAGATTAGTGATTTATCTTTCTTAAGTTGAAGAACTTAACCATCAAAACAAAGGTGGCAGGGGCTTAATATGCGGTGTGTGGCGGTAGGTACCACGGGTATCTCATGTTGGAACGTATCCAAGCAGGTCATCTCCAGCGGAGAACCCCCTGTGGCTTCACAGAGCAAGTGTGCTTCTGGATCTACCCAGAGAGGAACGCTAGTTGCCTGTTAGTAGCGCCCCCCCTCTCTCCAAGTTTATCAGTCAGCTTTACAATCAAAGGAAGGGAGAGAAACCCTTGACAAAGAATAGTCAATTAAAAAAAACTATCGTGAGCGATAGGGTATTCATTCTAAATACTTTTTATTAACTTTCGATTCTATTCACTTTCCTTAGGTGGGAATCACTCATTTAAACTTCATGTTGGTAATCTCATCTATTTCCTGTAGATAATGCATTTGGCACGACTTATTTCAGTACTTAGATTTGATTGCCAAAACGAAACATAAAACCATGGATTATTTCATCTTACATCTTGGGATTCATCAACACAACGGTCACGAGGAACAAACAGAGCAACGAAAACAATGCTGTCTTTTTACCACGATTATCCGACCTTTTCGATCAAAAGTTCAACAATGGAAGGATCTGCCAAAGTACTGGTGTCGCCGAGACTGTCAGTTTCACCACACACTATCTTGCGAAGGATTCGTCGCATGATCTTTCCCGACCTAGTCATAGGTAGACTTGGCGACACCACTATCATGTCAGGACTACAAAATCCTCCGATTTCACTCCGTACGGCCATGCGTAGTTCTTTGATAAGTTCAGGGGACTCTTCATATCCTACAGTCAACATAACGAAGGCACAAATCGACTGGCCCTTGATATCATGCGGCTTACCAACCACAGCCGCTTGCGCTACAGCCGCATGCGCAACCAAGGCAGATTCAACTTCTGCAGTTCCAATGCGATGGCCACTAACATTCAGTACATCATCCATCCGTCCAATGATGAAATGATAACCATCCGAATCCCGAGAAACAGTGTCTCCCGTAAAGTAGTATCCGGGATAAGGCTTGTAGTAAACGTTGAGAAACCTTTCGTGGTCGCCCAAGCACGTACGCGCCATGCCAGGCCAAGGCTGCTTCAGAGCCATGACACCCTGGAAATTTCCGTTTTCGTCGGGTTCGGTCAATTCCTTGCCAGTAGTAGGACATAATACTGCAGTGTCGATTCCATAGAAAGGCAACGTGCAAGATCCCGGTTTCATAGGTGTAACACCAGGTAGGTTCGTAATTACATGCCCGCCTGTCTCAGTTTGCCAATAAGTATCCACGACAGTACAGTTGGACTTGCCAACCACTTCATAATACCAACGCCAAGCTTCGGGGTTGATTGGTTCTCCAACAGATCCGAGTACTTTGAGGCTACTTAAATCGAACTTCTTCACAGGGGCATCTCCGGAACGCATCAAGAGACGAATGGCAGTTGGGGCTGTGTAGAATTGTGTAATTTTATGGCGCTGGATCATATCCCAGTACCTTCCTTCGTCTGGGTAGACAGGTGTCGATTCAAACATAAAGGAAGTGCTTCCATTTAATAGAGGTCCATACACAACATCTATATTTTATCACATTGTGTTGCATTGCGGTTGCATTAGGTATGAGAAACGTAAAGGATTGAGATGGAAACGAAAACAAAAGATGACAACAAAATAGGCACGGAATTATTGCCGCGTCTTCCACAAATCATTCAAGGTGTTACGTACACGTGTGTCCAGTGATCCAACCACAATCAGCGACACATGCAAAAATATCGCCTGGTGCTAAGTCAAAAGTGATTTGAGTCGTCATTTTTGCGTACAATGTGTACCCACCGGTCGTGTGCACCAGCCCCTTGGGATTGCCGGTGCTACCCGATGTGTAAAGAATGAATAAGTTGTCTTCAGCATCCATATGCACAGGTGGGCAGTAGGGGCGTTGAACGGCAACTAAAGGATCCATTCGAACGTCCCGCTCTTTCATTTCATAAGGGGCAGCGGATTCTATACCACCATAGAAACGCTCCCACACCATAACATGATCGACAATCGAATCACAATCCAATTTCGTTAAAGCATCGTTGACAATATCTTTCAGAGCAATAGTCTTGCCGCCTCGGCGACCAATATCAGCGGTGATCAAATGTTTTGATTTCGCTGCCGAAATTCGTTGACCCAGAGCTTCGGCCGAGAAACCGGCAAATACAACCGAGTGGACTGCTCCAATTCGAGTACTTCGTTTTTTCGAATAGACAGATATAAAATGTTAGCTTCGTTTTTTGGTACAACAAACGGAGAGTTATTTTGACTCCGTATTCGGTTCAAATGCATTGAGTGATTAAGCGACAGACCTACCATGCGAGCATTGTCATCGCCAATTCAGGGATCATGGGCATGTAAATGGTGACAATATCTCCCTTCTTCACTCCCAGGCGAACCATGGCGTTTGCAATTTGACAAACCTTGCGGAGGACTTCATCGTATGTCAATTTTCGGATATCGCTTGGTTCGTCACCCTCCCAGATCAAAGCCAGGTCATTAGCATTTTTGCTATTGACATGACGATCCAAAGCGTTGTAACTCAGATTCAGTTTCCCTCCTTCAAACCAACGTACATCGCCGTGTTCAAATCCTCCATCGAGAACTTTGTCAAAAGGTCGAAACCAATCGACATGCTCTTTCGCTGCTTTTCCCCAGAAATCTCTTGGGTTTTCAATGGATTGCTTGTGAGCTGTTTTGTATTGCTGGAATGATATTTCTGGCTTGGCGGGGAAAACTGCACTCTCCACCGATGAGGCGCGTTTCTCTTCTGTCGATGACATCATGAATAATGACCTTCGTGTTCTCGTTGCGTTTGGTACTGTTTTATGAGGCTTCGTGAAATTTGAAGTGACAATCCGTTTACGTTGCCTTTCCGAGTGGAATTGATGGCAAGTTGTACAGCGGTGTGAGTGGAACTGCGTTACTAATGTTTGGACTATCAACAGGAGAACAACGTTCAACTTTTGCTATTTTTCAGTGGTGAAACTATTACGTGTGGTATTCCAACGCTCACGATTGAAATTATCCACGATTCAAGAAAATCTGAAAAGCAAGCCGGTCTTCAATATTGAAGACTGGATGAAGAACATATCCAAATCTTCTATGTAAAACTGTACGTTGAATTTCGATTCAACGGCTGTTTACTGTTACAACCCTTTTTACTGTTACAACCCTTTTTACTGTTGCAAGCTTTCTCAACGGCTCCTCGGAGTAGTTGACAAGCGCTAGCTCACAATCTTAGTTTCTAACCAATACATAAACCTTATTTTAGTACCTCCTTATTTTAGAGGCGTACGACACTGTTTAAACAGTCGAATAACCGCTTCGACCCTTTTTACTCTACCGGTAAAGACTACTTCAACTACTACATGAACAAAAAATTACCCCTACTACACAGTTAACAAACGAACAACCGATCCGAAGATTGTCCAGTATGTCTTACTCAGTCATTCCCTTCAAGTATGACTTTGATCAAGAGACTGTTGAAAAGATTGAGTACAAGGTTACCCAAGAAATCAATGGCTCCCAAGAAGTTACCAAGATCAAAATCCCTTTGATTACTGCAGGATCAACCAAATTACAAATTCTTTTCACCATCGATGCCTTCATTAGATCTAAGAAGACTCTCAACTTAACCACAGGACCAAGAATCTACGACAAGTTTCTAGACCTCCTCAGAGACTACACCGACAATAGCTGGTGGAACAGCTATGTAACAGCCAATGTTCCACAGAGAACTGTGGACAACTTCCAGACCACAGTGGAAGCATTCATCAGCTTCAAATTCAGCAGCAACGTCGATGCCTACCAGAATCATAAAAGATTCCTCTCCAACATTAAGAAGACAACCTCCATGACTGTACACCAATTTGTCGCACAAGTCAACTTCCACAACCATGTTATTCTCCCATTACTACCGGGACACCCTCCACAAGATGCAGCGATCAATGAAAGTGACTTCAAGAATCTAGTCTTTGAATCGATGCCAGAGGACTGGAAAGACCTCTATCAACTTAACCATTCTCCCCATAGAGATTCGCTCTCTGAAATGATGATAAAATTCGAAAGATTCCAATCTGTACAGAATAAAAACAAGAACAAGAAATCAGACAACCAGTCTCAAAACAACAACAACAGCAACAACAATGCCAACAACAACCGTAACAACCGAAATGGAAACAACAACAACCGCAACAATCGAAACAATCGAAACAATCGGAATCGCAACAACAACAACAATAACAATAACCAACGCAACAACAACAACAATCAACGCAGCAACAACCAAAACAACAACAACAACAAAGGATCAACTAGGATCTCGAATGACTCACCATGTCCTATTCACCCTGGTACCAATCACACCTGGGGTCAATGCTACACCAACAAGTATGGCACCAATTCCAATCAGTCCAATAACAACAGAGACAATACCGACTCGCATGTGAATGATCGCAGTAACTCCAACAACAGCAATCGATCCACTACCTCTTCCCACAACAGTAACTTCAACGAACCAGAGCAACACATGTGTGTCTTCATCAATGAACCAGAAGAAACCATTCCTGCTACTCCTTGGCCGGATCTCTTCCATGTCGATATGGATATCGATGAAGAATACTACAACTCGGATCTTCAAAGATTTCCCTCTGAAAAGACCAATTCCGACAACAATAAGCAAGATGTTGTTCCTAGCAAGGACAATGTCGACATCGATCTTGCTCCAACCACAGTAAGCGTCTGCAATTCCATCAATGGATCCCTCGGGAAGTATTACTTGAAAACCCTCTTCGATTCCGGATCAACCGACAATCTCATCGTGGAATCAGCAATTCCTTCTGGAATCAAGAAGAACCTCCTAGACCAACCGATTCAAATGCAAACGACAAATGGCAAAACCACTTGCAACCACTATGTAACCTTGGAGAACACCATATTCCCAGAACTATCCTATTCCATGAAAGTCCTACAAATCAAGTGCTTCGTTGTGTCGCAGAATATCAACTACCATCTCCTCATCGGAAGAAAGACAATGAGAGACCTTGGAATGAAAATGGACTTCGAGACTTGTACCATAGAATGGTATGAGAAGACAATGGACTTCCATCCTCGCAATTACTTTGACAACAAGTCCTTGCTCCACAAGGTTATGTCTGCAGAACCACACGCCGTTGCAGAAAGTTACTCCCATCAGTCTATCCAACAATCTTACGTAGATGGAACCACCAAGTATGAGAAAACTGACCTCCACAAGCTTGTCACCGACCAAACTCATCTCTCCTACCAAGAGAAACAAGCCTTGTTACCAATACTCCTCCAAAATGAAGAACTTTTCGAAGGCTTGAACGACAAAGAATTAGGTATTTTCCCTAATCAAACGTTCCACATCGAACTGCAGCAAGGCGCAACGCCGTATCATGTAAAACAACCATATTCCATTCCATTGCACCAACAAGAAGCAGTGAAGAAAGAAATCGATCGACAAGTGAAACTTGGCATCCTAGAAAGGTGCTACGCAACTGAATGGGGAATGCCAACCTTTGTAGTGCCTAAACCAGATGGCTCCTGCCGACTCATCAGTGACTTCCGGGAACTCAACAAAGTAACCAAGAAACTTCACTATCCACTCCCAAAGCTCCAAGATATCTTCCACAGAAGAAGAGGCTTCAAATATGTCACCCTTATCGATGTGAGCATGCAATTCCACACGTTCAAACTTGATGAGGCCTCCACTTGGCTTTGTGTCCTTGTTACTCCATTCGGAAAGTTCAGACTGCTCCGATTGCCAATGGGCTTCCTTAACTCTCCAAGTTGGGCCCAAGGGTGTATGGAACAGATGCTCTCCCATCTGAAGGACATTGAAGTATACATCGATGATATTGGTATCTTCTCAGATACTCTCGAATCCCATTGCAAATCAGTCTCCTCTGTTCTGTCCTTACTGAAGTGTCACAACTTCTCTGTCAAGCCCTCCAAGTGCCACTGGTTCCAATCCCAAGCTCCGTGGCTCGGCCACATCATCTCCCGAGATGGTATCCGTCCCAATCCAAACAAGATTGCTCCCATCCTGAAACTTGCTTTTCCCTCAACAACAACCCAACTTCGATCCTTTGTTGGGATGATCAACTTCTATCGGAACTTCTACCCCAAACGCGCAGAGGTCCTTGCACCCCTTACCGACCTCTCTGGAAGAGCCAAAGGCAAAATCTCTCCAACTCCCGAACTACTTGAAGCTTTCAACAAAGCCAAGTCCCTCATTGCCAAAGACATCCTCCTTGCCTTTCCTGATCCAAACAAGCCCTTCCATGTCTATACTGATGCTTCTGATTATCAGCTTGGCGCTGTCATCCTCCAAGATGGCAAAATTATTCTTTGTTTCTCCAGAAAACTCAACGCCGCTCAACGGAAATACCCAACGGTCGATAAAGAGATGCTCTGTATTGTAGAAGTCTTCAAAGAATTCCGCACCATTCTTTGGGGCGCTGAAATCATCGTATGGACAGACCATATCAACTTAACTCGACAAAACCTCACAAGCCATAGAATTATGACTTGGCGCATGCTCCTTGAAGAATTTTCCCCAGTATTCAAATATATCAAAGGCAAAGACAATGAGCTTGCTGATGCTCTCTCCAGGCTTCCACTCCAGCAAGACCCTCCCGAGAAGAAGAAGGAGTTCTTCGGTCCTCCGACTCCCGCTCCAACGGATGATTCGGACCTTGCAACTGCTGCCTCAACGGACTCCGACGACCTTCTCTCTCTTTCTGATTTGTTTCTTAACTACCCAGAAGACATTCCCATGTATCCCTTAGCCTTCGATCAACTCGCCCAAGATCAAGCAGCCAACGACGATATTGCTACCAATCCCCGGTACACAACTGAAAACTTCAACGGCACCGACTTGAAAGTTGTAGACTCCAACGGTCGACAGAAAATTGTACTCCCTCCAAATAGAGTGCAAGCCACCATCAAATATTACCACCACGTGCTTGGCCATGCCGGCGCAGAAAGATTGTATCGAACCATCAACCAATTTGTATATGCCCCAGCCCTGAAGGACCAAATCAATGCCTTCTGCAAAACGTGTGACACGTGCCAACGGTACAAGAATAGCCACCAAAACCACGGACAGCTCCCTACCAAAGAACACCAGTATGTTCCTTGGGACACCATTGCAATCGATGGAGTAGGCCCTTGGAAAATCAAGATCCCTGGCCATGGAACAGTCTCCTTCAACGGCTTTACCATCATGGACATGTGCACCAACCTCCTCGAGATCATCCGAGCTCCACAAGTAAATCCAACCGGCCTCATGGCAGTCCATGCCCTCGACAACGGCTGGCTCTCCAGATACCCAAAACCAGTAAATTGTATTATCGACCAAGGAACCAACTTCATGAGCAACGACTTCCAACTCCACCTTGCCAACCTAGGAATCAAAGCCAAGGTTTGCTCCGTCCGCAACCCTCAATCCAATGCAGTACTTGAACGCGTCCACGATACCATGAAGTCTGCAATGAGAACCGAACTCAATACCAACCCTCCACAGACTCTCCAAGAAGCGACTGATATCATTGACAGCATCTTTGCTTCTGCTCAGTTTGCCGTTAGATCAACCATCAACAAAACGTTTGGAATGACACCCGGCGCCCTTGTATTCCACAGAGACATGTTTCTACCAATTCCAGTAATTACTGACTTGGCCATGGTCAGAAACAAAAGACAAGCTCAAATCGACAAGAATGCTTTGAAAGAGAACAGCCACAGGAAGCTTCATGATTACAGTGTAGGAGATCAAGTTATGGTGAAAAATGAAAAGCAAATTCCTGGAGCTTTTGAAGCAAGAAGCAAAGGCCCCTACACCATACAGCAAATTCACACAAATGGTACAGTTTCCTTTCTCTTACGAAATCAAGTAATTCAACGCATGAACATTCGGAACCTCAAACCGTATCACACCAACTAAAAATTTCTTATCTAAGGAATACTGGTCGCACACGACTAACAAAATTCTGTGCCACCAATCCAACTTTTACGAGAAGGAGAAGAGTGTGGTATTCCAACGCTCACGATTGAAATTATCCACGATTCAAGAAAATCTGAAAAGCAAGCCGGTCTTCAATATTGAAGACTGGATGAAGAACATATCCAAATCTTCTATGTAAAACTGTACGTTGAATTTCGATTCAACGGCTGTTTACTGTTACAACCCTTTTTACTGTTACAACCCTTTTTACTGTTGCAAGCTTTCTCAACGGCTCCTCGGAGTAGTTGACAAGCGCTAGCTCACAATCTTAGTTTCTAACCAATACATAAACCTTATTTTAGTACCTCCTTATTTTAGAGGCGTACGACATTACGTACCAGTAAGTCTTACCCGGTACTGTAATGAATCTTTCTGAAAACTTACGTTACGGTAGGTACCGTAAGCCTTACCTCGTATGGTAGCATTAATAACGAAGTTCGGTACTTCGCATTTTCTTAATTTTGGTAAATCGACACTCGTAAGCAAAGATTTTGAAAGATCCAAAAATAATGGATTGAGAACCACTAAAATGATGATTGGAGAACGGTCGTGATTTTTTACCGTTAAATCCCCCTAAACGTAATCGCCACACCTCGGGGATACAGAATGTGTATCAACTACCGGTACGGTAGGGGAACAACAATGATAAAATTCGATGGAAATTGAGAATTATTATGATCGATCCTACAGGGCATCTCCGAAAATGACTCTTATCTGCAATTTACCATGGCCCGGTGTCAAAGAAACCGTAAGTCTGACTATCGTACTCGTACTTATGTAAAAATTATTTACAGGGGCCATCCGACGGTTTTCATTTTCGAGCGGTTGCATATTGGTTTTCAAAATGTCCATTGAGTTTGAGTTTTGGTTAAAAGCGTTATTTTATGCATCTGATGAGTGACGATGCGTCTAAACAATTCAAGACGCATAACTATGCCCCATAAGCCCTTTATTGATGCAGCGATCCGGATGAAAGGAATGATAAATCCACGTGGCACTCCCTAGGATCCGAGGAAGGACAGACTGGGGATGATCGAAGATTCCCTTTATCACTGAATGGGTGATTCCCGAAATAGTCTGGGTACCGTAGGGGCCCAGATTTAATTCTGTACCATTTTGACCCAGATACTGGTCGAGGTGACCTCTCGTTGACCAGTATCTGGGTCCCTACCCAGATTTGCTTGAAATCCGGCATGGAATTTTGATTTTTGCGCGCGCGCCTAATTATCACTTAGGAACTATGCATTATTTTTACCAGAATCGGGGAGTTGTCAGACTGTCTGACAGACCTGCGCGCGCGCGGTTTTCGAAAGTAGTATATAATAACACAGTTATTTTATACTAAAAATAAATTATAACCCTAGTTATTATTTTTTCAGTCAGCGTAGGTTTTGTACTAACTTGTACTAGCTCCACAGATGATCAAAGTCAAACCCAAACCCGAATTGATTCCCACTCCTGATATGAAGAACTGAAGATCAAACATAAATTAAGACAGCCCTACCTGCTGCGACTAAACGCGCCGGCCAAGGTAAATCCCATAACTTTTTCGAATTGATTTCTGTTTTTTGATATTCAACTAAACACGACGCGTTCTTCAATACTCAAGTAAATGGGATCCATTTCCACGATCGACCGTTGACACGATTGGTTGGAGTGATTTGCAAAACGAAAATAGAAAGCACGTGATTCCACTACGTAACACGTGATATTACTATATAACAAGTTATTCCACTTCATAATTTCTACTTTTGCAACAAAGAGCTCATAATTTCAAATTTGGAACTAAACTCTGCATCTTTTTTGCCTCTGCTAAACTTGGCTAAGCCAAATAATCTTGGAATCGAATCGGCCATGGGATTCATCCTAAACTGATGCTAAGCAAAACAATCTTGGAATTGGATCGACCATGGGATTTGTCTCCAGAATGAACAATCGACTCACTCTTCTCTCCAATCAACAATCGACTCGGCTCTTCTCTCCAATCAACAATTGACTTGGCTCTTCTCTCCAATCAACAATCGACTCTCCTCTCCTCCTCTCCAATCAACAATCAACTCTCCTCTCCTCCTCTCCAATTGAATCAACTCCTCCTCTCCTCTCCAATCAAATCGACTCCTCTCCAATCAAATCGGCTCCTCCTCTCCTCTCCGACTCCTCCTCTCCAATCAATCGCCTCCTCCTCTCCAATCGATTGACTCCTCCTTTCCTTTCCTTTCCTCTCCAATCGAATCGGCTCAAACGCTTTGCAACAACGTGTTTGGTGGTGGTGGTGGTGGTGGGGGTGCTGCTGCTGGTGCTCCCCAGCATGTCAATCCGCTGTTGGGGGTGGGACTATCAAGTCTAAAGGACTTGGCCTTTCGAAGATGGGTGTGGATTGTTGAAAGGGTCCTCTTTGCCTTCATTAAGGTGTCACCTTCTTCCAGTACTGCCTCTAAGGATTCGCCGGCAACAACTCTACTCTTCACATAACCGATAATACACTTGAGTCTGGAGAAATGCTTCTGGTCCGCTGAGTTGTAATGCTTTCTCCATCGACTGCCAATCTTTTCAAGGTCTTCAATACCCCCTTCAGGGAAGTCAACACCAACAAAATCCCCAAGTCCAAACCACTCATTCCACATCGACGTAACCGGCTTGTGGTTACGGAACAACCCTATTGTTGGTCGAGTATCCGGCGGGGCCTCAATTGTTGGTTCTGTTGGGGTTGTCGGTGTTGGCGCCATTTGATATGCATGCATGTGCTGCAGGAAGTGGTGAACTTGGGTGTTGACAACACCTTGTTCTTGTCTGAAGCCAGTAACTGAAGCCTTAACCCTCCCAACATCCTTCCAAACATTGTGGACTTCCAAATGAATGTTGTGCAGCCGGTTGCGAACCCCCGGAAGGGTAACATTGAGACTCCTTTCGATTGAGGTAGTAGCGGCTCCCATTGTTGCTTCGGCAATGACCTTGTCAATGAGTGTTGCTTGATAAGTCTTGAACAGTTTGGTTTAGAAGGCAGGCAAGGAGAAGAGCCGGTTTTTCCTACCTTGGTGTATCAAGATGGCCGCGTCCTGCAGTACCACACATTGTAAATTGAGGAGGAGCTCAAAGAAAGCTTGAGCAGTCGGTTTTGGGACATTATCAATGGTGCTTATTGCCTTGTCAAGGAAGGGGAAGACTTGTCGACGAAGCTCCGGAGGTGGATCGATAGTACTTCTTGGCAAGAAGAACCCCCCTTTATCTTGCGAATGCCCAGCCAATGCCCTCATAGCCTTCAAAGGGAGTTTGGAAGAGTATCGGTCCTCTCTGATATCAACATTCCAATTGCCAATCATTTTGATGTATTGGGGATCAACCTCTTGCATCTCACATGCAACCGCACCGGTTCCTCGTCCAAAGTGAACAAAGTGCTTCGAAGCAATACCCAAGGCCTTGCACGCGTCTTTCATTGTATTGGCAAACGCTTGGTCCGTGATTGAGTCTCGATTGTCAGAGTTATTAGTACAATCTGTGAGTAATTTGACGTCGAACCAATTGCCATCACTTGCAAAGTCAGCAAGCTCGCGCGTTGAATGGAATCGTGCCATCAAATAGAAGCCCAACGCACCAATCGGGCACATGTTAACGTTTCAATGTCTCATAACGCGTCCATATAAAGTTTTCTGACCGTTGGTTTTGCCTGTTATGATTTGCATAATTAGGATCTGGCAGGCGTGTGTGCCTTCATCATATTTGATAAGATCACACAGATCGGACAGCTCGGATTTGAATAAGGACTCGCCGCGGAGAACCCCTCCATGTGTCATAAGAAAACAGAATCTGTCTCTCAAGGATGCCAAATGATAATTTGGTTTGTAACAATTCTTAAAGAACAAGAAATCCTCTATTCGCTTGATGTTTTGCACATTCATGTATGGTGAAAGGGCATGATCTATCTTCTCATCAAATCTCATTCTTGCGATCTTCTTCTTTCGAACTTGAACAACTTGCAGCAGTTGGGTGACTCTTTCAGATCTGATGTGTTCCTTTGTAAGATTGTTGGCATTTTGTCTTTGCTGGTGCCGCAATATTTTGAGAATGGAACACAAGTATTGATTCACAGTGTCATAGCCTACAGGATCATGCTGTTCTATCTCCTCCAGCTCCAACAGCGATTCGTGATTGTTACTACTACTATTGGTGTTGTATTTGGCCATCACGGCGCCATAGTCGGTGGGGTCAAATATTTGTGGTGTTCCCACCTCCCTCTTGGGCCTCCGGCCTCTTCTCCTACGGGATCAATATGACTGATAGAAAAGGAAGCCAAATACCTTCTCTTCAGTTACTGTTTGTGGATAATCGAGGTAGCCAAATATGGTAGTGCAAAACTCAAGGAACTCTGCCCCTTTGTGACCGTAGGCAAGTTGGGTATTCATTGGGACACCATTGAGGTCATCCTGTTGAACATGTCGTGCTGCTCTGGCAAATAGGTCACTTGTGTAGGACATTTTTGTTGCTGGAGATGAAGCGGAGTGTTTTGTTGAGGATAGTAGTGTTATTTTGGGTTGAAATTGCAAGTAGTTTGGCTGTTTCGTCCTTGTTTTGGTTGCTTTGACGTTTCGCCGTTTTAGCCGTTTTTTGTGTCTTTATGTACTTTTCGGTTTGTCAGGATGGAAGTGTATGTGTTTGTTGTGTTTGCGTTGTTTGCATTTTGCTGCTGCTTGGGCTGGGGGAAGTGCAAAGTGACACGTTCAATCTGATTGGCTGAGTAATTGCATCCGGCTTGGTCTTTTGGTCGCAGAGAAGGTTCGGCCATGGTTGAATTCGGTTCAATGTGATTGGTTAGTTTTACTGTAAAGTGGTTATCTTAGAGTGTCAGAGATTTCAACCGTTACGGTTAAATCACGCGCGTTTTGCTAAGAGAGGTGTCGGACATTGCTCTGACATACTAATAATAATCTCTCATTAATAATTTATTTTATCCATGGATTCTGTATTCCAAAAATGAAACTTTAGACACTGGCCCGCCAAAATCTGGACAAAAATCTGGGCCCCTACCCAGACTATTTCGGGAATCACCCAATCTAGCAGTGTATCACTAGATCTACCGGTAGCACACGACGCCTTAGTAGATACAGGCTAGCCTTACGTCACATAAACGATGCTCGTGCTTTCGTAAAATTCGTGCGATATTTTAAAATATTCCGAAACATTTTGTTTCGCGCACAATAAATAATTCTCTACCTATTTTTGCTCGCAACAATTTCAAGTAGGACTATTTTCCTATCCATATTTTCATCCCTTGTTTCATGGTTGCTTCCAAATTTTTCTATTCTACAATTTTGTTTCATGCTTACCCCGTTAATATTTATTCCTCATTTAATTTTTGTTATTTTCCACACGAAATTCATCTTATGTAATAATATCTTCTATGTACACCGATATTGTTGTAGCGTTGATACCATTTTCTGAACAAATATAGGAGCTTCTTGATAACCAGCAATGTATTCTGTTACGTCACTTTCACGTTACTCACACTATCTTTTTCGAATATCAAAAGCCAACAACCATATTTTTGTACTAATAAGAAAATATTTTATCCGCATTTGCAATACTCTCCGACATTTTACAATATTCACGCTACGCTTATCAAATACGGAAATACAACAAACATATTTTGTAACAAATACGAAAGTATTTTATCAGCTTTTGAAATTATCTTGTTGATTTTTATTATATTCGAACAGAAGACCCGGAACAATATTGTGCTAACCATAAAAATAATAATGAACTAGCCGTTCTACTATTGATGTTGATATCATCCATTACTCTTGTTCGTTTTTATTGTATTCCATGAAAAATTTGTAGTCCTCATCATCTTCGCCAAGAATCTCAACCAAGGTACGTTTTCGCTTCCGTGTTTTTCCCTCTTTGTTCTCCTCCTTATCTTGTTGTTTACGATTGCCATTTTGCTTTTGGTACATTTTAAGTATTTCCGTCTCTAATTCTTTTGACTGTTGTTCCTCCCTTCGTTCTTCTAATTTGCTTACTAGGTATTCGTAAAGATCTTGTCCCTCGTTACTCCACCCCTCCTTATTTCCAGACTTACCGTCAGTGAATTTTTTTCTCAACCTCGTGCCCTTTGTTGTGTTTATCCACGAGTCGTAGTCGTTGTAAAGGAAAAGCAATGCAAAAGCTTCATCGCTTGGTGTGAAAATGGTACTGATTGTCATTCTGACTGATTTTCTTTTGAAGTCTGTCTGTTTTGGTGACACAGCTCCAAGAATTCTTTTCATGAAGTATTTGAATTCTGGTGAATTTTTCCGCCGATAGTCTTCGTGCAATTGGTACCTATTTTCTGAGTTAACGTCTTGGGTGTCCGTGATTAGAACTGTTCCTGGGAAACTATCTGGTATCTGGTTGTTTCTTTTATCGTCTACGTGTCAGTGTTAATACGACCAAAATGTTAGAATGGATTATGAACGATTGCATGCCGGCAGTCATTTTCTTGTTGGTTGCGTACCTTTGTAGTTTTTCCTGGCAAGAGTTTGAGCATTGTGCCTACACGCAGTCACTGCTCGGCAATAAATTCCACTCCACTTTTGGTCTTTTATATCGATTGTATTTGGTATTTCATTGTTATTCGCTTGTTTTACAATTTTGAATATCGTCGCCTTCACGAATGTAATCTCTGGCGGGAATTTAAATTTCCTGAATGCTTTTTCTTTGACGTGTTTGACAATGTTGTTTTCCAAGTTATCGTTATCGTATTGTTTTGTTGTCAGTAGAATATTTCTGTTGCTACTGTTGGTGGTTGTATATGTTTGGCTATCGTTTGTGTTTGTTCGGTCACTTCCCGATACACTGCTGTTTGGGCTGTTTGTGTTATTGGTAACAATGGTTCTACCTGTCACCGGACTGCAAATAGTACTCAGTTCCACCATAATTTTTTTGTTAACTCGTGCACATCAACTTACCGTTTTTACCTTTGATTGATTTGGCGCGCTATTTTTATGATAATAATGTTGTTTGTAGGAATCGTTTGGTATTTTTTTTTCATTCCTACTGTACACACTGTAAGCTCTTGATTTACTGTCTCCAAGGAATAGCTGTATTTCAACTAATTGTACTATCTGTGAGTGTTGTTCTTGTACTGTCGCCTGCCTATCTTATTTTCGAGCGTGCCGTGATATTCTGGAATGTGGAGTCCTCAAAATTTTGGCGCAGACCCGAACATTTTGTTCTTCCCTACCCTACCGTACTTACCCTACGGTACCATATCATTCCATATTTATTTATCTACTTATTGTTTTTCAATTTTCTGCAACGGCGTTGCAGTAAATTCTATATTTTGGGTGGTTGACACTCCCCCCTGAATTAATTATGTAATGGATCACTATTTGTAGGTTAAACGGATGGAATTTTGTTGTTGTTGTTTTGTTGCTTTCTGATGAGTATTTTTTTTGAATGTATATTTTTTTTAGGTGATATTTTACATAATTTCCGTTCTATTTTTTGCACTTAATTTGTACCGGTGATACCTTCGATATTGTCATTGTTTTTTTTGTAATGGAATCCTTACAGAGTTGCAGAGTTAGTGTTTCACGCGTCCCCATGCTCCACAAGGAACGGGATAGTTGTTATATTCCTCTAAATCTTCCGGCGAAGTCCAACGTTTTTCGTAAAGACTTAGCCATTTCTCAATTTTCCACTCGTTTTCGTCTTGTTCGCTCTTTCCCCCCCTGTTTGTCACTTCTTTTACTTTCCGTTTTTTCTTTTTTGACTGTTTTCTTGCTTTGTTCATGAACGAATCCCACTTATGTTTGGTACATTTTTTTTCCGTGTTTTTGTTATTTATGTTCTCTTCTTTAATTGGCGGCAATATTTCTTGTGTTGAGTACCACTCGTTATCGTCTTTTGATCTGCAATACCATTCCAATCTGTCAGTTTCGATGATTGCCTCATTCGTCATTTTGCGCCAGTTGTTGAACCAAATGTACGTCATACAAGGACGGTTCCCAGGGTGGTAA
The DNA here is from genome assembly GCA_037355745.1 of Pseudo-nitzschia multiseries. Taxonomy (NCBI): domain Eukaryota; phylum Bacillariophyta; class Bacillariophyceae; order Bacillariales; family Bacillariaceae; genus Pseudo-nitzschia; species Pseudo-nitzschia multiseries. Next base: position 9,054,762 of record CM074791.1, read on the forward strand.
TGTATACATTCTTTTATGTGTTCTCTTGCCTCCGGTGTCAGATTACTCCATTTTTTTGCCGGGAAAGTACGGCCGTCTTGTATCATTCTCTCTCGTTCTATTGATTTTACTTCCGGTCCAATACCCACGTTGTCGTAGCACTTAATGTCTTCCGATGTTTTCAATGCGGGATAACCACATGTAATGTATGCAAGAATGACTCCCATTGCCCATACATGGTCCATCCCGTCAGTGTTCCCTTCTTTGTAGTCGGGAAATACTTCCTCGGTTATGTACTTGAAGCATTGTTCCCAAATGTTCAAAGCTTCGTCCTCATCGAAATGTCCTTTTTTGCTGTTGAGTCTTTGTCGCACTTCTTCTATCTTCTGGCATCCACTAAGGATTGTGTTAACCAAGTGTCCGTTTTTGGCACACAAGGCATCAAATCCTGTTTCGAAATGATATAGAAACGGGTTTCCGTCGTTGTTTACATCATCGTGGTTTAGCTCGTGCATCTGTTTGTTGTAATCCTTGGAGAAGACAGTACCCCGGGTTGGCACAACTGTTGTTCTGTGTGTCGGTTTCGGTGTTTTGTTTTTCATTTTCCTGTTATTTCCCATTTGTAACGCAGTCATGCACCTATTTGTACCACAGTACACCTAACGTTCGTACTCCCACGCCGCATCATAAAGTTGGTATTTGTTGTTTTCTCCAGGCGTTGTAACTTGCAGTTTTTGGTTGTGGCTGCTTTTTCCCGTTCACGCATAATTCTTACTATTGTTACGTACCGGTACCAACACTACGACGGTGCACGCAAATAGTCTGATTCAAAAACAGACAAGCTTCTTTAAGTAGTGTAACTTTCCTCATCTGCATGCGATTGGTTCTTGATATATCGTTGAGATGAACGTGTCCGGTGGATCGATACCTCCATAGAGATGTGTACAAGATGTATTCTTCGTACTTCCTTGGTACTATTTTTTTAATATGGTATTGGTACGACGCACATAAATTGTCTGACTCATAAACAGACTAGCGTTAAGTAGTGTAACTTTTCCCCTTTGGATATGATTGGTTCTTGATATACCGGTAGAGGTGAACGTGTCCATTGGATCGATTCCCCCGTAGACATATGTCCAAGGTGTGTCCTACGTATTATTTTTGTATAAATTTTTTATTATTGTAGTATTGGGACGGTGCACACCAATTATATGGTTCAAAAACTGACTAGCTTTATGTAGTGTAACTTTTCCCAATCACGTATAATTGGTTGTTGATATAGTGGTGAACGTGTCCAGTGGATCGATTCCTCCGTTGAGATCTGGTGTGCCAAGGGTAGTCTCCGTAAATTTTGCTTATTAGTTTTTTGATTTTTGTATGAACAAGTAACCAAATTAGTGTTTCTCATTTACTTTTTGAGTGTCAAAGTGTGTTATTTTCTGAAATGTTTGGATGAATATTGCTCATACTATGGATTGGGGATACTATGAAACCATATTGAGAAGTCACAGCCTTATATTTTAGTCATTATGAATTTTCTAATAATGTTTGTCCCTGGCCATGCATGTACCAAAATAGTGAGTCCTAGTACTCATTTTTAGAGTGGAAATGTGTTGCATTGACTGCAATTTCAGGATGAATAGTGTTCATACTATGGATGGGGTACACTGTGCTGAAACAAACTGGACAAGAAGCAGGCTGATACTTTAGTCAGTATGAATTTTAGAATAATGTTTGTCCCTGGACATGCATGTACCAAAATACTGAGTCCTAGTCAGTTTTGAGTGCAAATGTGTGGCATTGACTGCAATTTCAGGATGAATATTGCTCATACTATGGATTGGGGAGACTATGAAACAAACTGGACAAGAAACAGGTTGATACTTTAGTCAGTGTGAATTTTAGAATAATGTTTGTCCCTGGACATGCATGTACCAAAATAGTGAGTCCTAGTCAGTTTTAGAGTGCAAATGAGTGGCATTGACTGCAATTTCAGGATGAATATTGCTCATACAATGGATGGGGTAGACTATGAAACAAACAGGACAAGAAACAGGTTGATACTTTAGTCAGTGTGAATTTTAGAATAATGTTTGTCCCTGGACATGCATGTACCAAAATAGTGAGTCCTAGTCAGTTTTGAGTGCAAATGTGTGTCATTGACTGCAATTTCAGGATGTATATTGCTCATACTATGGATTGGGGAGACTATGAAACAAACCGGACAAGAAACAGGCTGATACTTTAGTCAGTATGAATTTTAGAATAATGTTTGTCCATGGACATGCATGTACCAAAATACTGAGTCCTAGTCAGTTTTGAGTGCAAATGTGTGGCATTGACTGCAATTTCAGGATGAATATTGCTCATACTATGGATTGGGGAGACTATGAAACAAACAGGACAAGAAACAGGCTGATACTTTAGTCAGTGTGAATTTTAGAATAATGTTTGTCCCTGGACATGTATGTACCAAAATAGTGAGTCCTAGGCTAGTCAGTTTAGAGTGCAAATGAGTGGCATTGACTGCAATTTCAGGATGAATAGTGTTCATACTATGGATGGGGTAGACTATGAAACAAACTGGACAAGAAACAGGTTGATACTTTAGTCAGTATGAATTTTAGAATAATGTTTGTCCCTGGACATGCATGTACCAAAATACTGAGTCCTAGTCAGTTTTAGAGTGCAAATGTGTGGCATTGACTGCAATTTCAGGATGAATATTGCTCATACTATGGATCGGGGAGACTATGAAACAAACTGGACAAGAAACAGGTTGATACTTTAGTCAGTGTGAATTTTAGAATAATGTTTGTCCCTGGACATGCATGTACCAAAATACTGAGTCCTAGTCAGTTTTAGAGTGCAAATGAGTGGCATTGACTGCAATTTCAGGATGAATATTGCTCATACTATGGATGGGGTAGACTATGAAACAAACTGGACAAGAAACAGGCTGATACTTTAGTCAGTATGAGATTTAGAACAATTTTAGTCCCCTCTGGCATTGCTGCATGTACCCAAATAGTGATTCCTAGGCAGTTTTCGAGTGCAAATGTGTGGCATTGGATGCATGAAACAGAATTGACCAGAAATCTTCTACTTATACTTGAGTCAGTTTTAAAATTTATTAGTCCTAGTAATATTAGTTAGTATGTTTATGATTGTGCAAATTAGGCTGCAATTTCATGATCAATATTTCGCATAATATAGATTGAATAAAGAACTATGAAGGATAATGGATAAGTTACAAACGGATGCTTGCATTTGGTGTAACATAGTATGCCTCACTCATCCAATCTTGGATGATTTGGTGGAACTGGTGCTGTACTCTGACACGGTTGTGGTTGTGTCAGAAGATGAATCGGATACCTCCTCACTTCCATCCGTCGGGTCACGAATCCCAACATCCTTGCTGAAACATTTTACTAAATCCGATACTTTTTTAATGCGTCGAGGATTGGTTTCTTTCAGGCCGGAAATCTGAAAGTATGGGCAAAATTGTCGTTTCTCCCTCACCTTACGTTTGTGGAAAGTACATATATAACCCGCCACTCGTTCATATTGGTCGTAGTCTCCGAAAACGTACCTATAAACTTCTCCAATTTCAACTGGTCCGTTTTTTTCTGGAGTGTAACGAACTTGTTCGTTTACTTCGTAAATAGGAAACAATATCTCTGGATCCTGATCTTTCAACAGCACAGAACATTGGAATTCACGTTTGGTTTCCTTCTCCTTGATCTTGATAGGATAAACTGGCAGTGTTACAGTGGCGTTAAGATGATTTTTCGCAACATCTATAATCATTTCTTCGCTTACATTTGAACCCTTTTTTTCACAGGTTTTAGTCGTTGTGTCAGTCAAACCAGTATCCTTGGAATTACCCTTACTTGTGTCAATTCCCGATTCTTTAGATTTGTTTGGTTTATTTTTCGAACCCTTACTGGTTACTTTTGATCCACTGATGTTCTTTCTCCCATCGTTGATATTGTTCGTCTTGCCAACATTGCCACCGTCAACGTTATCATCCCAGGGTGGTATGAATCCACGCTTGGAATCATTTGTCGTATTGAGATTGAAAGTAACCCATCCTACCCGGTATGTGTTATTTGATTTGTTGAACTCATTTATTTGAACCTTGGATCTTTTGAAGCAATCCCAAGTTAGAAAGTCCGATGGTTTGTAAAAAACAAAGTCACGACCCTGGAGGTGTTCGAATGCCAGATTCAATTCTCCCGTTCCCTTTCCATAATTGTTGACAACCTTATCGTCCAAAAATTGAACTACAAGGTTAGCCGATGATAGATCATCCGACTTTTCCAACAAATATATTGCTAGTTTTTCTGTCAACGGGGTAAATATGGTACCCATTTCTGGGAGGTAGCTATACTGAATGAATTCTTCCACCCAAGTATGACGTTGGAGAACTTCCGGATCAATTACGAATATCTCACGGAACACGTATGGAATGTGTTCCATAAAAACTCGTTGGTGCACCTCTTGTTGTGAGTTAACATCGTATTGAAGGAATCTTGTAACACAAGTTTGATTCTTATGTTGTTCTTCCAATCCGGACAGTTCCAAAATACCTGTTACAAGTTCTTCTGGTTTATCGTCAAAATTGACATGGGCAAATTTTGTCTTACTCAGAACACATGCCGTTGGGAAAATGTACAATCGATCATTCCTTTGAAAATACGGAACACTTCCCTCCGTCGATTCGGTGACCATAGCTCCTTTTAGAAAATTCCTCTCGGTCAATACCAAATCTTCAATGGTTTCCATCACATGATCGTAACTGACAAATGATTGGTTATTGGTTTTGAAGACTTTTGGTATCATTTTCTCACAAACATTGTCAATTGAACAATCAAAGGACGAACCAACGCCGTCGACTCGAATCATTGATGCACATAGTACTTGAGAAATGAACAAATTACATGCTGTTTCCAACGAATCGACCACGTTTACCCCAATCTTGTTCCCGTGTTGGACAAATTTTGTTATAAGCCATTGATGCACCAAATATAGGATTCCTTTCGGCACCTTGAAATATGCCAGATCTATTTTTCCGGTTCCATGTTTGCATGGTGACAGGGTGACAAGGTCCTCATCGATATCGAAATGTATGTTGTAATATTTTGTGACCGTGTGCTTGTAGTGGATGACGTAGTGGAAAACCAATTGAGTATTGAGTGGTAATAACACTTTTCCCGTTTCCGGAATTTGCGTGTCCCCTTTTCGATGAAATCCTACTGGAACCCACTTCTCCCCAGAAAGTACCGTGGTGCCCAAGACGAATGAATTGTTAATTAATTCGGGTAAGTAATACTGATAAAAACCTTCGTGTGTCAAAACTTTGATGTCGACGTGTCTCATGTCGATGATGGTACAAATGGTTTTCGCCTTCCCTTGAAAGCGTAACCAATGTTCACGAATGAGCTCCTGAAAAGCAGTTTCTTGTTCCGTTATCTTCATCAACTTATTGTTTGACACAATAAGTTCTTTAAACTCGATGTTTTCTGTTGGTAAGGATTTTAAGCATTCAATACGCTGCTTCTTGAAATGTTTGTCTAAGTCCACCTGATTGCAGCTATGAGTCATTGAAACACGTAGAGAGGTCTTTGCCATAAGGCAGTCCAAGAAGTTCCTCATTGATCTGACGTATCCTTTCAACTGACTGGGAGAACAATTGTCGCCTTTGGTATGGAAACACAAATCCTCAGACGAAATATCCGACCCAGGTGGATACTTCACATTCTTCATGTACCAAACCAATATCTCACGGTACATTATCATGTACTTCTTCATTGTAACGTAGTTGACGACGTTGCGCCCATAAATAGCATCCACGCCTGATGTGTCGTTAACATTCTTCAACAGTGACTCGAACCTATCCCACTTGTTCGCCATGTCGTAGTCATTGAATCGATCGGTTAATTGCTTCCTGCTCAAAAATTTCAACACTCCAGTCATACCGTTGTCAATTTCAAACAAAAATAAATCCACCATGACGTTTATTTGATGGGGAATAGGCCCTAAGTCACTTAAGGTTGTATCGGGTTTTTTCTTCTTTCCCTTCCCCTTCTTCTTTTCCGCAGAGTTAGTAGTAGACATTGACTTCCTGAAATCTGGTGTAGGTTCGGATTCAATAATTTTTGATACAAGGTAAACCCTCGTCAACAATGCAGTGAAACATGTTGTAACCTCAAGACTGAGGTTCCTCACAAACTCCTCTGTTCCATATGACTCACCCTTCAAAGCCTTTGTAAGGTTATTAATTACTGCCTGTCGATGATCTCTTTGATCGGTATCATGTTTGTCAAGACTATTGGTTGGTGGGTCTTTCAATCTACCCTTCTTACAACTTGTCGTTTTCTTATTTGAATTTGGGTTGGCACCGCGCTTGCGAGCACTATTAGTCGTCGGTGTCATTGGCAATGTAAAATGTTATCAGTATTTGAGACAATCTTTTTATTGTTTGAAAACAATGAGAATCACTGTTGTGTGAATCTAGTTTACCCGAGTTACGAGCAAACATTGAATGAAAGAAGGATAGTAGTACAACTTGAAACTTCTTTCACAAGATATCACCAAAAACGTAGCGACGCGACAGTGGTAATCATGTCTCAAAAACCATTTCTCAAAAAATCGAAAACGTAGAAGGTGCCCGTAAACGTGTCCTTGTTCTCGTAAAGACGTTCTACCACTAACCTGAGAAACAGTTAAACAATATCGTCACAATAATTGGACAAATAAAACCTGCAACGACGAATGCAAGGGTGGGGATTTGTCTGTGAAACCGTACGGATCAAAAAACCATTTTTTGTAACTGGAACCGCCGTTCCCGAAAAACGGAAAAAAGGGTTTTTTGGGTGGAATGAAAGGTGAGAAGAAAAAAAGATAAAAATGAACATTTTCCAATTTGGAAAATGGCCCCATCGCTGAATTGTTCCATTTTGTGTACAAAAGTACAGTCGTATGAACACCTAGTAGCGCTAAATAGGGAAAAGGGCATTGGTTGTAACTCCGTTGCCAAAAAACAAATGATCCGATCGCTGAATTGGTGCAATTTGTGTAGAAACGTACAGTCGTATGAAACTTCTCACGCTAAATACTAAAAAGGGCTTTTGTTGCAACGCCGTTGTCAAAAAAAAAAATTGGTCCGATCGATGATTTGGTGCATTTTGTGGGGTAGAAAGGTACTTTGGTATGACCAGTACTATCGTATGAACCATATCACGCTAAATACAAAAAATACCATTTGTTGCAACGCCGTTGCAAAAAAAACAAAAAACAAAATACTTAACGGACCAATGTAATTCTGACGTTCGAAGTTTGTTGTACTGTTGTATGATCCATATCACGCAAAAGACCATTTTTTGCAACGCCGTTGCAAAAAAAAAAAGAACATACTACTTAACGAACCAATATCATTCTTACGTTCGAAGTTTGTTGTACTGTTGTATGATCCATATCACGCTAAATACCAAAAAGACCATTTGTTGCAACGCCGTTGCAAAAAAAAAAAAGAACATAATACTTAACGAACCAATATCATTCTTACGTTCGAAGTTTGTTGTACTGTTGTATGATCCATATCACGCTAAATACCAAAAAGACCATTTGTTGCAATGCCGTTACAAAAAAAAAAAGAACATAATACTTAACGAACCAATATCATTCTTACGTTCGAAGTTGTTTACTTAGCAGAAAATGTATGGAACTGGTGTCATTCTTACGTTCGAATGTTGATACTTCATCTATCGAACCGATGTCGTCCTTACGTTCGAAGTTTGATATAAGTACTTTGTACGGAGTAGTTAGCTTACAATGAAAGTTTGTTGTTCACTAACTTCGGTCACTTTTTTTCACTTTCCGACAAACATCAATTTCCAACTTATCTGAGTAGAGTGTTGTTTCTTTCCAACAACACTCCGTCCGAGAACGTGGGATCCGACCCTCTTCGTCACATGCCTTAGGGCGACGATGTCACGAGCACAACGATCCGTTCTCAGATATTTCAGTCCGATATAACAGCCTTGTACTGCAAAAGAAGTAGAAAGCATTCGATTAGGGATTAGTTGCTGGAAAGATATTCTTGTTTGGACGGCCGCCTTACATAAACATCTTGAAAGCACAAAATCTGCATCAATTGCCTATATATCAACAGGAACAAGTCCCTGTTTTTCGTGACATAGGAATTACTACAAGTCTGCAAATCAACGGCAGCAGAAAGAACAACGACAACGAATAACAAACCGGCAAATGGAATCATTGGAGGCAACAACGTATCTGCGGCAACAACGTATCGGTGACATCAACGGTAAAACGAATCAGAACAAGCAACGGTACGAATGAGATATACAACAATGATAATACTTCCTCGACCGGCATTACTGATAATGTATTTCCTCACTTATGTTTTTCTTCCTTATTTCATAGGACCGGAACGGAATAACAGATTGGAAACAACAGATTAGAAATTGGCAATCGCAACGGTAAGAATGAGAGAGGAGAAAGACAATGATCTTACTTCTTCTGGCATTCCTGATAATGTATTTTCTTCCTTCTCTTTTTCTTCTCATTTTCATAGGACCGTATTGGAGCAACGGATTTGAAACAAGGGATTGGAAACAACGGATTGGAAGAACCAATCTTTCCTGGTGTGGCAAATCTTTCCTATAGTTGCAAAGGATACAACGAATCGAACGCGACACTGAATCAAAGTCAACACAGAATCGAAGGTAACAACAACGGCAACAACACAGCAACACCACCAATCAACAACAACAACGAAAGGAAGCAAACGGTGTACGTTGGTAGCATGTAGATTATATTATTCTGTTGTTATTATTTACTGTACTACATCAATAGATACTCACCCATTTTGATCAATTATCATACCAAATATTCGAATAAAATCGTGTACAGCTGCGAGAGCAACAGCGGAAAGCAGCAGCGAGAGCAGCAGCGGCAGCGACAGCGACAGCCGCGAGAGCAACAGCGGCAATCAGCAGCGAAAGCTACAGCGGCAGCGAAAGCTACAGCGGCAATTGGCAAGCAGCAGCGAGAGCAACAGCGGCAATCGGCAACGACAGCCGCGAGAGCAACAGCGGCAATAACAGCGGCAATCGGCAGCGACAGCCGCAAGAGCAACAGCGGCAATCGGCAGCGACGGCCTCAGGGGCAAGCGGCAAGCAGCAGCGAGAGCAACAGCGGCAATCGGGAGCGACAGCCGCGAGAGCAACAGCGGCAATTGGCAGCGACAGCCACAGCGGCAAGCGGCAAGCAGCAGCGAGAGCAACAGCGGCAAGTGTCAAGCGAAAAGCGGAAAGCAGCAAGAGCAACAATTGCTACACCTACTCCAACCATGACGACAAATCATTTCTCGGACAGAGCTATGAAGCAAAAAAGAGATAGGAAACATGAGAAAAGAAGAAAGCAGAGAATGTCATCGAACTTTCTTAGGATTGCAGCACCTGTGTCAACGAGCCATAAAACTTATACAAAGTTGTCCGACATAAAACCAATGAAGAACGAAAGGACAAATAGGCGTAGTACTTGCAAAGATTGTGTCAGTACAATAGCGTTGAAAAACAAAGACAGAACAACTGTGGTCAAAGGAAAATACATGGAGACAAACTGGGGTGGCAAAATAAGAGGAAAGAAAAAGTATCAACCGGAACAGGCTTTGTTGATAGATAAATTCGATAGATTGGATAGTAGAAACGACGAGCATATTGTTGCGTTTGACGAGAATAATCCGTCGTTGCGCATTTTCGCAAAAGTTTCCAGAAAATTTGCCAAGCGACACCTTGCTACGAAGAATAATATCAAACTGTTAAGAAAGTTTGCTCCGGAAATTGTTGGATCCAAACCGACAGTTGCCAGAGGTCAGAAGCGCGGCAGTATCAACAATGATTATGCTATCATTGGAGTTAGACCAGAAAGATTGTCTTCCAACAATGGTGTGTACGTATTCAAAAGTCATGTGAAACCAAACATGAAAATGGAGCTCGAACAGACGACAGTGGGAATTGTGAAGCATATGCATCATAGTTTAACAGACATCGAACCATTTGTTGAGAATGAAATGAATGTGTTGTCTCAGATTCTGACTCGTACGCAGCTAAATGCCATTGGGAAACAGGCATTAGCTTTTTCGATTGGTCGAAATTACCATTCTCGATGCCATGTTGATGATGATATGAATTATACTCGTTTAACAGTCATAGCTCCGTCGGGAGTGCATGCTGACGAAGTGATTTATTATTTTGTCTTCCCAACGTACCGCATCAAAGTGCCGTTGCGTTCTGGGGATACTCTGCTCTTTAATCCGTTAGTGTTTCATAGCTGTTCGAATCCCAGATACGAAGGGTGTTATATTATGAGCGCCTATGTATCGCGCAAAACTATACTAAGAAGTAATCCATTATAATAATAACTTGATACTCATGACAAAAAAATTATGACTGTACCGTACTAGTACTATACCGTCAAAAATACAGGAAAAGGGCATTTGGTGCAACGCCGTTGCAGAATATAGAAAAACGGTAAATAAACATGAGAAGGGGGGTATGATTGTACCATACTAGTATACAATCCAAAAAACGGGAAAAGGGCATTTGGTGCAACGCCGTTGCAGAAAATAGATAAACGCAAATTACACATGAAAAGGTGGGTATGATTGTACTGTACTAGTATACCATCCAAAATACGGGAAAACGGAATTTTGTGCAACGCCGTTGCAGAAAATAGAAAAACGCAAAATATACAGGAAAAGGGTGGTACGACTGTACCGTACTAGTATACCATCCAAAACACGGGAAAAGGGCATTTGGTGCAACGCCGTTGCAGATAATAGAAAAACGCAAAATACACATGATAAGGGGGTATGATTGTATTATACTAGTATACCATCCAAAACACGGGAAAAGGGCCTTTGGTGCAACACCGTTACAGAAAATAAAAAAACGCAAAATACATCTGAGAAGGGGGGTATGATTGTACCATACTAGTATACAATCCAAAACACGGGAAAAGATTATAAACTTGTTCATTGAAGTCATGTGCTGTTTTCACCATCTCGTACTATTGATTGTAAATCCTTCTTTTCCAGTGAAGCCATTGTCTCGCGGAAATTAAACAACCATTGTTCACGATTACCCAGCACAAAATATTGGTCAGGACTACCATGGTTTCTAACAACGGCAGCTTCGGACTCAATGGCATTGCAGTCGAACAAATACAATTTGTTCTGAAGCTCACCTAGCTTTACCAACGCATGATGGTGTTTTTTTCCTTTGTCCCTCTTGCTTGGTATGGGGTCTGCAGAAACAAAGCAACGAGCGACGGCATAATAACCATCGTGCACTAATTCGAAACCACTAACGAAGCTACCCACGGGGAAAGGACCTTCGAGGTAAAGCAGGCACAGAATCTGACATGGATAAACTTTCAGTCCACGTCCATCAAGGAGGTCGAGTTGAAAATTAGCCCAATCGTACCATACATTGGACAATTGTCCAGAATCAGACTTAAACGATGGGTGGGCACGAAACAATAATTTCATCTCGCGAGATTGGTCATACCTCTTGTGCTCCGTGGTTCCAAAAACCTTGCTGCTGCCCACAGCCGGTAGGACCACGTCACAACAAAATTTGAGAACATCAGATGGAAACCAGGGTAAACTTGAGTTTTTTTTTTCATCCCACTTCATGTAAGGGAGACCATTCATCACACCAATCCAAAACGAAGACCCACCTGACCAACCACCCTCCTTAGGATGATTTGGTCCGGTTACGGGTCTATGTTCGAACAAATCAAATTCACGGTCAAGTCGATCAATAGTTCGATACTCCATCACTCGGTTGCAAGTTTGCTTGATAAGTGTGGACTTGTTTCGTTGAGTTCTCTTAGCAGGAGCCTTCACTTCAGTTTTATGATTGCTCTCACTCGCGGCAGAGTCCCACCCAGTTGGAGGACCAAATAATCTCATGTACTGTGATAAATGAAAATACATGTGATTCTTCACAAGATTGTTACCCTCTCCCTTACTTCGTTGCAGATTGTTATTTATACAGTTAATGAAAAGAACAACCATTTTGTCCACATTCAAAACACCTTTCTTGTCTTGTTTGAAAACCTCGTCGAACGTTCCAGCATACTTTAGGAACTCTTCCATACCCAACAACAACTCAATGGCGTAAATACGCCGGTCAATTTCCTCTTCACACTTTCTGCTCTTGTTCTCGAGATTGGAAGGAGTCTTTTGAGACAACAACAATTGACGACCTCCAGCAGACAGAAGTGACAGCATCTGAATATAAAGCATTCCAATGTACTGGTTACCCTCCTTCTTCGCTGTATGTATTGATTCTGAAAAATTGGTTCGTGGGAAGTCACGATCGGATTGCCTCTGGACAGCACCACCGTAGTAACTGGCTAACCTTTCCATCTCACCAAGAAGCCGCTGGTTATTGCCTAAAAAGTCCTCGCGGAACGTCTCTGCTGCACGCTTTGCGCAACCAAGTTGGTGCATATGGAGTCTCTCTCCGGGAGACGCTAGATGAATATTATGTGGGTTTTCCCCAAAATCAAGATCATAAAAAGCGTTGCCGTTATGTACACCATGGTGAGAAATGTTTTTGAAATACTGTTCAACATTCACTCCTTCGCCAACCATTGGAGCAGTAAAATCAGATATATTCCAGAGCCGAATGGATTGGTACTCTTCCCCATTTTGGTGCTTAGACACTTGCATGTTACCAGATTGAACTGAAACAGGAACCTTCAAAACATTCACACGAGCGTTAATACCAAGTGCTCTGGGACAATTGCAATGCCTACAGATCATCTTTGAATTCGACGTTTGATAATGACCACAAAGTTGGTCGTGCTGGGGAGTATCACCTATGAAATAAGCAACCGCAAATTTCATTCGAACCGACCATTTCTTCTTGTTCCACGGCAAATTAGACCATTCAATACCATCCGTTAGGTTGCAGGCATCTTTCAAAGATGAAAGAGCCAAACGAAGGCCAGAGTGAAGATTGTTCACATTATCAATTGATTCGGCACCTTTATCACCGGGACATGTTGGGTGATAGTATATAGCCTCCCACGCATCCGGCCGGGAGTTTCGAGTTAGGGTGTTGAATATGCCAAGAGTCATGTTCAGTGGGGTAAGAGTGGTTTGACAACTATTGTCAATTGCAATTCCATCCATGTAGAGAATAATAGGAACCAGAATTTCATTCGATCCAGATTTGCATCTCTTCTCCCAAGTGTTGATCCACCATTCACCGTGATGCAGTTCGTCAATATCAATATTCCCTTGAAGTTCTGGATAACGGACTGGTAAGGTGGGGTCTTCAGCATGGGGGAATGACAGATTATCTTCCTTCACCAAAGTCACATTTGTTAATAGGGAATGAAGTGCTTTTTGGAACGACCGGACGTAGATTTGTTTGCGACTGGAAACATCAGCATTCTGTGATTTCTTAGAACACCAGTCAATAAGATGAGGTTCAAACCCATCGCCTTTTATTTCAGGCACAGTTGCAGAAATCTCCTTCATAACACTTGCCCTGGTCTTTATGAGATTGCCTTTAGTCCATGAAAATAAATTAAGCCGCTCCGATTCAATAGCCCATTCATACAATTCCTTCTCGGCAACTAAGGGTATGCTATGATTCCGCATGATTTTCATTAACTTGATCTTGACCTTCAATTCGTCAGATATGTTCCTCCCTACATTGGGTGTCGTAATTAATAGCGTGTTTGAAGCACGATGGGAATCGTCAACATCAATGTTGATGCCTTCTTCATCATTGACAATCGAAGAGTGGGGGGCCTCTATGATCTCACTTCCTTCTTCCTCATCGTCATTGTTAGGAAAGAAAAAATTGTCATCGGAGACAGAATCATTGTCATCGTCTATGTTTGATAATTCCTGACCAATCAAGGCACGCCCAATCGATTCGACAGAAGGGTCATACATAACTTGATTGTCAAGCACCTCTGGTAATGCGCCGTCACTACTCTGTGGACCGTTACGGGTGTTCGTTAGACCTAATTGTTGACTAACATCCTCAAGCTTCTTCCTCTTTTTTCTAATGAATACGCAAGATGCAAAATCTACTATCCCCGAAGATTGCGTGAAATAAGAATAGCATGATGCGTCATTCACAATATGGTCCCGAAGACCGGGAGAAACAACTACTCCCGTTTTCTTTCTTCGTCGCGCTGTAAACAAGGGGGGTTTCTTCTTCTTGGTAACCTTCTGCTTTCCGTAACCAGTAGTGATCAGAGGAGAGTCCCGGTAGCAACGTAAACAATATACCTGATATTTAGGTATCGTCACCATCGTTAGTACGATAGCCAGTAATAACAATAGAAATGAGGAAACGATTGAGATTGAAAAATTGCGACCATGCACTGTTTGTTTCAGGCATAAAATTCAGTAACATGCCACTACTTCGGAAACAGATGCCAGAGGGGTAGGAAAATGAAATGTGCATAAAAATATTAGGAGTTCGCCATTAATTTTAATAAATAGGATGAAATTACAAAGGGGGACCAGTGGAGTTCGACCCAAATATGCGCGTGATTCTGAAATAACCCTGAATCTCGTTTGTGTGACGTAACAATCAAGCATAATCTTACCGGTAAACTTGCTACCAGGAAAATACAATCGATTCCCTGTATCACCGTATCGATGTACCGTAGAAGTATCAATGTATCACAAGTACAATTTCGAAAATATGCGTCGAAAATACCGGTACAGTCTAGCCGCGTGTAAAGGATTTTCACACACAACAAACGGTAAACACGCATAATTATGCAAATTTGAAACGCCTAAAAAATTAGACGCATACTTATGCATCAATTTTTTTTTTGACGAATGAAAAATATCTTTTAGAAAAATGTAGACATATAATGTAACGTCTAGTAAGGTCTTTTAACGGCTCAAACTCAATGGACATTTTGAAAACGAAATGCGAACGTGCGAAAATGAATAAAGTCGAGCGGGGTCGACATTTTTGAATAAATGTATGCCTAAATTTCGCTGAGGCTCCCTCCGTACGGTACCTACCGGTACGTAGGTACCGGTACGGATATCTAAATTTTCGAAAACATGTGCAGCCCCCTACCGTACGTACTATACCGTATTTAATCTACGGTATGTCAGTCATCGAATAATAAATAGGAGTACTCCGTAATAATCTTTGGCACTACACCACGCGGCTCATTCCACTCATAATTACTCGTAATTGAAAGATTGCTTCAACTTGCCGTGCACCGAACCAATCCTACCTAGTACTAAGGATAATGATTAAAAGGTTAATCCTTAACATTAGGGATTGGAGTGTCTTGCTGGAGCGGGAGCCTTGAGAGGGCATCAGCAAGGCCATTTTCCTTGCCTTTGATGTACTTGAATACTGGGGAAAATTCTTCAAGGAGCATGCGCCAAGTCGTAATTCGATGGCTTGTGAGGTTCTGTCGGGTGAGGTTGATGTGGTCTGTCCATACAATGATTTCAGCACCCCAAAGAATGTTCCGAAATTCTTTGAAGACTTCTACAATACAGAGCATCTCTTTATCAATTGTTGGGTATTTCCTTTGAGCCGAATTGAGTTTTCTGGAGAAGCAAAGGATGATTCTGCCATCTTGGCGGATGATAGCTCCGAGTTGGTAGTCAGAAGCATCAGTATAGACATGGAAGGGCTTGTTTGGATCAGGAAAGGCAAGAAGGATATCGTTGGCAACGAGGGACTTGGCTTTGTTGAAAGCTTCAATGAGTTCTGGAGTTGGAGTGATTTTGCCTTTGGCTCTTCCAGCAAGGTCTGTAAGGGGTGCAAGGACTTCAGCGCGCTTGGGATAGAAGTTGCGATAGAAGTTAATCATCCCAACAAAGGATCGAAGTTGGGTTGTTGTTGAGGGAAAAGCAAGTTTCAGGATCGGAGCAATCTTGTTTGGATTGGGTCTAATACCATCACGAGAGATAATGTGGCCAAGCCAGGGTGCTTGCGATTGAAACCAGTGGCACTTGGCGGGCTTGACAGAGAAGTTGTGGGACTTCAGTAGGGACAGGACAGAAGAGACTGATTTACAATGGGATTTGAGAGTATCTGAGAAGATACCAATGTCGTCGATATATACTTCAATGTCATTCAGGTGTGAGAGCATTTGTTCCATACAGCCTTGGGCCCAACTTGGAGAGTTAAGGAAGCCCATTGGCAATCGGAGCAGTCGAAACTTTCCGAACAGAGTAACAAGGACACAAAGCAAGGTGGAGGCTTCGTCAAGTTTGAAGGTGTGGAACTGCATGCTGACATCGATAAGGGTGACATATTTGAAGCCTCTTCTTCTGTGGAAGATATCTTGGAGCTTTGGAAGCGGGTAGTGAAGTTTCTTGGTGACCTTGTTGAGTTCTCTGAAGTCACTGATGAGTCTACAGGAGCCATCTGGTTTGGGGACTACAAACGTTGGCATTCCCCATTCTGTGGCATAGCATCTTTCTAGGATGCCAAGCTTCACTTGGCGATCGATTTCTTTCTTCACTGCTTCTTGTTGGTGCAGTGGAATAGAATAGGGTTGTTTCACATGATATGGAGTTGTGCCTTCTTGGAGATCAATGTGGAAGGTTTGATTAGGGAAAATGCCTAATTCCTTGTCATTCAAGCCTTCGAAAAGTTCTTCATTTTGGAGGAGTATTGGTAACAAGGCTTGTTTCTCCTGGTAGGAGAGATGGTTTTGTTCGGTGACTAGCTTGTGGAGGTCAGTTTTCTCATATTTGGTGGTTCCATCCACATACGATTGTTGGATAGACTGATGGGAGTAACTTTCTGCAATAGCATGTGGTTCTGCAGACATGACCTTGTGGAGCAAGGACTTGTTGTCAAAGTAGCTTTGAGGGTGGAAGTCCATGGTCTTTTCATACCATTCGATGGTGCAATTTTTGCAGTCCATCTTCATTCCGAGGTCTCGCATTGTCTTCCTTCCAATGAGGAGATGGTAGTTGATGTTCTGAGAGACTAGCAAAGCATTTGATTTGTAGGACTTTCATTGAGTAGGATAGTTCTGGAAATATGGTGTTCTCCAAGGTTACATAGTGGTTGCAAGTGGTTTTGCCATTTGTTGTTTGCATTTGGATTGGTTGGTCTAAGAGATACTTCTTGATTCCAAAGGGAAGTGCTGATTCCACTATGAGGTTGTCGGTAGATCCGGAATCGAAGAGGGTTTTCAAGTAGTACTTTCCAAGGGATCCATTGATTGAATTGCAGACACTTACTGTGGTTGGAGCAAGGTCGACATCTGTGTTGCTGGGAGCAACAGCTTGCTTGTTGTTGCCGGAATCGGTCTTTTCAGAGGGAAATCTTTGAAGATCCGAGTTGTAGTATTCTTCATCTATTTCCATATCCACATGGAAGAGATCCGGCCAAGGGGCTGCAGGTATGGTTGTTTCTTCTGGTTCATTGATAAAGACACACATGTGTTGTTCTGGTTCATGGTAGCTACTGCCATGTGAAGAGGAGGTAGTGGATTGATTGCTGTTGTTGGAATTGCTGCGATCATTCACATGCGAGTCGGTGTTGTCTCTGTTGTTAGTGGACTGATTGGAGTTTGTTATTATTTTCCTTCTGAATCCGATTCGTTGAGAGACTGATTCAAAGGCTTCTGAAGGACAGCAACGCTGCGTTAGTGTGTTAGTAGACGAACGATTGTACTCTACGCGTGGTAAATGTGTTTGGATACTTTCGCAACGGATAATCGAACTACAGGCGAAGCTAGGGAGACGCCAGATCTCTTCTTGCTGTGACTTATTCAGATTGCAGCGAGACAGACCTTAGTATGTAGATTACAAGTAGTTGTTAGCAACTAGTGTGAATTTTGGGATTTAAATCAGTTGAATGTTAAAAGTATAAGATAAAGTGAAATCTTGCTGAAATGCAAGATATCTCTTTTATTGAGATGAATACGTTGCAACTGCTGTTGCGTAGTGCTGAGATTACTCGCTGATTATTTCCGTGCATGTATTAGTCGTTGACCATATATATCTGTATGCATGTATATGTATTGTGTGAGAATCACACGCCAACGGTTTTCTTCTCTTGTTCCGTTAGGAAGACTTCATGATATGTTTATCATTAAGGTCAGGAATTGCTCCCGTAGCTCGTGTGATATTTTATGAAATCAGAGATTGCTCACCGAAGAACAATGGCAATATTGTAAAACAGGGATTGCTCACCGTTGATGCGCGATGGGAATCGATGCGCCAGTGGGAATCGATATGCTGTGGGAATCGATTACTTAGATTGATACGGGACTCATTGATTCGTACGAATAGGAAATCTACCATCTGGTAGCTTTGGTACTTCTGGTCACGAAAGGAATTTAATACTCCCCATGTTTCCTTGTGAAGGGTCATCACGCTCTACATGATGCTTCCGTCATCTTGAAGAAGGTCGCCGGTATTACCACAGAAGTGGAAGATGGGCCTGAGCAGTGGATACACAACTGAGTGACTCCAATGCTTGGTGAGAATGTCTGCACAGTTATCCTTACCTGGGATGTGCATCATTAAAATGAAACCTCTCGCTATCATGCTTCGTACGTAGTGAAACGACAGAATATTATGACGCTTGTGCAACCTTGCGTAAGGGAAGGTTGACGTTTGGATCATCTTTTCGTTGTCACCCCAAGAATATGAGACATCATGGACTCGTGTTCCTAGGTATCGGAATGAGTGGCGTAAATCGACGATCTGTTCGATGCAAGTCCTTCCTGCAACAAATTCAGCTCCAAAGGTGGCTGTTTCCGTAGTAGATTGCTTCTTCGAGAACCACATCATGGGAGTCTTGTTCGCGAAATGAAGGATGCCGGTTACAGCCTTACCACTGAGAATATCATGCATGAGGTTGGCATCATAGAAATGTGTCAACACTACTCCTGTCTTCCCCAGCGGTGCAGGAGCGTCGTCGGGTAGCTCTTCAGAATGCTCCCCATAGACGGTGTTGGACCAATCGATGGTATCGGGTTTAGTCAATATAAAATCGGGTGGTTCCACGCAGAATCTGATATTAAAATGTCTAAACTTGGAGATATATCCATAGATACGTATTGCACGTTCGAGATGCCCATCTCGTGGCTGAGCTCTGAAACTTGAGAGCGTCATCACGGCTGTTTGTACGTCAAAACGGCCAATAGCGATGATCCATTGTAGTGAACTGATCATACTTTGGTATTTCTGTATACCGGTTTCTTCGAGGAAGGCTGAGGAGTCCAATTCGGGATGATCGTTCTCCGCAATGGGTGATTGGAACCTAGTGTTAGGTTTGCATCCGAACATTTGTTCGTAAGACGCTTTCCATCTTTTCGATGAACTTTATGGGATTCATGCATAGAACACCATGTTCGTCGCGCTCAAATCCACAACCTAAGTGAAAGTTCATAGGTCCGGATCCCTTCAGTTTGAAGTTATATGGTGACGACTGCAATATCTTCAAGAAGGAATTGGGATCTGCCATGCAGAGACATAGGTCATCAACATATGTGCATATAAGCTCATATACACGTTCACCATGCTTGTTCGTTCCGGGTTTGAGGAATATTTCCGGTTCTGCGCGGGATCTTTCGAAGCCGAGTTCGATGAGACAAGCCGCGAGTAAGTCTCCAAAGCACTTGCCTGAAGACCTGAGACCGTATAGGGCTTTGTAAATGATCAACAGGTGACCTTCCAGCGATCCGAATTCGGGACCTGCCTTGATGCATACTTTCTCGCAGGTGACTGCTTCTAAGTAGGCGTTACCTATGTCGGTGCCCCATGCTTCTAGGTCGTTGAGTTCAGCTAGGAATAGGCACATATGTAGCCCGCGGAGAGATACGACACCTGCGTAAACACTGTGGATAGGGGCCTCAGTGAGATTACCGTTGGCGACGAGGCGAGCCTTGTGTCTACCGTCGTGTTTGACAGCGTATATCATGTGTACCTTGATCTGTTGGAATCCCGGGGGAATGGAGCTTGTCTTGTACACGCCTTTATCAATGAATGTATTGTACTCATTGAGTTGTGCCATTTCCAGAGTGGTGGCATCTTCCCATTTGGTGTTCCCGTTGGCTTGATCAAATTGGAGGGCTTCTTCGTGGTTACGAGGCACTTTGAATCCATACTGATACTGCGGAGTGGTACGGAAAGAACGTAGTTTGGCTTGGTGCACGAGTCGATCAAGTTTCTTGGTTCGTCGCGCTAGGTTGGTGATTCGCTTGAGGCGTTTCCAACCCGGGAGGTCAAGCAAGTTGTTGTCTTTCCCATATTTTGCAACGGTGACAGGGTCATCAGCCGCAATGTTGGCCAGAGGTTCATATGTGCATTCCATATTTTCCCATTCAATCCAAAGGTTATACTTGGAACCTTTGTATTGGGGATGCTTGTTATCCAGTGGACCTTGGTGTCCTAGGATGCGGCAAAACGACCAGAGTTTGCCGTCTTCTTGTGTTGAATCACGATGTATGTAATTCATGACATCATTGTATGCAATGATATCATCAAGTTCGTCATCGGAGTGTTTGCACTTGAACTTGATGAAGTCGTTGTTGCGTTCAAGACTGTCTTCAACATCGACGATGGTAAGACGTTTCCGGGTGCCATCCGGATTGGTTACAAGGAAGGAGCGTCCTTGTAGATCGGCAATCGGGATCGTAGGAATGGTAATGGGTTTACCGTCATCGTCAAATTGTGCGTTACCTTCTTCGTCGGTAACAACTACCTGTGATGGGTCTACTGAAGGAGTAGCGGGGTTGGTGTGTGGAGTTGTGACGTCACTAACATCAAAGTATGCTAATTCCGGTGGGTCAAAATCATCTTCAGTAAGAAGAACGCCATCGGATGTCTTGCTGAAGATGTGTGTCGTAGGAGGACCATCAAGACTCTCCCCATAGTTGTTAGGGAGTGGAGAAGGTGACCAGCTCGGGCTGTCATCGACCTTCTGATAAAGAAAGCTCGGTAACGAGGGGTGGGCGGGTGGTTGAAGAATTGGTGGAGTGCCAGATGCGTGGGGCGTATTATCTGATTGTTTGTTGGGTACAGATGGAACGGTGTCATCGGCAGTGTCAGAATCAGCGGGTGAAACGCTAGGGGGAACTGAGTTGTTTGGTTTCGTAGACTCATCAATGGGTTTACTCTGATTGGTATGCTCCCCATGTTTGAATGCTGGAGCTTCTCCAGTGGCGTATAAACGGGGCAAGGAATCCTTGGCGTTACGCCATTTGATGAAACCATCATCAGTAAATAGGCCCGCGCGTTTGTTACGGGACTCAGGCGTAAGAGCAGATCGGACACCGGACCGGTCAAGTAACTTGTTGGTAACAGGATCCCAAATTCGGAAGCAGAGTCCATTGCCAACATGTTCGGCGATGCCGACGAAATGACCTAGGCGTTCGGTAGACTGGGTACCGAAAGGAGAGTCATTGGTTTTGAAATACACAGGTTCAAACCAGAAGAAACTGGTGTATGCGCTGATGTCGCCAAGTGTACCGGTGGCAATGAAGATCGGCTGTTTATCGGACAGAGTAGGATCAGAAACAACATTTAGGAGACCCGCGACGTATGTCATGCACAGTAGCCATAGGTGTGGTGGTGTGCCTGTACGATCCATGACGCGATTGACAATGCGCTTGAACGTTTGGTATCGTCGTTCGAATTGATTCTGGTGTTGGTGATACCGTTCACTTTGCCAGAGTCCAATCCATAACATTTTGAGGTAATCGACGACCTTCTTACTGGATTGATAGTTACCGTGGTCGCAAAGGAGGGGAATGGGCCTACCCCATTTTCGAACGAAATTCTGGAAGCAAGATAGGAAATCGCCGGTGGTACGCATTTCCTCAACGTGTATAATATGTGATTTGCGGCCAAAGAAGATCTGAGCAATCTTGGAGCCACCATCAATTGCTGGGACATCTGAATAGACAGCATCGGACATAACATCGTCATTGAAGGGTCGAACGTTCATGGCCGGTTGAGGGGAATGAAAACGTTTGAAAATGTTTCCATCAGGGCTAACCGCTAACGAACCATATTGGGTTGAGTTTTCAAACGTAGCTTTGATGCGATTGGTGGAAACCCAACAAAAGAAAGGTTTCAGGGATAAGTAGTCATGTTCGTTGGGGTATCTTTTGCGGGGCGTAGCTGCAATACGTGTAGTGTCACTGGCAGTACAATCCGTCGGAAACGCAGTGACTGTTCCAGAGGCTGCGGGTAACGCGCAGCATGCGAGACGTTCTTGATGAGCGTAGTCGGTGGAAGTAAGCCAAAAGGAGCGATCGTTGGCCCTATGATCATCAATAGGAAGGAAGGGAGATCGAGTGGAATGGCTGGAATACGAACTGAGGGATGTGACCGTGGAGGACCCGGGGGAAACAGAGATATCTAATCCTTCAAGACAACGTGGGTTCCCATATTCATCGTAATCGGCATAAGGTAGTTGCTGTGGTTGGGGAGGATATTTCTGGAGAAACTGTTCATCCTTCGCACTGATCGTGGTATCGAGAACAGATGGGTCCCAATGCTTATCGGATGTCATGATAACATGTGGGAGCGTGTCAAACTCAACAGTCGTATACTTTCGCATCGCAAGGTATGGTAAACCGTGTCGTATGCTAAGAGGCAATGCATAGCCATCGGAGGTGGTGATGACCTGTCCGCTGCCCGCTTTGATGGATGTGTCGTCGACAGTGGAAAAATATGCTTCCATCTGGCCGGAGGACAATATAGAAGGGTGTCGCCCTGTATAGGCACATTCATTGAAAATGAGGATGACGGGGCCTCTGTTCGACATGGAATATGCTCCACATGTAGCAATGGGGATATTTTGTACCTGATGATTGTTAATGCCGGTGACGTTAACATATCGCGGTGGAATATCCTTGGAGATAAGACACGCATCATTGCCGATGATGCAGCCATTTGCGCCGCGATCGACCATAGCAAAACCAGGGCTAGTAACCGTAGTTTTGTGTATACGGTATGTGTATGACGTTACTGGGCTACCGTTAGGAAAGGTGAGATCTTCTTCAGGAGTATACCACTGGTGAAAATTGGCGGAATATGATGATGTTCCCACAGGTATTTGGGTGTCACCATCCTTTTTGTACTGAATGTCAGGGTTGTCAGAAAGGAATCGAGCGGGATGCGCGGGTGACACGGAAGACTTGAGAGGTCGCTGGTCCTTAGACGGAGAGGTCGTTGATTTGTATACACCGAGGGATGCGTGGAAAACACCTCTACGATCATTCTCTACAGCAGGATGAAGGTCTGCTGCGGAATTGGCATGCTCATCTTTGGTCGAAGTATCGTCTTCTCGAAATGATACCGAGTGTCCATGTTGGTATGCCTTCCGGGTAATAGGTTTGACACTGTTGGGGTCAGGTTGGTCCGTGTTAAGTAAGTCGTGTCGCAATGAGGCAACCACGATTTTCTTGCCTTCCGGAGAAAAACTGAGCCAACTCTTCATGTCCTGACGTGACAAGGCCTTCCATATGTTTGTAGGCAACCTTGTGGTAGGGTCAGGGGTACGTCCAGCCTTAAATACAGCATAATCTTGATAGTCTCCTTCAAATTCGATGGGGAGAGCATAGTCATCATGGTTTTGGCTCGGTTCAGAAGAAAAATCATGAACGTGTGCACGTACGGTCGACCGAGGAGCAGACATCGCGGACTGGGAATCAAGTCGAGTTGCTTCGAGTAAAAGCGTGATTTTAAGATCATGGATAGCAGCGGCCTCGGCGACCGCATCCGTCACGGTGCTATTCGTCCCACCTGGATCCTTGACTTTGGCAAACTGTTCGCTTAGCTGGAAGCTGGAATAGCATGCCTGACACAATGCTGATTTAACAGTATGGTACTCAAGGGGCTTGTTGGGAGGACGGAGCTTGTTGAGGTGATTTAATTCATCAAACCAATGTGTAATGAATTTCACTTTGGATTCCTTCCAATTGTTGAGATTCAACTTAAGCAGCGCTTGTAGCTGAGTCGAGTTGTCATATACCTTTGCTTTTGATTTGCTATGAAGGTTTACGAAGTCGAAGTATGCTTTGCGTCCATCACGAGTGGCAGAATGACTGTGTACACACGATGCAGAGAGGTCACTTTTGAAGACTTCCAACATTAGTACCCAGAAGAAGGCACACTGTTTGACGAAGAGATCACGGGTATAACCCAGAAGCGTAGCTGGAGGCCAAGTTTCATCGAGGAATGTCTCTGTGTCGATGTCGTACGCCTCGAGTTTAGCTTTGAAACCGACGAGCCAGTGTTCGAATCTCGAGTCATTCGTGAGGGGTGTAAAGGACTTTTCATCTCGTGCTTTTCGACACCAAGATTCGTACTTTACCTGCTGAGGGGACTTTTTGCTGCTCCCCGCCGGGGGAGGTGGGGGGTTCAGAGCGGATTCATTACGCATGCGTTGGGCACGCTCTTCGCGGAAAGTCTCGAATTCCTTATATGTATATGATTTCACATCCTTCCAGGTTCTCAAGTCTTCTGCTAGATCGTCATCGCCTTCTTGTAGATCGATAGCGTAATCCGCAAGTGCTTCTATGCTCCTTTGAACGGATCGAGGGATATTCATTGGTAGCCCTCCATCAGTATAGGTAAGCTCGCGTGCAAAATCCGGTTCGATGAGCGCGCCGAGGAATGCATTCCACTTGCACAATCCGCCTTCCTTGAGGGCTAAACACAGTTTACTACCGTCTTCACTTGTTATGCTGAGTAGGGATACGAGTATCTTCTTCATAGCAGCATCGAAACTGGGGAAGTGATTGATTGCAGCGACTTCTGCGTCATTCTTTTCTTTGCCACTGGCCATCGTCGGTATGTTCGGCATCAGTGACGGTTCCGATCCTCCGAGAGAATTGCGCGGTGACTGTGAATGAGAACTACTTCGTGTACGCATATGCCAGCGTAGAGATCGAATTCAGGTCCGTTCTTGTCCCTCTTTGTGTGCAAGCCTTCTTAGAGCTTGCGACTGTTAATCTATTATTTTCCTTCTGAATCCGATTCGTTGAGAGACTGATTCAAAGGCTTCTGAAGGACAGCAACGCTGCGTTAGTGTGTTAGTAGACGAACGATTGTACTCTACGCGTGGTAAATGTGTTTGGATACTTTCGCAACGGACAATCGGACTACAGGCGAAGCTAGGGAGACGCCAGATCTCTTCTTGCTGTGACTTATTCAGATTGCAGCGAGACAGACCTTAGTATGTAGATTACAAGTAGTTGGTAGCAACTAGTGTGAATTTTGGGATTTAAATCAGTTGAATGTTAAAAGTATAAGATAAAGTGAAATCTTGCTGAAATGCAAGATATCTCTTTTATTGAGATGAATACGTTGCAACTGCTGTTGCGTAGTGCTGAGATTACTCGCTGATTATTTCCGTGCATGTATTAGTCGTTGACCATATATATCTGTATGCATGTATATGTATTGTGTGAGAATCACACGCCAACGGTTTTCTTCTCTTGTTCCGTTAGGAAGACTTCATGATATGTTTATCATTAAGGTCAGGAATTGCTCCCGTAGCTCGTGTGATATTTTTATGAGATCAGAGTTTGCTCACCGAAGAACAATGGCAATATTGTAAAACAGGGATTGCTCACCGTTGATGCGCGATGGGAATCGATGCGCCGTGGGAATCGATATGCTGTGGGAATCGATTACTTAGATTGATACGGGACTCATTGATTCGTACGAATAGGAAATCTACCATCTGGTAGCTTTGGTACTTCTGGTCACGAAAGGAATTTAATATTTGTGCCATACTTGTTGGTGTAGCATTGACCCCAAGTATGATTGGTACCAGGATGGATAGGACATGGTGAGTCATTGGAGATCCTAGTCGGCCCTTTGTTGTTGCCTTGGTTGTTGCGTTGGTTATTGTTGTTGTTGTTGTTGTTGTTGTTGTTGCGTTGGTTATTGTTGTTGTTGTTGTTGTTGCGATTGCGATTGTTCCGATTGTTTTGGTTGTTGCAGTTGTTGCTTCCATTCCGGTTGTTATGATTGTTGTTGGCATTGTTGTTGTTGTTGGTGGTGTTTTGAGATGGGTTATCTGATTTCTTCTTTCTATTCTGCGCATATTGATATCGTTCGAATCTCATCATCATTTCAGAGAGGGAATCCCTATGGGGAGAGTGGTGCTGCTGGTAGGTGTGTTTCCAATCCTCAGGCATCAATTCAAAGATTAGATTCTTGAACTCTCGATCCTTGATCTCTGCATCCTCAGGTGGGTGTCCTGGGAGTAGTGGAAGGATGACATGGTTGTGGAAGTTGACTTGTGCTACGAATTGGTGTACTGTCATGGTGGTTGTCTTCTTGATGTTGGTGAGGAATCTTCTGTGGTTTTGATAGGCGTCAAGGTTGTTGTCAAACTTGTAGTTGACAAATTCTTCCACTGTGGTTTGGAAGTTGTCCACAGTTCTCTGTGGAACGTTGGTTGATACATAGCTATTCCACCAGCTACTGTCGGTGTAGTCTCTGAGGAGATCTACAAACTTATCATAGATTCTTGGTCCTGTGGTTAGGTTGAGCATCTTCTTGGATTGGATGAACTCATTGATGGTAAAAAGGATTTGTAGTTTGATTGATCCTGCAGTAATCAAGGGGATTTTGATCTTGGTAACTTCTTGAACTCCATTGACTTCTTGGGTGTTCTTGAATTCCACTTTGTCAATAGACTCTTGATCAAAGTCATACTTGAAGGGAATGACAGAGTAAGACATTGTTTTCTCTTGTTACTGGACAATCTTCAGGATCAATTGGTGGTTGTTTATAGTTGTTGTAGTAGTATTTACTCGAGTAGTTGAAGTAGTCTTTACCGGTAGTAATCAGGTCGAAGCAGTTATTCGACTGTTTAAACAGTGTCGTATGCCTCTAGAAAAAGGTACTAAAATAAGGTTTATGTATTGGTTAAAAACTAAGATTGTGAGCTAGCTTTGTCAACTACTCCGAGGAGCCGTTGAGAAAGCTTGTAACAGTAAAAAGCCGTTGAATGGAAATTCAACATACATTGCACATAGAGAATTTGGATATGTTCTTCATCCAGTCTTCAAGGTTGAAGACCGGCTTGCGTGGCATTGTATTTCAGATTTTCTTGAATCGTGGGTAATTTTCAATCGTGAGCGTTGGAATACCACACACACAGGGATGAGCTGACTGAGCCAGACTCGATAACAGCTCCATGAACCGAAGTGCTTCCACTCCACTCAACTCCATTCATACACTAATCACTATTATCTCACAATTCTTGTACCGTATTCAATTTTAATACCGTAGAAGGCATATATATTGTGCAAACCGGCATAAAATAATAATTAACTAACCACAGCCAGTACTACTATTGTTTGTTGCTATCGTCACTTTTTACTTCTGTAATCTTTTCATGCATTTGATCTAATATTTGTAGTTCTCATCATGATCCTTCTTGTCAATAGTCTCAATCATGTTGCATTGTTACTTCCATGCCACTTAAACGATGCTCATGGTTGCGTCAAATTTGTGCGATGTATCTAAAAAATTCCAAAAACTTTTATTACGCGCATCACAAAACATTCTCTGCGTATTTTTGCACGCAACAATTCAAAGGAGGACTATTTTTGTAAGGACAGTTGCTGCCCTATTCTCTTGGTGCTTCCCGATTTTGGTATTGTACAACTTCGTTTCATGCTCACCCCAATAATATTTATTCTCCATTCGATTGTTTTTTGTTTTTCCACACGAAACTCATCTTTGGTAATAATATCCTCTATGTACACTGATATTGTCGTAGTGTTGATACAAATTTCTTAACAAATATATGAACTTCTTGATAACCAGCAATGTATTCTGTTACACCAATTTCACAATACCCACACTATATATTGAATACCAAAATCCAACAAACATATTTTTGTACTAATGAAAAAGAAGTATTGTATCCGCATTTGCCATAATCTTGTTCCTACTATGCAATTTTAGCAGCAGAGAAATCCATTGCGGCTACCCACTTTATATTCCAATAAATTACTAACTGCTGTACTATATGTTTGTTAGTGTTATTTACTTTTATAATTTGTCTCTGTTTGTGAGGTAATATTTGTAGTCCTTGTGGTTCTTGTCAAGAGTGTCCATCATGTTATGTTTGTGCTTCCATTTGCTTTGGTTTGTTTTGTCTTCTTTCTTTCTACGTCATTGTATATTGTACCCATTTTGCTGTTGGTATGTTTGAAGTAGTTCGATCTCTAAATCCTTTGTTTGTTGTTCCTGCCTACGTTTTTCTATTTCCTCGTAAAGTTCTTGTCCCTTGTCACTCTACCCTTCCTTAATTCCTGACTTACTGTCAGTGAATTCCTTTTTTATCCTTGTCCCCTTTGTTGTGTTTAGCCACGATTCGTAGTCGTTGTAAAGGAAAAGCAGAGCAAACGCTTCATTGCTCAAAGTGAACATGTTACTGATTGTTGTTTGTACCATTTTTTTTTAAGTTCATCTGTTTAGGCGACACTGCTCCAAGAATTCTTTTGAAGAAATATTGTAATTCCGGTGTATTTTGTTGTTGATAGTCTTTGTGCAATTGGTACCTATTTTCTGAGTTCACGGCTCGGGTGTCCGTGATTAGAACTGTTCCTGGGAAACTATCTGGTATCTGTTTGTTCCTTTTATCATCTATGCATCAGTTTGAACAATATGATATGGTTAGTTATTTGAAAATGTGTCTAATGGGAACAATGTTGTTCTTGTCAGTACTTACCTTTAGAATTTTTCCTGGCTGGTGTCTGAGCATTGTGCCTACATGTAGTGATTGCTCTGCAGAAAATTCCATTCCGCTTCAGCGCATGTACGTTCCATGTCGCTGGTAGTTTGTTGTCCCAATTCAATTTTACAATCATGGTAATAATTGTCTTTATGTATTGTGTACCTTGTTCATCCGTTATCAGGAATTTCATTTCCCTGAACATTTCTTCCTTGAGGTACCCATTAATGTAATTTTGAATGTTGTTGTCAGTGTGCTCTTGCGATTCGTCTATTGCACTGCTGCTGTTACTGGTGCTATTGGTTGTTGTATCTGTTATGCTACCATTCATGTTTTGTGTCTCACTACCTGATACACTGCTTGCTGGGCTGTTTGTTCTCTGTGTATCAATCATTGTACCCTGAACCATCGGTGTGCAAACGTGTTCCACCATTATTTTTTTGTTCAATCAGAAATAGGAACTTACCAACTGTTCGTTTTCATGTATTTGGCACGCTCGTTTTATGGGAGTTGAATTGTTTTGTAGTATGCTGATTTTAGTTTTCATTCACACTGTTGTACTGTGCTAAAATTCTTAGTAGTTGTAAGTGCCTGAGTTACTGCATCCTGAGGATTTCAGTATCACTGCTTGTTTTTGTAGTATTGTTTCACTTTTGTGTGGGGTTGTACTGTTGCCTGCCCATTGTTTTTCTGTGCGTGCCCTGACATTCTTGAATGCAGTTTTGAGAAAATCCTGGCACGGACCAAAATCCTGGAGCGGTGTCTAATATTATAGTGTACCCCACCCCAGGAATGGTATGTTCCACTGATAGTAGTCTTAGCCCAAGCATAGTAATATCTTGTGTGTCCGGCTGTATGATGATAGTGGTAGCAATGTAGGTATGAGAGTAATAACTTATGCTGGAGGGGTGAAACCTTTTTTTGTACAATTCATGTCAACAATCATGGAACGGCATTGCAGAAGTATATTACCAGAACAGTGTTGCAGGCTTTGTGTTCGAACCATGTTTAAATTTGAAATCTCAAAATAAATGTTACTGGGCAATAAAGAAGTGTTTGGAAAATCTCAACATAGAGCACCATATCTCAAAATTGAGGATCGGTGTTTCATATTGTTATGGTTTGTTTTGGTCAGTTTTGAAGTTTTCTTTTGAAAAGGTGTTGCATGTTATACCATTTATTTGGCGTTAAAGTGGACAGAAAATCTCAAAATATTTGTACATTGTTGCATGATGTTTGTTTGTCGTTAGAGGCATTGTGGTTTGAAGTTTTGTTGAATATGTTTTTCGTTTCATCATTTTGGAATGTCTTGCTATGTCATGATGTTTGGTTGTGTTTTCTGATTTGTTATGCAACGAGTTATTGTTATCAAATTGTAGCAACTTAGATTGCTTTCACACAATTTTATTTTGTTGTTCTCAAAATTATCAATCAAAGAATGGCAAGGACGAGAAGTAAGTTGAGAAGTATGTCTACTTCACCAGCAGATGAAGTCGCAGCTGCAGCCACAACCGCAACCGCAGCGTCATAAGACAACCCTAATCCACCATCAGATGAAGTTGCAGATGCAAGCGCAGCGTCAGAAGACAACACTAATCCACCAGCAAATGCAGCCGCAGCCGCAGCCGCAGCCGCAACCGCAGCCGCAGAAGACAATACTATTCCACCATGAGACAAAGCTGCAGCCGCAGAAAACAGCACTACTCCAACAGGAGATGAAGCGGCAGCCGCAGACACAGCCACAGCCCCACCCAAAGCACCAAGGTTGTCTCGAAAAGATCTAAAATCTCCTCTGGGCTTTCCAGGGGGTGCAGCCAAACAAACGAAGAGAAGATTGTCTGTAAAACCAGTTGGGAAACCAAAAACACCAAGAAAATTGGCTCGAAAAATAAATAAGAGTCGTCATGGCTGACAAACACAAGCAGTCATTCCTACAACACCAGAGCAAGAAATCACACCTGCACAACCTACGCCGTGTTTTGGCAATGACTACCGTAGTACTTTATCATTACAATTGTTTGAGGATGACTCCCAATACAAGGTTCACATAGATGCGATGAAAAGACGTGTCAAAGCTTGTCTTGAGCAACAGGGTCCTAACGGTTTCTCTGAGAATATTTTGACTGACGAACTCATCACTGCCATAAGTCGGGACATCGCATCAGTCTTTAGCCAGCTTATGAATAAGGTTTTCATCATCACAAAACTCTTCTCTTTGGGAACCCGTTCTGACTTCAGCAAGACAGCAACGGGTGACAAGCCACCATTGGGTCCAATACCAAGGGTTGTTGACGTGATGGTAAATCTTTTCCTGCATGACTTGGGTTCACAATTGATAAAGAAGGTCTGCATCTTGGATCCAAAGGAGCTGACAACCTGTTTCAAAGACTATGAGATGAGAGATAAATGGAACGCCTTCCAGTCAGTGCTCAACTCCGTGATCAAAATCAATGATACTAGTACAGCAGGTCTAACAGAGTACACCCAGGTTGAAGGACAAGACAAAGTAGCAGAAGGTATATCGCATGCTGTTTGGTCAAAGAATGTTGTTAACTACGACACCATACTGAAGTACATGAAAGTGTATTTAAGCCTACTTTGGTGGTACCTACATTGTGTTGAATTCCCACCTGCACCTTCACCCAACAAGGAAGGTCAGTTTTTCCATCAATGATTTCAAGACAATGGAAAGAAGTGAAGCGGTACATCCAGCAGATGGTCTCATTCTTTGAAGGTCTTTCCTTTCACCACGCACTCAGGCATTTTCTTTCAGCAAGTCACTCCTTTGAACAGTTGAACAAAAGTATGAATCAAATTCGGGGGCAGGAAGTTGTCTGCCCACCGACAAGAGAAGGTGTACCAGCAGTTGAGTTAGTCCCCTCAACTGATTCCCAAAAAAACCTCAAGTTGGATTGGCCATCCGATGTGTCAAAGGCACCTCTTGCATTTCAAAAGACCCTCATGTATTTGTGGCGTCAGAGAACTGTTTCTCTACCCCCCGCGGGCTATCGCGCGGTATTTTTAAAATTCTCGACCCTATGTTTAAAATTTCCTATCTTTTTAGGTCGCGTGTCTACTAAAAAACCTCACACGTCGCACACCTTTACTTTCGAGACAATGTCTCGTCACTCCTCAAATAAAATAACTATTTTAGGCTTAAGGATATCATATTCTTTTCGTGACAAGCACTATTTTGTGTAAAACTTATGCACAAATGACTGTTTTCATCTTCTCAACTTTTCTGTTGACTGTACTGTGCACTACTAAACACATTGTACAAGGAATGTTGCAATCATCACTAAGTAGTAATGCATTTACTGTATGGACCATTTTGCAATCGAAGTATGGTAGTAAGGAAATCTACCGTACAAGAAAACACATCACACAAAAAAAACAATTTTTTTCCTTTCGACGATCCATCTTTTTGACCTCTGTCCTTTTGACCCATTCTACTGATATTTTCCTTCAAAGAACAACTCAGCAACAACATCATGCCTCCTGTTATCAAAACCCCTCTTCTATTCTACTGCCGTGGTTGCTGGGATAAGAAAGGCAAAAAATCCAAGGGTTTTGTAGGATATAAATCCATTTCAAATGCTGGTAACTTCAAATACGTCTCCACCGGCCTAAGAAAACATCTCTGGCATAGAGTTACGTGCCGCGCCATTTACTATAGTCAGGGTCTAATTAAAGGAAAGATCTATAACTTCTCCACCTGTATCAAAGTGCAGCCTACCTTGTCGTCTGTTCAACATTCTCTGTCAGATTTTGGGATGACTATGACACAAAACGGTCCATCTGTTCCCCCTTCCCATCTCTCCCACCACACCGTCACAAGTCAATCAGCCACCGGTCTTCATTCTGTTCTAAACAGACAGACTGTACATGATGTCTTTTTACCGCCAATGGATTCGGAACGCCATTGAATCTTACATGGCTGTTTCTGCTGTTCAAGATGAAGATGTATTCCCGCTGAATAATGATATCAATAATGCCGATGAGGAGGATGACAATGACGATGATGTAAATGAAAATAACGACAACAATTCTACCAACAACATAGATTGTGAAGACAACGAAGAAGATCACACTAATGGTTCTGATGTTAACGTTGATACTACTCAGCAAGCCCCTCCACCACCATCTTTGCATGAAATCATTAATCTGAATGAAAGAGAGGAGACATTTCAAAGCCACACAAAACTACCGCCGCCCCATCATCTTCTTGCCGAATTGGAACTCATGAATTTGATGGCCAGGCATAAATTGCCACTGAACACATTCAAATCAATTTTCCAGTGGGCAAAGAAAAGTCAAATGAGACCGGGTTTTGATTTTTGCGATGCCAAAATTAGATCTTGGAAAGCAATTTTTGACAATCTCCAATCCAATCTGGTTCTCTCCGATATGAAATTTCATCCTCATATACTGAATTGGTTACCTGATAATAAGCCCACTCAGGTGTATGTCCGTTCTTTTAAGGATGCCATTTATTCTCTTCTTTCTGACCATCAGCTAATGATAGAAGAAAACCTCTCCTTTCCTGACTATTTCACCCCTCTATCTCCTGACAATAATCCTGAGTTGAATCCTCATTCTGCAATCTCAGAATTGCATCACGGCTCGTGGTGGAAATCTTCTTGGAAAGAAATTTGCAATCCCAATTCCCAAGAAATTCTTGTTCCTATTATATTTTACATGGACGGCATTTCTTTGGATGCGCACGGACGTCTTACGTTAACACCATTGAACATGACACTTGGTATCTTTAATGTGGAGACCCGCGCTCGACCTGAAGCATGGACAACTATTTACTTCCATCCCGACCCCGAATGGGAGTCAACCAGACACTCTCATCCTGCCACTTCGAAGGAAAAAATTCAGAATCTTCAGAATGGTTTGGAAGTAGCGTTTCGTTCCTTTAAAGCTGCATGTAAGAAAGATGGTGGTATCCAATGGAATTATCTTCTGTACGCAAATCAACAGTGGAACGTAAATATGAAATTTGCCATTGCCTATGTTATCGGCGACACAGAACTTCATGATAAATTGTGTGGAAAATATGGCTCCTTCAATAAGGGTGTCATGCGGATGTGCCGTCACTGCAACTGTTATTCTCCAAACATAAACATTCCTTCTGTTCAACCTGCAACAAAGAAGTGGTCGCCTGTCGATTTCCATTGTTTTCCTGGCACTGATCTAAACAATATCAATAAGAACTTCAAAAACAACTCTCATCATAACATCAGGAATGTATTTCATGATTTATGCTTTGGTACAAATCAGCACAACATTCATTTTGCAACTCCCGGTGAATGTTTGCACATGCACCAGCTTGGTACTGCCAAACGGGCTGTCGAGTCAATTGAATTGTTGCTCTGCGGAACTGTTCCATGCGTTTATGCACCCAATTTGAAGCACGGCGTGGCTGTTGCTAACAGTATTGGCCATTTAGCACAACGGTATGGTGGTTTGTTATCACGCCAGTCTGATAGAGATTTTCCTTGCACCAAATTTGGGACTCAGCTTCTATCAACCACAAAGAAAGAAGGGCATGATTTCTCTGGAATGCTTATTTCTCTTCTGATCGCTATGGTTTCCAAACATGGATCTGACATTATTGGTGACCATCGT
Source organism: Pseudo-nitzschia multiseries (assembly GCA_037355745.1). Classification (NCBI taxonomy): domain Eukaryota; phylum Bacillariophyta; class Bacillariophyceae; order Bacillariales; family Bacillariaceae; genus Pseudo-nitzschia; species Pseudo-nitzschia multiseries. Next base: position 9,089,162 of record CM074791.1, read on the forward strand.
TTTGTTAAGAAACAGATAGAGGTAATTCAGCTCATTCTATCGATGGAAGAATTTCTTAAACACGGTCGAATGAAAAATGCTTCCTTAAAGAATCTCCCAAAAACAATCGTGCACTTTATCAATTGTATGAACTCAACATGTCACAGGAAAGGGATGGGAACAAAACTAATCAAGAATCACCTGTACTTTCACCTACCAGATTATATCTCTTTATGGGGAAGCCCTGCAGGCTGGGATAGTGCTCCTAATGAGTCTCACCATAAAACTGAAATTAAAGCTCCTTCCAAGAACATGCAAGGTAATGCTGCATCACTAATCGGTCAAACGGCCAAGCGAAAGTCAGAGAAAATGATGCTAAGCCAGGCAACATATCACTACAACTTGAATCCGCCTGATCCTCATGCACACTACAGGACGACATCCAGTTGGAACCGTTTGAGATGGCATTGAATGATAACGAATCCAGTTCAGAGAGCGAAAGCTTGGACAGCAGTTCCGATTGAGTAGCGATGGGGAATGTAATGACTAACTTTAAATTATTGTTTAATATTATTATAGAGGCTTAGCTCTAAGCACAGTTTTGCGGGATACATATGCACTCATAATATGATAACACCCTTCAAATTTGGGATTCGAACAGCTATGTAATACTAATGGATTGAAAAATAGAGTATCTCCAGAACGCAACGGCACTTTGATATGGTACGTTGGGAAGACAAAAGAATAAATCACCTCGTCAGCAGACACTTCGGCCGGAGCAATGACTGTCAAACGAGTGTAGTACATATCATCATCTACATGGCATCGAGAATGGTAATTTTGACCGATCGAAAATGCTAATGCCTGCTGCCCAATTGCATTTAGCTTTGTATGAGACAGAATCTGAGACAACACATCCATTTCCTCCTCAACAAACGGTTCCACGTCAATTAAACTATGATGCATATGCTTCACAACTTCAACTGTTGTCTCTTCTAGCTCTAGTTTCATGCTGGGATTGACATGACTTTTGAAAACATCCACACCATTATTGGAATCCAATCTTTCTGGTTGAATTCCAATGATAGCATAATCATCATTGATACTGCCCCGCTTCACTCCTCTTCCAACGGTTGGTTTTGCTCCAACGATAGCAGGAGCAAATTGTCTCAACAATTGGATATTGTTCTTGGAAGCCAGGTGTCGTTCCGCAAAATGTTGTGAAACTTTGGCAAAAATTCGCAATGACGGTTTAGAATCATCAAACGCAAGAATATGATTATTTTTCGTACTATCCAACGTCTCCAAATTGTCTATGGACAGCGTCTGTGCCGGTTGATACTTCTTCTTTCCTCCTATTTTGGCACCCCAATTTGTTTCCATGTATTTACCTTCCACCACAGTTGTTCGGTATTTTTTTTCAGCGCTATTGTACGGACACCATTTTTGCAAGTTGAACGCCTATTCCTTTCCTTCTTCATCGGTTTTATCAGAGACAAGTTCGTATAAGTTTCGTGGCTCGTTGACACCGGTACAGCAATCCTCAAAAAGTTTGAAGACATTCTCTGTTTACTTCTTTTCTCATGTTTCCTATTTGCTTTTTGCTTCCTTCCTCGTGCTGGCAATTGCTTTTGATTCATTGTGGTTGTTTCCATTGTTGCTGTTGCCAATGGAGTAGTAGACAAATTGCCAACGATTGTTGTTGCTCTTGCCGACGATTGCTCTTGCCGACAATTGTTGTTGCTGTTGGCGGCAATTGCTGGACGCCCGGAGAAACAAGCAAGGATAGACGGATTGATGTGTCCAGCGAGGTGTGTTGGAGGAGGAGGAGTGCTGTTGATGTAGATGCGGATGCCGATGCCAATGCCGATGCCAATGCCGATGACGATGCCGATGCGGATGCCGAGCAAGGATACTAGACGGATCAATGTGTCCAATTGTACGCTGCCACATGATGTGCCAATGCCGATGCCGATGCCGATGCCGATGCCGATGCCGATGCCAATGCCAATGCCAATGCCAATGCCAATGCCGATGCCGATGCCGATGCCGATGCCGATGCCGAGCAAGGATAGATGGATCAATGTGTCGAATCGTATGCGCCGGTGGAGGAGGAGGAGCGATTCGATGCCAACAATTCGTTGCCGTTGTTGACTCTGGTGAAACACTGTGAGTAACGCTGGGTGCAGAAGGGGGTGAGATACTGGGAGCAGCACTGGGTGCAGCACCAGGAACCAAACGTGGTGCAGCTCCAGGAGCAGCACTGGGTGCAGAACGTTGTGAGACACGGACAACGCTGGTGAAACATTAGGAACCACAATTGGTCTAGGATTGGCACTGAGTGCAGCACTAGGGAATCAAGGAGCCACACTTGGGGCTGCATTTGGTCAAACACTGAAAGCAGGACTGGGTGCAGCACTTGGTGAGACACTAGGAACCACACTTGGAGCGGCACTTGGTGACACACCATTGAGTGTGCCAGAATGGCACCCAGGGCTAGGCCCCATGCAGCCAAGCCCTCATCAAGGCAGCCTCCTGGCCATACGGCTGCTGGGACTGGAGAGGGGCTGCACAGTGTCTCCTGGCAAGCTGGATGGTCGCAAGCCATTGATGCTTGGCAGTAAGAGTGTAACCACGGAGCACTTGGAGGGGAATCTGGAGGAGGGAGTGAGATTGAGGCAGAGCACCAGCTAAGCCAATGGCCAATTCAGATGAAATGGAAGCATTGAGAGATTGGTGTTGTTCAGCCTCAAGCAACCCCCCAGTGCCATGGAGCCGTTGGTTCCGGTACGTCCAGAGATCCCAACAAGTGAGGAAAAATTGATGAATCACTACAGTGGCCCATCGGCAAGGAGAACGCTTACTACCAATCAAAGAGTAGTAATCAGCTTGAATCTGATGCCAGAGGGGGGTCCACCTCCCAAGGAACCAGTTGTGCCATCCAATGTGACGCTCAGCCCTTACAGCAGAGGCAATAGCAGGGGAGTATGATGAAGGGTGGATAGGCCTACCTTGACGAACCCTAGTGGTAACATCCACAATGGCAAGAGCCAGTGAAGGTTGTGTAAGCTCAGAGGTAAGGCGCTGTTGCAAAGGGCCCCGAAAGGAAGACAAGCAGTGCTGGACAGCCCCGGGGTCTGCACATGAAAGAACATGGGAAACCTTTTCCTCTTCTTGGGCACACAGAGGGCATCGGGAGTGATCCTGGTGCTGGTAATGGAGTAACTGATTGCCAACACCAATACAACCCGAAGCAAACTTGACAAACCACCGTTGCATACCAGGAGGGAGGCGCTTGAAAGCAGTCCAATGAGCACACCAATGGATGGAAGTGGAGACTTGTGGTGGAATGGAGATGTCGTGGTGAGTGTGCCAATAGTGAAGAAGGGGAGGACCCAAAATAAGAATGTGCAGGGCATCTCTGTCAAAGCGAGAGCATTTGAGACCATTCTGTGAGAGAGCCCAGGGCTCAAACACAAGCCGGGGATAGTGGTAGGGAGAGGAACAATTCATGGATAGAAATGCCTTGGCCATGCCATCAACCTGATGATTGTGAAGCGCCCACCAGTCAAGAGAAAGACCCTCTTGATGACCCTGAACCCACTTGAAGGTGACAGTGATTGGAAGAGCAGAGAGCATATTGTGAATGACATAGACATAGTCAAAAGATTTCTGAGAAATAGACAAGGGCCAGGTTCCCTGAGCCTGTTGAAGAGCCGTATCCCCATCAAGGGCAATGGTGAGTGAGCCGGAGGCTACATCATAGAGGTCCACCAGAGCCATACAGCAGGTGAGGACACCAATGATGCCAGCCAATTCGCTCCGGTAGGAAGACTGATCTTCAGGCGAGCCACTGACAAGGTTAGATCCAGTGAGGAACACAGTGGGAGACTTGGTGGAGGTGTTGGGGGAGAGGATAAATGCAGATGTACCTCGCAGTAGAATGGGGTCATTAGAGCCGTCACAGACAGCGCTGGCAGAGCCACTCAGAATGGCATTGGCAAGAGTCTGGCATCCATCCTGGGGAAGGGAGTATTGATGGAGAAGGACTCGGAGAGAAGCGCAGAGAGCATCAAATGCATCCTCTGGGGTGGCAGGAAGACACTCAAAAGGATCATAGGTCAAGGGAGCCTCATCTGGTGGATGGGAGACAAAGGTAGATGGACCGACAATCCGGAACACATTCCCACTGGAAAGGAGAGAGACAAGAGTGTCGGCACAGGCAGGTTTGGCGCAAAGGATGGTAGTGGTGAAGCTGTAACGGCCTCGGCCTTGCGAAGAACCAACCTTCCAACCAGTGGGACATTTGAAGAAGAGCCTGTCAGTAGAACGACACAAAAACCAAGGCCACACAGATGAAGATTCTGAGGACAGCCAATGCCCCAGGTGGAAGGAGGGGTGGAGAGCTCTGTCAGAGGGCAAGGCCAACGGGGGTAAGAAGGATTTCTGAAGGGCGCGTTGCCAAAGCTGAAGGGCTGGGAGAAGCCATGGAGGGGGGCACCGAGGCCAGTCAAGATGGGTGCGAAGATGGTTGGAGGACTGCAACTGGAAGGCCATTGGAGAAAGCCTTGTGCCATCTGCAGTGCAGATATCAGCAAGAGAGATGGCCTGGAGAGATATCTGGATGAGATTCAGAAGAGACAGTTTGGCGCCCCGAAAGCCAACAGTGACAAAAGCTTGCATGAGGTAGCAGTCATTCAATCGAAGCAGAGGAAGTGTAGAAAAGTCTTCCACCAAACTCACTGGGTGCAAAGAAAAGAAATGCCACACATGCTTATACCAGCAAGGAGTGATATAAGAGGCATAAGGCTGGTAGGGGGTAATGCCAAGATGAAAAGAGATGCCCAGTTCAAGCCGAAAGGCTTCAGCGGTAAGCCTGAGAATATGGCCCGTCTGGGAAACACGGACAGATTCCTGAAACAGAGTAGCAATGTGGCTGAATTCTTGGAGAAGAAATGGCTGAATGAAACCAAAGCCTTGATACAAAGATGGACCATAGAAGACCTTGCGAGGAAAGTTGTGAGACTATGCCTGCCTTGTTGAGCACTGAGACCAGAGTTGGTTGGAGAATGCGGGTCCAGGTAGAAGCGCTCAGCTGAGTGACGGGCATGGGGTATTCAAAAGACTTCATAAATGAGTACTTGAAGGTGTAGATGGAGGTGTTCTTCTCACACTTGGAGGACCTCATTTGAGATCCAAAGGACTGGGACTGGGTTTGCAGGTGAGCAACTTGAGCTTCCTCATTGCCATCCATAGAAATGTAGACACCCAGAGTCTTGTCAGCGTGATCAACCTCAAACCAATCAAGGGGGGACTGGACACCAGATTTGTCAGTGATGGTGAAAACACCTGGCATTTCATCGACAGAGTGATAGTCCCAACCAGAACCAGTCCACTTGAAATCAATCAAGTAGCAGAAGGACTTAGAAGGTTCAATAGCACCACCAGTAGCAATGAGACCGCCAGCCCAGCGAATCTAAATGCTGCCTGGAAATCAACAGCCAGAGCCTCTCCAGAAGTAGTAGAGGAGGCCCCAGCACAGAAAAGATCAGTATCATCCACAAAAGCAAAACCAACCAAAGAAACCAGCTGAAGGGATAGGGAGGTGAGTAGATGGACCCCATGTCCTGCATTCTGCATCATCCGGAAAAGGATGGTAGAAACCAGAGCCCACCGAGTAGGGCCAAGACCGTTGCCTTGTCCAATCCCACTGAGAGGAACAGATTCATCACCATACACAGGACCTGGACCGGCCAAAGCCAGTTTTAATGTGATGGGTGGCAGCGTTGGAGAGTGGAGAGTAGAACCTTGCAAACATGAGCCGGAATCCCAAAGCTCTGAAGGGTGAAACTGGCAATGGGATGGGAGATTCGATCATAGCAGCCCTTGGCATCATTCATGGCAACCACCCCGGAGCGGCGCTTCTGACGGAGGACATCACAGAAGAGCTTCTTGTTGAGACAGGTGTTGATGGCTTTGTGATGCTTCCGGCTGCCATGCTGGTCAACTGCCACCGCATTGGCTTGTTTGGCATGAGCGAGAATGTGTTTACCAATCATCTTGTTGTTGATCTGAAACTCAGGAGACATCAGTTGGATGAGTCTCATCTTGTCAACACGGTATTCACCAGGTTTCTTGAAGATTTCAACATCAGTGATAACCTGCCAAGCAGAAGGTGAGAAGCCAGCGAGCAGAGGAGCAGTTCGCATCAAGGTGTCAAAGGAATTCAGTTGTGTGTCCAAAGCAAAGGATTTATGGTGGGCAAAACTGAGGCAAGAAGGCTTGCCTGCAGTGCGTTCCTTCTGACATTTCCAGGCAGCAGCATTTTCAGCAGAGCTAACAGAATAGTCAAAGGGAGCCAAAAGCTGAATAGCAGCAGGCACTTGAAGGCAAGTAAGGAATTCAGTCAAGTACTGGTCAGTGCCGGGAGGAGAAACATAGATGCCAGCCAGGACCTCAGCAGAGGAAGGTTCAGTTCCCAAGTAACCAAAGGCCTGGATGAAAGAGGGAGACATGGAGGGAGTGTCTATGCATTGTTGCTGACGGCAAACATTGGAGGCAGCCATGGCTGGCACCATAGCGGACTGAGACTCCAAGACTTGTTCAGTGCCATCAGATCCAACTGCAACAGCCTTCAGAACAGCAGTCTTATGAAGACAACCACGGATAGAGCAGGCAGCGAGCCCGAGATCCCGTTGGAGCCGTTCACGGCGCATGTGTGCCCAAATCTAGGAGGCACTCTGGTTGTGGGGCTTGCCTTCAGTAAGAAGGGCATCCACCATGCCTTGGTTGAAGGAGTCACGCCAAGAAGGAGCCAGAAGTTTGACGGCGCGGTATTGCTTGTAGGCTTGCTTCAAATAGAGGACAGCAGTGGCAAGATCACAGTGTTCACCTTTGTATAAGGAAAGCTTACATGCCAAGCGCTTCACAATGGTGTGACTGGTGGAGACACCTTGCCAAAGCTGCATGATCCGCCTCCAGAAATCAATGGTGTCACGGTAGACCTGGAGCTTGGGAGACCAAGGGATCATGCAGGTGCGAAGCCGGCAAAGATGTTGTTCAACAGACAGCCGGATGGAAGCAGAGGTAGCATGGAGGACATCATAGGTAGTGATGAGAGTGCCGCGCACAGTGGTATCACCAGATAAATACAGCGCCACCAGATGCTCAAGCTTATTCCAAAGGGTGAACACACCAGCAGTAGCAAAAGCATGTTTTACCCGCTTGAGATAGCGCTGCCGAAGATGAGGGTGGGAAGATTTCAGGCGAGGAATAGATGATCGCACACGAGGTGGAAGGATATTTGCCCAAGATGCTGCCATTACACACTTTGATCCAGAGCAAGCAATGGTCAGAGGCCATGCCTTGCGCACCATCAAAAGCACAGTAACCGGCTTGGAAGACAGCAACATGCTCAGTAGTCCAGATGGCGTCACTGGGAGTCCTGGTGGTATTCCTATTGTGGGTGGCAGGTGGGGAAGTTGATGGGTGTGTAGTCAAGATGGCATCCTTGAAGCCAAGGGCTTGGAGCTCAGAGGAAAGACCATCAGACCGGACATCAGAGTTATGGTCAATCCCTAAAACGACGGAGTCACCAGCCTCTAAACACGCCTGAAGGGCAGCTGTGAGGTCACATCGAAAGAGGATGCCTGGGTTGGGACAGGGAAGATCCTCCTCAGCCTGGAAGTAACGACAGTGTTGGTTCCAAACAGAGCCAAGGTACCTGTCATTTTCTACAGGACAGTAGGCGGAAAAGATGGTAACCGTAGCTTGAGCCCTGCCCTGAAACTGGACAAAGGTCCACCAGCCAAGCCCCGATGGATCAGCCCCATGGGCAAGCTTGTGAGAATGAAAGAGCCGGTCAATGGTAAAACCTGTACCACCAGGGAGGCGCCAAGTGCCGGTGGAGGCCTCATGCTTGTTGCTAGCAAGGTAAGTGAAACTGGAAGGGTAGGCCTGTTTGATGCGAGAGTGGAAGAGGTCACAGAGGGGAAGCTGAGGTTCATTCAGACAATGCTCTGCGTAGAGGGCAACCCCAGCCTTACTGTGAGCAACTCGCCAAGAGTTGTGACAAGAGCAAGACATGAAGGCTGACTTCCGCTGGGGACCAATATTTTGGAAGGTAATGAGGGTGGAGTTGGAGGAAGGAGCCTGGGGAAAGGGATGGCCAAAATCATCAGCATCCTTAGCAACAAGGATGTCCCCATGAAGATCAGATTGTACAAGGCGGGAAACGGAAGGAGGTGAGGAAGAGGAAGAAGGACTGGAGGAATCCAGGGGGGGATTGGAGTTGGAGGGCATCCCACCCGGCACTGTATGAGATATCCTAACCATGATCAGAAGCATACCGTGTCTGTCGCACGGAAGAGGAAGCTGGTGAGGCATAGGTGTGAAACACTGAAGGCCACAACAGGTGCTGCGCCAGGGGTGGCAGCACTGAATGCAACACTAGGTGGAGAATTGGCACTGGATGCAACCCTGGGTGAAGCACTGGGAAGCACACCAAATGCATAGCTGGGGGAAGCACGTGGAGTGACACCTGGTGCAGTGCTAGGAGAAACACTGTGTGCAGATCAGGGTGAAACACTGGGATTCCCAGTTGATGCAGCACTTGGTGTGACACTGGATGCAACCCTGGGTGAAGCACTGGGAAGCAGGCCAAATGCAGTGTTGGGGGATGCACTTGGAATGACGCCTGGTGCAGTGCTAGGAGAAACACTTGGTGCAGATCATGGTGAAACACTGGGATTCCCAGGGGGAGCCGCGCTGGTGGGGACCCTGGATGCAACCCCGGGTGAAGCACTGGGAAGCACACCAAATGCATTGACGGGAGAAGCACTGGGAGTGACTCCCGGTGCCGTTCTAGGAGGAGCACTGTGTGCAGATCATGGTGAAAGTTTGGGATTCAAAGTTGGAGCTGCGCTGGGTGTAACACTGGATGCAACCCTGGGTGAAGCACTGGGAAGCAGGCCAAATGCATTGCTGGGGGAAGCACTTGAAGTGACACCTGGTGCAGTGCTAAGAGAAACACTGTGGGCAGATCATGGAGAAACACTGGGAGCCCCAGGTGATGTAGCACTTGGTGTGAGACTGGATGCAACCCTGGGTGAAGCACTGGGAAGCAGCACCAAATGCATTGACTGGGGAGAAGCACTTGGAGTGACGCCCGGTGCAGTGCTAGGAGGAACACTGTGTGCAGATCATGGTGAAATTGTGGGATCCCAAGTTGGAGCTGCGCTGGGTGTAACACTGGATGCAACCCTGGTGGGTGAAGCACTGGGAAGCAGGCCAAATGCATTGCAGGGGGAAGCATGTGGAGTGACGCCTGGTGCAATGCTAGGAGAAACACTGTGTGCAGATCATGGTGAAATTTTGGGATCCAAAGTTGGAGCTGTGCTGGGTGTAACACTGGATGCAACCCTGGGTGAAGCACTGGGAAGCACTCCAAATGTGTTGCTGGGGAAAGCACCTGAAGTGACACCTGGTGCAGGGCTAGGATAAACACGGTGGAGGAGACAAGTCGGGAAACAGGAGGAGCTGAAGAAGAGGAAGGGAAACTGAGGGATGCAAAGGTGGAATTTGGAGAGGTAGGCATTCCACCAGGCCAGAAGCAAGGGTTCCTAACCATGATCAGATGCATACCGTGTCTGTCGCACGGAGAGGAGAGAAGCCGGAGCAGAGCTGGTGGAGGCATTGGTATGGCTCAGTTCGTTGACACTAGCATCAGGTGCCAGGAGAAAAAGCTATTGAGGTAAGACCAGAGCGTAGAGGAGAGTGGAAGGCTGTGGGGCGCGTGGCAGCAGGAGGCAAAATTTCAGCCATGGCAGTGCCATCAGGGGAGGGCAGCAGTCAGAAGGGCACCCAGAACAGAAGTGATGTTGGAAGTACCGGTAGCAAGAGTAGACATGGACTGGCCATCATCAAAACCACACCCACCACTGTCCTCACGAACCTGAAAAGAGAAGTGCATATCCAGGTCAAAAGTAACAGCGTTGGAAAGGGAGTCAAAGGACAGATCATCATCCACAAGTTCCCAATCACAGACGTCACCACTACCAAAGAAGGGAAGAGCATCCTCCGGCTCCTGGTCCGGCGCAGGGGAATTTTCAACTGACATGTCCTTCAGTGGGATCCCAATGAAAATCCTCCAGCTCAGTGAGACACTCAGTAGAAAACCATTGGCAAACACAAGAGCCATACCGGGCCTCCAGGACGATGGGGAGAAATGACAGCATGGTTTGAGCTTCAGCCAAAGCAGTAGTGTTGTACAGGGCCAGGATTTCACCATGATAAGAGCTGGTGTCAACAGAGAGAAACAGTGGCCATGACCAGTTGTCCCGAGTACGGATTCCCAGAAGAACACGGCGCAAGGTGGTAGCACCCAGTCCCTGACCCAAATCAACAGGAAGATCCAAGTCAACAACACCTAGAACAGAAGCAGTTTCATGGGTCTTGATGAACTTGGCTTGACGGTGCTTGGCTTGACGAAGGGTCTTCAGCTTGGAAGGGGAAGGCAGCGGTCAGAGGGATTGGTAGCAGTCTCAATAAACTTGTAGAATTTACCATCAGGAAGGGAGGCTATATCAGACGCAGAGCAGCGATTGAACTGGGCCTTCAATAGCTTGACGGTCTGAGAATGCTTGGTAGAATCACACAAAATATGTGCAGCTGGGACAGGGGAGGGATCGGGAGCTCGTGAATTGTCTAGCCAACTGTTCTTCTGGATGACAGCAATAGGGAAGGCTTAAAACCGAGGATGGGTCTGGAGCAGTGCATTATAATGATCAAGATCAAAACTCTGCATATAGGACCCTAGCAGGAAACCACAGGTGAGTAGTAGAGGCTTGAATATGATCGTACTTGAAGTCCATTTCACGGTCCTGGAGGCGCTGAAGGAGAGTGTCAGACAGCAGAGTATCCACGGGGACACTGTGGCCGATGTAGAACCAAAGGTGGGGTGCAGCGCGAACCCGGAGCCAGAGGGAAGCAACATAGAGCTCAAGAGTGCGCCGGTCAGGCAGGGTAGACCAGAGCTTGGGGACCGGCTTAGCCTTGGGGTTGATGCTGGCGTGGGAAGGAAAAACATAGAGGACCAGCTTTCGGTCTACAGACCAGAGCAAGCTGAGTGCATCAGTCAGGGACTCCAGCATTTCATTGTACAAGTCACTAGGGCAAGGTGACATCAGCCTGGGGAGAGACAGAGTGAAGTAGGAGCTGTAGGAGCACTTGGTACCTTCAGTGACATCAACCAGAGCCCTGGAATCACTGGAGCAAACCCCACGCCGTTGAAGAAAGTGACCGACCGAAGAGGAAATAACTGAAGCAGCACCAACAGAAGGAAAAAAGGAGACAGACCGAGAGCCTGACACCTGGGTGGAAGAGTCGGAGGCGGCTGGAGGAGCTGGAGCAGGAGGCTTGGTCTTGAAGAACCAGTGAGAGCCAAGGACCCTGTTGGCAGACAGCCAAACCTGCCCTTCAGTGCTAGGCATAAGGTTGCCTTCACAGTACAGGTCATCAAAGCATTTGGGAGACATCTTGGCAAGACCAATGAGACATTTCCGGAGGGCTTGGCCGGGAGGAGATCTGGTCCACTCGGCAGAGCCTTGGAAGCAAGCCGAAGCCAGGGAAACCAGAGACTCCACAGTAGCAGACCTCCAATCAGAATCATCTGGATTGACCAAGGCATACACCGGGGCAACTGAGAGGCGGCACACATCATGAATGGATTTCTTATCACGGCCATCCTTCTTGCTGAAGAAGTGGGTAGGACTAGGAGAGGCGTTCCAAACCCGGGTCTGAGCTGGAGATTTCCGGAGGTGCTGGATGGAAGATGGGGTAGGGAAAACGGCCATCACCATAAAAGCGCCAAAGGAAGGAAGCAGAGTGGGCCTGGTTTGCAGCGGCCAGAGCCTGTTTACGAAGGGCTTGACAATCCAAGCCGGGGGATGGGGTCAGGGAGGGGGACTGCTGGAGGAGAGACTGCTTAAGAGCTGGGGTCAGAGGGGCAGGCGAGGGAAGAGGGGGGTTCGTAGGGGCAGGAGGTGCTGGCTGAAGAACCGAGGGAGTCAGGACAAGCTGCTTGAGAGCGGGCTGAAGGGGAGGGGACTTAGGAGCGGGCTGTTTAGAGTCACGACGAGGAGTGGGCTTCTGAGCAGACCGAGTAGAGGAGGCCACGGAGGAATCAGAGGAAGAGACAGACATGGAGGTAACGGAGGATTGGCTGGCCGAGGAAGAGGAAGCAGACAGAGATGCATCGTTCCGGGGACAAAGAGAGGAAGGAGAAGGAGTGACCCGGGTAGGAGCGGGGGGAGGGGGGGAGGACTTCTTCAGATGGGCGCGCTTGGGGTAACGAGAGCCGGAGGAGCGGGCAGACGAAGAAGACAGGGAGGGGGTAGCCTGGAGTCTCTTCTTGGGGGAAGCAGAAGAGTGGCCCACAGGGGGCTTGGTGGGGGTAGGCATGCTGGGAATAGTGGTAGGGGAGACTGATAAGGAAAAATGTGATAACTCAGTCAATTTCTGGAGTCGGGGAACAGGGATGGTACCAGCGTGTCAGCAATAGCGAGGGAAAGCCGTTGACAATAAGAAAAGGGGTGGAGGGGGAGATGCAAAGCAACGAAAATTCGGTGACTGAGAAGCAAGAAGTCGGTGTCCGTCAGATCCGAATCGATGGGGGGGAAGAGTTGATAGAGGCAGCGCCGGTTGGTGATTCTATAGCCTCAGGATCAATTGTGGTTGCAGTCGGTTGGTGAATCAAAGGGATCGGAAGCGAGTTGATTGAGGGGGGCTGCTGCGGGATGGTGCGATTGGTAGCAGATCAGATTTGAGGGGATGGAGAATTCTGCGACGGAGAAGCAAAGAAAAGTCGAAAATTCAGTGACGGGAATTAGAGCAGAATCGATGCGAAAGCTCCTGTTGTTGGATGGTGCGAGGGAGAGAACTGCTACGGTGGGACGGATCAGAGTCGCTGCAATCTAAGGAGAAGGCCGGATGGTTCGATCGAGGCAATGGGGCTGCGGATGGAGCTGTGAGCGCTGTGTCAGCTGGCATCAAATGGGGAAGGACGCTGGTAGAGGGTGCAGGCGATCCGATGAGGGGGGAATCGGAGCAGACGATCAAAGGAGCGGCGGGTAAAGCGATGGAGGGGAGCTGGGGAAGGGGTCGATCGAAGATGAGTCTGCTTGTTGGTGGAGATGGGGCGGCTGTCGGATGGGTTGCGGCGGCTACGTAGAAACTGTACTGGAGCCAGCGTAGAAAATTATGGGTGGTGACTGGGAGCTCCGGCCGAAGACTCCGTAAGGGGATCCAACAAAGCAACCAAAGCAACCAAGGAGGCACCAAGCAACCAAACGGATAGCTAGAACAGAGGGAGCAGGTCTAAGAAGGTAGAGGTGGAGCCTGGTATCAGGAGAAACAGAGCGGAAGGGGAGGAGATATGATAAAGGAATCCGGTGTAGAATCCTACGTGTTTTGAGTACTGGAAATTCGGAACGTCGGACAACGTTGCAAGACGCAAAGTTGTAGTACAGTGGAGATGACATAACGTGCTGCATTTGCTGTCATATTTTTGGTGAACCATCCAAATTGGAGCACACCAGGCACCTGACATGCCAAAGAACGGGGGAGAAGGCATACTCCAACTTGACCATGACCCTTAATTAGTTGCACTTTTCGCCCCGTTCTGGGCACTTTTTGCTGTTTGGGGGAACAAGCACTGTTTGCAACTACTAGATGATCACTGTAGAAACTGTGTGGAGGATGGTACTGAAGAAAAAAGAATGTGGCATTTTCCCAACTTGACACAGTACTTGCAAGGGTACTTGCAAGTAATACTAGTAGTAGTATGTCAAGTCCCGTGAGGGCCCTTTCTTTTTTTGTAAGCCCCTTGCAAGTGCCCTTGCAAGTGCAGAACAGTAGAATTGTGCATTATGTGATGATGGCGTCATTTGAGCTTTACTTAGTAGTACTAGTATGTCATAATGTGAGCAAATTTGGAAGAGATAATTTTGTGCGTAACTTGGGATAAATATGAATGATAAATAGTACGAATATATCTTTATTTTTTTCACCTTTAGACAAAATAATAGTGTTCTCTGGCATGTCAGCGGCTGCCTGTGCTCTAATCTGGATGGACACAAAAAATTGGCCGCAAATGCATGTTATGTCAATCCCCAATGCGTAGTAGTGTAGTAGTGGCAGATTTAAGAATAACTTTTTCATGTGTTTCCGGCCTTCTTGCGTCTTGTAGATGACCTGGTCGCACGTTCTTGAGTCGACTTCTCCACCACTTTATCGTTCAAGGCACAACTTTTTCCTGTCTTTCGGGCGCCCTTGTTGTGTCTAGTAGAAGAAGACGTAGTCGTAGAATTGTCTATGGTATCCGTCACTTTGCTGTTTTGTCCAGAAATTTCTTTCACTGACATGCTTGCGTGTGGTAGAAGACCGACTATCAGAATTGACGGAGTCCTCCTTTCCTTTTTTGTTGTTCAATACAGAGGTTGGCGCGTCTTCTTCTTTGTCGTTTAATACAGAGCCTGACGCATTGGCCAATTTGTTGTACACTCAAAAATTAACCGAAGGGATGTTTAAAATAATTGAGAAGCGATTTCTATCCTATTGTACACTCAAAAATTAACCTAATGGATATTGACAATAATTGAGAAGTGAACTCATCGAGATGCTCTTATTTCGCAATTTCATGTAAAAGATGTATCGACGGATCAAATCTATGATATGTGCTTTTCGTCATGGGACAGAGAATGCATGAGACCTAAATATTATCTTGATACTTGAAGTCACTTTTTATCTTAATGTATTCTGGTAATCTGGTTCTCCAGACTTGACATCGTTACTTGTTTCAGGACGACCATTAGACCGGGCGGAGGATCAACAGTTTTCCGACAAACAGAATATTATCTATCGGTCCCGTTGGCCGCTGTGGGTCACACCTAGTACGCCAGCAAGCTCAGGTCACGACCAGTTTGTAGTTGACCTACCGGAAATAACGCTTAAGGGTAACGCAGGAAAGCATTTTTAAGCGAATTAAGCTGGTTCTTCGTATAAAATTGAAAGATCCAATTCAAAAAGTTGTGTACGGCAAAGAGAAACATTTCATAAGACATTAGATTTTTTCCCAGTTACCCTTCATTCTTTGTTAGGTTTTCAAAAGCCTCCAATGTCGATTCCCAAATCGCCAGTCTTTCGCTGCATGCTTCCTTCATGCTATTGGCAATCGTCTTGATGCTATTGTTCCATGCAATTCTTCGATCAATTGCAACACGATTTATCTCTAGCTTGAGACGATTACCGATTTCATTTGCTTCGGTGACGGCATCAAGGGCTTGGTTGTCCATTGTTATTGCGTTTTGCTCCAACTGACTCAAATGATGCATCTGACCATTTACTTGGAGGTGCCGTTGCTGTTGGCTTAGATGTACTGCTCTTGCATCAGCCCGACCTCGCTCTTTCGCCTTTCGCTGGATTGCCTGACGACGATCTTGCATGGCCATCTTTTCATACCGAACCAACTTGTATTGCAGAAGAAAACTCTCCATGGCTGCACTCATTTCCACTGCTAAACGTTTTGTGCGCCGACCATTTCTGAGAAGTCCACTGGAGAGTAAATCAAAAAATTTGTAATCAAGATCCAAGGTTTTTGAAGCTTTCGAAAGCTCCATTCCTAGAAAACCAGCTGCGTCTCCTTGTTCGCGCAGAAGAATCACGGTACCTTCCAATTTCGGGACAGCTTGCGAAACAGCACCGAGACGCACGTTCTCCGAGCTGCAAAGACCAAGAAGCTCTGCATCTTCTTCCCATTCTTGAACAGGAGCCGAAGCTGTCGTTAAATTTGTCGACTCGGCCACCTTCATAGTCACACCAACACCGACAGCTTGAAGACGTGTCAGCGCATTTGTCGATACTTCGGGCCAAGCCGTGCCGATATCGTCCTGCAGTCCAAGGAAGAGTCGAAGAACTTGAGACTGACCCGCGACAGGATGTCTTGCAACTTGATTAAGATACTGCTCGAGTTCTTTTGAACGCTGAACGGCGAATTCAGCAGATTGCTGTGTAGATGCTTCTTCCAAGGCACGAGTTGCATGCTTTTCAGGTCTCGGAGGTATGATGCTACCAGGGCAAGCTTGTCTTAAGCGATCTTCCAAAGCTACAACATGACGAAAGCGGCGCCTGACCAACCATGTCCCTTGATTTCCCGCCAACTGCGATGTTATTTGATACGACCAGTATGGTGTGCTACTTAATAAAAAGCTTTGGGTTTGAATCAACATGGGTTCAGTGACACGGATGTCGACATACAACGGAGCGACATCCTGTGGCTTCACCAAGGTGATCTTTCTGATTCTCCCTAGGTTCATGTTTTGTGTGGCATTGTGCATTCCTGCCGTTGCCGATGGCTGCACAAAATTTCCAGAATACTGCTGTTGCTGTTGCTGTTGCTGATGATGCTGTTGCTGATGTTGCACAGCTGGATGCTGGATTTGCTGTTCTCGTGTACCGTAATAATAGCTGCCAGTGTTTTGTTGAGAAGGTCCGACGTATCCGTTTGGTGATCCCATTCCAACACCAGTGGTGTTCTGGGGGATAGGTGCGCTGTGCTCTCTGTAAAAACCTGAATCGGTTCCATTGTTCAGAGTCATTGCATTCACTTGCTCGCTTAGTAGGAGCTGTGGCATCACAGCACTTTGCATCATGGCAGATTGCTGTTCATACATCGAAGCCGAGTTCCCCGCATTGACCGGAACAGGTTCTTGTTTAGCATATGGTTGGTGAATAGATTGCTGCTGCTGCTGCTGCTGCTGCTGCTGCAGCTGCTGTTGTTGCTGTTGGTGCTGCATTCTTAATTGACCTTCTTCAAGTTGTCGAGCTTCCATCTCTTTCTGCATTCGTTGTTCACTCGTCATTGCGTCTTGAGCCGCTTTCTGCTCGTCCTCGTCAACTTCATCAAAGAGGCCTCCTGATTCATCAGCAGTTACACCTATTCCAAGCAAACCACTTTTACAGAGTAACGAATCTACGGGAGAGGACTCGCGCGCAGCAGAAGGTGCAGGATGAGTGGCGACGGGAGTTACCAGAGGAGCTTCGGCGTGAACGGTTGGTACTCGTACTTGCCCATCGTCGATTGCGATATCTCCGAACAAATCCTGTTCGGGAGTGTCCGGCTTGGCACTGCCATAAAGTTGATCGCCAGTTAGAGACGCTAGTAATGAATCTTTGTCCATCTTGCTTGGTACCTTAAATTAGAACTGGAAACGCGGAAGCGTCTGTCTATTGCGAAGACATAAAAATAAGCAATACTGTAATAATAAAACGAAGTACGAAGTACGGTAATACCGGTACGGTAATATTGTTATGATGTCGAAAGGGGCCGAAAACAACCCGATTATCACACACACTGCCTCTCGCACTTCAACGGGTCATCACGGTTTCGTTTCCAGTTTTCAGACATTGACCTTCATTCTGGCCCGGCCTTTCGTCGTACCGGTACCGGTACTCGTACTTGTACGGTACGAGTACGGTACCGCATGGCATGGGAACGAAGATCGCGGAAGAAAAAAACTTCGTAATATCTTCTCTTTCCCACGAGTGATATCAGTTTCAAGGCCAGTTGGGTCGTGCGAACTTACTAGGCGGTTCACCTTCCGATAGTAACTGTACGTACCGGTACCGGTAATGTACTGCATGGTACTTACCGTATGATACGTACGTACGTACTCTATTACGAACAGAACTAAAAATTGGCTAAAAAACTTTTGAAGCTCCAAAAACAAAAACAAAAACGCTTAACTTATCGTACCGGTACGGTACCGTTACTCGTAACGTACGAGTTTAGGCATGAATGGGGGTGACCATTTTGAGACAGCTTTTCCCCCCTCCCCCTTGATACAATCATCGATCCTGGTCCTGTTAGTCTTATTCACACCAGAAAAGGCAAGTGCAAGAGCTACGGTATCCATAGATACCCAATATACTGGGGTTGTGCGCGTGGGAACCCCTTCGAACTTTATGATTCTTTCAGTCAAGAAAATCATGAAAAATAAAATAAAACTCCATTAACACACCCATCACAATACCAAGTGGTGGTCTCAACCAAACCATTCCTTAACCATAGCATCAGAGGCGCCCGCTATTTGGGGTTGCCTTCCTTACAACAACAACAACAACAACAACAACAAAATAAGATCCGCAAGTTTCGGATCGATCGACCGAGTGGTTTACTACTAGAAGAAAAGAGGAGGAGCTCTACTAACAACAGCAACAACGAGACGACGAAGGGCAAAAATCCGTGCGACAAAGGGCAGTTGTACGGCGTCGTCCAAGCCCCCCTCCCCTCCATCTGACGCCCTACGCGGCAACAACAAGCAAGTGATGCTACAATGTACTAATAATTCAATTAGTTTATTGTTAATTTGTTAGTCAGTGCTGTTAAAGTACTACTAGTTGCAATTAGATGGAGTAGTACTAGGAGGAAGCAAAGAAATGACGAGTATTGAGTTTCGCAATAGAGGTTCGCAATAGAGGTTCGCAATAGAAGTTCGCAATAGAGGTTCGGTATGTAATCTTACTCATACAAGTCCGGTAGTAATAAAGAGAGAAAAAATGGTTAAAAATAATCAGTCATGAGACCACCAATTTAGATCATGAGTGTTATGTTGAACATTTTGCTTCGGTACAAATTCTACGTAGGCCTACTTTGTCTCTTCGTCATTAACACCTAAACTTGTACTCGTACTGGTATTGGTACAATGTACCGTTTGTAAAATTTACAAACGGTACCGGTACAATACGCCTCCTCCTACTACAAATCAAATCAAAACAATCAGAATCCAACTACATGCATGGCATCAGTTCACTGACTTCACCCAGCACAAACACAATGAATGGGAAATGGCTGGTTTGCAAACATAGTAGGGTTTTTCTCCACGCTGCAACATTAGATGGAAACTGCAAGTGTTTGATCAAGAACCGCCAAAGACTAAAATGCAACTGTCTGAAGGTTCTTGAGGATTCCATAGCAAGGGACGCCATCACGCTGTACATGTGGCTTTCTTTCGCAAGTCAAAGGTCGTCCAACAGCTTACAATCGTGGACTGGCTAAGATACACGTCTGCAGATGAGAAATGAATGTTCCTTGTCCCTTTTCTAAATCCATATGACGAAGAATTTGATTTGTTGGTTGATGAGGACACACCACACAAACACGCTGTACTTGCAGCATTGTCACAAACACGTGTTTGCAAGTATGCAGTGACTGTAATCCTTGATTGGGGACGGCGCAAATGGGAAACATGCCTAAAAAACCTTCAAGAGAACACAACCCCCAGTCACAGGACTTAAAGGACAAGAGACCCAACAATACCCGGCAATTTGACAACTCTGATATTGTTGAAGACCTTGCTGACTTCTTTGATGATCTTAAGAAACTAGGCCAGCCTCAGTCAACAAGGATACTGCATGTTGAAACTGGTGTTGGGTTGCGTGACAGGGAAGAAGTTGTTGTGGATTTGCCTCCATCTTATTCAAAAAGAAGTCTTTACTATCAATTTTGCTATGACCATGGATGGAATGTGACATTGAAAAAGAATTCGAATTCAGTACTGAAAGTAGCTCCTGTAGAGCCCTTTGAAGGGGAGCCTAAATTAATTTGTTCTTGGCCATACTTCTTGAAGCATTGGGTTACAAGTTTTCCACACATTAACCGGTCCGCGGATGTTTGCACGAAGTGTCATGTATTCCGTAATTGTTTGCTTTTACGTCAGATACAAAACTTTTACAGAGCCTGGTGCTGATACCTGCTTCTCTGAGCCCAGTTTGAAGAGATACTTCCTCAACAAGAAACTAGACAGCAAGTTGTTCTTGTGGAATTCTGCGAACAAAACAATGTGTATGCTCCGTTGGTGATGGAACCGGAAGCAGCCCTTTCAGAGAACAACAAAATTCTGACTGAGTGAAGCCTGGGCATCTATCAAGCTGCTGACCAAAGGAAACTCTGCAATAGAAAAATCAAAGAGTCCCACAACAATTTTTGCACGGTGTCGCACACAGCGAGTTCCTTTATTGCTTGGTTGTTGACTACTGTCAAAATGCACAGCTTCCAAATCTTGGAGCAACCCAGCCAGGGGGAAACAGATTACATCACCCTTCTAACAGTTGCAATCTTGGGAATTGTTGATTGCTCATTGGAAGGAGGAAGTTTAGATGTGTTTGCCTACCACAAAGGGATTGGTGGCAAGGGAGGAGACAACGTTGCTTCCATCATTATGTGTTACTGAAACACAAGAAAGGATGGCTGAAAAAAGATGAAATAGGTGGCAAATTGACAGTGCTTATGGATAAGTGCGGTGGCCAGAACAAAAATATCCATGTTCTCCGTCTTGCAAACTTGCTGGTTGAAGCTGGGTATTTCAATAAGGTGAATTTCATGTTCTACATTGTAGGGCACACAAAGAATTTAGCTAATCAATGGTTCAACACAATGAAAAGGGACTACCGAAACCAGAACCTCTACACATTTGGACAACTATGTAAAGTGCTAGGTACAAATGGACAAATCACAATACTTTCTGTAAGTGACGGTGATTGACGAAACGGAACAGCCGTTGAATCGTAAGCGTAATTGTTCGTTCGTCGGTGTTATTGGTCAAAATGACGATGTGTATTACAGAAGGAGATTCTTGGTAGAATGTTCTGTAGATACGCCCCTTGATACGTACGCTTCTTGGTCGTGTATTACAGAAGAAGATTCTTGGTAGAAGGATCTGTATACACCCCTTGATACGCGAGTAAGGAGGAGAAAGAAAGAAAAGAAGAGAGGCGGGGGGAGGTCTATTGATACAGCCCGTCGCCGAGTCCCGTACCAAGTATACTCTGGCTGTAACCGACAGTGGAGGTGCTGTACGGGGCGGAGATAGGTAGCTTAAGGTATCCACTTGTTAGTGGAAGGTATAAGGGCTCTATAACCTGTTGTCACTCTAAAAATCGACCGGATAGGTATAACGAATTGTTTAAATTTAAAGAGATGTGAGCTCAGAGAGAGGCTCTTATTTTTACTATGTATTTTCACTGTATCGGGGCTCTCTGCTGTATTTTGCTTGGTAGAGATCTTCCCCGGTTATCTGTTACTGTTATTTTCATCGTACCGATACTGCTGTTGCTGTTGCTGTATTAGCGTCGTGTCGGTCTTACTGTATCGGTCATTTGGTAGCATCGGTCATTCATGTTGTTAAGTATTCTGTTCGATGGGGCGTATGCTTGTTCACGGTATATATGCTAGACATGAGGCCCATCTGGAATCGGTATTGATTTTCTTGATTGCAATAAGTAATTTCCTCACGGGATATCAAGTATATTCTTTTGAATGTACTTATGGATTCCAAGTGTTCACTTATTGGTCAGGTCTTTGGATATGTCTTGTTTCTAACCGATTACTGTCTTTTGTTTGTAGTCCTAAGTGATATCATTTTTACCACTTAGGGATTTCCAAGTAGTGGAGGTGCGTTTGGTTCTAATGCTATATCAGCGGAATATTCGTATCTCATACTCCGCACCTCGGTCGTCGTTTTGTCGTCTTTTCGATCGAATTTGATGCCGACAAAGTCCGTATTTTTTTGCCGACAACATTTCAAACACTACAAATGGTTGGAAGATATGTTCTATGGAGCTGAAGAGAGGTACAAGGATTCAACCAGGTCACATTTTTACAGTTCAGTCAGATGCACCAACTGCAATGAAGATATGGCAAGACAGTCCTGGAACGGCAGATGATGTTAGTGTACAAGATCTCCAAAATCGAATTACTACCGCGCTTGATCGTGACCGTGTTCTGCGGGAAGCCATTCGTGACTTTGTGTCACTCTATTTGATTGCACCAACAGGAATCAAGGAGATAAAACAGATAGAGCTGTAGTACACTAAGTGGAGAAAGCTTGTCCATGCAGAATTCATTGACATCATTTGTCCCTACCAAGGGGACGGAGTGATGCGGAAGTTCAAAGAAGAGAGAAACCGCAAAGCACGCAAGCAAACTCAGAGGAAACGAGATAGTCGTCTAACAAAGAAGAAGATTCAATAACCTACATGAATACGTAGTCAACAATCAAGAAGTAGCTACTGTATCTAGTGTTAGCGGCGTTGTCGGCGGCGGCGGCGTCGTCGTCGTTGTATCGTATGCGTCGCCATTCGACGATTTCGTAAATCGTAGTCGGGAATGGATTTATTTTTTTATTACTTTGGTCAAATCATTGGTGGGAATCACTCATTATTCGTTTCGCGATTTATTTGACATCATCATCATTGTTGTAGTTGTCTTTGTCTTTGTCATGAGGTTTCAAATATGGTAGTCGGGAAGAAGCAATTTTGAACACCGTGTTATTTGTGTGATGTTTTTTGGATTTTTGCGTCTTTGTTTTGTTTTGCAATTCACTCAGAAAGAAAAAGAAAGGATTTTTAGGTGCGCGCAAAAAGGTGTTGAACGTTTTTGCGTTACCATGCTTAAATAATACGGAGTAATAATCTTACCCGTATTGAACAAAATTGTGTGCTACTACCTACAATCCAACAACAATTGAGACTGATGCTTTTTGCAACCAAAATGTAATCAATTAGCATCAAGTTTACACCCAATTATTGGTACAAAGTACTACGCAATCCAATTAAGTTACTTAGCCAGCCTTCGTATTAAAAGATCTTTTAATACTAAGGCGGCTTCTAGGCGGTCCATTCCTGTGGAGTGAACTGTGACTTTGTGATACCATTTGACAAGAGGGACAAGCATGTTGTTAGGGATAACAATTTTTGAGGGGGAATTGTGAGTAAGCTTCGTGAATGCAGCAAATGATGCAAACGTTGTCTAGTTTCTGAATGAAATAGCGGCGTGGATCTTTTTGTGGGAGTGTGAGAACTTTTTGGTCTTTTGCTTGGCATTCATGGATGGTTGCAAAATGGAATGGTAGTCTGCCTTTGGGGTCAAAGCGTGGATGTATGAGGTAACTGTCTTCAACAGGATGACTATCAGTCCATGCGTTCGCATGATGGCATCACCATGAGGCTCTTGGCCATGTTGGAAAAGTGGAAGGAATCATTGTTGGTGACATAGTCATAAAAAAAATTGTTACAAAATATGGAGTTAAAGTAGTGGGGGTAAGGCTGGGAGAGTCGTGTTTTTGGGTCCTTTGATGTAATGGTAAATGGGGTTGTGTTCTTTGAGAATGAGTTTCCAGCAGAGGACTCATTGAGTGTTGTACATCAATAGTTTGTAGGTAAGATTTTTGTTATTGGTATAGAGATGAATTACTCTGCCAAGGAGCATTGATCAATATTCCTTGAATGTTTTGATGATGGACAGAAGTTCCTTCTCAATGGTTGTGTAGTTGGTTTGAGCTTGGTTGAGCTTCTGTGTGAAGTAAGTGACGGGTGTGTTGTTTTGCTTGATGACTGCACAGGTCAGAGGTGTCAGTATAAATGTGGAACAGGAGGTTGTGATCTGGATATGTGAGCATTGTCTCAACAGCGACAATGGATTTAACTTCTTTGAATGCTTTTTGACATGTGTTGTTCCATTGAAATGTCCAAGGTGTCTTGAGGAGATTTGTGAGCAGGGCTTAGAATGTGAGAGCGGCGGGGCCACATGTCGCAATAGTCTGTGGCAAGGCCAAGGAAAGCTTAGAGCTCAGGTTTTTGGGCGGGAGCATGGCTAAGATGGCTTTGACTTTCTTGACATAATGTTAGATACCCTTTGGGGTTAACCAATGACCAAGGAAGTTGGTTTCTTGGATAATCCATTCACACTTGAGTGGATTGATAGTAAAGCCCGCGTCTTGAAGATGAGTGAGGAGGACAATGTTGATTAGATTCAGATGATCATCAAAGTTATTGCTGAAGCATGCAATATCATCAATGCATATTTCTAGGTTGGGATGTCATGCACGGCCTTTCAATGAATTTTGTGTGCTACATCAGGGGATTGGGAAACTCCCATTAGTAGGCAATTGGACTTGTAGAGACCAAAGGGAGTCGTGATTGTGATTAGGTCTTTGCTTTTGTTGTCGAGTACGAAAGTGTGGTATTGAATTTGTAGCCAGAGCGGTGAGACAGGATATCTTGGATTTGAGGGATGGGGTAAACTTTGTTGAGTGTGCTAAAATTGGATACCCGTCATATTTTGCCATCTATTTTGGGGATAATGAACGTTGGGGAGATCCATGTCAACCTGTTGACGTGAGAGTATGTCAACGTGGATGAGACGGTCAAGCTCCGTTTTGAAGAGTTTGAGTTGGGCATGAGGAACAGGGGGAGCTTGGGAGCAGCTTGGCCTGGTAGAAAGGATCAATGTCAAGATGGATTTTTTTCATCGGGATAATGTTTGAGCTTGCCGTTGAAAATGGTTTGATATTTACATAAGATGTCGTGCAACTGGTTGTGTTGCTTTGCGGTTAAATGTGTGTATTTGTTGCAGACGGTGCGATCATTGTGTTGATTGTGTATGGAATCAAGAATGGTTTTGGTATGTTTGGGGTTTGTGACCGCAAAACTGTCATCTTTTGCTGTGGGTGTGGCCGTGGTGTCTATTGGCAGGGCATGGATTTGTAAGGCAAGAGCTGCAGGATTGGCAAGTAGGCAAGGGAAGGTTTTCATGGGAACTATGCGTTTTGAACTTTTGATGAGATTTTTGTTGAAATTCAGAACGATTTTGAAGTGGCGAAGGGCATTGCGACCAAGGAATTATGTCGTAGTGATAGGGTGTTTGAAAGACTCAAGCATCCAACAAGGGGAGGCTGGTGTCAGGTGCCAATTTGGGAAGAATGAAGTGCTTGAGGAATATTTGTTGGTTGGAGTTGAATTCTCCTGTCATGGTTGCATCTGAGATGGGTGTGATGATGGTTGGGATAATGGATTTGGGAAGAGTGTGATGTACTAAACTAAGTGGTTTTGGAACCAGAATCACAGAGGATGAGATATGGACTTGTGGAATGAGTGGTCTAGATGAAGCAGGCTAGAGCAATTGTGTACAAAACGGGTTTGTTTTGCTTTGGTTGTCAGTAAATGTCGTGACGATGATCTTGGGTGTCTTGATGGTAGCAATTGGCTTCATCGTCATGATATAATCCATCATCATTCTTGTATTCTTGAGTTAATGGTTTGTACATATTGATTGCTGTCAGTCGTGAAAGTAGTTGTTGTCTTGGGGTTGATCAGCAGTATCTGGGTGTTGATCATTGGCGCCGGCATCATAATACATTTTGCCATCCATGTCTAGATGATAAGCGTCATTGGGATTGCATTGGCATTGTTGTAACCGAGTGTTGTTCTGCGGGCCTGTTTGGGTGCTGCGGGTGTTGTTACCGCGTCCAGGTGATGGATGAAAGATATTGGTAGCTATTTCCAGGTCAAAATCCTTAAGGATAAGGAGGTGAATAGTTGTTTGCCGGTGAGCACGTGAATCTCGGGGTGGGCGAACAGTTGTAAGTAGGGGAATAGGTGGTACAATAAGTGTTCTTCTGGTAAGAAGTTCATGCGCCATTGGCTGGATTAGCGCGGTAGTTACTGTATGAAGAGTGGACTGCTGTGCCGTACCAAGGGCAATGGGAGCGGGTGTTATTGTTGCACCCGCCATTATACTTGCAACAATTTTGATTCTGTTGGACCAGTTGTCCAGCATCATGGTGAAGATGTTGTTGTTCCATGAAGGCAACCAGGCGATGAAAGTTGTAGATGGCATCGTCAAGTTGGTTGCCTATTTTGTTGAACTTGAGTTGCCAGGTTGGCAGCATGAGACAATAGAATGTGTTTTTCATGGATGTGGAATCAGGGTAAAGCCTCTGACTGTTGGATCCAGGACAAGTGAATGCGTAGGATGCCTGATGAGGCAAAGGCAGCTGGCGGTGACAAAACAATCCATGTGGTAAGGTTTGGTTGCATGCAACATGTATTCTTGTTGGACAAGAAATTTGTTGGATGGGAGGAACATGAAGAAGGAATTGCAGGTGTTCTTGGAATAGTTGAAATGTAGGATGATGTTCCATGCGTTTTGAACAATGGCATCCCAAGAATGCTTGGGGTTGCCACCAAAGACGCCGCAGGTCTTGTGATGCTTGACGCCAGTCGTGGACATTGAGGTTGGTGGTGCTAACTGCATCAATGAAGTCTTTGATAATGCAGATAAGATATTCCTTGCTGGTAGCAGTCCAGACAGAACGTGGTGTCCTGTTTCTTGATGGTGTGTCCAGATACTGTTGGTGGCAGAGGAGGAAGAGGAGGGTTTGCTGCATTGGATGCAGGCTGCAATTGCAACTGCGGAGGGGAGGGAGGGGGGGGGGGGGGGGGGGGGGCAGTGTTAGGTACACGGTGGACAGAACAAATGGATGGGTAATCCTGATAAAGGATGGCCAGTTTGAATGGGATCGGGGGCTGTTTTGCAGCTTGAAGTTGATTGATGGCAGCCATGGTGGGTCAGGTGCTATGGTAGATTTCTAGAAGTGTAAGGTTGTTTTTATCGATAAAAAATTTCAGCGTTATTGCGATTGAATTCAATTTGAACTGCGCTGTAGGTGAAATTGTGTGCTATTGAGTTTTAGTAGCACAGATGACTTTGAGAAGCTTCAAGGTTTGATCTATGCTATGATTGGAAAAGAACCATGTTCTTTGATAATTGGAATTGGATGAGAACTTCAAGGAGAAAACTATCTTGATATTCAAATATGATTGAACAATGACTGATGGGCGGAATGCGTCAGTGACTCATGACTGATGGAATGTGTCAGTGACTCATGACTGAAGTGGCTGTGCGTTGTTCAGTATGGCTACCGTACGGGTAATGGGTGACTTCCCGAAATGATGATGACCCAGATCAAAAATCAACAGACCCAGATTTTGGCTAACGAAGTCTCATTTTTGGAATAATGAATTGAAATAAGTATTAGTAAAGTAAGCAAGCGCATCCGCAAAACATGTACTTATATTTAACTAAGCAACAAGCACATGCGCATGTGATTCCAAAGAAAAATCTGAGTTGTCCACGTGAGCCTTGCCTCGACAACTATCTGGGTTGAAAAAGACAAAAATCTTTGATCTGGGTAGTACCCAGAATCATTTCAGGAATCGCCCAATTACGTACCGGTATGCGAATTCACCTTCTGTTTTTGAACCAGTTTCAGGTCTATCTGGTTTAGCAGCAGAATCGATGTACCGTAGGTCTCTGTTCCACAACGTAGTCAATAACAACAGGAGGTACCATAGTATCGGCAACTAATCAAATTTCAAGTTGAAAGAGCAGATTATCTGACACTTGATAAAGAGGGTAATGTCGGAACGAAAGGAATGCATAGTAGATAGACGAGTTTCTTCTTGTTGTTCTTGTTGTCATTATTGCTGCTGCTTCTTTGACTTAGTACTACTACTAACCACCAGCAACCCGACGATTGGTTGGTAACAACAAGCAATGGCTTTCCTCCAGATCCCTAAAAGCATTCAGCATGTCAAACTTCGTGACGTTCAGTATCCAGGATTGGATACTAGGAGTTCAATAGTATCCTTTTTAAGGAGTTTTTTGTTGTAGAAAATAATAATGCATCCTAGATATCCAGGATTCCGAGGAAGTCTTTCATCTTTTACCAAGACCAAACCGCAACATGGACCAAGCAACTTCTGATCCCTGCTACTTGAGGAAATAACCAGATCCGTCGTTACACCAAGCCGTTCAAGAAAACTTTTACATTGCTCAAGCATACAATCATGGAAATCCATTCCATTTAGCGATTCATCCTTACTGTAATATCTACAAAGTAATCACAGGACGACATGCCCCAGGAATCAATGGAATACAAGAGCGAGAGGGAACCGAAGATGGTTGATCTTCGGGACAATATTTAATGCCAAGTAAACGATAAGACAAACACAGAATTGTAAATGCAAGCGTCCCATTGTCGCTGTTACAAAGAGCTCTAAATTAGAATGAGCTGCTCAATTACACACAGTGCGCCATGCCAAAAGAAAGAGAGAAAGCATCATTGAATGAAAAATGTTAAAAGTTCCAAAAATTGAAAATACTGTGCATCGAATTTTGACCAAAACATTGTCGAGACGCTAAAAAAAGTGAGCTCAGATCTGAATATGCCATCCCATCGATCCCGTAACTTTGATGTTTATACTCCTACGAAATTCGTTCATTGTTTTCAGTTTCGCAGATTTGCCAAGCGTGCTTCCAGGTCATCAGCTACCGGCTTTTCCGCGGTTGACTCCTTCACAATAGGCATCTTTTTGCCTACAGGACCGGCCTCAGAGAAAGCATCTCCCAACTCCAAGTTGTTAGCATCTGCAACCTGCTCTATTAATGAATCAACCTGTTCTGCAGGGGTAGATGTTGCTGTAGTGGCGTTCATTGTTCCCTCCATATATTGCGTTTTCACGTCCAAATCTTCGAACTGTTGTTCAAATTTATCCATCAAGGCTGATATCTTTTCGATATTCATGCTGGCAAGGCCCTTGTCCATCCCCTTAACAACTCCTTTCATTCCGTCCGTTACTTGTCCCATACGCACTGCGGTTTCGATACGGGACGAGCATGCGTCGATTCGGCTGGCCATCCGTAAGTGATTTAGGGCCTGGTTTTTCTCTCGAATTGCATCTTGGCCATAAATGCGGGCGCCCTCGTGATTTCCTTGCTGAATAGCCTAAATGTTTCATTTCAGCGGGGTAGAGATGAAAACGATGGATCAGAAACAATAAACGTGGAAAGAAATTGCAATGCCGCGGCTCCGACTTACTTTTTTCAACTTCGCTAACGCTGCTTTTTCGTTTTTTTCGCACTTTTTAGAGGAGCGAGCCATTTGCTTGCTGACGATTCGCAAATTCACCATCTCATCTTCTAACGACACTGAATTACCCATTTTTGACGAACGATCTTTGAGGTAATGCTACTGCTTATTTCAAAGGATAACGGATGAACAAGTGCTTTTCAATTTGATATTTACAGTAACTGTTTATGTCACCGGACGATCACTGGGCCGCTACCGGTGCGGTAGCTTTTCGATTGGAAGTTAGGGCATCCTCGAACCGTTTTTTTAGCACGAACGAAGAAGACTTCTTGAAAATGAACACGATTCATTTTTAGTCTTCCAAACTGAATCGTGACTGACAAGGTTGTCGTATGCCTCTAAATAAGGTAATAGTAATACGACTAGTGGGTACGAGTACGTACGTATGTAATTGAAATTTTGAACTAAAACTAAGATTGTGAGCAAGCTGTCAACACCCTGGTATTCAGCCCCATATGACTGAATTCCCATTATTCATAAAAATCTGAAAGCTGATGTCAGCAACAAATGCCACACCAGCCAGCCTTCAATATTGAAGTCGGGATGAAATACTACATATCTTAATTCCTATATGTGCAAAGAGCGTTGGATTTCAAGTTCAACAACTTTGCAACTGTCTTAGCAAATAAATACAAGCTCAACACTCTTTGGAGTAGTTTACAGAGCTTTCTCACAATCTCAGTTTTAGTCCTATTTACAACCACATAGGCAGTACATATTTACTAGTTGTATTACTGCCTTCACGTAGAGGCATACAACACTGTTTAAACAGTCAAATAAGTCGTGCTTTTACCCACTATTCTATACCCGGGTAACTACTAACAAGCAACCAACTGCTCCTTCCCAAATTGTCCAGTAGTGACAAGTTCTTCTGTCATTCCCTTCAAGTTTGACTTTGACCAAGAATCTATTGATAAGATAGAAGTCAAACACACCAGAACCACTACCAATGGTGGCACAGAGACTGTCAAGGTTAACGCACCTCTCATTACTGCAGGAGCATCCCTTTTCCAAGTCCTTTTTACCATTAATGAATTCTCACATGCAAAGAAAACTCTTTCCTTTACAACAGAACCAAAGCAATATGACAGGTTCTCTGATCTCCTCAGATACTATACGGATAAGAATTGGTGGAATGAGTATGTATCAGCCAACGTACCAAACCAAACTGTGGAGAACTTCCCAACTACCATTGATGCCTTTACCACCAGCAAATTTAACAACAGCACAGATGCATACAGATGCCACAAACAATTCCTCAACAACACCAAGAAGACCACCAACATGACTGTACATCAGCTTGTCTCTATGGTTACCTTCCACAACCATGTTATCCTATGACTGCTTCCAGGACATCCACCTGAGAATGCAGCTATCAATGATGAAGACTTCAAGAGTTTGATATTTGAATCCATGCCAATCAAATGGAAGGACACATATGAAGAACACCACTATCCCTATGAAGATACCCTTACACAAATTGTGATGAGGATGGAGAGATATCAAAACAAAGAAAACAAGAAAAGTGAGAAAAACAACTAAGAAAATTCCTCCCAAAACAGGAATAACAACAACAACAACAATAGCAACAACAATCAGAACAATAGTAACCACTGCAACAACCAAAACAACTGCAATGGAAATAATTGGAACAACAACTGATCAAACAACAATAACAATGGCCAAAAAACAAGGCGCCAACAACAGCCAAGGCAACAACAACAATAACAACAACAACAATAACAACAACAATCCCTCCGCGAGAGTAGTGGATGGCTCACCATCATGTCCTATTCACCTGGGAGCTAACCACACTTGGGGACAGTGCTATCTCAATGCCAAGAATCCAAATCAGCCTAACAGGAATAGCAACAACAGCAAAGATGCACATGTGAATAGTTGCAACTTCAACAACAACTTCAACAGCAATTCCAACAGCAACAATAGCAATCAATCAAGCAATTTATCTTCATATAGCAACAACTCACATGAGCCCAAACAACACATGTGTGTCTTCATCAACAAACCAGAAGAAACACCACCTCCAACAGAACCTTGGTCCAATCTCTTCCATGTGGATATGGATGTTGATAATGAATAATATAATTCCTACCTTCAAAGATTTCCGGAAACCTCAAATTCCCACAACAACGACAACAATCTTGCTCCAACAACAGTCAGCGTCTGCAACTCCATCAACAACACACCAGGAAAATACTACTATCTGAAGACCCTCCTTGATTCTGGATCCACAGATAATCTCATTGTTGAATCCCCCATTCCTGCTGAAGCCAAGAAACACTCCCTTGTTCAACTAATTCAAATGCAAACAACCAATGGTAAAGCCACTTGTAATCACTATGTAATCTTAAAGAACACCATGTTTCCAGAGCTATCGTACTATATGAGAGTGCTAAAGATCAAGTGTTTTGTTGTCACCCAGATTATCAACTATCACCTCCTAATTGGAAGAAGAACAATGAGAGACCTTGGAATGAAGATGGACTTTGAAGCTTGCACCATATAATGGTATGAAAAGACCATGCACTTCCATCCAAGGAACTACTTTGATAACAAATTGATGCTTTACAAGGTTGTGTCTTTGATAACAAGGCCTTGCTCCACAAGGTCATGTCCGCAGAGCCACACTCTGTTGCCGAAAGCTACTCCAACCAAGCTGCTCAACAAGCATATACTGATGGCACCTCCAAGTATGCGAAGACAGACCTCCACAAGTTAGTAGTAGCTGAACAAGAACATCTCTCTGACCATGAGAAATCTTCCTTGCTGAAGATTCTCCTTGAAAATGAAGAACTTTTTGAAGGTCTGAACAACAAGGAATTAGGCATTTTCCTTAATCAAGAGT
This sequence comes from Pseudo-nitzschia multiseries, assembly GCA_037355745.1. Lineage (NCBI taxonomy): Eukaryota > Bacillariophyta > Bacillariophyceae > Bacillariales > Bacillariaceae > Pseudo-nitzschia > Pseudo-nitzschia multiseries. Next base: position 9,120,830 of record CM074791.1, read on the forward strand.
GCCACATTGATCTCCAGCAAGATACAAAGCCATATCACATCAAATAACCATGTCCAATTCCACTCCACCAACAGGAAGCTGTGAAGAAGGAAATCGATTAACAAGTCAAGCTTGGCATCCTTGAAAGATGCTATGCAATCGAATGGGGAATGCCAACATTTGTAGTCCCCAAGTCAGATGGCTCCTGCCAACTCATCAGTGACTTCCAAGAGCTCAACAAAGTAACCAAGAAACTCCACTATTCACTTCCAAAGATCCAAGACATCTTCCACAGAAGAAGAAGAGGATTCAATTATGTCACCCTTATTAATGTCAGCATGCAGCTCCACACCTTCAAGCTTGATGAAGCTTCCACTTGGGTCTATGTCCTTGTTACCACGTTTGGCAAATTTTGGCTACTTCAATTACCAACGGGCTTCCTCAACTCTCCAATGTGACGAAGAAGCTGGGCCCAAGGCTGTATGGAACAGATGCTTCTCCATCTAAAGGACATTGAAGTATACATCAATGATATTGGAATCTTCTCTGACACACTTGAATCTCACTGTAAATCTGTCTCTTCTGTCCTTTCCTTGCTCAAAGCCCACAACTTTGTAGTAAAACCCTCCAAATGCCATTGGTTTCAATCACAAGCACCATGGCTAGGCTACATCATTTCCAGAGATGGAATCAGACCAAATCTAAGCAAGATAGACCCCATCTTGAAACTGGCTTTTCCCTCAACAACAACCCAAATTCAATCCTTTGTTGGCATGATTAACTTCTATCCGAATTTCTATCCAAAACGCGCTGAAGTCCTTGCTCCTCTCACAGACCTCTCTGGTAGATCCAAAGGAAAGCTCACTCCAACTCCATAGCTCATTGATGGCCTTCAACAAAGCCAAATGCCCTTATTGCAAAGGACATCTTGCTTACCTTCCCTGATCCAAACAAGTCCTTCCATATCTTTACTGATGCTTCAGACTACAAACGCGGTGCTGTTGTTATCCAAAAAGGAAAAATTATCCTCTGCTTCTCACAAAAACTCAATACTGCTCAATACAAATACCCAACTGTTGACAAAGAAATGCTCCTCTATAGTTGTTGAAGTCTTCAAGGGATTCCAACCCATTCTTTGGGGTACAGAAATTGTTGTTTGGACAGACCACATCAACTTATCTTGCCAAAACCTCACGAGTCACCAAATTATGACTTGGAGAATGCTCCTTGAAGAATTCTCTCCAGTATTCAAGTATATCCAAGGCAAAGATAATGTGATTGCCGATGCTCTCTCACGTCTCCCTATCCATCTATTACTTTCCTTCTGAATCCGGTCTGTTCAGAGTCTGATTCAAAGGCTTCTGAAGAACAGCAATGCTGCTTTAGTGTGTATGTAGACGAGCGATTGTACTCTACGCAGTGACGAATGTGTTTCGATACTTTCGGCAACGGACAATCTTACTACAAGGTGAGACTATGGAAACGCCGGATCTCTTCTTACTACCAACTTTGTCAGGCACAGTAAGATATATCTTATGTATTGTTAGATTACAAGTAGTTGATAGCAACTAGTGTGGAATTTTGGAGATATAATCAGTTGAATGTTAAAAGTATGAGATAAAGAGAGTAATCTTGCTGGAGAGCATGATATCTCTTTTAGTGCAGTGAAATATAGTGCGCTGCTAATACTTTGTACAACAGCACTGTAGAATCACGTGCTATCATATATGTATATATATATATATATATATATAGTGAGAAGCTTCTTCAAACCTCTCTCTATATATATAGTGTATATATCGTGAGAATCTTCTTCGAACCTCTCCTTCTAATTGTGATTATCGAAACATCGATACAAGGATATATATATATATATATATATATTGCAAGAGTATATATATATTGCGTGAGAAGCTTCTTCAAACCTCTCCTTCTAATCGTGGTTATCGAAACAGCGATACAAGGACATATATATATATACATATATATATTGCAAGAGTATATATATATATATATATCGTGAGAACCTTCTTCGAACTTCTCCTTCTAATCGTGAGTATTGAAACACATGATTGGAAGTATCAAAATGGCTATACCAGAGCCAGGCAATTCATCTTGTTTTGATCATGAAAACAAAAGGAGCCTTGCTTCCGGTCTAAAGTATTGAACTTCGAATCGTGAAAACAGAAGGAAAAGGCCTTCCTGGTCATTTACCATAAGATATGAGCTGGATGTAGTCACCTGGCCCTAGAGAAGAATATTCCAATCCTGTTTACAGAGATACTCCAATCTTGCACACAGAGGTGCATATGACTCGATCAGTTGTATCGTACCACTCCAGCTGTAGTACTATAAATTACGTAGGAATATACCTAAGTTAAAGTACCGGTCTGTAGTCTTCTTACATACGTACGAAAGGAATTTAATACCAGCAATTCCCCAGAGGAAAAGAAGGGATCTCCCACTCTGACTTCTCCCACCTCGTCTCCCACTCTAACTTCTCTGACTTTGGATTCCGAAATTGATCCAACCAACAATCCAGCTGATCCAACCGACAACCCAATGGACACTCTTTCCCTTTCAGATTTGTTTATCAACTACTACCCGTCAGACATTTCCGCATATCCATTGGCCTTCACTCAACTGGCTGCCAACCAAGCTGCCAAGGTAGATATCTCAACCAATCCAAAATACACCACAGAGAATTTCAATGGTACCGACTTGCGAATTGTTGAATCCAATGGCCAAAAGAAAATGATACTCCCTCCAAACAGAGTACACACCACAATCAAATATTACAGTATACGCACCTTATGCAATTCAGGGATACGGGAAACACCATGCAAAAGTAGCGGCTCGTTACCTGTCAAAAAATGTGTTGAAATTAACGCATAAACTCTTATGTATGGTACGGTGAGTGTGCAATATAAAAATACCACAATAAATACCCAGTACCAAAACCATGTAGAAGTCTACAGGAAATAAGCATATGTGTGCTCCGCACACGGAAGTCTCATCAAAAACAGAACAAGACAAAAAAGACCCTGAAAACACACCAAAAAACTCACTCCTAAGACAATTTTTTTTATGGGAAGTCCGATTATCAAAACCACATATGTCATTTGTCATTAATTTCCATTTTCGCAGCAACAATCCTTCTGTTTCTCCTTCCATGGAACAGACCATGGAGGCTCATTATCGTACAAATAGTGCAAAATGACACCAACTCAAATACCTATCCGTTACTCTACTTTGATTTGGAGCGGGAAGGGTATTTGAACGGCAATTCTACAGTGAATAACACACAGAGATAGCGAAAAAACGAGCCGACGACAGCCCTTTGCCAACCCATCTGTTTCCCCTCCAATACTAGAAGGGAGGATGAGGGTTCACATGTAGTACAGATACTACCACATTCCGAATGCCATAATGTTACTCTACTGTTTTGCTGATCTGGAATGGCAATGGAACGGCTCTTGGATGGCAATTCGGATGGCAATTTACGAACATGGGCGACACCATTTCCAATTTGACTGACCACTCTGTTCCTTCTTCGATAGAACAGACCATGAAGGTTCGCCACTGTACAAATAGTACAAAATGACACCAACTCAAATACCTACAGACCCATATTACTCTACTTGGTTTTAGATTGGGAAGGGTATTCGAACCGCAATTCTACTATGAATAACACTGAGTGGTGACGACAAAGAAAAAGCAAGCCGGCAACACACCCTTCTCCAACCCATCTGTTTCCCCTCCAATAGAAGGGAGGATGAGGGTGCACATGTACAAATACTACCACATTCGAACGCCATCATGATATCCTATTAATTTTTTGACTTGGAATGGCAATCAAACGGCTATCGGATGGCTATTCGGATGGTGATTTACGAAGATACGGGGGACAGCACCATTTCCAATTTGACAACCATTCTGTTTCTCTTTCAATAGAACAGACCATGAAAGCTCGCCACTGTACAAACAGTAAAAAATGATACCAACTACCTACACGTTACTCTACTTGGTTTTCGATCGGGAAGGGTGTTCAAACAGCAAATAAGACAAATCTGAATGACGAAGATTACAAACGACGACAACCACACGCCCTACTCTGACCCATCTCTTTCCCCTTGGATAGAGGAGAGAATGGAGGGAGATCTGTACAAAATCTACCAGGTTCAAATGCCTGCATGTTACTCTACTATTATTTTGACTGGGAATGGCAATCCAATGGCAATCGGACAAATGTTACGATCAAAATGAGCGTTACGATCAAAATGAATAACGTTGCCACTAAGGTAGATACACAGTAGACCAAATTTAAATACAGTATCAAAATATTACACAGCACACTAGTAGCTTGATTAGAGGGGACTGATTTAGCAGCAATAATAGTAGGGAGGATTGCGCTCATGCGTCTTATCGTCAATCGTGCCGTAGTGGCGTTTTTGAAAAAGTGAGTGAAAAAATGTGTCATGAAACAAGCACCTCCAAGGACATTTCTTAGAAAGAAAAGAGACTGAAGAACAACGGTCATGTAAAGTACTTGTGGTAGTATTTGTGGTATTTCATTAAGAGTTACACTTAGTCTTATACTACCACTAAAAATGCAACAATACTGGACTGTATATGAAAATTCTCCCCATACCTCTGTTTTTTTAGGGATGCCACATGATTTCTACAGAGAAAAACAGTAGGGATAGTCATTAGAGGTATGCACCATTAAGCGTACTGATTCCTACTTCTTGTGTGCTACAGTAGTGCCAGGTTAAATACCACAATTGTGGTACTTCTTATGTATGGTACGGTACTCGTACCGGTACCGGTACGGTTAGGGCGATTCATCATCCTGTAATATCGGGGGGGGGGGGGGGGGATTTAGATTTGATGAATCATTTTGCCCCCTCCTCGAATGAGAACGCATAAGAATGTTCATGCCTCCATGGCCATCGATCCCACAGAACAAAACGGCTCGTTGAGCTTTTGAACCATCGAACAAAAACTTCTGTTGCAACACTACTTGTACTTGATTGAAGACAAACTGAATTCAATTGAAAGAAGGAACTCGACGTGAAAGAAACGAACAAAGACGAGGGTGCAAACGACTTTTTGCAGTTAGATCATCAGAAGTAAACCAAACCAAACCAAACCAAACCAAACCAAAACAAAACAAAACAAAACAAGCGACCGACATAATGGATTCAAATTCAGCACCTTCCAATGAAGATAATTCTCCGCCCCGGGTCAAAAATCATAATAAATACAGGAAGGAAAAGCCATGGGACAATGACCAAATCGATCATTGGAAGAATCAGCCATGGAACGAAGAAGACGGTGACCAATTGGTTGGCGGTCGTTTGCTCGAAGAATCTTGCTTTGCCACGCTCTTTCCAAAATACAGAGAAAACTACCTTCGTCAGGTATGGCCAGTTGTTACAAAGGCGTTGGATGGATATAGAATCGCCTGCGAGTTGAATCTTGTTGAAGGATCGATGACTGTGCGTACAACGAGCAAAACATCGGACCCTTACATCATTCTCAAGGCCAGGGACCTTCTCAAACTCCTATCCAGGAGTATCCCAGTCGCACAAGCGTTGAAAATTCTAAACGACGAATGGGTCTGTGACATCGTTAAAATCGGTGGTTTAGTTCGAAACAAGGAACGCTTTGTGAAGCGAAGGCAACGGCTGTTGGGACAAGAAGGATCAACATTGAAAGCTTTAGAATTGGTGACAGGATGTTTTATACTCGTTCAAGGAAACACAGTTTCGATCATGGGACAAACATACCAGGGACTAAAACAAGCTCGAAATGTTGTCGTCGATTGCATGAACAATATTCATCCAATCTATCACATCAAAAGATTAATGATCATGAAAGAACTGGCGAAAGATGAAAAGTTGAAGAACGAGGATTGGGAGCGATTCTTACCGAAATTTGCGAAGAAGAATGTGAAACGGAAGAAACCCGCGAAGAAGAAAGCAGCGAAGCCGTACACACCATTTCCACCTGCACAACAACCTCGGAAGGTGGATTTGCAACTTGAAACAGGTGAATACTTTGCTTCAGAAGAGCAAAGAAAGTCTCAGAAACTGGCTGCGAAGAAAGAGCAAGCAAAACTCACATCCTTGGAAAAGCGAAAACGTCGATTGGAAGAAGATGAAACTGCACCTGTGAAAAAAACTGAAAATAAGCGAAATAAAACGAAACCTACTACAAATGGTGATGTCGACGTACAAGCCTTCAAGAAGAAAATAAAGAGCCGATCCGAAGCTAGATCATCGACGGAATCAAATATATCTGACTTCGTGAAGAACTAAACGAAAACTGTTTCTCATCGTCAGCAGAAAGATGGACATTGTAATAAAACCAATTTGACAAGATTGATTTAGTACGAAACACTCCATTAGTTGAGCCTGTCTACCGGTACTGTATTTTACATTTCCTCATCCTTCTAAATGTGTGGGGGTCTGACTCTTTTTACGTCTCTTACTGAAATACGAAGTATTAGGATGTGAAAATCTATTTCTCAATCTTTTTCCTTTCATATAATGTAGCGAACCGGCGTGCAAGCGCAATTGCTGCTCCACATACAACGGCAGTACCAGCAGTTGTAAAAGCAGTACCTGCATTATATCGACGGTATATTTCCCCAGAAACGATCGGCGTCATGATTCGTGCCAGAGTGTTAATAAATCCATCAAGGCCCATGATGAATCCGCGCCTATTTGGTGGGACGCATCGCAACAGCATGGTCGGTATTGTTGGACCTATGAAATATACGAGAATCCAAAAGGTTGAGATAATGAACAAAAGCGAAAAATGAAGAGATTCAATCATTAACATACCGTAGAGTGATACACCGCAAAAATAAATGGAAGCGATTGCTGCTAAGACTGCAAAGTACGGTTGTATCAGAGATGATCCAGATGCAGCCAATCCCATGAATAGAAGGCTCGATCCCACCAGGGTCAAGCCACCTGCACAGGTTAAGACTGGTCCCAACGATCTTAAAATTTTGCTCGTCAATGTGCTCGATACCAAAAAAGCTAATGCAAGCTAGGGACGTAAATAATAAACCAATATCCGTTGTAGCTATCCCTTGATTCCTAAGGAAGGTTGAGAAAAATCTGTAGGAAGTTTGATCACGAGCCAAATGAGAAGGAAAGCAACTGTGGTTAGCTTGATGACTGTAGATATCCGGCAACGAATCAAACTTCCATTTCATCACTCACGCGTGGAATGTAGAATCGCCGACATTAAAAAGGAACGATACAACACAGACGGATGCAACGCCGGCCCATAAGCTACGGCCAAGCGGACAAGATATTAAGTCTTCGTCTTCGCTGTTTTCTTTTTTTGTTGTTTCAAAGTCGTCGTCAGATATCTGTTTCCCGTTAGAAGCGGAATTCCTGGCAGCTGCAAGTCTGCTCTTCAGAACGCTGCTTTCCTGTACTAATAATCCAGCAGTCATTGAAGCCAGGATCGATGCCGCAGCTGAAATAGCAATGACGAACGCCAGAGATCCAGAGGTGTCAAGAACTTCAGCCTTGCTTAATTGTTCCGAAGCTCCAATCATCTTCCGACGAATGTCAAATAACAAGCCACCTGCAGCAGGTCCAATAATGAAAGCCAACGTAGAGGAAGCATCCTTCAAACTCAAATAACGCGGAAGTTTTCCATCCTTTGCTCCGATATCAGCAAGATACGCCTTGCTTACAGGTGAACTTCCTATCGGGCCGGTATGAGGCACGAAGTTATGAGGATGAAGAATTATATTTGGAAATGAGAGGAGAAATAAACGTGAAAAGAACATTTTCGTACTTGTGCGTACAATACTTTAGGCGAATCTTTCAATTTTCTCTCTCACCTGCGAACAGACCTGTCAATGATCGAGCCAACAAAAATTGTGTCAGCGAACCCCCTCCATTGATCACCGAAGCTTGCGCCATCAATCCGAGGCCACTCCCACTGATAGTTCAGATAGAAAACCATAACGTAAGGAACGAACAAATCTGAATATAATCAGTAAAAAGTCACGTGTACATGGTATCTTACAACAGTGAAAATGATAAAATATTTCTGCGTCCCAATCTATCGGAGAGACTAGGCCAAATAAAAATTCCAATCATCATCCCTTCAGATGTTGAAAGAAGGCGAGAAGATGTTTAATGTTTAGCTCGAAGTTTCAATATAATCGATTTGAACTGATGTTATTGCAGTGACTCACCTAAGGGGTAGGCGGATGTCAAGGCTCCAAACAAACTACCAACTTGCAAATTGAAATGCTTCCCTGTTGAAAAATGAGTAAGAGTCAGAATGTGTATTCGTTCATTACATCCATCGCCAAATAATTTCACAGCGCACACGTGTCCTTACCAAGCGCTGGAGTCTAGAGAGAAAAAAATAAATTTGTCAGTCAATCTCAGAAGAAGCTGGTCCGAACGGAGCTCGCAGGGCACTCATACAGTATCGAACGTACCAACGGTCCTGCAACCATCGTAAAGCCAAGCAGAGACAAAAATGAAGCTGGGAATTTCAAGATGCACAAAAATTAAGCCTTCGAATTGAGCGCAAACAAAAATATCTTCGGGTATGGACTCTCAAACAACAGATTCAGCTCGTCATACCGGTAGGTGCACCGGTGAGTGAGACGTACAAATCAAAACACCTAAAACGGAAAGATCCCTCGGGTCATTTTTCCACAAACCAGAGAATCTTGACCAGTACCGTCCCCCAGTGCTGTGGCCGCTGTTTTCTTCATCGCTTCTCGTCGAAGATGATCTAGAAACCGCGACCCGCACGCCCGTGCTACCGGCATGTAGCCCTAGTCGCTGCCGCATCCGATTGTGACAAGTCGTATTGATCGATATCAAGGATAATCCCGATGATTTCCTCCTAATCTTTTCGAGCACTGTGTTCGTCGGAAAAAATGCAGATGCTCCGCTCTGCAGTGTTAAGAAGTTGACCAGGCTAAAGAGAAGAACAAGAGTATATTTTGGCATGAACATGTTCGTTGATTGTTCATCAGAAAATTGTAAGAAAAAGGGAAATCAAAACCTGATACCGATACAGAGTAAATTACATTACCCGCCCGATTCGTTATTATTACGAAGAAAGATTACTACGGAAAGATATTACGAAGTACGAGTACGAGTACTTCGTACGAAGTATTTTTTTAGTTGTTGTCCCACGGTACGAGTACCAGTAGGCTCGACTAGTACTGGCAGGCTGTAGGATCGTTCACAAGTTATATCTTACAGAACCGGTACGCAGCCGTTAAGTACGAGTACCGGTACGGTACATGCAATAAAAATTACGGAAGATTGCCCGGAGACCGGAGACGTACGGTCACTGGGTAGGTATCGTACCTACCGGCTACCGGTACGTATGCCGAATGCCAAAGATAGCACGTTATTGTACCAGCCTCACATACCAATCATACCATTGATGCTACAACCATTCAATTCCATGAATACTCAAAACTGTCAAATTGAGAACCAGAACCAGAATCACCATCCAATTTACCTTCCTCAGAAAGTAATCATATCTTTTTAGAAATTTCCAAAATTTTTTACACATTTTTGATCTTTAGCAATCTTGTGGTGTCTAATGTAAACTACGGTACTAGGAGGAGCATGGCAAGCCCCAAATTACACACAGATGTTTTTGCTGGTGCTTGTTGTTGTTGTTGTTGCTGCTGCTGTTCTCTTTCACATACTAGTAGTAGCAGCAGCAGCAGTAAAAACTAGTGCAGACTTTCTTCTTGTGCCTCCTCATCTCATCTTTGTTCTGAATGGTGATCCACAGTGATCCAATAGGATCAAGAAGAACAGTGGTCCAATTGCCGTATAGATTGTTGCGTACCAGAAAACAACAACATGGGAATGTTACAAGAGCAATACTAGCAGTAGCTAGTAGCTGATCATAGATTGTGATGAGCCTACTACTACTACTACATCAGTTACTGATATTCTATCAACAATACGACGGCAAGCCTGAGTTGGACGTACTACTACATGCCATGGATGAGCAGGTCCTCTCGTCGTCTATCTCATTGTGTTCTTGAAGCAAGATTGATTAGACATAAATAATACAGTAGCGTACGGTAACAATTATGACACATGTTCTCATTCGTAAAGAATCTGATCTGTTTTCAATTGGTGAGGATTAATAGGACAGCACTTCGGGTGGAGGCAGACTATTTATTTGCATCGCATGTTTTTTCACCAATCCTTGTTGGAGGTGCAAGATTACCTATATTGAAAGAGGTCAGGGTGACATGAACAAATGGGATGAACGCACCAGAGGTATCATTACGGAGACATAATATGCATCGTTTAATGATAAGTAAATTATGATCAAAAAATAAAAATTGCACTTGTTGCAGGCTGCTTCAATTCATTGTGGAGTTAGTATCTCGATTACCAGCACAGAAGTGAGACGTAGTATCTGGTAAGCTATTATCCATGGAGTATAAATTATTCCAAGCTTCGCTTACTCCATATTTCCACCGTTATTCACTGCTGATGATGCCATTGGCATATTGCCGGCGTAAGCGGATGCTTGTATTTCGGCAGCAGCTTCTTCGAGTACCTTTCTCTTTTCCAAGTAAAACTTCTCCTCGTTTGCTTCTCTCGCCTTGAATTCTTCCTGTAACCTGTTATCTGCTGCAATTCTTTCTTCCTCGAGTACTGCTAAAAGATTCATGACTTGACCCAACGGTTCGAGTTTGTCGTTATTTTCGAGGATTTGGTTGTTCCAGTTCCCGCTCATTTGTTGTTGAAATCGAGATTGTTCCATCGCGGCGGAGGGATCATCAACATTTTCCGGTGATTGTGACTCGGCACCACGCTGCAAACGTTCCATGCGTTGCTCCCGAATTTGAGACGCCAAATTTGATGTTTCCTTCTCTTCCAACTTCAAATCCTCGTTGTTGCCATTGGCACCATTGAAAATGGCCTCCATTGCCTTGTCCTCGGCCTTGCGTAGTTCTTCGTCCATGTTTAACTCGGCGGGGATGTCATTGACAAGCTGCTGGTTTGGCGTGGCTGCTGCGGTAGGAACCTTCGGAATTTCGCCTTCCCCTTCCGGCTCGACGGGCTTTTTCTTTCGCTTCACTCGTCTAATTTTCTTCTTCGGAGCCACAGCTGCCCCACCGGTTGCTGTTGCTGTTGCCGTTGCTGTTGCTGTCGTCGAAAGATCGTATTCCAAATCTTTGGTGGCCGGTGTGACAAAATCGTCCTGTGCTCGGGGCGACTGTACATTAACCTCAAATGGATCCGTGTCTTCTTCGACATTGATAGACCTACGAAACGAAAACGCCTCGGTGAGCTCTCGTTGGGTTTTGCGGATTTCTTCCAGTTGCAATTGCGATTCCATGTTGTTTTCGAGAGTTGATGTGGCTTCCGCGGCAAACGATTGAAAATTCTGAATAAACTTCCCGATCTCTTTCACGAGTTTGTACAAATCGGATGGTCCCAGCACAAAATAACCGATCAAGACGATAGTGAACTAAAGCGTAGAGATTGATTCAAGACAACAGAGTTCATGAGTATGAATAGCGGGTTTCGGAACGAAACAATCCATTCATGGTTCGTTGTGTTCAACCCGAACCCGGTGAAGGAAAGCGACTCGTATTCGTATTCGTATTCGTACTCGTATTCGCACTCGTATTCGCACCCGCGGGAGTCTTGATAATTGCACAACGAAAGTCTTACCAGCTCTGGTGTCCCGATACCAAAGAGTCCGCCATCCGATCCCATGAATGAGTAAAGCTCGGTGGATCGTCGATTGCTCCGACGACTAGAACCAACACCTCGTGGTTCAAACAAGTCCGACGACGCATGGCTCGTAGGGATTGAAACAGAAACGCCCCCGGTAGTAAAATCACCTTGCTTCGATCCCGGGGCGACCGAAGTCTGGACAAAGGCGGTCGCGAGACCAATTTGGCACACACACAAGACGACCGAAACAAGGCACAGGAACGAAAACGGCCGCCTCCCGCTTCCGCTCTGCGGTTTGTTGAATTTGATGTCCATCGACAACATCACAATCACAATCACAATCACGCCCGCAATGTCAACGCTTTATTTATTCCACTGGAGCTTAATCCGAAAAAAAGTAAACAACTATTCCACAAAGGCTTTGCTGTTCACTCTCGAGATAATTCGATGTGACTTTTGCTCTTTCTGAGTACTGGGTTCAATCTTGGTCGGTTGTGGAAACGACGGTACCGATAGTACCTCGTACTAGCACAGATGGATGAGAGACGAAACGAACGACGAGTTGGTGGGGAAAGACAGAAAACAGAAAACGTTTGCCTCAAGCCTCAAGGTCTCAAGCACACGTGGAGCAGCGTTCACACCAGTTCAAAATGTAGCAGCTGATGGAGCTCATGGCCGTACCGGTATCGTACGTACCGTACAGTTTTCCATACAAAAATTTCTGATTGGTACATGGTACATGTACTCTTATGTATGTTTTGTACCTACGCGGTACGCACTTGCAGGCAGTTCGGTATGAAAAGGTGAAGTGCGAAAAGTGAAGTCCTGAGTCCTGAGTGTGAGTCTTAGTCTGAGTCTGAGACATTTTGATTACTGTACTTATTGTACATAGGACTGATATGTGTACGTACTTGCTTTACCTGCTTCACGGTTCACGGCTCACGGCTCACGGCATTGACCCGATGAGTCCTCTCTGCCAATCGGAGCTGGGAGCCAATCGTTGGAAAAAGACGAAGCATCCTCCCTGGGCCGTGGGCTTGGCTCGAACCGAACTTGAAACTTGTCGCAGAAGCAAAACCCGACCTAAAATTAATGCCATAGTACCGGTACGTACTCGTACCGTAGCTATGAGCGAACGACTATTACGAGTAATTACGAGTAGTTACGAACTCGTCGTTCGGGTATCCGATAGTCCTACTCGTATCTTAGCTCGGTCTGACGGAATAGTGAGTGATCTGCCGAAGTGCAAGTCAGCTAAACGTACTTGTACCCGTACCCGTACCCGTATCGGCCATTCTCGGAAAATCATCTTCCATAGTGAGGACACCATTCACATTGCGAGAAGGAAACGATGTTTTGTGCCGGTCCCGGAGAGGGCAAGAGTGGGAAAAGAAAGTTTGAATCGGATGAAACAGAAAATAATGATCACGACAACACCGAGAACGAGGCCCAAAACGAGAAGGATGCCGATGTTGCTATTGATGTTGCTATTGATGTTGCTATTGATGTTGATGTTGATGTTTCAATCGAAAATCGCAACTCCAACGATTGCGAATACGATAACGAATGTGAATACGAATACGTGTTGGTAGTTCCAAAGAAACTCACAAAGCACGCGCAAAATGTGATATACTCACGAAAGGCCACACCGCTGCGCTACCATCTCGAGGGAAGATTCGGGAGCAGGACTCACCAGATCAGTGAATCGCACATGGGCTTGCCTCTAACGTCGCTGCTGGCGTTGGAGGATTCGAAAGCACAGCTAGAGAAGCTAGCATCCCAGTACGAGGATCTGAGGGCGCTGATCCATAGCGAAGGAGTAAGTTGCAGTTACAAACCCTACTACGAACCCCCCGTTCACAGGGCCCGACCTCCGCCGTATGTGGACGCGCGGATTCATGCCGAACGAGAACCGGAACGAAGAAACAACGCGTTCTGGAAGAAATTTGCTGCAGCGCTCAAATCAGAACCATCCACAGACGATGCCACCAGAACAATTCACCAGATGAGTCATCTTTCGTTGCGAAGAGATCACGACGTCTTTACATACGCCGAATTGTTTGCAGGTGAGGACAATTCTTAGACCATGTGCTTCGATTGTATTTTGTATTCTGTATTCTGTATTCTGTTTTCAGCTTGAGAATAAAAGAGCCAACAACAACAACAACAACAACATTCAATGGATCAAACTAATTCCTTTATTCAACTCGAATTCGAAAATTATTTGCAGGAATGGGTGGCTTTGGTGTTGCCTTGGACGCCCTGGGCGGGAAATGCCTCTTCGTTAGTGAACTCGAAGGTAATTATCCTGTTGAACGTTTGATTAGCGCATTGACAATGATGCCTTCCCGGATAGCTGCAGCCTAAATGGCAATCAACCCATCCATTCTCGGCTCTAGTCTTACACGTACCGTACTTGTTTCTTTCAATTTGTTTCTTGTTCGACAAAACCAACACAGAGCACTTACGGGAGCTCTACCATCATAATTTCGTAACCCTTCCGAATTCGTTTCAGAAACAAGCCACTTGCGATGAAGGTAAATCATCCGATAGAGACATTCCAATTCATGGTGATATCTATCAAGTGCCCGATAGTTCCCTTCCTAGTTGTGCAGCGTCGGATATCGATTCTCCTTCGCTGGACTTGTTGGTGGGAGGCTTCCCCTGCCAACCATTTTCGAAGCTCGGACAGCAACCGGGATTGAAATGCCCCAAAGGCAACCTGTTTTTAGAGATCGTCCGCGTTCTTCGAGTATCCAAACCGAAGGCATTTCTGCTGGAAAATGTACCGGGACTTGTCGGAATGGAGGAGACCTTGAAAATCATCCTGGCTGCACTGGAGGACGAGGGCTACGACGTGACATCGGAAGTGTGCTCGGCGAGAGGATTGACAGTCACCGGGAGGAAGAGATTGTTTTTGGTGGGTCTGCGACGAGAGGAAACGGGAAATCACAGCACAGGGAATCAATCCTCGAAGGCAAGGAAATTCGAATTCCCGTTCATTCCCGACTTGGATCTGACTCTGAGGGATGTTCTGGACTACGACAATTTACCACCCGAAGAGCTAGATATTTTGCGATTGAGCGATAGTACTTTTGATCAGCTTTTGAACAACAAGAGATGGAGACCAAGCCGGCTTGCCTGGCCAAACACAAGGGGAGACACGCTTACAAGCCACTATGGCAATTCGGTTGGACGTGGCGAATCGCAACTGGTGCCATGCAAATCGCCATACCCACCCAGACGTTTGTCGGTGCGAGAAATGGCAAGAATGATGGGATTTCCCAACGGCTATGAATTTTTGCCGCCAAGAGAGAAACAAAGTCCCATGGGTTATCGGAAAGAGGTACGTATACTTCTGTGCATGGACTGTCTTTCTCACAACAAAGTTGGAAGTGTGTCAAACTCAACATTCTTCTTTTTTTTTCTCTCACAGCAATATCGAGCGATCGGCAATGCCGTTTGCCCGCCATTAATAGCTGCATTAGCTGGAGCTGTTTTGGACCGGTGTCCAAACTTGGCGTTGGGAATTGACTGGGTTCACAGGGGCCGAGAAAGAGCTGTACAACTAGCGATAGCGGCAACTCGTCCACATGCGGGTTTACCCCGGGGTTGCCTGCCACGTACAGATAGTTTAGAAAACGAACAGTGACGGGTTTGAATCCTTTTCCTTTCGCCTAGTCAAATTGCTGAACTTAAATACTTCGTACATATAATAGTAATAATGATAGTAATCTAGGGCGTAATCCTAAACAAATGAGGCATCTTCAGGTAGGATGGCAGTCTGTTGTGCTTGGCATGCATTTGACTATCCAACTCATGCTACTAAGTTATACGAAGTAACAAACAAAGCAGATGTTGAACACATTCATTGAATGTGGCAAATTAAGTGTGTAATGCATTTTTTTCGGTCAGGTTTATACCGGTACGACGCTGGGTCCCGCAACCATCCAACTATCGTTTTCTGCCCACCACGTAGGTCAACCAAATAACATCGTAGTAGTGTCCATTGATTCGGTCCTTCATCGTCTCCGGCTTGAAGTATATGTCGTACCCGAACGACTTTAAAACGTCAAACGCCCGATCCCAGAGAAGAGGGATGATGGCCTTGTGGCTAAACCTGTAATTGTCAACACAAACTCCAGGAGTGGAACTGAATCCGAAAAATGTGGATCACACAACTCCAGGAGTGCGCCAACCCAGTCCCAATTGAGCCAGAATGTCTAGCGTCTCCTGGCACAAACCAGGGGAGGAGTGAATCCAAAGTGGATCCTCCTCGATAGCAAGTAATTAATCAAGAATCTCGTCTGTAACTGAAGAATGCTGACAAACATTTGAGCAAGTGAAGACAAACACTACATGACCATCCACTGTAACTCCGGTAGTAAAAGAACAAATTAGATCACCAATTTCCCCAGATTTGACGTGGTCTGGTTCTATGGGGATTTGCAAATGCGTTATCCTTGGCACTGGTCACTGAACACTTCTGAATCACAATGGACTCATCCATGGACAACACCCTCCACGTGCATTGCAGTTCAGGGGCCCATCTTTTCAGCCAATCAGCATGCAACATATACTACTATGATATGACAGAAGAGAGTGGGACACTACTGACCATTACCACCACTGAAGGGCAAAAGAAGATAGATCTAGACTGTCACCGCGCTGATAAAGACAGACAGCTACAAGAAAGATTGTGGCTCCAAACCGAGAGGGCAGGCCTCCTCCAGATCACCAAAGATAATGTAGTAACGAACTGTACCATGAAGGTCATGACGGAAATATACGGATGATACTCAGGAGTGTTGAAAGGGGAAAACTGTGTGAACTCAGCCAAAACAAATTCCAGAGGAATTAGAGCCAGTTCCCCCCTCCATCCTGAATATATACAAGGAAGTGATGCTCTGCGTTGATATCCTAACCGTGATTTTTCTAAATGGAATTAAGCTTTTCCACGCACATGGAAACACCTATGGGCCCAATCCTCGTGTTGCTTCAATGATGCAAAGCAATCGAGACTAAAGGAATGTATCAAAGTTCTGGTCGGCGGTCAGGCACTTCGGGGCTTCATCATCAAAGACATCCATACAGTCAATGATTTTGAATGCCTGCAAGCAGACCTACTGAAGCTTCAACCAGGAATGCAGTACATTTGACCTGTGTGGGAGCGCAATCACATGAACCAGCAATTGAAAGATGCAACCAGTTCATGAAGAAAATATTGTGCGGGGTGATGATGAGTACACTCCCTACCAAGAAATTGCCAAGATAAGTTTGATTGAAATGGTACACGCAGCAGCATTCTGGTTGAAATACGGAACCACAAGTATACCACCAACCCTGACAGCTCAGGATATCATGACAGAAATCCCACTCGATGTGAAGGACGTAGGTTTCCAATTCCTTGAGTGCATCCAAACCCACCATGGTGACATAGACAACATAATAGCCCTGCGGACTGATGATGCCATATATCTAAGACCAACAGACAGGCTATCTCACAGAGGTTTTTGGGCCTATAACATTGGCACTGGCAAACTAGAAGAATACCGGTAGAAGACAACAGTCCTGTCAATGTCCACCACAATGATTGACAAACCAAGAAAATCACTGCTCATGAAAAGATGCCCATGGGTTTGGTTTTTGGTGACACCGCCAGATACTCAATCATTCAAAACTTTGGTAAAACAAGAAAAAATGACAATAATGATGACACCAAATATGGAAATTACCGCAAAACTGATGAGACCACCAAAACTGGCTGCAAGAAGGTCAAGAGGAACTCTACCAAGAAGAAGGAACTGAAGAGAAGCCAGCAGAGAATGGCACAGAAGGCACCATTGAACCTGTGGCCAACCAAATTTGTCCCCATATATGATAGGAGCACACCACATCAAGTACTGAAATGATGAAGTTTTCACTTCCAGCTATCACTGCAGATATTTTATTACTGCCAGATATATCCTCAAGGTAGTGAAGAAAATGAGTGCAGACAGCAAAACCATCATGCTAGCAACAATGGCCATTGAGAACTACAACAACCTGGATGCAAGTCAAATGACCAAACAATACAAAGTCATTTAGGTCTGAAAGTACTCAGAGAAGAAGGAGTGGATACCGTGCTCAAGAAGCTCAAGCAGTTCTATGACTGGCGTGTTGCCTCTGTGGTCAACCCCAAATCAACGACAAGAGTAATGGTGCAACAAGTACTGCCATGTTGTATGTTTCAGAGGATGAGTCTGTGTTGATGGCCCCCGGCAACACCAGTTCATATCCAAGGAGGATGCAGCATTGGCAACCGTATCCCTGTACCAGCTCATTAAAAGAATGGAAGCAGGTTTGAATGGAACCGTTATGATACAAGTACCATGAACAAGAAAATGATAAACAATGGAAAGTGATGCACAATCATATGACACTTTGACGATCTAAAGATATGTCACAAGGACCCAAATGTGGCAGATAACATCATAGCACAACCGGACAAGCAATGTGGTAAGATCTCTCCTCTAAAGGAGACAAGGGGGAGATCCATGATTACGTTGGGATGACAATGATTGATGACTCAAGAGGACAAGGTTAATGCTCTTCACCGCTCAGTATTCAATACCGGGTTGGTCAATCTTACGGTAGTCTGTATTGAACTACGCTGTGTATGAAATTGTGTGCTATTGAGTTTTAGTGTCTACTATGACTTCGAGATAGTTCAAGAAGCTTGCCAGCTAGTTCAGTGATACGATTGGAAAAGAACTGGGTTCTTTGATAATCGGAATTCGGATGAGACTTCAAGGAGAAGGTTCTATTTGATGTTCCAATACAATTGAACAATGACAGATGATCAGGGAACGATGTCATTGACTCATGACTGAGGGAATGTGTCAATGACGCATGACTGGATTGAAGGAGTGTGTCAGTGACTCATGACTGAAGGAATGTGTCAATGACGCGTGACTGGACTGAGGTAGTGTGTCAGTGACACATGACTGAAGTGTCTGTGCGTTGTTCATTCTCCATTACTATGGAAATTTATGATGGTTTGGCTGGGGTAAGGTGGCGGATGCTGATGCGTTCATGTGTCTGTCTGCGGCGTATAGTGACTGTGTTGTTTGTGTGTACTTGTAAGATCGGGTAGGGGCCTTTGCGGACAAGATCAAGTTTGTTGCGATCATGTATGTTGACAAAAACGCCTCGACCTACGGTGAATTCGTGTTTTGTGCGTTTGCGGTTGGCGCGAAGGAGTTGGTTGTCAATTTGAGCTTGGCAATGTTTGGTTAAGGTAATGATGTCGGCGTGGAGTGGAATGTTGAAAAGCATGTCATGGTTGAAGACGAGGGCACCTGGTAGAGAAATTTCCGAGGGTGGAAACTGGATTGCATCGGAGGGTGTACATTGGCTGCTGTTGATATTGCTTTGTCAACAAGGTTATTGTTGCCTTCTATTTTTGTTTTTGGCGGTTTCAGGTTGATCATAGGTGCGTATGATTGACCGATGGTCTTGTGTGTGGATTTGATGATTCCGTTGGCGGTGTGTGTGTGGGGGGAAATGTTGATTGGTTTTATGCCTGCATAGTCTAGGGGAAATTGGAAGTCGTGTCCGTTGAATTTGGGACCATGATCGTGTACGATGCGTAAGGGGCGAGGGTAACAGGAGAGCCAGCAGTTTTCAAAGAGGTGTCTGATGTTTTTGGCTGTCTTGGCTTCTGGGATGCGGATGATTTCGAGGAGGTTGGTAACTAGGTCAATGCATGTGAGAGCGTCAAATTTGAGGTCAATTTTGTTGATTTTGACGTTCCATGGGCTGATGCAGTCAACGTGAACTTTGGACCAGGGCGTTATGGGGGCTTTGCGTGGTGCAAGTTGACCGGCTTGGCGGGTCCCTGTGCATACGAGGGGGCAGATGAGACAGTTGGATATGACGTTACGACATACGGCGCGAAGGTCAGGATGATGGAAGTGACGGCAAAGAAGGGCTTCAAGTCTGTCCATGCCTGTGGAGTGAACGGTTATTTCGTGGTACCATTTGACAAGAGGAGCAAGCATGTTGTTAGGAATGACAATTTTCCACTGGGAGTTAGGTGTTAGTTCGTCGTATCAGCAAACAATATGGACGTTGTCTAGTTTTTGTTTGAAAAATCGTCTGGGGTCTTTTTGTGGCAGGGTGAGAACTTTGGGGTCATGTGATTGGTATTGGTGAATGGTTGTAAAATGGAATGGCAATCTGCCTTTTTGGTCAAAAGGGGGTGAATTAGATAGCTGTCTTTGACAGGATGACTATCAGTCAATGCAGCGCATGATGGCAGCGCCATTAGGCTCTCGGCCATGGTTTGTGAATGAAAATGAGTCATTGTTCAAGACGTCGTCGTCCCAAATTGGAAGTTGTGAAATAGGAGGTGAGAGTTGTCAGGGTTCGGCTGAGGGAGTCAGTGACTGTGTTTTCTGGACCTTTGATGTAATGGTAAATGGGGTTGTATTCTTCTAAGATCAGTTTCCATCGTAGAACTCGTTGGGTGTTGTACGTGGAGAGCTTGTAGGTTAGATTTTTGTGGTCGGTGTAGAGGTGAATGAGTGCACCGAGGAGCATAGGGCGGTATTCCTTGAATGTTTTGACAATGGAGAGCAGTTCCTTTTCGATGGTGGTGTAGTTGGCTTGTGCTTGGTTGAGGAGCTTGCGTGTGAAGTATGCAACGGGAATGCTGTTTTGTTTGATGACTGCGCCGAGCTGAAAATCCAATGCATCGGTATAGATGTGAAACGGTATGTTGTGATCTGGGTACGCGAGCATTGTTTCAACTGCGACAATCGATTTCATCTCTTCGAATGCTTTTTGACAAGTGTCGTTCCATTGGAATGTGCGAGGAGTTTTTAAGAGGTCGGTGAGTAGGGCTAGTATGTGAGAACGGCGTGGCCACATGTCGCGATAGTATGTGATGAGACCGAGGAAGGCTTGAAGTTGTTTAAGATTTTTGGGTGGGAGCATTGCTAAGATTGCCTTGATTTTCTTGATGTATGGCTTGATTCTGTTGGGTGTGAGCCAGTGTCCGAGAAAATCTGTTTCTTGGATGATCCATTAGCATTTAAGTGGATTGATTGCAAAGCCTTTGTCCTGTAAACGGGTGAGTACAGGTATCGATGAGTTGTAGATGATCTTCGAATAGTGTTGCTGAAGCATGCAATGTCATCGATGTAAATTTTCGAGGTTTGGAATGTCGTGTAGTACACGTTCCATGATTTCTTGTGCTACGTCTAGGGATTGAGAAACTCCCATTGGTAAGCGATTGTACTTGTAGAGGCCAAATGGAGTTGTGATGGTTGTTAAATCTTTGCTTTCGTCGTTGAGGACAAAGGTGTAGTATTGCATCAAAATGTCCATTTTGGTGAGGTATTTGTATCCGGAGCGGCGGGACAAAATGTCTTGAATACAGGGAATTGGATAAACTTTGCGCTTGATGGCTTTGTTGAGGGCGCGAAAATCAGAGACCCATCAAATTTTTCCGTCTTTCTTGGGGATTATGAAGGTTGGAGAGATCCAATTGGAGCAACCTTGGCAGGAAAGAACGCCAATGTTCACAAGTCGAACCAAGTTCCTTCTTAAGAAGTGGTAACTGTTTATGGGGAACGGGGTACGCGCAAGAGCGAATTGGGCTTCACCGTTGTATCAATGTCGAGATGGATTTCTTTGTCGGGGTAGAGTTTTAGGGTTCTGTCAAAGATAGTTTGGTATTTGCATAGAACGGAGTGCAGTTGTTCACGTTGATCGTGTGTCAAATGTGTGCATTTGTCGCAGACTGTTCGAACGTTGTGCTGATCATACGGTGGATTCTTGAATGATGGTTTTGTTTGTGGTAATTGCAAAAGAGTCATTGGGGGTAATTTTGTCAATGTGTCTTGTGTGAATGTGAAGGGCTAGGGCGGCGGAGTCTGCGTGCATGCGCAGAAATGACCGCATTGGTACGGTATGCGTGGCTGTTTTGATTCCGTTGTTATGAAAGTTCAAAACGATCTGAAAATGACTGAAGGACGTCGCCCCGAATAATCATGTCGTAACAACAAGGAGCTTCGAAGACGCGTGCGTCAAGAGAAGGAAGAATTATGTTGGGGGCAAGTTCTGGAAGTGTAAAATGCTGAAGTGAGATTTGTTGGGAGGAGTTGAATTCTCCAGCCATGGTGATGCCAGAAATAGGTGTAGTCGTGGTTGGTACGATTGTGACCAGAAGAGCATGCTGGTTACTGAACCAGGTTGTCTTGGAGCCGGAGTCACATAGGATGAGGTAGGGGCGTGGGGAGGGACAGGTTTGGATGAGGCGAGCAATAGCAATGGTATAGAGAACGGATTCCGTGGGCAGTGGTAGTCAGTAATCTGGTTGTTTGTTGTAGTTGGGCTTGTCGTCTTGATGGTAGCATTTGTTGTTGTTGTCGTCAAATTCCTGTGTAAGGGGTGCATCCGTTTGCGTTTGTTGGTACATGGAAGTAGTTATCTTTCGGGACGTACGGCGTTATCGGGATGCTCTCTGTCAAAGGGATGGGCATCGTGATCGTAGTAAAAATTGTCACCCATTTCTAGATGGTGAGCATCATTGGATGTGGCTGAGCGCATTCTGTAAGGACTGTTATGTGGTTTATTTGCAGACTGCAAACGTGTAGTGCGTCTGGAAGAATATTGTTGGCCAGAACAAGTGGAACGGTTGGAGCGAGGGTTCTGATAAGGGGAATACCTGCGTGGGTTATAACCATGGTTACCACGACCTGTTTGGGTGGAATTAGTCACGAGTTTGTGGGTTGGAGGACGGGTGACGATATGCGGTGTTGTTGTTGCCATACGTGTGCTGGGAGGAAGAGGACGAGGAGTATCGAGGGTGATTATTGATATGTCCAGTTGCGGCTATTGCGTCCACCATTGGTGTAGGAGGATTGGCGATTGGATTGCCGAGCGACTTGACTGGCATCATGGTGCAAACGTTGTTGTTCCATGAAAGCAACAAGACGATGGAGGGGGTAGGCCACGTCATTGAGTTGATTACCGGTTTCGTTCAACTTGAGTTGCCAGCTCGGTAGCATGAGACGGAAGAAAGAATTTTTCATGGTGGTCTTAGTGGGAAAGAGTTTCATTCCTCTGGAGCCTGGCAGATGAACACTAAGAATGTTGATAAGAGGAAGGCGACCGGCGGTGGCGAAGCAATTCATATGATAAGTCTTGGTTGCGTTGGACATGTATTTCCTGTTGAATGAGAAACGCGTTGGACGGAAGAAAGAGGGAACTGAGCGCATTGAGGTTGTTAGTAAAATCAACATCCTGAATGCAAGAACCTGCGTCGGAGACGATTTCGGTTTTAGGTATGTTTGAGATTGCCACCCAGGACTTCGCGGAGCTTGTAGTGTTTCGCATCGTTCTTGATGTTGAGATTGTGCGGTCCAACGGCGTCGATTGAAATCAACGAGAACGCGAATGAGACGTTCGGCATCGCTGGAGTTGGGACAAAAGGTGGTATCCTGCTTCTTGACAATCAATGCCGACGTCAGAGGGGGAGGAGGTGGGAGGGTCGTGCTTGTGCCTGGGGTGCCAGGGGTGGATGCCGCAGATGCCGCAGAAGGGGTACTGGAGATGAACCTGGTTACGCTGTGAACCAGGCAAACCGTGGGGTAATCCTCATAGCAAAGCTTGGGTTTGAAGAAAAAGGGAGCCTGCTTAGCAGCTTGAAGTTGAGCGGCAGCAGATATGGTGAGTTAGACGTTACGGTCAGTTTTAAGATATTTTTATTGATAAAAAAAATTCAAAGCGATATTGCGATTGAATTCAATATGAACTACGCTGTGTATGAAATTGTGTGCTATTGAGTTTTAGTGTCTACTATGACTTCGAGACAGTTCGAGAAGCTTCCCAGCTAGTTCAGTGATATGATTGGAAAAGAACTGGGTTCTTTGATAATCAGAATTCGGATGAGACTTCAAGGAGAAGGTTCTATTTGATGTTGCCAATACAATTGAACAATGACAGATGATCAGGAACGATGTCATTGACTCATGACTGAGGGAATGTGTCAATGACGCATGACTGGATTGAAGGAGTGTGTCAGTGACTCATGACTGAAGGAATGTGTCAATGACATGTGACTGGACTGAGGTAGTGTGTCAGTGACTCATGACTGAAGTGTCTGTGCGTTGTTCAGTATCGCTTCCGTGACTGATAATGTATCCCGTATGTACCGTACGTACTGACGTAGCCAGTCTTACTAACAATACTGAACAACGCACAGACACTTCAGTCATGTGTCACTGACACACTACCTCAGTCCAGTCACATGTCATTGACACATTCCTTCATTCATGAGTCACTGACACACTCCTTCAATCCAGTCATGCGTCATTGACACATTCCCTCAGTCATGAGTCAATGACATCGTTCCCGATCATCTGTCATTGTTCAATCGTATTCCAACATCAAATAGAACCTTCTCCTTGAAGTCTCATCTGAATTCCAATTATCAAAGAACCCAGTTCTTTTCCAATCATATCACTGAACTAGCTGGGAAGCTCTCGAACTATCTCGAAGTCATAGTAGACACTAAAACTCAATAGCACACAATTTCATACACAGCGTAGTTCATATTGAATTCAATCGCAATATTGCTTTGAAATTTTTTTATCGATAAAAATATCTAAAAACTAACCGTAACCTCTAACTCACCATGTCTGCTGTCGCTCAACTTCAAGCTGCTAAGCAGGCTCCCTTCTTCTTCAAACCCAAGCTTTGCTATGAAGATTACCCCACCGTTCGCCTGGTGCACAGCGTAACCCAGTACATGGCGCGTCCCCCTGCTGCGGCATCTGCGGCATCCACACCTAGCACCCCAGGCGCAAACCTCCCCCCTCCTCCTCCCCCTCCTCCAACAACGGCTTCTTCCGTCAAGAAACAGGATACCACCTTTTGTCCCGGCTCCAGCGATGCCGAACGTCTCATTCGCGTTCTCGTCGATTTCATCGACGCCGTTGGACTGCACAACCTCAACATCAAGAACGATGCCAAACATTACAAACTCCGTGAAGTCCTTGGTGGCGATCTCAAACATACGTGGGACGAAATCCTCAACGACGCCGGCTTGCGCATTCAAGATGCTGACTTTACTAACAATCTCAACGCCTTCATTTCCCTCTTTCTTCCGTCCAACGCGTTTCTCATTCAACAGGAATACATGTTCAACGCAACCAAGACGTACCACATGAATTGCTTTGCAGCCGCCAATCGCCTTCGTTTGATCAACATTCTTAGTGTTCATCTGCCCGGCTCCGGAGGAATGCGACTCTTCCCCATCAAGACCAGCATGAAAAATGCCTTCATTTGTCTCATGCTTCCGACCTGGCAACTCAAATTCAACAAAAGCGGTAATCAACTCGATGACCCAAATTTCCCTCTTCATTGCCTCGTTGCCTTCATGGAACAACAACGTTTGCATCATGACGCCGGTCAAATCTCTCGGCAATCCAATCGCCAATCCTCTTCTTCCAATGGTAACCGCAATGGCCGCAATGGAAGCGGAAATGGCAACCGACATCACACCAATCGCCCTCGTTACTCCTCGTCCTCCCAGCATACGTATGGCAACAACAACAACAACATCTATTGTCGCCCGGCCTATACTCCACGCACCCGCAACAATTTATCCCAAACCAGTTGTTTAAATCACGGATATAATCCACGCAGATACAGTTCTTATCCTTGCTCCAATCGTTCTACCCGTTCGGAGCAACCATCTTCGTCTGGTCGTACTACCCGTTCGCAATCCGCCAATAAATCGCGTACCACTTCGTACAGAACACGTTCTGCTGAAGCCAACGATGCTCACCACCTCGAAATGGTTGATGATTTCTACTACAATCACGACACCCATCAGTCCGACAGAGAGCATCCTGATACCAAACCACGTCACGACCCACGTCACGAAGATAATTACTTCCACGATCAACATACACAAACAGACGCTCCACTTACACAGGAATACGACAACAACAACAAGGACTGTTATCATCAGGACGACGAGCCCGACTACAACAGTCAACCTGATTACTGACAACCACCCTCAGAATCCGTTCCCTATACCATCGCCATCGCTCGCTTTCTTCAAAACTGCCCCTCCCCACGCCCATACCTCATCCTATGTGACTCCGGCTCCAAGACAACATGGTTTAGTCACCACGCGCTTCCGGTCACAATCGTTCCGGCCACGACTACCCCTATTTCTGGTATCACTATGGCTGGAGAATTCAACTCATCTCAGCAGATCTCTCTTCAGCATTTCACACTTCCAGAACTTGCCCCCAATATAACTCTCCCCTCTCTTGACGCTCGCGTTTTCCAAGCTCCTTGTTGTTACGACATGATTATCGGATGCGACGTCCTTCGTCATTTTCAGATCGTTTTGAACTTTCACAACAACAAAATCAAAACAGCCACTTATTCCATACCAATGCGGCAATTTCCAAGCATGAACACCGACTCTGCCGCCCTAGCTCTTCATCTTCACGCAAGACACATTGGCCAAATTACCCCCAGCGACTCTTTTGCAATTACCACGAACAAAACCATCATTCAAGAATCCACGTATGATCAACACGACGTTCAAACTGTCTGCGAACAAATGCACACACTTGACACACGATCAACGTGAATAACTACATTCAGTACTATGCAAATACCAAACTATCTTTGACGGAACCCTAAAACACTACCCCGACGAAGAAATCCATCTCGACATTGATACAACGGTGAAGCCCAATCGTTCTCGCGCGTACCCCGTACCTCACAAACAATTACCCCTCTTCAAGAAAAAACTAGTAGATCGACTTGTAAGCATTGGCGTTCTTTCTCGCCAAGGTTCGCTCCAATTGGATCTCTCCAACGTTCATCATTCCCAAGAAAGACGGAAAAATTTGATGGGTCTCTGATTTTTCGCGCCCTCAACAAAGCCATCAAGCGCAAAGTTTATCCAATTCCCTGTATTCAAGACATTTTGTCCCGCCGCTCCGGATACAAATACCTCACCAAAATGGACATTTTGATGCAATACTACACCTTTGTCCTCAACGACGAAAGCAAAGATTTAACAACCATCACAACTCCATTTGGCCTCTACAAGTACAATCGCTTACCAATGGGAGTTTCTCAATCCCCAGACGTAGCACAAGAAATCATGGAACGTGTACTACACGACATTCCAAACCTCGAAATTTACATCGATGACATTGCATGCTTCAGCAACATATTCGAAGATCATCTACAACTCATCGATACTGTACTCACCCGTTTACAGGACAAAGGCTTTGCAATCAATCCACTTAAATGCTAATGGATCATCCAAGAAACAGATTTTCTCGGACACTGGCTCACACCCAACAGAATCAAGCCATACATCAAGAAAATCAAGGCAATCTTAGCAATGCTCCCACCCAAAAATCTTAAACAACTTTGAGCCTTCCTCGGTCTCATCACATACTATCGCGACATGTGGCCACGCCGTTCTCACATACTAGCCCTACTCACCGACCTCTTAAAAACTCCTCGCACATTCCAATGGAACGACACTTGTCAAAAAGCATTCAAAGAGATGAAATCGATTGTCGCAGTTGAAACAATGCTCGCGTACCCAGATCACAACATACCGTTTCACATCTATACCGATGCATTGGATTTTCAGCTCGGCGCAGTCATCAAACAAAACAGCATTCCCGTTGCATACTTCACACGCAAGCTCCTCAACCAAGCACAAGCCAACTACACCACCATCGAAAAGGAACTGCTCTCCATTGTCAAAACATTCAAGGAATACCGCCCTATGCTCCTCGGTGCACTCATTCACCTCTACACCGACCACAAAAATCTAACCTACAAGCTCTCCACGTACAACACCCAACGAGTTCTACGATGGAAACTGATCTTAGAAGAATACAACCCCATTTACCATTACATCAAAGGTCCAGAAAACACAGTCGCTGACTCCCTCAGCTGAACCCCAACAACAACCCTCACCTCCTATTTCACAACTTCCAATTTGGGACGACGACGTCTTGAACAATGACTTATTTTCATTCACAAACCATGGCCGAGAGCCTAATGGCGCTGCCATCATGCGCTGCATTGACTGATAGTCATCCTGTCAAAGACAGCTATCTAATTCACCCCCTTTTGACCAAAAAGGCAGATTGCCATTCCATTTTACAACCATTCACCAATACCAATCACATGACCCCAAAGTTCTCACCCTGCCACAAAAAGACCCCAGACGATTTTTCAAACAAAAACTAGACAACGTCCATATTGTTTGCCGATACGACGAACTAACACCTAACTCCCAGTGGAAAATTGTCATTCCTAACAACATGCTTGCTCCTCTTGTCAAATGGTACCACGAAAATAACCGTTCACTCCACAGGCATGGACAGACTCGAAGCCCTTCTTTGCCATCACTTCCATCATCCCGACCTTCGCGCCTTATGTCGTAACGTCATATCCAACTGTCTCATCTGCCCCCTCGTACGCACAGGGACCCGCCAAGCCGGTCAACTTGCACCATGCACAGCTCCCATCACGCCCTGGTCCGAAGTTCACGTTGACTGCATTGGTCCATGGAACGTCAAAATCAACAAAATTGACCTCAAATTTGATGCTCTCACATGCATTGACCTAGTTACCAACCTCCTCTGAAATCATCCGCATCCCAGAAGCCAAGACAGCCGAAAATATCAGACGCCTCTTTGAAAACTGCTGGCTCTCCTGTTACCCTCGCCCCTTACGCATCGTACACGATCATGGTCCCAAATTCAATGGACACGACTTCCAATTTCCCCTAGACTATGCAGGCATAAAACCAATCAACATTTCCCCACACACACACACCGCCAACGGAATCATCAAATCCACACACAAGACCATCGGTCAAATCATACGCACCATGATCAACCTGAAACCCCCAAAAACAAAAAGTAGAAGCCAATAACCTTGTCGACGAAGCAATATCAACAGCAATGCACGCACTCCGATGCAATCCAGTTTCAACACTTGGAAACTTCTCTCCCAGTGCCCTCGTCTTCAACCGTGATATGCTTCTCAATATCCCACTCCACGCCGACATCATTACCTTAACCAAACATTGCCAAGCTCAAATTGACAACCAACTCCTTCGCGCCAACCGCAAACTCACAAAACACGAATTCATCGTAGATCAAGGCGTTTTCATCACCATACACGATCGCAACAAACTTGATCTTGTCCGCAAAGGCCCCTACCCAATCTTACAAGTACACACAAACAACACCAGTCACTATACGCCGCAGACAGACACATGAACGCATCAGCATCCGCCACCTTACCCCAGCCAAATCATCATAAATTTCCATAGTAAGGGAGAATGAACAACGCACAGACACTTCAGTCATGTGTCACTGACACACTACCTCAGTCCAGTCACGCGTCATTGACACATTCCTTCAGTCATGAGTCACTGACACACTCCTTCAATCCAGTCATGCGTCATTGACACATTCCCTCAGTCATGAGTCAATGACATCGTTCCTGATCATCTGTCATTGTTCAATTGTATTGGAACATCAAATAGAACCTTCTCCTTGAAGTCTCATCCGAATTCCGATTATCAAAGAACCCAGTTCTTTTCCAATCGTATCACTGAACTAGCTGGGAAGCTTCTCGAACTATCTCGAAGTCATAGTAGACACTAAAACTCAATAGCACACAATTTCATACACAGCGTAGTTCAATACCGAAGGCAGCTATTGATTCAGTGATGTTTAGCATTCCTTTCGCATCGTGTGCGGCCGAGGGTTGCAATAGGTTTTTAACTACTTCGTAATACTTTGTTGGAATCTGCTCTACTCCTAGCATACCGCTATCCAGAGTATCAAACCTTTTTATCAACATCGTTCGATTCTGTTGCAGAGTAGAAAAAGTCGGGAGGCCCTTTTCTCAGCTGAGTCCGCGCCACCTCGCTAAAGTCATTCATTGATTTTGATACACGATGCAAACGCTTTGATTTCGGAACGGTTGATTGTCCTGATCCATTTCCTGGAGTACTACTCATTTCTGCACTGCCAAAGGCTACCGTTGATTTCTCATCGATAATAGCACTGCTAAGATCCATCATAGATTTCGTCCTTTGATGCTTGAGTTTTCTTTTAGAAACACTCTTGACACCACGAGTACTGGCTCTCATTTCATCTTCAGCCTCTTTCTGGTGAAAGTGAACTATTTCGAGGTAGTCTTGAAGCTGAGCCTCATTGTTCTCACCAAAATGGGGAAGACTTTGATCGAGTTGGCCTCTTCCGCAAATACGACAAATTGTCTCAGCCCATTGAAAGGCAATGTCCGGCGTAATACGATTTGAAATCTGGTGGTTTTCTGCCTTTTCAGTCTCGAAAAGTGCAAGATCAGAGTAGAAACGAAAGTAAAGTGTGCCAGTTCTGGTTGATAGCTTCAGGCGGTCTTCTTGGAATAAAGACCATCGAACGCATCTAGGATATTTTTTATGTTCCTCATTTTCCGAACGACAGTTTAACCAGTGTTCGACGTTTAAACCTTTGTCGTTGTCGTATGAATTAGAATCGAGTTCAACAAGGGAAATGTCAGAGATAGGAATGTCATCTTTTTCAACGTGTATCTCAGTAACATCGGTAAAGTCAATATGCCCCACCACTTTTCGCCCTCGAGCAACATCGCATAAGCGTAAGTTTTTGCCCCCTTTTGTTGCTTGAAGTGCTATGCGACACGCCTCAGTATGGTTTTTAGTTTTTTCATCTAGATCAGAATCATAGCTGTCGATAGCTTCAAAATACTAGATCGAAACAAACAAAAACATCGACGACCAGAAAGTATGAGTACCGTATTGTGTTTCAAATGTCAGTTGTACTGTGCTTCGAACAATTTGGGTTGTTCTGCCCTTCGAACGTTTTGAGCATGGAAGAATTTCTGTAATCCAAGCAACAATGTTGGTTACTTACGACAATTTCAAATTGTGTCATCACAACATCTACACCTATCCATGCCTTCAAAAGAGGCAGGTGTCTCCGGTCACAACGGCGCATGCTTCGTACCAATCGAGCGAATGGCGCCACGAAGGTATAAGGGGAATTCAGCTCAGATTTTATTTGCTCACAATCCACTTCAAATTCTACTAAACCCAAACCATCAGGCGGTGTGTTCTCTTCGTAGATCGATGCAGAATACGTGGTTCCCACCTCCATGCAAAGTTCTTGATTCATTGGCTTTACAGGTTTACCAAGCTGACCAGCGATGATTAGGGCTTGCGCTCTAGGATGTAGTTTTGCATGTCTCGATCCAGTTAACTTGATGTGTGATTTAACTTTCTCGGATTTGCTCATGGTCGCGTTCTTGTCGTGCTTGATATCTGAGGTGCTAGGATGCTCAAAAGTAGAAAGACCCGGAGAACGAATAGCAATCTGTAGGCCAAGCATTGCTTGTAACAATTCGCCGCTGAATTGACCATATTTCTCCACAATGTCAGGAAATTCGGCCATTGCGAGTTCCCATAGCTCTAGTGCCGTTCCTGCTTTATGTGCATTAACGTTGCTACCGTGACCATGCACATTATCATGATGATCCAGAGGAACATCATTATCATTGTGCTGCGTGTCACAAAGGACTATCGAATCATCAGTTGTTTTTTTCGCAATTGTTTTCATACTGAGAATTCTTTCAACGAACTGGGCGAATTGAAACCGAAAAATCCTGAGAACAATGAGAGACGTAAAAGGTTCTATGATACCAATGCCACCAAAAGTCCTCATCCCCCAGCTTTGACAAGTGCACTCAGACACGAAGAAATCATCTTCAATATCCCGCTCTAATCGACTGCTCGTCTGAGCTACCTCACTTTCATTTGCGCAACATCTCTTTGCTTCAGCAACAAAGAATAGTGTCATCACAGTAGTGACAATGAAGAGATCTGCAAAAGTTGCAATGATCAATTGTCTCTCGAGTCCAGTTTTTGCTTTCCAGAATGGAAAAAGAGATACTATAATGAAATCGGCAACAATAAAACACAAAAAGAACGCCGCCTCCATCCAAAACCACACTTTCTTAAATTCACTCTCTTTATCTTGAGTCTGCCTAAAAAGTTCGACACGATATCCAACAAGGTAGAAAACAAGCGAAGTACCAAGGACATGACTTGCATTTTGATATACCGGCCCAATGAAGTAGTGCCTTGTTTTTTGAATCAGAGCTGTTTGAAATGATACGTCACTTTCATCGAGAGCTTTCTTTGAGTAGGACGTCATTCCAACGGACTCCGCTTCAATAACGTCCACATCACTCAAGTTTCCGATTGATTTTCCAGTATCTACTGTTCCATCATCATCGGTATTACCATCTTTCTTGTTAGCCTCTATTATGACGGCTTCTGACAAATCGATAACTGCCTTTCCGTCTCCTGAAACTTCAAGCGTGCCTCCCTCGTGTGGTCCTGTTTCTTCGTGGACTTCGTGTTCTCTCAGTGTATGCAGAGAAAGCGGGGTATAGAAAATTGAAGACTGATTTTCAGCTTTACCTTCGTCGTAGCGTGCAGTGTTCAAATTTGGGGAAAATATTTTATCATATAATCCCTCGTCCGACGACAAATCCTGCAATTCGCCCGAGCTGAAATTCTCTTCCGCAATAATGTTCGGTTTTTGTTCTACTGCTTGGTTGATAGAATAATCCTGCCAAGATTGAACAACAGCAGAAGCAGATTGCGCCCTTTTCCGCTCTCTCTTTCTTGCAGCACGCCTTTCATTCCGTTCCTTTTTCCAATCGGGTACCAAGTCTTCACTTCCTGCGTCGCTATTTTCACCATTTTTTCTAACAAACGAAGGGCCCCTGTCTTTCGAAAGAAGGATATCGCCGATTTTTTCTTTCTCCAAAAGGAGAGAGTCTTTCCAAGCTTGTACCATAAGAGGGTCAGAATTAGACTTCTCCCTTCTGGTTTCTTTCGTGACTCGTGTGGCGTCTGTATCATCCAATGAGCGCGGAATAGTTTTCTGTTGTTCCATCGCAGTGATTTTTTGCCAGCCTTGAATGACACCAGGTTGAGAAGTTGTCTTTCTAATACGAGACCGGTGTTTTGGTTTACCAACTTCTTTTTTGTCTTGTAAATGTGTCCCTTGTGGTTGATTCCAGCCCCGCATGACAGCTACACCATCAGATAAAGATTTTTTGCGATTTGCACGACGCTGTCTGATACGCTCCTCTCGATTTATTAGGTTTTCTCGAGACTCCTCGGGGAGACTGTTTCGTAATTTTTTCGTATCAATTTTGACGAGATCTGATACAAGCAGCGGAGTTTTCTTTTCCTCTTCAGCAGGCAACACGACCGAGCTCCTCGCCTCGAATCGCAATCCGTCTTGTTCACCATCGACTCCTATACTTTTGCTACGCGTTCCTGCAATTTCTTCTGTGTGTGTTTGAATTATGCTTGAATCATTTACTAATGCCTTTTCGATCAATTTTCGCCGACGTTGTTGTTCTGCTTCCTTCAATCGATGCTTTGCGACCGTCTCGTGCAGTTCCTTTCGGTTCGTGAGATATCCAAGAGATGTACAAAGTGTATACTCTGGTAACAAAGCGGAAAGATTATAAAGGAAGAGGAAATAGCATCCAACCGTCACGGCTGGATACAATGCTTTTGGTAGCCCTTGGGTGTTGCCGTCGAAGTATTCCGTGAATATAATCACGACGGAAAATGAAAGTGCGTATCCGAAATTCATCAATTGGAT
Organism: Pseudo-nitzschia multiseries; assembly: GCA_037355745.1. Taxonomy (NCBI): domain Eukaryota; phylum Bacillariophyta; class Bacillariophyceae; order Bacillariales; family Bacillariaceae; genus Pseudo-nitzschia; species Pseudo-nitzschia multiseries. The sequence goes on from CM074791.1 coordinate 9,154,311, forward strand.
CATCGAAATTACGAGAGGAGGTGATCCAAACCAGAAAAGTTTCTTTTGATTTTTGACTCCTTCCTCGTGATCGTCTGTTTCAATCACTTTTGTTTTCAACACTTTTTGGAATATGTGACGCATTTTCCATCGAAACGCCAACGACAAAGCAATGAATAAAAAGTCAACCGAGAATAATATCCCAAACATTATCCTTGTGGAAATCCCTGGGTTCAACGTCTTGATTTCTATCATACCTAAACTGAAGTATGCAAGATTCATCAGAGCGATAAGTAGAACCCAAGTGGCGGCGGACACATGTACCAAGCCAATCAATATCGAAAGCTCCGATCGCTTCAAATAGTCGCTGACTTTCAAGCTGACAGGAAGATTGTTGGACTGTAAGAAATGAAGGCGAAGTTCATGGAACTTCACTTGAACCCGTAACATTTCGTGTCGCCGTCTCAGCCCGGAACGACCAGCAAAAAGAACCAATTTCCCTAAAAATCCCTTGTATTGATTGGTAATTATCTCATTGACTCGGTCGTATTCTTCCCGAATTTCAACATAATGATCTAATTCAACCTGTTCAGTTTTGACCCACATTTTGTTCGACCTTCGTGTCGAAAATATCGAAGTCAAGCCATATTGGAAAGCATTAAAGATGGCAGTGAAGAAAAGAGCGAAGTGGACATCCGCAAACTTTTTCTTCATGTCTTTTGGTATATCACCGAATTTACCCCACAAAAACACAGCGAATTCCACAATTCCAAGAGTTGCCACTTTTCACGAAGCATTAAACGAGAGCAAGACATTACATTAGTGCGGCAATGAACAAAATGAAAACAGAATCGGCAACAAGCGTCTTCCTATTTTCCTATTTAAACAGTGTTAACTTACGTTCACTATAAGCCATCGACAAAACGACAGTGAAGAAGGGTCTACCATGTGCAGCATGGTCGATAGTGTGGCGCACAAGCTCGACGAAAAGAATGAGGTAAAGCGTCCCTATTCGAAGGAAGAAAAGAAAGAAAGAGATGGTCGACAGCGTATCATTGTTATTTTTCTGTTCCGTCTTCAGCCTCATCGCTGTTAAAAAGTCAAGAAGTCAAACGCTCAGTCATGCTTACAAATTCCATAATTCAAAATAGGTGTAATCAATGCTGTCCTTCTCACTGTAGCCTTCATCGCCATAGCTGTACTCGTCACCAGCTAAAATTCGATCCAAGGATTCAAAACGAAACTCGAAGTCATCCTCTCCATAATGCCTCATTATTTTGTTGTAAGACCATAAAGTGTGGGGCGCCAGTCTATCGTTCCCCTCGGCTCCTTTCCTAGATTATTTCTTCTCTTGCGATGAATTCAACAAGAGTTTTGGGACATGGATGCTGATGCCGGCACCTGTAGACGGAATTTCCCAACAAAATGAAACTGTTCGTTCCGTTCTAAGTACCGTACGAAGTATTATTATTTTTTATTTTGATGGGATTGATGGGATTAGTGTTGTACCGGTGTTATGGTCGTTTTTCGAAGATTTTCTTCGTACCGGAGCTATGGTACTGCTACGTAAAATTACGTCAGGTACGTATGGTCGTAATAGTACGGCAAACTCATTTTTTACTTGTAAGAGCTTACGATGTACCGTACCGTACGGTACCGGTAGGTTTACGGAGTTACGCAGAATCTTACATTTACTACGTGCGGTGGTAGTATCTTACCGTACGGTACAATACTAGCAATGACGAAGGATCGATTTTTGTAACGCTGCCCGCAGGTATTGTATCTTTTGAGAAGGTCTTCGCCAAGAAGATGTGTTGTTAAAAAACATACTACGGTACTACGGTACGAACCGGTAACTTCCGGTGGGTTCGTACGTGTAATAGGAAATGAAAGGTACAAGTGCTGAGCTACCGGTACTAGGAAAGATGCATTGTAGTTTGAGCGAGATACTTTTTATTTACTTGTAATTATTACATACAGCACATGTTTTCAGAAATTACCGACGGAATGATATCCTCAGAAATATGTTGACGTTCCTACAAACTATTCTTCCGCGAAGAGCCGAACCTCTCTTCCACGTTGTATGGATCTATCATCGCGTGTGCATGACGTATTGCACATTCGCTGAACACAGATTTGTCTAGTGGCTGAAAATTAGCATCCTCACCTGGGCCTGGTATTCGACTTCTACCATACCCACCCTCCAGGACAGAAACTACGCGGCCTTGGCAACAAATATCGGCAATCTCAAGAATTTTGCTAGTTGTCCACGCATAATCTTGTGGCTCTAAATCAATACCCATTTTTTGTTTGCTTGCATCTTCGTGTTTTGCATTCCCCACATCACCTTTGCAGGCGTCAAATCCTGCACTTATTAATATAAGATCAGGGTTGAAAGCTCTCAAAGCAGGCAATAATCTATTCTGAATCGCCTTCCTATACGCCTGCCGTCCCCCTCCTGAAGACGAAGAGCCCGAAGTTGGAGATGAAGCTCTATTCAATCTTGATTCAACTTCGGCGTCACTTACTCTAGGGGTTCCGGTCTCCGACGAGCTTCCGTCGTCGCTCTGGCTCGCTCGTATTCGAGTCCGGTGACGAGTGTTGTGAGTACCCACGACTGGAACTGGATTGACTTCTTTCCACAAGGGAATGATCGGTACGTTTATGATGTTGAGAGGAAGATCATCCTCATCCCCTGTCCCCGGGTAAAACTTGTATTGATTAGACTTCGTTTCCCGCTTTCCCTTGCTATCGTTGTCATACAAATGAATGGAAAAAAAGAAAAGTTTTCCAGGATCGTGACATTTCCGAACGATTTCTTCGGTACCATTTCCATGGTGAGCATCAAGATCCACAATAGCACAGCGTTCACACATCAAGCGCTCATCCGAAATCGCATGCATCGCACCAGCAGCAACACTATTGAATATACAAAAACCGCATGATTCCCCACCGTCTAACAAACCGTTGATGCCTGCATGATGACCTGGTGGTCGAACAATACAGAACGCATTTCGGTGTCTTCCAACCAGTACACTAAAAACGAAAAAATGAGACGATAACATAGAAAAAGAGAACTGAGTCAATCCAAACGACATCAAGCTTACCAATCAACGGCATGCTGGACAGCACCAGCAGCTCTACGGGCTGCGCGTAATGAGCCTGCACTGAATGAAGTATCGGAGTCCTCGCTTATTTTGACACTAGATTCTTGGACCTTGGTCAGAGAACGTTGAACCTGAAAAATAAATTAAAACCATGAGAGTCAGGGCCCAGTAAGATTCTCGGAATGACAGAGGCATTCGATTCAACAGCGAGCACATTCTTACCATCGGAGTGAATGGTACAACCGGAGGAGCACCGGAATCGTCCTTATTTTTGCCATTGTTAGCATTTTGTTCTTTATGTTGACGTTCCAAATCTTTACTCAATTCATTCACAAAGTTCAGATATTCTGTACTATGAACACGACTCAAAAGATCGAGCTTTGCGCGCTCAAATTCTTGGGAAATTTGGATTTCGCGTGGATAAATTGAAGGCGTGTCCGAGACCGCATAGGTATGTCGTATTCGCTCCATAATGCTACTGATACGGTCGGGTCTTTCCCAATCTCTTTCCGATTTCGGGATATGTTCTGAGCATTCGGGGTGGTACAACACAAGCGTTCTCGACTGAGCAGAACAATCAAATAAGTTTGCTCTTGCCTCTTTTCTCTCCTTCGCCGCTTCTCGTAGCTTTTGTCTTTGCTCTTTCTTCAACTTCTTCTTTTTCTCGTCCAACGCTCTAATTTCCATCACAGGATCTGGTTCGTCGAAAAATCCATCTGCAGCAACATCGATTGGTCTCTTAAATTGAACATTCCACACTGACGGCCGCGCACCGTTTTCTATCAAAATTGACACAACAGGGATTCCGACGCGACCTGCGCGCATGGCCCAATGTAGGGGTGTTTCTCCTCTCTCGTTCTTGGCATCTAAAAATCATTAAGAAGGATTCGACAACGACAGAAGTAAGTACAGTTTCGAGAGAAGGAAACACTATTGACACCATATCTCAAAATCATGATCGTACCTTTGGGGCTATTTTTAACAAGCAAAAGTTGCGCGGTGGCTCTGTCCCCGGCGCGGGCCGCCCAATGGAGCGGTGTGTTGCCTTCTGGATCCCGAATCGATGCATCCGCTCCTGCAGCAATTAACAACCGAACAATTTCTGATGTTCTAAAAGAATTATTCGGATTCTTGAGGCACAATGCACAGGCTGAGTGGATCGGACAATACCCCTTTCCATCTCTCCGATCGAAATAATCGGGCTGTGATGACAATTGACTCTGTACAACGGCAATGTCCATATCACACACTGCTTTATGAAGCAGACTCCTACCGTAAGCTGAACCAGAACAACAAATTGGATGAATAGAAGAGCTCGCATTCAAACTGCGTTCTTCCATCTTTGGTACAGTAGGTAGGCCTCCAATAGTAGAATCTTTCGGTGGTACTTTCATTTTCTCCTCGCTGTGTTATGAGGTGAGTGTATTGAACGTTAGTAGGTTGCATTCTCCATAGAATTAATCAGCTATGCTCTTCGACGAATCTTACCTTACTAAAGCTTGAAGCTGACCTTCCCATGGAGTAACTGGAGACTTTAGACCATCTGCTTTTCGTCCCATAATCCCTTGGTGAGATAATCCCAATGATTCTGGATTGACAATCTGCAATGACATGCCAATCGTCTTCTTTGGAAACACTGCTGACAACGAGTCTGAACCTTCTGTTACGTTCATCCTGCTGTCGATGCCCATTACTTTGAGATTCTTCGATGCCTCAAAAGTATCCCTTGATGGGGTAGTTATAGTTCTTTCACTTTCCGGAGGTGGAGTAGCTGTTCCATCCTCGCTACTACAGAAACGATTATGAACACGGTGGGACATAGTGATTGTTTTCATCTTGGCACTACCACTTTGACTTACGGGCTGCCCCATGCTGTTTTGAGTCTGTGCTGGTGTCGACGATGCTACCCCTGCTAGCAAGCGTGCTGCAGCAATTTCGGCGAGCTTACGTTTCCCACAGGCTGCAGGCGATGGTTCTGGGAATTTTCCACGCTTCATTGCAGAGTCGTGTTCTGGTGCCACAATTTTCATACTAGGAAATGCGCTTGTACCAATAGTTGAAGATCTCCCGTCTAGAAAATTATTATTTCCGATTGTAACATTCTTCCTCGAGGCGCCTTGCATGCTGTAATGTCTGGGTTCAGAACTAACTGAGTTAGTAGGAAAGGCACTTGAAAATCCGTGAGTTGGCTGATACATACTGCGATCTTGGGACGTGATAGCCCCAATCGTCTTGTGCTCCTTTCCTCTTTCGGTCGTCACAGCTCCTGTCTGAAAACCATGGCCACCGGGCGGAATCGGAGACGCCTCCAATGGACGGCTTGAAGTTAAAGGCGGAAGGGAGTGCTGCCCTGACAGCGTTGAAATCAAATGAGCGGCGGTGTTAACGCTTGTCGTCCTCTCGATTTTATTTGTTGTGACCGGTGTCATTCGTGTTTTCTTCTTGACGGCTGATCCAGCTCTTCTGGCTTCCGATGCCATGTCGTCTTGGCCCTCGTCCTCTTTCTTGAACTTTTGGCCCTCGTTCTCCTTCTTGAACTTCTGACCCTCGTTCTCCTTCTTCAACTTTTGAAAGTATTTTTGAGCGTGTGTGCGGGTTTGAACAACTGTTCTCGTCTTTACTTTTGCAGCAACTTTTTTCCATTCCTTCCCGTACATTTCGATGCCTATAAGAAAAGCATCGTGTTCCTCCGTGGTCCATCTGCCGGTGTGTTCTTGACCTGTTTCAACAAGTCTCCCCGGTGTATTTGGATCAAGTTTCGTACTCCCCAACTCCGTCATGGTATCGCTGCTACCTGCAGGAGCAAGACCATTTGATGCCCTCATCGTTGACGACATAGCAGCAGCAATGCTTCTACGATTACCCAAATTGTTAGATGCTGCATAACCGTCATCATTGTGGAACGATATCGATCTGTTTTCACCACCTTCTCCATTCGTTAAATCCAAGAATTGAGTATGCTGCGGTCGTTGTGAAGATGAATTCTTCGCATCGTAATCGTAAAAATTGTTTGGTTCCATTTTGTATCCGTTTTATATAGTCGAGATGTGTCGAAAATGTCTGATATTGTACAGCGCACGAGTGCATATGTGACTACCTCGAAGTACCAGGGTACCTTGTCCTTTTCATACGTGTAGTACAAAAGCTACTTTAGCTTTGCTGTCCAATTAAGAGCAGATTGTTGCCGAAACTACCAATATCTCAAGAGAATATGGCTACGAATTATATCAGAGATGATGATGCAATCAATGAGAGAAGTGCCCGACGAAGAGATGCCAGGAAGGTAGAAAAACTAATGATGTGAGTATGGTTTCTGTTGCGAGAAAAATATATAGACGAAGAAGCACATTAAATCATTATCGAGAGGACAGAAATCATCGAAGATACCAGTAGAACTGATGCTGGATACTGGATATGAATGCTGTTCCGGTCACGGGAGGACGACGGATGTAAAGCAACTCTTATTTCTTTCGAGGTTTGCGCAAGAAGAAAAAGATACTACTAGATTTGCGTAGAAATCAACGTGGGGTAGAAAAGGGTGCCATCAACAACCGTCCGTCCTCGTACAGCATTTTCCGACGATTTCGACAACGTGTCTTTGTCGATCAAGAGGAATGTTTACAATATGCTAGAGTCGTACCTTTTATAAGAAAATGCGATCGAAAGAAATGCTTCCATAGGCAACAAGAACAGTCTTGTTGATCGGCCTATGGTGAGAGACGAAAGAAGAAAGCGTTTGCCAGAAAATGATTGAGTTTTTTTTGGCACTCACATTACACTTCGCGGAGACGACAGAACGAATCTCATACCTTAATTTCTGCCTAATTTCTGAAGCGTCGTATACTGTCTGTATTTATTTTTAACAAAAAATGTTACAGTTTGTGTTTGGTGTTGTGTCTTTGGCAGAAAAGTTAGAATGGATAAGGGAACGGTACAGTACGTACGGTACGTACCGGAACGATCAGAAATTACGGAATATGTCGCGCGCTTCAGAGCAGCGCACTTTCCTCTAAGAATGTTTACAACATAAGTGAACATCAACAGTGTACGGTACGAGTACCGGTACTGGATAGAATGTAACGGTAGCGTGAGAAAATGCAACATTTGCACTTCAGTACATCTTTAGTTTTTTGTGTACCGGTACACATGATGTACCGTACATGAAAAAATGGTCACAAAAGTAACTCAAAACTAGAAAACCCTAATTTTTGTATCCCTTTAGACACAGTAGATCTCAGCAGTCAAACATCGAATATGAACCCAGTTTCTTGTACACAATACAACAAACTATACCAATCTAAATCTGCATTGCATTAGAAAGTCTAGGATGCTTGATTGAATACCAAAATTACTACATTAATCATGATTGAAAAGTGCTGACAAAATTGATCCTTCTTAGCTAGGACCAAAATTGTTGGTAAGAGTGTAACTTTGGTTATATAGACTTAGAACATGCTTGAGACATCTACTAGTAAAGTAAAGTACAGCATGGCCCAGCCTTGCGGTACTGTACAAAATGTGGCAGAGGACACGAGTGAACAAAAAATAAAAATAGAAGAACATAACAACAAGCAGTGAATAAGAAAAAGAAGACATCAATAGAAATGGTTATACTATATCACTTTGACAGGAGCATCATCTTGTTTTGTAGTCAGCAGCATTGTTGATTTTAATTGAGCCACCAATTTGCCTAGAGACAGTAGATGTGTGCTAGAATTGAATGTCCTGCTACATTACAACTGCCCAGCTGCCATGATGACATCAGCCACACCAGCAGTGTCCATATCCATCTGGATCTTTATTCCTTGATACTAGATTTCATTCATGCATAATTGTTTGCACAATGTCTAGAGTCTTTTGTTGGTGATGTAAGCTGTGGCAATAGAGCAATGAGTTTTCCACTTACTCCTTTTTTAATACTTTGATGGTCTCAGATATTCTCAGATATTGGAACAGAATGCTGTGAAACAAACATGAATAGATTCACTCTTTTTGTAAAATAGTGCCTATGGAAAAAATTAAGTCAAAATTGTGATATTTTATAGGTGCAGGTATTAGTGTAATTAGAATGAAAGCCATAGAGAAAATTGTGTTTTGTTGTTGTAGCATCTAATGACTTGCGTAGGATAATTAGTAGATCTAAAGTCTACCTGATTCTGTTTTGGTAACAGAAGGAAGGAAAGTATTCTAACAAAGTCATGTCTCTACTTTGAAGACCATATTCTCATTGGCTGGTTTGTTCCATTATTATATGTGTGGTTCAGAATGACTCAGTATGGCAGTGGTGCTATTCAGTTTGGAGGCACATGTTATGATTCAATATTTTAATAAATAGGTTTTGCCAATGTGCCCCATTTCTTATCCTGAAAACTGCAGACATGTCTGCTACATGTATTATTCTGCATTCTACATGATTGTCTGTTTTCATCATGAAAGATTTTTGGCATGGTTATGATGGAAAACAAAATCACCTGTACAAGTTTCAAACATCATAGTAGTACGTCACACAAACGAGAGTTGGGGTTCTTTGTGAATCACGCACATATTTGGGCTGACCTCCACTTGCCCCCCTTTATAATTTCCTCAATTTTATGAAATTAATGTCAAACTGATAATATTTTGGCGCACAGTACATCTTCCTACCCTACTGGCAACTGTTTCCGCTATGGTGGCCTGGAACTGAATTTGATGCCTGAAACAACTAGTGCATGGTCACAAATTCTCAATCTGAACCAGTTCCTTATTTCTATTATTACTGGCTACTACTAACAATGGTGGCAACACCTAAATATCAGGGTTAATGTAAACGGTGCTACTTGTACTCTCCTCTGATTACTACCAGTACCGGAAAGTAGAAGGTCGCCAAGAAAAAGAAACCCCCCTTGTTTACAGCAAGACAAAGAAAGAATATAGGAGTAATTGTTTTACCCGGTCTTCTGGAGCATATTTCACCTAATCCCGATACATGTTACTCTCATTACCTATTGTTGTGTTGGGGTAGACAATTTTTCATCTTCCCTGTTCATCAGACATTTGAAGAAGAAAGAGGATGCTATTGAAAAATTAGGTTTAACAAGCACCCCTAACGGTCCTCTGAGTGGTGGTCTAATACCAGAGGTGCTTGACAATCAAGTTATGCATGACCCTTCTGTCAAACTGATGGAGCGTACCTTGATTGGTTGGGAATTAAACAACAATGACAATGACTATGTTTCCAATGATAATTGTTTTTCTCATAATGATGAGGATGAGGAAGAAGGGATTGACAATGAGGAAGTCCCCCCCTTTGAGTGTCCATAGAGAAGGTAACAATATGCCTGTTGATGATTCTCCTCCTCCTAATTTGAACATGGCAATTACGACTCCAATTGCGGTAAGGTATGTATCAGACAAAGTGAAGGTGAAGATCAAGTTAATGAAAATCATGCAATATTATAGCATATCTTTAGTTGCAGAGAAGGAATTTTATGAATGAGCTATCAAATCAGAGCACCTTAATTTATTTTCATGGATGAAAGAAAATCTCATAAAGACAAGTCCAAGGGCAAGAGTCATGAAGGACATTTATGCAACTGTGCCTTAAATAGAAGGTGATGGCTTTGAACCTCTTCTCGTCAATTGGTGTTATAAGAAATTGATTTGTGCTGACATTACCGGTCATACACAAATGTATATCCGGTCCTTCTGAAAAGTGCTTCATTTCCTATTAATGAATGTGACATTGGTTAAGGAAGAAAATCTGTCTTTCCCCCATGCTGAAGACCCCACCTTACCAGTCCGGTATCTGGAACTAGCTACAAGATAATATTGATATAGACAAACTCCACCACAGTGAATGGTGGATCGTAACGCGTTTTATGATCTTGATTTTGGACAAAAAGAGTTATGAAGGACATTTATGCAACTGTGCCTTAAATAGAAGGTGATGGCTTTGAACCTATTCTTATTGATTGGTGCTATAAGAAATTGATTGGTGCTGACATTGCCGGTCTAAACAAATGTATGTCCGGTCCTCTGGAAAAACACTTCTTCATTCCCTATTAGGCTAATGAACGTGACTTTGGTAGAGGAAGAAAATCTGTCGTGGTCAAACCACTCTTACCCCACTGAACATGACACTTGGCATATTCAACACCTTAGCTTGGAACTCTTGGTGGAATGCATGGGAGACTATTTATTTTCATCCAACAGGTTCACAGTGATAAAGGTGACAAATCCATTGACAATGTGAACAAATGACAAATCCATTGACAATGTGAACAATCTTCACTCTGGCCTTCATGCAGTGCTTTCATTATTGAAAGATGCCTGTGACCCAATGGATGCTATAGAATGGTCTATTTTGCCATGGAACAAGAAGAAATGGTCTGTTTGAATGAAATTGCAGTTGCGTATTTCATAGGTGATACTCCCCAGCATGACCAACTTTGTGGACATTATCAGAGGGCCAATACAAAGATGATCTGTAGGCATTGTAATTGTCCAAGAGCACTTGGTAATAACACTTGTGTCAATGTTCCGAAGGCCCCTGTTTCAATCAAAACTGGGAAGATGAAGGTGTCTAAGGACAATAATGGGGAAGAGTATGAATCTGTCCACCTATGGATAATGTCTGGTTTTACTGCTCCAATGTTGGACGAAGGAGTGAATGTTGAACAGTATTTCAAAAGTGTGTCCCACCACTGTGTACATAACGATAATGTTTTTTATGATCCTTGATATTGGAGAAAACACACATAATATTCATTTAGTGCCGCCGGGAGAGGCCCCATATGCACCAACTTGGTTGCGTGAAGAGAGCAGCAGAGATATTCCATGAGGATATTTAGGAATTAACATGCAGCCACTTGGTGACTTGGACAGAATGGCTCCTTACTATGGTGCTGCTGTTCAGAGGCAGTCCAATTGCAACTTTCCACAAACCAATTTTTGGAATAAATACATACAGCAAAGAATGAAGGGAACCAGTACATTGACGTGCTTTACATTCTGATGCTTGCACTTCTGTCCGCTGAAGGCTGTGAATTTTTGTTGTCGCAAAGAACGACAACCAATCTTGAGAACAGGAGCAGAAAGTGTGAGGAAGAAATTAAGGAACCTATTTACGCCCTTGAATTGTTGTTGGGTATGAAGAGTTCCTGGAATATGCTGGAACGTTTGATCAGGTTTTCAAACGATAATAATATACTTATTTAAGTAGCATTAACCACCGAAGGTGGATCTAAACAACTCAGTCTGTAACCAGACTTTAACGCCACCTCAATCAAAGAGAGTTTAGGCCCCAAGTTGTAGAATGACAAATTTTTCAAACAAACCGTGAAAGCAAGCAGGGAGGGTGCAAAGAACAAACTGATGAAGGATACCAGTAGCAGAAGCCTAACAGGAGGCAGCTGCCTACAATCATACAGTAGGAAGGGTATACACATAGGAGGAGCAGTGCCGCATGACTCCACTTAGGTGGGCTGGTCCTACAGTATGTGGGATGGAAGAAACCAGGGGCATGGTCTTGGAGGAAGAAGAACAAGATGGGCTGTTCACTGGGGACAATCTGGTAAAGAATCACATGAACTTCCATTTGTCACAGTACATGAGATTATTTGACCCTCCAACTGGATGGGACTCTGCAGCAAGTGAGAGCAATCATAAAACTGAACTGAAGGCTCCTGCAAAGAGAACCCAATGAATCAAGTCCACACTAATCAAGCAAACCTGCAAGCAATTAACAGAGTACCGTAGTATTGATCGACTTGACCGTGAATTTGATTTGTTTGTACACAACTCTACAACAGGAACAAATCATCATACAGAGGGTGGTCTGTCAGCTGGGTCAAAGGTTTTGATTGATGTTCTGGATTGTTTGCCTTGCATGAAGTGGGACAAGAAAAAAACGCAAGTGCACCTTGGTTTCCATTGGATGTTTTCAAATTTTGTTGTGACATGGTCCTTCTGGCTGGTGGCACCAGCATGCTTTGAGGATCCACCAAGCACAAAAGACATGACAATTATCCTGGAATGAAGACTTTTTTGGGCCCATCCATTTTTTATTAAGTCTGATTCTGGACAAGTGGCAAATGTATGGTACAACTGGGCAAATTTTCAGCTAGACCTCCTTGATGAACGTGAACTGCTTGCTTTATTTTGAAGCCCCCCCCCCCCCCCCCCCCCCCCCAAAGTTCTGTCAGTGGGTTTGAATTAGTGCACGATGGTTACTATGCTGTTGCTTGTTGCTTTGTTTCTGTTGACCAAATATTGAGTAAGAGGGAGGAAGGGAAAAAACAGTGCCATGCCTTGGTGAAGCAAGGGGAGTTGTGACACAAATCATTTTCAATGATTGCCTCTTCAGTCTTTACGCTCCACTCACTCCACAATTTATACACGTTTTCATGTGCTTTCTTGCCAGCAGTGTCAGACTACATCATTCCTTTGCTGGGAATGGATGACCATCTGGTTCCAGTCTCTTTTGTTCTCCGGATTCTACTTCTGGTTTGATGCCCATGTTGTTGTAGCACTTGATGTCCTCTGTTCCTTTCAGTGCAGGAAAACTGCATAAAAGGTAAGAAAGAATGATACCCATAGCCCACATGTGGTCCATAGAGATACTGTTGCCTTCCTCATGCTCTGGAAACACTTCTTCACTGACATACTTTATGGCTTCTTCCCAAATTGACAGAGCTTCTTCTTTGTCAAATCATCCTTTTTTGCAATTGAGTCTTTTTCCCACAGCGTCAGTCGGCCAGTGGTTTGAGTCCTCTGTTTGCTTTCAATATGTGCACTGCTTGGATGACTTAGTAGGGGACGCATCCTTTTTTTGGTTCATCAACATTTCTTTACTGCCAATAGCAGTAATTATACTGGTATTTCCCAGATGTGGTGGTTTGCTATTTTTTATGTATTGCAAATAAGAGAAATATTTCCAAATTGTTGAACTAGTATTAATTTATGTAAATAAATTATTTATGACTCTAATAGTAATAATAATCATTTTGTGTTGCAAATGAGAGGAGGATGACCATTTCAAGATTGTTGTCAAACTAGTGATTGATGTACACAATTTAATAATCTTACAGTGACAATAATTGTTCTGTGTTGCAAATGAGATGAGAAACATTTGGAGATTGTTGTTAAATTAGTAATTTATGTACATGATTTAAGAATCTAGCAGTAACAAAAACCATTTTGTGTTGCAAATGAGATGAGAAACATTTGAAGATTATTGTTCTCTTTGAATTAGTAATTTATGGACATGATTTAAGATTCTAACAATAACAAAAAATATTTTGTGTTGCAAATGAGATGAGAAACATTTCTTGTTCTTGAAGTAGTAATTTATGTACACAATTTCAGAATCTCACTGTAAGAATAATCATTTTGTTTCATACTGAGCAACAATATAATCCTGATCTTTCTATTATTTTGTAGTTCAACGATACCCCATTGAATGCTCAGGAACTAGCAGATGTACTACTAATGGCCAGTCTGAAGTACTAGTAATCATCTGTTCATTTGTTTTTGTTGGAAGGAATACACTAATTAGTTACAAGTTTTTGTTATATGATTTGTAACAACCCGCCCTCGTCTACATAAAAAACAACTGTCAAATTCAATGCAACACAAGATGGAATCATAGTATGGGTACTGTTTTGACCTGATTATTACTACCAATTAATTAATTTTTGCTATGAACAAATGGCTGTTACCACATATTATTACTAGTTTATTGCTGTCTTACATTTATTTCATGTGATGGAGTGACCGTAAATGTTATTAATAATCATCCTCATCCTCATTTCAGTATAGTCATTGTCATCCAGATCATATTCCGAGCGTTTCTCTTGCTCAGACGTGATGTTTAAGTTGGAAGAGGAATTGGAATACTCATCCCCTAACAAGGGGGTAGAAGCAGAAGAGAAGTTGCAAGAGGAGTTTTGTTTGTTTTTACCCTGTGCCTTACCTGACTTCCCAGGTTTCTCTCCGTAAAATTGTACTTCCTCCGTTTCACAATGACTGTGCACTAAACACATACAAATTTGAGTAAAGGTAAATTTTCATTGGATTAGAACCAAAGAAAACAACGTGGGCGCAAAACTAGTACGCATGGACCATGAGACCACCAAGAAGCTGATAGCGTACATCACCAGGAACAATCTTGACTACCAATTGGCATAACCGGGGGATCACAGACTCAACCACGCAGAATGCGAGATCAAAATGTTCAAGAGCCACTTCATAGCTTATTTAAATGGCGTGGACGCAGCTTACCAGGTAGACAATTGGGACCTACTGCTCCCACAAGCCCTGATCACTTTAAACCGACTTCAGGCTTCAAGGACCCAGCCAAAGCTATTGGTGTATGAGTTGAGGAATGGTACATATGATTACAACAAGAACCCTGTAGCCCCATTGGGCTGCCGAGATCATACACGGCAGAACACAGGAAAGGGGGTCATGGCAAGACCACGGAACAAGAGGATTCTACATTGGCCTAGCACTCAAATACTACAGGGAATACACTTGTGTAGGTTCATATGTAGCCGGCGGTCTGTAGAAGATGTTTGGGGTACACCCGATTTTGGGAAGAATGCTACTGTGTTATTCACGACTTGGGTCTTCCGCCTGACTTCACCTATACAAGTGTAGTTCCTGACTGAATTTTTGTAAGGGCGTAGTGGTTATAAACAGTAAGAACATTCTTGTCCTTTCATAGGTGTTCCAAAGACAGCCAATTTTGTGCTCATGGCATGTGCCATTTTCATGGGTGTCAGTTGGAAAAATCTCAACTGCTGCAAAAAACTGGTCTGAGAGGGAATTCTAGATCGCGCATCGCATTTTCCTTGCTATTTTTGTGTGTGTGTTTTTACACGCCGGTGTTTTTTACCGTTTGTTTTTTCCGTGATTTCATATGTTGGACCCTGCTAACTACGCTTTGGACCTGAAGCATCTCTGTTGTCGTTGAACTTGAACGCAAGACTGAAGAAGGATCAGTACTCTTCTACAGAGCTCCTACGGGGAGACGAAGGAGGGGGGGTCTACAAGCCGAGCGTTGAGCACCTCCGTCCTTGTCCATCTGTCAAGTCAAGCACCTCTGTCGTCATCGAAGCAAAAGAAGGAGAAAGAAGAAGCGAAAGCAAGTACTACAAGTACTCTTTTACAGCCATTCTACAGGGGGGGAGGGTTGCAAAAGATGGCCGAGTCACGTCAGCAAAGCCACTGCTCACAGAGGAGAACAAACTGGAGAGAATCAGAAGGGTATTGTCTCATGTGGATAACAAAAATACATTCAGCAGCATCTACAACACTGTCCACGTGGATGAGAAGTGGTTCTATCTCAAAAGGATAAACCAAAAGCTGTATTTGCTCCCTGATGAGCCCCCACCACAGTCAAAAGTGTAAGTCTAAAAGGTTTCTTCAAAAGGTGATGTTCCTCTGTGCTGTTGCTTGTCCACTATGTAACTACAGTCATAACGCTTGGTCCGATGGTAAGATTGGCATTTTTCCCTTTGTTAACAAAGAACCTGCTCTGTGAAGTTCAAGAAACCGTCCCAGAGGCACTTTGGTTACAAATTGGTTACAAAGACCATTGAATCAATCAATAAAGATGAGCACAGGAAGATGATCCTACAAAAGGTTCTACCAGCAATTTATGAAAAGTGGCCACGGTTCGGGGGACATGATATCATTATCATTCAGGAGGACAATGCAAAACCGCGCCATGCTACTACTAGTGTTAGGGCTCCTGCTGTTCAACAGAAAGCAGAAGATTATCATTGGAATATTTCTGTGACCACACAGCCTCCCAACAGCCCTGACTTCAATGTATTGGACTTGGAATTCTTCAACTCCATTCAGAATTTGCAGTGCACGCAAGAGGAAGTGCGAGGCCTTGATGGCATTATTTCTTGTGTTGAGAGAGCCTTTTGTCTATCAAAGAAGGAAACCATTGACAATGTGTTTCTGTCCCTTCAGTGAGCTATTGAATCGTCTCTTACTGTTGATGGTGACAACACTTATCAGCTCCAGCACACGGGCAAAGAAAAGCTTTGCAGAGAAGGCAATCTTCCTGTCTCTATTGTTTTTAATGCTGAAAACATTGAAATAGGCCGTCAGGTATTAGGTTTAGTAGCTAATAATAATGATAATTAATAAATTAGAAATTCCAAAATGTGAATATTTTTTTCTTCCGGTACTAATTCTACATATTTCTACACAAAGACAACAGTAATTGTGGAATGTGCAGAAATTATGCAATGCGCAGATATTGTGAAACGGATGAAGTACTAAATTAGATATAGTTTTAATAGGACAACCTTGTTCCCTCAAATGTGCCACTTCAAAAAAAGGGAACCACCAAAGCGTACCGTTCCCATCATCAGCTGGGAATATAAGTTGGTAGCTGGGGTATGCCTCATAATGTTTGCATGGTTTGGAAACATAATCATAGACCAATCTGCTACTATGGCTCTTATCACCAACGTACACTGCCTCACCAATTAGGATCTCTGGATCTGGGTCTTTAAACATGACATTTATGTTACGCGTTGCATAGCCCTGTTGAACTGTCAAAGGAAACTTGGCCACGGTTACATCCAGAATATAATTCAATGTTTCAACATTTTGTTTTGATTTGTTGTTGTTGCCATTTTTGGATAGTGACTGCGTATGCATCCAATCTTTGGGAGCCAAGTTGAAGATCTTTGACCAACAATGACTTTCCACCCACCGTTTTGGCATTATTTCTAGATTGAATTGTTTTTCTTCCCCGGTTCTTTCAAGGTTGTTTTCTTGGCCGCTGGTTTCAAATCACCATTGTTTTTCAAGTTTGCATCTTTGTTGTCAGCACTTCAATTTCCATTCTTGTCCACGTTTCCATCATCACTCTTATTGTCCTTGTCCTCTGGCAACTTACCATCATCATCATGGGGAAGTACAATGTTGCTCTCTGGTTGATCATTGTCTGACATAACAGTTTCAACATGAGCTTTATAATTGTTTTCCGACCCAACTAACCATGGGAGTACCAAGTTCTTGCCCCCAGCATCTGCTCATTTAGCAGTGGACATTACCCATCCTGTCTCATGTGAATCATTCTTCGATTTGAAGGATTAGACTTCCTCCATGCTGTCAAAGAAATAGTCCCAACTCTCTAAATCCAACAATGTGTAGTACAAAAAGTTGGAACCCTTGAGGTGTTTGAATACTTCACTCAAATATAGATCATTAGCCTTAGCATTATGTGCCTCAGTTCTGCAGAGAAATGCAACTTCAAGGTTTGCCTTAAATAAATCTTCCTCCTTTTCCACCAACTTTTCTGCAAGGCTTGGTGTCAATGGGGTGAATATTTTTCCGCTTTCTGGCAGGTAGCTGTACAGAGTGAGTGTTGCCAGCCATTCATCAACACAATCATTGCAGAGCACTTCCGGGTCAGTAATGAACAATAACTGATGGAACACGTATGGAATGTGTTCCATAAGAATCTGCTGGTGTAACTTTTGCTGGGAGTTCACATCATAACTAATAAACTGTTTAACAAATTGATGGATATCGCCATCAACTGGGATTGCCATTGAACCTTTTACCAGTCTGACTAGTTCTTGGTCAAATCTGACATGCGAGCATTTTGTAACAACCCCCACCCCCACCCCCCCTTCCCCCCCAGGTGGAGGGAAAATGTACAAACAATCATCACATTGAAACCCTTCATATTCTTCCTTGGCAAACTTTGACTGAGCCAGATATCTTTGCTCTTGCAATACCAAATCTTCAATTTTTTCCATAACATCTTCCAAACCAAAAGACCCATTTAAGGTGCCTTTAAAACTTTTTCAACAAGTGCCTTGTCCCTATTGTCAAACAAATCATCAACATCAATATTCTCTGCCCACAGATGTTTTAGGTCAATTGAACGAGTCGTGTTGCTTCTACAGGAATTTGACTAAACGGAATGGCACCAGGAATGTGGGAATGGAAGTGGGAATGAGATTTTACCACTTACCGCATCCGTTTATCCACCATACTAAAAATAGGTCCATATGTACCACAACCTACAGGGGCCGAGTACAAAGATACAGCCCCTGGCAATAAAGATACAGGGAATGACAGAATTGCACCGGAGCATTAGCGGGCCGGTGCAAATATTAGTGATTTAGTGTGTGTATTGGAGTATTAGCAGGCTGATGCACCAATTTAGTGATTTTAGGAAAGAGTGATTTTATCTGCTCACAATTTCAATTTAATGTCGTAAGAAAACAAACAGTAATGACAAACAATTAGCAAAATACCACACTATTCCTCCACATCTTTAGGAGCCCTCCAAACAATAGAGGCACATAGTACTTTAGAAATGTGTTCTTTACATGCCTTGTTGAAAGGCACAATTTCTGCCACCAAAAGTGGTTTCTTCCCATTAACCATTTTCATGATCAACCACTCTTTCACCAAATAAATGATTCATTCTGTCTTGGTCAGGGGGGACAGATCAATTGTGCCTTTGCTGGTCTTGACAGCCAATAGACAAACCCTCTCCACATCCAAATTTCAAAATAAATGTCATACTACTTTGTCAAAACCTCACTGTAGTGGAGAGCAAAGTGGAAGACTGATGGCCAACAGATTTTTAGCAACACTTGACTTGCAGGCATTAAGCTGGCTCGATGAAACCCATATGTCGGTGTAGGTTTCAATTTACATCTGTTTTTTCTCTTTGTGACATAGCATGAGCTTCCATTGCAGCTCCTTGAGGAGCAGGTTTTTAGGGAGTAAAACCAGATGATGGAACAAGACTACCTTGATCGTACCCTACGGTTATTGGAGGAGCCACCGTATGGAGGTCACCGCCAGGGATATGTTGTACGACCTCTGATGGATATTCGGATTTACATTTCTTCTTTCCTTCTGATGATCCATCTTGAACACCAGTTTGTCCCTTGTTTGGCTTCAATGAACCGTCATCAGATTTTGTGACAGCTGCTTCAGGAATACTAACTTCTTGGGAAATACTAACTAGAAGTCTTTCCTTCGATGGAGATTTGGATTGACGTCTCTTCTTTGGTGGTGGTGGTTCATCATGAACTGTTGTTGTGGCTACTTTAGAATCATTGTCTGGGGAAGTAGCTGGTAGAGCGTCATTGGATGGAGATTTGAATTGATGTTTCTTATTTCCTTGTGGCAACCCTGAAGGGGGATGTGCCCTCAATGCCAGCATTGCTTCTGTTGAGCCTGATATGAAGACTGTAGAACCTGAGGTGAAAACCTTGGACCAGAAAGATCTTTGGTTGTTTCAAAACAATTGGAATTGTGAGTTTGGACAAATGACTATCCATTATGAACAAAGATTCTATTGGTAAATCCTTGGAAAACTTTGAACCAATCAAAGGCGACAACAAAAAACTAATCAGACAATCATGATAGGAAAAACAGCGGCAATGGTTAACGTAAATGAAAAGCAGAATCTGATTTTGGAAAGGAAACCTGTAATGTTGGAGGATTTTGGTCCTTGTAACGCCGTTGCAGGTATTAAGATTTGTCAGTTTTGAGATGAATTACTATGGATTACAAACCACCCACTTGCAGTTTTTTTTAAACTTTACAACAAGTAGTATGATTACTGGTATGGTAGTACTACATGTGGCATGTCAAAGGGGCTGTCCTGTACAAATTCCAAATCTTGATTAATTTGATTCCTGAAACACCTCCTTACTATTATTTATCAATTTCGACAGCAGCCATTACTCTGGAGTGCAACAACATACAATTATGCCCCACCAACTGTACAGAAGCTACGAAGGTACTTTTCTCAGCAATTGTTCAATTGGGGTTTGATGTAGTACTTCTAGTATTCCAGTAATTTTTCATAACCATTATCACCAGAAAGATGAAACATGTTGAGATACTATAAAAAGTGGATGCTTCTGATAGCTTCGTAAAACAGTGCCACAAAATCTCTCTCATTTGTAATACGAATGGAGAGTTCGAAGGGGGGTGTTGTGGTAACAATAGATGGAGGGAACACCAGCAGGCTGGGCCCTGTACCAAGAAGATTGATCCCGGTAGAAGATCACGGAAGTTCGTACTCGTAGGTACGTACGATACTCGTAGGTACGTGCTCGTAATTACCGGTAATCATTCGTTCGCATGAGCTCACGGTAAGGTAGGTTCATACAGGTACGAGACTTGATACTCGTACTGCACGGTGACGAGTGCAAGTACCTAGTAAGATCTTACTCGTACCATACGGTACGTACTTGTACTCGTACTCGTATTCTTTTTTGTAACGGTGCGTATCGGAATTTTTCGAGACAACGAATGCGCTTTCGAAAATGGGTGTAGTTAAGCAATGTCGCGCGTGCTGAACCGAAAACTCTTGAAAAAATAATAGTACGAAGTAATAATTATGACCCGGTTGGCAGTAATACCAGGTGAATTAATTAGCAGGGGCGGGTCCTCTCTTGTCAAGCCCAACAGCATGGTGTAGGGTACGTACCAGTAATTACGAGTAAGATTACCATCCTATAGAGCAATCTTACTGTAGTCCTCGTAGGGTTGGAGTACTGGTTGTTACGAGCACGAACGTCCCGCATCGAAAGACGCTCCGTTTGCTATCCGCCTTTTTTCCCAGTGCAGCATTAGCTTGTACGATACCGGTAGTACCGGTACAAATAGTACGAGGTACAAGTACTCGTAATCTTACGGTAAGATTACGAACAGCGAAAGTGTTTTGTCTCCATCAAACAAACACCCTTTTTGCACTCTCTCTCTTACCGCAAAGCCTGTTGATGCGATATCCGTTATCGCGACACAGCGCCGATACATCGAATCGTCCCATCAACTGCATCTGTTGACACCAACCGATACAATACAATTGTCGGAACGCGATCCACAAGGAATTGTTGTTGGTTGAACAACATTCATTGATTTTTGATCGCGACTGCTGTAACAATTGCTGTACCGGTAGTTGGCAACACTAACGCTCGGAACGCTCGGAACTAACCGTAACAGCTTTGCACGAGTGTCGTGTCGATAAGTACCGTAACTTTTTGGGACCCTAATCATTTTAATCTATTGTATCCGAAGTATTCAAAAGCCATGTCTCTTTCATTGTCCCCCGCTGGAATTTCTCCAGCCACGTCTTTGACACTGGCCAGAAGCATCCCTCAAGGGGTGGACGAATTGAACAACATGGGGCCCTTTGAACTCTTCCAAACTCAGATGGAAACCGGGAATGCCGAGGCCAAGATCGACGCCATGAAACGTCTTCCGGTGGTTGCGTTCGCCATGGGTAGCAGTGCAGTTTCTAGCGATCTTATACCATACTTGCAACAAGTTGCTCTCCAGCAACCCCCCATGGACGACGAGCTGTTGTTGTTGATGGCGAAGCAGATCCAGACGTTTGTTCCGGCATTGTTGAGTACTCCCGCTCAGATCCTCGAATTGCTCCCCATTGTCGAACGGCTTGCGGCTGTGGAAGAAACCGTGGTGCGAGACGAAGCGGTTGTGTTGATGAATCATCTCTGTGTACACCTGAGAACAAGTCACCCACTGGATTCCCCGGTAGTAACGACTCTGGTCAGCATGGCCAAGAGACTTGTCGGGGCCGATTGGTTCACGGCGAAAGTATCGGCGGCAGGAATGTTGCCAAAACTCCAAACCCTGACGAAATACTCGGAACTTGGTTATCTTTTCAAAGAACTCTGTATGGACGAAACTCCCATGGTACGAAGAGCCGCTTCCCAACACCTTGGATTTTTTTTGGAAACCGTTGCGAGCAAGGACAAGGCGAACGAATTGGTCCCTGCGTTGCAGCAACTTTGCAAGGATGACCAAGACAGCGTCAGGATGCTGGCAGTCGCCAGTATGGCAAACATAGGACCTTCCTACGGAAAGTCGCCCGAATGGACCAAGGAGTTTGTCCTTCCCATTTTGAAGGAAGGTAGTACCGACACAAGCTGGTGAGTTTCTGTCTCTGTTTCTGTTTCACGTCCGTGCTGTGTGCTGTGCTGTGCTGTGTTGTGCTGTGCTGTGTTGTTGCCTCCACGCCGCTTCGAACTGTACCGATTTACAAGAAAATGATGGCGTTGTTGGAACGAAGCGGAACAAAACGAAACGAAACGAAACAAATCAAAACGAAACGAAACGAAACTGACCGCTCAGAATACATTTTCTCTTTTGTTTTCTTGTATCTTGTATCTTGTTGTTAGGAGGGTGCGCCACAACCTAGCGAAAAATTTCAGTGATGTAGCTACCAATCTCGGATTTCAGGGGAATGCTCGTTACGCTAGCGAGCAAGCATTGGTCCTTGCGTGCTTTGTCAGCTTGCTGTCGGATGCAGAAGCAGAAGTCAGAGCTGCAGCTGTTGGGCACTTTGCACGCATGGTTCATTGGGGAGGCAGTGCACTTTTCTCGTCCTATCTGATGCCCCTCCTACAGAATCTCGCAGATGATGCGGTGATGGAAGTCAGGAGCAAGACAGCACTCGCAATAATGGACAGCTCGGAAGGTGGAACGTTGGATGATTCCTTGATCGTTCAAACATTTGGCCCTCTTCTAGAAAGCTTCCTGCAAGATGAATTCCAAGAAGTACAACTTCAAGTCTTGGGAAATCTTCATAAGTTGTCTCATTTGTTAAACGGGATGAATGGAGTCGTGAGCAGCATTTTGAATATGTCAAAAGCTACGAATTGGAGAGTCAGAGAAGGAGTTGCGAAACTTTTACCTCATTTAGCCGAAGCTCGGGGTTTGGACTTTTTTGCCAACGTACTTCTCGAACCAGCTTGGCTAGTTTTGTTGTTGGACCCTGTCGCTTCTGTCCGGGCTGCATGTGTGTCGGGGATGCCCATCCTGGTCAATGCAGCGGGACCAGATTGGATGGTTCAACATATCTTGCCGCAGCATGTAAGAATTTACAACCACGCTGCGTCTGGAAGTTATCTGATTCGAATAACCATCCTAAAAGCACACGCAGCAACAGCGCATGCTTGTGAAACGGGGAATGCTGCAGCTGGAGGAGGGACCTTGTGGAACGACACTGTATTGCAACTTCTGCGAGGATTGGTCGACAGAGTTGCCAACGTCCGAATGGTGGCCGCTCAAGGGCTAGCAAAGGTTGTGGCTGCAGACGATCCTGCCCAAGTAGCGGTGGTTCAGGCCCAAATTTTGCCCGCCTTGGAAAGTCGAATGGCGGAAGAAGAAGACGTAGACTGTCGCCAAGCTTGCGCGGACGCATTGGCTGCTATTCCAAAAAAGTAGCGTTTTGTACTGCTATCAAACAGACGTCTGCTTTGTAAAGAAGTGAACGTCTTGTCTAGTATAGGCTGGAAGAGTAAAAATAAACTTAGTATGTAATCTCTACTGATTTCCACTTTGATATAAAGCCCGTAAAATTATCCTGTCGTACGGTACATCTTTCACTTTCGCAACTGTTGCTTTTCCATTCAAAGTTTCCCCTGGGCCTGTGCCTGTGCCTGTGCCCAGAGCGACCCAAAGCTTAATTTCTAGTACTGATTTCCAGTTATATATGAAGCCCGCACAATTATCCTGTCGCACGGTACATCTTTCACTTTCATAACTGTTGCTTTTCCATTAAAAGTTTCCCCTGGGCCTGTGCCCAGCAGAGCGACCCAAAGCTTAATTTCTAGTACTGATTTCCAGTTTGATATGAAGCCCGCACAATTATCCTGTCGCGCGGTACATCTTTCACTTTCGCAACTGCTGCTTTTCCATTAAAAGTTTCCCCTGGGCCTGTGCCCAGAGCGACCCAAAGCTTGACGGTATTAATAGAAGAAGAAGTACTATCGGTACTACCGGTATACCACTTCTAACTGCAGGATTTTCAATACGAACAGTTCATTTTTCTAGACCTACCAGTACCGTACGTAACTTACCATTCTTCCGGTACCGTACCGTACGAACCGGTTGGGAAAAGTACGTAGTTCAAATCTAGCACCTTCCGTAACGGTTGCCCTGGAACATGAGGCATACTAACATACTTCGTACTAGGTAGGAAATACGGTACTCGTACCTGACACCGCTGGGGTGTGCTTTGAGAAGAGACTTCATTATTGTACGGTACCGTACGGTAGTCTCCAGTACAGGACCCAGTGCTGTACTTACTTAGTCTTAGCGGTACTGTACGAGTACGAGTACGAGTACGAGTACCGGTACGAATATTCGGAAGGCGGGATGAGCGTAAAACTGTAAAAATCTTGTTTCGAAAATCGTCAGAAATAATGATTTCTACTGGTGTCCTATCGGTTTTGTTCGAGTTAGTCATAATCATCTAACGAAGTACCGTACTAATTTTTCGTATTTTACGGTGAATCACGCGTCATCCCGGAATCAATTCTCTCCACGTGTATTTTTCATGGGGGATTGACCGAGCACGAACATCGGATGACGTCGACCCTGACTGCAACTTATTTGTGATTTCTTATGAGAGAAGTTGGCACGCAGTTGTCAATCAATAACTACCGGTCCATGTACTCACTCGTACCGGTACGTAATCTTACCTACCAGTATAGGGCCGTGTTGCCAGGGCTAGCAAGAAAGGTACGGAAACATCCCTCTTCAACGAGAAAAACAACAATATCATAGAAACCTCATTGCGGAAGTAAGATTACTCGTACTCGTAAATACCGTGACGAAGCTATATATCTGGTAAAAGCATCACCGAAAATATCGTCTACGAGATAGGTGTCAGTCACATCGCATCCGTAAACAATATTGACAATGTTAGGAAGCATTAGAACAACAACACGACAAATTTAAGAGATTGAGGGGAAATTATTACGTAACGGCATCTCTGTGTTCAGCGGAAGTGAGTGACGAGAAATATTGGAAATAATACAAAAAAATAATTATCTTTTTGACGTGACGTGCGATTTATAGAAGGAGGATGCTGGTTCCCAGAACCCGTTCGTCACGCCTATTCCTTGTGATCCTGCACCTCGTGTGTGTTTCAACAAATTTGCGGCCGAAAAGCAAAAGGAATGGCGCATCATTCGTTTTTTGGGAAGAGGCGGCTGCCGCAAGACAAACCTTAGAGACAACATCTACATCAATAATCTCCTTGGTCGAGAGCAACAAACGCGATTCAACAATACATGATATCAGTAAGTTGGAGCCGTACTGGCTACAAGATGCGCAAGACCAGAAATGTTTTGGTTCGATGGGTCTTTTTTCAGAGTGCGGGGATGCAAACCTTTGGCGTGTGATTCCAAAGTCAAAAAGGCACGTGCGGAGAAGGCAATGGATTCGATGGGCCATAGAGGATGATGATGTTGATCGGGAAGCAGTGCAAGGATATTACGCGTTGCAGGTCTTTGACCAAGACATCTCCGAATTTTATGATCCCTCTGGCACAAACGTAACAGGAGGCAGTGCACGAGCTTCTTCCCTGATTCATACCGAGGAAGATTTCACAAACAAAGAATGTATGACAAGACGGCGGAAAGACAACAAACTCGTCATCGTACCGTGCTCCGAGGATCGAGCATGGTATTGGAGATTAAACCAACACGGAATACTACACTTTGACAAGCCAGCGAGAGGCTTAGTCGGGAGCAGTCGGAGGGCATCATCCACAAACCGAAAAAGACTGCTAAACAAACGACAACATCTTGAATTATGTGTGTGGAGGTCAAATGTATCAGAGGTAGTTCTATCGTCGTGTGATGGGAACCAACCCGCCTCCATCAATTTCGATTCGACAACTTCTCCTGTGTCGAACGGGTACGATGAAGAAAGATTGGCACAAGTTCAGCTTGTACGCCACAATTACCAAAGTGATACGCGTGTTATCCAGTCGTCGCCATCTACCTCCGAGACACAATCTGTCAGCTCCAAAACCAAAGTTAGAATCGAAAAGCAGACAGATGGAGAGGGAGAAAAGATTTCAGAACGATCAGGGCAGGTTTCTTCAACCCCTCAAGCAAAAACAAATCTACCATCTCGAGTAGATATTGCACATAGCCATGCATCTGTATCTTCGGATCGCACAGAGCCACGATTATCGACATTGCATGTAAAATCGATATTACCTCATCAGTCTGCCGACAGGGTATCCAAGGAACTTCCTCGATTTCTGCAAAACACGAACCCTATTTTGATTGCTACTGGTCACAATCTTACAACTGCTACATCCGAACCTAGCGTAAGCAAAGGCAATTCGAAGAAAAAGTCATCACGCATAATAGGAAAAGGCAAGAACACCCCCCAATCAATGTTGCACAACAAAGATAGCTTTTCATCACACTTAAATCAGAAACCTATTGTGAGAAAGATTCAAACGAACCCGTACGTTGAAGCTTCTAACGACGAACGGTGGACAGATCCTCAAACTGGTTTAGTTTTTAGGACAGATCTATGCCAGTATCTAGGGCATGAGCGGAAAGAAGTTGGACGGCACACTCTCACGGGAGTTGGTCAATACACGAAAACTATGTTGAATATCAAGGTTAGTGAAGAACTCGATTGTTGTTCGCTGAGAGCATCATGGCAGCATCTCTTTATTTATGGTTTGTTCACTCTGTCCATTGATGTTTGATAACTCAAAATTCTGCTGCTCTGAACTTCGGAACAAGGTTTACGGGGTTGGTTTTTATGTTTCAAAACGTGATATTTTAGCGGATCCTAGTTTCGAACCTTACGCAAGTTTGTCGTCGGAAGGGCTCCGACAGAGTGAAGATTTTTTCGGCATCTTACGCTCTATGAAAGGCTTTACTACTACTACAACTGGACCTACTGGGAGTTTTGACAGAACAATATTTCTCAAAATAAACATGCAACTCTCAACGGACACCATGCGATCCAGTCTTGATGCAGATTGGAAAATGCTCACGTCGGAATCGAAGCAACTATTGATTGGTTCAAGCATGAAGCCAAGGCCTGCGGATCCAATATTTCTAGAGATTGCAAAATCGCCGGATAATCCAAATCGTTGTACATGTGCACAAGTTGCACCTGAAGAATATGGCGCAGATCCCTCGTGTTGCGCCAGAGGTACCGAATTGGTTTTTACGTGGAGAAAGAATGGCAACTTGGAGGTACGTTGCCGTTGTCTGCTTTTCACGTAGTTAGTGACTCGGACTTTTGTGCAGTAATGCCTTTTTGTTTGTTGAAATCATTTTTTCATCCACCTCACAACACTGTTTCTCAGGTTCGACTGAATGGAGTTTTTATGGATTCTTTCCCAAGACCGGACATTGCTGAAGGCATATTCTATGAGTATTTGCGCTTGGATAACCCCATGTCGTTTGACTTTTTAGACCGCGTGGTCGATGGTTTTCCATCATTATTAGCGCCGCTTTCTCAGCTGGAAGGTATAACCACTGCAGTAAATTCGCATCAAACAAACATGCCAAATCCCGCTTCATCCGGCGGCAATCCGTTTTTCAAAGTTATTGGGGGTTTTGGAGGGGCCATTTCCACTCAAGCAGCATCAATCGCTGAATTTGTTCAAAGCGGAACCCAGGAGCTGGCCGGAAATGCGATAGATAAAGCTCGTTCCGTTGGATCAACAGCAAAAACCTTAGGGGAAGAGGTAGAACGGCGACGAGACCTGATAGGGAAACACGTGTCAGCTTTTACCAACCAGGCATTATCATCACTTGTCCCTTCTAATCAAAAGGGATTATCAATCCAATATCCTGGTTGGATCACAGATAGCGAGTTGCAGGATTTATCGGAAAATTTATTTGAGGAAGACGACATGGCGAAACCAGACTTGGAAACAAGCTATAGACAGACGCTGTCTCGGCTAATTGGACTTGATGATGATTCAATGTCAGCATCAAATGCGACCCAAAAGGTGTTCTTCGGCTTAGTTCATTTGTACCTCTTGTTACTCTTGATTGCTAGTTTTCCAGCTCAATGGACAACCCGGACGAAGCTGGTAGTAACACGAAAACGTGAAACATCATCGCACAATGTCACAGTCCCTACCGATTCTGAGAACTCGGACAGTGACGATTCTGGTGCTTCTTCTGTTGAAGCCCTCGATACCGACTCGATGATGTCGGCAAAAGAAAATCAAATCAAAAAGAGCCTCAGTTATGTTCTATGATGGTAAAATAATAGTGTGTGCCGTTGATACACCGGCTTCAAATACTCCGTAGCTAGCTAATCCAAGTTCAAAAACTCCTAGACGATATCGAGGAAATGGACAAAACAAGAAATAATTAATAAAATTCCGACAACATAGCAACTAATAATTCTACGAGAACACTCAATATTTTGCGTCTGGTGCATTGATGAAAGCATTTTTCTAACAATAATTGAGACAAAGAAAACTTCGTAATACTGTATTCCATTCAGTTAGTTATGACGAAAGTATGATACTAGTAAGATTACTCGTCTAACCTGAAAACTGGGATCTTCATGTTCCTACCGGTAGGTAGGTACGAACTCGTACGCAAGATTACGAACTCGTACTTGTACCGGTATGATGAAGTATTTCGTAATGGTTCGTACTGGTACGTACTACGAGTACATACCGGTATGTCTATCAAAAGTACGAAGTACGAAGTATTGTTTTTTTTAGTAACTGCATCGTACCGTACATCTGTCGAGGAATCGAGTTAATCGAGATTCTGACGAGATTCGGGGGTGTCAACTTGATGTCAAGGAGGGTGACGCCCCATGTCATACGGTACCATGAAATGATAGTGATCTCTTAGATACGTACCTGTACGTTCCCTATTGATGTACTATCAGTATATATGGGTACGATTGATCGAACGGCGTCGCGCTGCGCGTTGCGCGTCTCGACCATTGAATTTTTTGCGTGCGTCAACGTCGGACGATGAAAGGTATTCGTTGATGATCATCTTCTAAAAAAACTAATGATGTTGTAATGATGATTGGTGATGTTGCGGTACCTTGTACGGTACGTAAGATTACTGCGTGTACGCTATTTCAACGCGTTGTTGAAATAATGATGATTGCCAAATTGGCTCACATCGAATTCCGCAAATCGCTTTCCGTGCACCAATGTTAGATATACCGTTGACATTCATCTACTTTCCATGACTTCAATCACTCGTTAAAAGAAAAGGAACGCATTACAAACCGGAATTCTGATGAAGTTTCGAACAGTATCCTCGAATCTATTTTGGGTCGCAATTTTCCCCGTGTCAGAGGGATTTTGTCCTACATGTATATCATCATCATCATCATCATCATCGATTTTTTCGTTTCGGAATGATCCGAGTTCATCTGGCAGAAGTTTACGGACAGTCGTTTCCTTGACAAGATCCGTTGATGTTAGCATCGAAAATGGAGTAGGCGGATCTAAAGATCCTGCCGATAGATTTCATATGGATATGAAACGGGTCTTAGAATCTCGTATGAATGCATTCGACGATTCTTCCGAAGACTCAAATATTGAGACGTTGTCGCCAATGGACCGACGAAACAGACCAGCCATCTTATCACAAGACATAGACGGAGCAAACCGAGTGACATCGATGCTTCGACACATGGTTAACATCGGAGTAGCGAACGAGGAATCGTACCAAATAGTACTCGGTGCCCTTTGCCGACGGGGGAGATTAAGGTGGATTGACGGCGACTCTACAGTTGTGTGTGCTGCCGATGTGGTAGATGGACTCATCGATGAGCTGTGGGAGCGTCAAAATGGAAATATTTCGACGTTTACTTGTAATTTGGCCCTCCAAGCTTATGCTTCATGTTCCACACCACGAGGAGACCGACAATACGCAGAAAAGGCGCAATCACTATTGTATGACATGGAAAACGAAGGCATTGATCCTTCAATTGAAAGCTTCAGCCATGTAATCAATGCATGGGCGTGGCAACAGGGGAATCTCCGGGACGGAAAGTGTGCCAAAATGGCAGAAAGTAACCTAAAAAGATTGCTCGAAATTACACCCGATGACGAGACGAAACTTCAGGGTTATGATTGGGTATTAGAGGCTTGGTCGAAGAGTCAAGAGAGGGATGCAGCTGCACATGCAGATCGCATTCTGAGGGAAATGAAAATGATAAAGAAAAAAAATAGCTCGTTGCAAACAACGCTTCCGAATAGTCAGTCGTACACGAACGCGATATTAGCGTGGACGAAGTCAAATTCAGTCGCAGAAGCTCATGAACTGCTTTATGAATGCATCAGCAACTTTG
This sequence comes from Pseudo-nitzschia multiseries, assembly GCA_037355745.1. Taxonomy (NCBI): domain Eukaryota; phylum Bacillariophyta; class Bacillariophyceae; order Bacillariales; family Bacillariaceae; genus Pseudo-nitzschia; species Pseudo-nitzschia multiseries. Next base: position 9,184,523 of record CM074791.1, read on the forward strand.
AAAAAAAAGGAGAAAGCTCAGCTGATCAAGACCCCGAACTCTTTGCATTCAGTAAGATTTGGACTTTCGCTAGAAGAGATTTTTGCAGAAACGATTTCGTTGTAATTGAGTATCTGAATTACGTTTACACTAACGACACTATGTTTCGCTTCCTCTTGTTGTCGCAAATTCCATCGTTTGCAATCAGATGGCGTCATATCTGCATGGGCCCGTATAGGACGCTCGGACAAGGCTGAAGAAGTTCTGTGGAAAGCTGATGAGATGAGAAAAAAATGCGAATCTTTGACTCCTGATGTTTTCACTTATAACTCTGTACTTTATGGTTACCTGAAAGATAAAAAAAAATCTGGCGATAGTCTCGGAAAAATCCTGAACATTTTTAGATTTATGGACAAACACAAGGAGGAACAACCCGCGATAGTCCCCGATTGTTTTACATACCACTGTGTTTTGAGAGCATTGGGGAACAGCAATCAACAGAATACGGCCGAACATGCAGTACAAACGTTGGAAAAAATGCACGCTTTGTGGGAAGAGGGGGACGAATCTCTGAGACCAGCCACAGCTTATTACAACATAGCCATCAACAAAATTGCCAAGAATGGAGGAAACGGCAACCCACAGAAAGCAATCGATGTGCTCAATTTGCTTGAACTATCCAGATTCTGCGATCCCGACATCATCAGCTACACAACTGCAATCGAATGTTTCTCCAAATCAACAGATCCATCTGCTGCCGAGCGAAGTCTTGATCTCTTCTACGACGCATGGCGTATATATCAGGAGAAGGAAAACCCGAAAATGAAGCCCAATTTACGTACGTATACAATGGTGATTCTCTCTCTATCAAAAAATCCTACGCTTGAGAATATCGTGAAGGCAAGGGACTTGCTCTCTCAGTTAAACGAATTATACAACAAAACAAAGGACTCAGAGCTCCGTCCGAATGCCTATCCGTACAATTATTTACTGAATTCTGCCGCATCCTGTGTGGGAGATGCCGGAGACAAACTGAAAGCTTTCAAAATCGCCGCTCAAACATATAATGAGGTCCGAACATCGGACTACATTAGCCCGGATAGCTATACATACGCATTTTGGTTCAAGCTGTGCAATCATCTGCTCCCGGAGGGAGATCTGAGGAAAAAATCTATAACTTATTCCTTTGAACAATGCAAGAAGGATGGAATGTTGAGCAGAGCAGTTCTCGAAAGACTTTTGAAAGGAACACCCCACGACATACTGTCGGAGATATTGGAACTTGAGTCACGTCCATCATCGTCGTCTTACAAACAGATAAAGCTGGGTGATTTACCGCCAACTTGGAGCCGGAACGTTAGATAATACGAGTCGTATCTCGAAGTGTTTAGAACAGGTAGAATTATTCAACGTATTGTAAGGTGGTCTCGACTAAAATCCGTTTGTGTGTGCGTCTGTCTTTACCGGCAGAGATGGTGGTTGATATATTGATGTACTGCAAGCTTGCAAATCAGTACGAGTACCGCATGATTGGACAAAATCAGAATGTGCTTCGACCTTTCGCTGCAGTCGCTTATAGCCGGGGCTGTACCGCTACTACGAAACTCTAGCCCTCGTGTTGATTTCGGTGTACTATACCGTATGATTAATAGTATTACAAAGATCCGAGGAGTAGACAGCCCCCTAAATTTTGAAACACTGAATTTTCCAGAAGACAACACGGTAATCTTACTTCGTACAAAATAGTTTGTAACGATGATTCTCGAGTTCGACAGTCAACGAACGACTCGGGAAAAACTAATGGAATCAGGGCTCTAGTAATGAAACAACCGATCTATATTATAGTACGAATCTGTAAAGTTATTCCGACTTCAACGCGGCCTTCTCTAGCATGATGTCCGTCTCGAGGTAGCTATCTTCGAAGGTTTCGGGGAACCATCTCATCGAAGTGTTGCCGACCATGATGTCGACCGTCTTCTTGAGTCTCCAGAAGACGTTCTCTTTGATGTACGGAACATTGTGGCGACGGCAGATTTCTTCCACGAGAGGAGCGGATTTCTGGTAGCTGAGCATCGAAAGATTGGGCCACATGTGGTGCTCGATCTGGTAGTTCAACCATCCGTGGAAAAAGTCAACGGCGTCCGTTCCCATGCTGTAGTCAACACTGGCCAATACCTGACGGAGGAAGAACGATCCGGAGAAAGGACGGCAGGCTTTGCGGAATCGGTACATGTCGTCACCGGCGTGATTTGTGACGACCGCCAAAAAGCCGTGGGCGTTGGTCAATAGTTCGGCAAGGAACAGGTTCTTTACCGGCGTTCCAGTACAGAGTGTTGTCGTAGCCAAAGTGCTGACCCACGAAAAGGTACGGAAGAGGGGCAATGAAGAAGTGGAACGCAAGGTACGGCAGCAAGACGACCATCATCAATTCGGAGAAAGAGTAGAAGAAGTTGCTCTCTCCGAACAAGGCGGCTTTGAAAGTCATTTGCTCCGCGGGATTGATGTCGGCGGGGATCTTCTGTCCCTTTTTCCTCATCTGTGCCAGTTTGAGTTCCTTGTACGTGTTCGGTGCGTAGTAAAACCATTTCCAGGTGAAGGCGAAGAAAGTTACGACCATGTACTTGGCGAACGTTGGGATGTTAACGTCGCGCAAGGCTTTCAGGTTTTCCTCCACTAAATCAGGATCGTGGACCTCCGAAAGATTGTAATGGTGGCTGCGGATTTCGGACGGAAGGAGAGATGAACGATTGGATCGTACCCGTACACTGTGAGATGGCCGCACGTGTCGCAATGGTTTCCTCAAGCTTAAGGTCAATGTCAACGTCCCTGTCAACGTCAACGACACGCAACACATACAGCCGCACAAACAAAAGGTATTAATTTTCTTTCTTTCACCAACTTACCGAGTGTTGTGTTCCACGTTCCATGCTTCGGGCATCATCCAGTCGAACCAATCATTGAATCTTCGCCACAAAGTTCCGACGCCAAACTTGAATCGAGACCAACGGTTTCTGTTGGGATGGCACTTCTCGTAACCTCCGTGGCAGACGTGGTGGGCAATCATGGTCCATCTCGAAAAAGTGTACAGAGACAGGCAGATAATCGTGATGGGGTTCACTCCGAAACCCATGGTCAACAAGCCGATTGCCGCGAAGGTGTTCGACCATCCGATCATCTTGTTGAGATGGGCAACATCGGCGGGACCCTGCTCGCTCTCGAGCTTCTTCCCGAGGTCCTTGATCTCCTTTGAAAACTTTTCGAAATCGAAAGTTGCGAGCCACTTGTCCTCCTCGGCCAAGTCTTTCGAGTCGACCTTGACCCCGGTTGCTTTGACCGCAACATCTTTCTTATTATCGGGAAGGCACATGGTGGAAGATTTTTTAATATATATATTAGTGTGAACTCGTTCGACGTTCGAGTATTCAACTTCTACTAATACGTAATCTTATATGACCTAGCCACAGTTCTCTTTCCAAAATATTCCAGAAAAGTTATGATGTAATTGAGAGAGAAGGGGGTTGGTTGTCCTCTGTCGGTTCAGGTTCGGGATGCGATCCGGTTGGACTTGACTGAATGAATCATCACCACATTCCTTCGACGATACAGTACCATATGCACCTGGTAGAGAGAAAAGATGGCGTGGCAGAAGGACAGGGAGGCAAAATAATTATTTTTTGAAAACTACCGTGTGTACCGTAAATACTTGTACTAGTCACGAACGTACCGTAAGATTACGAGCACGAGCTAACAAAATTCGGAGTGAGTCGTCGAGAATGAGAAGGAAAAGGTTCCCGCTTCCTAAGTACATAAATTCAAGGAGCTAAATTGGGGTTAATAACAGAGAGCATGTTCAGTTTCCACGTGACCCGAATCCCAAACACCATCGTTGTCATCTTTGGGATTACCGTAGTATCGTACGTACCGGTACGGTACCGGTAAGTTGTACCGTACGAAAAAATAATCGTAAGATGAGTTTCATGCTGACGATGATGACGAAACTCCGACTGAACAGTCGCATCACTAGTTATCACCATACCGTTACTTGCTTTAGCGGGTGTTCTTGTTTTTCATTCATGAATTATTGAATCATGGACGGGATTTTTATATACGTACCGTACGTACGGTACGGCGGTACGGTAACTATTGATAACAATAATACGTTTCTTATATGAGAGATGAGAGATGAGAGGTAAGTTATGATGGCCAACATAATTTAGATCAACTCTGTTGGGGGAGTTCCCTGAATTTGAATACAAGTGCACTGTCCCGGTTACATTTTGTTGAAATACTTTGAGAAATTGTTTCTTTGATTGAACAGAACAATCCATAGAGGAGGACGGGTTCCTGCTCCTTGTCCTGCTGGTGCTGCATGATGGGGTGGGGGGTGCATCCGTGTTCTTGATGCTCTTAGGAGAAAAATAAGAGAGTGTGTACTACAAACAGTTATCAGCATTCCAATTATTTCTTTCATGAACAATAGACAAATGTTACAAAGTCATCAAATTCAAAGCATTAGTGGGAGAACATTGCATAAAAATTGAAAAATTGCCCGAACATTTCACTAGATCTAGTACTAGCACTAGCATTACACTCAATCAAAGAAACGAAGATCCCTGGAGCAGCTCTGGAGCCATGAAACCTGTCCCTGAGTTTACTGCTAGAGTTTGTTAGCATTATGTATCCTTCTTAGCTAGTGCTGAAACAAAATTTCCACCAAACATGATCCTCCTAGCATTTTGTTTTTGCTAATGGTGGTGGTGTACCGTATGTCCAGCAATGCAGCTTCCACCAAGCTCATTGCCAAGGGAGATCATGGGGAGACCTCTCTTGCTACCCATCAGAAATATGGGGCCAATCCCATTGGCTTAAACCTTTTTGCTAACAACAGCTCTGCTAGAAAATCTCAGTTCTGATTAGGAGGGGTGTACTACTAATAACAAACCATCAAACTCAAGAACAATAAAACATCAAGTACACATACGGCACATATATCCTGCCATAGTAATGATAGAACCTAATAAGCATTTGCTGATATCTTCATATCAACCCAAAAGGAATGCCTCCTCAAAAAGCAAGGACGGGAATCCTATTTGGGCAACGAGCAACAACATCAGGATTGTATCCTCGAGCAAGAAGGATAATCAGAGATATTTTTGAGCAAGAAGCAAAAACAGTATCCTGTTTGTTAGGAATAAAATTCTGCAACTTAAAGACTACAGTCCCAAGATGGAACTGCATTGTCAATTAGATGCATAACCTGTAAAAGCTTACAAAATTTGTGGGAACACAAATCAATTATAGTCAAACTAGTCATAACACTGGGGAAAGGAACACCCCAACACCCACATTGGTGGTTCACGTACCAGCTTGGTGTATTCAAAGACGACCCCTTATTAAGAGTGACAGGCTTCTTACATCTTTATTGAGTTTTCAAAATTGAGTTTATTGAGCCCCCTTAACTGGAATTGATTCTTGAACAAAAATCCTCAATGAAATTGCCAATGAAATTCCTGTTAGGCAGTACTCAGCAACAAGGCTGCTTGTGTTTGCATTGCTACTACTACAGATCATAATGTCTTGGTAGATACCTAACATGTATCTGTAATTTCTTGGCCTAATTTTTGAAACTGTAAAAATGAACAAGTTCCCACAAGCAGCATATTGCCAAACACCTTCACACAGCCACACATACAAGTTTATTCTTATAATCCCCATACAAACTGTAGAATCCCAATTTACATTCAGTTGCCAACACCTCCTACTACAGCTATGCCTTAGATAATTTACATAGACTTATGCATAGCTAAAATTCTTTAGTTTAGCACTAACTTTCACCTTTGCACAACTCTTGTCCTAAGCAGTTGCAATATTAGCTGGAGTAAGTCAGTAGATAGGAAAGGGAGGCAGTTACTTTCATTGCATCAACCCGTTTGGAAAAACAGGAAGAGCCAACAAGTAGTCCACAAATTGCAATACAAATAACATGGACAATGATTAAGGAATGAATATTTTTTATTTTCCAAGGCAACTAAGTTGGCATTAGCTAGTTAGAATCTCCTCCAGACTGGGTTTGAAGGCCATTTTGCCAGGTACCAATTCTATCATGTTTCCTGTACTACAAAAACACTCTGGGGCTAACATAATTTCTAGATGAGTTACTTCTATTATATCATATTTATTATTTTCCTTCTGAATCCGATTCGTTGAGAGTCTGATTCAAGGACTTCTGACGAACAGCAACGCTGTGTTAGTGTGTTAGTAGACGAACAATTGTACTCTACGCGTGGCAATTGTGGTTGGATACTTTCGGCAACGGATAATCGGACTACAGGCGAGACTAGGGAAACGCCAGATCTCCTCTTGCTGTGACTTATTCAGATTGCAGCGAGACAGACCTTAGTATGTAGATTACAGGTAGTTGGTAGCAACTAGTGTGAATTTTGGGATATAAATCAGTTGAATGTTAAAAGTATGAGATAAGAGAGTAATCTTGCTGGAGAGCATGATATCTCTTTTAGTGCAGTGATGAATACAGTACACTGCTAATCGTACAGCACTGTAGAATCACTGCTATCGAACTTGTATATATATATGTATCATGAGAAGCTTTCTTCTAATCGTGATCACTGAAGCAGCTGTTACAGGAAGCTTCTTCGAACCTCCCTGAGTATCGAAACACATGATTGGAGGTATCGAAACGGCTATACCGGAACCAGGCAATTCACCTTGTTTTGGTCATGAAAACAAAAGAACCTTGCTTCCGATCTTAAGTATCGCACTTTGATCGTGAAAGAACCTTGCTTCCGATCTTAAGTATCGAACTTTGGTCGTGAAAACAGAAAGAATGGGCCTTCCCGGTCATTTACCATAGATATGAGAATATTCCAATCCTGTTTACAGAAAGTATGGGCCTTCCTGGTCATTCGGTCTTTGAGAAGAATATTCCAATCCTGCTTACAGAGGTGCATATGACTCGATCGGTAGTATCGTACCATTCCAGCTGTAGTACTGCAAATTACGTAGAAATCTACGTAAGTTCAAGTACTGTTCTGTGGTTCCCTCACATTCGTACGAAAGGAATTTAATATGCCCCATCTTCTTGCACGTGATCAAGTGTGTCACATAGCTCGAAAAGAAGAACAAGTAAATTTCGTGAGTACGTATGTGGAAGCAATTTAATATGCCCCATCTTCTTGCACGTGATCAAGTGCACACATACTTCGAGAAGAAGATCTTAGTGGAGCATCGATTCGGAGAATTGAATCGTATCAAAAGGATTCAATCGTAGAATGGATTGCAGGCAAATTCATAGATCAAGTACAATCGCTGTAGTACCGGTATTAACGATCGTAGATTTTGATCGATTGTTGAATAGTTGGAAACAAGTCATAGAAGATGAGCGTAGCTTGAGAATCAAGTCGTAGAGAATCGAAGCATAGTATCGTCGTATCTTTGAGAAGCAAATTGAAGAAGACGAATCGTGGAATTGAATCAATTGAGTATCAAATCAAAGATGAATGGCGAATCTTAGAGGTTGGTTGATTGAATCATGAATCGTAACCCAAAGCTTAAGCGAGGAATCTAATCGTAGATTTTGATGGATCTTGATCGTAGATTTGGATCAATCGTTGGATCAATCGTAATCGAAGCTCAAATCGTAGAATCAAATCATAGGAAACGGTTGATCAAATTCAACCGTAACTGAGACTGGAAGCGTAATTTGGAGAATTGATTCGGAGAATTGAATCGTACCAATAGGATTCAATCATAGAATTGATTTCAGACAAATTCATAGATGTCCCAGATGGGCATAAACTAATCGTAGATTTGGAATCAATTGTAGTGGGTCGATCTTAGTGGAGCAATCGCAGATTGGATTGATCGTAGTTGTAGGAGCAAATCGTAGGTCAAAATGGAAGAGTGATCGTAGATTCCCATCTTAGATACCTATCTTGGAATGATCGTGGAAATCGATTCGAAGAATGTGATTGAAGGCTTGGATCGAAGAATCGAATCGGTTGCTTGGATCAGAGAATCAAATCGTAGACGAATTCATAGAAAACGATTGTTGAACAGTAGATTGTTCAGAGAATCAAATCGTAGAATCGAATCGTAGTAGATCGAATCGGAGAAATGGTAGATTGTTCAGAGAATCAAATCGTAGAATCGAATCGTAGAATCGAATCGGATCGGAGGATGCGATCGATCAAATACAACCGTGTAGGAATCGATAGATCAAATTAAACCATAATGTTGGAGAATTGAAATCGATTATCGAGTTGTAGATGGTGCCAAAGGATAAGAATGCCCCAACCGTAGCCAATCGTAGCTTTGATCGTGAATCAAGAAGAGCAATCAAGTCGTATAATTGAATCGTAGTAGAGCGAATCGTAGAATCGAATCGGGGGATGCGATTGACCAAATACAATCGTAATCGAAGTTTGGTGATGCGATTGTACGACAGATGAGGAGTCATCGGATTTGAATAACAATCGATGGAAACCTTGTGATCATACTAGATTAAATCGTAGAATCGAGTCATAGGAAATGATTGATCATATTCAACCGTATCGATCGAGTTGGGGGAATCCAGACATGCCCCATATCAAGCAATGTCATCGTAAGTCCAATTAGCAACCAAGAGAGTAGCATGTAGGTGATACAGCTTGAGCTTGATAGCATCACGATGCCGTTTGGTGAAGCACACAGCAGGCAAGTCATTTGTCAGAGAATGTACCCCATAAGGAGGCTTCCGATTAGGGCAAGAAGGTGCACCTGACTGTGAATAGACATGTACTGGATTTGGAACGGCACTATGGTTGGCATGAACTGAGCGTGGAACGACACTATCCTTAGAAAATGCCCCAGATGGTGGAAGTTGCAATGAAGGAATGCAAGTACTGGGCTTGTGAGAAGAAAATTGCTTGGGTGAACGGTAGAATGTCACAATAGCAGATTTTGGATGAAATGTCCATCTTGAGTGAGTTGAAGGCTCAAGGGAAGGACGTGGGGAGTGACGCCTTGGAGAAGTATGAGAGGCATCACCAGGTGGAGTGTCCGGGTGGACAGTAGGAATGGTTGAAGAGACAACTCTACGAAAACGGACTGATTCGGTGCTAGGGAAGTAAGTCCAAGTGTAGGTTGGAGTACGTGTGGAAACAGGGACGAGATCAGTATTGGAAGCTAACCTGTGCGTATCAAGGGATTCAAGAGGGTTCCCATTGTTGGCAATAAGAGTAGTGACAGGCGTTTCGCAAGCAGAATTAGGTGCTTGAGATGGAAAGGAAGCAGATGTTTGAGGTGTAACAGAAACATGTGCTGGAGACGTGACGAGAACAGGTACTGGAGGCGTTACGGAAGCGGATACCGAAGATGATGCCGGTCCTGGAATCGTCGTAGAAACATGTGTTGTTGTCGTAGAGGGTGCCTGTGATAGGACTGGTGATGGAGGTGACGTCGGTGGTAAGACTGGTTTTGTCATGCAAGGTGTAGCTTGTACGATGGGTTGTGATGCCAGAGGAACTTGAGCCGTAACAGGTGGTAATGGCTCAAAAGGAATTTCTGCATTAGCTCTGTGTAAAGCAGTCAGTTCAGGGTGCTGGTTGCACTCATGACAAAATGCAAGGAAAGCATCCCGGGTGTACTGATTGTGGTCATACCAGTAACAGCCAGCTTGGGGAATGATATCATTTATAAAATCAACAAATGTAGTTAATGTGTGTTGATCTTTTACTCTGGTAGGACGGGGGTCGGTCTGAGCTTGGTATTCTACCCCATCTAGGTCAACAATATAGCCATATTCATAAATGACACAAATGAATCGGTTCCAGGTGGTTGCTCCTGCTATAATGAGAACTTCACAGATGTGGTTGCATGCTTCTTGAGGAACATCCAGAGTGTTATGTAGGATATGGGCAAGGTCCAAATCAAAGGATGGGAACAGTAATTTGAGATCGGAATCCAACATGTTGGATTGGTGAATGAACATGTCGTCACGGAAACTTTGATATCGCTGTCAATATTGGGAGATAGAAAACCAGGATGGTACCAGTACGTCCACAATAAAGAGGAGAACGTCGTCGATGGAGTGTCGAAGCGACGAAAAAGCTGTTACCGTTGTTGTTGTTGTTGAGAATTTGATATCTCTGTTTGCTGTCGTGGTGGACGGCGGCAAAGCGGCGGAAATTCGTTTCGTTTGTTGTTGTTGTTCTTGGTGCGTAGCGATGAAACACAACAATTCGAAACAGGCGGGCGATGTCGGTGAATACGTTGTCACTGTCGGCGTTGGCGTTGGCGGAGGGATATTCGATTACTTCAAAAACCGATGAAAATTCGATCATCGGATCGACGTCGTTGGTGGCGACGTTGTTGATAATAAATAGCGTCGGCGAAGCGATGGCAAATTCGTTACCGTTGTAGTCTCTTGTGTGTCAAGAAGGTGCTTGTTCCTGGAATCAAATTGTAAGCATTGTAGATGTTGATGGGGTGTCGGTATCTTGGTAATGATGAGATCGCGACACGGGGAAAAATGGAATCTGTCGAGTGAGGGATTCTTGGATGGAGAGATTGCGATTGGCGTGTCCAATGCAATGGGCTTCTAATAAAGACTTTCGGCGTGTCCGATTGGTGTCTTTCTTGTATAATCGGATCAGAGAACTATCGATCGTCAGCCGTAGTCGAGCGTTCGATGATCTGATGTCGGATTTTCGTTGACTGTTCTGATTGTTATGCAAGCTGCCTGAGAGCTTGCGACTGTTAATCTATTATTTTCCTTCTGAATCCGATTCGTTGAGAGTCTGATTCAAGGGCTTCTGACAAACAGCAACGCTGTGTTAGTGTGTTAGTAGACGAACGATTGTACTCTACGCGTGACAATTGTGGTTGGATACTTTCGGCAACGGATAATCGGACTACAGGCGAGACTAGGGAAACGCCAGATCTCCTCTTGCTGTGACTTATTCAGATTGCAGCGAGACAGACCTTAGTATGTAGATTACAGGTAGTTGGTAGCAACTAGTGTGAATTTTGGGATATAAATCAGTTGAATGTTAAAAGTATGAGATAAGAGAGTAATCTTGCTGGAGAGCATGATATCTCTTTTAGTGCAGTGATGAATACAGTACACTGCTAATCGTACAGCACTGTAGAATCACTGCTATCGAACTTGTATATATATATGTATCATGAGAAGCTTTCTTCTAATCGTGATCACTGAAGCAGCTGTTACAGGAAGCTTCTTCGAACCTCCCTGAGTATCGAAACACATGATTGGAGGTATCGAAACGGCTATACCAGAACCAGGCAATTCACCTTGTTTTGGTCATGAAAACAAAAGAACCTTGCTTCCGATCTTAAGTATCGAACTTTGATCGTGAAAGAACCTTGCTTCCGATCTTAAGTATCGAACTTTGGTCGTGAAAACAGAAAGAATGGGCCTTCCCGGTCATTTACCATAGATATGAGAATATTCCAATCCTGTTTACAGAAAGTATGGGCCTTCCTGGTCATTCGGTCTTTGAGAAGAATATTCCAATCCTGCTTACAGAGGTGCATATGACTCGATCGGTAGTATCGTACCATTCCAGCTGTAGTACTGCAAATTACGTAGAAATCTACGTAAGTTCAAGTACTGTTCTGTGGTTCCCTCACATTCGTACGAAAGGAATTTAATAATATTGTACCAAAAAACCCTCCAGTCCATCTTCTTGGCAATGGCTATTAAATTCAAACCATCTGCAATAGAACAGACTTATAAGGGATAGCCATGTCACCTAGTACTAGCTATCCGCCCATCTCATCATTGCACCAAAAGTTGGTTTCTGATGGTGTGCTGCTTTCAATTCAAAATTTGTCCAAAAGTGCTATATATTGTTTACGAGTTGAAATCACTGTAGAATTTGTACCAGGCAAAATAGCCTGCAAACCCAGTCTGAAGGAGCTTTGAGTCCCTGGGTGGAGAGCAGATAAGAATTAATATATGGTATCATGTTATCTGCCTCCTGATCTTTCTCTCCCATTCAATCTGAAATTGTGCAACTTCATTTGAAACAGTGCTTCACACTAAAATGGGATTGAACTTGCAGAAATATATGCTTGACTTAACTGAAGGAGCAAAAAGCCACAGGGAGCAGAGAATATTACCACTGCAATATCATCGTTCCTGCCTCCAGCAAATCATCATCAGATCCCACAGTGATTGTTGCAGAAGTACTACCCTCTGCCCTCTTCTCACTCAGAGCACGACTCAGAGAAGAACCAAGAAGCAAGAATTCAATGCAGCAGCAAAAACGTTTTAAAATTCCAACTGGGCTTGTTGGATTGGTGGCTTGTTCAGTTCCTCCTCAGCCACATGACATGCATCAATGCACCTTTACGAATAGGTAAACAACATTCTGTTCGGTGAATGACACTTTTAATAAAGTCTTTCCTGCAACAAGTAATTATTTGTTCCGTTCTCCAGAAAAATAATCGGTTATTACATAATTCCTACCGGTACGGTATCTGAACAACTATCCCTTTTTGAGAGAAATCGCTCTTAATAGTCATTCTCATTTTTGGGGGGATATCAAAATTCCATACGGCCCATCATACGTTGGAACGTACGACGGGCTATTCCTGGATACTATCAGGATATAAGCTTTTCGGATAGAGCATAGATAAATACTTTCTTAAAAATAATATTGAAAAATAGTACTTCGAATACGAAATGCAAGAGGGTCTTCGCTCTAACACACTTACACCTCGTCACCAATCATGCACCTAGTAATCACATGACCTAAGAAACACATGAGACAAGGTTAGTGCCGGTTGGTGTTCGAGTGTCAAACACAGTAAATTATTAACAAAATCGATTCAATCATCCAATGAACTTATGATTCTCTCCTCATCGCAACAGAACAACCGACTTCACAGTAGTCACAAGCGCATTACAGTCCATGACATCGAACGAAGTGGAATTTCTCCAAGAGAGGCTTTACCTCTTGGAAACATGGCTTAGCAATACGCCAGATGACGAGAACAATGAAGACTTGATTGAAAAGCGGGATGAATATAAAGGTCTGATCGACGAAACTGTGCTCTTGCAGAAGAAGCTTCGGAAAACCTCAAAACTGTTGGCGAAAGAAGGGGACAAAAGTATTCTGCGGAAACTCTCGAAGAAGCAAAATCAGTATTCGAGTGAGATAGACGAAATTATGAATTACGCTGAATCGGATGTATTATTTGAAACCGCCGAGATCGAACCAAACGAACTTCTTGGAGAGCCCCTAGAAACACTCGTCGAACAACCAGGATTGGAAGGCTCGTCTTCGTCACTCTTGAATTTTTCTATGTCTGATTTCATGCCGAATGCACTGAAACTAGACTACAATAAAAATCTACATTCAATTGCTGAGACTAGTGGACTCTCTTCCTTCGGAAAGATTGAAAGTACGGGATCTTTTTCGTCCGGGATGGAGAGCCTCTTTACCATTTCAACATCGGAAAGCAACACATACAATTACGATCAGAGAACACTTCGGAAGAAACTAAAAAAGGTTGAGAAGCTGTTAGCGGCCGAAGAGTTGGCCTGTAGCAAAGGGGAGATGTCGGAATTTGATTCTATACAATTAAAAAAGTTAAGAAAGAAGCGCGAACAATACACAGAGGCCCTGAAAATTAAGACAAATAAGAATAACCCGGTTGGTTCCAGCAAAATTCCACTTCATATCGACGATACGCTGCTCAATGACGGCGTTGGCGTCAAAAACGGCATCGGAAATTCACAATCAGACGAAGACACCGAGGAAGAAGACTTTTTGAAAGAAATTAAAGAGGATAGAGGTAGAAAAAATTCAAAAGGGGAGGAAGGGAAAAGGTCACACATCGAGAACTTTCATGACAGTGTCATCAGTGAAAGGAGGACGAATAGTTCTTATGGCGCCATATCACACGATCAAAAAACACTGAAAAAGAAGCTGAAAAAAGTGCAGAAGTTGATTGCAGCGACAAATGATCCCGAAGAGCTTAAAAAGTACAAATTGAAAAGGACCGAATATAAAACGGCACTGGAAACCCTGAACAACGAAGAAGCGGAGAACGTCGAAACATCTTCATCTCGTCGTCATGCACAACATGAGATCGTTGTTGACGAGAAGATAATCGCGGTCGATCAAGATGATGCACCCCCGTCATCAGGGCGTTCTTTGGATTCGAATTCTCCAAAGCATGAATCACCAGAAGAAGAAATAAATCAGGATAATGAAGAGGCAATTGAACTCTTAACGAAGAAATTACGGAAGGTTGTCAAAGTGATCGCCAAGGCTCGGGAAGAAGACGACCCCAAATTATTGAAAAAGATGGAGAAAAAAAGGCTAGAGTACCAAACATCTTTGGAAAAGTTAGGCGTGAGATGATAACGAATCTGGCCAATTTTGAGAAAAATAGATAGTAATAGAAATATTATCAAAGACTCACAATTTAGTTGACATTCGTTCGAAAAAATAACGCACCATGAATTAGTAATACTAAGGCTCTCTCTCCTGTGTGTGTGTGTGTGTCTCTCTCTCTCTGGCGGTTGTACGCATTGAGCCAGCACATGCTCCTGCCTTTCTGTCTTTCCTATCCTCTGGTGTCTACTGATAGAAATACTTAACATACATTCTTTCATCTTTGTCTGCAATGACATGTATTCAGATCTAAGTTCAGAAACGATCACCCCTTAGCAAGGTGCTTACTAAGGTGCAAAGACCCAAAATCATTGTTGGCCCCCAAGTGAGGTCTTGCATTCAACCTATCCTCAAAAGTCCGTGCTACAGGAGGACTACTATCACCAATAATTAACTAATCAGGAGGTGGCTATAATAATGTAAATACTAGTAGTGCATATGCAAAGACAATTTTATTCCCTTTTCTATTTTTTGGCTTCTTGTGCAAACATAGTATGCGTTCATATGCATTTGCATGATGTTCAAAAACAAGAGCAGGCCAAGAACCTCAATTTTTGATTACAGTACGCTGTATCTATCCCAAAAATGTGCCAAAATGAGAGGTAGAAAATATGCATCTGTGCACTATTTGTACTGCTGTGTTTGAGTTGCAATAAAATTGGTGACATGAAAACTACCAATGGGCTAGTAAGCAGACATATATCTCCCACTATAAATCACTCTAGATGAAATAAGTTGAAGAAAGAAGCCTCTAGAATACTACCCTGGTACTCTGTCTCAATAAGTTTGGGATGATATCTGCTCCTGTATTCCTTTGAGATACAGCCATAAAATGTAGAAGGTTACTAGTACCTCTGGTGTAAAATGTACTACAAGTAAATTGTTGATACAAATAATAGAAAATGTAAGGGGAGACTGAGGACACTACTGAGTCTCCATCTCAGCAGCAGATGGATTTTTTCCTTTTCACGAGGGATATCCTTAGGAATTCATAGAAAACTTTTCTCTGTTTTTTTAATCTGCTGAAATACCCCCCCCCCCCCCCCCCCCCCCCCACACACACATTGCTTTGCTTTGCGAGGGGCGGGGCGGGATAACTTAGTACTAATTAGTAGTAATAGTGTAGTTCCACAATTTGACAGCAGTTTCTTAGCCTGTAATTGTGAAAATCTGAAATAGCTAACAATGGTGGTACTACTAGTACTACTAAGACCACCAATACAGGAGTAACCTACTACTACTAGTAATTCTCACCATCATCCTTCAACACTTGTCATCTCTCCCCTCCTCCTCTCGATTGATTTTCTTATTCTTGCCACGCTGGTGTCATATTGATTTTGATCTTCCCTGAGCCAAAATAGTGCAAGATTGATTAAGAACAGTATTCATACGCCTAATTGCACAACGTGGTTTTGGTGTAGTTAAGCTTGTGACTAAGGGTTCGTACGTAGTTTTTGCTATGGGCAACTATGCTGGGGTGCGTATCGTATCGTACCGTACCGTATCTTACCTAAGGTCGTCTGTTAAATTTACCGTGCCGTCCAAAAAAACGTGATTCATAATATTACGAAGTAATTCAAAACAACATTCTTACTCGTATACATGCCCGAATACAGCATCTGTGTACGAGTACCACTTGTTCCAACGTAACTCGAACTCCTCGCTTCGCCAATAATACTTACGGTTCGTGCGCCATTTGATTTTCGGTTGCTTCGCCAGAAATACGAAGTATCACCGTTGGTGATTGTTTTCGGCTACATACGTGCGTACTGTATAACTTGCTGGCGCATCTATGAGATTGTCCCTGTCTGCTGCGCATGATTTCAGTTACAAAAACATGTCTGATTTCACAGGACATATTCTGTCTGTACGAGTCATTACGGTATGTACCATAGTACATGTTGTGGGTTTGCAAATAGAAGTACAGTAATTGGTTTCTCCTACGTACGTACCGCAAGTGCGTATCGCTAGTCGTGCCTAAATCTTCTTAAGATTTGTCACAAGTTAGTTTTGCAAAGTTGTGGCCGCGCATAAGTTACTACCGTATGCGACAGAGATGTACCGTACCGGTTAAAAGACGTGAATTAAAAAATCAATTCGGCAGGCAGGAAAATCCATCCCTTCGGTTTTTCTTCAAACTTCAAACCGTACGTAATAGAACCGGTAGGTACTCGTACCTACGTACTCGTAAGATTCTTTTTGTCTTGATTCGCAAGCGGAACAAGGGTCACGTTGTTATTGTTAGAAGTATTTTTTTCAAGCCTGAGCAGGTCTTTCTCATTATGCGAAGTCGTTATAAGTCATCACGATCGGATTGGTACTGTACTGTACCGTACTACCGTATGACGATTGAAAAAGCGCATCGTGTTCCAGCGATTTAAGGTATTGAATATTCTGTGCCGGTTCCCGCAATCTTACGAACCCTATGACTCCTGCCCTACCGTAGGGTAATCGTACGTACCGGTACTTGTATTTTGTATTGCTCGTACTGACGGTAGTTCTTCAGATAAGTACAAGTACGAGTACTCGTACTCGTACCGGTGCCGTAGTGAAATGAGAAATGAGAAAAAACGGGATCGAGACCTACCGGTCTTACGACTACGAGTACCGGTACGAGTACTCCTAGCGGTCTTACGAGTAAGATAGTCCTACCGGTATGGACGCTTATCTTCGCTAATACGAAGTACGAGTACTATAAATACCAGTAAGTTACGGAAACGGAAGCAGAACCCAGAACGAACAACAACCAAGAACAAGAACAACAACACACACAAAAATAGTTATCGAAACATCTCCATAAAAAAATCTCCATCGTGTCAACATACCATACATTAAACTAAGCCAAACGAGACTAAAGTAAACTAAACTAAAGTAAAGTACGGTAAGAAAAATGAAGACACAGCAAATCAAGTTTCTTTTCGGCATGCTCATCCCGATCATGTCCCGTGCATGCCATGTTTCTATGGACGGGGAGGACAAAACTACCGAATTCTTTGTGGTTGACGAAGTCACGGGCGAAGCGTACGTTGATTGCATCGGACGTTCCGAAATGCCGGAATGCCATTATCACGGGATGTCCCATAGTCAAGTGTGGCGGCTCCGAAGCCTGCAACGAAGCCCAGATAGTGGATTTTTCGGAGAAAGTTATCTGCGAGGGTATCCATGCGTGCCACAGAACCGAGATGACTTCCGCGGTAGAAGCAGCAGTGGTACGGGTCGATTGCATAGGATCACTGGCATGCGACGTTGCCAAAATCAGTGGTGAAAACCTGGGTCTCGTGGAGTGCAAAGGTGCAAAGGCCTGTCGAAAAGTTCACATCGAGGGGGCGAGCCTCGTGAAATGCCACGACGGCAGCCAAAGAACCGACGCGTGCGAAGATCTCGCCACGATGCACACGGAATGCCTGTACTGTGGCTACAGGGGTTGTTCCGAATACATCAATATGTGCCGATACAAGATCATTGGGGACAATGTCAGCGACAGCGACAGAGACTACGCAACGTGCAAGCCCGAAGAGCTGGTGGGAAATTGTCCCGACGGGCTGCAGGCGGAGCTCGAACTCGAACTGAGCGGGAGAGAAGAAATCGGAGCGGAAGGCGGATTCAGGCGATTGAAAGGGCTTCGCGCCTAGGAAAGTTATTAGACGGTATTAAATATGCGGTGCGGTGCGGTACGGTACGGTAACTACTCACTGGTTGTATCGTATCGCATCGCATCGTATCGTACCGGTAGTTTATTGTTGTAATGATTATTATCGTGCTGTACGGTATAAGTACCGTACCAACGGCGCACAACACTACACTGGCTTCGCAACCCAAGGTCTCAAAAATCCGGGGGCATCGAAGGCAACACCAACCAACACTGTCTTCTTTATCCCCAAGTCACGGGTCCCCGCCGGCCGAACCGAACCGAACTGAACTGCCACCTATGCCCGCAATGTTTGCGCCATCGGGTCCAGAAAAGGAAGATGGATTCATTCATTCATTCATTCCAACACAGGACCAGAACGAATTCTAGCGTCAGCGGGCGGCAACCTCATCTATACTATCACGGACCTTTACAAGAAGGCTTGGAAACCACGACGCAGTGTACCGGTACCGTACGGTAGTGTAAAATGTTTTCATATTATTAATAGAAGTATTTCGTATTTCATAAGCTAAATCATCACAATCATAATGATATTGAGTGATTCCCAGCAATAATGAAGTAATAAAAGTTTGCGACCAAAGTAATAAATCTATTCACATAGTTAATAGATTTATTAAGAACTATTGAATAGAATTTAGCAGTCGAGACTGCATCAACTTTCAAAACTTTATTAACCGAATAAAAACAGAATAAACTCGAACGGAATCACTAAAATCAAATATTTTAACTGGCTTGCTTGCCAAAATAGGCCGGTAGGTGGTGCGGGTAGTGATTAAACAGACGTAAACAGACAGTTGAGATTCCAAATTCCAAATCAGTCAGTTAATAAAAATATTCGTCGGTTGGGTGAACCAAAAAATCTATTCATCTATTACTTTGGTCTTTTATTTACTTTATTATTGCTGGGAATCACTCATTATTACGGAGTACTTCCTATTATTTATCACTGGAGTACAGGTACCATACGTCGGAAATACCACAATTGTGGTATTTAGCCTGGGACTACTGTGGCACGTAAGTAGAAACCGGTACGCTTAGTGGAACATACCTCTAATGACTATTTCTACTGTTTTTTCTCTGTAGAAATCATGCTGTACCCCTAAAAAAACATGTGTACCGGTCGAATTTCCATACACAGTATTGTTGCATTTTTAGTGGTATAAGACTCCGTGTAACTCTTAAGGAAATACCACATATACCACAAGTACTTTAGATGACTGTTGTTCCTTACTCTGTTTCTTTCTAAGAAAACTCCCCGGAGGTGCTTCAAAAAACTCGCTAAAATTCTTGCTCACTTGAATATCGATCGAATCAAATATCAAATACCGGAGTATCAAATATCATCGAATACGACGAGTAAGTACTACCACCAAAGAAGAACAATACAACAAGCAACCAAGAGGAACCAACGCCCAAACAAACAGCAGCGCAGACGACAATGGTGGCTCCCACGGCCACCGGCGCTGCAAACCTAGCGCTTATGGAAGCGGATGCTGAGCAGCAAGATGAAGAGCAAGAGCAAACCACCAGAGGAGGACGAGGACAGGGACGAGGATCGACTGGAGGAACAACAAGAGGACGCGGATCGACTGGAGCAGGAAGAGGACGCGGATTGACTGGAGCAGGAAGAGGACGCGGATCGACTGGAGCAGGAAGAGGAAGAGGACAAGGACGAGGACTAGCAGCTTTGCGTGTCCAAGCAGCAGCGGCGCAAGCAGCAGCCGCACAAGCAGCAGCAGCACACGAATCAGCAACAGCACAAGCAGCAGCCATAGCAGCTGAAACAGCTCGGGTTGGACAGATCCCTGGAGCAGCAGCAGCAACAACAACAACGAGGACGCAATCTACTCCAAGACCCAACCGTATCATGCCAATCACTGAAAACTCAATCAATGCCCCAACCCAGTTAAAGAGATACTACTCTATCTTTTGCAACTTCATGGAGCACAAGGCAGGTCACGAATTCGCTGATGACAAAGTATTTACGATTGAGGAGAAAGCAGCAGTGACACCAGAGGATGTGTACAAATTCATGGCATTGAAAGCATATGGAGTAGAGAATCCTACTGGCAATGACAATCCAACCTTTGCGAGATCTTCAACTTTGGTGTACTACAAGAAAGCTATCTCCCAATTCATGGTATCCCAATCAGCATGGTGCAAAGCAACTCTCAGGGGGAATCCAACAAAATCGCGGAATGTTAATGACCTTATCAAAGCTGTTAACAAGAAAGAAACTAGAGGCAGTGGAGTGCCAAGCTGCGCTGATCGGGAGTGTACTTCTGAAGAGTTTATGCAAATAGTGGACATGATTTTCACCCGAGGACAGCTGATGGAAAATCTTCGTCACCAGGCAATGCTAAAGTTCCAGCTTCATCTTATTGCTAGAATGGATGACACGGCACATGTGCAGAAGAAGAACTTGCAAAAGAGCCTACAATTCCCACAGTATATTTGTATCAGATTGAAATGGTGTAAGAATGTTCAAGATGAAAGGAACTGTCCTCAGCAGCTACTAATTGGATCAATGAATTCAAAGTATTGTGTTTTGGTTGGGCTGGCTGTGTTCCTAGAAAAATGGCTTGCTTCGGGGGAAGGCATTACCAGTCAGTGGCTATTCAGTGATGGCACAACAAATGCTAATGATACAGAAGATTTGCAGGCTGAGGAAGCGTGCCGCCAGAAACACGCATATGCAGATGCAGTGTCAGCCTGTATTAAGAGTTCTGTGTTTGAACGCGAAGGACCAGGTAAATTAGGCACACACTCTATTCGAAAGTATGGTACCAGCAAAGCCCAAATGTCAGGGGCCAGATATGAGGATGTAGATTGTCGCGCAAGATGGAAGAATCCCAATATGCAAGGGAGATACACAGCAGTTCAATTGGATTGGCCTGATATCACGGCAGCTGTGAAGCTTTGTGGCGGAGGCCCCTGTATTTACAAAGCAGTGGAGGGCAGTGGTGTGACAAACGATTGGCTAGGGAGTGATGTTGTGCCAGCAATCAAGGCCCAGTTTGGTCCTGGAGTTGCTAGGGTTCTTGGGCTGGCATTGCTGTGGGCAACGTTCAATGCGCATGCAGCAGATTTGGTGTCTCCGGATATCAGACACCAAGTCACAGCAAAGTACATCCAACTTGAAGCTGGGCTTGAGGATGGGGTGAATCCAGTAAAGAAGGTGATGATCTTTGCATCAGAGCACGGAGGATGTGTTAGCCTTGATGAGATAGAGGATAACATGGATGATTTGATGACGCACTCCGGACAGCAATGGAGAAACAGTATCTATGCCAAGCTGTCCTCTAATCAGGTAGAACTTGGGGAGCTAAGGAACTTTGTCATCACTAACATGGCTCAGCTGAGCCGGCAGAATAGAACAATCGAAAGGCTTATTCGGCACCTAGCTGCAGCTCCAGCGCGTCGAGTTGGAGGGGTAGTAACCCTTGGCGGTCAGCCAACTCGGCTTGGTACTCCCCGTGTGCAGCCCCCAGCATTGCTTGGAGACTGCCCAAGGTCCCTTGCTGTGCTCTGGGATGAGTATGTGAATGGAATAGGAGGGAGGAAGCCTGCAAGGGAGTTTAGCCGGCATGAGCGCGGCGTCAATAGATACAAGTACACACGGCGACTTGTTGTTTGGAGGGTGATTCAAAAGCTCTTGGATCGGGGGCTCAATCTTGCAACAGCAATCAGTCGGATTCACTCTGTGTATGGAAATGTATCAGTGACTCAGATCATCAACAAGCTTCGAAAGGATGAAGGTCGTGGAGGGAACAACAGGCTGTATTGGTAGGCGTTGGTGGTGTTGTCGGCGGCAGCGTTTGGTTTATTGTTGTGTGTTGGTGTGATGTCGTCGTTGATCTTGCTGGAGAGCAAACCCCCCTTCTTGTTGTTGCTAGGGGGGATATTCCCATTCCCTGTAGATTTTAGTGCAGTGTAACACGTTGGTTGGCACCTAAGTCCAATTGTAATGAAGCTCGCCCTGCTTGCTCTTCTTTGTATCGATCCATTGTCATTGTTGTCATCTAGTTGTTCTTTGTCTTGTATCTTCTTGTTCGATTCGATACCCGTTCGATTGCCATTCGATTGCCATTCCAGGTCAGCAAATCAGTAGAGGAACATGATGGTGTTCGAATGTGGTAGTATTTGTACATGTCCACCCTCATCTTCCCTTCCATTGGAGGGGAAACATATGGGTCGGAGAAGGGTCGTCGACAATGATGACGTATCTTTGTCTCCCTTGTTTGCCATTGAATTGCGGTTCGAATACCTTTCCAGATCGAAATCCAAGTAGCGGAATGTGTAGGTATTTGAGTTGGTGTCATTTTGTACTATTTGTATGGTGGCGGACCTTCATAGTCTGTTCTATGGAAGGAGAAACAGAAGGGTCGGTCAGTTGCAAAAATAATGGAAATTAATGAACGACATTGGTGATTTCGATGATCGGACTTCCCGTAAATTTTTTTTGTCTTAGTGAGTTTTTCGGTGTGTTTTCAGGGTCTTTTGTCTTGTTCTTTTTTGGAAGGGACTTCAGTGTGCGGAGCACACATATGTTTATTTACTGTAGACTTGTACATGGTTTTGGTACTGGGTATTTATTGTGGTATTTTTATCTTGTACACTCACCGTACAAACTTGTATGTACCGATAGTAACGGTAGTACAGTAGTACTGTTTCGGAATTGCAAACTGGATGCAACAGCAAGCTTAGACACATGCTCTAAGAATAACGAACCACGATTCATTCGGAAGGACTGAAGCGGATCAGAACCATACGTACTTACCCTACGGTAGAACAGGAGTGTGAGTAAAAAATATGTACCTTCTACGTACGGTACGTACTGGTACTCGTACTCGTCCGTAGTGTACGTACCGTATGAAACGACCGTGCACAAGAAACATAATATTATGGTACGAGTAAGATTACATACGGTATCGTATGAACGTAATACGAGTCCCCTAACAACAATTGGAGACTATTTTTTGGAAGTGCGAAATTGAATTCACATCGAACCGTTCGTACGTAATTACCGTACAGTACCGTACGTACTCGTAGTATTCAGATTAGATCAGCTAAAAGATTCATCTCAATTTGAACGAAAGTCGACGTTGCATGTTGCGGAGGAATAGTTAACGGCATTTTCAATGTTGCCGTCCCGTGTCAGAAGTCATGAGACGGCATTTTTGGAAAAAATAATCACAAGCTGCGAACGTACCTTACGTACCGTACATACCATACGCCAGGAGACTCCTGCCGTACGTATCATGCACTGCTTCCTTCTGAGAATGAATCCCTACCGGTACGTACGATACCGGGTAGTCCCCACAGGAGTCATAAATAAGAGAGGGGTGCGACACAACGAGTTTCCACTGAAACCATGATAGGAGGATTTTGGAAAAAACTTCCTAAGCTAAATTTTTAAAAGTATGTTTTTACTGCATAATGCTAGTAAAAAGGACAGTGAAACACCTGATTCCCAAAGGTACTTCCAATCACTTTCTGACCTTCATATTACATACACACCTTCCTTATACTCTTGAGAGACACATAGCAAGTGGCGTTTGGCTGTATTATTCATCTGTGGCGTTCTTGACAAGCACATGTGGGGTGACCACCAAAAACTGGTTCAATGGTCTGTCTGTCATCTGTTTTTGCTGGTCAGTCCCACCAAAAATGATTCCAAACCCACAAACAGTCTGTCCGCTGTCCATTTTGGCTGGTCAGCCCCACCAAAAATGATTCCAAACCCACAAAAAAATCTGTCCATCATCCGTTTTCGCTGCTTTTTTCTCACAATATCTTGTGCTGTCTCTCTCTTTAATAAATACAATTCTGTGCATAATCAGCCCAAACAAGCTGAATATTCAGCTTCCTCACGAAAAGTTGGTTTCGAATGAGCCCTGTAACTCATTTTAAATTGCTTTTTGATTGAGTTGCTATTATTTGAAAGTGTAGTAGTTTTACTAGCATTATGCAGTAAAAACAGACTTTTAAAAATTTAGCTGGGGAAGTTTTTAACAAAATCTTCCTATCATGGTTTCAAGGACCCCCATTTTTTCTTCTAGTGTCATGCAGCGAAAACGGATGACGGACAGACGGCATGTCACACCCCTATTGTCGTATGCCTCTAGAAAAGGTACTAAAATAAGATTTATGTAATGGTTAAAAACTAAGATAGTGAACTAGCTCTGTCAACTACTCCAAGGAGCAGTTGAAAAGGCTTGTAACAGTAAACAGCCGTTGAATCAAAATTCAACGTACAGTTTACATAGAAGATTTGGATATGTTCTTCATCCAGTCTTCAATATTGAAGACCGGCTTGCTTTTCAGATTTTCTTGAATTGTGGGTAATTTCAATCGTGAGCGTTGGAATACCACACTCTTCTCCTTATCGTAAAAGTTCGATTGGTGGCACAGAATTTTGTTAGTCGTGTGCGACCAGTATTCCTTAGATAAGAAATTTTTAATTGGCGTGATATGGTTTCAGATTTCGAATGTTCATACATTGGATAACGTGATTTCTTAAGAGAAAGGAAACTGTATGGTTGGTGTGGATTTGCTGGATAGTGTAGGGGCCGTTGCTTCTTGCGTCAAAAGCTCAAGGAATTTGCTTTTCATTTTTCACCATAATTTGGTCTCCTACACTGTAATCGTGACTCTTCCAGTGGCTATTCTCTTTCATAGCATTCTTGTCAATTTGTACTTGTCTTTTGTTTCTGACCATGGCCAAATCAGTGATTACAGGGATTGGTAGGAACATGTCTCTGTGGAATACAAGGGCTCCGAGCGTCATTCTGAAGGTCTTGTTGATGGTTGATCTAACTGCAAACTGAGCCAGTGCAAAGACACTATCGATGATGTCTGTGGCTTCCTGAAGAGTTTGCAGGGGAATTGGTATTGAGCTCTGTTCTCATTGCCGACTTCATTGTATCATGGACTCTTTCAAGTACGGCGTTGGATTGTGGGTTCCGCACTGAGCAGACCTTGGCTTTGATTCCTAGGTTGGCAAGATGGAGTTGGAAGTCATTGCTCATGAAGTTGGTTCCTTGGTCGATAATACAATTTACTGGTTTGGGATATCGAGAGAGCCAGCCATTGTCGAGGGCATGGACTCCCATGACGCCAGTCGGATTGACTTGTGGGGCTCGAATGATTTCAAGGAGGTTGGTGCACATGTCCATGATGGTGAAGCCATTGAAGGAAACAGTTCCATGGCCAGGGATCTTGATTTTCCAGGGACCTACTCCATTGATTGCAATAGTATCCCAAGGGACTTATTGGTGTTCCTTGGTGGGGAGTTGTCCATGGCTTTGGTGGCTATTCTTGTATCTTTGGCACGCGTCACAAGTTCTGCAAAAGGAATTGATTTGGTCCTTCAAGTTTGTGGCGTATACGAATTGGTTAATGGTTTGATACAATCTTTCTGCGCCGGCATGGCCAAGCACATGGTGGTAGTATTTGATTGTGGCTTGCACTCGATTTGGAGGGAGTACAATTTTCTGTCCACCGCTGGAGTCTACAACTTCCAAGTCAGTGCCATTGAAGTTTTCAGTTGTGTACCGAGGATTGGTAGAGATATCTACATTGGCCGCTTGATTGTTGTCGAGTTGGTCAAAGGCTAAGGGGTACATGGGGATGTCTTCTGAGAAGTTGAGAAACAGTTCGGAAAGAGAGAGAAGGTCGGCGTCTGTTGAGTCACAGTCAATTGTGGAGCCGGTACTTTCAAGGTCCGAGTCATCATCCATTGAATCGAGAGTGGGAGGACCGAAGAACTCCTTCTTCTTCTCGGGAGTGTCTTGCTGGAGTGGGAGCCTGGAGAGCGTGTCAGCAATGACATTGTCTTTGCCTTTAACGTATTTGAATACTGGGGAAAATTCTTCAAGGAGCATTCTCCAAGTCATAATTTGGTGGCTTGTAAGGTTATGCCAGGTTAAGTTGATGTGGTCTGTCCATACGATGATTTCAGCACCCCAAAGAATGGTGCGAAATTCCTTGAAGACTTCAACAATACAGAGCATCTCTTTATCGACCGTTGGGTATTTCCGTTGAGTGGCGTTGACTTTTCTGGAGAAGCAAAGGATGATTTTTCCATCTTGGAGGATGACAGCTCTGAGTTGGTAGTCAGAAGCATCAGTATAGACATGGAAGGGCTTGTTGGGATCAGGAAAGGCAAGGAGGATACCATTGGCAATAAGGGACTTGGCTTTGTTGAAGGCTTGGAGAAGTTCTGGAATCGGAGATATCTTCTTGCCCTTTACTCTTCCGGAGAGGTCGGTAAGAGGTGCAAGGACTTCAGCCCGCTTGGGATAGAAGTTTTGATAGAAGTTGATCATCCCAACAAAGGATTGGAGTTGGATTGTTGTTGAGGGAAATGTAAGTTTCAGGATAGGAGAAATCTTGTTCGGATTGGGTCTGATTCCATCACAAGAGATGATGTGGCCAAGCCAAGGGGCTTGCAATTGAAACCAGTGGCACTTGGAGGGCTTGACAGAGAAGTCGTGGGACTTCAGTAAGGATAGGACAGAAGAGACTGATTTACAATGGGATTCAAGAGTATCTGAGAAGATACCAATGTCGTTGATGTATACTTCAATGTCCTTCAAGTGTAGAAGCATCTGTTCCATACAGCCTTGGGCCCAGCTTGGAGAGTTAAGGAAGCCCATTGGCAATCGAAGCAGTCAAAATTTTCCAAATGGAGTAACAAGGACTCAAAGCCAGGTGGAGGCTTTCGTCAAGTTTGAAGGTGTGGAACTGCATGCTAACGTCAATAAGGGTGACATATTTGAAGCCTCTTCGTCTGTGGAAGATATCTTGGAGCTTTGGAAGTGGATAGTGAAGTTTCTTGGTGACCTTGTTGAGTTCTCTGAAGTCACTGATGAGTCGGCAGGAGCCATCTGGTTTTGGGACTACGAATGTTGGCATTCCCCATTCCGTAGCATAGCATCTTTCTAGGATGCCAAGCTTCACTTGTCGATCGATTTCCTTCTTCACAGCTTCTTGTTGGTGCAGTGGAATGGAATATGGTTGTTTTACATGATATGGAGTTGCGCCTTGCTGGAGATCAATGTAGAACGTTTGATTAGGGAAAATACCTAATTCTTTGTCATTCAACCCTTCAAAAAGCTCTTCATTTTGGAGCAGTATTGGTAACAAGTCTTGTTTCTCATGGTACGAGAGGTGATTTTGTTCAGTGACTAACTTGTGGAGGTCGGTTTTCTCATACTTGGTGACTCCATCTACATATGATTGCTGGATTGCTTGGTTGGAGTAACTTTCAGCTACAGAGTGCGGCTCTGCAGACATGACCTTGTGGAGTAAGGCTTTGTTGTCAAAGTAATTTTGCGGGTGGAATTGCATGGTTTTCTCATACCATTCAATGGTGCAAGTTTCAAAGTCCATCTTCATTCCAAGGTCTCTCATGGTTTTCTTTCCAATGAGGAGGTGGTAGTTGATATTCTGAGAGACTACAAAACACTTGATTTGTAGGACTTTCATTTAATATGACAGTTCTGGGAATACAGTGTTCTCCAAGGTTACATAGTGGTTGAAAGTGGTTTTGCCATTTGTTGTCTGCATTTGGATTGGTTGGTCTAGAAGGTGCTTCTTGATTCCGGAGGGAATTGCTGATTCCACGATGAGATTGTCGGTTGATCCAGAATCGAAGAGAGTTTGCAAGTAGTACTTGCCAAGGGATCCATTGGTTGAGTTGCAGACACTTACTGTGGTTGGAGCAAGGTCGACATCCGCGTTGCTAGGAGCAACCTCTTGCTTGTTGTTGTCGGAATTGGTGTTTTCAGAAGGAAATCTTTGAAGATCCGAGTTGTAATATTCTTCATCGATGTCCATGTCTACGTGAAAGAGGTCCGGCCAAGGAGTTGCAGGGATGGTAGTTTCTTCTGGTTCATTGATGAAGACACACATGTGTTGTTCTGGTTCATGGAAGTTACTGCCGTGTGAAGAGGAGGTAGTGGATCGGTTGCTGTTGTTGGAACTTCAATCATTCACATGCGAGTCGGTATTGTCTCTGTTGTTGGACTGATTGGAGCTGGTGCCATACTTGTTGGTGTAGCATTGGCCCCAAGTGTGGTTGGTACCCGGATGGATAGGACATGGTGAGTCATTGGAGATTCTAGTCGGCCCTTTGTTGTTGCCTTGGTTGTTGTTGCGTTGATTATTGTTGTTGCTGCTGCGTTGGTTGTTGTTGTTGTTGTT
This sequence comes from Pseudo-nitzschia multiseries, assembly GCA_037355745.1. Classification (NCBI taxonomy): domain Eukaryota; phylum Bacillariophyta; class Bacillariophyceae; order Bacillariales; family Bacillariaceae; genus Pseudo-nitzschia; species Pseudo-nitzschia multiseries. The sequence continues at coordinate 9,212,786 of CM074791.1, forward strand.
GTTGCGTTGTCGATTTTGGTTGTTTCGATTGTTGCGGTTGTGGCGGTTATTGTTGTTACGATTGTTGTTTGCATTGTTGTTGTTGTTATTGCTGTTTGGAGATGGGTTATCTGACAATTTCTTCTTCTGATTTTGTGCGTATTGATACCGTTCAAACCTCATCATCGTTTCAGAGAGGGAATCCTTATGAGGGGAGTGGTGTTGCTGATAGGTGTGTTTCCAATCCTCAGGCATCGATTCAAAGATTAGATTCTTGAACTCTCTCTCTCCTTGATCTCTGCATCCTCCGTTGGATGTCCGGGAAGTAGTGGAAGGATGACATGGTTGTGGAAGTTGACTTGTGCGACAAATTGGTGCATGGTCATGGTGGTTGTCTTCTTGATATTGGTGAGGAATCTTCTATGGTTTTGGTATGTATCGAGGTTGTTGTCAAACTTGTAGTTGACAAATTCTTCTACTGTGGTTTGGAAGTTATCCACAGTTCTCTGTGGAACATTGGTTGATACGTAGCTATTCCACCAGCTACTGTCGGTGTAGTCTCTGAGGAGATCTACGAACTTGTCATAGAGTCTTGGTCCTGTGGTTAGATTGAGCATCTTCTCGGATCACATGAACTCATTGATGGTAAAAAGGATTTGTAGTTTGGTTGATCCTGCAGTAATCAAGGGGATCTTGATCTTGGTTACTTCTTGAACTCCATTGACTTCTTGTGTGTTCTTGAAATCCACCTTGTCAGTAGACTCTTGATCAAAGTCATACTTGAAGGGGATGATGGAGTAAGACATTGTTTCTCTTGTTACTGGACAATCGTCAGGATCAGTTGGTTGTTTATTAGATGTAGTGGTAATATTTATTTGCGTAGTTGAAGTAGTCTTTACCGGTAGTAATAAGGTCGAAGCAGTTATTCGACTGTTTAAACAGTGTCATATGCCTCTAGAAAAAGGTTCTAAAATAAGGTTTATGTAATGGTTAAAAACTAAGATAGTGAGCTAGCTCTGTCAACTACTCCGAGGAGCAGTTGAAAAGGCTTGTAACAGTAAACAGCTGTTGAATCGAAATTCAACATACAGTTTACATAGAAGATTTGGATAAGCACTTCATCCAGTCTTCAATATTGAAGACCGGCTTGCTTTTCAGATTTTCTTGAATCGTGGGTAATTTCAATCGTGAGCGTTGGAATACCACACCTCTTGTGGTATTCCAACGCTCACGATTGAAAATTACCCACGATTCAAGAAAATCTGAAAAGCAATGCCACGCAAGCCGGTCTTCAACCTTGAAGACTGGATGAAGAACATATCCAAATTCTCCATGTGCTTCTCTATGTGCAATGTACGTTGAATTTCGATTCAACGGCTGTTTACTGTTACTAGCCTTCCAACTGCTCCTCGGAGTAGTTGACAGAAGAGCTAGCTCACAATCTGAATCTTAGTTTTTAACCAATACATAAACCTTATTTTAGTACCTTTTTAGAGGCGTACGACACTGTTTAAACAGTCGAATAACCGCTTCGACCCCTTTCTACCGGTAAAGACTACTTCAACTACTACACATCTAACAAGAACCGATCCGACGATTGTCCAGTAACAATAAGAAGACCAGTATGTCTTACTCAGTCATTCCATTCAAGTATGACTTTGATCAAGAGACTATTGACAAAATTGAGTACAAGATTACCCAAGAAGTCAACGGCTCCCAAGAAGTTACCAAGATCAAAATCCCTTTGATTACTTAGTTTTTAACAAATACATAAACCTTATTTTAGTACCTTTTTAGAGGCGTACGACACCTCTCTTATTTATGACTCCTGAGTCCCCACCACCGGTACGTAATCTTACGTACGGTATGAATACTGTTTTTAATAGTTTACGAAGAAATAAAATATCGAAGTATGAGTACGTACGAGTACTAGTACTACGGTGCCAGTAATCGTACCGGTACTCGTACATACCGGTATGGAATACGAAAGTACGGTAATACTCTGTACTTCGTAATAACATCACTCTTCTTCTTACACGTGTCAATCCTCAAAAAATAACTACTTCTACTTCGTACTGTACTCGTACCGGTAGCTACTTAAATGAGGTACGAACGTACGGGTACTCGTACTCGTCCCCTCTGTTGGTACGCGGCAGGGGACACAGGTTTATAAGTCGCAAGTACTGATTATGACCCCTTCTCGTAGGAGTACTCGTACTCATCCTATCGTATGAGTACTACGGTAGCAGCTCGAATTAGGTACGAAGTACGGATACTTCGTACTTCGTACAACTTAGCGCCACGCGCAATGCGCCGTGGCCATGCACCATGCGCCATGCGCCACTCGCCACTCGCCACTCGCCACTTAGGAGTACGTACCGTACGTACGATTACGAGTACTATTCGTACTTCGTACTCGTATGCCTTACGCGTAATATAATAACATCATAATAATATATACGAAGTATAACATAATTAATGCTGGGAATCACTCAATAACAGTACAAGTGAAACCTAAATTCACTTACGGAGTAATTACTTTCATTTTGTCGTCCCTCCGATCTTCGATCTCCGATTTGAATGTTGATGGTGACGCGCGCCGAAGAAAGATGTGGTCATCATCCGTCTGTTTTCTTTCTTTCTGATGTCTGCCGCGGTCCAGGGCCAGAAAAATAAAATTGCCGGTCATTGATTCATTCACCGCACGTCCCGGATCAAACAAAACAAACAAGCGGTGTGTGGGGATGATTGATTTAAATCAAAGTGAAAAGTTTTTATCAGATTCAATGCAAACACGAACAAGTGAAAAAATCAAACGGTCATTGCGAATTATTTGCCTCTCGTCGGCACGGTACGGCACACGGCACCTCGCCTCTTCTCCATTGGTACAATCTGCGTACCGCACAGTACGAGTCGTACCGCAGACTACGAGTATTGTACCTCGGCTGGTCATAAAATCAATCATTGCAACAACAACCTTTCTCGCTTCCTCACGGCTGTCTCACAATATTGTCACAATACCAGTAGCAATACTAGTACTTATTCTAATTCTATTCTATTCTATTCACAATCCTAAACATAACCACAACAATTATTAAACTCTAACCATGTCCACAGAAGAATTCAAAGCATTTGAACTCCCCAAGGGAGAGGGAAAGAAAGTTTGCATCGGAGGAGGAGCCGGTTTCATCGGCAGCCACATCGCCAAACGCCTCAAGGAAGCCGGATGGTACGTGATCTGCGTCGACTGGAAGGAGAACGAATTCATGAAGAAGGACGAATTCTGTGACGAATTCATCCTCGGCGATCTGCGAAAGCTCGAGGTTGCCTGCAAGGCCTGCGAGGGATGCACCCAGGTCTACAATCTCGCCGCCGACATGGGTGGCATGGGTTTCATCGTGTCGAACGAGAGTGTCCTGTCCTTCAACAACACCGCCATCAGCATGAACATGCTGGAGGCCGCGCGCCGACACAACGTCAAGGATTTCTTCTACTCTTCGAGTGCCTGCGTATACAACGAAGCGAAGCAGGAAGACCCCGCCAACCCCGGCCTCATCGAGAGCGACGCCTGGCCGGCCCGCCCCCAAGACATGTACGGACTCGAGAAGTTGTACGCCGAAGAGATGGCCCTCGCCTACGGTCGTGACTTTCCCATGAACATTCGTCTGGCGCGATTCCACAACATTTACGGACCCTACGGTACCTGGCAGGGAGGTCGGGAGAAGGCACCCGCCGCCTTTTGCCGAAAAGCCATCACCTCCACGGAGCACATGGAAATGTGGGGTGACGGAAAGCAAACCCGATCCTTCACCTACATCGATGACTGCGTCGAGGGGGTCTTGCGATTGATGTTCTCCGACTGCGATGTTCCCATCAACCTCGGATCCACAGAAATGGTGGACATGATCGAATTCGCAAACATCGCCATGAGCTTCGAAGACAAGAAACTCCCAATCAAGCACATCGACGGGCCCATGGGCGTCCGGGGACGCAACTCCAACAACAAGCTCATCCGCGAAAAACTGGGCTGGGAACCCTCCATTCAAGATCTGCGACGGACTAAGAAAAACATACTTCTGGATCAAGGGAGAAATCGAGAAGGAGGGTGGCGATGCCTCCGCCTACAGCAAGTCCGAAATCGTGCAGCAGGTCGATGACACTCTGATGCAGCTCGGGAAGGAAGACAGCACCGCCATTGACGCTAAAGTCTAGACGCAGCACTACTCTAGTAGAAGTAGAAGCATGCTTTGGCTTGCAGCATGGAAGTAATCATTATTAACAGTACGATTACCGGTACACTACGTCATTGTCGTCGTTGTCGTTGTTGTTGTCTGCTTCGTGACAGTGGTCCAAGCGCAATTGGAATGGAATGGAATACATTTATTATACATATGCTGGTGGTGGAATGAGTTGCATGTGCTGTGCAGACCTGCAACAGATAATGGTTCTACCTTCTGTATGTACTCTATACATATGATGCTCCACTCCGGTTCCATGGCTACTAGTCTGCCGCGGTACCTACCTGTCTGTCTGTCTTGCCTCTACATATACACCACTGGTCGGTTTACAGCTGCGGGACGGACAGAGCTACCGTACCGTACCGTACCGTACGCTGCATCTCTGTTGGAATCGGAAACTCTTGTTGGTGAACAGAACATGATGCTGACTACAGTAGAGGTACAGTACACTACAGTACAGCACAGCACTGCCGTATTATTCACTGGTTTCAAACAAATGGTCACACCCATGCATTACTTATTATTACTATTATTTTTTTTTTTGATAGACTGAATTTTTGTCCCCAATGCCCGTGTCTCTATTCCGGTACCGGTAGGTAAGTGAGAGAGCAGGAGGAATTTGTGCAATCCGAACGAAGTGCACCTAAACTCCAAGCTTCCTTTGTAGAGTTGGAAGAAATTTATTTCACACACATTTACACCGATCGAGATCCAGAAATTCCTATCTACAGTACCGTACCGGTACGGTACTCGTATTCATGGAAGTCAGTGCTGGAGAGCCATCACGATGGAATTTTGGCAATAGTAGACTACTACCATACAAACATCTAAGATTACGGTACACGCAGCAAACCATGCGCTTAAAAGAAAGCAAGACCAGAAAACAATCACTACAGTATAGTACTCGTAGCAACAGGCATGCGACAAGCATGGATGTACCCATAGGGATAACTATCAATCTAGTATTATCATGTATTCTATTTTTTTTGGTATTGAATCAGATCGAAAGGGCATACGAGTACTTGTACTGCGCGCGTCCAATAGTGCAGAAAAACAGATTTGCAGTTTGAAACTCGGCCTAACCCAAAAGTGAAAGAGTGATTTTCAATTACTTCTATTATTTATAAAATTTAGTAACCGTAATCGTCCTCCTCGCGCCTCCTTTTTTCGAGCTCTTCCATGGACAGAAGGTTTGATTTTGCAACTGTTTGTTGCTCATACTCTGCGACATCTGGATACCCATAATCGCCACTGTAATCCATCGCAAGATCGGCCTTGATCGGGCATTGATTGCCGATCGAAGTACAACTATGATTGCCCGGTGGCCCGTACTGCTCGACGTGCGTCTCGTATTTTTGCAGCATTTCCTTCAGTTTGCTCAGAAGGGAAGCGTGCCACATCCATTTCCGCTCGCACATTTTGTCACCCGCCATTGCCTTCCATTTCGGAGCAACCTCCTTCAAGTGCTCGTGTATTGCGCGCCGTTCCGTGAGTGTGAGCCCGGTGGTTCGCATCGATTCGAGCGACGACGGGTGCATTTGTTCGATTGCAGACGGTTCCGTTCTCAAAATCATCAGAATGTTGGTTCGTTTGAATTTTTTGGCCATGGCCATCGGCAGCGTCTTTCCGTTCGGTGTAGGATCGTTGGCCAAGCTATTTTCACTCATGTTTCGAATGTTCACCGGCATGTGACGCCTCACTTTTCGCAACGCTTCTTGGTTCCCGGGCGAAACATCAATCTCCCATTGGCGTTCTTTCTCTTTCAGTTCATCACCCCATTCTTTGGTCATCATCATGGCATTTGTGTATTTTTCGAGTTGTTGAGAGATCTCCTCGAAAGCACGTTCGAGCTTATATATTTCCTTCGAGTCGCTAGCGCCACCCATATCCACGGCAATTTTCTGCAACTCTGCTGTCAGCTCGGCTACTTTGGGTTTTGCAATGCTATACGGAATGTCTTCGTCGGGAAGGGACAATCCGGTTTGCCTGAGTTGCTTTTCGAGAAGTTGAGTGCGTTTACTGGAATTGTACAGTTCCCGAAGAAGCTTCTTATCCACCTCTGTTTCGTCAGCATCCAAACGAAGACGACGTCGGTATTCTTGAATAACCATTGCTTCGGATGACTTTGACGTGTCGGTGGACTTCTTTTTTGAAGGCGAGCTTTCCTTTTCAGATTTTTGCTTCGATCCACTCGGGTTGGACGAATCTTCATAGATTGCGTCTTTCGTGAAACCATAATCTTCGCTATAGTCAAAAGTAGCATCGGCCTTCAAGGGGCACTGATTTCCGAGTAAAGGGCAACCACCTCCGTTTGGATCGTTGCGCTTCGCATACCGGTGTTCACCCGGAGGTCCATACTGTTCTACGCATCTCAAATACGCATTTAAAGTCTCCTTAAATTTTGACCGCAACATTTGATACCACTGCCACTTTTTCCCGATAGATGGATCCGATTTCTTGTCGCTCCATTTTTCAGCGACATCCTTCAAATGGTGATGCAATGCACGCCGTTCCGTCAAAGTAAGGCCAGTGGTTCTCATACCCTTCGATTAGTGACGGGTGCATCATTTCAATGTCATCAGGGTCGACCCTGATGAGTTGCAGAACGTTTGTTCTTTTGAATTTTCTTGCAAACGCTTTGGGTAGTTTTTTCCCGTTCGGTGTTTCAACTGTAACAAGTTGGTCTTCACTCATATGACGAACTTTCACGGGCATGTGGGATCGGATCATTTGAACCGCTGCAATGTTGTCGGCTTCTATTGCATCGTCCCACTCCTGTTCCATCCGTCGAGTTTCCTCCGCATATTCGTCGGTAAGCATTAACGCTGTTGTATACTTGGATAGCTGTTCCTCTAGGTGAAAGTATTTCTTCTCCATCACATATGAGTCCATTTCCATTGTAGTCAATGCTTTCATAGACTCTGTTATCTCGGCCATCTTTTCTTTTGCCACTTCGTATGAAATATCTTCGCTAACTTGAATTCCATTTTGCATCAGCGATCTCTCTAGCCTCGTTTGTCTAATTTCGTTTGTTTCTAGTTCTGCAAGGATCTTTTTGGTGTTGTTCGAATATGGTTCGGGTAGTGCCCTAAGGTCCAAAAATTCCTTAGAAGGTTCTTCTTGCTTCTTGTCAGTGGATGAAACAGAATCTTCCGTCGCGAGACTGGGAAGATGTTTTCTACTGTTTTCGTCTAGTTGTTGCTGTTGCTGCTGCTGCTGCTGTTGTTGTTGTTGTTGTTGTTGTGACGGTGGAATATTTGTATGCACAGAATCTGGGTGTGAATCAATTCCAATTACAGCCGAGCCCTCTTCACCACTTTCCGATTTTAATCTGATCTCATCTAAAAAGCCTAGCTTGGGCCTTTGCTCGTTAGATTGCTGGGCTGGAGCTGGCGTGTCCTCTTGTTTCTTCCCTGCTTTTGATCGGATCTGGCTCAAAAAGCCTAGCTTGGGCTTTTGCGTTTTAGGTTGCTGGGCCGGATCTGATGTTTCTTCTTTCGTTTTCCCTGCTTTGGATCGGATCTGGCTCAGAAAGCCTAGCTTGGGTTTTCGTGTTTTAGGTTGCTCGGCCGGAGCTGATGTGCTCTCTTCTGTCTTCTCTGCTCTGGATTGAATCTCACTCAGAAAGCTTGGCTTTGGTGGTCTTTGCATAGGCGATTGCTGGACCGGAGTTGATGTGCTTTCTTCTGCCTTCTCTGCTCTGGATTGAATCTCACTCAGAAAGCTTGGCTTTGGTGGTCTTTGCATAGGCGATTGCTGGGCTGGATTTGACCTGCTCTCTTCCTTCTTCTCTGATCTAGATTGAATCTCACTCAGAAAGCTTGGCTTTGGTGGTCTTTGCATAGGCGATTGCTGGGCTGGAGTTGACCTGCTCTCTTCTGTCTTCTCTGCTCTGGATTGAATCTCACTCAGAAAGCTTGGCTTTGGTGGTCTTTGCATAGGCGATTGCTGGGCCGGGGTTGATGTGCTATCTTCTGTCTTCTCTGCTCTGGATTGAATCTCACTCAGAAAGCTTGGCTTTGGTGGTCTTTGCATAGCCGATTGCTGAGCTGGAGTTGACCTGCTCTCTTCCTTCTTCTCTGATCTAGATTGAATCTCACTCAGAAAGCTTGGCTTTGGTCTTTGCATAGCAGATTGCTGGGTTGAAGTTGGCATACTCTCTTCCTTCTTCTCTGCTCTGGATTGAATCTCACTCAGAAAGCTTGGCTTTGGTCTTTGCATAGGCGATTGCTGGGCTGGAGTTGACCTGCTCTCTCCCTTCTTCTCTGATCTAGATTGAATCTCACTCAGAAAGCTTGGCTTTGGTGGTCGTTGCATAGGCGATTGCTGGGCCGGAGTTGATGCGCTCTCTTCCTTCCTCTGCGCTTTCGATCGAATCTCACTCAATAGGTCCGGCGGGGATGCAATCGGTTTAGACTCAGATGATAAAGTTGACGGGTCCCGACCACCATGCCTGTCGTCCTCCTCTGAATTCGATCGTACCCTGGATGTTTCTACGTTTGTTTCAGAAACTTCATTGTCGTATACTTCATCTTTATAGTTTTCGACCTTGAGATTTTCTCTTCGTTTTGCTTCCGCTGCCTCTTCTTTTAAACGTAGAGCCTCTTCTTTTTCTTTCCTTTCAAATTCTTCCTTTTCTTGTTTCTTTTTCAGCGCCTCTTCTTCTAAACGTCGAGACTCTTCCTTTTCTTTTCTTTCAAATTCCTCCTTTTCTTGTTTCTTTTTCAGTGCCTCTTCTTTTAAACGTCGGGCCTCTTCCTTTTCTTTTCTTTCAAATTCCTCCTTTTCTTGTTTCTTTTTCAGTGCCTCTTCTTTTAACCGTCGAGCCTCTTCCTTTTCTTTCCTTTCAAATTCCTCCTTTTCTTGTTTCTTTTTCAGTGCCTCTTGTCTCATTTTTCGCGCCTCTTCTAAGAAAGCTTGCTTTCGCTTTTGTTCGTCTCCCCCATATTGCATATATACACTTATCCCGGATGTGTCTTCTTCCGATTTCTTAGAAGCTACCTCCTTTCTCGTTTCTTCTTGTACCGTTTCTTCTTCTGCTCTTGCTGCTGCTTTGGATTCTTTTTGTTTTCGTTTCCGTTTTTCAGCTTCCTCTTTCAATCGCCTGGCCTCTTTCCTTATCTCTTCTCTTCGTTTGAGTTGTTCTTGAGCTTCCTCTTCTTTTCGTTTCCGGTCTTCCTCTTCTTCTTTTAAGCGTCTGGCCTCTTTCTTTCTTGATTCTTCTCGTTCCAGTTCTTCTTCCGCTCTTGCTGCTGCTTCTCGAGCCTCCTTCTCCTCTCGTTGTCTCTCTAAAGCTTTCTGGCGCAAGAGCCTTGCCTCCTCCCTAAAAGAACTCTTCCGTGCCACCCCTCGCGGTTTCTCCAGATTCACCGAATCTTTCTTTTTCTTCATTTCACGTTCTTGATCCTCGATTTGGCTTTCGTATTGGCTCTGCTTTTTCTGTAATTTTTTGTGATCTCTGGATCCGGGCGTGCTATTCCGCAACATCTTTTCCACCTTCTTCAGTTTTTTTTTCAGCATTTCGATCGAATGCCCTTCATCTTCGTCCTGTTCGTCCGTCTCTTCTTTCTTTTCACGGTCTTTCGCCCATTTTGTTGTTGTGATTGGTACCTCCACTTCAGCAGGATCGGATGCACTGTCACTGGTATCTTGATCATCGTCAAGCTTTTCCTGATTTCTTAGCTCTGTACGGTATTCAACTAGTTTCTTTTGCAATTTCTTGTATTCTTTGGATCCTGCTGGGGCATTGGCCAATAATTTTTCCACTTTCTTTACTTTTTTGTTGAGCATTTCAGAAGAGTATTTTCCGGCTCCAGCAGCCTTTCGGAGACCATCGTTTTCCTCAACCATCGTCAAGCAGCGCGTGAAAGATCAGGCGAGTTAATAATTATTATTGAGTTGTATCGGTGCAGTGGTTTGCACTGTCGACGGATGCTGTGTTTTAGAGTTGTCTTCGAAGTTCCGGCTTCGTCTCCCTTCAACTGCGTCGAAATGAGGGGTACGATCTTAGTTCCATAACATCATATTATTATTATTCATTTGGGCACATACCGGTGCGTACGGTACGTACTCGTACTCGTACTTGTGGCACCTTTATTTGTACAAGAAATATCGAACGGTATCATACATACGTACTCTTATTCGTATCCGTTACGGTACTAGCGGAATGATGACCGTTTTTAGGAATGGATCAGTCAAGGATGATTCCATGTACGGTACCTCAATACGAAGCAATTATTACGAAGTGATTACTCGTAACTTACTTCGTACGGAGTAATTACTTCGTATTACTGTACCGGTATTTCTTGTCTTGCAATCAAAGGATCGAGGGACCGAAAAAGTAATCAGAAGAATAATTAGAGCGAATGTGTCCGTTGAGCGCATTTTTTTTAAATGAGCTTAGATCTATGACTCCTGCTTACAACAACGTAACTTTGATACCGGAACAGTAATATTGGGCCTTGATCGGGAAAGACAAAGAAACAGTCATCCATCAAGATGAATTTTACTTATATCCAAGTTGTCGTAATTGTTACTACGGAAAGACTGCATGTCCGTAAAGTGCAGAGTTACGGGATTACTACTTATTGACCCCAATAACACGAAGTGAGTAGCATGGATGATTTTGTTTCAATAGTAGACAAAAATATTGCCTAATAGAACGATGTGTCCCAAATACGGTACTTGGTGGGTATCTTATGGATATAGAAGTAAGTACCAAGAGTTCAGAATTTACCCACAAAAAATAATGCTCTGATCAAGCATGACGGGAATTATCATTCGTCATGCTGCTGCGAAAGATTTTTTCAGGAAAGAGAAGAATTTTACGAATAAGGTTACCAGCCCATCTGTTTCATAACCTACCGCGACTTACGATATGGAACTTTTCAAGAAGCAAGATAAGGCACTAACAAAATCGTAGATACCATATACCGGTGTATTTGCATGTCCGTCTCCGTCAAATCCCAAAACATCAGACGAGCAGATGTGGAGCTATTTTCTCAACCTAGACTATCCACGTTGAGCTTTGTGATCTGTTGCTAAGCTGCAGCTGATACCTTCCTTTCACGAAGAGGCCGCCTTCAACCTGTGGTGATAGGCCACGGCCCATCCTTCTGCTCAGGCTCTTTCCGAGAAGTTGCAAAAGGTTCATTCCTGATGTTTTCAATTTTTAGGAAGTGTGGAAATAAATTCTAATGAGAACTTATGCAGAAACTCAATGCAGGACCTGTATCGGCAACAAATCTCCATCTGAACGTGCAAATTTTGGCAATGTTAAAAGCTAACTTCATCGGTTGTACCGCAGGATGACGATTGACAATTGACATGCTGGTGGGAAAAAAAATGGAAACCGGCTTACCGTATTAGTTCATAATCGCATTATTTCAAAATCATATATTTTTGCCAAGGCACAAAGAAATCGCTGCAAGTTGTCAATGATAATTATGTTTATTATTTCTAGTAACAAGATGTAAATTGTTCAACCATGGCTCAATTCTTGTATTGACCGACTTTTTCAAACAACTGATGACGATGTATTCACACGAAGCGTATCTTCTGACGTGATTCACACGGAGTTACAAATCACGGGCCCCATCGTTTAACTGATTTCAACGGGCTCCAATTCGCTGTTTGTGGAAGGGAGTGGGTCTTCCTCGTTAACAGGGGTATCATTCTCTGGATCTGCTGTCTCCGCTACCTCAACCCTTTCCTCTGTCAAGGCCAGTGGGTCATCTTTTCCGTCAATGAGAACCTTGCTACCGGATCTACACTTTGTCGAGTAGAGGACAAGAATGAGACCGAGTACAAATATACCCGCAACACACCCAACAACTACTGGGATGTTTGCAATTCCTGATGCGTTGGAACGTGATCGTCCATCGGGTATTGCGCCAACATAATATGTACCCGTAGCTGAATTCCAAAGGCCTCCTACATTACGACCATCAACACCCATACAGCTGTAAACTGATTCAAATGCTGCTTTTACCTGGGGAAAGTTGGCAGTGTTGGCTTGGCCTGTCTTCATATTTTTGTAGATAGTCATTGCTGCGTCTTCGTCACATGCATGGACTAGTGGCAGTACAGCAGCGGCAAAGGTTGCTCCTTCTAGCTCCGCCTTATCGCCAGAGGTTTTATCAGTAGAAGTGATGTAAGCATATCGTAGTGTCCCCTGAATGAGAGGAACAGCCATAAGTTTTTCAATACGTTCTTTGTACGGTTTGGCTTCGCCGCACTTTCCCTGCTGCAGCAATCTCGACCCATAGGCGAAATCTCGAATGACCTGGATATTGACGTGGGCAGTTCCTGCGGCACTATTCGCTTGTTCTCCGCAAGTTTTGAAGTTTTGGCACCGCTTATCGGCGAGTGCGTGAAGGAATTTTCCAGAACCCGTTCCATCTACTCCTTCCAAGCTTCCAGTATACGATGCTACCGCTTCATCCCACGCACGCAAAGAAGCGCTGTTACAACCGCTTTCTTCGCACTTGACACTTACGCATTTGCTAAGTGCATCCTCCATTTGCTTAATTACCCACATCCAAACACTCAAGTACGCTGTTCCTTTTTTAATAGCCTCATCTCTTCCGAGAAAACCGTACTGTGCAAAGTTTGCTGCAGAGAAAAAGTGAGGTCACGGTTTTCACGACATCCTATGCGGCACTTCAAAAAATATCTACCACGATTGCGAAGGAGAAAAGTACACAAGAACATTCCGTCTACGTACCATTACCTCTCGCCAATGAAGTGTCAACTCCATCAAAAGCAGCCATGACCCACTTATCTGCGTAATCGAAAAAACCGTAGTAGTCTCTGAATTTTGTGTAGGTAGTGTGGGGACAGTCATCACAACGGTACATCAAGGATTCGGCATCGGTGCTGTATCTTTGAAGCGTTCTCTTGTTCACATTATTTGTCTTCGGATCGTAGGAGTAGTCAAGTTTTTTGGCATCGATGGTAATCGAACCAGTGGCAGCAAAACATCCTATTGTCGTTTGTTTGATAAGACCACCAACCTGACATTCTACATACGATGCCTGGATATCGGTGGTCTTGTATTGAATCTGAATGGTGGTTGCGCCATTTGGGTAGTCGTCGTACACTTGGCCGTATATAGTGGCACCATCCGCGTTTGTGCCCGTGACGGCAGAGTATTTCTTCAGAGCGGCAGTCAGAGGAGCCGACAGTGTCACCACGGCAACAGATTTCGAATGTCCACCTTTCTTGTAAATTTCTTCGGCATTCTTCCAACTCACGATGTTTTTGATCGCAAGCTGATCCTCCATGGCAGCTTGGTCCAGATCAATAGCATTCTGTGTCGCAGACGCAATAAAGCAGGGTTTTGTCAATTTCAGTTAGACCACAAATTGGCAGAAAATGTATCTTTTCTTTTATCTCCAGTATTCTCTCCTGAATGCAGACCGCAACAAGGATCCAATCACAGACCAAAATCAATTCGACATTCCGAACTCACGACATCTGTTACAGAGTTAGTTGGCTCATAGTTAGCGATGAGCTCATACGAAAGACGCCGATCTTGATGGGAAGCGGATCGCAAGGTCGACGACCATGCCGGGTTGGCAAGTAGAAGAAATGAAACCACGGAAGTAGAAAAGAACGCCATGGTGAAGTGATGAATGAAAATAAAATAATGGTCTGTTCTGTCTTTTTACTTGATCGCAGTACAAGTGTGCTGATTTCCGATGACAATTAAATTCGGAGATAACGAGTGGCCGCTCGCGGTTACTGTAATTATTCTGAATGACTACGACCGGCTGATGGCAATGAGAAAACAGTAACAAAGCTACGTACTACCGGTAGCACAAAGATCACAGTGCCATACTTCAGATTTCTTTGTGAACAATCGTTAGTTTGCCTTATCCCATTTCGTCCATTCAATGGTGAGCGCATCTTTTTTCTCAGTGCGATCGATAATTTCAGCCAATCAACAGTTCGAACAGGGTAGGGATGCGTGCCATATTCGCAAAGATCGTGCACAGCACACGCCAATAGGCAATTCAAGGATAAAAACATGATGTGTCGCAGTGAAGGATCCGTGCCGATCGTGCAGTGTCTGTCCATATTTTTTTCCCGTGTTGTTATCCTTTTTTATTTGAACACGATTCTTTCTTCTCCATTCCCCCGTACGAAATCCCACGTGGAAGCAACCCTCCATGAACTTCGTACACCGGTACCATACGAATGGTACGGTAGGTAAAGGTACGAGTACGGTACTTGATACTTACAAAGATTTGAGAAGGACAACAGAGTACGAGTGATATCGGTACGTACCGTGTGGTAGAAGTAAGATTTACCGTACAGACTCGTTCGATTTCTCGTCATGGTATTACTTGTACGATTAGACCTACCGGTACGAATGACTCTAGTACAAGTTCCTACTAAAATAACTGGGCCTGAGTAATTACCGTAAGATAATGGGTCATTCCCGAAATACTTTTCAGCGTAGTACCCAGATTTCTGATTTTAGTATTTCTGGAATGAAAAATTTTACACAGATTTTTTGGCGGGCTATTGTATATCTCATTTTGGAATGTGGAATCTCATTTTCTCATTTTGGAATATATGTGGAATTCTTCATATGGTGGATAAGTATAAACAAGTAGGCGTGAAACATGTGGATTCAAAAAAAAAGTGTGTATTATATAGATCCTAGTCAACGTGAGCTCACCTCGACTAGGATCTATGTAAGAAATGACTGGTCAAGTAAAAAATTCCCAGTTTATGTACTACATAGAAGTATTTCGTGAATGACCCATTACAGAAGAACGAGGATAACTTTCTAAAAAAAATAGACCCATATTCAAAGAAGTACTTGTCCGATAACTGTCATGCGACCCAACGCGACCCCTCGCAAGCTATATTTTGATAAAATCGGCCCTGGTTTTGTGATGCACAAGGGCAATTTTTAAAATTCACAAGATTTTGTGGTGAAGAGTTTCAACCCCCTCAGGTTGCGACAAAAACTCTCCCCGAGGACTCAAAATGTCCCTTGATCTCTCAATTTTGACTAACTTGATTTGAAAAATCTAATTCTCGCTACCAAACTTCCTAACTTTAACCCAAGATATGAAAGAAAATTATTTTAAGAAATGTTTATTTGCTCCATTGCCGCGTTCCACACTGTGCACAAAATACCACAATAAATACACAGTACAAAAACCATTTACAAGTCTACAGGTAATGAGCATGTGTGTGCTCTGTACACTGAAATCTCTTCAAAAAAAGAACAAGTGAAAAGACCCTGCTGGTGCAAACACAGCAGAAAAACCCTCATAGACATGATTTATTTTTTATAGGAATTCCAATCATCAAAATCACCAATGTCATTAACTTCCATTTTGACGACCCTGCAACAACCCTTCTGTTTCTCCTTCACTAGAACAGACCATGAAGGTTCACCACCATACAAATAGTACAAAATGACACCAACTCAAATACCTACACGTTACTCTTCTTCATTTTTGATCAGGAAGGGTATTCAAATGGCAAAGACAATGACAACTACGGGCCCTACTCCGACCCATCTCTTTCCCCTTGGATAAAGGAGAGAATGGAGGCAGACATGTACAACCCCTACCGGCCTCTGTATTACATCTATGAGGAGACGCCGACCAAGTTTCGTATTGATCCATTGAGCGGATTAGAAGGAACAGACTCAACATCGTAGAGTGACAAATTTGGTTGTATTTCAAGGAAATACCCAAAATATCAGTGAGGCAGATTTCTCTGGAACAACGGCACCAAGGGCAACAATATTGCAGGGGCCTCTGTATTACATCTATGAGGAGACGCCGACCAAGTTTCGTATTGATCCATTGAGCGGATTAGAAGGAACAGACTTAACATAGCAGAGTGACAAATTTGGTTGTATTTCAACGAAGCAACCCAAATAAAAGTGAGGGCAGATATCTCTGGAACGGCATGAAGGGCAACAATATTGCAGGGGCCTCTGTATTACATCTATGAGGAGACACCAACCGAGTTTCGTATTGATCCATTGAACGGATTAGAAGAAACAAACTCAACATAGCAGAGTGACAAATTTGGTTAGGGGTTAAGGCGCCCCTTCGGTGTCACCGCTTCGGTGTCACCGCTTCGGTGTCACCGCTTCGGTGTCACCGCTTCGGTGTCACCGCTTCGGTGTCACCGCTTTGGTGTTGCCGCTTTGGTGTTGCCACTTTGGTGTTGCCGTTGTTGCCGTTTGTGGTTTGATTGTTGTTGGTGTTGCGAATCGAATCTATAACAATATATAACAAATTGAACAAAATGGGTGAGTATTTATTGATGTAGAGTAAATAATAACAACAGAATAATACAATTTACATGCTAACCTACATGGTTGCCAATTGTTGCCGGTAGTGTGGTGGACAATTCGTGTTGCATTTGATTCAGTGTTGCCTTCGGGTCGATGTTTGTTCGGGTCGATGTTGCCTTCGATTTGGGATGTTGCCTTTGATTCAGGTGTTCCGACAATCGTTGTTCTGACAATCTTTTTTCGGACGATTGTTGTTACAATCCTTTGTTCCGATCCGTTGTTCCGATCCGCACCTATGAAAATAAGAAGGAAAACAGAAGTGAGGAATACATCATCAGCAATGTAGGATGTAGGCATCATTGTCCATCTATCTCACGTTGTTCTTTTTGCTGCCTTCGAACTCAGTGTTGCCTTCGACTCGGTGTTGCCTTTGACTCGGTGGTGGTGTTACCTTCGGACTCTGTGGTGTTGCCTTCAATTCGGTGGTGTTGACTTCGACTTGGTGGTGTTGACGATTTGTGTTGTCGTCTATTTGTGCTTACTCCTATGTATCAAATAACTGGATCTTGTTCCTGTTGATATATAGGCAATGGATGCAGGTTTATTGCTTTCAAGATGTATATGTTTGCGGGCCCTCAAACAACAATATCTATCCAGCAAACCACCTCTCGTCCAATGCGGTCTAATTCTTTTTTCAGCGAAGGCAGTTATTTCGGACTAAAATATCCTGAGCCTGAATTCCCTTGCCTACTAGTGATCATTGCTGATCAGTTCAGTGGGATTCCATGTTCTTGGACGGAGTGCCAATCGTACAAGTACGGTAAAGCAACTCTGCTCAAAATAAGTCGGGTAAGATTATGAAGGGAAAGAGTATTTTTTTAGGTCACGACAAAAAAAAAACTCTCACACACAAACACACACCAAAAAGTAATTTTACAGTGTTTACAGTGTCATTTTTACTTTTTGCTATGTGTTTGTGTGGGAGAGATTTTTTTTGTCGCGAGGTATACTTTTCCCTGTGTGTGTACCGGTACTACTGTGTGTTCGAAAAAAAAAATTGATACTTAACCTATGTGTGTGTACTGTGTGTTTCGATAAAAAAATCGATACTTAACCTATGAGATCTAATTCACTAAATATAGAATAATAAAGAATAATTTGATTTTCTTAATTAAGTTGAGACATGTTCAGTAAATAATATCGCGCAGCGCTGCGTGTTTTGAATATAGAATAATCAAGAATGATGCCCTTATTTTTTACTAATCGTTCTCAACTAGTGATACAGTGAGATCTTTCATGTACCGGTTATACAGTGAGATCTTTCATGTACCGGTGGTACGTACCACATGTGTGAAGGTGTTTTTACTGGTAATGAATTTGCGTAGCATTCTATGACGATAGCTTTCTACACGAATTTTCATAGTAGATAATTTCTGGTGACAAATTTCCGTAGCATTCTACGACAGTAGCTTTCTACACTATTTTCGTACTAGATAATTTCTGGTAACGCAGTTTACATAGCATTCTACTGACAGTAGGTTTCTACACAATTTTTGTACTAGATAATTTCTGGTAACGAATTTCCGTAGCATTCTACGACAGTAGCTTTCTACAGTATTTTCGTCCTAGATAATTTATGGTAACAAATTTGCGTAGCATTCTATGACAGTAGGTTTCTACACCATTTTGGTATTAGATAATTTCTGGTAACGAATTTCTGTAGCATTCTATGACAGTAGCTTTCTACACCATTTCCGGGCACTTTTTACAACGGCGTTGCAATAAACGCCCTTTTGGTAGTTCTGCAGTGGTACTGGATTTAGAGGGAAAATACACAAATTTGCAATTGGAAATTAGAAAATCAGATATTTTTGGAGATTAGTCCATGAATATTGTTCCTATTATGGATAAGATGAATCATGAAAGAAACAGAAGTGACTTATCAGTCATAGTTTGTGTGTCACCACCTACTAATAAGTGCATTAGGTCCTGCATTTGGAGGGAAAATACACACTACTAATTTGCAATTGGAAATTAGAAAATCAGATATTTTTAGTGATTAGTCCATGAATATTGTTCCCTGTCATAGTTTGTGTGTCACCACCTAATGAGTGCATTTAGGTCCTGGATTTGGAGGGAAAATGCACACTAATTTGCAATTAAAAATTAAAAAATCAGATATTTTTGGTGATTACTAGTCCATGAATATTGTTCTGTCATGGATAAGATGAATCATGAAAGAAACAGAAGTGAGTTATCTGTCATAGTTTGTGTGTCACCACCTAATGAGTGCATTGGGGTACTGGATTTGGAGGAAAAATACACACTAATTTGCAATTAGAAATTAGAAAATCAGATATTTTTGGGGATTAGTCCATGAATATTGTTGCTGCTATGGATAAGAGGAATCATGAAAGAAACAGAAGTGAGTCATCTGTCAAAGTTTGTGTGTCACCACCTAATGAGTGCATTTGGGTCTTGGATTTGGAGGAAAAATGCACACTAATTTGCAATTAAAAATTAGAAAATCAGATATTTTTGGTGATTAGTCCATGAATATTGTTCCTGTTATGGATAAGAGGAATCATGAAAGAAACAGAAGTGACTTATCTGTCATAGTTTGTGTGTCACCACCTAATGAGTGCATTGGGGTACTGGATTTGGAGGAAAAATACACACTAATTTGCAATTAGAAATTAGAAAATCAGATATTTTTGGTGATTAGTCCATGAATATTGTTGCTGCTATGGATAAGAGGAATCATGAAAGAAACAGAAGTGAGTCATCTGTCATAGTTTGTGTGTCACCACCTAATGAGTGCATTTGGGTCCTGGATTTGGAGGAAAAATGCACACTAATTTGCAATTAAAAATTAGAAAATCAGATATTTTTGGTGATTAGTCCATGAATATTGTTCCTGTTATGGATAAGAGGAATCATGAAAGAAACAGAAGTGACTTATCTGTCATAGTTTGTGTGTCACAAACTAATGAGTGCATTTGGGTACTGGATTTGGAGGAAAAATACACACTAATTTGCAATTAGAAATTAGAAAATCAGATATTTTTGGTGATAAGTCCATGAATATTGTTTTTGTTATGGATAAGATGAATGATGAAAGAAACAGAAGTGAGTCATCTGTCATAGTTTGTGTGTCACCACCTAATGAGTGCATTTAGGTCCTGGATTTGGAGGAAAAATACACACTAATTTGCAATTAGAAATTCCAAAATCAGATATTTTTGGTGATTAATCCATGAATATTGTTCCTGTTATGGATAAGATGAATCATGAAAGAAACAGAAGTGACTTATCTGTCGTAGTTGGTGTGTCACCATTTAAGGAGTGCATTTGGGTACTGGATTTGGAGGAAAAATACACACTAATTTGCAATAAAAAATTAGAAAATCAAATATTTTTATGTGATTAGTCCATGAATATTGTTTTTGTTATGGATAAGATGAATGATGAAAGAAACAGAAGTGACTTATCTGTCATAGTTTGTGTGTCACCACCTAATGAGTGCATTTGGGTCCTGGATTTGGAGGAAAAATACACACTAATTTGCAATTAAAAATTTGAAAATCAGATATTTTTGGTGATTAGTTCATGAATATTGTTTTGTGATGGATAAGATGAATGATGAAAGAAACAGAAGTGACTTATCTGTCATAGTTTGTGTGTCACCACCTAATGAGTGCATTTGGGTCCTGGATTTGGAGGAAAAATACACACTAATTTGCAATTAGAAATTCCAAAATCAGATATTTTTTTGTGATCAGTCCATGAATATTGTTGCCGCCATGGATAAGATGAATGATGAAAGAAACAGAAGTGACTTATCTGTCATAGTTTGTGTGTCACCACCTAATGAGTGCATTTGGGTCCTGGATTTCTTGGAGGGAAAATACACACTAATTTGCAATTAAAAATTTAGAAAATCAGATATTTTTGGTGATTAGTCCATGGATATTGTTCCTATTATGGATAAGATGAATGATGAAAGAAACAGAAGTGACTTATGAAGTCATAGTTTGTGTGTCACCACCTAATGAGTGCATTTGGGTCTTGGATTTGGAGGAAAAATACACACTAATTTGCAATTAAAAATTAGAAAATAAGGCATATTTTCTGATTTGACCATGCATATTTTTATATTAACATCGATAAAATGAATCATGAAAGGAACAAAAAGTGAGTTATCCCTCTTTGATAGCTATTGTGTCACCACCTATTGGGTGCATTTGTGATGTTGATTTGGAGGAAAAATAAACACTTATTAGTAATAACAAAAATAAAATAAAGACATTTGGTGTGAGTTCGTCCATGAACATGAACATGGATCCTGTTATGCATAAGATTGATGATGAAAGAAATAGAAGAGAGTTGCTGGTGATCGGTTTCTGTGTCACCAGATTAGGAGTGAATTTGTGTTGTGTATTTGGAGGACAAATACACACTAATTTGCAATTACAAATTGGAAAATAACAATACCTTTTTTGTGATTTGTCCATGAACATTGTTCCTGTTATAGGATAAGATGAAAGATGAAAGAAACAGAAATGAGTACTAATCTTTGATAGATTGTGTGTCACCACCTAATGAGTTAAATCTTGTCCTGTACTTTGGGAAAAATAGGGCGTGGGTGTCACATCATTTGGTAAAATTTTCTACGTACATCAGTACATTGTTATCGTGCAATCAAATAGTATTGAAATAAGTAGTGAATGTAGTGAAAAAAATTGGCGCAGCTAGGCGGACAGCTCTTTTTGGTTGGCCCGCGCGCACAAGCCCGCTTCCATGAAGAGAAATGTAATGCAAATTGCTGAATTCATACAATCGCTGCAAAAACATTGGAAAAATCTCAATTCAAGATGCCAAAACAAAAATGGTCAAACCTCCCCAGGCCAAAAGTAACACGTTTGCAAGAAAAGCAAATAGAAGCTATGGCAAACGCAGTCAGGGACAGAGACACTAGAGATACTACCAAAAACACAAGCATTACCACCATGTCCACCAAGAAGACCATGATGGCTGCAACAACACAAGAAAGCACCACCGCTGCGGAAAGAGAGACACCACTAAAAAGAAAAGCTGAGAACATCAGCATCATGGACAGCAATAGTGACAGTGAAAGTGAAAGTGACAGTGACAGTGATTCAAGTTCGGTTAGTGAAGACAATGATGGGAGCTCCAACAAGAATACAGATAGCATTGTAATATTTAAATATCCAAGGGACAAGAGAAAAAAGAACTACGGACGGCACACAACAGAAAAAGACCAACGTGACCCTCATTGTGAAAATGCTAACAGAAAATTTGAGTAAAAAACCAGATCTAATAGAGAAGATGCTGACAATGGTGAGTGATAGTAAGAAGGGAGAGAATTCTAAAGAGGATGCTACAAAAACTACCGGCACGGTTCCATTGAAAACAGTGCGGAGCGGCTGATAGCATTGATAAAGTGAGTACATTGAGTTATGGAAGTATACATATGTCAATGGATACTATGAAACTGATGAAAACACATAAAGATACAATTGAAGGACAGGTGAGAGCCTACGTGAAG
Source organism: Pseudo-nitzschia multiseries (assembly GCA_037355745.1). Taxonomy (NCBI): domain Eukaryota; phylum Bacillariophyta; class Bacillariophyceae; order Bacillariales; family Bacillariaceae; genus Pseudo-nitzschia; species Pseudo-nitzschia multiseries. The sequence goes on from CM074791.1 coordinate 9,234,846, forward strand.
GAGGTATGGTATGGTAGCATGAAATTTCTGACATCAAAAGAACTGTCTGAAAAAATAATGGTGCAAGGAATCCATGACGGTCGCATCTCCGTTACAAAATATATGCCCGTTAAGGAATTCTGTGACTATTTTGATAATGTAGGTACCTAGAGCCCTGGCAAAATTGAGGCACAATAATCAAACATTGGCAAGAAAAAATTGGTTTGGTAAGTGTTGGCGTAATGGTTGAATTGGACGGAAATTCTTGTCCTGTTGACATTCTTCTGTATATGCATACGTCCAACGTACTACTAACCCCACCATACTATGATATCACTACTGCCATTTGTTGTCATTACCGCAGCTGATAGTGAAAAGGCAAAAGTGCCGGCATCATTCCCTGGTACTGTAGCTCTGAATCCAGACTCAGTGGAAATTACGGCCAACGAGTACCGACGATATGGAAATGTGGATAATGAAAACTTTTATTATTTTGTGACAAGAATCCTGTCTGCCGTTAATCTGGTGAAGACAAACTTTAAGCTGAGGAAAGCAAAGGAGCTTATTAGTGACATCTTTTCTATATTGGATGAGGCTTTTGCCCTAATGATAATTGACAACGAGTACAGCAATTGGGAAAAACAGAAGCAAAGGAAACTTGATGGAATATACGCGACACAAACAACGAAAAAATACACGAGAAAAAATTATTGTGATTTGAAGAGTGGAAGTGCAGATGGATGGGACAAAAAAGGACGGCAAGTGTTTGCTAGATTGTGCAAGAAGGTACAAACGTTAAGAGAAGATCCCAAAACAGGTAAAAATTTGGACAAAATGATGCTGGAAAGATTCAAGTCAGAAACCCCCCTACTGTATCAAAAGACGGGGGCACTGTTGCCAGTAGTCTTGCTGAAGAGGAAAATGAGGATGACAACTATATTGATCCTGTATTGATGCAATTGCTTGGCCAATTGGAGGAAGTTTAGGCATTGTTGTCAGAATCGAATAGTGTTCATTGTGTAAGTCCATTCACTAATTTGATGCGGGTTGGTTCACACCTAGGACACGGGTAAATCTTCAGGGAGAGTAATTAGGGTAAAAGGTACATATTATACATACATTGCATACCGTGGTTGCAAATAGTAGATTGTGTGACACAAATGACTAAAATGTACGAAAAGAAGTACTCGTACCTATCATACATATTTTGCATATAATACTACTAGACAAATTTTTGACACAAATAATTCAACTGTAGTGGTAGGTAGTTGCAAGCGATGGTGTTAAATTTTAAGGGTGGTGTGTCCTGAGCCTAAATGTTAAATTAAAAGGGTAGTGTGTTGTGAGCAATGGAGATACATTTTAAGGGTTGTGTGTCGCGAGCACTAATGTTAAATTCTACTGGTTGTGTGTCCCAAGCAACAGAGATAAATTTTAAGGGTAGTGTGTCACAAGCCCAATTATTAAATTATAAGGATTAGTGTGTCACGAGCAATGGAGATAAATTTTAAGGGTGATGTGCCGCGAGCACTAATGTTAAATTTTACTGGTTGTGAGTCATGACCTTGCGTATTTAATTTTATTGGGTGTGTGATGCGAACACAAATATTAAATTGTATGGGTAGGTTATATTAAAAATTAATAATAATTATTCATGACCCAAGGAAAAAAATAATCGCGAACCAGGGATTGAGAGTTAGGAAAATGAGCTCAATACAAAGCTACTGAATCACAGGGGGGGCTTGTGTTAAAACCACACACAAGCAAGGGTTGCGAAAGTACCTTGCGACGAAAAAAAAAGGGGTCGCAGGACAGTTATCGGACGCTGTAAGTACGAAGTTTAGTGGTTAATGCCACTCGGACACGTAGAAAGTGTACCAAAATCTGCAGAGCGCCACTAAATATTGATCCTGTCCGCGCCGCATTCCTACAGCAAAAACAGTACCAAAATTAACCACAGAGGTGCGAAGACAGCGACCAAATTAAAAAAACTATGTGAATCCTTACTACCTGTGCTATAAAGTGTGTTCCTTTCTCCCAAAGCGCTGGAGTAAATAAGGTACAAATATATCAACGAAGAGCCCTTAATGTGGGGATTCATTTGCCTGTGCTACCAACTTTTTGGAGGTTCTATAGCATGAGATACAATACCGTGGACAGGTGCTTGTATGATAGTCCTCGTTTTTAGCCTTGTGAGTGCTGGAATAACACGTAAAAAAAGAGGCTCATAACCAGTCTTTTTAAATCGAGTGGCATTAACCACTAGACTTGTACTGATACAAATAGGTTTAGAGGTTGATGCCATTCATGTTGAAAAGGCTGGTTATGAGCTTAGTTTTTTACGTGTTATTGCACTCACAAGGCTAAAAATGACTGCCATATAAACACCTGTCCCCGCTATTGTATCTCATTAACTAAGGATCAGTAAAAGTTAGTAGCACAGGCAGATGAATCCCCACATTAAGGGCTCTTCATCAATGTACTTGTAGCTTCTTTACTCCAAATCTTTGGGCGGAATGAACACACTACTAATAGCATAGGTAGTAACGATTCACATGTTTTTTGTACCTCTGTGGTTCAAAATCTACGGCACGTTTTCAGTTGGCCAAACACTTTCAAAAGCTGGCTTCATCGTTGTCTTCAGCTGAAGTGTTTCAGTTGACTTCTGTACATCCTAAAGTGCATGGATCAGCTGTGTTACATTCCTATTGTCGAGATGCCCTGGACCATAGACAGTCTCCACTCCCCATTCTTGAGCGCTATTTGATCATTGTGATGAGTTCAGTGCATGATGTGTCTATATGCCTCATTATCTGCATTCCCTGCTTCAATTAGAGACACTTTCCTTGCTTGCCCCGTGAAGCAGCTGCCGGAGTCTGAGCCTCCTCGACTGGTCATGATCTGCTCTCCTTCTTCTGCTGAGTACTTTTCAAGTGAGTATTTGATAGCTTTCCCTCCAGACTTTTCATCATTACCAGCAATATCAAAGTCATGATTGACTTCAACTACTACATCCTCATCCTCATCATAACAAAAGTACCCCACTTTTGCAAGAATTCTGGCTCCTTTGTCTGCTACAATAAACATGGATTCTGATTTGCTTATTCACACAACATTTTGAATAATCTTATGGTATGCTGCTTCAATACAGTAGTTCTCAATGGTTGTGCAATGGGGAGATATCTGAGTAGTGCTGTCAAACTCAACTGTTTTCTTTGAACTGTCATCACTACCAGGAGCAAACAAGTTTAATCTTTCCATTGCAACCATTCTGCCAACAGCCATTAATTGCTCAAACACCACGTCTCCAACCTGTGGAAAATTTGCTGCTGCTAGTCCAATTAGCAATCTATTCTGCAATTGATGCCACTGTCTTTTCTTCTTCGTTGCACCCTTGAGGTCCTTCATTGTCAAATATGCTGCAGTCTTTGTTGCCATTGTTGTATTCTTCTTATGGCAATGAAGAATATATCCATTTGGCAGTATCTAATATCATCCTGTACTATTGCTTTCCCTCAATCAGCGTCCATCAATCTTTCTTCCGCTGGTCACCATTCCTTGGTACCGCTGTGTTAGGATCATAATCATCATTGTGGACAAACTCAGTGGTCCTCTTTGTTCCTGTAGAAGTAGTATCAGTCACGCTGGCGTCAATTCTTCTTGGGATTCTCTCATTCCTAAATAGTACGGGGAATATCGATGGAAGAAATTTTCAGTTTGATCTGTTGGAGACCTTCAGCAATATATGAAAAGGTTGAATTGGGATTGACGCTGAATTTTTTTTTGAGACCAAGAAGTTGAGGATCATGCCCACCAAGTGAAAAGAGATAATGACAATGATGTCCATATTGCTTATGGTACCAGAATCCACCACTGTGTTCTTCAAGGTTCTGCCACGCTTTATGATTGAGGAATATTGATGAATGTATAGTATTGTTGTACTAGTGTTTCCTTCGAAGGCCCAAGGCAAGGAGAACAGGAAATGTTTGCTCTTCTTTATCGTATCAATTGGACAGAGTGCTAATTTCTCCATGGATCAAACTTGAATTTGAAATCATTTGAAAGACATGACTCTGATTGGTATTGATTAGCTTCCTATTGATAGTCTGAAGGAACTCAATAAAGCAACGGAGATTGGGATCTATGATCGTGCTTGCTGCAACGCTGCTTCCACTAGATGTAATACCACTGCTTGTACTACTGCGCCTGGTTGTAATACTACTTCGCTCCTAGTTGTAATGCTGCTCACAATAGTACTACTTTTGCCTACTACCGCTTTGGATTGAGCTAGCAGTGGACAGGGTCTCTAGTGAGTAGCGGCTTTTATCATTTATGCTGATAAGAGTGCTGATATTGTTAATGGAGACAATACCAAAACTGTCTTTTCATTGGAAAAATTGACTTGACAAGAAAGGAATGTGACAAGTTTCAGTCCTGCATCGGTAATCTAAAAAACTGCAGCCTGTTTTTTATGTGTGTTTGAAGAGTACCAGAGTAAACGAAAGTTTTAAAGAAGTATGTTTTTCGACGCGCACGACTGACCCTTCTGTTTCATTATCTGTTCTATTCAAATCAAATAATCATTGATGCCAGAAAAATTGGGGAGCTCAAACAGTTTTTAATTTGTTTTGCAAAGGTTGATCATTACTGGAGAACAAAAACACCAATTGCAACAACACCGCTTGGAACAATTGGCAATGAAGCTCCATCTAGTTCCTTACTCAACCATTGTTTGCTATCAGGATGAGCAAGGAATTTATACAAAGTGCCTAGAAGATGAGTTGTTGCCACTTGAAAAAGAGATGTGTGTTTACAAGATGATGGAATTCATCAAGGTATCTTGTTGTCCTAGATCTAAACATATTTATCCCTGCAAATACTGCAAAGTCTATCCGATGTGACACAACTACTGTCTACCCAGAGGATGTCAAGTTTATTTTGATGATTTCATCCACAAGTTTTGGTGGGAGAATACTACTTATTCCATGGAGACAGCGTCAATCTATATCAATGGTGGTTAGGTGGCAAGAAACAAACTGCATGCTTACACAAAAGTAGTCATCACAGTTGGAACTACTATCTATTTTTGTCCATCATTGAGGCACAGAGATAATTCAAATTGTGTCAGCATGGAATTTCATGTTGTGGACAAACAACAAGCTGCCTTCTTGGCACCAAAGACTGCTGCCGCTGCAGCCAAAGTGGCGCCGGCATCAATCATGGCTGCCGCCGCCGTACCCAGATAAGCAGGAGGTGACAGATTTGCCAAGCTCCCCAGGTTTGAATACATTAGGAATGTATCTATCCATGCTTGATGTCTCTGAATATATGAACTAATCACTTCTGCCATCACCAGATCCTGGAAAAAAGGCTCCAAATATATTGCAATCTGCAAAGAAGGATTGTGAAAAGATTGATTCCATTGTTCTTGCAGTTGAGGTATACCCTTCTACTCCTATTAAACCAAATAGATCATCCAGTAATTCTCCAACAAGGGATCCTCCCGCCGGTCCATTTGAAGCAAACTGTTGTCAAACAAAACCAAAGCACTCCTGTGCGCCAAGACCCACCCAGGAACTCCCCCGCATATTCCGGTCTCCTAAGCCTGCTCAGTTACGTCTGCATCTCTACCATCACAAAGTCCTTTCTCTTCTTTCCAAATCACCATTCCATGGGTGGTCAAGCCTCAGACAAAGAAGTCTAAGACTGATTGAACTATGTCTAGTTGTTGCTGTAGTTGCTGCTTGTTATAATTTTGCTCAAAGTTGTGGCAACATAAAGCTTTCAGTAAACTAAAAGTCCATTTATGTACAATCAAAGGGCGAAAACCAGCAAAGAAAGATCATCAAAGCCCCCATTTCTTGTCAGACTGTTACTTTCTTGAGAGGTGGCATTTTTTGGTTCAAAATGTTGTGATTGTTCATTTTGCTGTTCAAAATTGTGGTAATACCATTTGACAATGATGTGCACAAAACAGAAATGTTTACAGCAACAACCCACCTCAATGTCTGCCGTTCCCATGATTTTTTGTGGTGAGCCAAATGGACCAATCAGAAGGCCTCACAGCACAAAATACCGGCTACTTATGTACTTGGAGCGATAGTCAAAGACGAAAATTTTGAAGAGGATAAGGGAAACAATTAATAAAAAGTATTTGCAAGTACTAGTAGGATGAGTACTACTATGCATATTTCGTACCAGCATGACAATTCCCTTGATGGGCGATGCCAATTTTTGACATCGAAACCAACTTTACTTCTGATAGTATGGAAGATACTTCCTCCGTTTCAAAATGAGTGTGTTATGACCGATCTGTGTGGGTTTCGAAAAGAGTGTTCCTTTTGCGTAGAACTGTGTAGGATTAGTACCACAGAATAAAAATTACTTCTTCGAACTTTAATTTTATTACTTCGTTCACGAACTTCAATTTTCTACTGTAAATTATCATGTACCGGTACCATACAGCGGAAATACCACAATTGTGGTATTAAGCCTGGCACTACTGTGGCACGTAAGTAGGAATTGGTACGCTTAATGATACATACCTCTAATGACTATTTCTACTGTTTTTCTCTGTAGAAATTATGTGGTACCCCTCAAAAAACAGAGGTATAGGGCGAATTTCCATACACAGTATTGTTGCATTTTTAGTGGTATAAGACTCCGTGTAACTCTTAAGGAAATACCACAAATACCACAAGTACTTTACATGACCGTTGTTCTTTAGTCTTTTCTTTCTAAGAAATATCCCCGGAGGTGCTTGTTTTTTTTGCTCACTTTTTTGAAATGGTGACGGTGACGACCAATAAGACAAGAACCGATAAGACGGCTAATAATCACCAATCCTCCCTAGTATTTTTGCTGCTAAATCGGTCCCCTCTGAGTAAGCTACTAGTGTGGTGTATAATATTTTGGTACTGTATTTAAACTTAGTCTACTAGATTTTCCTGCCGCTCGAAACGTCGCTCCAAAACGTCGCTCCAAAACGCCGCTCAAAACGCCACTGCTGGCTTCCTGCTGGTCAAAACGCAGCTGCTGGCTGCTGGCTGCTTGCTTCCTGCTGCTCCAAAAGGCCGCTGCTGGCTGCTGGCTTCTTCCTGCTGCTCCTCCAAAACGCCGCTCCAAAACGCCGCTTGAAACGCCGATGCTTCCTGCTGCTCCAAAATGCCGCTGCTGGCTGCTGACTTTATCTTGCTGCTCCTCCAAAACGCCGCTCCAAAACGCCGCTCGAAGCGCCGCTGCTGGCTGCTGGCTTCCTGCTGCTCCAAAACGCCGCTCCAAACGCCGCTCCTTGCTGCTGGCTTCCTGCTGCTCGAAACGCTGCTCGAAACGGCGTTTGATTGCCGTTTGAATACCCTTCCCGATCGAAAACGAAGTAGAGTGATGTGTAGGTATCTGAGTAGGTATCATTTTGTACTATTTGTACAGTGGCGAACCTTCATGGTCTGTTCTATGGAAGGAGAAACAGAAGGGTCGTTGGAGGGTCGTAACTTGCCATCCAAATCGCCGTTTGATAGCCATTCGATTGCCATCCGATTGCCATTCCAAGTCAAAAAATCAGTAGAGAAGCATGATGGTGTTCGAATGTGGTAGTATTTGTACATGTCCACCCTCATCTTCCCTTCTATTGGAGGGGAAACAGATGGGTTGGGGAAGGGCGCGTTGTCGGCTTGTTTTTTGTACTATCTTTGTCTCCCTTGTTTGCCATTAAATTGCCGTTCGAATACCCTTCCGGATCGAAAACCAAGTAGCGGAATGTGTAGGTATTTGATTTGGTGTCATTTTGTACTACTTGTACAGAGGTGAACCTTCATGGTCTGTTCTATGGAAGGAGAAACAGATGGGTCGGAGAAGGGTCGTCAACGACGATGACAACATATCTTTGTGTGTTATTTGCCATTGAATTACCGTTCGAATACCCTTCCGGATCAAAAACCAAGTGGAGGAATGTGTAGGTATTTGAGTTGGTGTCATTTTGTACTACTTGTACAGTGATGAACCTTCATGGTCTGTTCTATGGAAGGAGAAACAGAAGGGTCAATCATGGGCTGACATTCGTGATTTCGATGATCGGACTTCCCATCAAAAAAATTGTCTTAGGAGTGAGTTTTTTGGTGTGTTTTCAGGGTCTTTTGTCTTGTTCTTTTTTTGAAGGGACTTCGGTGTGCGGAGCACACATATGTTTATTTCCTGTAGACTTCTACATGGTTTTGGTACTGGGTATTTATTGTGGTATTTTTATATTGTACACTCACCGTACTGTACATGTAAAGCACTAAAGCACTACTACCTTTACTTCTCACGCACAAATTTTGTGATTTAACACGGCAATGGGTGATTCCCGAAATACTTTTTTGTAACGTACACAAACTTCTGTTTTTAGTATTTCGGGAATGTAAATTTCGTACATACTTTTTTTGGCAGGAAAGTGCATAAATCTCATTTTGGAATGTGGAATCTCATTTTCTCTCATTTTGGAATATACGTGGAATTCTTCGTATGAATAAGTATGGCGCAAAAACATGTGGATTCCCTTATAAAAAAGTGTAACGTTACAAATCATAGTCGACGTGAGCTCACGTCGACTATGATTTGTAACAAAAAGACTGGTTAAGTAGAAAATTTCGTGTTTATGTAGTACATAAAAGCATTTCGGGAATCACCCAATATTTCTCTACACCCTGAAATTCGCGTTTGTACTGGGGGTACACGTAAACTCAGCACTATTTCTGTGCGCGTGATGCACATTTCTCTACTCTCGAATAAAAATAATTTATTTCAGTCTCTAGCAGAACCCAATTATTATTCCGTACCAACAACACTTACTTCTATTCACGAATAAAAAAGAAATCTTGAGTCAGTATTAATTCCAAAATATTAATCTCCCAAATAACAATTCGATTCTGCTCTCCTAATTGTGAATTCTATTTCTTGACTACAATATTCCCTTTTTAAAATGTAGATTCTATTATGCTTGATTTATTCCTATTGCAACGTATTACAAATCCTCCATTATTTCTAATATTCTCACTATTAAGTTCATAATAAGTAGTAGTTTTGTACTCCGTATTATATATGTACTGTTATTTTCTGCATTAATTGAAGGGATAAATGGGCATTCATCGATGCTGTTATTGCCGGATCAACATTCATCACTCATGGGTTGGAGTTGTGTTTATTACTCTAGCTTTTGCCGCTGTTTCTACTACTGTGCCCACGCTGTTGCTCTCGTTGCTTGCTGCTGCTGCTACTTCGTTTTATTGTTCCATTTTGGCATTCCGTTTTGACCATGTTCCATTGTTGCTCCGTTTTTGTTGTTTTGTTTTTGTGTTTTGTTTGCGTTATTTTGTTTGCGTTATTTTGTTTGCGTTGCTCCGTTTGCGTTAGTCCATTTTTGTTGCTCCATTTTTGTTGCTCTGTTTTCGTTGCTCCATTTTTGTTGCTCCGTTTTTGTTACACCGTTTTTGTTGCTCCATTTTTGTTGCTCTGTTTTTGTTGCTCTGTTTTCGTTGCTCCATTTTTGTTGCTCCATTTTTGTTGCTCCATTTTTGTTGCTCCGTGTTTGTCGTTTCACTACATTGTGTCATTGTTTTGTTCCATTGTTTCATTGTTCCATTTTTGCTGTGAAAAATAAAAATAAAAGAAAGAAGGATCAGAAAAAATAGAATCTCCAACAAATTGTTGTCATTGTCACTCACTTGTGTTCCGTTGTTGTTCCGTTGCTCCGTTTCATTTGCTATTCTGCTCTGTTGTTCCATTCAATAAAAATAAAAGAAAGAAAAATCAGAAACAAATAGAATCTCCAACAAATTGCCGTCATTGTTGTCACTTACTTGCGTTCCATTGCTGCTCTGTTGTTCCATTTCGTTTGTTATTTCGCTCTGTTGTTTGGTCCGATAAAAATAAAAGAAAGAAAGATCAGAAACAAATATAATCTCCAACAAATTGACGTCATTGTTGTCACTCACTTGCATTCCGTTGTTGTTGTTTCATTTTGTTCTTCCCTTGTTCCCCTGTTACACTCACTAGTGTTTCTTTGTTGTTCCGTTGTTCTGTTGTCCGTGACTGTCGCACAACATTCATTTTCTGTTCTTTAAAAAAAATACCGTGCCGACCAAGAAGTATGTTTTTTTTGGTTTTGTGTGTGTGCAGTTTCGTGTGTGTGCTCAGTTTTTCGTGTTTCTTCAGTTTTTCATGTGTGTGTGGTTTTGGGTGTGTTGTGTATGCTGTGTACCCTGACTTCTTCCATGTGTCTGGCTTGTGTGTGGCCTTTATTTTCTATATAAGTAAAGCATGTACCAGTGCAAGCCACCCCTCCCATGCCATAATTTTTCAAAATGGAAAATTTGATTACACGAAGGTTATGTACTTAAATTCCCTACTCATCTGTAGAATCTGATAGCCAGTCGGTGGTTCAACACTGTCCTGGGTCAGCACAGTACCTACCGATACCTACGTACACTTTTTGCAAAGTACACAATGGTGTACCTTTTATTTTTGCATGTAGTATCATCTACAGCTAGTAATGCCTGCACACTTATATTTTTGTCTGAGAATAATCCAAAAACAGCACTTCCATTTTGATTAAACAACTTATGAATTAATTTTATTTGACACTCATTAAACTACATTTTTGGTGATTGGATTATTAGTGTTATTCCAATTATGGATAAGATGAAATGTACCGGAAAAATAAATTGAATTGACCTGATACTTTGGGATGAGCCATTACCCACTCAGTCAGTGTGAGCCGGATTGGTACCAAAAATACTCTCTTGTCTGCCATTTGGAGAGACAAACCACAACATTTTCTGTATTGTGAGTGTAAATGTTGTTCCCAATATGCATCAGATGAGTAATGAAAAAATTATTTATGGCCTGGACCTGATACTTTGGGAGTCATTACCCACTAAGGCAGTTTGTGCCCTGGGTTTACACCCAAAATTGTCTCTTGTGTGCCATTTGGAGAGATAGATCACAACATTTCCAGCATTATGTGGGGCAAAGTTGTTCCCAATATGCATTTGACGAGTCATGAAAAAATTATTCATGACTAGGACCAGATAGTTTGGGAGCCATTACCCAATAAGTCAGTTTGTGCCCTGGATTTGCACCAAATATACCCTCTTCTGTGCCATTTGGAGAGACAAACCACAACATTTTCAGCATTCTGTTTGTAAAAGTTGTTCCTGATATGCATCAGATGAGTAATGAAAAATATATCCATGGTCAGGACCGGATACTTTGTGAGTCATTACCCAATAAGTCAGTTTGTACCCTGGAATTTCAACAAAAATACCCTCATTTGTGCCGTTTGGAGAGACAAACCCCAACATTTCCGGCATTCTGTTTGAAAAAATTGTTCCAAATATGCATTTGATGAGTCATGAAAAGTATATTCACGGCCCAGACCAGATACTTTGGGAGTGATTACCCAATAAGTCAATTTGTGCTCTGGAATTTCACCAAAAACACTCTCATGTTTGCCATTTGGAGAGACAAACCACAACATTTCCAGCATTCTGTTTGGAAAAGTTGTTCCCAATATGCATTTGATGGGTCATGATACATGTATTCATGGCCCGGTACGGATACTTTGGGAGTCATTACCCAATAAGTCAGTTTGTGCCCTGGAATTGTACCAAAAATACCCTCATGTTTGCCATTTGGAGAGTCAAACCACAACATTTCTGGCATTCTGTGGGGCAAAGTTGTTCCCAATATGCATTTGATGAGTCATGATAAATGTATTCCTGGCTTGGACCGGATATTTTTGGAGTCATTACCCAATAAGTTAGTTTGTGCCCTGGAATTGCACCCAAAATACCCTCATGTTTGCCATTTGGAGAGCCAAACCACAACATTTCCGGGATTCTGTGTGACAAAGTTGTTCCCAATATGCATTTGATGAGTCATGATAAATGTATTCATGGCTTGGACCGGGTACTTTTGGAGTCATTGAGTGATTCCCACCAATGATTTGACCAAAGTAATAAAACAATATTCGCGAGTGAATAGAATGAATAGATTTTTGGCGCACCCAACGGATGAATAGATTTTATTAACTACCACTTGGAGCAAATTTGGAATTCGGAATCCCTAAGTACAAAACAGTAACTGTGTCTGTTCAATCACTAACCGGGCCACCTACCGGCCTATTTTGGCCGGCAGGCCGGCAGTTGAAATTTTCAGAATTTTCTATGTACCGTACCGTACTACTTGTAGTATTGATTGGCTTTGCTGATACAAATTACGAAGTACTACCGTACTACTAGCTATCCTCACTAAAACACTCACATTGCTCTCCAGCAAGCACTCTTTTGCGAAACACTCTTTTTTGAAGCACTCTTTTTTGGAGCACTCTTTTGCGAAACACTCTTTCGCGAACCTAACAATCGACAATCACCATGGCCCTGGAGTTAGTAGATGTGCTTGGATACGACAACTACTTAACCCCCGATTACAACAATCCACTGCTTGGGGAGGAAGATAAGAGAAGAAGGGACCGTAGAACCCCGAGGATAGCAATTAAGAGATACAGCCAATCTGCTTTCATGTATCTCTATCGATCGGGCAATGATCAAGCCCTTTTGAATTGCTGTGGAGTCGACCACATAGTATTCAGGGAGCTTCAAGATATATTTGAGCCATGCTTCAATTCATACACTATTGATAAGAGCAACGGATCAATTCGGAAGTTCAAGGAATACAACAAACACAATTATATTCGTCGTAGAGAGTTTGATGCAACCGGATGTCTTGCTCTTATCTTATTCTGGTTCTGAACCAGAGGATCAGCAGCAAGAGCAGTTGCTATAGCCTTTGGAATAACAGCCTCTCCTATGTACAGATGGCTCAAATTTGGTCGCAAGGTCCTTCTTACCGCATTACAAGATCATCCTGCTGCCAAGGTTTGCTTGCCAAATGAACAAGAGACTCAACAATACATCAATGCTATTGCTGCAAAGTATCCATCTCTTTGTCCACACAGAGTGTGGGGTGCTTGCGACGGGCTTAAACTGCATCTCCAGCAATCTGGCGACTGGACCAAACAAAACCAATACTACAATGGTTGGACTAGTGGTACATATGTGAATAGTGTCTTCCTTTTCTGCCCTGATGGAAGGATCCGCGCTTGTGTCTTGAATGCTCCTGGTTCGTGGCACGATAGTACTCAAGCTGACTATGGGCTCTATGAAAAGATGGAGCTTATTTATGAGCTGTATAACGCAAAGCTTGTTGTCGATTCCGCCTTTAAGTTATCTACAAACGACTACCTTCTTAGAAGTAGTCAATATGACCCTCTGACAGTTCCTGTAGAAATACCTGAGGGTACACCTACGGAAGAGGCCAGAGAAATGAAAAGACGGGCCGTTTGTAAGGCTATTGCAGTGAACAGAGATGCGACTAGCGTTAGACAGATGTCTGAATGGGGAATGAGACAGATCCAAGGTGGGTTCCCTAGACTCAAAGATAACATGTTGCTGGAAGAAACGGGAGACAGGAGGATCATTCTGAAGCTTGTCGTGTTGTTGTACAACTTCCAGACAGCTAAGGTTGGAATCAACACCATACTCAACACCTACATGAGCCAGACTGAAGGTTTCTTCTCCTACGGTTTGGTACCAACTGAAACCGCAAACAATGTATTTTAGTACGAATTAGCGTTACGAATTAGATTAATTTACTTAGAGAAGTCAAGTCGTATCACGTCCGGTTGTGATCGATGACTCATCGTATCATGTCCGATCGATTACTCATATTTTTGCTCCGGCGAACCTCTAGTAGTGGTTTTGGATTGATTGATCGATCGATCTATTAGTCATATTTAGAGCAGTCGACAACACGTTCAAATAATTTTGCTCCAGCGCACCTCTAGTGGTTTTGGATCCCTCTTTTAAGGTGTTGCAATAGAGTTTTTATATTCTCTTTGTAGCCTAAGTTTCTGTCTGGAGCAATGTTGGTGTTGTTGTTGAGTTTCTTAACTAATAATCGATTCTTTTATTTTAACTAACTAACTACCTAACTAACTAATTGATCGATTCGATTCCTAACTAACTAATCGGCGTCAACGAATCGTCATCCTTCACTAATTGGTTCCTAACAAGTCGTCACTGCTGCTGTCACTGATGTCGTTGTCACTGCTGTAGTCAGGATGCTGCTGGAGACTGTTCACTTTTCTTTTGAGCTTCCCAGTAACATTAGTAACTTGGGGAGTAGTAAGACAAATCTGTGGAGTAATACTAGGACCACGACCACCACCACCAGCACCAACAACGGCGTCAATACGGACACTACTAGGAGTAGTAGTAGATGTTGTGGCACCGACGGCGGTGCCGGTGCCGGCGCCACTACCACCAATTGCAAGGACTGCCTGCATCAACACCTTCCTCTCTTCATCTGCCTTTTCCTGATATCGTTGCTGTTGTTCCAATGCCTGCTGCTGAAGCTTCAATACTTGAGCAATTGTATTCATCATCTTCAATTCCTCTCCTTTGCGATTGTTGTAATGTCTCTTCCTGCTAGTGCTCATGGTACTAACTTCTTCGGACTGTGTAACTTCTTGAGTTTTGGGTTGTGTTGGTTGAGTTGGTTGACCAAGTAGAAGTGGTACCGGTTGGGTTGAAGCATCAGGAGGAGGAGGAGGAGGAGGAGGGGGGGGAGGAGGGGGGGACGAGGAGGAGTAAAGTCATCTGCTTCAATGTCATAAATATCTTCTCCATCAATGATGCATGCCTTGTCACCTATCAGTCTGAAGGGTTCCTTTGCCTCCTTGATATCCCATCTCATGTTTGGATTGCCTGTTGGCGCCTTCTTCCGGTGCAATTGATTGAATTTGTTGCAAATGGATTCAGTATCCCTTCCAGGAAATTTTTCAGCATGTACGTCTGCAACATCATCCCAGTCTTCTCTACCACATGGTATGATAGCTCTAATGGCAGCAAACATGTTCTCCAACTCGGCCTTCGTGTAGTTGCCGATGCCGGCTTTCCTCCCTCCAGTCGAGGGCATGGTGTTAATTGTTACGATCGATGGTATTCCTGTTCCTGTTTCTGTTTCTTTTTTTTTATGTGCCGAGAAGCTGAATTGAATCGGAATCGATTCATCGTCTAATTCGTCTAGTAATGATCTAGCAAGGACGACAAGAGCAGCAGCGTGGTGTAGTAGGAGGACATGGGTGGTGCCGCCGGCATGTCTAGTAATGCTGTGCTGGAGAGACAAGTCATACTGTTGTTGCTGTTTCTTTCCGGACTTTCTTTTCGTATTTTTGTACTGTTTGCAATTTTTCAGCTCAGCAAAATTGGTGATGATCACCAAAATAGCATGCAAGCATGCCCGGCAAAAGAGGTGCAAGAGGTGCACCACATGATTTGTTTGTGCGTTGGGGACTAAAATATTTGATTTCAGTGATTCCCTTTGAGTTTATTCTGTTTTTATTCAGTTAATAAAGTTTTGCAAGTCGATGCAGTCTCGACTGCTAAATTCTATTCAATAATTAATAGATCTATTAACTATGTGAATAGATTTATTACTTTGGTCGCAAACTTTTATTACTTTATCATTGGTGGGAATCACTCATTACCCAATAAGTTAGTTTGTGCCCTGGAATTGCACCAGAAATACCCTCTGGTAGGCAAGGTGTAAAGAATTCGTAAGCATTGTGGACTCCTCACAGATGTTTCCCCCCCCCTGGTACTACCATGTACTACGGTAGACTAGGAAAACGTAGAGTAGTACGCAATTTCACTACCAGAAATTATCTAGTACAAAAACCATGTAGAAATCTACTCTAGTAGTAGGCTATGTACATTCAATACCAGAAAGTATCTAGTACCAAAATTGCGTATAAATATAATGGCATAGAAACCTACGCGGATTCAATACTAGTATGTATCTAGTACAAAAAGTGTGTAGGAATCTACACACGTAGAAACCTACATGGATTCAATACCAGGAACTATCTAGTACAACAAGCGTGTAGGAATCTACTGGCGTAGAAACCTACGCGGATTCAATACTAGTATGTATCTAGTACAAAAACTGTGTAGAAATCTACTCGCTTAGAAACCTACACGGATTCAATACCAGGAACTATCTAGTACAAAAAGCGTGCAGGAATCTACTGGCGTAGAAACCTACGCGGATTCAATACTAGTATGTATCTAATACAACAAGCGTGTAGTAATCTACTTGCGTAGAAACCTACGCGGATTCAATACCAGTAAGTATCTATTACAAAAAGTGTGTAGGAATCTACTGGCGTAGAAACCCACACGGATTCAATACCAGGAACTATCTAGTACAACAAGCGTGTAGTAATCTACTCGTGTAGAAACCTACTCGAATTCAATACCGGTAATTGTCTAGTACAAAAAACGTGTAGAAATCTACACTAGTACAAAAAACCTGTAGAATTCTACAGAAGTTGAAGTATCCTTGATGGTATCGATTACGAAGGATTTTTTTTTTCGTTCAATTTTTTTTTTCTACCTTCCGAAAAAAGAAAAATCTCTCTCTCACACACACACAGTAATTGTTTTTCTACCTCGTGACAAAAAAAAATCACTTCGTAATCTTCTTACATCCAACTTATTTGACTAGTAGGGTGTTGGTTCTTGCAATCAACACTCCGTCCGAGAACGTTTGATCCGAAACCTCTTCAACAGAGCCAGAGAATCTGGTGTTGTCAGATATTTTAGTCCGAAATAACAGCCTTGTACTGGAAAAGAAGTAGTTAGCATTGGACAAAAAGGGGAATTGCTGGATAGATATTGTTGTTCGGATTCGGGACCCAAACATAGATGTCTTGAAAGCAATAAACCTGCATCCCTTGCCTCTATATCAACAGGAACAAGATACTGTTTTTTGTGACAGAGGAGTAAGAAGTTTGCCAATCTACGGCAGCAGCAACAACAACAATTTCATTGGGACGATTGTCGGAACGTCAGAACAAGCAAAGGTAAGAATGAGAGAGATAGACAATGATTATACTGCCTCCGGCATTGCTGATACTCAATGTATTTCCTCCCTTCTGTTTTTCTTCTTATTTTCATAGGACCGGATCGGAACAACAAATCGGAATCAACGGATCGGAATCAACGGATCGGAATCAACAGATCAGAATCAACGGATCGGAAGCAACGGATTGGAAGCAACGAATCTGAACAACGGATTGGACGGCGAATCTTTCCTGGTGTCACTGGAGGTGCGTCGTCTTGTTCCCTGTAGGTGGGGCGAATCTTCCCTTGAAATCGTAAGCATCGAATCGACCGGACGAATCGAAGGCAACAACAAAAGGAGGTGTCGGCGTCGGCGTCAGCATCAAATCAATCGGACGCCAACAGTCTTGGTTAGTGGCATGTAGATTATATTATTCTGTTGTTATTATTTACTCTACTACATCACTAGATACTCACCCATTTTGTTCAATTATGCCGTCATTGTTATTTTTGGTGTTTCCTTCGTCCGAGAACTGTTTCTCTACCCCCCGCGGGCTATCGCGCGGTATTTTTACAATTCTCGACCCTATTTTTTAAATTTCCTATCTTTTTAGGTCGCGTGTCTACTAAAATAACTCGCGCGTCGCACACCTTTACTTTCGAGACAATATCTCGTCACTCCTCAAATAAAATTACTATTTTAGGGTTAAGGATATCATAACCTTTCGTGACAAGCACTATTTTGTGTACAACTTGTGCACGAATGAATTATTTCATTTTCTCAACATGTTGCCACCATATAACGGGCTCCGTCCCAAATCCTCCAACTCCAACTCAAATCCAACTCCAAACAATCCCATTTTCATTACAATGGATAGGGACCTGTCCCCCCCCCCTTGTATCTCATAAACCAAGAACTCCAAAAATTGGTAGGATAGGCAAACGATTCTAGACAACAATACTAACAAGGCCTGCAAGTCTCAAAGGGATCTGCCGTACCCATTAGAAGCAATAGGAGGGCCTAGCAGAGGACTCCAAATCCGAATTTTCACCTCCACAGAAAACACCCCCTCCAAACCCAAGGGACAGCAGATATCTCCATACTGAAGGCGCCGCGGGCAACGATATTGCAGGGATCCCTTCATTATACTAAGAAGGACAAGGCCTGCAAGTTTTGAATCGATTGATTGAGTGGATTGGAAGTATCTAACTGGCAAAGCTTTGGACACACGAGGTCCATTTTGAAGGGAAACAAGGAAAAAAAACGGTGAATATTAATATCTCCATACTGAAGTCACCGCGGGCAACGATATTGCAGGGATCCGTTCATTATACTAAGTAGGACAAGGCCTGCAAGTTTCGAATCGATTGATCGAGCACATAAGAAGAATCAAACCGGTGAAGCAGAAGGGAGAAATTTGGTTGTATTTCAAGGAAGCAACCCAAATAACGGCGACAGCAGATATCTCTATAACAACGACACCAACAGCAACGATATTGCAGGGTCCCCTTGATTACATCTATGAGAAGACGCCCGCCAAGTTTCGTATTGATCCATTGAGCGGATCAGAAGGAATGGACTCAACATAGCAGAGTGACAAATTTGGTTGTATTTCAAGGAAGCAACCCAAATAACGGCGACAGCAACTTTCTCTATAACAACGACACCAACAGCAACGATATTGCAGGGGCTTCTTCATTACATCTACGAGGAGACGCCTGCCAAGTTTCGTATTGATCCATTGAGCGGATTAGAAGGAACGGACTCAACATAGAAAAGTGACAAATTTGGTTGAATTTCAAGGAAGCAACCCAAATAACGGCGACAGCAGATATCTCTATAACAACGACACCAACAGCAACGATATTGCAGGGTCCGCTTTATTACATCCATGAGAAGACGCCCGCCAAGTTTCGTATTGATCCATTGAGCGGATTAGAAGGAACGGACTCAACATAGAAAAGTGACAAATTTGGTTGAATTTCAAGGAAGCAACCCAAATAACGGCGACAGCAACTTTCTCTATAACAACGACACCAACAGCAACGATATTGCAGGGTCCGCTTGATTACATCTATGAGAAGACGCCTGCCAAGTTTCGTATTGATCCATTGAGCGGATTAGAAGAAACGGACTCAACATAGAAAAGTGACAAATTTGGTTGTATTTCAAGGAAGCAACCCAAATAACGGCGACAGCAGATATCTCCATACCGAGGTCGCCGCTGTC
This sequence comes from Pseudo-nitzschia multiseries, assembly GCA_037355745.1. Lineage (NCBI taxonomy): Eukaryota > Bacillariophyta > Bacillariophyceae > Bacillariales > Bacillariaceae > Pseudo-nitzschia > Pseudo-nitzschia multiseries. Next base: position 9,253,995 of record CM074791.1, read on the forward strand.
AACGATATTGCAGGGTACTCTTTATTACATCTAGAAGAACACGCCGCCCAAGTTTCGGATTGATTGATTGAGAGGAATAGAAGAATCGAACCGGTGAAGCAGATTGGGAAAATTTGGTTGTATTTCAAAGAAACACCCCAAATAACAGTCACAGCAGATATCTCTGGACCAACGGCACCAACAGCAATGATATTGCAGGGTACTCTTTATTACATCTAGAAGAACACGCCGCCCAAGTTTCGAATCGATTGATCCAGAAGATCAGAAGAATCGAACCGGTGAAGCAGAGGGGCAAAATTCGGCTATATTTCAAGGAAGCAACCCAAATAACAGTCACAGCAGATATCTCTGGACCAACGGCACCAACAGCAATGATATTGCAGGGTCCTCTTCATTACATATATAAGAACACGCTGCCCAAGTTTCGAATTGATTGATCCAGCGGATCAGAAGAATCGAACCGGTGAAGCAGAGGGGCAAAATTTGGCTACATTTCAAGGAAGCAACCCAAACAACAGTCACAGCAGATATCTCTGCACCAACGGCACCAACAGCAATGATATTGCAGGGGCCTCTTCACTACATATATAAGAACACGCCGCCCAAGTTTCGAATTGATTGATCCAGCGGATCAGAAAAAAACGACTCAACATGGATGGGAAAGATGATGGGCAAAATTTGGCTAAAAAATGGGCTTCCAAGCCCCGGCCCGGTTGCTGTTGTTGCTCTTGCTTTGCAACTCGATTGTTCTCAGTGGGTCCTGTTGCTCTCGCTCTTGCTTGCTGTCAAATTGACGAGCCGGTAAGAGGAACAGCAAGCGGGGATAGGAAGAACAACAGCAAACGGATCAGAAAGCAAGTGACACCATTATCAACAGCGAGAGCAGCAGCATCAGCAACTAGCGAGGGCAACAGCAACAGCAATAGCAATAGCAACTAGCGAGAGCAACAGCGAATAGCAAAAGCAACAGCAACAACAACTAGCGAGAGCAACAGCAACAACAACAGCGGTGAGCAAGAGCAACAGCAACAGCGACTAGCAAGAGCAACAGCAACAGCGACTAGCGAGAGCAACAGCAATAGCGACTAGCAACTAATTGAACAAAATGGGTGAGTATCTATTGATGTAGTAGTACATAGAGTAAATAATAACAACAGAATAATATAATCTACATGCCGATTGATTCGATGCTGACGACGTCACACCTCCAGCGAAATAATTATCACCAACCGCAAAAATTCGTCGCACCTACAGGGAAGAAGATGAGGTTGCTCCCGATCCGTTGCTTCCAATTCGATGGTTGCTTCCAATCCGTTCCTTCCGATCCGTTCCTTCCGATCCGATGGTTGCTTCCGATCCGTTCCTATGAAAATAAGAAGAAAAACAGAAGGGAGGAAATACATTATCAGTAATGCCGGTGGAGTGGAAGACCAATCAATTGCCGTTGCCGTTGCCGATGCCTATCTCTCTCATTCTTACCTTTGCTTGTTCCGACGTTCCGGCAATTGTCCCGATGAAATTGTTGTTCTTGTTGCTGCTGCCGTAGATTACTTCTTACTCCTACGTCACAAAAAACAGGGTCTTGTTCCAGTTGATATAGAGGCAAGGGATGCAGGTTCATTGATTTCAAGACGTATATGTTTGGGGGCCAATTCAAACAATATCTATCCATCAATTTCCCTCTCGTCGAATGCTTTCTATTGTCATGCAGTACAAGGCTGTTATTTCGGACTGAAATATCTGAGAACGGATCGTTGTGCTCAAAGAGGGTCGGATCCCACGTTCCCGGACAGAGTGTTGATTGCAAGAATCAACACTCTACTCAAATAAGTTGGATGTAAGAAGGCAGATTATGAAGTGAATTTTTTTTGTTGCGAGGTAGATTGTTTTTTTTTGTTGCGAGGTAGAAAAAGTGATTTTTTTTGTCGGGAGGTAGAAAAGAAAATTACTGTGTGTTTGTGTGAGAGAGATTTTTTTTTTTTTCGCGTACGATTTTCGATCGATCCAACGAAGTAGAGGATACTTCTAGTACATCATGTAGAATTCTACACGATTTTGTACAAGTGTAGAATTCTACACGTTTTTAGTACAAGATAATTTTCAGTACTGAATCCGCGTCGGTTTCTACACGAGAAGATGTTTACACCTTACTAGATAATTTTCGGCACTGTATCCGTGTAGGTTTCTACGCGAGTAGATTTCTACACGTTTTTAGTACTTCATAATTTTCATTACTCAATCCACGTAGGTTTCTACACGTGTACGTTTCTACGTGTTTTAAGTACTAGATATTTTGGGATATTGAATTCGTTAGGGTTTGGGTTAGGGTTTAGGGTTAGGGTTAGGGTGTAGGATTCGACGTGAGATGATTAATACACGCTTGTTGCACGAAGCAGTTACTAGTAGTGTATCAACATGGTACAGGGGGGTAAAGAACTTGCGAGAAGTCCACATATAAGAAAAAATAATTACTGAATTTGCGAACCAGATGTATGTTAGTGTTTTTCTACGTAGTTTGTCTATCCAAATGGCACACAAGATAATATTTTGGGTGTAAATCCAGGGCAAAAACTGACTTATTGGGTAATGACTAGTACCAAATTATCCCGTCCAAACTATGAATACATTTATCATGACTCATCAAATGCATATTGGGAACAACTTTGTCACACAGAATGCCCAAAATGTTGTGGTTTGACTCTCCAAATGGCAAACATGGGGGTATTTTTGGTGCAATTCCAGGGCACAAACTTACTTATTGGGTAATGCCTCAAAAAGTATCTGGTCCAAGCCATGAATACATTCATCATGACTCATCAAATGCATATTGGGAACAACTTTGTCACACAGAATGCCCAAAATGGTGCGGTTTGATTCTCCAAATGGCAAACATGAGGTTTTTTGGTGCAATTCCAGGGCAGCACAAACTAACTTATTGGGTAATGACTCAAAAAGTATCTGGTCCAAGCCATGAATACATTCATCATGACTCATCAAATGCATATTGGGAACAACTTTGTCACACAGAATGCCCACAATGTTGTGGTTTGACTTTACAAATGGCAAACATGGGGTATTTTTGGTGCTATTCCAGGGCACAAACTAACTTCTTATTGGGTAATGACTCAAAAAGTATCGGGTCCAAGCCATGAATACATTCATCATGACTCATCAAATGCATATTCGAAACAACTTTGTCACATAGAATGCCCAAAATGTTGTGGTTTGACTCTACAAATGGCAAACACGGGGGTATTTTGTGTGCAATTCCAGGGCACAAACTAACTTATTCGGTAATGACTCAAAAATTATCTGGTCCAAGCCATGAATACATTCATCATGACTCATCAAATGCATATTGAGAACAACTTTGTCACACAGAATGCCCAAAATGTTGTGGTTTGACTCTCCAAATGGCAATCATGGGGGTATTTTTGGTGCAATTCCAGGGCACAAACTTACTTATTGGGTAATGACTCAAAAAGTATCGGGTCCAAGCCATGAATACATTCATCATGACTCATCCAATGCATATTGGAAACAACTTTGTTACATAGAATGCCCAAAATGTTGTGGTTCGACTCTACAAATGGCAATCATGGGGGTATTTTTGGTGCAATTCCAGGGCACAAACTAACTACTTGGGTAATGACTCAAAAAGTATCGGGTCCAAGCCATGAATACATTCATCATGACTCATCCAATGCATATTGGAAACAACTTTGTTACATAGAATGCCCAAAATGTTGTCGTTTGACTCTACAAATGGCAAACACGGGGGTATTTTTGGTGCAATTCCAGGGCACAAACTAACTTATTGGGTAATGACTCAAAAAGTATCTGGTCCAAGCCATGAATATATTCATCATGACTCATCCAATGCATATTGGAAACAACTTTGTCACATACAATGCCCAAAATCTTAAGGTTTGAGTCTCCAAATGGCAAACATGTGGGTATTTTTGGTGCAATTCCAGGGCACAAACTAACTTCTTATTGGGTAATGCCTCAAAAAGTATCCGGTCCAAGCCATGAATACATTCATCATGACTCATCAAATGCATATTCGAAACAACTTTGTCACATAGAATGCCCAAAATGTTGTGGTTTGACTCTACAAATGGCAAACACGGGGGTATTTTGTGTGCAATTCCAGGGCACAAACTAACTTATTCGGTAATGACTCAAAAATTATCTGGTCCAAGCCATGAATACATTCATCATGACTCATCAAATGCATATTGAGAACAACTTTGTCACACAGAATGCCCAAAATGTTGTGGTTTGACTCTCCAAATGGCAATCATGGGGGTATTTTTGTTGCAATTCCAGGGCACAAACTTACTTATTGGGTAATGACTCAAAAAGTATCGGGTCCAAGCCATGAATACATTCATCATGACTCATCCAATGCATATTGGAAACAACTTTGTTACATAGAATGCCCAAAATGTTGTGGTTTGACTCTACAAATGGCAATCATGGGGGTATTTTTGGTGCAATTCCAGGGCACAAACTAACTTATTCGGTAATGACTCAAAAAGTATCTGGTCCAAGCCATGAATACATTCATCATGACTCATCCAATGCATATTGGAAACAACTTTGTCACATACAATGCCCAAAATCTTAAGGTTTGAGTCTCCAAATGGCAAACATGGGGTATTTTTGGTGCTATTCCAGGGCACAAACTTACTTATTGGGTAATGACTCAAAAAGTATCTGGTCCAAGCCATGAATACATTCATCATGACTCATCAAATGCATATTGGGAACAACTTTGTCACACAGAATGCCCACAATGTTGTGGTTTGACTCTACAAATGGCAAAACATGGGGGTATTTTTGGTGCAATTCCAGGGCAGCACAAACTAACTTATTGGGTAATGACTCAAAAAGTATCCGGTCCAAGCAATGAATACATTCCTCATGACTCATCAAATACATATTGGGAACAACTTTGTCACACATAATGCTGTAAATGTTGTGGTTTGACTCTCCAAATGGCAAACATGGGTGTATTTTTGGTGCAATTCCAGGGCACAAACTAACTTATTCGGTAATGACTCAAAAAGTATCTGGTCCAAGCCATGAATACATTCATCATGACTCATCCAATGCATATTGGGAACAACTGTGGCACATAGAATGACCAAAATCTTAAGGTTTGACTCTACAAATGGCAAACATGGGGGTATTTTTGGTGCAATTCCAGGGCACAAACTAACTTATTGGGTAATGACTCAAATAGTATCGGGTCCAACCCATGAATGCATTCATCATGACTCATCCAATGCATATTGGAAACAACTTTGTCACATAGAATGCCCAAAATCTTAAGGTTTGACTCTACAAATGGCAAACATGGGGGTATTTTTGGTGCAATTCTAGGGCAAAAACTAACTGATTGGGTAATGACTCAAATAGTATCGGGTCCAAGCCATGAATGAATTCATCATGACTCATCCAATGCATATTGGAAACAACTATGACACATAGAATGCCCAACATCTTAAGGTTTCACTCTCCAACTGACAAACATGAGGGTATTTTTGGTGCAATTCCAGGGCACAAACTAACTTATTGGGTAATGACTCAAAAAGTATCCGGTCCAAGCCATGAATACATTCACTGACTCCAAAAGTATCCGGTCAAAACTATGAATACATTTATCATGACTCATCAAATGCATATTGGGAACAACTTTGCCACTCAGAATGCCCAAAATGTTGTGGTTTGACTCTCAAAATGGCAAACATGATGAGGGTATTTTTGGTGCAATTCCAGGGCACAAACAGTCTCATTTGGTAATGACTACCAAAGTTTTTGTACCAGGCCATGAATGCATATCACATGACTTACGAAATGCATGTTGGGAACAACTTTTAAATGCATATTGGGAACAACTTTGACACACACAGTACAGACAATGATGTGGTTTGTAGATACAAATGGCACACAAGACAGTACGGTATGTTAGGTGCAGCAGTCTACGAGATTCTACATGTGACTAGAGGATTGAAATACATAACCTTAGTGTGATCAAATGTTTCCCTTCTGAAAAAATTATGGCGCGGGAGGGGTGGCTGGCACAGGTACGTGATGTACTGCTACAAATATAACAGCGCGCCCAAAACCAGACAACACACAGAAGATGTTCGGGCAAACAACATAGTACAGAACCCACGGAAAAATTCTACACACAAAACATCGTACACATACTACACGAAACACCGTACACACACACACACACACGACACACACAACACACACAACACAAAACACCGTACACAACCCGACAAATTATTAGTACACACACAAAACCACACAAAAAGAAACACATGATTCTTGATCGACACCGTATTCAGAAAATAAAATAAAAAAATATGAATGCTATCGGAAAGACACGACGAAGCAAAAAATCCGAGGGGAAGACCCTTCGAAACAACAAAACCATCCGGCCCGGTGATCATCAAAATACAGGGGACAACAACGGTAAGAAAAAAAGAGTGAAAACAAACACCGCAATTACTAACAAAGTGTGTAACAGTAATACCACAACTATGAACGCATCAAAGGGCAACAGTAAAAAAAATGGTTCCGACAACACAATTTCTACTACTACAAACACGGAAGAACAAAACACCATCAACCAGAGTAACGAACCAGCGCTGACCATTACCAACACAACCACCACTACAGTAACGAACCAACAGAAAGAAGGAACAAAAACCAATGTGGTAGAGAAAACATCTAACGGAGAATGCTACAATTTAGAGGATGTTGCCGAACATGTCATGAAAAATATCCAATATGACAAATTGGCAGAGGAAGTGGCAAAACACTTACGGAAACAAGAGAGGGAACCACATATAGGGGTGGGAAAGGTAGTAATGGTACCTAAACAAACGGAGGCAACCATGCAGGGAGAGGGGACTGATAATGCCGGCGACACAAGAGAACGAGCAGTAAGTACAATTACAGACGAATATGGACTTATAATAGACAACGATATGCTTAAGGCTTTGAGTGATATGAGTGAAAGAGTGGAGAAGCAGCTAAGGGATTACGTCAAAAAACATTGGTACCCCAACATGAAGTTCCCTATCAATGACAAGGTAACGGCGCTTGTAATAAATAAAGCTGTTGGAGAAAGTGCGGTTATGAAGCCACAAAATATTCCACTTGCGGCATTCTGTTCCTTTTACAGGAAACGAGTAGGGACAGTACTGACTGCATTGAGGCACAACTCACAAACATTAGCGAGAAAAAACTGGATAGGTAAATACAGGTGGGAGAATTGGTTGTTGAAATTAGGATTTTGAGAATCTATTTTTGGTCCGACAACACTAACATGCTGCCCGTTGATACTTATGATACTTCCGTACAGACGATTACAGAAAAGGTCGAGTCCCTATCACATTCCCTGGTACTGTTGCAGTTATTCAAGACACAGAATATGAAAACACAGGTATTTTAAACCCTCAATACAGAACATACAAAGACGCGGAAGATGAAGATTTTTATTATTTTGTTACAAGAATCATGTCGGCAATCAATCCGACAAATTCCAATTTCAAACAACGGAAGGAGAGGCACTTGCTGAGTGATATATTTACTATAGCAGATGAAGCATTTGCATTGGTACTAATCTACAATGAGCATCATGTATGGGTGAACCAGCAGCGGCGAAAGGGTGATGCCACGATTCCGCGACAAAAAAAAAAATTCTGCGATTCAGACAGTGGAAGCAGAAATGGATGGATGGAGGAAGGTCGCGAGTTGTTCAGTGACTTGTGCGACAAAATTGGCGAGATGCGAAAACACCCAGAAACAGGAAGGAAATTGGAAGAAATGATGAGGGACAGATTTAGGAACGAAAGTTCGACAAATTACACCAACAATAAGCAGGGCGATGCAAATATTACTAGTAGCAGCTCCACTAATTGTAGTGGACCAAAAAAGAAAAAGAAAAGAAACGTCTATATTGATCCGGCAATAACAGCATTGATGAATGAAAGTTTATCTATGGGTGAACTAATGTAGAAAATAACAGTACATACATAATACAAAACTACTACTAATCTTGAACTTAATTTTGAGAATATTAGAAATAATGGAGGATTCGTAATACGTCGCAATAGGAATAAATCAAGCATAATAGAATCTACATTTTAAAAAGGGAATATTGTAGTCAAGAAATATAATTCACAACTAGGGGAGCAGAATCGAATTGTTGTTTGGTAGATTAATATTTTGGAATTAATACTGACTCAAGATTTCTTTTTTATTCGTGAATAGAATTAAGTGTTGTTCGTACAGAATAATAATTCGGTTCTGCTAGAGACTGAAATAAATTATTTTTATTTGAGAGTAGAGTAATGTGCATCACGCGCACAGAAATAGTGCTGAGTTTACATATACCCTTATACGATCGTCGCAAATTTCAGGGTGTCCAGAAATATTGCCGTGTTAAAATCACGCACAAAATTTGTGCGCGAGAAGTAAATTCGAACCCCGCGAAACAGTTCTTGGACGTTGAAATACAACCAAATTCGTTACTCTGCGATGTTGAGTCCGTTCCTTCTAATCCGCTCAATGGATCAATACAAAACTTGGCGGGCGTCTCCTCATAGATGTAATACAGAGGCCCCTGCAATATCGTTGCCCTTGGTGCTGTCGTTCCAGAGATATCTGCCTCACTGTTATTTGGGGTGTTTCCTTGAAATACAACCAAATTTGTCACTCTGCGATGTTGAGTCTGTTCCTTCTAATCCGCTCAATGGATCAATACAAAACTTGGCGGACGTCTCCTCATAGATGTAATGAAGAAGTCCCTGCAATATCGTTGCTGTTGGTGTTGTTGTTATAGAGATATCTGCTGTCGCCATTATTTGGGTTGCTTCCTTGAAATACAACCAAATTTGTCACTCTTCTATGTTGAGTCTGTTCCTTCTAATCCGCTCCATGGATCAATACAAAACTTGCAGGCCTCGTCCTTCTTGATATAATGAAGAGATCCCTGCAATATCGTTGCCCTCGGTGCCTTTAGTATGGAGATATTACTATTCATCATCTTTTTTCTTGTTTCCCTTCAAAAAGGACCTCGTGTGTCCAAAGCTTTGCCAGCTAGATACTTCCAATCCACTCAATCAATCAATTTGAAACTTGCAAGCCTCGTTTTTCTTGATATAATGAAGAGATCCCTGCAATATCATTGCTGTCGGTGACTCCAGTATGGAGATATTACTATTCACCGTTTTTTTTCTTGTTTCCCTTCAAAAAGGACCTCGTGTGTCCAAAGCTTTGCCAGTTAGATACTTCCAATCCACTCAATCAATCAATTTGAAACTTGCAGGCCTCGTCCTTCTTGATATAATGAAGAGATCCCTGCAATATCGTTGCTGTCGGTGACTCCAGTATGAAGATATCTGCTGTCACCTTATTTGGAGTGTGCGTGTGTGTTTTCTGTGTTGAAAAAACGGATTTGGAGTTTCTGCTTAGCCCTCCCATCTGAATAGCCATCAGAATAGCAAATAGCCATTGGATAGCCCTTTGATTGCCATTCCCGGTCAGCAAATCAGTAAAGTAACATGCTGGTGCTCAAACCTGGTAGAGTTTGTACATGTCTGCCTCCATTTTCTCCTATATCCAAGTGGAAAAAGATGGGTTGAATTTTTCTTATCTTTGTCATTCGGATTCATCTTTGCCAATTGAATACCCTCCCCGACCAAAACGTGTAGGTATTTGAGCTGGTGTCCTTTTGTACTATTTGTATGGTGGTGAACCTTCATGGTCTGTTCTAGTGAAGGAGAAACAGAAGGGTCGTTGCAGGGTCGTCAAAATGGAAGTTAATGACATTGGTGATTTTGATGATCGGAACTCCTATCAAAAATAAATCATGTCTTTGAGGGTTTTTCTGCTGTGTTTGCAGGGTCTTTTCACTTGTTCTTTTTTTGAAGAGATTTCAGTGTACAGAGCACACACATGTTCATTACCTGTAGACTTGTACATGGTTTTTGTACTGTGTATTTATTGTGGTATTTTGTACACAGTGTGTTACTAAGTGCAGTTAACAGCATGTTGCGAAGATGAGAGAAAATCATTTGTGCGTAAGAAGTTTGACACAAAATATTGTTCATCACGGCAACTTTATGATATCCCTAACCCTGAAAATGTTATTTAATTGATTATTTTTATTCCACCAAGTCGAGAGTGAGTTTTAGGTGATGATCAAGATAAGGATCGATGAGATATTGTCTGGAAAGGAGAAGGGCGCAACGCACAAGGTTTTTTAGTAGACACGCGACCTAAAAAGATAGAAATTTGTAAAAATAGGGTCGAGAATTTTAAAAATACCGCGCGATAGCCCGCGGGGGGTAGAGAAACAGTTCTCGGACGTAGTGGCCTCACTCATCAGCTACTACCAGTCCATTATTAGCGTCGTCAGCTAAAACCTGTTGTGCTCTGGCAATATTAGCAGCTTTAGCAGTAATGGAAACAGGGAGACGACCTTCGCGACGAAGCTGCTCTTTGCCCATGTGAAGGAGCTTATAAGTGTTGTCACTGTCAACTGTAAGAGATGCTTCCAAAGCACATTGAAGAGATAAGAACACATTATCTAGTGTGTCCCTCTCTGAAATATGGAAAGCATTTTCAACACATTCAATAATGCCATCAAGATCACGAGCTCTTGGTTGCTTGTACTGCAATTTTTGGATGGAGGTAAAGAACCCCAAGTCCAACACGTTAAAGTCAGGACTGTTTGGAGGTTGTGGTGTCACAGAGATATTCCAACCATCCTCTTCCGCATTCTGCTTGACAGCAGCTTGAACACTGGGTTTGTACGGTTTTGCATTGTCCTCCTGAATGATGATCTCATCTGTAGCTCCTGATTGTGGCCATTTCTCATAGATAGCGGGAATGACCTTCTCCAGCATCATTTTCTTGTGTTTGGACTCAATGATCTTTGTCACCATAGTGCCTCTTGCACGGTTTCGGGAGCTTCGCAGAGCAGGCTCTCTCTTAACAAATGGCCAAATACCAATCTTTTCATCAAACCACGCATTACGGTTGGTGTCATACCGTGGGCGCGCCACCGCACAAAGGAACATCACCTTCTGAAGAAACCGTTTAGACTTACACTTAGAGACAGGGTCTTCTTTGTCAGGGAGCAAGTACAGTTTGTCATTCAACCGTTTTATATAAAACCACTTCTCATCCACATGAATCGTGTTGTACATGTTATGGAATCTACCGTTACCATCCATGTGAGACAATGACCAACGAATTCTCTCCAGTTTGTTCTCATTCATGAGCAGGGGTTTTGTAGTCCCAGTAAACCTACGTAGAGCACCTTTTTGAAGAAGACGCCACAAGCTTGCAAGGGGAATACCACTTGCTGCAGAGAGACTCCTCAAGTCACGCCTTCTGTTTAGTGGAATAGTACGAATCATTTCCAACTCCTCCACTGCCCTTGCCTTCCTCCCACAGTTCTTCTTCTTCCTGCTGGACACATCTCCTCCAGGGCAATCTTCTAATATGGTTGACTTGTATCTCTTCCAGATTTGTCTGCACGTCATAGGGGACACCTTGAGGGAAGCAGCAGCCATCCTTGTTGCTTTTCTCTCAAGCTGTCCTGGAGAGGTTTGTTGTTGAAGAAGAATGTGTAGCACGGTATGCCTCTGATTGTCGGTGAGGTTGGTGCGTTTGGCACAAACGGGGGGCGGGGTAACAAGAATGCATTTTCCTAGCAGCGACCTGTAAAATTGTGAGCAAAACGAATGGTTAAAGATTGGTTGATTGTTGACAACAACCGGCAGAGGTGCTAGGCATGTGTTTGTGTTTGTGTGTGCTGTCGATCCGCGCCATATTTTGCGTTACCCCCCTCCCTGTAAAAGAACAACTGTAGGAAAGTATTATGGCTGTTTCGCTCCACCGACAGAGGTGCTCAACTGATCTGCGCCACTTTTTCCAGTACGGTTCTTCCTTGTTGCTTTCTTCAATCCGCATTTTGTTGAGTATGATGAGAGTGTTGCAAAACATGGCGCGGATGCTCCTGTCGATCCGCGCCATCTTTTGCAACCTTTCCCCCTGTAGATGAACTGTAGACGAGTACCAGCTATGAGTACTTGCAATCTGATCGCTTTTGATTTTGATTTTGATTTCGCTTTCGCTTTGATGATGACAGAGTTGCTTGGCCTGTTCCCTTCCAATGACGTATTCTGCCGGTTCCAACGACAACAGAGGTGCTCAACACTAGGCTTGTAGATCCCCCCCCCTCCCTCCTCCTCTCCCCGTAGACGCTCTGTAGAAGAGTACTGGTCCTTCTTCGGTCTTGATTCCAGATTCCAAAATGAGATTTATGCACTTTCCCGCCAAAAAAAGTATGTACGAAATTTTCATTCCCGAAATACTAAAAACAGAAATTTATGTACGTTACAAAAAAGTATTTCGGGAATCACCCAATGACGACAGAGGTGCTCAATCCGAATTCTTTACATACTTAGTCAGCCAATGGAGGCACTGGGGAATGGAGGAGTTGCGAGTTGAAACACATGAAAATTACCGTGTTAAAAAACGTGAGTGAAAATCACCGTGTAAAAACACACACAAAAAAAGCGAGAAAAATGCGATGCGCGATCTAAAATCCCCTCTCAGATCAGTTTTTTTGCATCGGTTGAGTTTTTTAAACTGACACCCATGAAAATGGCACACGCCACACGAGCATAAAATGGCTCTATTTGGAACACTAATGAAAGTACAAGAATGTTCTTACTGTTTACAACCACTATGCCCTTACACAAATTCAGTGTCTTAGCTTGCGTGTGGAAGTATCCAGACTTTAAAATGACCGGCGGAACCCTTTCAACCGGTGAAATCAGTTTTGCAAGGTGCGACAGGCCTTCTTCAAGTCCCTATGAAAGGCAAAGCAATACCACTGAGATCTCTAATGTTTAACCCATCATGTAGAGTTGGTTGAGGAGAGTTCAACCCAAAAAGAGCTGTCTTAATAGGTTAAAAATTGATGTCTATGCAATTTAGTACTGTATGTGCCAAGGGCACACTCATTTTGAAACGAAGGAAGTATAATTTTGCGGGGAAGAGAAAATTACTACGAATCCGACAACAATTGAGACCGACGCTTTTTGCAACCAAAATGAAACCAATTTACATTGAGTTTACATCCAATTCTGGGTGCAAAGTACAACGCAATCCAATTAAGTTACTTAGCCAGCCTTAGTATTATTGAAAGGCTGGCTAAGTAACTTAATAGGATTGCGTAGTACTCTGTACCAAGAATTGGATGTAAACTCAATGTTAATTGGTCATTATTGAAAGTTTCAATAATACGAAGGCTGACTAAGTAACTTAATTGGATTGCGTAGTACTTTGTACCAAGAATTGGCTGTAAACTCGATGTCAATTGGTTACAACTCCGTTGTTGCAAAAAGCGTCAGTCGTTTGTAACCAATTTACATCGAGTTTAGTACATGATCCAGTCTGCCGAAAGATTGTTACTAAATAAATTATAGACGCCCCTTAGTATTGAGGTACAGGCTCATGAATAACATTTTAAATTACAATTTTGGAGTCAGTGGAGAACTCTTTAGAAATACTCCAATTTTTTGGTTATTCCTACAAGTGGAGAACTCTTTAGAAATACTCCAATTTTTGTTCATTCCTACGAAAATCTTTTTCAATGTTAATTGGATGTAAATTGGTTTCATCTTGGTTGCAAAGCGTCAGTCTCAATTGTTGTCAGTATTTTGAATTTTAAGACAAATCCATACCGTATTTTGGTAGGACTACTCGTATCACTACGTACGTTACTTGTAGTAGTTGTAGGTTTAGACCTATTATTGAATACGGAGTACTAATAGTACGGTATGTCAGGAGATTAGGATTGTGAAAGGAATGCTTAGATGGAGTTACTATCCAACAAATAGTCTCAGAACAACAACGTGATCTTTGCCATTTTACATACCAGGCAGTATGCAATATGATTGTTCTGCGACAATTTGCAAGACTGTGTGTACTACAAACTAAAGGTGAGGTTTCAAAAGTAGTTTCTTATTCTCAGTCATCAGAACATGCCTCTATTCCTTACTAGATAGTGCGGTACTAATGGTACTAATAGTCAGTATCGAAGAGAAAACGATTTTTTTCCACTACAGAAAGAGATCATCAAATGGGATCTGTGATTCATCTTCCCTTGAAATATCCCACCAGGACAACAGCTCAGTGGCTTTTTCCTCATCGAGAGTTCTAGCAATATCTCTGCATGCTCTTGGCATTCCAGCACCAAACATTCGTTTCCAGAGTTCCACTTCTCGCATATTGTAGTCTTTGCCATCCTGAATTTCCTTTGGCGGGTCGCAAATATAAGAAATCAACTTGTCGGGAGAATTCAGAATTGGATAACGCCGTCTCGTATTTGGAGGAACATTATTTGCAAATAGAGTAACAGCCGATTCAAAATCAAGCTCCCAGACGGGGACAACTTTTTCTCCTTTGCTTTGACTCCCCCCTACTGATATTTTTTCAGAGATCAATATGACCTTCGTTGTCTCGGTGGATTGGATCTTCAATAATTCGCCAACGGCTTTGTGGATGTTTTGGACATTGCTTTTCTGTTTCTCGTCATTTTCGTAGCTGCACAAGTCAAGCACCAAGAGCAATGATTTGTTTGCGGCTATTTTCCCAATAGATTGTAGCGTTTTCTGGAGCTCGGATCCTTCGGTAATATTTACATTTTTTTCATCCATCATAAGAGTTATGAAGGATGAAAGGTTTTGGTAAAGGTCGCTCTCAGTATCTATCGATCCTTGCGAAGGAAACCAAAATAAGTAATCGAAAGGAAATGACCTTGATCTTTGTAGTATATGATCACACACGGCGGAAACAATGGCCGTCTTCCCCACACCAGGTTTTCCAAACAATCGAATTACATCAGTCGTAGAAAGATCATTAAGTATACTGTACTGTTGAACTTCACGGCCAACAATGAAGTCCTTGAGTTTCGGAAGTCCGATATCTGTAATCTTGTTTAAAGATTCGTCCATAACCGACAGTGTTTCCGAGGAGAAGAAAACAGGAACATCATGGTATGACGGATTGTCCGGTCTTTTGGGCAATAGCAAGAATTTACCGGCTTCAATTTCTGAGTTCATGACTAGCGGAGAGTTTTGGACAGCCTGTTGCGCCATGTTAAACGCTTTCAGTAGGCTATTCCGACACGCTAGTGCACGGTAAAAATTCCGAGTAAATTCCCATGCCGCTGCATCTTGCAGGCGTTCATTGACCAGGCAACATACTGCGTGGGGAACACCGGCGTCCACGAAAGCTTCTCCCACCCACTGAGAATGACAAGCGGAGATGAAAACAACAAGAAGCCCGCTGTCAACGGCGGACACCATTCGTTTCAAAACATCGGCATTGACCATTTCAAGACCACCTCTCTCATCTTCTAAAGCAATGTAACTTGGATGACAGTGACCACTGAAATGCATCACTTGACTTATTCCCTGAGCCAGGAAAGCATTGATTCTATCCAGTGACGCGGTTTCGAAAATCACATCGATCGTGCATCCAAGTGTTTCGGCATCCTTCAGTGCTTCGCACAACATGCGGGACTCTTGAATAAAATCAACTCTCGGTAGGGGCTGAATGATGTTATTTTTGTCTTTGAAAACGAGGGGGGCCGATTGAAACACAAATAGTCGATCATAGTTGTCTTGTGCATTCCCAAGACGATTCAGTTCATTCACAACATAATTCCAGTTATCGGGACGACTTTTAGGATCTTTTTGGAGAAGAGACTCGAGCAGCGCCACGGGCCACTTTGAGTCCACTTTGGAGAGTTTTTCATATTTCCAGTCATCATCCCAATCTCGCAATACAACCAGATCTTCGTCATCGACATCCTCCTTCATATCAACATTAAAAAGCTGTTTCCCTGTACACAGAAAGTACAGCAAGGCTCCAAAACACCACATATCATACTGAGGAGTTGCGACGACGTCTCCGGGTTTGCTCTGTATCTGTTTTTGATAAGTCGGTTTCCTAGAACAAAGTCGGACGAGACGCTTTACTCCATCGGTGTCGTTTCTGGAACTCGCGGCAGCAATCTTATCCATGATGGAATCCATGCTCTCTTCCGTCGCAAGAAGTGAGTGGCTTGCATTTTTAGAGCGCTCAAAGGCTACTACGGCAGCTTGCTCGGGAGGTAAATAGCCAGAACTGGTGCGTTTTTTCCCTACCGTCTCTCGCCCAATCATGGAACTGTTGTCCATGTCGATTGCCGCAAAACCTATGAGACCGACACCTCTTGCTACGAAATTCCTTGCCTTGACATCCCCGTGGCAAACACCACAGGTTTCGTTCAGAAATTTGAGGCAGAGGGCGATTTCCTTTGCTATGGAAGTAACCACCAAGAGATCCTTGCCGGCAATGTTTTGGTGCGATATAAAATCGTGCAGGTCGTATCCGGCTCCGCAATCCATGACAATGACGTATTTGAGATCGGATCCCTTGAGCCGTATGTTGGGATACGGAACGAGTTCCGCGGCTAGATTAACCTTCGTGCACTCGAACTCATCGATCGCCATGCTGGAAAAGCTCGCTTTGATCGGAACGATGTATTTCGAATCCACCTTGCTCCGTTTCTCGACCTCGCGTCGCTGGTACACCTCGTTGCAAAACATTTCTCGCGTCGTCATGAATTTGAGGGCGACGGGGTGCTCCACGATTCTCCCATCGTTTTCCTTGATCGTTTCGGTTCCAAAGACGACCACACATGATTCCGACACGTGTTTGTTTCGTTTCTCGAGGCGATACCTTCGCAAAAATCTGCCTGCGGTGTCCGGGATTGTTCAAACAAATGTAATGACAATAATAATGATAAAACGACAAGAATTGTTTGAGTGGTCTGTTTGTTTGTTTCTCTGGTGACCGTGCACAACTTCGACAAGACAAGACAAGACAAGACAAGACGAGACAAAACTCAAGTCAAGTCAAGTCAAGTCAACTCACCGTATCCCTGCCCCCAGTTCTTCAGTGCCGGCGAGCTGTTCGAGAGCTTGGCTCGATCCGCAATCCTGGTCCGGACGTTGTCCGAAACTTTGGAGCGAGAAACGAACTCGAGAATGACATCGCCGTCTTCGTTTGCGATCGAAAATTCCTGGTGGTCCATGTTGAGTTTGTTTTTCTGGTTTACGATGATTTGCAGGAGTGCACTGGCGGCGTCCGCCGTGTCAAAGTCGGCCACGATGTCGAGCAGGCACCAATTGGAAAGGACCTCGCTGTTGAGATCCAGCAAGAGTTTTCGATTGTTGCTGTTGCTGTTGTTGGTGTTGCTGCTGCTGGTGTTGCTGTTGTTGTTGCTGCTGTTGTTGTCCGGTGTCGATGGTTGTTTCTGTTGTTGTTGTTGTTGTTGTTGTTGTTTGTGTTGAAGTTTCTGTTGCGATTGTTTCAGCAGCACCTCGTTCTCGTCAAAGAGCGAGAAAAACGCCCAGAGCGACACGGGGTTTTCGAGGCTGAAGAGCGTCTGTAGGGCGCGGCCGTCCCGGGCGGTTTCCAGGAGCAGCTTGAGCCTCAGTATGGTCTCCCGGCGCAACAAATCGTCGACGCTCTTGGCCGCCGCGCACTCCCCCACCAGTATGCTGACGGGAGATCCGGTGGACGGCCCGATGATTTCCGATGCCGGCGGGGAGGCCCGGTACATTTTTTCCAGCGTCCTGGTGGCGGCCCTGGCCACCTCCAGCTCCTCGGACCGCTGCTGGCCGGCCTGGTCGACGCCGAGATAGATTTTTGATTTGAGCGAGGGGATGAAGGAGCTGCAGAATATGTTGAGGGGCAGGTTTCCCGTTCCGTCTTTTTGGTAGACGACCTCCGGAAAGGAGTCCAGCAGGAAATCTAGGTTGCTGAGGATGGAGAGGATGTCGGCCATCGGGCTCTTGCCCCTGACGCCCGCTTCGATGAGTGAGCTGGTCGGCACGATGACCTGCTGCAGGGCCGGCAGCATTCCCGTGTGGAAGGGCGTGTTCCCGGACGCGTCGACGGACTTGATGGCGTCCGGATAGCCCTCGACGAGGATCATGACGGTGGTGGTCGGGGCGCCGATCATCATTGCCGTGTGGAGCGGGAGCATGTTGTTGTTTTCCGGGTCCCTGGTTTTCGCGAGGTCCGGGTACCTCTCCAGCAGCTCGAACACCGCTTCGAAGTCGAGAAGGAGTTGGTGGAGCTGGTGGAGTTGTTGGCGTCGTGCGTGCTGGGATTGTCGCTGCTGTCGTTGCTGTTGCTGTTGTTGTTGCTGCTGTAGTTGCTGTTGCTGTTGTAGTTGTTGCTGTTGCCGCGCGCGACTCGACGCAATATCGGCGGCAATATCGGCGGCAATATCTGCAGCAGTGGCAGTTGTTGTAACCGTAACATTAGCATTAGCATTAGCGGTAACAGCTGTTGGCAACAAAGATGACGCCGCAGCTGTTAGCACGGCTGGTGCCGATTTACGGGAGGACGCCGGCAGTTTTTGGTCCCCCCAAGAATCATCATCGTCGTTGTCGCCATCGTCGTTGGTTTTATTCGTGTGGTACGACATGTTTGTCTGTTTGTGTTTGTGTTTGTGTTTGTCTGTTTGTGTGTGTGTGTGTGTGTGTGTGTGTGTGAGCTTGTTTCTTTGTTGATGTCTCTGGGTCCTACTGTTCTCGCTCCCCTCTGTTACTGTTACTGTTACTATCTCAATCTCAATCTCGATCGGATTAGGACTTTTCTTAAACAATTTCTCAACAACGAACGTAGACAACCAATCGATCCTAGTCTTCAATCTTACGCAATGATGTGTCAAGTGTCAAGATCTCAATGCAACATTGCTTATTATGTACAGTAATAATTTAAGCGATTATTTGATCGGGGAGCGCAAAATTGGTCATTCGCAGAAGGGAGGGGGGAATCCGATATTCAATATGTTCTATTTTGAGAGTTAGCTAAACAAAAAACTTCGTGTGCAAAAATAGAAAGGTGCTCAGTTGTACGGTATGTGCTGTGCCGCATATTACTCGTACCCGGAACCAGGATGCGACACATGCAAAGCAAGTATGCTGTTAAAAAAAATGTCACGTGCAGGGTTCGCACCAAAATAATAGAAGTATGTGTTATTACTCCGGGGTTATTCGTATGTCGTATTGAGGTACGGTAGCATCGGAGCAGTATATATTCTATTCCGTGTCTTTTCATTGGAAAACAGGCATTGACAGAACTGCCGTAGAGTGATTACAAGTACCGGTACCACCGGGTGCATCATTATTCCTGCTCAAGTCGAACACGAATGTTGTTGGAATTTGTACGGACCATAATTTTGTAGTCTTCCGTACAGTAGTTTTCCATAATTAAATCAATCGTGTGTGCTTCGTAATACAATTGTTGGATGACGAACGTCGTTCTAGTACCGGTATGCTGAAAGATAATTTCTATTCGAATGCCACACATGATCCTTTTTCATAGTAATGCGTAGTAAACGTGTTTTAGAATGCTCCGGTATGGTGTTTCATAGACTTAAAAACAACTTTCATGTGTAAACCTCAAAAAATGGAGGGAACAACAGTACCGTTAATAATGACTCGGAATCAGAATCAAAATCAAATGGGCATTGTACCGGTAGTACGAGTACCGTATGATACCGTTTTTAAAATCAATGTTACAAGTAGTCATTGGTCATGTCATACCCGTAATCTTACCGTACCGTACGTACCCATACCGGTACTCGTACAAGTAATTACTGGTAATTGTACGTAAGATAGACGTACGAACTTTCGTATCTATCGTACCCAATCGTACGTACCTACTACGGTACAAGTTTCCGAAGCAGGATGGTTCGACACGATCTGGTTTTGAATCGAAAGAGTCGCACGCAAAATACAGTCGAATCTGAAAATCCAAGTCCAATGAATCGAATCCTATCCAATCCTATCCAATCCAATCCAAATATCGTATCGTATCGTATCGTACTCGTACCGTATCGTACGGTACCGTATAGTATCGTATCGAGTTGAGTTGAGTCGAATGAATCAAATCAAAATCATTGTTTTGTTTTGTTTTGTTTCTTCCCTTCCGACACCGAACACGAAAACGAAAAAAAATGCCCTCTATGTAACTAGCATCTGTTTAAGGGTGGCGGATTTTTGAATTGCAAGGCCGCAAGTTCCAGGGCTCTATTACCGGTACAATACTGTACCGTACGCAACTCAACTGGCATGTGTTTTTCTGCTTCCACTACCAACTGTCTACGTACCGTACGAGTACAGTAAGATACCTACCGGTAGCGAAAGGAAAAGGAAAAAAATGTTGTCAATTTTAATTCGTTGAATTCGAATTTCTCGTTCTCATGTACTGTACGGTACCGGTAAGTAAATTTACTGTACCTGCCTGTAAGACTTACGGTACAAAAAATAATTCAGTACAAGTACCGGTACGAGTACTTCGTACTTCGTAATAATGCGCAATCTGCAACTCACTCACTCTTGGTTCACAGGTTATCTTTTTCTCGTTGAATTTGAATTTTGAGGGGGAGAGACTTACCGTTCGTACGGTATCTTACTTGTACTTACCGTAGATCGACGAAAATATTATTTTTTATCACTACCGTAGTACGGCATTGTGCAATTCAATTACTCTCACCCGGTTGTTGTCCCTGCCGATTGCACCAGACGAAACTGTTACACCACCATCTCATCTACAACTGTACCGTACCGTACCGCACCGCACTGTACCATACCGCACCATACCGCACCAGCATATACCAGCCACCCAGCCAGCCAGCCAACATCGAAAGAAACCAAGATGCCACGACAGGCATCGCCATCACCAGAGCGTCCGCCGTTTCGACCGCAGGCGCACAAGAACAATATTTCGTTCGAAATCACGAATGAACCCGGAACCGAAATTGAAACCGCAAGCGTAAGCGCAACCGCAAGCGCAACCGCTGCCGTGAATGATTTCGTTGCCGAGAATGGCGCCGTTGTTATCAAGAACGACAGCTTCGACATCGACAGCAATGCACGCGAACGAGGAAACGAAAGCGGAAACGAAAACGAAAAGAAGGACGACATTTACGAGCATTCGAATTATGTCTACATTCTTGATCCCGAGCACAGCTGGATTCCGGCCAAGGTGAAGGATCGAAACCACAGCGACAGCAATGGCAATAACAATAGCAATAACAACAACGACAACAACAACAACAACGACAACAACAACGACAACGACAACAATGCACCGATCCTGACTCTCTCCGTCCCACAATACCGAAACGAACAAGCCATTCGATGCGACGGTGGAAGAATGGCCTCGCACGGGTACAAAACGGAAATAATAGACTTCTCCCGTCCCGAAAACCAGGCAATGTACCCGAACCAGCACCTGCCCCTACAGAACGTGAACAGCGAGGGAGAATTGCAGGTCGTCGAGGACATGGTCGATCTGCCCTTTCTGCACGAGGCCGCCATTCTCTACAACCTCAAGGCCCGTCACGTGGAATCCCTGCCGTACACACGAACGGGCGACATCATCCTCGCCTGCAATCCCTACAAATGGATCCATTGCCTGTATTCGGACGAGGAGCGGAGCCGGTACTCCCAGGCCCTGGTCTGGAATCGACAGGGCGCCATTCCGCCGTCCCCCAGGGCAAAACAACAACAGCAACAACAACAACAACAGCAACAAACCCAACAACCCACAACGATAGCGAGATCCCACTCGAACGTCTCGGAATCCTCCCAGCGACAACCCTCCGCGGGCAGCGATCCCAGGTCCCTGCTTCCACCCCACGTCTACGAAACCAGTTGTCTGGCATATACGGGACTCGTACGGGACCAAGAAGACCAGTCGATCCTGGTGTCGGGAGAATCCGGGGCGGGAAAAACCGAAACCGTCAAGATCCTCATGCACGACCTTGCCAGCATCCAGGAAGAACGATTCGCCATCGACACGACTTCTGCATATGCATCAACATCTACATCTACATCAACATCTATATCTATATCTACATCAACGGCAGCAAAAGCAAAAGCAAAAGCAACACAGGACAACAACGAAATTGTTCAGCGCGTGGTGGATTCCAATCCCCTCCTGGAGGCCTTTGGTAACGCCACGACGCTGCGAAACGACAACTCATCCCGGTTTGGAAAATACCTGCAGCTACAATACGACATCGCGTCGTCGTCCAGCGATAAGTCAGGCGCAACCGCGGGCATCGGATCGGGAATTCTGGCCGGGAGCAAGTGCGAGGTGTATCTATTGGAAAAATCGCGCGTGACGCACCACCACGACTCCGAGCGGACCTACCACATTTTTTATCAGCTCCTGGCGGCACCGGAAGAGCTCAAGATCGCCATCTGGGACGGCCTGGAGAACACGGATTCGGAATCCTTCTGTTACGTCGGGGAAACAGAAATAGATGTCATCGAGGGAAAAACGGACGCCGAGCGATTCCAGCTCACGCTGCAAGCCCTGGAATTGATCGGGGTACGGGGAGAAATTCTGCAAATGCTGTTGCGCGCTATCTGTATCGTGCTGCAACTGGGGAACATCGAGTTTGCGCCCGCACAACCGGAATCCGCTTCCGGCATGGCGGCGCTCGGCATTCACCACCGACCCGGTGGTGGCGGTTTTGGTGGCGGTGGCGACGAGGGCAACCACGATGCCAGCGATATCTGCAGCATCGAGGAGCTCGAGGAGCTCAGCGAATTGATGGGGATGAACGACGTCGACGCCGATGCGGGCACCAAGATATCGGCGGCGCTGAGAAAGTCGCTCACGGTTCGAAACGTCGAAGCGCGGGGGGAGGTCTTTGCCGTTCCCCTCACGCCGGCGAAAGCGAAAGAATCGGCCGATGCCTTTGCCAAGGAAATCTACGCCAAAACATTTCTATGGCTGGTCCGAACCATCAACGACGCAACCTGCGCCGAAAAGAACTACCGGACGGGTTCTGTGAATGCAAATGCAAATGTACATGCAAATGCGAATGTACATGCGAATGTACATGCAAAAGCCCCCACGGAGTTTGGAATCATCGGACTCCTGGATATTTTTGGATTCGAAACCTTCGAGGTCAACAGATTCGAACAGCTCTGCATCAACTACTGCAACGAAAAACTACAGCAAAAATTCACACAGGATATTTTCCGTAGTGTCCAAGTGGAATACGAGCAGGAGGGCATCGAGCTCGAAGAGATCACCTACGACGACAACACGGACGTGCTTGATCTAGTCGAGGGAAGAATGGGGCTCCTCGCCTTTTTGAACGAAGAATGCGTCCGTCCCAAGGGATCCGACAAGACATTTGTGTACAAGGCACAGGCCATGAACAAGGAAAACCGGTGCTTCTTCCGCGACAAACACGCCGCGGACACCGAATTCGGAATCCACCACTACGCCGGCAAGGTGGTATACGACGCCACCAACTTTGTCAAGAAAAACACCGATACCCTCCCGAGTGATTTACTGAACTGCGCCAAGTTGTCGAGCAATGCCATCATTGCCAACGAATTGAACAACGACGAAATGATGAACCCGATGCACAAGGGAGCCGCATCGGCGTCCACCGGTGGGGCCAAGAAGAAAAAACGACCGAAAGCCGCACAGGCCGCCAGCACCCGAACACTGAAGAGGCGCTCCTCGAACATTGTCGCCGAGACCGTCTGGACCAAATTCAAGTCCCAGCTATCGAGATTGATGGACACACTGAGCGACACAAAGACACGATACATTCGCTGCATAAAACCCAACACCCAGAAATCACCACTGCTCATGGAACACGCCAGCACGGTAGAGCAATTGCGGTGTGCCGGTGTCGTCGCGGCCGTCACCATTTCGCGATCGGCATTTCCCAATCGATTGGAGCACATTTCCATTCTGGACCGATTCAAGTCGCTGTGGCCCAAGGGCGATCACATTGCGGTACTGAAAAACGAGCACCTCGACATCGACGAGAGGTGCAAGAAGGCAACCGATATCCTCTTGACACTGGCACTGAAACAAATGGAATTCGAAAAAAATGGATCCCGATTCCGAGCCTTTGTCATGGGAAAGACCCGGGCCTATTTCCGGGCCGGGGCACTCGAGTTTTTGGAAGCCGAGCGCATGAAACACCTGGGAACATACGTCGTTGCAATACAGACGGCGGTTCGTTGCTTCACATGCAAATCCATGTACCAACGATACCGAACGGCACTCGTTGTGTTGCAAGCAAATTACCGCCGGCTCCTCCAGAGGAGGGTCTATCTGGAATTGTGGCAGGCAGCGGTTCGAATCGAGTGCTGGTATCGGGTCGTATTTGCCAGCCGCAGGGTGTATCATCTCCGGCGTTCGATGAGGGCAATCCTTATCCAGACGCAATGGAGGATGCGATGCGACAGGAGGAGGCTACGTGCCGCGATTGGCGCCACCGTTGTGATCCAATCGATGACTCGGGGATGTTTGCAACGACCCAAGTACAAGCAAGCACTGTTCGAGAAGAAGGAAGAAGCCAAACTCGAAAACCAACTCCAGGCGTTGCAGAAGAAACTGGAAGAGGCGGAAGCCAAACGACTCGAGGCAGAAAAGGAGGCAGAAGGACGGGTGGCGGCTGCCATGGAAGAATTCAAAGAACGCGAAGCCCAAAAAGCCAGAATCGAAGAAGAGACCGCTTCGATAGCAGCCGCAACAGCCGCAACGGCAGCAGCAGCAGCAGCAGCAGCAGCAAAAGAACAGAACGAATCGAATGCAACGGAAGGGGATGCACCTGCTGCTGCAGCTCCAGCTGCCACCGCCGCTGCCACCGCCGCGGAGAACGAAGACCCAGGCGAACAGAATGCCCAAGACCTGACAGCCGAACAACAGCAACTCATGGACGAGAGCGGGAAAATGCTCGAACACCTGCGCAAAGAAGTCTTTCGATTGCGTGGCCAGAACCAACAACTCAAAACCGATTTTGATCTTCTCAAAGACAACAATCAACGTCTCATGGATGCGAACGCATCTGCCGGGGCCTCGTTTGCCGCGCTAAATCAGCACGCCAAGCAACTCAGCAAGCAGAACACAAAACTTATAACCGATGTTCAGGGTTTCAAGGGCCAGGTTCACAAGCTCAATATATTACAAGTAGAAGCGAGGGAAGAGCTGAGACTCAAGTCCGCGACATACGTAGCAGAGGTTCAATCCCGACTCCAATACCAAAAAGCACTCCAGAAAATAACGGACATTGTTCAGGAGAAATGCAGGGATTTTAGATTGGTCGAAGAAATCCTGACCATCGCCGATGACCTCGACATGGATTTCATTCCGGGTTCCCACGAAATTCCCTTCGATCCGGGAGCGGAGACCGATTCCGACGGCATGGAGGAAATCGGAAACGATTCGCGGCGTGGTATCCTGAGCTACTTCTTTTCGTAACACATACCTACATACATATGGTACGGTACGGTACGGTACAGTATGGTACTGCCAAACAAACGGATTCGGTGACTTGCGGAATCGGAATTTTTTCAGTGGGGGAAACATTGGTAAACGAAAACACGCAGAATGAATTGAACGTTATAGGTAGGGCGAAAACATTCTGCGAAACGCTACAAGACGAAACAGTAGACAACAGACATCATAGTATTGCAAGAATTTGTTGTTGCAGCATAATACTACCGGTACGAAATCAAGGAATAATAATACTTCGTATTACAAAACATCGGTATGAGTACTGTATTGGCATTTTGAATTTGCAAAGGCGAATACTTCGTATATACTTCTATTATATTATTTAAATAATGTCCTTCTTTCCTCGTTCGCCGTATTTTATTTTTTAAAACATTTGTATTTGCACGCACCGTCGAAAGTCGATGTTCCACCGTATTTTCCTCAGTGATGTGACCGGTGCCACTGAAAGTAGTAGTATGTGAGATGCAATTGAGCCAGCTCCGTAATACCGTATCGGCGCAATTGGCGCAAACAAAACAGCGGGGGGTGGTGAGGTATCGTACTCGATGGAAACAGAAACAAGGCCCGCTCTTCCGATAACGAAACGTTGTGGAGTTTCAAAAGGGTCGATTTGTGAATTGCGAAATACAATAGTGTACGGTACTGGTGGTGTACGAGTACCGACGTTGAATTACGAAGTGGAATAGCACTACGTTGTCACGCCATGTCTGTCAAGTGGTATGTTATATTCACACCGGTACGAAATCTAGTACAAAACCATTCTCTCGTTAGGTCCACACACGCATGCTTAGAACCGCAATAATTACGTTGCCTTTCCGTCCTCCGTAAAGGACCGGAGCGCAGACAACCTCATCGCTCATATTGAATTCGAAGTGATCGGTGAGCTCGGAAAGCATGATGTTGGTAACCGCCAAAATTTTCCGATAGTCGTCGCCAATGAACTCCTCGTCCTCGTCTTCTAAATACGTCTCGTCGTAGCAAAAAGTGACGCACGGGGGCTTCGACCAATCTTTTGCAAAAACCGCTGATTCCGCCCGGAGATCACAGCATCCATCGGCGGTGGTCGCTTTCAATCCGAGCGCATTTGCGCAGGTCTCGACCGAAGGAATTGTGCCGGTTGTTTCCCCTGCTGTCTCGTCGACAAATAGCACAATCCGGCCCGTCGTATCGGTCTCACTAGCGGGAAGCATTGCTTCCTGGAGCGTGTCGGCCATGGTCCGTGCGATGTTCCAACATTCCTTGCCGACCGTGGTGGATTCCCGAGCTCCATCGAGGGGTTCGAGCAGAACATCGTCCCTGGCTAGATCTTCGAAACCGAACATCTCGGATAGTTTCGCAGCCGAAACTGGTTCGTCCAAACCTTCTACGTACGTTGTAACCATCGCTTCTCGTCAATTTCTATTCAATACGTTGAATGGTGGATCCGAAAGTGATTTGAAAAATGTAAGAAGTGAGTGTTGTTTTCCTTGGAGGTAAGTGCTAGTTACTGGTAAGATTACGCTCTTTGATGCGTACAACGGTAGCCCTGATCGGGACGTAAGGTCTTACGGTACGAGTACGGTACCAGAGACGCTGTTTGTTGATTTCAGCGTATCCTCTGGGATACCGGTACCCCGGCGCCGTCTCGGGAGTGCGTCAACTTCGGACTGCATGTCACTAGACTGGGCTAGAGCCTCGATAGGTTTTTCAAATGTTTGGAAGTTTGGCCTGAAAATTTAATATCCGAACCGGATGAGCCTGGTGATCATGGCGTAAGGAACTACCGTAGTACTACGAGTCATCCCTTCTTAACACCACTTCTTACACCATCACCACCACCCAAGCTTTGCCTTGTTTCCCTTATGCGGCAACAAAACAAACCTTGCTTACACTGTAAACAATCAAACACTTCATTCTCGTCTGATTATCTGCAACAGTTGTTACTCCGTTTTGCATTATTCTCACAATACCCATGACTGCTGGCAAACATGCCCTCTATGTCGTAAATCATCACAATGGTTCTTGCTTGCCAGCATAGCAGTGGTATGTTTCCTCGTAGGTCAATATCACAATTTTTCTTCCGTCCTGAGAAGAAATGGATTTCAACAAACTCATCCTAGACATCAACAAATGATAGCATCTTATGATGTGACTAAATCCCCTGCCTCCTCCTCTATCGATATTCCCGTTGTTGCTTGTATCCACCTGAAACACATACATAATCCCCCCTCCCCCCCCCCCCCCCCCTCCTCTTTCCGTAAGAACTGTCTTTTGAAAATTATCTGACAATAACGGTAACAATTTTTTTTCATGCATCCTGTACCATATTAAAATTATAATTCACTGCTTTATTGTTTCTGCCAATCATCGTATACGATAGAAGTCATACGTCCAAAGTATTATTATCCAATATTATTTTTCTTTGTTTTTTTTTTAATCTCTGGTCAATTCATCTTACATGCTGCTTCTGTTCTCACACTTCTTACCATTCATTTTACCACAATGATGTCAAACCTCAAAAAAATTCTTTCCGTGTTTTCTTCACTTTGACCCGTGCGATTGGGTCAATTGCTTTATTCTTTGCCGCTTCAATTTTGCTTTCTCCCTTTTGTATGTATCTTCTTCCTCTTGTCATGCTGGAACTGTTCCAACTGCTTCTGTTCCTACATTGGCATTAATAACACATTCATTATCTGATCTTTTTGTCCTGTATTTGTTCTCATTCAAATCATCGTTGGAACCAATATCTTTGTAATTGACATTTGTCCTTCCTACCTGGGGGATTTTGGTTGCTGGAGTTTTCTGTCCGTCATCCTTCAATATATTGTATGCATCTAACATTTCTTCAGCTGCCATTTCTTCAACAATTGAAATTTCCTGTAGGGTATGTTCTGGTGGTATTTGGTTGTCTGCCTATGTGCATTCCTTTCCTAATGAGCTCGTCTTTCCCCTTCTTCTCCATTAGGATCATCAATGCCTGTTTGTTGTTAGAATATAACCAGATGGCCTCTTTTGTTCTGCTTTCTCTAGTTCCACTCTTAGAAGCTTCTTTACTTGCCCCTTCCACTTTGCTACTACCTTTCTTCTTAATTAGACTTTCCATCTTATTCCTGTTTTTTGAACCAGAAGGTCTTCTCCTCCTCTTTGATGGTGGTACGCTGACACAAATTGTATCCTTTGCAGCACAAGGTACAAGATATTTCATGCATTTACTGCATGTTTCCAGATACTACTATATACATTTTTGGGGGTTTCTTGTCGGCACACATGATCTTACATGCTTTATCCCATCCGTGCAGCACCCAGTGCTTTCTTTTCTTCCGTCTTGATATCATCCTCGTCACCATTATTGTATTCATCACCATCAGTGTTGCCTACCTGGTCGAATTCATTGCCCCTTACCTCCGTTACAGTATCAATTTCCTCATTGGCCTTTTCTTCTTATTTTTCCTTATTTTTCCTTATTATCTATTGCTACCTTTTCTACATCTTCAACATTTTCAGCGTGGTCCTTTTTTCCGTTGTCCTCTCTACTTTGCCGGGCCTTTTTCATCTTGTTTTCCGACTTTTGTTTCTCCATATTGCTTGCTTACCGTATCTCTGAAGCTGATTGCTAGACAACAAGTCCAATGAATTTTAAAATAGCACCACTACATTTCTCTCTCTTGAGTACCCACGATATTTTACCATTCCTGATATGCTTTATTCAGATCTTTCCTTGGCAGATTGGCTCTATAAAATGCAAATGTTGCTTTTTCCATACAAACTGCTGTTGGCACAACATAACCACACATGTTTTTTGTTGTATCCAATAGTCTTCCAAATTGGCCAAAGTAATAGTCTGCACCATCACCGTTCAGATAATAATTCAATTTGGAAATCTTGTCCAGCATTTCTTTGAGTCTGCGCTTTATCTCTCCATCCCTCATTTCACTCATGTATTTTTCATGGGGTAATACTACTATGATATCCATATATTCCACAGTCTTCCCACTAACTGAACTATGACCGCCTCATGCTTTATCTTTTACCCGTTGTTGGTCTTGATGATCCGTGTCATTGCCCCTTCTCTTTACACCGCTGTACATGGTTTGTAGACGGTCATTCCAATGCTGTTTAAAATCATTCCATTGTTCCTCCATCATACTACCATCGTAAAAAGCAGTATAACTCAACCAATTCTGATGTATGGTGGCATACATTTTGCTTCCTTCATGTTCACAGTTACAAAACAGCATTGTCACTGCAATCTGCATCCTACTAATTGCTGTCGGTACTCCAAAATGATACTTCAATTTCAAGTAATCAAAAAAAGTATCTATTATTGCGGAGTTAGATTCCACTGCATTACTTCTTGTTGGCTTATATTTGTCTCCTGAAATTTAATTCAGCACGGATGTGATGGCTTGACACCTCTCTCTATATTGTCCATTTTTTCAATGATTTCATAAATGTCGTAGTAGGTGTCAAAATAATCCTTGAGATCAGTCTTCCAATCCCCCCACCCCTTAGAATGTCTTTCCAATCTTGATTCGTCACACGACACCAGCATACTGTTGTCTACTACTAGCTCTCTTTGTTCTGTTTTGCTATTTTGCTTTTTTTGACTTTGAGATCAGAATTTTTCTGCAAGAGTAGCACCCATTGACGCCTCTGCACCCAATACCTCTTCTCCTTCTTCTTCTCTATTCGTCAACGTGCTACTGGATGGATATCAGGACACGAACAAACAATAGTAGCACTAGTTTTGCGTAGTACAGCAAGGATGGAAGTAGTATATGCATTGAACGAAGAACCGATGACGTAAAGGGAGGGGAGGCTGGCTGTGTTGGAATCGTTTCGGAGAATAGAAAATGTTTCCGAAAAGGATTGCTGTAAATGGGGTTTGTCAACAAACAGCCAATCTGTATAGTGAAGGGAAAAGAGAAATTAAGCAAGTCACATGTGGGTAAGATAGTGGTAAGAAATTGAACTGAAACCAAATAAAAACAGAGAGTGAAATACGGTGGGACATACTGGAGTCATTAGGTTTGGAGGAAGGCATGGTAAAACACAAATAAAAAGAGGACTGGTTGCGGAGGGAAGACAGAGCTTCTTTAATGTACATAAAAGTAAAGAAGAAAATAATCGTAAGTGTTGACATTGAGTACCAGAAAATATGTTGGGGGATAAAGGAATTCAAAATAAGGAAAAGAAATGAGAGAATGACAATCAAAGCATTATTTTCTGTCAGAAAATATGACCGCCGAAGGTACGGGGAATAAAGTATTGACGTGCGTAGGGAATGAAATAAAGATATAACAATTGATTAGAGGCAGTTAAATTTACATAGGTAAGGAACCGATCACGAGGCTCATTCAAATAGTATTGCATCACACAAACAAGATTTGGGATTCTTCGGGAATCACGCGCATATTCAGGCCCAACTCCACTGGTCCCCCTTTGTAATTTCATTGATTATATGAAATTAATGTCCAACTCATAATATTTTGATGTACAATACATCTTCCTACCCCACTGGCAATTGTTTCTGCTATGGTGGCCTGGAACTGAATTTGATGCCTGAAACAAATAATGCATGATTGCAATTTCTTAATCTGAATTGGTTCCTCATTTCTATTATCACTGGCTACTAACGATGGTCGCGGCACCTAAATATTAGGCTTAGTATTGTATACATTTCTACTTGTACTCTTCTCCAATTATTATTGGTTACGGAAAGAAGAAGGTCACCAAGAAGAAGAAATCCCCCTTGTTTACATTATGACAAAGAAAGGACACCAGAGTAATTGTTTCTCCCAGTCTTATGGACAACATTTTAAGTAATCCGGATACATGTTATTCTTATTCTACCAGTTTTGGGGGTAGATGATTTTGCATCTTCCGTATTCATCAGAAAATTGAAGAAGCAAGAGGATGCTAGTGAAAAATTAGGTCTAACGAATACCCCTAACGGTCCACTGAGTAGTGGTCTAGTGCCAGAGGTAATTGACAATCAAGTTATGTACAACGATTCTGTCAGACCAATGGAGCATGCCTTGATTGGTTGGGAATTAGTAAATAATGAGGATGAGGATGAGGATGACTCTGTTTCTGATGATAATTGTTTTTCTCCTAATGATGACGATGAGAAAGAAGGAATTGACAGCACAAAAGTCCCCACCTCTTTGAGTGTCAATAGTGAAGGCAACAACATGGCTGTTGATGATTCCCCTCCTGATTCATACACGACAATTATGACACCCAATCCCCCAAGGTACGTATCAGATGAGCTGAAGGTGAAGATCAAGTTAATGAAAATCATGTGGAATCATAGCATACCTTTAGTTGCAGAGAAGGAATTGTATGAATGGGCTATCAAATCTGAGCCCCTTAATTTATTTTCATGGACAAAAGGCAATCTCATATAGATGAGGTCAAGAGTCATGAAGGGCATTTCTGCAACTGTGCCTGAAATAGAAGGTGATGGCTTTGAATCTCATCTTATTGACTTGTGTTATAAGAAATCAATTTGTGTGGACGTTGCCGGTCGTAAA
The DNA here is from genome assembly GCA_037355745.1 of Pseudo-nitzschia multiseries. Taxonomy (NCBI): domain Eukaryota; phylum Bacillariophyta; class Bacillariophyceae; order Bacillariales; family Bacillariaceae; genus Pseudo-nitzschia; species Pseudo-nitzschia multiseries. The sequence continues at coordinate 9,285,971 of CM074791.1, forward strand.
CAAATCTATGTTTGGTCATTCCAAAAAAGCAACTCATTCCCTATTAACAAATGTGATATTGGTACAGGAAGAAAATCTGTCTTTCCCCCATGCTGAAGACCCAACCTCACCAGTCCAGGTATCCAGAACTACATGGCAATATTGATATAGACAAACTCCACCACAATCAATGGTGGATCAAAACTTGGGAAAAGAGATGCAAATCAGATTCCAATTAAATTTTGGTGTACATTCTTCTCTACATGGATGGAATCACAATCAACAATAGTGGTCAAAGCACTCTTACCCAACTGAACATGGCACTCGGCATATTCAACACCTGAACTTGGAACTCTCGGCCGAATACATGGGAGACTATATATTTTCACCCCACAGGTACATGTGATAAAGGTGAGGAATCAATTGACAATGTGAACAATCTTCACTCTGGCCTTCATGCGGCGCTTTCATTGTTGAAAGATGCCTGTAACCTAATGGATGGTATCGAATGGTCTAATTTTCCATGGAACAAGAAGAAATGGTCTGTTTGAATGAAATTTTCAGCCACTTATTTCATTGGTGATATTCCCCGGCATGACCAACTTTGTGGAGATTATCAAACAGCCAATACAAAGATGATCTGTAGACATTGCAATTGTCCAAGGGCACTTGGTAATAACATCCGTGTCAATGTTCTGAAGATTTCCAGTTCAATTAACAGTGGGAAGAAGAAGGTGTCTAAGGACAATAATGGGGAAGAGTATCAATCTGTCTGTCTATGGAAGATGTCCAATTTTACTGCTCCAATGCTGGACGAAGTATTTCAAAAACGTCTCCCACCACTGTGTGCATAATGGTAACATGTTTTATGATCTTGATTTTGGAGAAAACACACATAATATCCATCTAGCGTCACTGGGAGAGAGGCTCCATATGCACCAACTTGGTTGCGTGAAGAGAGCAGCAGAGATGTTTCATGAGTATTTTTAGGAAATAACACGCGGCTACTTGGTGACATGGACAGGATAGCCAGTTACTACGGTACTGCTGTTCAGAGACAGTCAGATTGTGACTTTCCGCAAACGAATTTTTTACAATCAATACATGCAGCAAAAAAGGAGGGAAACCAGGTACATTGGCATGCTTTACATTCAGATGCTCAAACTTCTGTGTGCTGAAGGTTATCAATTGTTGTTGTCTCAAAGAACAATAACCAATCTTGAGAATAGGAGCAGAAAGTGTGAGGAAGAAATCAACAGATGTATATACACCCTTGAGCTGTTGTTGGGTATGGAAGAGTTCCTCAAATACGCTGGAATGTTTGATCAGGTTTTCAAACAAGGCAAGAAGGGTGTTTTGAATCTCAACAAAATGGTTGTTCATTTCATCAACTGTATAAATAACAATCTGCAATGAAGTAAGGGAGAGGGGAACAATCTGGTAAAGAATCACATGCATTTCCATTTGTCACAGTACATGACATTATTTGGTCCTCCAACTGGATGGGACTCTGCAGTCAGTGAGAGCAATCATAAAACTGAACTGAAGGCTCCCGTTAAGAGAGCCCAATGAATCAAGTCCACACTAATTGAGCAAACATGCAAGCAATGAATGGAGTATCGTACTATTGATTGACTTGTTGACCACGAGTTTGATTTGTTTGAACATACATTGTTGATAGGACCAAATTATCCTACAGAGGGTGGTTGGTCAGCTGGGTCCAAGTTTTTCATTGGTATTATGGATCATTCGCCTTACATGAAGCAGGACGAAAATAAAAATAAAAATGTACCCTGGTTTCCATTGGATGTTATCAAGTTTTGTTGTGACGTGGTCCTCCCGGCTGTGGGCACCAGCACACTTTGTTGATCCACGGAGCACAAAAGGTATGACAATTATTGTGGGATGAAGTTACTATTTCAGGCCCATCCATCATTTAAGTCCAATTCTTGACAAGTGTCAAAAGTATGGTACAACTGGGAAAATTTTCAACAAGACCTCCTGGAGGGATGTGGGCTGCAAGTTTATCCCTATCAGATTCTTTGCTTGCTTTACCTCAAAGGTCCTTTCCGCCCGGGAGTTCTGTCAGCAGTTTCAAATTAGTGCATGATGGTCAGTACACCGTCACTTGTTTTTTTGTTTCTGTTGACCAAATATTGAGCAAGAGGGAGAAAAGAAGAAAAAAAGCCAAGCATTGGTGAAGCAAGGGGAGTTGCACAACAAATTATATTTGTTCTATGATCCATAAAAATTCGTTGGTGTAACTTTTGTTGGGAGAGCATGTCATAACAAAGAAGAAACTGTGCAACGGATTGACGGAAATGGCCAACAGCGGGCATTTCCAACAAACCTTTTATTAGTTCTTTTGGCTTTGGATTGAAATCAAATCTGACATGGGAACATTCGGTATCAACCCCACTCCCTGGTGGAGGGTAAATGTACAAGCGATCATCACATTGAAACCTTTTGTATTCTTTATCTGGAAACTGTGACTGGGCCAGATATCTTTGCTCCTTCAATACCAAATCTTCAATACTTTGCATAATATCTTGGAAACCAAAAGACCCGGTGCAACTATTGTCAAACGAATCAAACAGAGCAATATTCTCTGCCAGCAGAGAGGCACATAGTACTCAAGAAATTCACTCATTACACGCCCTATCAAAAGATGTGATTTCCTCCGCCAAAAGTGTTTTCTCCCAATCTACCATTTTCATGATCAATTACTCTTTCCAAATATATGATTCCTTCTTTAACGGTCGCGGGTGCCAGACAAATCTTGCCTTTGCCCAATTTGGAAGGTGATACAGTAACAATGTTCTTATTGAATTCAAAATGAATGTGATACAAGTTTGTAAGAAGGTCCCTGTAGTGGAGGACAAAATGGAAGACTGATGTGAATGGATTGGTAAGAACACTTGACCGGTGCTGGCCATGTGGCCACCTTCTTGATGAAACCCTCGTTTCACCAACTGCTCACCACAAACTACCATTGTTCCCAAGATAAACAAATTCTCAAATGATTTGGGTAAGAAGTACCGCAGAAATCTTCATGTGACAAAAGTTCTATGCCAAGGTGACACAGAGACAGTGTCGGAAAAGCTCTTTTTGACTCTCCTTGAAATTTTACCCACAGGAAATGAAGTGCCTGACAAAATGTAGTTCTTGGTTTGGTAGAATTCATCAATTTGTTGCAGACATAATCTTTGGACTCATTTGGAGGAACAAACTCAAGCCTGTCTCTGGGTAGGGATTCTAAACATTCAACACGATTTGACTTTAATTATTGTCTAAGGTAGTCTGATTGTAGCTTTGACTCATTGAAACCCGGAGTGCCAACTTGGCAATAAGGTCATCCAAGAATTGTTTCATGACAGGTCATAACACGACGTTTACCATCTTCTTGGGTAATATATTTTGGTACGCCCTTTGATGGAGATTGGAATTGATGACTTCTCTTCTTTGGTGGTGGTTGCACGTATTGATTTTTTGTTCCGGCTGCTTGAGAATCATCATCTGGGATAGTACCTTGTGCAGCGGCATCAGATGGAGATTTGGCTCAACTTTTATTACTTCTCCCAGAGGCTGTCATTGCTTATGTTGAACCTGATATGAAGACTGTAGAACCTGATGTGAAAACGTTGGACTAGAAAGATCTTTGGTTGTTTCAAAACAATTGGAATTGTGATTGTGGAAAAACCCTATCCTCCATTATGAACAAACATTCTATCGGTAAATCATTTAAAAACTTTCAACCCATAAAAGCAGACAACAAAAACCTAACCAGACAAAAATGATAGGAAACAATGAAAAAGCCACATCTCAAAAACGGACAATGGTTAACGTACATGAAAACAGGAAACTGATTTCAGAAAGAAAACCTGGAACGTTGCAGGGATTAGTATTTCTTTGTATTTATCAATTTCAACATTACTCTGGATTACAACAACATACAATTATACCACACCAGCTGTACAGCCGGTTACCCACTTCTTTTTTCCTATGAAGTTATTCAATGTTCCCCAAAAACAGTGAAAAGGGCATTTCCTGCAACGCCGTTGCAGAAAATGGAAAAACAAAAAATATGTGCATTGTTGAACACCAAGATATTGGATTGTAATTAGGGGGTTTGCTGCAACCCCATTGCATGACATTGAAAAATTTGTTACGTTATTCAATATTCCCCAAATATGACAAAAAAGGCGATTTCCTGCAACACCGTTCCAGAAAATGGAAAAACAAAAAATACGTGAATGGATGAGAGCATCAAGATATGGTATTGTAATTAGGGGGGTTGCTGCTAAGTTATTCAATGCTCCCCGCCAACACCGTTGCAGAAAATGGAAAAACGAAAAATTTGTGAATCAATGAACATCAAGATATGGGGTTGTAATTAGGGGGTTGCTGCAACCCCGTTGCATGACTTTGAAAAATTTCTTAAGCTATTCAATGTTCCCCAAATACAAAGAAAAGGCGATTTCCTCCAACGCCGTTGCAGAAAATGGAAACACAAAAAAATATGTTAATCATTGAACATTGAGATATGGGATTGTAATCAGGGGGGCTTCTGCAACCCCATTGCACAATTTTGAAAAATTCCTAACATTTTTTGATGTTCCCCAAATACAACAAAAATGCAATTTCCTGCAACGCCGTTGCAACAAATGGTAAAACAAAAATAAGAGAATCAATGCTTGCGCTACTATTATAAGCTTGGAACGTACAGATTGATAGGGTTGGGAACATCATAATGTTCTGGTCCGCGCCAAAATTTTCAGGACACCACATTCCCAATTATCATGGAATGCGCAAACAAAAGATAGGCAGGCATCAGTAGTACAACCACCCTCACAAGTGCAACAATACAAGAAATAATAATAGAGATACAGCACTCCCCGGGGCACAGTAAATCAAGCACTTTCAACACGTAATAATTTTACCACAGTTATTTACGACAATATGAATGAAAAAAATTTCCAAACACTTGCTCCAAAACAAGGCTGTTACCATAAAACTAGCGCACCAAAACAATCGAATGCAAAAACGGTAAGTTTCTGTTCATGATTTAACAAAGAAACAATGGTACAAAAAAGTTGCAGTTTGGTGCAGGGCACCACGGTTGTTACACATACAACAAACAGCCTGACAAGCAGTGTATCAGGAAGTGAGCAAACAAACACAAATGATAGCCAAGCAGATACAACCCCCAACAGTATCAACAGCAATGCTCTACTGACAACAAAACAGACCAATGACCATAACATGAAACAAAACATTACCCGTTACGTCAAAGAAACATCATTCAGGAAAATGAAATTCCCGCCCCCTGAACCAATATTTGTACAGTCGATGATCTTGAGAACTGTAAAACTAGGGAATAACAATGAAATACCAAATACAATCAATATCAAGGATCAAATGTGGAGTGGAATATTATGCCTTACGATCACTACGTGTAGGCACAATGCTCAAACTCTTGCCAGGGAAAACTACAAAGGTAAGAACAGACAATATAATGATTGCCAGTATGCACTATTTCATCATTAGTTCTAACATAATCATCTTCCTAACACTGACATGTATACAATAAAAGGACCAACCAGATACCAGATACTTTCCCATGAATGGTTCTAATCACCGACACCAGAAACGTGAGCTCTGAAAATAGGTACCAATTGCACAAAGATTATTGGTGTAAAAATTCACCGGAATTGCAATGCTACATGAAAAGAATTCTTGGAGTGGTGTCACCAAAACAGACAGACTTCAAAAGAAAACCATTCCGAGCAACAACCAGTGACATCTTCACCCCCAATGAAGCAGTTGCACTGTTGTTCCTTTATAACGACTATGACTTGTGGCTAAACACAACAAAGGGCACAAGGAAGAGAAAGAAATTCACTTAGTACAGTAAGTCAGGAAATAAGGAGGGATGGAGTGACAATGGACAAGATCTTTACAAATACCTTGTAAGTGAATTAGAAAAACAAAGGGAGGAACAACAGACGAAAAGATTTAGAGATTGAACTACTTAAAACATACCAACATCAACATGGCAATCATACACAACGAGATAACGAGGAGGACAAAGAAAGTAAAAAGGAGCAAAGACGGAAGCGGCAATGTAGCTTGATCGAGACTCTTGGCAAGGATGACGAGGACTACAAATTTTTCATCAAATGCATGAAAAGTTTACAAAAATAAATAATGGTGATAACATCATTATAGTAGTTTCAGTGATGTGGTATGCAAAAGACCCAAAAACAAGACCCAGTAGCTAGAAACAAGAGCCAAATTTGGGACCTGTGGTGAGGCCCCTAAACATTTGAAAAACCTATGATGAGGCTAATGTAGGTATAGCCCAGATAATAGTACGAGTATCCGTATGGATATGAACTTGTAAATCTTAGTGGATAGACATTATTGCTGTTGACTGATGGGCTGTTGCCTGATGGGCTGTTGCCTGATGGGCTGTTGACTGATGGGCTGTTGACTGATGGGCTGTTGCCTGATGGGCTGTTGGCTGTTGGCTGTTGGCTGTTGGCTGTTGGCTGTTGGCTGTTGGCTGTTGGCTGTTGGCTGTTGGCTGTTGGCTGTTGGCTGTCGCCTGTCGCCTGTCGCCTGTTGCCTGTTGCCTGTTGCCTGTTGCTACGTCTGATCTCAGTGTTGTACGGTATGTATCATACAGAACGCAGGAATCATAATTTTAGAGGTGTGCGACACAATCGGTGTGCAGCTGAAACAATGATGGGAGGATTTTGGAAAAAGCTTCCCCAGCCAATTTTTTTCATCACCATTTGTACTGCATTTTACTAGTAAAAGTGACTATGAAACACCTGATTCCCAAAGGTACTTCCAATCACTTTCTGACCTTCATATTACATACACACCTTCCTTCTTATACTCTTGAGAGTCACATAGTAAGTGGCGTTTGGCTGTATTGTTCATCTGCGGTCTGGAATTGGCGTTCTTGACAAGCACATGTGGGGTGACCACCAAAAAATGGTTTGAAAGTCTGTCCGTCATCTGTTTTTGCTGGTCAGTCCCACCAAAAATGATTCCAAACCCACAAACATTTTCGCTTGTCAGTCCCACCACAAATGATTCCAAACCCACAAATAATAGTCTGTCTGTCATCTTTTTTTGCTGCTTTTTTCTCACACTATCTTGTGCTGCTGTCTCTCTCTTTAATAAATACAATTCTGTGCACAATCAGCCCAAATGAGCTGAATATTCAGCTTCCTCGCTATAAATTGGTCTAGAATGAACCCTGCCGTAACTAATTTTAATATTGCTTTTTTATTGTTGAGTTGCTATCATTTGAAAGTGTAGTAGTTTTAATAGCATTATTCAGTAAAAACAGACTTTTAAAAATTTAGCTGGGGAAGTTTGAAACAAAATCCTCCTATCATGGTTTCAAGGACCCCCATTTTTTTCTTCTCATAGACAGACGGTGTGTTGCACCCCTCTAAAATTATGACCCCTGACAGAACGTAGGTACGTACCGTACTCGTACAACCGGTAGTAACAAGTTTTGAGTTTCTACCGAGTCCCGTTTTGAAACAAACAAACAAACAAACAAACAAACAGAACATCAGCAACATCATCCAAACACGCACTAATTTATTAGGGGTCACACCAATTGACATCATTCTTTCTGCAGTACGAGTACGAGTACCGGTATCTACCGTTACCAATACCGGCACCAGTATGCCGTATCCGCCGTAAGGTTGAGTACCGTATGTAAGACAGTACTAGAACCATAGTCTCACTGACACAATGCTTCACCTTCGAATTCTTAGTTCAACGCACCGTGGAATGAGTTGCTAATTTTTTTCTTTTCTGTGAGAATTTGCGTTTGAAATTCCAAGTCACAAAAGAAATCAAGTCAACTATCGTCGTTCGTACGGTAGTTACATCATCATCATCACAAAAAGATATCACACCGAAGAAGAACAACAACAACAACAACAACGATAATGAAGCTTTCCCTCCCTATTTTCCTCTTTGCATCCCTTGCGGCCGGCTACGCCGGTGCCGACGTTCTCAACGAACGTTTGCACGGTGAATTCTTTGCTTGGGCCAAACAACATTCCAAGACGTACGACAGCGAGGAGGAAACGCGCCTCCGCTTGGGAATCTGGAAAGAAAATCACGGTGAGTGATGGTGATGTCGATGGTGCAGCTCGGGGAAGGAAGCAAACTATCGCAATGCATTGCAATCGTTTGATAATTGTGATTGTCTCTGGAATGATCCATCCGCCCCACACTCTCACGGTTAACCGATGCGACTGTCCGCGCCATTTTTTGTACGCAACGACAACGACAACGACAACAACGACAGCCTTCATCGAAGCCCACAATGCGCGGGATCCTTCCCCGTCCTTCACGCTGGGCCACAATCATTTTTCGGATCTGACGCTGGACGAATACCAGGAGTACAATCGGTTGGGGAGTTACAGTCCGGGACTGATGACACCACCCCGGTTGCGCTCCTTCGACGAATTCGAATACGAGTTTGAATTCGACGAATCGGAGGAGGAGACGGAAATGACGGCGGCAACGCTCCGCAAGAAAAAACGACGGTTGCAACAACAAAGCATTCCGGACTCGATCGATTGGGTGGAAAAGGGTGCCGTGGTTCCGGTCAAAAATCAAGGTGAGGGAAACAGACAGGAAGGTTTCGTTTCGTTTGGGTTGGTTTGGGGTGTTTGTCGGTTTGGTTGTTTTTGCGACCGCGACGGTGACTGCGGGGATGATGACCTGTACGGCCGTCTCGAATGCTCTATCGATTTGCCTAACAAATATAATATTTCTCTGCGTGTTTTGTTTTGTTTTGTTTTGTTTTGTTCCGTTCCGTTCCGTTTCGTTTCGTTCCGTACCCCCATTCGACCTTCAACTTTTTTCTCCCCAGGCATGTGCGGGTCTTGTTGGGCTTTTTCCGCCATTGTTTCGATCGAGGGTGCCCACTATTTGGACACCGGGGAATTGGTTAGCCTGTCGGAGCAAGAACTAGGTGAGCGCAATGCAATTCAATTCAATTCAATTCAATTCAATTCAATTCAATTCAATTCAACCCATCGCGGCGGCAAAACCCATCAGTAAACGTTTCGTTGCGATGACCATACTCGGAGCTTCGAACGAAAGAGAGCCACGCACACGCTCACGCACACTCAACACGCACTGTTCCTTTTGTCGACGTTTTTCAAATTAATTTTTCCAGTGGACTGCGATAAATTGGACATGGGCTGCGGGTAAGTCAAAACTCACGATGATGGGTCCAGAGGAAGAGTTCATCGTTGGTTGTCCAGATGTGTCGATGTATGTATTTTGTGCGTGCATCATGCCTCCACTCATTCTTACCCGGTTGTTCGGTACAATTTCAAAATCAAAATCAAAATCAAAACGCAATTCCAGGGGCGGCTTGATGGACAACGCGTTCCTGTTCGACGAGGACGCGGCCGGTATCTGCTCCGAGGACGAGTATCCCTACTCGATGCACCGCCGATGGATCCGGGGATGTGGATCCGAAAATGGGGAATGCACCCCAGTCGAACACACGCGGGTCCAAAGCTTTACCGACGTGGAGAATACCGTCGAGGGCTTGCTCGAGGCCATTGCCCAGCAGCCCGTGTCCGTCGCAATGTACGTTGACTTGCGTTGACACTCGCCGATAGATAGTCCGAGTCTGGAGTGTGGAGTCGTGTTTGCTTGCTTGCTCTATTATTTGTTCGGATTTGCGGTTCCATCGGGATGGGACTCACCACTTATTTTTGTTGTTTTAATTTGTTTTTGTTTTTTTTGTTTTTGAACCAATTGTTTGGGTCCCTCCCCTTGTTTTTGTATTGTTTTATTTTGTTTTGTTTTTGTTTTGTTTGGCATGGCACACGCAGCGAGGCCGATCAGCAGGTCTTCCAATTCTACAAATCCGGTGTCTTTGACGATCCGGGATGCGGAGACAACCTCGATCACGGTGTGGCCGCGGTCGGATACGGCACCTCGGACGACGGAAAAGATTATTTCAAGGTCCGAAACAGCTGGGTACGTCACGTCACGCTTCGTCTCGTCTCGTCTCGGTGATGCATCGATCGATGAATGGTCTTCCGTATCGCAGTGCAGTGCAGTGCAGTGCATTGCATTGTATTGTATCGTATTGTATCGTATTGCACCAGAATTTCTGCAAGAGGCCGTGTCCGTCCGTCTATCTGTTTGTCTGTCTGTCACTTCTTCTAGCAGAGGTTCCTTGCAATACACGCACTACCGGTATAGTATTCTCATTCGATTCCATTGCTGTTTCTATTATTTCTTCTTTTCCTTTTTTCCAACAACGATGCAGGGTGAGAGCTGGGGAGACGAAGGATACATCGTAAGTATTGTATTCGTTATACTCAAATGGGGGCTTGCGATTGTCTTAGATTGTTTGTTTGAAAGAAGTGGTTGGTTTGGTCTTCTCCTAACTCGCCAAATTTTGTTTTGTTTTGTTTTATTTCGTTTCAATTTTCAATTCATTTCCTATACTCAATAAATTGAAAATACTTCGTAATAAATAATCATCGTAAAACAGTTGATCAGTAGGTCCACCGATACCTACGTCAACGGAACTTGCGGGATCCTGTCATTTGCATCTATGCCACAGCTGCGCGAGGACTAAAAACTCTTGTCTCCGTGTTGTCCTCGCACCCTACCCGGCAGGCACATATCATCGTCATCATCATCATCATAATAATAATAATAAATATCACTACACAAGAACAACAGACAATTTTGCGAAAGTTCGTTCCGGCAGCACAACAACAGCACTCGATCGTGTCGATGAACGGAACCGAACCGAACAGAGACGAGACGAACCGAACCGAGACGAGTGCGTCGACGACTGTACCCATTCCCAGTACACTAAAATTTGTTAATTTATAATACCATTGGAAAGAAGCAGCAGCTGCAGCTGCAGCAGCAGTGCAAGCTTATCATCAACATACCAAAGAAAATAGAATGGAACGGTTTGTTCCGAATCCGCATTGTTTGTTCTCGTTTCGTTCTCGTTCTCGTGTCTTTCGAACGAATCCAAACAACTGTTGCTTCCGCAGAAACGCAACGCAGTGAAAAAAAGTTTGGTTACGATACGGGGCAGAACGAAATGAATTGTTGTGCTGTGCTGTGTTGTGCTATGCTATGCTGTGTTGTACTTCACTTTCCGTTACTTTACTTTACTGTATGGGTCCACGTTCGTTCCTTCTCTGGCACGACTCTGTTCTTTAAGGAACTTGGTGTTCCTCAATTCACGGGAAAAGTTTTACGTTTTCGGTTTCGTCCGGAACGCATCTAACATCAAACAAAGAAACGACCCAAGCAATGACCCTCGCCGCAACTCCCGTACAATCCGTCCGTGCTCCCGTCGACCATCGGCTTCGTGCCCGCGGTGTTCCAATTGTTCCAATGCATGCATAGTAGTAGCAATCAATTGTTATTGTACAAATGCATTCAGTGTTCGGTGTCGCCTTGCCGGACGATCGTGTCCAACACCAACGGTACCTTTTGTTCATCGGAAAGGATACTGGTTGCCATGGCAGCGTTCGCCGGCTCGAATAATGCTGTTGTGGTTGACGTTTCTGTTTCCTCATCGGTGTTGTTTTTGTTTTTGTTTTTGTTGTTGTTGTTGTGTTCCTCCTCCTTCTCCACCGACGACGAATGGGCATTGTTCGCGGCATACGCCAGATATGTTTGCCACACCACTCCGACCACATTGATGACCAATACCTGGAACTTGACGGGGACGAATCGAAACGTGACAATCATGGTCGGTACCCACATTGCCTGTGCGAGGTGCGAGATGTGCGATATACCCGATCGTTCGTGTTGGGTGCGTGCGTGCGTCGGCAACAACAATGTACGATACCAGACAATAATAGAAATAGACGTTTACAGTGAATTTCATAGGCTGTGTCAGTGGTCGGTTCGTTTGTATTCGCTCGCGACAAGGAGCGCTCTTCGCAATCCAATCCAATCCAATTCAATCCAATTCAATTCAATCCAATTCAATTCAATTCAATTCAATTCAATCATCACGGTAATCAATCAATTACTGTGATTAATAATTACTCACCCATTCCGCCACAATGATGGACGGGCATTCCGATCGAATCAGTTCCGGTATCCGGTCGCTGGCCGCGCCCTCCAGTTTCCACAGCATGCCAAGAAATGCGGGAATGTACACGGGCGAAAAGACAAACTCGTCCCAGAAGGTCCGCTGCATGACGCGCGCCATGGATCGGCCGGGAACCGCCCGGTTGATGAACTGATACCAGTGGTGGAGGACGGGAGCGACAAAGGCTGCGTTCAAAAAGGCAAACCGACCGACCTGTGCGAGGTTCACCTCGAAGGGGTCGTTGTTGTTGTTGTTGTTGTTCGAGTTCGGGAGTATGTTTGGCTCCTCCTGTTCCTGTTGCTGCTGCTGCTGTTGCTTTTGCTGCTCGTGCGCAATTCGTTGTGCTAGTACGTTGCCGAGCGCCGAGATGAGACCCGCCGAAACGCACTTGGTCGAAACCGGATGCGTGTCGAGCTTTCTGGAGTACCAATCGAACCACGTACGAAACGAGAATCGTCCCTGCGATGACGACGACGATGACGACGACGACGAAAACCGTCTCCCGGCCCCTCCTCCGCTCGAAAATCGTCTTGCCAAGTGATTGGTGGTGATGTTGGTGATGGTTTGTGTTTGTGTTTGTGCTTGTGTTTGTGCTTGCAACTGTGTTTGTGCTTGTGCTTGTGTTGTTCGTTGGATTGGAAAGGACGACCGAAGAGAGCAATGTCGAACGAGCCCATTGGATCTACAACGGGATCCCGTCCGAACGAAGCTGCGTCCGCTCGATACAGATATTGCGGTCTGCATGCTGTGTTTTAAACCGAATGTTGTACTTGTACTGTTGCTTATTGCTCGCGGTCGCGATCGCGGGCGCGGGCGAGCAACGTTCGGCGTGACGTGACGAGATGACCGGGAGAACAACAACAACAACAACAACAACGACGAGCCCAATTGTCAATGTTCTGTTCATGGAAGAGGCGATTTTGTTTTGTTTTGTTTTGTTTTCTTTTGTATCGTTTTGTTTTGTTTTCTTTTGTATCGTTTCGTTGCGTATCGTACCGAACAGAACCGAACCGAACCGACTCCTGTGCTTTTCTGTGAATAGTGTTCGGACGGTAAAGATGGTAAAGATGTGATTGTTATTATTATTATTTGATGATGCTTCGATTTGGAATTTAGGGCGAAACAACAAGCTTTGTTTCGCAATCCAACATTCCTGTTGTCATCGGTGTTCTGTTATCTCCTGTACTGAATTTTGTGCAATACTCGAACTCGAACCCAAACTCGAACTCGAACTCGAACTACCTACCGTACTAGTACCGTACTCGTATGGGATTAGAATAGATGATGTGAATGTTCAGTCCTGATACGATAGTAAAGACTTACCTACAACCAGTATTCAATCCTTCGGCGTCGAATTGATTCGATTCGATTCATTATTCTGGGACTTCAAAGCAGAACTGCTGTTTGTCAAGAACTTACATAATATTATTATTGCGCGATTGGTCGGAGACGAGACGAAAAAGTTCTGTTGACACAAAAAAAATCAACAAAACGTTTGTTGCGAGATTTCGGACCAATCAAAAACAAAAATGGATTTGTTTTTACGATACACTTCAGCTATCGATCATGGATACTTTCTTCGCGCCGGGGGAGCCGCGTGGATCGCAATCGCGACCTACTTTTGGAGATTCAATCGTACTACCTACCGTACCGTGCGTAGTACCTACCGGTATGGTGTGAAGATGCTCGTTAGTTTGTTACGAGTACTAGTACGAGTACGTACGAGTAATTACGATACGTACCGTACGGTACGAGTAATCTTATTTTTTTATTGGTACTCGTAAGAAAACTCTTACTCGTACTCACGAACCCTAGACCTACGTACTGTACGTACCGGTACTACGTACGAATGCCATCCAAAAAATCTACTCCGTATGAAGAAATCTTGTTGGTGGTGCGCCGCCCGCGAGCGTACATACGGTACCAGAGTACTAAAAGTAGGGTACTCATAATACATACATATTTAGTTTACCCATCCAAACGGGAATGAGAGCAGTGTCGTACGCCTCTAAAATAAGGTACTAAAATAAGGTTTATGTATTGGTTAAAAACTAAGATTGTGAGCTAGCTCTGTCAACTACTCCGAGGAGCGGTTGAAAAGGCTTGTAACAGTAAACAGCCGTTGAATCGAAATTCAACGTACAGTTTACATAGAAGATTTGGATATGTTCTTCATCCAGTCTTCAATATTGAAGACCGGCTTGCTTTTCAGATTTTCTTGAATCGTGGGTAATTTCAATCGTGAGCGTTGGAATACCACACTCTTCTCCTTCTCGTAAAAGTTCGATTGGTGGCACAGAATTTTTGTTAGTCGTGTGCGACCAGTATTGCTTAGATAAGAAATTTTTAGTTGGTGTGATATGGTTTCAGGTTTCGAATGTTCATGTGTTGGATTACTTGATTTTGTAAGAGAAAGGAAACTGTACCATTTGTGTGAATTTGCTGTATGGTGTAGGGGCCTTTGCTTCTTGCTTCGAAAGCTCCAGGGATTTGCTTTTCATTTTTCACCATAACTTGATCTCCTACACTGTAATCATGAATCTTCCTGTGGCTGTTCTCTTTCATAGCATTCTTGTCGATTTGAGCTTGTCTTTTGTTTCTGACCATGGCCAAGTCAGTAATTACTGGAATTGGTAGGAACATATCTCTGTGGAATACAAGGGCTCCGGGCGTCATTCCAAAGGTCTTGTTGATGGTTGATCGAACCGCGAACTGAGCCGATGCGAAGATGCTGTCAATGATATCAGTCGCTTCCTGGAGAGTCTGTGGAGGGTTGGTATTGAGTTCGGTTCTCATTGCAGACTTCATGGTGTCATGGACTCGTTCAAGTACAGCGTTAGATTGTGGGTTTCGGACTGAGCAGACCTTGGCTTTGATTCCTAGGTTGGCAAGGTGGAGTTGGAAGTCATTACTCATGAAGTTGGTTCCTTGGTCAATAATACAATTTACTGGTTTTGGGTATCTGGAGAGCCAGCCATTGTCGAGGGCATGGACTGCCATGAGGCCGGTTGGATTCACTTGTGGAGCTCGGATGATCTCGAGGAGGTTGGTGCACATGTCCATGATGGTAAAGCCATTGAAGGAGACTGTTCCATGGCCAGGGATCTTGATTTTCCAAGGGCCTACTCCATCAATTGCAATGGTGTCCCAAGGAACATATTGGTGTTCTTTGGTAGGGAGCTGTCCGTGGCTTTGGTGGCTATTCTTGTATCGTTGGCACGTGTCACAAGTTTTGCAGAAGGCGTTGATTTGGTCCTTCAGGTTTGGGGCATATACAAATTGGTTGATGGTTCGGTACAATCTTTCTGCGCCGGCATGGCCAAGCACGTGGTGGTAGTATTTGATCGTGGCTTGCACTCGATTTGGAGGGAGTACAATTTTCTGTCGACCGTTGGAGTCTACAACTTTTAAGTCGGTGCCATTGAAGTTTTCAGTTGTGTACCGGGGATTGGTAGAGATATCTGCGTTGGCTGCTTGATCTTGGGCGAGTTGGTCGAAGGCTAAGGGGTACATGGGAATGTCTTCTGGGTAGTTAAGGAACAATTCAGAAAGAGACAGAAGGTCGGAGTCGGTTGAGTCAGTTGAAAGGTCCGAGTCATCCGTTGGATCAGGAGTTGGAGGACCGAAGAACTCCTTCTTTTTCTCCGGAGGGTCTTGCTGGATCGGAAGCCGTGAGAGAGCATCAGCAAGCCCATTATCTTTGCCTTTGATATACTTGAATACTGGGGAAAATTCTTCAAGGAGCATTCTCCAAGTCATAATTCTGTGGCTTGTAAGATTTTGCCTGGTTAAGTTGATATGGTCGGTCCATACTATGATTTCAGCACCCCACAGAATGGTTCGAAATTCTTTGAAGACTTCTACGATACAGAGCATTTCTTTATCGATTGTTGGGTATTTCCTTTGAGCAGAGTTGAGTTTTCGAGAGAAGCAAAGGATGATTCTGCCATCTTGGCAAACAATAGCTCCGAGTTGGTAGTCAGAAGCATCAGTATAGACATGGAAGGGCTTGTTTGGATCAGGAAAGGCGAGGAGGATGTCATTGGCAATGAGGGACTTGGCTTTGTTGAAAGCTTCAAGAAGTTCTGGCGCCGGAGATATTTTGCCTTTGGCTCTTCCAGAGAGGTCCGTAAGGGGTGCAAGGACCTCAGCGCGTTTGGGATAGAAGTTAGTTTCGATAGAAGTCAATCATCCCGACAAAGGATCGAAGTTGGGTTGTTGTTGAGGGAAAAGCAAGTTTCAGGATAGGAGCAATCTTGTTTGGATTGGGTCTAATACCATCACGCGAGATAATGTGGCCAAGCCATGGTGCTTGCGATTGAAACCAGTGGCACTTGGAGGGCTTGACAGAGAAGTTGTGGGACTTCAGTAAGGACAGGACAGAAGAGACTGATTTGCAATGGGATTTGAGAGTGTCTGAGAAGATACCAATATCATCGATGTACACTTCGATGTCCTTCAAGTGTGAGAGCATTTGTTCCATACAGCCTTGGGCCCAACTTGGAGAGTTAAGGAAGCCCATTGGCAATCGGAGCAGTCTAAACTTTCCGAATGGAGTAACAAGGACACAAAGCCAGGTGGAGGCTTCATCAAGTTTGAAGGTGTGGAACTGCATGCTGACATCGATAAGGGTGACGTATTTGAATCCTCGTCTTCTGTGGAAGATATCTTGGAGCTTTGGGAGTGGATAGTGAAGTTTCTTGGTGACTTTGTTGAGTTCTCTAAAGTCACTGATGAGTCGACAGGAGCCATCTGGTTTTGGCACTACAAAGGTTGGCATTCCCCATTCAGTTGCATAGCATTGTTCGAGAATACCAAGTTTCACTTGTCGGTCGATTTCTTTCTTCACTGCTTCTTGTTGGTGCAGTGGAATGGAATATGGTTGTTTTACATGATATGGAGTTACGCCTTGCTGGAGATCAATGTGGAAGGTTTGATTAGGGAAAATGCCTAATTCTTTGTCGTTCAAGCCTTCAAAAAGTTCTTCGTTTTGGAGGAGTATTGGTAACAAGGCTTGTTTCTCTTGGTAGGAGAGATGGATCTGGTCGGTTACTAGCTTGTGGAGGTCAGTTTTCTCATACTTGGTGGTTCCATCTACATAAGATTGTTGGATTGATTGGTTGGAGTAACTTTCTGCAATTGCATGTGGTTCTGCAGACATCACTTTGTGAAGCAAGGACTTGTTGTCGAAGTAATTTTGCGGGTGGAAGTCCATTGTCTTCTCATACCATTCTATGGTACAAGTCTCGAAGTCCATTTTCATTCCAAGATCTCTCATTGTCTTTCTTCCAATGAGGAGATGGTAGTTGATATTCTGAGAGACGACAAAACATTTGATTCGTAGGACTTTCATGGAATAGGATAGTTCTGGGAATATGGTGTTCTCCAAGGTTACATAGTGGTTACAAGTGGTTTTGCCATTTGTCGTCTGCATTTGAATTGGTTGGTCTAGAAGGTTCTTCTTGATTCCAGAGGGAATTGCTGATTCCACTATAAGATTGTCGGTTGATCCAGAATCGAAGAGGGTTTTCAAGTAGTACTTGCCAAGGGATCCATTGATTGAGTTGCAGACACTTACTGTGGTTGGAGCAAGGTCGATGTCGACATTGTCGGTGCTGGGAGCAACATCTTGTCTGTTGTTGTCGGAATCGGTCTTTTCAGAGGGAAATCTTTGAAGATCCGAGTTGTAGTATTCTTCATCGATATCCATATCTACGTGGAAGAGATCCGGCCAAGGTGTGGCAGGTATGGTTTCTTCTGGTTCATTGATGAAGACACACATGTGTTGCTCTGGTTCATGATAGCTACTGCCATGTGAAGAGGAGGTAGTGGATTGATTGCTGTTGTTGGAGTTACTGCGATCGTTGACATGCGAGTCGGTGTTGTCTCTGTTGTTGTTATTGGACTGATTGGAGTTGGTGCCATACTTGTTGGTGTAGCATTGACCCCAAGTGTGATTGGTACCAGGGTGGATAAGACATGGTGAGTCGTTCGAGATCCTAGTCGAGCCTTTGTTGTTGTTGCCTTGGTTGTTGCTGCGTTGGTTGTTGTTGTTGCTGTTGCTGTTGTTGTTGTTGCGTTGGTTATTGTTGTTGTTGTTGCTGTTATTGTTTCGATTGTTTTGATTGTTTTGATTGTTTCGATTGTTGCGATTGTTGCGATTGTTTCCATTTCTGTTGTTACGATTGTTGTTGGCATTGTTGTTGCTGTTGTTGTTGTTTTGAGACGAGTTATCTGATTTCTTGTTCTTCCTATTCTGTGCAGATTGGAATCGTTCAAATCTCATCATCATTTCAGAGAGAGAATCTCTATGGGGAGAGTGGTGTTGTTGATAGATGTGTTTCCAGTCCTCAGGCATCGATTCAAAGACTAGATTCTTGAACTCTCTTTTGTTGATCTCTGCATCTTGTGGTGGGTGTCCCGGAAGTAATGGAAGGATAACATGGTTGTGGAAGTTGACTTATGCTACGAATTGGTGTACAGTCATGGTGGTTGTCTTCTTGATGTTGGTGAGGAATCTTCTATGATTTTGATAGGCATCAAGGTTGCTGTCGAACTTGAAGTTGATAAATGCTTCCACTGTGGTTTGGAAGTTGTCCACGGTTCTCTGTGGCACATTGGTTGACACATAGCTGTTCCACCAGCTACAGTCGGTGTAGTCTCTGAGGAGATCTACAAACTTGTCATAGATTCTTGGTCCTGTGGTTAGGTTGAGGGTCTTCTTGGATCTAATGAACTCATTGATGGTAAAAAGGATTTGTAATTTGGTTGATCCTGCAGTAATCAAAGGGATTTTGATCTTGGTAACTTCTTGAGATCCATTGACTTCTTGGGTGTTCTTGTATTCAATTTTGTCAATAGAATCTTGATCAAAGTCATACTTGAAGGGGATGACTGAGTAAGACATGCTGGTCGATTTCTTCTTGTTACTGGACAATCGTCAGGATCGGTTGTTCGTTTATTAGGTGTACGGTAGTGGTAATTTTTTTATTCGCGTAGTAGTAGTTGAAGTAGTCTTTACCGGTAGTAGTAATAAGGTCGAAGCAGTTATTCGACTGTTTAAACAGTGTCGTATGCCTCTAAAAAGGTACTAAAATAAGGTTTATGTATTGGTTAAAAACTAAGATTGTGAGCTAGCTTTGTCAACTACTCCGAGGAGCCGTTGAGAAGGCTTGTAACAGTAAAAAGGCGTTGAATGGAAATTCAACGTACATTGTACATAGAGAATTTGGATATGTTCTTCATCCAGTCTTCAATATTGAAGACCGGCTTGTGTGACATTGCTTTTCAGATTTTCTTGAGTTGTGGGTAATTTTCAATCGTGAGCGTTGGAATACCACAACCCATCCAAACGGGAATGAGAGCAGGGCGACAGTCGTGATACTAGAAATATGGAATCTCCACACAATATCACTGATGGACCAACACTAGCCATTCATATTGCATGTCACTCCTGGCATCCATCCAATCACCACATGGACACACGACACCAGCCACCCCATTGGATGAGGATGAGGCTCGACAATCAATCAATCACCATTGATTGCTCGACTGCACTCATAGTAGTTTAATTACTAGTACTTCTTGCTGTATCTGGCCAACATGATTGATTGCACTCTTTAAGGTTTCGTAGCAATGTATTTTCTGCTGAATTCAACATACAAGTAATTAAACTACCGGGTAGTAGTACTAGTAGCAGCACCAGTTGACACACCACCACCAGCAGTGATTGCCTGGTGATTCAACTCGGAATCACCATAGCAGCGCTTCCATCTAGTAGTAAGAACACAACAACATGCACATCAAGTCGATACACTATCCTCCGGGCAAATTTTTGCTGTGGAAGTCAATACAAGAATCCTCCAGCAACATCATGGTGGATCAACTGAACACACCATCCAAGAACACCACCAATCCCGCCCCCCTTGGCAACACCAACCAGCAACAAGAAGGGGGCAGATCCCGCAATAGAAAGCGAAGAGGCAATAACAACAGCGGGGCCGGCAGCTATCCCACCAGCGGTGAACACAAGTTCAGCGGCCTAGACCAAGATAAACTCAAAGGAATTGTTGTTGATGGGTCTAACAAGCCGGTACTACTACAAGAATACTATGGCAAGCTATAGTATGAGGGCCTCAAGATAATTGGTGGAAAAAAGAACTCTAAAGTGAAGACCACTCTCACCATCAACACCATGGAGACATTAACAGAGGATGACTTCCTACCAACCATGCCAAGCCCAGCCGATTACACTGTTCTGGGCACGAGAGGGGAGGAGGTCATCAACCCCAACAAGAGGAGGCTCCTTGAGGAGCTATGAATCAAGAAAGGGGAGAAGTCAGCAAAGAAGTAGTATGGCCAGTCCAATACTATGTTGAGGACCTGAACAAGAGTCTGTTCTCAACTGCAGAAGGACAAGAACTCACAAGTCCTGAAGTGAAGCAACACCTAAAGAAGACCAACAAGCCCTGGGCAGATGTCGAGGATGATCAGGACACCCTCCTCAGCATGCTCAAGTTACTGCGGGAATACTGTTACAGGGACAGCGCGACCAGCAAGGTGCACCCAATGCTGGTGGATGCAGCAAACAAAATCTACAAGTTCTTCTCCTGCAAGCAAGACACCAACAAGAGCGCTGCAACATGATGTGCTGCTGAAGAGGTCAAAGCAAGGTTTGCCGTCATGGCATCAGCCGGAATCACGATTCAATCCAGCGACATGATCAAGCTGGCACTAAAGAAACAGTTCCCCGACAAGTCTTCTTGCTTACACAGACTACTAGTACACCAGCAATATGGATGAGGCGAGCAAGATCAAGGTTGAAACGCTAATGGAGGATATGCTCCTAGTATGGGTTGTGATTATAAATGGGAGCAACACTAAGACCCATCAAAACCTATCCGGGGTCCTCAAGGACAATTACAGTCTTGGATCTGACGTCTATCCAACATCACAGCCAAAGGCTCTCAAACAACTGAATCAGTACAAGTCAGCGGCGCGGGCCAGCCACCCGAGGGCAAGCCAACAACAGCAGCGGGCCTGGGCAGAGGCAGGAGGACAGGGAACAATACTAAGAGTGACAAGGGAGGTGATATCACCAACGGAACAGCTCTTACAACCAGCAATGGAGTCACGATGGATGCAAAGCCGGGTGATTCCAAGCAGGTGGCCGAGGCTCACCAGATCCTTGTGGCTGGGGTCTAAGACGGGGCTTTCGATGATGAGCTACTACTATGCTTCTTCCAACTCGGCCACATCACCTTGGCACCCGCGGACCGGACTGCAGGTGCATGGCAATCCCGGCCTAAAGCCCAGAAGTGTGGCGACGGCTGTTGCTGTTATTACTGAGGAACACAGCAGTGTTAGCAACAAAGAAGAGTGCATGTTCTCGCAATCGAGTGGGAGCATCAATCCATACTGGATTCTACTGGACAGCCAGGCTACCTGTAACTGTTTGAGCAATCCAGCGCTACTGAAGGACATTGGGACTCACCCAGAGGGTTGTAAGGTCCGGACCATTGTAACGCCGGTGTTGTTGTTGCCAATTTGGTTGGCAAGCTCCCAGGCTTTGGGACTATTTGGTTCCAGGAGGGAGGAATGGCCAACATCCTGTCTCTCAGCTTGGTATCCGACCGATATCGGATCACTCTAGACACTGCCATCACCACCCAACCTTTCTTTGTGCACAAGCCCGATTGAACCACTTGACGCTTCAATCCAGCGGCCAGCGGGCTGTGTTACTGTGACCTAAGAGAAACAGATGGAACTATTCTTGCCATCGCATCAGTAGAAGGACAAAAGAAACTATATTTAGATCTCAACATCATGCGCCGAGCCACGAAGGCCCGCAAGCTACAGGATGCTCTCAAGTTTCCTAGCATCAAGGACTACCTCAACATTATTGACAATAATCTACGACTTAACTGCCCCATGACATAGGTGAGATATCAAGATTGCTGAGGACATCTTTGGGACCAATACTAGTGCCGTCAAAGGAAAGGCTATCCGACAGCAGCCCACACATGTTTGGGAGGATGTGGACCCAATCCCTGCCAAGATTCTGACAAAATACAAGGCTGTGTTTCTCAGCATCAACATCTTCACAGCCAATGGGATCAAGTTCTTCAGGAGTGTCTCTCGACACCTGTATTTCTGGACAGTTAGCGCCATTGACAAGGGTGCATCCCTGCCAACCATTTACCAAACACTAGCTGCCATCATCGGGCTCTATGCCACACACGGACTTGTTGTAACCGTCGTGTCCAGCAATAATGAGTTTAATTGCCTAGAAGAGGTGCTACTATCCCACAATCCCACAGTTTGGTTTGAGAGGGTTGGTAGAAACCAACATGAGCCACATATGTAGAGCGGGACAACCGGACATGCAAGGAGCGCATTTGGTGCATGTTTGCATCAGTGTCATTTAAGCGGTTGCCCTGCCGTGTCACCATAGACATGGTTGCGGCCGGAATCTTCTGGCTGAATAACTGGTGGTGTACTAACTGGGTGGGTGTGTCTGGCACTATCTCACCCTGACAACTAATGACAGGCATCTGACTGGACGCAACAAAGCACTGTAAGTTCCAATTCGGGGACTATGTTCTGGCACACAATGACATGAACGACAATACAATGAGCCTAAGGGCCAGAGATACAATATACCTCCGTCCAACTGGGGATTGAAGTGGGGCCATCATGTACCTTTTTGACCTCAAGACAGGCCATCGTATTTGCCAACAGACTGCAACCCCTGCACACATGACAAATACAGTGATTGAGCGTGAGGAGGCTATCGCTGCTGAACAAAATGCCCCGGTTGGCCTTATATTTGGAGATAGGGAGGGCAGTACCACCATTTTGGATCTGGACACTGAGTTGGTGGGGTCCAATGACGGGGCCTCCGACTGCTCATTTGCGCCCAGCGACGATTCAGTTGAAGATGAGGACAGGCCTGGTGTAGTAGTCCCTGAGGAGCTCTATGATTTACAGCAAGACCAGGCACAGCACAAGAATAATATACAGCATGATGATGCTGGCAAGGAGAGCCATCATGGTGATCCACCCCCACACGTCCAGAAGTCAGAGGCAAACACGGTTAGTGATGTTGATGGAGGGACTGATCCCAATGACAATGCCACTGAGCTCGGTGAGGACGGTGCGTCCGTTGAGCCGCCCAGCGTGGAAGACACGACTGATTCTGATTCTGATCAAGAAAACAATGTCGATGGGACAAGTGTTTCTAGCACTTACAGCACTGATCAGGCCTCGGGAGCGCTGGATGACCCAGGAGGTGAGAAATTTGAGCTCAACAATGATGGGCCAGACGACCACACCGTACACAAACATAGTAATATCAACAACGACCACAGTAGTATAAACAAAGCTTATGATGCAAACAATGCTGAAGACTTTGACAATGCAACAGCAGCCGACAATGGCATTGACAAAGCACCATTGCGTATGACTCTCAGGCCACGGGTCACCCGTGGACACAATATGTTTGGGCCTGCAGAGGGGTACCAGCCAGATGTTCACCACCGGAACCTTGCGTCTACACACTCAGATATCTTCAGAGGGGGCTTTGGGAGAGCTGTTGAGAAACTGGAGGCAGACCAAGATAAGTACATGTTCATATCCAATGCTATAGTTTCATACAATAACATTGATGCATCACTAGTGACCAAACAGTATGATGTGAAGGCCGAGCTGAAGCTATTCGGAACAGCCGGCATCGAAGCAGTTATGGCCGAGCTCGAGCAGCTGCACAAGCAGGAAGTAGTACACCCTGTGCACATCAAGGACATGATACGGGACGAAGTGAAGCGTGCACTCCCGTACCTGATGTTCCTAAAGAGGCAATGTTGTGGCAATATGAAAGCCTGTGGTTGTGCAAACGGAAGATCTCAAGGTGACTTCATTTCCAGGGAAGACACCTACTCACCCACTGTTTCCCTTCATTGCCTGATGCCCACTTGCCTTATTGACGCAATCAAAGGGCGTGATGTTGCCACTGCCAATATTCCAGGGGCCTTCCTACAGACTCCAAGAATGCCAGAAGGCAAGGTGGTTCACATTCGATTTGATGGACCCATGGCCGAGCTATTGCGCCACATCAATCCAGAACTCTACGACAAGTACATTGTACAAGGCCGACGGTGAAAGGTTCTATACACCCAAGCTGACAAGGCAATATACGGCACCCTGAGGGCGGCCCTGATGTTTTGGGAACACCTGTCAGGGCAGCTGACCACATGGGATTCCGAGCTCAACCCATATGACACGTGTACAGCAAACAAGATGATCAACGGATCACAGTGCACAATCGTGTGGCACATTGACAACCTGAAGATATCCCACAAGGACCCAAATGTCGTGACAACAGTATTGGATGACCTCAACAAGGTGTTTGGGGTGGAGACTCCACTCACTGTGACCCACAGGCGTGGTGTCCATGACTATGTGGGGATGGCCATTGACTACAGCGAGCCCGGAAAGGTCAAGTTCAGCATGTTTGACTATCTTGAGGGCATTATGAGCAAACTTCTGGGAGAGCTTATTGAGGGGAGAACAATCCCAACACCGGCTTCTGACCATCTGTTCAAGGTGAATGCTGAGGGGAACAAGCTCAAGCTTGTGGATGCTGAGACATTCCACAAACATGTGGCATGATTCTGTTTGCCAGCAAGCAATCCTGTCCTGATATACAAACACCCATTGTTGCATTCCTCTGCACACGGGTCTCCAACCCAGACTCCAACGGTTGGAAGAAGCTAAGAAGAGTGCTCAGGTATGTACACAATACTATTTTCCTTCCCCTAGTGCTGGGGTGGGACAAGACAGGAAATGCCTACTGGTACATTGACACCTCCTTTGCAGTGCACTCAGATATGAAGAGCCACACGGAAGGAGTGCTTACATTTGGCCAGGGAGCTGTACTTGCACTATCTACAAAACAGAAGCTCAACACAAAGAGCTCGACCAAGGCAGAGCTGGTGGGAGTGGACGACACACTGCCACACAACTTGTGGTGTTATTATTACCTAGTAGAGTGGCAGGGCTACTCTGCTCAGACCAAACATGCCACTGACACTGATGACACCTGCAGGCTCGGAAATAACAATATACTCAACCAAGACAACACAAGTGCAATGAAGCTGGAGATGAATGGAAAATCCTCCAGCACCAAGTGAACCAGACACATCAACATCCGGTACTTCCTTATCACTGACCGAGTAAAGAGGGGAGAGATCGCAATACAGCAGTATTGCCCAATGGGTGACATGCTCGCTGACTATTTTACAAAGCCGTTGCAGGGCGGATCATTGTTCCGCAAGTTTAGAAACACCATTATGGGAATAACAGAGGCAGAGTATCTACAGTATAAGCACTCATAATTTAATTACTTCTTGTATCTAACCAACAGGGTTGATTGCACTCTTTAAGGTTTCGTAGCAATAGATTTGCTGCTGAATTCAACAAATCTTGCTTCATAATATTATACACTAATTCATTATGATCGCAATGTATCGTCTATTTATTTACTTCTATACGTGTTGACTTGACTATAATAGATCCGGGCACCAATAGAAACAGGAAGCTCCTCCTCCGGTTTCTTACGAAAAAACATGCATGGGATGCCATATTGTTAGTGTCGCAACCGACGATGGCTGCCGGCTTCGGCTTCGTCTCCGTCGGTAGGTTCGCGTTGTTCCTCCATTGCGGAACACACGGGACGTTCCGCGAGGATTCCGATTCCGGCACGGCACTCATAGCCGCGACAACACTGTTGTTGGGCAATAGAGCCATCGCCATCGCCATCGCCATCGCCATCGCCGCACCGATTCAGGGGTCGGACGCACATCTGCGTTGTCTCTCCGGCGTCGATAGCAGCAACAGCAGCAGAGCATTTTCCGCACGTTAACGGACAGGATCGCCACACTTTTTTGCCGAAGGATTTTCTCTGGCACACGTCCATTCGTTGGTTCCTGCTGCTGCTGGCGGTGCTGCTGTTGCGCCTAGCTATGTGTGTCGCAACAGCATCGGCTACCCAACCGCAATCCTTGTGCTCCTTGCCCTTGAAGCGAAAGGAGGGATCGTCCTGGCATTTGTCATCGTTTTCGTGATAAAAATCGTAGTCTTCCTCGTCCTCTTCGTCCTCTTCTTCTTCCTCGTCCTCTTCACTGTCCTCGTCCTCGTCTTGGTCCTGCTGCGGGTCGGGAACGGGAGGTGTCACGATGTCGAGATTGCAACACTCCGGCCCGCTGTGTTCCCGGACAATTTTGCAGAGATTGCTCGACAGAACTCCCTGCGACGCACCAATGTACAGAATCTCGCAGCTGTGGCGACCGCAGCAACCGGTCCCCACCAGCTTGTTCCGGTTGGGTTCCGGAACGAAATCGAAATCAAAGCCGGGAGTCCCCCCGCACAGGTCGCAGACGGGATTCAGCTCCTTCACGGGTTGCTCGTCCTCCGGCGACGGGAGCTCGGGTCCGCTGCAGTCGCAGTTTTGCCACGCGAGGTATTGCACCAGCTTGCAGTATCGGGCTTCCTCGAGGGTCCCGCCCGACGGGGAAGGGGAAACGTCCTGGACCCATTCCTGGAGTTCGCCGCACGACACGGTGACCCCGTTGGATTGGGTGAAGGTCTTGTCCGGATGGATCAGCACACGCTCCCCGTAGGGTGGATCGCGACAAATGTTGCCTGCACATTAAACAATTGGGGGAAGGAGGGGGTATCATGACATGAAATGAGTAAGATTTGCACTACACGCAAAGCAGTTCTTCTGTCACAACAGCAACATGGTTCTGTATTAGTTTGTGTTGACAAATTGCAGAGCAGATTCAATACAAACATACACGCGTATTCATCGGCCTCTTGTAGAGGGGCACCTCGGCAGGGAAGCACCAGTGGATAGGAAAGAAAAAAGCATACAAGAATGAACGCCCTCTTCATCCAAAAACAGTGAAGATGATGGGAATGGAGAGACATTGGAAGTAGTATAGAAATCGAACGAAATTGGGTAACTCGTATTTTCAATTTGTGAGTTGAGTTGAGTTGAATCAATAATGTTGGCAACGAGTATGATACCACGTGAGAGGTGCCAAGAAACTTCTTTTCTTCGGTGCTGTGCCGACGCGATTTGAGACTTTTCGAACGAAAGGGATTGAGTCCGATGACGAGTGAGTGAGTCTTGATCGAAAACGGTTCTTGAAAAACCCTATGCCTCCTGAAACTCCGAGGGTTCGAATTTATGTTGGAATCGCAAAGTTGAGACATTTCGAAAGAACGACAAGATTCGTTCGATGGGAGAGTCACGCGAACCCGGTACCCGAAAACCCCAATAATTCTTCGACCAACTTTGTCGAACAATGGATTCACGCACAGACTCACCACTCACTCTCCCGGACCCGTCCCACGGCCCAAAATTTCCAGAAGAACAAGCAGATGAAGTGCACGACTACGAGTATCAGTACTGAGCGCCATATTGGTATGATGTTGTACGACGAGTATCTAGTGCAGTGACCCCAACCAGCAGGCCAGGAAACTAAGGTTTGTTCTTTTACAACGAAATGCATCTGGGATGGATTGTTCTTTCGCCTTTTCCGCCTTTTCACTATGCGGAGTTGCCGAAGGGGGACATTTCGGAAAGCCTGAGATTTCCCAGGAGCTAGGTCTCTTTTACCAAAGTGGTGGTCGTTTTCATCTAAGAGCTGCATGAGTCATTCACAGTTCTTTGTCGGCCTTCGATGAATGCATTAGATGTTCATTATTTGTGATTCAGAAATTTGAGTACTACTTACAACAGAAGATGGGATTGGGAAACACATTCCATCCAGGGAAAAGCACAATGGACTCTTCACGTTTTCCAAAGACGAAGAAACGAACTAGTATAGAAATGAGCTGCTACTTAAAAAAAAAGAATAATTCATTGCTTCAACTTTGCTACACTAGAAACAGGATCGTCGCTTCATCTTCATTTCAATACAAGGCACGAAACGTAACAGGGAATGCATAGTTGCAAGAAGAATTGTGTCGTCGCTCTCTTCCGTCGAAGTTTTTAGTGTCCGAGCAATTCCAATCCTGCTAAAAGGGCAACGGAAACGCCGACCATCGACTTCACGGTGGAAGCGGAAGTGGAAGCGACTGTAGGTTCCGTTACGTTGCATTGTTGCTTTTCTGGCACACCAAACGCTTCGAGCAGGCCTTGC
This sequence comes from Pseudo-nitzschia multiseries, assembly GCA_037355745.1. NCBI lineage: Eukaryota > Bacillariophyta > Bacillariophyceae > Bacillariales > Bacillariaceae > Pseudo-nitzschia > Pseudo-nitzschia multiseries. The sequence goes on from CM074791.1 coordinate 9,314,300, forward strand.
ATGATTTGGATTTGACTGTTCTGGGTATTGATGATGCCACGGACGATTGGTTCCAGCAAACAAGCGGTGCTGACCTCGTCTTCGTCTTCACCGAGGGTGCAATCCACCTCGCCGGAAAGCAAAAGGTTCTTCGCCATATTGACGGCATTCTGGTGGTGAGGAATCATTTCGCGAAGGAAAAGAATAACGTCATTCATGCGACTATCCTTGCCTTCGTCTCCGTAGAAGACGGTCATACCGCTGAGCATGGCACAGTCCATGCTATCGATACACTTGGCCATTTCGGCGATAGTATCGGCTGCATCGTGGCAGACAAAACTCTCCGGACACTGAGGGTTGTTTGCTGTCTGGTACCTTTCAAGACCGTATGTTCCACAGTCTTTGTCATACGGAGAAACGCAGCTGTACTCATAAGGAATCTCGGGAGTGTTCGTTTCACTCAGCATAGATCCATCCGATCGAATCAGTTTGATTCTGGCAGACATTCCAGAGTGAACCTGTGTGTAAACAACAAAAAAAATATGTGAGTGTTTTGGATCCCTAAAAGGTCGTACTTGATTCTTCGACTGAATGAGGTAACATAATACAATATGTACGTACATGACAGAAGTAGAAAATGTCCTTGTCATAGTTCTCGTCGTCAAAGTTGAGGCTCGTGACGAAAGGACCGTAACCTTCCCAGTCTCGAAGAGGGTGGAAAAAGAGAGGTTCAACGGCATCCAATCCAAAATCATCGGAACCACCCTTGGAAATAGGAACAAGGCTCGGGACATTGCTATATTCACCGGTGTAGTTTCTGTTCATCCAGTACATGGGAGCTGGACAGCTGTTTGTTTTGGCACAATCGGATTTGCCGGGAGCGACACCGGGTTCCAATTCATCGACGCCTACGTGTGCACCATCGGGTTCGTAACTGAATCCAATCAAGTGATACCAGTTGGATACATCGCTCTGGTCAAAGATATAAGTCCTGCTAACTTCCAAATGAAGGGTTGGGTTCACTCCATCACATCCCTCGACGGTGAAATAACCCCACTCTCCCGCCAGAAGATTCACACCGACCTTTACGATACATTCACCGGTAGTGCCTTCGCATGGTCGGCAGTCGATGCCGTGTTCGAACGTGCATTGACCGTGACCATCACTCTCTTCCTCTGTGTTCGCTGACGGAGTCAGTTCCCTCATAAATTCGGGCTCCGCCAGTCGGCGTGACGGGACAACATCGTTGGCCATGGTGAAGTCTACGTCACAGTTTTCGTATAAACCGGCACCGAGCTTGTCGAGAGCATGTTTCATGTCCATGATTTGGGAGTTTTGGGTGTTGATGATATCATAGAGGATGGGTGCTAATTCACATTCCCAAGGGTCTTCTTCATCCGAACCACTCGTGTCGCAGACAAGGTCGTTTGAATGCAACAATGCCTTTGCCATGTTCACGGCATTTTGATGGTGAGGAATCATCTGGTGACAGAACAAGGCCGATCGTCCCACGGCATTGGTAGTCATGGAAGCCATCATGTGGCAATTCATCGCTTGGACACACTCGGCGTATTGGGTTTGAGGTTCGATGTCGTCCTCGCAAACGGTGACATCGGGGCACGTGGCAATGTCTTTCGGGTTGGCAAAGTCGGTGAGGTTGAAGGTGCCACACTTGTGATCGAATTCATCGATATCGGCATAGTCGTAGGGAATCACAGGGGTGTTTTCGGGGTTCAGCATGTCCCCGTCGGCGTCGAGGAGCTTGATGCGAGCACTCATGCCCGAGTGCACGTGACAAAAGTAGAACAAATCTCGATCGTACTCCACATCGAAATTCAGAGCGGTGACGAACGGACCGTAATCCTGCCAATCGCCCAACGGATGGAAGAACATCGGCTCGACGGCATCGAGACCAAAATCGTCGGACGGTTCTTCGGGGATCGGGACAAGGTGTTGGATGTTGCTGTACACGCCGGTGTACTCTCGTGCCATATAGTACATGGGGGCGGGGCAGCTGAGAGTCTCGGTACAATTCGAATCTCCCGGCGCAATGCCGGGTTCGAGTTCGTCAACGCGGGCATGGGCTCCATCGGCCTCGTCTGTGGTTTGTGTACCCGATTGAATTTTATGAGTAGAACAATACCGGTACATGCCGTTGCGATACGATGGTAGAGTATGATACGATACGAAACGATACGGCATAATTCGATTAGATTAACGCCAACTCACTCAACAAACTATTTCACTCGTATTGAACCAAATGAATTGACTTACAAGCGAAACCGATCAGATGGTACCAGTTTGTGTCATCACTCTGGTCGAACAAATACGTGCGTCCTACGGTCAGGTGGAGTGTTGGGTTGACACCTTCGCACCCTTCGATTTCAAAGTAACCTGTCGGGTGAAAGAGTATCGTGCATTGTGCCATATGCAAAGTGATAATGTGAGGATGACGCAAATACCTGCACTGTGACGACAGATCATTGATCAAATCTCGTCAGTTGTTCACTGGGCCTGGCATATAGTGGTCGAACAAACATGCATACCTGTTTCACTCGCAAACAAGTTGACTTTTACGTTGATGGTACAGTCTTCCATAGATCTACCTATGGCTACATCGATTTCTCCGCACGGAGTGCAAGGAACACCGGAAGTGTAGGTAGAAGACAAAGATTCTTTGGCAGCATGCACACCCGATGCTGCCCATGTTAGGCCAAGCGTTGCCAGGGAGGCAATATTAGAGAATGCAAACATTTTCTCGACTTGCTTTTGAAAGAAATATGGCAACGACCGATGCATTTCAAAGAGAAGAAACGTACGTGAGGAATGTACTTTCACGGCATGATCAAGAAAACACGAGTCAGTCAGTGCTTTCGAATTCAGGTTAGCGGTGTTACTACCGTAGTCGTAATTCATTTTTCATTATGCATTTCTTCGCCTGATCTGAGGTTTGGGGTTCTCGTGAGCTGTACCGGCAACTAGTACTGAGAACTTAGTTGGTGTTCGGAACGTGCGTGTGTCAACTGTGTTTGGCATGCTTCGTGCACGATCAGCTGTTTCATCCGTGAAAAAGTTGTTCTTTTTTTCTTTTTTAATCACAATACGAACGAACCAGAAGAAAAAGTACTTAATGTTCAATTGACAACCATTGTTCTTTCTATCAGCGCCAAGAGCGAATACGGGAACACGGCGACAATGATTACGATTGTGTAATATACAAAAATTGCCGTAATAATAGCTCATCGCGATTAGGTTGCGAACCCAATAGGTTTCTAAACGACTTGACACTACGTACGATATAGTATGTGAATACCGGACTTTTTTTAGCATTACCTGTTCCGAGTTCCGAAGCTCGCGCCACTTACGGACGTACCGGTACTTACCGTGCAAGTGATGTTTGATGGGATACGTAACGTATCAAAGAACCATATGATCTTAGAAAGGGTCAGACGTACGACGTACGCAGTACGTACGTACGTACAATAGTTACACGTTTCATTGAAAGACCGAAAGAGATTGATTCCTACTACTACCGGTTCGTACTCGTACCGATAGTACTTCAGTTTTCTTTCGTTGTTCGGGAATTAATTACGTGTAGAGATTGGAGGAAAACTGAACCGAACAACAGCAGAGCAACATGAGAAAGCACATCATTCCGCCTTTCGTCATTTGTTAACTCTGATAAGGCTGCCACAAGACAAGCTCGTTGATAACGAGTACTCTTGCCGCTAACGAAAGTAGCCGATTGATCCTTCCGTCATAGAGTCAAAGCAGTGTTTCAGAAAAACGCGTCGATTTTGAATAGTACGAAGCATTGCTGCACAAAAGTATCTTTGGACAACAGCTTCTAGTTATCGACTCACGATCAAAGCTACAGTGTTGCAATTGAACCACTATAGACAATACCATGCGTCGTTGCTCCTCGAGCCATCCTCCGTTGGTAGTTTTGATCGCCGTCTCGTGGTTGCTGGGACACAATCCACAACTCTGCAGCGGAAGCGAAGATGCCTCCTTTCGAAGACCTCCCCCACCGCCTCCTCCGCCAGGATCGTCGTTTTCGGATGTACCGGTAGCCGAGAGAGGAACAGGATACGGTGAAAACCCGGTTGGAAGCGGGAGTGCCGAGGACTACAACGGTTACGGTGATAACACGCAGCAACAGCAACAGCAACAATACCAGCAAGAGGAACCATTTCCTTCTCGATATCCCGACGAGTACGGCAACAATAACGACGACGACTACGGCGTTGGCGTTGGCGTTGGCGTTGGCAGACCACAGGAAAGGCCTCCACCAGGCGGTACTGGTCTTCCTCGTCCTCCTCCCTCAACACCCGAACGCAAACCAGAAATTCCGGCCATGCCCATCCACTATGAATTCCCCGCCGCGAGCAGCGATCCCGACATGGGCGAGGGACGACGGCGACGGGGAGGAAGAAGAGACGACAACGATGGCGAGGGAATGACTTCCTCGGCGCGCAAAGACCTAGTGACGCAGTACTGGTCCACGAAACGAGGAAAATTGCAGATCCAATCCGTCATTGGCTTGGTCGGATACGGTTTGGGAAGCTTTGGCGCAAAGGTAAGGTCGCGTCGTGTCGCGTCGTGTCGCTCCGGGATGCTGCTACTACTACTGCCAGGCGCTGTGCGTCGTATTTCTTGTGGCGTCCCGTCTATCTCGTCGTTGGTCGGAATGCACATCAACAACCTGTTGCGATAGATCGGTTGTGCTGATCATCCCGTGCGCTGTTTTGTATTGCTCTTTTGTTGTTTTGTGTTGTGTTGTGTTATTGTTCCATTCCGTGCCGTGTCGTGTCGTGTCGTGTCGTGATGTGATGTGAAACCAACAGTCGTTCCTGGGAGGTTCCGACATGGTCCGGTGGTTGGGCTGTTTCTGGGCTGCCGTTCTGGTCGTCTCGACGTGGTTCCGCACCGCCCTGGGAGAGCTGAGCCGCGCCGTCGGACTCAGCCTGATCCTCGTCCTGCAGCGACATCAGCGCATCCGCCGGGAGTACCCCACCTGGAGGTACGTCGCCGCGTCGGTGGGAATCATACGGGGTGGACCCCGGGACGCCCGCGGGAAACCCCGGGGTCCCCGGCCGTTTCCCCCGGCCCGGAATCCCTGGAGGTATTCGCCCCGGGACTCCCGGGATCCCGATTTCAACATGATGTACGCGCTGGGGAGCATGGCGCTGGTGGGGAGCACCGTCGGCGGGAACCTGCCCTTTGTTCCCGGCTGGATCGGCGCGTTGGGCGGTGCGGCGGTCTTCGCCTTTGCCTGCACGTGGCAGGAGAGCTACCGGGGAGACCTGGCGCGGACCATGGGCATGCGGGTGGTCCGGGCCGTCTCGGAGCTGTGGGAGATCCAGGCGGATCTGCAGATCATCCCCAAGGCGACGGTCGTGAGCTCGCAGATGATCGACCGGGCCATGATATTGGATCGGAAGCACAAGGTCAAGGACCGGTTCTTGTCGCTGGCCAACAGCAGCTACGCCCGGGCCACGAAGGTCGCGGAACAAATCCAGCAGCAGCAGCGGGGGGGAAAGGACGGCGAGAATCGGGATCGCCGAAGCGGTCGCGACGATGATGATGACGACGACGACCGCGATGCCCGGAGCGGCGATCGGCGGGGCCGGGATCGCGGCGGAAGCGGTCGCGAAAAAGACCGTGGCGGTCGATACAGCCGGGACGACGATCGAGGAAGGCCACCGCGGGGACGCCGCGGTGGCGGCGACGACGAGGAGGACGAATTCCGCTCGCGGGGGCGATTTCGCCGTCGTCCCGAGGAGGACGAAGAAGACGGCTATGGTCGCGACCGAAGAGACGATCGACGACGACCCGGCGACTACGAGGATTCCAGGCAGGAGGACGGCGAGTACCCGTACCGAAGACCGAACGGAAGTTACGATGACAAGGCCGAGGACGATCCGCTCGAGGAACCCAAGCGCGAAACCAAGTCGAAGGGTTTCTTTTTTGGAAGGAAGTGAAGGAACACACAAGCATCAAAGCAACATAGGAATTGTATGGTTGGGAGTGAGTGATTCCTTCCCCGCGGTTTTGTTGCACTGTTCGAGTTCGTTGCCGGCACCTGCTTGCTGTTTTTGGATACAGTAGACACTACGGCGAGCTACTATGACACGGATCGGAGCCACCAACCCAATGGATCGCGGTGAAACCAGTAGTATAGGCATCCATTCTTCGTGGCTAGGCTAGGAAAAGCGGAGCCGGGTTGTCTCTCGAAGCTCAAAGAGCTCTATATACGGCAGATCCTAAGCACGCGGCTATAAATGCCTTAAAACTCAATCCGTCAATCCATCCATACCGCGTACTTTCGTAGCATGACGACGAATTGGTTGACACTATTAGTATACTACCATAGATACTGCACAATACAATACAATACAATACAGTACAATGCGAAGTACAAATTAATGGTTTGATCTACTTTTAACTATTCATACGGAAAAAACAATACAGTAGTGGTACAGAAAGAGGAGATGATTGCGGGTCGACCGTCTGTCATCTCGTTTTCCTTGTTTGGGTGCTTCGGGATGAGTTCATTCCCGTGCCGTTGGTTTGCAATGCAAGAGTCGATCTCGATGCGATGCGATGCATTGCATCACATCTTCGAATGGTCGGATCCAAATCCATGGATAAATGGACAGATGGATCAATGAATGGATGTACGAATGTGTTTGAAGCTTGGACAGATTCGACCATCCAATTCAATTCAATTCAATTGAACGCATCGATCGATCGATTGGCTTGGGACGCAGTGCGAACGAATTGTCACTGCAGTGCAGTGCCGGCTTGGTCGGGTACGTATGTTTCACGGAACATGTACATGTACGGTGCGTGAGAGTGGGTGGGAAAGGAACGGGTGGTGTGATGTGATGTGCTGTTGTGTGATGTGATGTGCGGACCATCTTTGCGAATCGACCATCTCTGGTCGGCAAGGTTGTGCTTCGCCCCGTGACTTGTGGAGTTGTGAGTCGGAGGGGGCGCGTGCGAGCCGTCTTGATTAACCATTACATATACACCTTATCCGTCGAATCGTGGACGTGAACGCGGATGTTAAGTGGACCTTCACGCCGACATTCCTTCGGATGAGAGCGAGAGAGCGTGTGGTCGCGAATGCGAATGCGAATGCAAATGCAAAGACAAATGCGACTGTGGAACCCAATGCGTTGCTTTGCTCCGTATCATCAGTTCCGGTTCCATTCGGTCGGCCCGAGGGAAAAACCGTGGCAGACGCGCTTCGGGGGAGGGAGTCCGGCTTCGCTCTTGGTGAGGGGCTTGCCACTCGCAGAGGTCACGGAGGACTCCGAGGGTGCGGGGATCAGATCGGGCACCAATCCCACCGAGACGTATCCGGGAGCGACGGCCGGTGAGCCACAGGGAGTGACATTCCCGGGAGGATCGTTGTGCCGTTTGGACCGGAAGGACACCAGGGTGGCCGCAGCGGGAGACGCTGGCGATGGAGAGGACGACCGCGGAGACGAAGGCGGCGTTTTTTGGACGTGGATGACGTCTGCTAGAACCGACGCCATGCGTTCGTTGCTCGATTCGAGTTCCTCGATGGTCTTCTCAATGTTGGCAATGAAGGACTTCTTGCGATCGCGAGTCATCTTCGCGTGCATTCGGTTTCGTTCTCGGCTGGCAGGGTAGAAAAGAAGTGAGTGAATAGCAGAGTGAATAGCAGAGTGAAAAGCAAGTTGAAGAGTGAGTGAGTGAGTGACATTGTTTGGAATCAATCAAGAAGGGTGCACCCTTGGGGAGCAACAAACGCAAAGACAGACTGAAACCGAAACGGAAACGCATACACAACGAAAGACTCACCGAAGGGCGTCTATCTGCTGGGTCGTGAGATGGGTTCGGGTCCCGCTGGCATCGGTGTAGACCGCCGTCTTCCAGTTGAGATGCGACGGGCTATCCCCTCCGATGACGGCGGTGGTTCCGTTGATCTTGATCGTGAGGGGGAACGACGAGGCAGACGAAGATGCCGACCCACAGGGTGGCTGGGAGAGAGAAGCAGCAACAGCAACGAAATCCGCTGCGGCCATGTCCGAGGCGTCCGAGACGAACCGGGTGCGCTTGGAGGACGATCCACCTCCTCCCACGACCCGCTTGAAAATGTCCTTGGCGCCGAGCTCGGTGGCTTCCCGCAGTAGAGACTGGATGGTGGCGTCCCGTTCGTCTCCGTCCGAGGCGGAAAATCCGACCAGGATGGAGGCGATTTGGCACTCCTCGAGGCTCTGGGTGAGTTCCTTGTTCTTTTCTTGGAGGCCCCGGAGTTTGGACTGGAGGGCTTCCAGCTGTGCCTTTTTCCGGCGGCGCGTGCGGCGGGCGTGTTCGCGGTTGCGCTCCCGGCTTCGTGCGATGCGGCGCTCGGCGTTCTGTTCGTCGTCTTCGTGGTGGTGATCGTGGTGGTGGTGATCGTGGCTGTGGCTTGGGGACGGCGGGGAAGGAGAGGAAGAGAGATCCTCGTCCGGATCCGAATGGTTCGAGTAAGTTCCGTCCTCGCGGTGGTGGTCTTGGTGTGGGTGGTGGCGGCTTGCTTCTTCGGAGGAAACAACCGGGGGAGGAGGAGGCGAAGCCGCGATGGCTGTGTTTTCAGTTGCTGTGGATGCTGCGGAGGGAGCCGGCACCGGAAAGACGAGGTTAGGAGGATTGGCAGAGCGAGATCCGGACGATTCGAAGAGAAAGGTTCCAGCCCCGGTTCGGGCAAGAGCCGCGGCGGCAGCAAGGGCCCCGGCAAATGGATCGTTGTTGCTTCCGAAGGAAGTTTGTTGAAATGCCATCATGAATTAAACTGAGTGTGTGCTTCTGCGTTCTTGTAATAGATAATAGGATAGAGTTTGTGGTACTAAAACGGATTGGGTCTGAAGTCTGGTTGTTGGGAGTTGGGTCGTTCGATGGGTTGCATTTTCCGGATAAGACTACTAAAAGAGGTATAATCGCACTGCAAAAAGAACGCTTTTATTCGTTGTGAGAATCGGGTCAGTGTGTAAGTATCGCGGTTTTTCTCATTTCTCGGTTGCTGCGCTCGTGTTTTTCTAAGTAGTAAAATTACTACGAAGTAGTAGTTGTCCGTAATCTTACTTCGTAGTCAAAAGTGATAGTCATTGCTCGTCAAAAACGTACTTCAATTTGTTATCCATTTCACAGACAGATGCGCTAGGAAAAATATCGAGAATCCTCTGGACGGTCCTGTACCCAGTCATGTTCGTGACAAGCTAGCTACCTTTTTTCTCGTGATACTTAAGAGAAAGGGACTTAGATTGGAAGACAGATTGAGTCGGAAAACGAATGCGAAGCGTCATTTCATCACGAGGCCGTCGGCCCTACCTAAGGTACGGTACTGCAGCTCGTACGAGTACGCACTACGAGCACTCCGAGGTACGAGCAGCGTCAGTATTATTCTACGAGAGAGATCGACCCTGTCACGAATGAACGAATGAAAATACTCGCGGATTTGAAATTCGGGACGTCAGCATACGTCAGCTGCATTGTTCTACTATGATAGAATGCAGCTGTTTACAGTTTTCAATTCCAGGAAAAGTCCGTCGATAGACTGAATAACAAGCCAAACGACGAACCATGAAACAGCTGATTCCTTTCTTCTCTGTCTTACCGGACCAATGATTTTGTGTCGAAACGGACCAATGACAACGACGACGCGGCACCAACGCGACTATAATACCGAAAATTAGAATTAGTACTATTTTTTTCGGCCCGGTTCTCAGTGTGTGGTGCGTGCGTTCCTTGCAGCAAAGTGCGGTACGAGAATGCGGTAGTTTGATTGATTCGCGGAACGACTGCCAATTCGTGCCCGCGAGGAGACGGGAAACCACCGGGCACAATCTCGGCGGTTCTGTTCCGCGAATACCAATTACGGTACCAGTTACATTTTACCAACCATCACGGTTCGATCGATGATTCGGCGAAAGCTCTTTGGAAGAACATCCGACAGATGTATTTTGTGTAGTCGATAGTTCGCATTGCTTCCAAATCGTTCCCAACCGGAAACCGAGCTCGATGACGGACGATGTCAAAATTAATGCTCGTGCAGTAACAATCTGGTTTCGTTCTCCAAAACCACACACACACACACACACACACACACCAAGGAATATTTCAATAATATTGATAATACTAAAATACGTACTCGTACGCACGGAGTGAGTTGCGGCAGCAGATGGGTGCTTATACTTCTTTTGGAAATCTTCTGTTGGGAATCGAAGAAGGTGCATCACCGCCGTGTTGCGATGCCGTCGGAGCAATAGCCCTTCTCGAGCAGATTGACTAACAAGGAAATACGTAAACAACGTAGCTGAACCGGTGAAACTATTTTTTCTTTTCTGACCAAGGTACAAGTATTACTCGTACCGTAAGATTACGGTAGGGTCGCAATGGATATTTGTATCTTACGTTGTTGCAATACCGTACACTGGGACTCTAACACGTAGTGATGATTCGTCGGTCCCTTGCACAGGTGATTAGCTTTGCATCTTTCCTCAACAGACCAAGAAATTTAGGTACAGTACAAACCGTATACCGTACACTTGTAGGTTGGTTTCAATGTGTGGAGCAGGCACGTGGCCGTGTGGCCGTAACTACTACAACGAATGACCCAAGCAAAAACTCATGAATGACGTGCAAGAAAGTTCACACGTCTTTGACCTGCTCGGGAATTGAGAATGGTGTTGCTTACTATTCTTCGGTACCGTACAACTGGGGTGTTCGAGGTGGTTTGTTAATGGAACAAATAGTAACAAAGGAACGCTCCAATTAGCTGGCTCGAGTCCTAGAAGAATTCAATGGACGCTCAACACTGGCTGTCTATAGAGTGCTAGTGAAATGTTTCTGAACCCAATTGTTTGAACCGACATCGTCGCCTATTTCGGAACTAAATCCCAATTCAAACCGATTCCGGAAAGATCACACAGTCACACAAACACACGATATGGCATCGCATGGCATCACAATGAACGTACAATCTTTGGTTCAATACGGTAAGATTTAGAACTCCAGCAAAGATAATTGCTCTCGAATCTTTGCTGTTTAAGCCCATTTGCAACAATACAGTATATACGCCACTTTCTGAAGATCCCTTCGGTCATAGCATGACTTCCTTGTGCGTATTGTATCTATGTAGCACATGCTTAGGCTTAAATTTAACTTTTCTGGATCGATTGCGACGCGTCCCATCGGTCTATTGGAAAGCACCTGGTTCTTGCTCTGGAGGTTCGTCCAGGTTGGGTACCTCGCCATAGGCGGCACTGTAATCGAGGCTTTCTTTGCTGATCCCCGCGTCTTCATCGACATCGATCAAGAAAGTCGCTCCGTCGAGTTCCCGTCGGATCTCGATCACGTACTTTCCGGAGTTGGGGTCTTTCAGGTTCACCGTAACGGCATCGCCCTCCTGGATGAAATCATCCATGATCGCCTCCGCCATGGTATCCTCCAGGTATCGTTGTACGGCCCGGCGAATGGGCCGGGCACCGTAAATGCTCGCTCCGCCCAGAGCTTCCCTGGTGACGACTTCCGCAATGTTGTCGGAGACCGTAAGCTGGATGTTCGAGTCGTCCGCAACGCGCTTGATTGTGTTGTCGATGAGGTTTTTAGAAATTGCCTTGAGCTCGTCGTAGGGAAGGGGAGAGAAGACAATGATTTCGTCTATTCGATTCAAAAATTCCGGACGCATGGCTTCCTCTAAGGCACTCTTCACCACGTCGGCGGTCAGTTGGGATTCGTCCTCTACTTCCTGCGACATCGATCTCGCTGCCTCGATGATGTTTTTGCTGCCAATGTTGGAGGTCATGACGAAGATGTTGTTCTTGAAGCTGACGGTGCGGCCCTTCCCGTCGGTCAGGGTACCCTCGTCCATCACCTGGAGCAGCAGATTCAAAACATCCTCGTGTGCCTTTTCCAACTCGTCGAAAAGAATCACCGAGTGCGGGTTCCTTCGAACGGCTTCTGTCAGTTGACCCCCTTCTTCGTAACCAACATAACCCGGTGGGGCACCAATCAAGCGGCTGGTCGAAAATCGATCCATGTACTCACTCATATCGATTCGCACCATACTTTTCTCTTCTCCGTAATAGGTCTCGGCTAGGGATTTGCAGAGCTCGGTCTGTGCGTGGCATCGACAGCAACGACAAAATGAACAACGACGACAACGGCAACATCAGCAGCAACATCAGCAGCAACATCAGCAGCAACATCAGCAGCAACATCAGCAGCAACATCAGCAGCAACGACAACAAAAATAGCAACGATCGCATCAGCAACAACGACGGCAACAACACGAAATGGTCAGGACCCGATGATTGATTCGATTCGATTCGATTCGATTCGAAGCTCGCCGCAAGCACGATAGCAACGCACGCATTCTGCCGTACCTTTCCCACCCCGGTCGGACCACAAAACAAAAGACTGGCAACCGGTCGCTTTCCATCTCTCATGCCACTTCTTGCTCTTCGAATGGCCTTAGCGACGGATCGGACGGCCGGACTCTGGCCCTTAATTCTCTTTTCGAGTTCTTCCTCGAGATTCTTCAGTCGTGCTTTCTCGCCGGTGTCGAGTTTTCCAACGGGAATTCCGGTGATTTCGGCAACGACGTTTTGGATCGTGTCCTCCGTGACGTAGTAGGACTCGCCGTCTTCCGCCATTTTCACCATAGATCCGGCCTCGTCGATCATATCAATGGCCTTGTCGGGCAAGAATCGGTCGTTGATGTATCGGTTGGATAGTTTCGCCGCGGCGACGAGACCGTTGTAGGTGTATTTAACACCGTGGAACTCCTCGTACTTGGGAGAAATAGCTCCCAAGATGTCGAGCGTCTCGTACACCGATGGCTCTTTCACGTCTAGGGGCTGGAATCGTCTCTCCAGGGCACCGTCCTTTTCGATGTACTTCCTGTATTCTGGGGTGGTGGTTGCTCCCATGAGTCGAAGTTCGCCGCGAGCTGATGGAGAGAAGGGGAACAATAGAACTTGTGAGAAACCCATCCCCGTGGATATTGTTGGTGTTGAAAGGGTCTCCGCGGGATCGTTTCAACATACCTAATGCCGGCTTTAACAAATTTGCGGCGTTCATGGCACCGTCGCCTCCGCCTCCGGTACCAACCAGGTTGTGGATCTCGTCCACGAACAAAATAACGTTGCTCTCCGACGCTTCCTTGATAAGGCTCTTCATCTTTTTTTCAAAGTCTCCTCGGTTGCTGGTGCCCGCTACGAGGCTTGCCAGGTCGATGCTGATCACGCGTGCACCCATGAGCGACGCGGGGCACGGTGGCAGTTCGTAGACAAAAGCGGCTTCCTCCTCGTCGTTTTCGACCGGAGATTCTCCATTGGCAGCAGAGTCTTTGTTTCCGCCGGTCACGAAGTTACCGATTTTGCTGCTAAGGTTGGAAATGGGATTGCTCGCTTTTTGGGCATTTTGCACGTCCTTGAGTCCATTCGCTAGGACCTGGGCCACGCCTTCGGCGATGGCAGTCTTTGGAGCATTGTTGTATGATTGCATTGTTGGAACAGGAGAGTTTGCACGCATTAATTCATTAGCACGTGACGATCACGGAACCACGAACTCCCGTCGCATATGGAAACCTGTCTCGTAATAGTAATAATAGTAGTAGTGGTATAATTACGTACCTTTCCAACTCCGGGATCACCCACCAAGCACGGATTGTTCTTTCGACGACGACCGAGCGTTCTCAGTGCACTCCGGATTTCTTTGTCACGACCAAACACCGCGTCCAATTTTCCGTCCAGCGCCATCTGCGTCATGTCCACACCCACGTCGTTCAGGGTGGTGGTAGACCCTCCCGCGGCCTGGCTGCCACCGACCACGACTGTGTCTTTCACGACCAGGTCGTTTCCGCCACCGGAAACGGGGGTCATCGGGAGCGCGTTGACGAGATCCGAGCAAAACTGGGTCACGGTGAACCCCCCGGTTTCGGTGTTGACCCTTTTGAGAGCGGGGATGGTTCTCAATAGGTCCATAACGGGGACCGTGTCGATTTTCTTGCCGTTGTCGTATCCCATCAGTGCCAGCAGCACGTGCTCGGACCGCACGGATCCGTTTGGTGCCTCGAGTCGATCGGCAATGGTGCAGGCCTTGGTCAGCAAAATCCGCGCCTCGTCGGAAAAGGGAAGGGGCGCCAGATTCTCGCCGGTGAATCCGGCGTCCGGGTCGAGATCTTCCTTTTTGAAGTTCAGGGTCTTGATCGCCGACATCTCGATCTCTTCGTAGTCGTCGAGTTTGTATCTCTGGAGCGTCCGTGCCGCCCGTTCGGGATTGGCGATCATGCCCACGAAAATGACCTCGTTTTTCAGGGTTTTCAGGCCGATGGCGTTGCCGACCGCGTGGGCCTTTTGGATGGCGGCCACGCAGTCATTGGACATGCGCTCGATCGCCATCGAAAGTTGGGTAGCGCTTCTTGCTGCTGCTGCCGATCTCCTCGTCACCAGCTTGTTTCGATCGTCCAGCACCGCCATCGTTCCGGTAAAGGAAGACGACGACGACGACGACGACGACGACGACAACCGCCCCTGTCGGGACGAAAGGACGACCGGCGACGAGAATGCCTCCGCGAAGTGATGATCAGCGGCACAAACGATGGCCGACGCCAGAACGATGGATCGGAATGAAGACACCATGGTTGCCAATGTGAATGCGAATGCGAATGCGAATGCGAATCGAATGCACGGAGCGAGTGATGATAGATTCCGGAAACGACCGTATTAATTCTTCTTGGTCACAGCGAACAGATTTATTTCCGACGCTACCGATCCAGCACTACTATTCTCAGTAGTATAGGATCCTATTTCTGTACCGTATTGTGCCGCGTCAATCACAAACAACACAAGGTTTCCCGAGACGATCCAAAAACCACGGGGCAAGATAGGAAAGATTTTTTAGTGCTCCGCTCCGAAGTTGTTACTCGTACGGTACGATACTCCGTAGTTGCGCTGTTGTTTTCTCTCAAAATGAATTCTGAGATAGCAAATAAAGGACCGTGGCGCGCAGGGGTTGCTCTCGTACGTGGTGGGTACGTATGCGGGGCGGGGTAATATTTGATGTACAACGGTAAAAGGGGAAGGTTATATATAATCCCCTAAGTTAGGAAGGAGCGGCATTCACTCGTACCGGGTACTACCGGTACGTATTCATTGAAGCGCATTTTTCGTTTTTTCATGAAAAATGCCGTTTGAAAAATACGAAATTAACAATTTTTCACGTGAAAATCTACCGGTATTTTTCGAAAGTTATTAGTACCGGTAGGACCGGTTAGCGCTTATTGGGTGATTCCCGAAATACTTTTTTGTAACGTACATACATTTCTGTTTTGAGTATTTCGGGAATGAAAATTTTGTACATACTTTTTTTGGCCAGAAAGTCCATAAATCTCATTTTGGAATCTAGAATCTCATTTTGGAATGAATGTGGAATCTCATTTTGGAATGTATGCATAAACAAGCATGCGCGAAACAACATGTGGATTCCGAAACAACATGTGGATTCTGTCATAAAAAAGTGTAATGTTACAAATCATACTAGTCAACGTGAACTCACGTCGACTATGATTTGTAACAAAAAGACTGGTTAAGTAGAAAATTTCTGGTTTATGTAGTACATAAAAGTATTTCGGGAATCACCCATTGAGTGATTCCCACCTAAGGAAAACGAATATTTAATAAAAAAACACATAAAAATATGTGTTTTGTATATAGATGTATTCACTTCTTAATAAAATTTGTCAGTTGAGGGGCTCTCGACTGACAGTTTTTATTCACTTAACTAACACTGAATAGATTTCAACAGAATCTTAAAATCAAACATTTCCGTCTCAATCAATCGTGTGCACCTCTTGCACCTCCTTTGCCCGGCATGCTTTTTTTGCTGATCATCGCTAATGTTGCCAAGCTCAAAAATTTTGAGCCAAAAAGATCCGGAAAGAAAAGAAAGTCCGGAAAAAAACAGCAACAACAGTAACACTTGTCTCTCCAGCAAGAAACCAGAAATTCAACTTGAAGGATCGCGACACGGATCGCAACACAATACGGCAACACGGCAACACGGCAACACGCAACACAACAACACAACAACACAACAACACAACAACACGACAACACGACAACAAGTTCTTTTCTTTCAAGCTGACTCAGGAGCAGGGCAGGGCAATGTCCTTCTATCCCTTCACTACAATCGCAATCGTTGCTCTTGCTAGTTTATTAGACGATTCATCGGAAGATGCAGAATCGATTTGATTTGCGGTCCCCTCCTCACAAAAAGAAATACCTCAAATACCATCCATAATAACAATCAACATGGCACTGACTGCTGCACCGACTGGTAGCGGTGGAAGGAAAGCCGGCATTGGCAACTACACAAAGCCTGAGTTGGAGAACTTGTTCTGATGCATGAGAAGTATCCTACCAATCGGACCATGCTGAAAAATATCCTGGTAGGGACACTGATTCAATCAGGAACAAATACATTCAGCTGTACTGGAAGAAGATGCCAACTGGTGATCCAATTAAGTCATGGGATGTTAAACAAGCCAAGGAAATCAAGTATCTGATTGGTGATAGAGCCTTCATTGTGAATGGAGAAGAAATGTTCGATCTTGAAACAGGGGATTTTGTCCCTGCCGATGAGGAGTCGTCCAATCCTCCACTCTGTCAACCAAGTCAACCAACTCAACTGACTCAAACAACTACTCAATCAACTCAAGGAACCCCAACGGTACTTCTACTTGGTCAACCAACTCAACCAACTCAACAAACACAAACGATAAAGTAAAGGAGCTCACGGCTCCTACCAGTACCATTAGTGGTGGTGTTATCACTAGTAACAAGAAGAGAGCTTAAAATCGCAAAGCAGAGAAGGACACACACTTGATGGGTGTGATTGCTGCAGCATTGAAAGAGGGACAGGAGGATCAAAAGCTTCACCAGCAGGCATTGCAACTCCAGCAACGACAACAGGAAGAGGATCGAAAGCTTCACCAGTGGGCATTCGAACTCCAGCAACAATGACAAGACAAGGCCGATGAAGAGAGGAAGGTGTTGTTGTAGGCACTCATTGGTCAACTTGGTACTTGTGGTGATCCTTCTACTGCTGAGGGGAAGTCCCTCAAAAGAAAACTGAAAGATCTTCGACTCTCCTTGGCTGATGACTGTCCACTCCCCCCGGGTGCTGATGACAGCAGCAGCAGCAGCAACGAAAGTGATTTCGAATGAGACCTTAGTTAGTAGTTTTCATCGAATCGGCGAATCAAATCGATAGTAGAATTATCGAGTCGGCGAATCAAATCAATAGTAGTAGAATTGAATCAATCAATTAGTTAGTTAGTTAGCTAGTTAGTTAAAATAAAGGAATCAATTATTAGTTAAGAAACTCAACAACAACACCATCGTTGCTCCAGACAGAAACTTAGGCTACAAGGCTACAAGAAAGACCATAGAAAAAATCTATTGCATCCCCTTAAAAGAGGGATCCAAAACCACTAGAGGTGCGCTGGAGCAAAATTATTCAAACGTGTTGTCGACTGCTCTAAATACGACTAATCGATCGATCAAATCGATCGGATCAATCAAATTGATCGGACGTGTTGTTGACTGCTCGAAGCAAATACGACTAACTAGTAATGCAATCTAATTCGTAATGCTAATTTGTAACTACTATGGATTATCCAATTTATCCAATTTGGTAACAACATCAATTGACTAATCAATGGACAATTGATCGACTAATCAATGGACAAATCAATCGGATCGAATACATCGTTTGCAGTTTCTGTTGGTACCAATTCATAGGAGAAGAAACCTTCAGTCTTACTCATGTACGTGTTGAGTATGGTGTTGATTCCAACTTTAGCTGTCTGGAAATTGTAGAGACAAACAAGGAGCTTCAGAATAATCTTCCTGTCTCCTGTTTCTTCCAGAAGCATGTTGTCCTTCATCCGGGGAAATCCCCCTTGGATCTGTCGCATTCCCCATTCAGAGAGCTGCTGAACGCTGGTAGCAGAGCAATTCACTGTAAGATCTGCTGCATTGAAAGGATCACCCTGGCTACTCCGCATGAGGTATGGCTTTCTAGACAGTTTGAAAGCTGAATCGGCAATAAGCTTTGCTAGGTATTTATCATACATGAGCTCCATCTTTTCATAGAGCCCATAGTCAGCTTGAGTACTATCATGCCAACAGCCTGGAGCATTCAAGATGCAACCCCGGATCCTGCTGTCCGGAGCAAAGATGAAAACACTGTTGACGTATGTCCCACAAGTCCAGCCATTGTAGTATTGGTTTTGCTTCATCCAGTTACCAGACTGTTGGAGATGCAGTTTAAGGCCATCACAGGCACCCCACACTCTGTGAGGTGCTAACACTGGATACTTTGCAGCAATAGCATCAATGTATTGTTGAGTCTCTACTTTGTTTGGCAAGCAAACCTTGGCAGCAGGATGTTCTTGTAATGCAAAAAGAAGGAGCTTTTGTCCAAATTTCAGCCATCTGTACATAGGAGAAGCTGTTAATCCAAACGCTAGAGCAAGAACTGCTCTTGCTTCTGATCCTCTGGTTTGGAACCAGAATAGGTCAAGAGCAAGGCATCCAGTCGTATCGAATCGATTGGCCGACCGATTGCTGGCCGAGCGCGTCTTCTGTCTAATAACTCCAGTGTTCTTATCAACAGTGTACGAATTGTAGAGTGGCTCGAATAGATCTAAGAGCTCCCTGAATACTATATGATCGACACCACAGCAGTTTAGAAGGGCTTGATTGTTGCCAGATTGGTACAGATAAATAAAAGGAGATTGGCTGTATCTCTTAATTGCAATCCTAGGAGTTCTACGATCCCTTCTTCTCTTATCTTTGCCACCAAGCAGTGGATTGTTGTAATTGGGGGTTAAGTTATCATAGTAGTATCCAAGAAGTGCTAACTCCAGGGCCATGGTGATTGTCGATTGTTGATTGTTGTACTAGTACTAGAGTGTTTTGCGAAAGAAAGAGTGTTTTGTAAAAGAGTGTGATTTCTTCTTGCTGGAGAGCAATGTGAGTGTTTTAGCGAGGATAGCTACTAGTAATTTGTCTCAGCAAACCCAATTGATACGGTACATAGAAAATTCTGAAAATTTCAACTGCCAGCCATCCTTGAATACTTAACAGGCTTGCTTGCCAAAATAGGCCAGTAGGTGGCACGGGTAGTGATTAAACAGACAGTTACTGTTGCTTCTTTAGGGATTTCAAATTCCAATTTTGGCAGTTAATAAAATTATTTGTCCGTTGGGTGTGATAAAAAAGTATTCATTCTATTCACTTCCAAATACTTTTTATTAACTTTTGATTCTATTCACTTTCCTTAGGTGGGAATCACTCATTGAGTGATTCCCGAAAACACAGAATATCTTTGTGTTCCTTGTCAGACACTTTTCTGTATCATATGTCACACAATGCGTGCAGATTTTACACACATTTGGCTATTTTCTTGTTTACAAGACCCCCTCACAATTCTGTGTTGGCCATTTGGAATCTGTGACTGCACGTTTTTCATCATTCCCTTGTTAGTATTGCTTGAATTAGTATCGTATTGGTCTTTCAATGGTATTGTTGGTCCTTTTACAAGGTTAAGTAATAGTACTATCAATGGACCTTTTGCTTGATCATGTTGTATGGAATAAATGGGGCCCAATACGAACTGGTATGGATTTTCATGATTGCAATAAGTAATTTCCTCACGGGCTATTATGTGTTTTCTTTTTGAATACACATATGGGTTCAAATTGTTTACTTATGATTGATCCAGTTTTTAATGACATCTTGGTTTCTACCTTTTAACCTTGTATCAACTATTGGTACATTTTTAGAAAGTGATAAAATAGAAATTATGAAGATATTAGAATCAATATGTAAATGTAAATGTAAATGTGAAGGCATGTGTCTTGAAAAAACATTATTTTTCTCTTTTGTTTGGTAAGATTGTTGCCATTGTCTCCAGGCAACATGTCGATGTAATCAAGGATGGTATCGATTCTGCTGAAATGGTCGTGTTTGGAAACTTCCATGAGTTTTGCCATGTGTTGGTGCTCAAATGCTGCTATCATTGTTCCTTTTGCGTCTGGGTCCGGTGTGATGATGACATTGGTGATGTACGCCCGAAACCATTGCCCTGAATCCTTCCTTGGTGTGCTCTGTCTCTCTGTTGGCTAACGTCTCATTCCATCTCTTCCTGGGTCCTCTCAATAGGCACTGTCCCCATTGGGTGTGCCATCTGGCAACCAGCATTCCTAAATCGTTACACGTGTCCACAAACAAGTCGTAGGTGTATAGTGTAGTACCTCTTCCACCTCCAAGTTCTGTACTCTTCTGATATTTTTCTTGCCTGCTGATCAATTTGTGGCCCTGGCATAGTCCACTACAAGTTTGTGTATTATTTTCCTTCTGAATCCGATTCGTTGAGAGACTGATTCAAAGGCTTCTGAGGAACAGCAACGCTGCGTTAGTGTGTTAGTAGACGAACGATTGTACTCTACGCGTGATAAATGTGTTTGGATACTTTCGGCAACGGATAGTCGGACTACAGGCGAAGCTAGGGAGACGCCAGATCTCTTCTTGCTGTGACTTATTCAGATTGCAGCGAGACAGACCTTAGTATGTAGATTACAAGTAGTTGGTAGCAACTAGTGTGAATTTTGGGATATAAATCAGTTGAATGTTAAAAGTATGAGATAAAGTGAAATCTTGCTGAGATGCAAGATATCTCTTTTATTGAGATGAATACGTTGCAACTGCTGTTGCGTAGTGCTGGGATTACTCACTGATTATTTCCGTACATGTATTGGTTGTTGACCATATATATCTGTATGCATGTATATGTATTGTGTGAGGATCGCACGCCAACGGTTTTCTTCTCTTGTTCCGTTAGGAAGACTTCATGATATGTTTATCATTAAGGTCAGGAATTGCTCCCGTAGCTCGTGTGATATTTTATGAAATCAGAGTTTGCTCACTGAAGAACAATGGCAATATTGTAAAACAGAGATTGCTCACCGTCGATGCGCGATGGGAATCGATGCGCCGTGGGAATCGATATGCCGTGGGAATCGATTACTTAGATTGATAAGGAATTTAATACTCCCCATGTCTCCTTGTGAAGGGTCATCACGCTCTACATGATGCTTCCATCATCCTGAAGAAGGTCGCCGGTATTGCCACAGAAGTGGAAGATGGGCCTGAGCAGTGGATACACAACTGAGTGACTCCAATGCTTGGTGAGAATGTCTGCACAGTTATCCTTACCTGGGATGTGCATCATTAAAATGAAACCTCTCGCTATCATGCTTCGTACGTAGTGAAACGACAGAATATTATGACGATTGTGCAACCTTGCGTAAGGGAAGGTTGACGTTTGGATCATCTTTTTGTTGTCACCCCAAGAATATGAGACATCATGGACTCGTGTTCCTAGGTATCGGAATGAGTGGCGTAAATCGACGATCTGTTCGATGCAAGTCCTTCCTGCAACAAATTCAGCTCCAAAGGTGGCTGTTTCCGTAGTAGACTGCTTCTTCGAGAACCACATCATGGGAGTCTTGTTCGCGAAATGAAGAATGCCGGTTACAGCCTTACCACTGAGAATATCATGCATGAGGTTGGCATCATAGAAATGTGTCAACACTACTGTCTTTCCAAGCGGTGCAGGAGCGTCGTCGGGTAGCTCTTCAGAGTGCTCCCCATAGACGGTGTTGGACCAGTTGATGGTGTCGGGTTTAGTCAACATAAAATCGGGTGGTTCCACGCGGAATCTGATTTTAAAATGTCTAAACTTGGAGATGTATCCATAGATACGTTTTGCACGTTCAAGATGCCCATCTCATGGCTGAGCTCTGAAACTTGAGAGCGTCATCACGGCTGTTTGTACATCGAAACGGCCAATAGCGATGATCCATTGTAGTGAACCGATCATACTTTGGTATTTCTGTATACCGGTTTCTTCAAGAAAGGCTGAGGAGTCCAATTCGGGATGATCGTTCTCTGCAATGGGTGATTGGAACCTAGTGTTAGGTTTGCATCCGAACATTTGTTCGTAAGACGCTTCCATCTTTTCGATGAACTTTATGGGATTCATTCATAGAACACCATGTTCGTCACACTCAAATCCACAACCTAAGTGAAAGTTCATAGGTCCGGATCCCTTCAGTTTGAAGTTATATGGTGACGATTGCAATATCTTCAAGCAGGAATTGGGATCTGCCATGCAGAGACATAGGTCATCGACATATGTGCATATAAGTTCATATACACGTTCACCATGCTTGTTCGTTCCGGGTTTGAGGAATATTTCCGGTTCTGCGCGGGATCTTTCGAAGCCGAGTTCGATGAGACAAGCCGCGAGTAAGTCTCCAAAGCACTTGCCTGAAGACCTGAGACCGTATAGGGCCTTGTAAATGATCAACAGGTGACCTTCCAGCGATCCGAATTTGGGACCTGCCTTGATGCATACTTTCTCGCAGGTGACTGCTTCTAAGTAGGCGTTACCTATGTCGGTGCCCCATGCTTCTAGGTTGTTGAGTTCAGCTAGGAATAGGCACATACGTAGACCGCGGAGAGATACGACACCTGCGTAAACACTGTGGATAGGGGCCTCAGTGAGATTACCGTTAGCAACGAGACGAGCCTTGTGTCTACCGTCGTGCTTGACAGCGTATATCATGTGTACCTTGATCTGTTGGAATCCTGGGGGAATGGAGCTTGTCTTGTACACGCCTTTATCAATGAATGTATTGTACTCATTGAGTTGTGCCATTTCCAGAGTGGTGGCATCTTCCCATTTGGTGTTTCCGTTGGCTTGGTCAAATCGGAGGGCTTCTTCGTGGTTACGAGGTACTTTGAATCCATATTGATACTGTGGAGTGGTACGGAAAGAACGTAGTTTGGCTTGGTGCACGAGTCGATCAAGTTTCTTGGTTCGTCGCGCTAGGTTGGTGATTCGCTTGAGGCGTTTCCAACCCGGGAGGTCAAGCAAGTTGTTATCTTTCCCATATTTTGCAACGGTGACAGGGTCATCGGCCGCAATGTTGGCCAGAGGTTCATATGAGCGTTCCATATTCTCCCATTCAATCCAGAGGTTATACTTGGAACCTTTGTATTGAGGATGCTTGTTATCCAGTGGACCTTGGTGTCCTAGGATGCGGCGAAACGACCAGAGGTTGCCGTCTTCTTGTGTTGAATCACGATGTATGTAATTCATGACATCATTATATGCAATGATATCATTGAGTTCGTCATCGGAGTGTTTGCACTTGAACTTGATGAAGTCGTTGTTGCGTTCAAGACTGTCTTCAACATCGACGATGGTAAGACGTTTCCGGGTGCCATCTGGATTGGTTACAAGGAAGGAACGTCCTTGTAGATCGGCAATCGGGATTGTAGGAATGGTAATGGGTTTACCGTCATCGTCAAATTGTGCGTTACCTTCTTCGTCGGTAACAACTACCTGTGATGGGTCTACTGAAGGAGTAGCGGGGTTGGTGTGTGGAGTTGTGACGTCACTAACATCAAAGTATGCTAATTCCGGTGGGTCAAAATCATCTTCAGTAAGGAGAATGCCATCAGATGTCTTGCTGAAGATGTGTGTCCTAGGAGGACCATCAAGACTCTCCCCATAGTTGTTAGGGAGTGGAGAAGGTGACCAGCTCGGGCTGTCATTGACCTTCTTATAAAGAAAGCTCGGTAACAAGGGGTGGGCGGGTGGTTGAAGAATTGTTTGAGTGCCAGATGCGTGGGGCGTAGTATCTGGTTGTTTGTTGGGTACAGATGGAACGGTGTCATCGGCAGTGTCAGAATCAGCGGGTGAAACGCTAGGGGGAACTGAGTTGTTTGGTTTCGTAGACTCGTCAATGGGTTTATTCTGATTGGTATGCTCCCCATGCTTGAATGCTGGAGCTTCTCCAGTGGCGTATAAACGGGGCAAGGAATCCTTGGCGTTACGCCATTTGATGAAACCATCATCAGTAAATAGGCCCGCGCATTTGTTATGGGACTCAGGCGTAAGAGCAGATCGGACACCCGACTGGTCAAGTAACTTATTGGTAACGGGATCCCAGATTCGGAAGCAGAGTCCATTGCCAACATGTTCGGCGATGCCGACGAAATGACCTAGGCGTTTGGTAGACTGGGTACCGAAAGGAGAGTCATTGGTTTTGAAATACACAGGTTCAAACCAGAAGAAACTGGTGTATGTGCTGATGTCGCCAAGTGTACCGGTGGCAATGAAGATTGGCTGTTTATTGGACAGCGTAGGATCAGAAACAACATTGAGGAGACCCGCGACGTATGTCATGCACAGTAGCCATAGGTGTGGTGGTGTGCCTGTACGATCCATGACGCGATTGACAATGCGCTTGAACGTTTGGTATCGCCGTTCGAATTGATTCTGGTGTTGATGGTACGGTTCACTTTGCCAGAGTCCAATCCATAACATTTTGAGGTAATCCATGACTTTCTTACTTGATTGATAGTTACCGTGGTCGCAAAGGAGGCGGATGGGTCTGCCCCATTTTCGAACAAAGTTCTGGAAGCAAGATAGGAAGTCGCCGGTGGTACGCATTTCCTCAACGTGTATAATATGTGATTTGCGGCCGAAGAAGATCTGAGCAATCTTGGAGCCACCATCAATTGCTGGGACATCTGAATAGACAGCATCGGACATAACATCGTCATTGAAGGGTCGAACGTTCATGGCCGGTTGAGGGGAATGAAACCGTTTGAAAATGTTTCCATCAGGACTAACCGCTAATGAACCATATTGGGTTGAGTTTTCAAACGTAGCCTTGATGCAATCGGTGGAAACCCAACAAAAGAAGGGTTTGAGGGATAAGTAGTCATGTTTGTTGGGGTATCTTTCGCGGGGCGTAGCTGCAATACGTGTAGTGTCACTGGCAGTACAATCCGTCGGAAACGCGGTAACTGTCCCAGAGGCTGCGGGTAACGCACAGCATGCGAGACGTTCTTGATGAGCGTAGTCGGTGGAGGTAAGCCAAAAGGAGTGATCGTTGGCCCTATGATCATCAATAGGAAGGAAGGGAGATTGAGTAGAATGGCTGGAATACGAACTGAGGGATGTGACTGTGGAGGACCCGGGGGAAACAGAGATATCTAATCCTTGAAGGCAACGTGGGTTCCCATATTCGTCGTAATCGGCGTAAGGGAGTTGCTGTGGCTGGGGAGGATATTTCTGGAGAAATTGTTCATCCTTCGCACTGATCGTGGTATCGAGAACTGATGGGTTCCAATGCTTATCGGATGTCATGATAACATGTGGGAGTGTGTCAAACTCAACAGTCGTGTACTTTCGCATCGCAAGGTATGGTAAACCGTGTCGTATGCTAAGAGGCAGTGCATATCCATCGGAGGTGGTGATGACCTGTCCGCCGCCCGCTTTGATGGATGTGTCATTGACAGTGGAAAAATATGCTTCCATCTGGCCGGAGGACAATATAGAAGGGTGTCGTCCTGTATAGGCACACTCGTTGAAAATGAGGATGACGGGGCCTCTGTTCGATATGGAATATGCCCCGCATGTAGCAATGGGGATATTTTGTACCTGATGATTGTTAATTCCGGTGACATTAACATATCGCGGTGGGATATCCTTGGAGATGAGACATGCATCATTGCCGATGATGCACCCATTTGCGCCGCGATCTACCATGGCAAAACCAGGGCTAGTGACCGTAGTTTTATGTATGCGGTATGTGTATGACGTTACTGGGCTGTCGTTAGGAAAGGTGAGATCTTCTTCAGGAGTATACCACTGGTGAAAATTGGCGGAATATGATGATGTTCCTACAGGTATTTGGGTGTCACCGTCCTTTTTATACTGAATGTCAGGGTTGTCGGAAAGGAATCGAGCGGGATGCGCGGGTGATACGGAAGACTTGAGAGGTCGCTGGTCCTTGGACGAAGAGGTCGTTGATTTGTATACACCTAGGGATGCATGGAAAACACCTCTACGATCATTTTCTACAGCAGGATGTAGGTCTGCTGCGGAATTGGCATGCTCATCGTTGGTCGAAGTATCATCTTCTCGAAATGATACCAAATGTTCATGTTGGTATGCCTTCCGGGTAATGGGTTTGACACTGTTGGGGTCAGGTTGGTCCGTGTTAAGTAAGTCGTGTCGCAATGAGGCGACCACGATTTTCTTGCCTTCCGGGGAAAAACTAAGCCAACTCTTCATGTCCTGACGTGACAAGGCCTTCCATATGTTTGTAGGTAACCTTGTGGTAGGGTCAGGGGTACGTCCAGCCTTAAATACAGCATAATCTTGATAGTCTCCCTCAAATTCAATGGGGAGAGCATAGTCATCATGGTTTTGGCTTTGTTCAGAAGAAAAATCATGAACATGTGCACGTACGGTCGACCAAGGAGCGGACATCGCGGACTGGGAATCAAGTCGGGTTGCTTCAAGTAGAAGCATGATTTTAAGATCGTGGATAGCAGCTGCTTCGGCGACTGCATCCGTCACGGTGCTATTCGTCCCACCTGGATCCTTGACTTTGGCAAACTGTTCACTTAGCTGAAAGCTGGAATAGCATGCTTGACATAGTGCCAATTTTACGGTATGGTATTCAAGGGGCTTGTTGGGAGGACGAAGTTTATTGAGGTGATTTAATTCATCAAACCAATGTGTAATGAATTTCACTTTGGATTCCTTCCAATTGTTGAGATTCAACTTTAGCAACGCTTGTAGCTGGGTCGAGTTGTCATATACCTTGGCTTTTGATTTGCTGTGAAGGTTTACGAAATCGAAGTATGCCTTGCGTCCATCACGAGTGGTAGAATGACTGTGTACACACGACGCAGAAAGGTCACTTTTGAAGACTTCCAACATTAGTACCCAGAAGAAGGCACATTGTTTGACGTAGAGATCACGGGTGTAGCCCAGAAGCGCAGCTGGAGGCCAAGTTTCATCGAGGAATGTCTCGGTGTCGATGTCGTATGCCTCGAGTTTAGCCTTGAAACCAACGAGCCAGTGTTCGAATCTTGAGTCATTCGTGAGGGGTGTAAAGGACTTTTCATCCCGTGCTTTTCGGCACCAAGATTCGTACTTTACCTGCTGAGGGGACTTTTTGCTACTCCCCGCCGGAGGAGGTGGGGGGTTCAGAGCGGATTCATTACGCATGCGTTGGGCACGCTCTTCGCGGAAAGTCTCGAATTCCTTATATGTATATGACTTCACATCCTTCCAGGTTCTCAAGTCTTCTGCTAGAGCGCCATCGCCTTCTTGTAGATCGATAGCGTAATCCGCAAGTGCTTCTACGTTCCTTTGAACGGATTGAGGGATATGCGTTGGTAGCCCTCCATCAGTATAGGTAAGCTCGCGTGCAAAATCCGGTTCAATGAGCGCGCTGAGGAATGCATTCCACTTGCACAATCCGCCTTCCTTGAGGGCTAAACACAGTTTACTACCGTCTTCACTTGTTATGCTGAGTAGGGATACGAGTATCTTCTTCATAGCAGCATCGAAACTGGGGAAGTGATTGATTGTAGCGGCTTCTGCGTCATTCTTTTCTTCGCCGCCAGCCATCGTCGGTATGTTCGGCATCAGTGACGGTTCCGATCCTCCGAGAGAATTGCGCGGTGACTGGGAATGAGAACTACTTCGTGTACGCATATGCCAGCGTAGAGATCGAATTCAGGTCCGTTCTTGTCCCTCTTTGTGTGCAAGCCTTCTTAGAGCTTGCGACTGTTAATCTATTATTTTCCTTCTGAATCCGATTCGTTGAGAGACTGATTCAAAGGCTTCTGAGGAACAGCAACGCTGCGTTAGTGTGTTAGTAGACGAACGATTGTACTCTACGCGTGATAAATGTGTTTGGATACTTTCGGCAACGGATAGTCGGACTACAGGCGAAGCTAGGGAGACGCCAGATCTCTTCTTGCTGTGACTTATTCAGATTGCAGCGAGACAGACCTTAGTATGTAGATTACAAGTAGTTGGTAGCAACTAGTGTGAATTTTGGGATTTAAATCAGTTGAATGTTAAAAGTATGAGATAAAGTGAAATCTTGCTGAGATGCAAGATATCTCTTTTATTGAGATGAATACGTTGCAACTGCTGTTGCGTAGTGCTGGGATTACTCACTGATTATTTCCGTACATGTATTGGTCGTTGACCATATATATCTGTATGCATGTATATGTATTGTGTGAGGATCGCACGCCAACGGTTTTCTTCTCTTGTTCCGTTAGGAAGACTTCATGATATGTTTATCATTAAGGTCAGGAATTGCTCCCGTAGCTCGTGTGATATTTTATAAAATCAGAGTTTGCTCACCGAAGAACAATGGCAATATTGTAAAACAGAGATTGCTCACCGTCGATGCGCGATGGGAATCGATGCGCCGTGGGAATCGATATGCCGTGGGAATCGATTACTTAGATTGATATGGGACTCATTGATTCTTACGAATAGGAAATCTACCCTCTGGTAGCTTTGGTACTTCTGGTCACGAAAGGAATTTAATATTGTGGCTGTCGTGGTCTTTGGTGATGTCAAAGGTTCTCTTGTACTGGATGCGCGGTTGGAATTGGGTGTTCATCTTGTTATTTTGTAATGGTTGATTTCTTCTCGTTGAATTATTCTTTTCGTACAATACAACACGGTATTGTATGTGACATTTTATTTTTGGATGTTTTGTATCGAGTAGTCTTGATGTAATTACAGTGCATCAACTATTGGTATGATTTTAGAAAGTGATAAAATAGAAATGATTATGAAGATATTAGAATCAATATGTAAATGTAAATGTATATGCAAAGGTCTTTGGTCCGGATGTCAATGATGTCAGTAGAAGAAGAACAATCTCTTTCCGGTCATTAAGAATCTTCTTCCAGTCATTGGAATTTGGTCTCCAATCATCTCACAATTAGATCGGTCAGTCACAAGGATAATTGTTACAAACCTGCTGTTTCTCTGTGGTGTTAGGTGGAATCGTTTTTTCGACTTAATGATTTCAATGTACGGTAGTGGAGGTGCTGCGCGTACCAGGAGATACCAATTTTTCATCAGTTGTATCATAGGTATGGCCAAGTTCCTTATTCCAAAAATAAACATGAATGTGGGAAGAGTTTTAGCGCACAGATATCTGTGTATGTTGATTTTCATGCCAATGACACACATATTCTGTGTTTTCCAGAATGACCCATTAGGTCATTCCCAAAAACACAGAATATGTGTGTCCACATGGCATCGATGTGTGTATTCGGGAATGAAAATCGTTGACACAGATATCTGTGCGCTAAAGACTCTTCCCATATTCATGTTCATTTTTGGAATAAGGAATTGGGCGATACCTATGATACAACCGACAAAAAAATGGTATCTGCCTCTTTCTCTGACTAAAAAAGGTACGCACGGACTAAAAAAGGTATCTCTCTCCTTGATAGTAATTTCATCGGTGTAATTTGAAATTTTCAATATTAATTTCCCTCTTTTCTGATCGATCTATCCTTGTTGTCCTCACCCTCTTAACAATCATACTAAGCAAAATTCCACTATCATGGCAACACTTGAGATCCTTTCCATCTTCTGTATGATAGACAAATGACGATTCTGAAGATGAAGATTCTTCTGACAGGCATCTAAAAGATAGAAGAACACCAAGAATAGCCCTTTGTCAGCACTGCCAATCCTCCTTCATTTACCTTTTCAACTGTGGCAACAAACAGGCTCTCCTCAACTGCTGTGGTGTAGACCACAAGGTCTTTCGCAATCTCCTAGACCTCTTCCAACCAGTATTCAATATGTACACAATTGATTAAAAACTGAGTGTATCCCCAAGCTAACCTTAACAAAGAATGGAGTACCAACAGGAAGAAAACGAGAGGTGAATGCAACTTGTTGCCTTGGGTTAGTCCTTTTTTGGTTTTGCATAAAAGGATCTGCTGCAAGAATCTCCTCGCTGGCTTTTGGACTTACATCTACTGTCATGTACAAATGGATGAAGTTTTTGCAGAAAGTTCTTTTGTGTGTATTACAGAACCATCTGAATGCAAGGATTGCACTTCCAAACAAAGAAGAAACAGAGGAATACATTAGCGCAATTGGTGCAAAATATCTGGCACTTCATGAAAAACGAGTATGGGGTGCTGCCGATGGTCTGAAACTCAAAATACAGCACTCTGATAATTGGTTAATACAGAGCCAGTACTACAACAGTTGAACATGCAACACTTACGTGAGTAGTGTTTTTCTTTTTGCACCTGATGGGAGAATCCGCATAACTGCTTTCAACTGTCCTGGGTCTTGGCATTATAGTATCATTGCAGATTACGGCTTGTATGACCAGATGCAGGAAATGTTCAATGACTATGGCGCAATGCTTACGGATGACGCGGCATTCAAAGTAAGACTTTCAAACTATCTTATCCAGAGTTCGCAATCAGATCAAGTTGGTGCTGAAGCTCTTGTGTTGAATCGTGAAGCAACCTTGCTTTGGCAGTTATCAGAGTGGGGGATGCAAATGATCCAGGGGCAATTCCCGTAATTGAAAGACAGGCTTCTTTTAGAGGACATTGGAGATTGAAAGGTCATACTTAACGTGATGATGCTTCTGTACAACTACCAAATCAGCAGTACTGTTGCCCACAACCAGATCTTGAATGTTTTCATGCATAAGTAGGATGGATACTTCACTTATGCCAAACTTCACCATTTTGCATGAGTTGCTAGTACTACTACTAGTTACTACTAATTCATTATTTCATTTCTTTGCAACTTGCAAAGCTCATAATTTGTTTTCTTGCAAAACCAAAAGCAACTGCTAATTGTTAATCCAACGAACCATGGTAACTTCCAAACAAGAAGAACAGATTCTTCAGGCTCTTCAAGCCAAAATCTACCGACAACACCGACAATAGATTCAGCAACAGATTGTTGCACAAACCAATCCAGTCAATTTGAACCCATCTACCCCCCCCCCCCCCCCCCCCCCCCCCAAGAGAAGTGGAAGTGGATGGTAATGATTCATGGTTATTTTACGATTCAGATTCAGATTCTGAAACTAATTTGAATTCAGATTCCAATTGGAAGGATGAAGTTCTATCTAATGCGCAACTACCTCTTGCCATTCATGGAATCACCGATTCTTACTACGACTCAACGCTTCCTGTCAGATTTTGGGGAAGAATGGGAATCAGAATTGGAGTTGTCTTTGGCAAAATTGTCTTTGGCTTTCGGATTGGCTTTTGGTTTCTTGTTGAAATCCAAGTCGGAATTAGAATCTGAATCTACATCACCTTTGTTCTTTTGGTTTGCACTCTTCTTGGTATTATTTGCAAAGAGGCTGGCAATATCCACAGAAACCTTGGATATGATGGTGACAACCGCCTGTCTTTCTTCCCTGTTCATCTCAGCTTGCTTCTCCAAGTCTTTCCTGTTCACACCAGCTTGCTTCTCCAAAAAGTGACATGAGTTCTTTGTTCATGAGTTCTTGTCTACTGACTCTGTTGTTGATGGGGGATCTGTATGAACCCTTTCCTGATGATGCTGTCATTGACACGTCAATAGTACTGTAGGATAAGTCTTCTCCTTGCGTTGATGGGTCTTGCGTTGGTTGACCAAGAGGAACAAGGGGAAAGCTGTCATCGTCTTCGCCAAAAAGGTCTTCCTCTTTGATAGAAATAAACCCATTCTCCTCATAACCTTGTTTCATGTCATACTGCTCGTGTACATTGCCCCCTTCTGCCTTCCAAAGCATCATTGTCTTGATTACCGTTGCCGCCCTAACTTGCCAGGGACATATTGGATTACCAGTTGGAACTTTTTGGCAATAGAGATTGCTTAGTTTCCGGCGAATGATTGTCCTTCCCTTGGGCAGTTAGGATAGGCATCTCTATGAGCTTCAATAACAAAATTCCATTCCTCGGTAGAGACAGGGTTAACACAAAATATCTTCTTCAACAGAGACCTGAGTTTGGTTGATGTGTAGTTTGTTGGACCCTTTGGCGCCATGATGAATGTATGGGGAACTGGCAATATGGCCTCCTCTTCATTGTGGAAAAAACAGTATAATTACTTCGTAAAATGTTGTTGTTTTGACTTCTCTTTTTTTCAATTTTTGGTGTCCGTTGTACCGGTACGTATGATTAAAATTGGTGATCCATTGGACTGTGGACTGGATGTTTTTGTTCTTTTATGTGACTTGTCCTCTGTTGGATTACTAGCAAGGGAATGAAAAGGGTGCAGTCATGGATTCCAAATGGCCGACACAGAATTGTGAGTAATCAATGTTTACGAGGGGGTCCCATTAACACTTAAAAACGCTAATGTGAGTAAAAAAGACAGATGACACACAATTGTGCATGGCCTAAATTACACAGATATTCTGTGTTTTCGGGAATGACCCATTGTGCTGCGATTGTCACTATGCGCCTTAGAAAAAAAGTACCGAAGCGACCCATGGGTGATTCCCAAAATACTTTTTTGTAACGTACATAAACTTCTGTTTTTAGTATTTCGGGAATGAAAATTTTGTACATACTTTTTTTGGCGGGAAAGTGCATAAATCTCATTTTGGAATCTGGAATCTCATGACATGGACAATGATATTAGCCAAATTTGTCTTCTTCATACGATTAAACATGTGGGTTTGATCCGTTCAGATTTTTCAGTGACGTTCAGATTTTTCAGTGACGTTCAGATTTTTCAGCGACTTCACGATCAAATTTTTCATTTTCACCTACCATACGGTACTCGTACTCACCATTTCAGCGACTCAACCTTTTGACTCAACCGACAATAGGTACTGCTACTCAACCGACAACATGATAACAAATAGTTGGCCATCCGTTGAATATGTCACTCGAGTTGCTTGTTTGCTTGTATCTTCTAGAAGATGAGGAGGATGATGATGACGATGACGATGACGCTGCGGAAGAAAGGCGTCGAAGAGATAGGAGAACACCAAGGATAGCCCTACGCCGTCATTCCGAGTCTCCCTTTCTTTATCTATTCAACTCTGGCAACGATCAGGCTCTTCTCAACTGCTGTGGTGTCGACCACACAGTCTTTAGAGAGCTTCTTGGTCTATTTGAACCAACATTTGATAGTTACACAGTTGATAGATACACCGATGCTGTTCGGAAAAGGAAGGTTAACGCTAATGGAGTATGGTGTGGAAGAAAGCGTGAAGCAAACACGACTTGCTGTCTTGGTCTAGTACTTCATTGGTTTAGAACACGAGGATCCGTTGCAAGATCTGTGACGATGGCATTTGGACTCACCTCTACTGTTATGTACAAATGGTTGAAGTTCTCCAGAAAGGTTCTTTTGTTTGTATTGCAGTATCATCCAAAGGCAATGATTAGACCTCCAACTGAAGAAGAATTGGAGGAATACATCAGCGTAATTGGTGCCAAATACCCAAGACTAAAAGAACGCCGTGTCTGGGGTGCCGCCGATGGACTCAAAGTCAAAATTCAGCAGTCTTCCAATTGGTTGATTCAGAGCCGGTATTACAACAGCTGGGTCTGCGACACTTATGTCAACAGTGTCTTTGTCTTTGCTGCCGATGGAAGAATTCGTATTTGCTGTTACAACTGCCCCGGTACCTGGCATGACAGCACGATCGCCCATCATGGTGTTTATGATAAAATAGAAGAACTGTTTGTCAAGTTCTAAGCAATGGTTTGTGTTGACTCCGCATTTAGGGTTGCCACAGGTAGACACCAATGCCTTGTCCAAAGTTCGCAGCATGATCCGGATACCCTCGAGGCTATTCTGTTGAACAGAGAAGCAACGTCCCTTCGACAGTTATCAGAGTGGGGGATGCGAATGATCCAGGGGCAGTTTCCGCGATTGAAAGACAGGCTCCTATTGGAGACGTTTGGCGATAGGAAGGTCATTTTGAACTTAATGATGCTTCTGTACAATTACCAAACAAGTACCATTGGTCACAACCAGATCCTGAATGTTTTCATGCATAAGAAGGACGGATACTTCTCTTACGACGACAACCTACCGGAAGATGCCACCGGCCTCTTCGACCGTTGAGCAGTTCGCCTTCGCAGTTCGCAGTTCGCAGTTCGCATTCGAATTTCGCTTTGCGTGGTTGAGTAAATTGTCGATTCCGAGTAGATTGTTGTTGAGTGAGACCATGGTCGATATGGTTGATCGGTTGATCGGTCGATCGGTCCAAAGTGGATTGTCGGTTCTCCACCATGGTCAAGTATTGATTCTCCATGGTCGATCTGATTCTCCATGGTCGATCCTAAGTGTAGTAGATAATGATTAATAATTTACAAATTAGTACTAGGTTTTGCTGTAGATTTGGACATAGCTTTCGCTGTTGGTAACTTTTGGAATTATGAGCTTAGAGCTTTCTGGAAAGATAAGAGTATATGGAGTAGTTTCGATCGATCTGCTGATCCGGAGTAGTTTCGCTTTTGGTGTTCGGGTTCGTAAAAACTGCACGACTCCTCAAGAGAGGTTCAACTCCTTAAGAGGGGTTCAACACAGCGCCGGACGGGTTAATCCCATCAGTTCTTCCATACATGGAAATGGGAATCGAAATGGGAATCGACGTGGGAATCGTTGACTCCTATCGATTTGATTCCGACTGATTTGAGACTTTCATGTACTCCCAACAACTTTACGATTGCAGGAGATATTACTAGTAGTAGTAGCTAGTAGTTGCTAGTAATTCATTATTTTTACTAGTAATTCATTATTTCATTTTCTTGGCAAGTTGCAAAGCTCATAATTTGATTTCTTCCAAAGCCAAAAGCAACTTCCAAAGCCAAAAGCAACTTCCAAAGCCAAAAGCAACATCATGGTGGTAGCTTCCAAACAAGAACAACAACAAAGAATTCTTAAGGCTCTTAAAGCCAAAGTTGAACGACAACACGAACAACGACTCACACGACAGATTGTTCAACACGAACGACAGATTGCTACATACAAACAACTGATTGTTAAACACGAGCTACAGATTGATAAAACCCGGCAACAGATTCGACAGGATCTTTTTTGCCGGACTCTCGAAGCCCGAACCAATCAATCAGTCTTTCATTCGTCGGATTCCGATTCGGATTTATTTCATTCCGATTCCGACTCTGATTCCGATTCCGATTTTTCTGAACCTACGCCGGATGTTCCTGCTATTTTTCCGGATCCTCCTGCTCAACCTACACCAAATGTTCCTGCTATTAAACAGGAACCACCAGACTCTTAAGTGGAGTCAGCCGGGGGGGGGAACCGAGTTGGAGTTGTTGGGATTGCCGGGCTGGGGGGG
This sequence comes from Pseudo-nitzschia multiseries, assembly GCA_037355745.1. Lineage (NCBI taxonomy): Eukaryota > Bacillariophyta > Bacillariophyceae > Bacillariales > Bacillariaceae > Pseudo-nitzschia > Pseudo-nitzschia multiseries. The sequence goes on from CM074791.1 coordinate 9,349,581, forward strand.
ATTTGAGTTGGAGTTGGAATTTGAGTTGGAGTTGGAATTTGAGTTGGGACGAAGCCCGTTTAGGAGTATGGTGGCAACATCTACTATGGCGGCCTTCAGCAATTCCAAGGCAGCCTATCTTTGTTCCCTTTCAAGCCGTTGATACTCTATTCTTTGTTCCCTCTCGCGCTCGGAATTCTCTCTCAAAAAATCAAGAATTTCCTGCCATCCGTTGGTGCTGTTGCTGTCGGTGGTGCTGATGTTGGTGGCGTTCCTGCGGTACTGTCTCTTTGATCGCGGAGTACTGGTGGGAGAAGGGGAAGCACGCGTGGCAGGAAACCGTTGAGATGAAGAAGAAGAGGAAGCCGACCGAGACGGAGAGCGCGGAACAACAATTCTTGGTGGTACGTTTATGGGAGTCGTTGGTGTATTGTTTATAGCAGTTGGTCGTGTATTGAGTTCTGGTTCTTCTTGGGTTGGTTGGGAAGTATTATTTTCCTTCTGAATCCGATTCGTTGAGAGTCTGATTCAAGGGCTTCTGACGAACAGCAACGCTGTGTTAGTGTGTTAGTAGACAAACGATTGTACTCTACGCGTGACAATTGTGGTTGGATACTTTCGGCAACGGATAATCGGACTACAGGCGAGACTAGGGAAACGCCAGATCTCCTCTTGCTGCGACTTATTCAGATTGCAGCGAGACAGACCTTAGTATGTAGATTACAGGTAGTTGGTAGCAACTAGTGTGAATTTTGGGATATAAATCAGTTGAATGTTAAAAGTATGAGATAAAGTGAAATCTTGCCGAAATGCAAGATATCTCTTTTATTGAGGTGAATACGTTGCAACTGCTGTTGCGTAATGCTGAGATTACTCGCTGATTATTTCCGTGCATGTATTAGTCGTTGACCATATATATTTGTATGCATGTATATGTATTGTGTGAGAAACACATGCCAACGGTTTTCTTCTCTTGTTCCGTTAGGAAGACTCCATGAAATGTTTATCATTAAGGTCAGGAATTGCTCCCGTAGCTCGTGTGATATTTTATGAAATCAGAGTTTGCTCACCGAAGAACAATGGCAATATCGTAAGACAGGGATTGCTCACCGTTTATGCGCAGTGGGAATCGATGCGCCGTGGGAACCGATATGCCGTGGGAATCGATTATTTAGATGAATACGGGACTCATTGATTCATGCGCATAGGAAATCTACCCTTTGGTAGCTTTGGTACTTCTGGTCACGAAAGGAATTTAATACTCCCCATGTCTCCTTGTGAAGGGTCATCACGCTCTACATGATGCTTCCATCATCTTGGAGAAGGTCGCCAGTATTACCACAGAAGTGGAAGATGGGCCTGAGCAGTGGATACACAACTGAGTGACTCCAATGCTTGGTGAGAATGTCTGCACAGTTATCCTTACCTGGGACGTGCATCATTAAAATGAATCCTCTCGCTATCATGCTCCGTACGTAGTGAAACGATAGAATGTTATGACGCTTATGCAACCTTGCGTAAGGAAATGTCGACGTTTGGATCATCTTTTCGTTGTCACCCCAGGAGTATGAGATATCATGGACTCGTGTTCCGAGGTATCGGAATGAGTGGCGTAGATCGACAATCTGTTCGATGCAAGTTCTTCCTGCAACAAATTCAGCTCCAAAGGTGGCTGTTTCCGTAGTAGACTGCTTCTTCGAGAACCACATCATGGGAGTCTTGTTCGCAAAATGAAGAATGCCGGTAACTGCCTTGCCACTGAGAATATCATGCATGAGGTTGGCATCATAGAAGTGTGTTAACACTACTGTCTTTCCAAGCGGTGCAGGAGCGTCGTCGGGTAGCTCTTCAGAATGCTCCCCATAGACGGTGTTGGACCAGTCGATGGTGTCGGGTTTAGTCAATATAAAATCGGGCGGTTCCACGTGGAATCTGATTTTAAAATGTCTAAACTTGGAGATATATCCATAGATACGTTTAGCACATTCGAGATGCCCATCTCGTGGCTGAGCTCTGAAACTTGAGAGTGTCATCACGGCTGTTTGTACATCAAAACGCCCAATAGCGATGATCCATTGCAGTGAACCGATCATACTTTGATATTTCTGTATACCGGTTTCTTCAAGAAAGGCTGAGGAGTCCAATTCAGGATGATCGTTCTCCGCGATGGGTGATCGGAACCTAGTGCTAGGTTTGCATCCGAACATTTGTTCGTAAGATGCTTCCATCTTTTCGATGAACTTTATGGGATTCATGCACAGAACACCATGTTCGTCGCGCTCAAATCCACATCCTAAATGAAAGTTCATAGGTCCGGATCCCTTCAATTTGAAGTTATATGGTGACGATTGCAATATCTTCAAGAAGGAATTGGGATCTGCCATGCAGAGACATAGGTCATCGACATATGTGCATATAAGCTCATATACACGTTCACCATGTTTGTTCGTTCCGGGTTTGATGAATATTTCCGGTTCTGCGCGGGATCTTTCGAAGCCGAGTTCAATGAGACAAGCCGCGAGTAAGTCTCCAAAGCACTTGCCTGAAGACCTGAGACCATATAGGGCTTTGTAAATGACCAACAGGTGACCCTCCAACGATCCGAATTCGGGACCTGCCTTGATGCATACTTTCTCGCAGGTGACTGCTTCTAAGTAGGCGTTACCTATGTCGGTGCCCCATGCTTCTAGGTCGTTGAGTTCAGCTAGGAATAGGCACATACGTAGACCGCGAAGAGATACGACGCCTGCGTAAACACTGTGGATAGGGGCCTCAGTGAGATTACCGTTAGCAACGAGGCGAGCCTTGTGTCTTCCGTCGTGTTTGACAGCGTATATCATGTGTACCTTGATCTGTTGGAATCCCGGGGGAATGGAGCTTGTCTTGTATACGCCTTTATCAATGAATGTATTGTATTCATTGAGTTGTGCCATTTCCAGAGTGGTGGCATCTTCCCATTTGGTGTTTCCGTTGGCTTGATCAAATCGGAGGGCTTCTTCGTGGCTACGAGGAACTTTGAATCCATATTGATACTGCGGAGTGGTACGGAAGGAACGTAGTTTGGCTTGGTGTATGAGTCGATCAAGTTTCTTGGTTCGTCGGGCTAGGTTGGTGATTCTTCTGAGACGTTTCCAACCCGGGAGATCAAGCAAGTTGTTGTCTTTCCCATATTTTGCAACGGTGACCGGGTCGTCGGCTGCAATGTTGGCCAGAGGTTCATATGAGCGTTCCATATTTTCCCATTCAATCCAGACGTTATACTTGGAACCTTTGTATTGAGGATGCTTGTTATCCAGTGGACCTTGGTGTCCTAGGATGCGGCGAAACGACCAGAGGTTGCCGTCTTCTTGTGTTGAATCACGATGTATGTAATTCATGACGTCATTGTATGCAATGATATCATCGAGTTCGTCATCGGAGTGTTTGCACTTGAACTTGATGAAGTCTTTATTGCGTTCAAGACTGTCTTCAACATCGACAATGGTAAGACGCTTCCGGGTGCCATCTGGATTGGTTACAAGGAAGGAACGTCCTTGTAGATCGGCAATCGGGATCGTAGGAATGGTAATAGGTTTACCGTCATCGTCAAACTGTGCGTTACCTTCTTCGTCGGTAACAACTACCTGTGATGGGTCTACGGAAGGAGTAGCTGGGTTTGTGTGTGGGGTTGCGACGTTACTAACATCAAAGTATGCTAATTCCGGTGGGTCAAAATCATCTTCAGTAAGGAGGACGCCGTCGGATGTCTTGCTGAAGATGTGTGTCGTAGGAGGACCATCAAGACTCTCCCCATAGTTGTTAGGGAGTGGAGAAGGTGACCAGCTTGGGCTGTCATCGACCTTCTTATAAAGAAAGCTCGGTAACAAGGGGTGGGCGGGTGGTTGAAGAATTGGTTGAGTGCCAGATGCGTGGAGCGTGGTATCTGTTTGTTTGTTGGGTGTAGATGGAACGGTGTCATCGGCGGTGTCAGAATCAGCAGGTGAACCGTTAGGGGGAACTGAGCTGTTTGGTTTAGTAGACTCGTCAATGAGTTTATTCTGATTGGTATGCTCCCCATGTTTGAAAGCTGGAGCTTCTCCAGTGGCGTATATACGGGGTAAGGAATCCTTTGCATTACGCCATTTGATGAAACCATCATCAGTAAATAGGCCCGCGCGTTTGTTACGTGACTCAGGTGTAAGAGCAGATCGAACACCGGACCGGTCTAGTAACTTGTTGGTAACTGGATCCCAGATGCGAAAGCAGAGTCCATTGCCAACATGTTCGGCAATGCCAACGAAATGACCGAGGCGTTCGGTAGATTTGGTACCGAAAGGAGAGTCATTGGTCTTGAAATACACAGGTTCAAACCAGAAGAAACTGGTGTATGCGCTGATGTCGCCAATTGTACCCGTGGCAATGAAGATCGGCTGTTTATCGGACAGCATAGGGTCAGAGACAACATTGAGGAGACCCGCGACGTATGTCATGCACAGTAACCACATGTGTGGCGGTGTGCCGGTACGATCCATGACGCGATTGACAATGCGTTTGAACGTTTGGTATCGTCGTTCGAATTGATTCTGGTGTTGATGGTACGGTTCACTTTGCCAGAGTCCAATCCATAACATTTTGAGGTAATCCATGACTTTCTTACTTGATTGATAGTTACCGTGGTCGCAAAGGAGGCGGATGGGCCTGCCCCATTTTCGAACAAAGTTCTGAAAGCAGGATAGGAAATCACCGGTGGTACGCATTTCTTCAACGTGAATAATATGTGATTTGCGGCCAAAGAAGATCTGAGCAATCTTGGATCCACCATCAATTGCTGGGACATCTGAATATATTATTTTCCTTCTGAATCCGATTCGTTGAGAGTCTGATTCAAGGACTTCTGAAGAACAGCAACGCTGCGTTAGTGTGTTAGTAGACGAACGATTGTACTCTACGCGTGACAATTGTGTTTGGATACTTTCAGCAACGGATAATCGGACTACAGGCGAGACTAGGGAAACGCCAGATCTCTTCTCGCTGTGACTTATTCAGATTGCAGCAAGACAGACCTTAGTATGTAGATTACAAGTAGTTGGTAGCAACTAGTGTGAATTTTGGGATATAAATCAGTTGAATGTTAAAAGTATAAGCTAAGAGAGTATTCTTGCTGGAGAGCATGATATCTCTTTTAGTGCAGTGATGAATACAGTACACCGCTAATCGTACAGCACTGTAGAATCACTGCTACCATGAGAAGCTTCCTTCTAATCGTACAGCACTGTAGAATTTCTTCTAATCGTGATCACTGAAGCAGCTGTTACAGGAAGCTTCTTCGAACCTCCTTGAATATCGAAACACATGATTGGAGGTATCAAACGGCTATACCGGAACCAGAAGAACCTTGCTTCCGATCTTAAGTATCGAACTTTGATCGTGAAAGAACCTTGCTTCCGATCTTAAGTATCGAACTTTGGTCGTGAAAACAGAAAGAATGGGCCTTCCCGGTCATTTACCATAAGATATGAGGATATTCCAATCCTGTTTACAGAAAGTATGGGCCTTCCCGGTCATTCGGCCTTAGATAGAAGAATATTCCAATCCTGCTTACAGAGGTGCATATGACTCGATCCTGCTTACAGAGATACTCCAATCTTGCTTACATACCGGTAGGTGATATGGCACAATCGGTAGTATCGTACCACTTCCAGCTGAAGTACTGTAAATTACGTAGGAATCTACGTAAGTTTAAGTACTGGCCTGTGGTCCCTTACATACGTACGAAAGGAATTTAATATGCCCCATCTTCTTGAACGTGATCAAGTGTGTCACATAGCTCGAAAAGAAGAACAAGTAAATTTCGTGAGTACGTATGTGAAAGGAATTTAATATGCCCCATCTTCTTGCACGTGATCAAGTGTATCACATACTTCGAAAAGAAGAAGAACAAATGAATTCCATGAAGCATGCAATATGCCTCATTTTCTTACTCCCGAAAAAGGAAGATTCAGAAGACTTTATCACAGGAGGAATACCAAAGGATAAGAATGCCCCATAAACCGAGGCTGGAAGCTTAATTTGGAGAATTGATTCGAATTGAATCATATCAATAGGATTCAATCATAGAATTGATTGCAGACAAATTCATAGATCAAGTACAACCGTAGTATTCATAATCGTAGAAGATTGAATCGTAGAATCAAATCGGAGGATGTGATTGATCAAATACCAGCGTAAGCGGAGCTTGATTGGGGAATCTAATAGGAGATTGTGATGCCCCATGAATCGAATGTGGAACATTAGATTGAACTGGTTGTAGATACCATAAACGCTTGGTAAGGAACCGATTTGTAGATACCAGATTGAACCGATAGTACATCGACACAGAAGCGACCCATAGGGAATAGATTTGTGGATACCATAATCGGTTCGTAGGATATCAATTTGGAGATACCAAGCTTGAGATGATACAGAAATCGATTCGGAGGAAATCGATTCGCAGATACCAACTTGAAATGAATCGGATCGTAGTGTCGTCGGTCTGATACTGATTGACTGTGTATATACATCGGATTGTTGATCTTGAATCGTAGATTGAACCGATGTACCGATACATGGAGCAAGTCGTAGGGGACAAGCGTAGCTTGAGAATCAATTCGTAGAATCGAATCGTAGTAGATCGAATCGGAGAATCGAATCGTAGGATGTGATTGATCAAATACAATCGTAATCGTAGAATCGGATCGTTCGTTTGATCAGAGATCAATTGTAGATTTGGATCAATCGTTGAATCTATCGTAATCGAAGCTCAATGTAGATTCTCAAAGTATTGAGCTTAGAGTCAAATCATAAGCATCAATCGTTGAATCGTAGATTATAGTGAATCAATCTTAGTGGATTGATCGTAGAGTTGGATCATTCGTTGGATACTGGGAAACAAGTCATAGAAGACGATCGCAGCTTGAGAATCAAGTCGTACAATGGAATCGTAGTAGATCTTGGCTTGAATTAGATTGAACATACACCTCGATAGGTCAAATTCAACAATCGTAATCGAAATGGAAACATAGAATCGAATCGTAAAGATCGACTTGTAGAACTTGACTGATCGTATCGTAGAAACGAATGGAACGGAAGATCAAAACAACGTGATATCCGGAGCGTGAACTTTGAGTCAAGCGCAACTTGAGAATCAAGTCATAGTCATCGTGTTGCATAGATCAAGACATTGGATCTGAGTGGCTGTAGAATATGATCAAATCGTAGGAAATCGATCGATTTGGAGGAATCCAGGCATTCCCCATGTCAAGCAATGTCATTGTAAGTCCAATTAGCAACCAAGAGAGTAGCATGTAGGTGATACAGCTTGAGCTTAATAGCATCACGATGGCGTTTGGTGATGCACACAGCAGACAAGTCATAGGTCAAAGAATGTGCCCCATAAATAGTAGCCTCCCGATTAGGGCAAGAAGGTGCACCAGACTGTGAATAGACATGGACTGGGTTTGGAATGGCACTATCGTTGGCATGAACTGAGCTTGGAACGACACTATCCTTAGAAAATGCCCCAGATGGTGGAAGTTGCATTGAAGGAATGCAAGTACTAGGCTTGTGAGAAGAAAATTGCTTGGGTGAACGGTAGAATGTCACAATAGCGGATTTTGGATGAAATGTCCATCTTGAGTGAGTTGAAGGCTCAAGGGAAGGACGTGGGGAGTGACGCGCACGGTTTGTAATATGATAGGCATCACCAGGTGGAGTGTCCGGATGGACAGGAGGAATGGTTGAAGAGACAATTTTTCTGAAGCGAACTGATTCAGTGCGGGGAAAGTAAGTCCAAGTGTAGGATGGAGTACTTGTGGAAGCAGGGACGGGATCAGTATTGGAAGCTAACCTGTGCGTATCAAGGGATTCAAGAGGGTTCCCATTGTTGGCAATAAGAGTAGTGACAGGCGTTTCGCAAGCAGGATTAGGTGCTTGAGATGGAAAGGAAGCAGATGTTTGAGGTGTAACAGAAACATGTGCTGGAGGCGTGACGAGAACAGGTACTGGAGGCGTTACGGAAGCAGATACCGAAGATGACACCGGCAGTAAGACTGGTGGTTTTGTCAGGCAAGATTGAGCTTGTACGCTGGGTTGTGACGCCAGAATAGCAGCATTAGCCTTGGTTGGAACAGCAGTCAGCTCAGGGTGCTGGTTGCGCGCATTACAAAAGGCAAGGAAGGCATCCCGGGTGTACTGACTGTGGTCATACCAGTAACAGCCAACTTGGAGCATGATATCATTTATAAAATCAACAAATGAAGTTAATGTGTGTTGATCTTTTGCACTGGTAGAACGGGGGTCGGTCTGAGCTTGGTATTTTAGTGCAGAGCCATATTCATCAACAATATAGGCATATTCATAAATGCCACAAATGAAATGGTTCCAGGTGGTTGCTCCTGCTTTAATGAGAACTTCACAAATGTGGTTGCATGCTTCTTGAGGAACATTCAGTGTTGTATTTAGGACGTGTGCAAGTTTCGAATCAAATGATGGAAACAGTGGACTGAGATCAGGATCGTAAATGGACATAGTGGCACTATGGACTCGTGTCGAAGAAAGTTTGATATTTCTGTCAATATGGGGAGATAGGGGACAAGGATGGTACCAGTATGTTCACAATAATGAGGGGAAGTCGTTTTCGATGCGATACGACGGGTGGTGAAGTGGCGAAGTGGCGACGCGACGTCGTTGACAAAGGATATTCGATTACTTTGAAAATCGATGTGTTGTCGTACACAGTGGAAATCGAAGATCTTGGGAAGTCGTTTTTGATGAGATACGACGGGTCGTTGAAGTGACGAAGCAATGAAATTTCGTTTCCTGTTGTTGTTGTTGCGGGACAACGAAGCGACGGGTGTTTGCAAAATGTTGATTGTGGAACAACAAAATTCGTTTACGTTGTAGTTGTTGTTCTGGTTTGCGCAACGAAAATTCGGTTAATCAGTAATCGTCAATCGTAGTAGACTCCTGTGTATCAAGGAATCGATCATATGACGGGATACGATCTGCCGTTGGCTTGGCTACGACGGGTCGGTGAAGTGGTGCCGAATATCGATCGTAGGTTCTTGTGATTGATTGTAGAATCAAATGGCAAGCATCATAGGTCTGATAAGGCAATTATCGATGGAACAATTGCAGTCGGTGGTTTATGGTGCTTAGCACAATCAAATGGGCGTCGATGAGTCCTGACAAAGTTGGTGTCACAAGGAGTGTAGACGCGGAAAATATATAATCCGGGGAACGTTGTTCTTGGATGGAGATATTGCTATTGGCGTGTCCAATGCAATGGGCTTCTAATAAAGACTTCGGCGTGTCCGGTTGGCGTCTTTCTTGTGTGTAATCGGATCAGAGAACTATCGAATCGATGGGTCTTCTGTCGTATTGTCGTTGACTGTTCTGATTGTTATGCAAGCTGCCTGAGAGCTTGCGACTGTTAATCTATTATTTTCCTTCTGAATCCGATTCGTTGAGAGTCTGATTCAAGGACTTCTGAAGAACAGCAACGCTGCGTTAGTGTGTTAGTAGACGAACGATTGTACTCTACGCGTGACAATTGTGTTTGGATACTTTCAGCAACGGATAATCGGACTACAGGCGAGACTAGGGAAACGCCAGATCTCTTCTCGCTGTGACTTATTCAGATTGCAGCAAGACAGACCTTAGTATGTAGATTACAAGTAGTTGGTAGCAACTAGTGTGAATTTTGGGATATAAATCAGTTGAATGTTAAAAGTATGAGCTAAGAGAGTAATCTTGCTGAAGAGCATGATATCTCTTTTAGTGCAGTGATGAATACAGTACACCGCTTAATCGTACAGCACTGTAGAATCACTGCTACCATGAGAAGCTTCCTTCTAATCGTACAGCACTGTAGAATTTCTTCTAATCGTGATCACTGAAGCAGCTGTTACAGGAAGCTTCTTCGAACCTCCTTGAATATCGAAACACATGATTGGAGGTATCAAACGGCTGTACCGGAACCAGAAGAACCTTGCTTCCGATCTTAAGTATCGAACTTTGATCGTGAAAGAACCTTGCTTCCGATCTTAAGTATCGAACTTTGGTCGTGAAAACAGAAAGAATGGGCCTTCCCGGTCATTTACCATAAGATATGAGGATATTCCAATCCTGTTTACAGAAAGTATGGGCCTTCCCGGTCATTCGGCCTTAGATAGAAGAATATTCCAATCCTGCTTACAGAGGTGCATATGACTCGATCCTGCTTACAGAGATACTCCAATCTTGCTTACATACCGGTAGGTGATATGGCACAATCGGTAGTATCGTACCACTTCCAGCTGAAGTACTGTAAATTACGTAGGAATCTACGTAAGTTTAAGTACTGGCCTGTGGTCCCTTACATACGTACGAAAGGAATTTAATAGAATAGACTGCATCGGACATAACATCGTCATTGAAGGGGCGAACGTTCATGGCCGGTTGAGAGGAATGAAACCGTTTGAAAATGTTACCATCAGGGCTAACCGCTAACGAGCCGTATTGGGTTGAGTTTTCAAAAGTAGCTTTGATGCGATCGGTGGAAACCCAACAAAAGAAAGGTTTGAGGGATAAGTAGTCATGTTCGTTGGGGTATCTTTCGCGGGGCGTAGCTGCAATGCGTGTAGTGTCACTGGCTGTACAATCTGTCGGAAACGCAGTGACTGTTCCAGAGACTGCGGTTGGCGTGCAGCATGCGAGACGTTCTTGATGAGCGTAGTCAGTGGAAGTAAGCCAAAAGGAGTGATCGTTGTTCTTATGATCATCAATTGGAAGAAAGGGAGATCGGGTGGAATGGCTGGAATACGAGCTGAGGGATGTGACCGTGGAGGACCCGGGGGAAACAGATATATCGAATCCTTCAAGGCAGCGTGGGTTCCCATATTCGTCGTAATCGGCATAAGGGAGTTGCTGTGGTTGGGGAGGATATTTCTGGAGAAATTGTTCATCCTTTGCACTGATCGTGGTATCGAGAACAGATGGGTCCCAATGTTTATTGGACATCATGATAACATGTGGTAGCGTGTCAAATTTGACAGTCGTATACTTTCGCATCGCAAGGTATGGTAAGCCGTGTCGTATGCTAAGAGGCAGTGCATAGCCATCGGAGGTGGTGATGACCTGTCCTCCGCCTGCTTTGATGGACGTGTCGTCTACAGTGGAAAAATATGCTTCCATCTGGCCGGATGACAATATAGAAGGATGTCGTCTTGTATAGGCACATTCATTGAAAATAAGAATGACGGGGCCTCTGTTCGACATGGAATATGCTCCGCATGTAGCAATGGGAATGTTTTGTACCTGATGATTGTTAATGCCGGTGACGTTAACATATCGTGGTGGAATATCCTTGGAGATGAGACACGCATCATTACCGATGATGCAGCCATTTGCGCCGCGATCGACCATGGCAAAACCAGGGCTAGTAACCGTAGTTTTGTGTATACGGTATGTGTATGACGTTACGGGACCATCATTAGGAAAGGTGAGATCATCCTCGGGAGTATACCACTGGTGAAAATTGGCGGAATACGATGGTGTTCCGACAGGTATTTGGGTGTCACCGTCCTTTTTGTACTGAATGTCAGGGTTGTTTGAAAGGAATCGAGCTGGATGCGCGGGTGACACGGAAGACTTGAGAGGCCGCTGGTCCTTAGACGAGGAGGTCGTGGATTTGTATACACCTAGGGATGCATGGAAAACGCCTCTACGATCATTCTCTACAGCAGGATGTAGGTCTGCTGCAGAATTGGCATGCTCATCCTTGGTCGAAGTACCGTCTTCTTGGAAAGATACTGAGTGTTCATGTTGGTATGCCTTTCGGGTAATGGGTTTGACACTGTTGGGGTCAGGTTGGTTAGTGTTAAGTAAGTCGTGTCGCAATGAGGCAACCACGATTTTCTTGCCTTCCGGAGAAAAACTGAGCCAACTCTTCATGTCCTGATGTGACAAGGCCTTCCATATGTTTGTAGGCAACCTTGTGGTAGGGTCAGGGGTACGTCCAGCCTTGAACACAGCATAATCTTGATAGTCTCCTTCAAATTCGATGGGGAGAGCATAGTCCTCATGGTTTTGGATCGAGTCAGAAGAGAAATCATGAGCGTGTGCACGTACGGTCGACTGAGGAGCAGACATCGCAGACTGGGAATCAAGTCGAGTTGCTTCGAGTAAAAGCGTGATTTTAAGATCGTGGATAGCAGCGGCTTCGGCAACTGCATCCGTTACGGTGCTATTCGTCCCACCTGGATCCTTGACTTTGGCAAACTGTTCACTTAGCTGGAAGCTGGAATAGCATGCCTGACACAATGCTGATTTTACGGTATGGTACTCAAGGGGCTTGTTGGGAGGACGGAGCTTGTTGAGGTGATTCAATTCATCAAACCAATGTGTGATGAATTTCACTTTGGATTCCTTCCAATTGTTGAGGTTCAACTTGAGCAACGCTTGTAGCTGGGTCGAGTTGTCATATACCTTTGCTTTTGATTGGCTATGAAGGTTTACGAAGTCGAAGTAGGCCTTGCGCCCATCACGAGTGGTAGAATGACTGTGTACACATGATGCAGAAAGGTCACTCTTGAAGACTTCCAACATTAGTACCCAGAAGAAGGCACATTGTTTGACGTAGAGATCACGGGTGTAACCCACAAGCGTGGCTGGAGGCCAAGTTTCATCGAGGAATGTCTCTGTATCGATGTCGTATGCCTCGAGTTTAGCTTTGAAACCGACGAGCCAGTGTTCGAATCTCGAGTCATTCGTGAGGGGTGTAAAGGACTTTTCATCTCGTGCTTTTCGGCACCATGATTCGTACTTTACCTGCTGAGGGGACTTTTTGTTACTTCCCGCCGGAGGAGGTGGTGGGTTCAGAACAGATTCGTTACGTAAGCGTTGGGCACGCTCTCCGCGGAATGCCTGGAATTCCTTGTATGTATATGACTTTACATCTTTCCAGTCCTTCTCGTCTTCTTCTAGGTCGACACCTTCTTCTTGTAGGTCGATAGCGAAATCCGCAAGTGCTTCTATGCTTCTTTGGATGGATCGAGGGATATGCGTTGCCAATCCTTGCTCCATATAGGTAAGTTCGCGTGCAAAATCCGGTTCGATAAGTGCGTCGAGGAACGACTTCCACTCGCATAATCCGCCTTCTTTGAGAGCTAGGCACAACTTGCTAGTAATCTCACTTGTTACGTTGAGTAATGATATGAGTATCTTTCTCATATCAGCATCGAAGCTGGGAAAGCGTTCGATAGTGGTGACTTCGGCGTCATTCTTCTCTTTGCCTCCGAGTGCATTGCCGGGCATCAATGGTATGTTCGGCATCTGTGGTGGTTCGGAGCCTTGGAAAGAATTGCGTGGTGACTGAGAATGGGAACTGCTTCGTGTACGATGTGCGATGTGCATATGCCAGCGTAGGGATTGTGTTCAATTCCGTTCCTGTTCCTTCTTGTGTGCAAGCCTTCTTAGAGCTTGCGACTGTTAATCTATTATTTTCCTTCTGAATCCGATTCGTTGAGAGTCTGATTCAAGGGCTTCTGACGAACAGCAACGCTGTGTTAGTGTGTTAGTAGACAAACGATTGTACTCTACGCGTGACAATTGTGGTTGGATACTTTCGGCAACGGATAATCGGACTACAGGCGAGACTAGGGAAACGCCAGATCTCCTCTTGCTGCGACTTATTCAGATTGCAGCGAGACAGACCTTAGTATGTAGATTACAGGTAGTTGGTAGCAACTAGTGTGAATTTTGGGATATAAATCAGTTGAATGTTAAAAGTATGAGATAAAGTGAAATCTTGCCGAAATGCAAGATATCTCTTTTATTGAGGTGAATACGTTGCAACTGCTGTTGCGTAATGCTGAGATTACTCGCTGATTATTTCCGTGCATGTATTAGTCGTTGACCATATATATTTGTATGCATGTATATGTATTGTGTGAGAATCACATGCCAACGGTTTTCTTCTCTTGTTCCGTTAGGAAGACTCCATGAAATGTTTATCATTAAGGTCAGGAATTGCTCCCGTAGCTCGTGTGATATTTTATGAAATCAGAGTTTGCTCACCGAAGAACAATGGCAATATCGTAAGACAGGGATTGCTCACCGTTTATGCGCGGTGGGAATTGATGCGCCGTGGGAACCGATATGCCGTGGGAATCGATTATTTAGATGAATACGGGACTCATTGATTCATGCGCATAGGAAATCTACCCTTTGGTAGCTTTGGTACTTCTGGTCACGAAAGGAATTTAATAGGAAGGTTGACGAAAGGGGCAGTTGTGTTGGCTGGGTTGGCTCCTCCGTTGACTGTTGGGTTGGCTCCGTTGACTGTTGGGTTGTTGACTGTTGTGTCATTGTTTGTGAAGGTTGACCAAGTGGTGGTATCGGAGGAATGTTATCATCGTCAGAGTCGTCATCCTCCTCCTCCTCCTCACCACTACTTATGTATTCTTTGTCTTCCGTGTTGGTCTGGTATCCTTCTTCCATTCCATATGGCTCTTGTCCATCACCAACTCCTTCCTTGTACTTAATCAAATACTTAACCCTCTTCGCCAACTTCACGTCCTTGGGGCAATTTGGATCCCCGGTAGGAATTTGTTTCCGATATAGACCGTTGTATTTCCTACGGAGGTTCTCAACACTTCGATTGGTATCAGGGAAGTTGTCATTATGGATTAGGCCGACTTGCGCCCAATCCTCAGGACCAACAGGAAGGATTGCTTTGAGGGTGTATAGGAGTTCCATGACTTCTCTTCTGCTGTAGTTTCTTTTCCCGGTCCTTTTTCCTGCTGTCTTCACCATCGCTGTTGTTGGCGTTTCTACGATATAAAAATTATGTACGGAGCTGAAGAATATGTATCTCTTCCTCCATCGTTGTCACATACGGTAGCAGTAACAACAGCAGATAAACCTTTTATTAGTAATTCGGTTTGGTTCTTGTGGTGCATTGGACAATATTTTGTACTAATACTCGTACTCGTACTGTAATCAGCCAAAATTGGCGATCTGATCCGTTGGATGTGTGATTAGTCCGTTGGGGGACTGACAAAAATTCAGTCAGGAGTTCCGTTATAAAAAAGTGTAACGTTACAAATCATAGTCGACGTGAGCAGAAAATTTCCGGTTTATGTAGTACATAAAAGTATTTCGGGAATCACCCCATACCTACGTACGAGTACGTATGATACGAACGTACTTCGAAGTATTTGAAAAAAAAATAATCGAATGTTGAAAAAATCATTTTTGAAAATTCGCGCGTGAAAAATAGTTAAAGTTGGTGCGATCTTCGAAGTATTTTAAATCGAAAGTTGGAAAAATCATTTTTGAAAATTCGCGCGTGAAACATAGCTAAAGTTGGCGGTATCTTCGAAGTACCGGTACCGAAGTATTTTAAATCGAAAGTTGAAAAAATCATTTTTGAAAATTCGCGGGTGAAACATAAATTAAAGTTGGCGCAATAAATCGTAAAAAATCCGACTTGACAAATACTCTTAAATAATACTCCTATTACTTCTAATACGAATTAATAGAACTAACAATGAATGCCGGTACAAGCGTGTGCGTGTTTATGATGGTACGTAAGATTACTCGTGGTAGTACTCGTGTAGTCGTGCCCGGGACCAGTAATCAACCTAGAATATGGATACAATACGGTACGACACCAATACAGGAGGGGGATCTTCGGTGACCAAAATGACACGAAACAAAAAATCATGTCCCGTTTGGTGTTGGACTGGCCACTTGTTGTTGGTTCATTCATTGACATTAATTCATTGATTGATTCAATGATCCGGGCGGAAAATGTGAAAAAATACTGGCACGAGTACGTTCGTACTCAGGAACAAAAACAACACCACAGCTAACAACGGCACTGGCCCTGTAGCAATGTCGGTACTCTCTAGCTTCCTACCGTACCGTATTTGAATTATTACTAGCACTGGTCAGCATCAAGGCGTAATCTTATGCTAAGTCCAGGATTTGAGTCGATGGATGTCCACAGTTGACTTTCTAGTCGAGGACCAGGCACAACAGCAACTGGATATGTAGATTGAATAGATTGAATATAACTTACCGTCGCCGGGTGTTGTTGCATCTATTTTGTTAACATCCAACTGAGAATAACACTACTACCGTACTACATTAGAAGAAGTAGAGTAAAATAGTGTTCAATGTTATTCTTTATTATCGTTATTGAAAACATTTGTTTTGAAATCTATGGTATGGCGCGAAATGGATCCTTCGTTTCATCGAAGTTTACTAATGTACAATCTAGCTCCCGAGGAGTCGCGTTTTCGTCTGCGGGATGACATCTATTTTTTAACACAGAGACATCAGTGTAACTCCGAGGGCCACTACAACCGAAAGGATGTGTCCGACACGGAAGCTTGCGGAAGAAACAGCGCCGACACCGAGAAGAGCGTTGTCCGTAAGCAATTGGTTGACCATTTGCGCGTCGCGGTCCTCCCATGGCTGGGCGGCTTGCTCCGTGGTTGCGATAACACTATCGTAGGATGCGTGGGAGAAGACCGTGCTGTCGCCGCCGTGGTTGCTGTAGACGGCTTGGGCTTGTGCTCCCTGGGTCCAGTGACCGCCGGCCCTGGATCCTGCCTTGGAACCGGCCTTGGAACCGGCCTTGGATCCTGCCTTGGAGCCAGACGTGGAGCCATTGCTGAAACCACCGTCCTTGGAGCCAGCCTTAGATCCAGACTTGAATCCAGCCTTAGAACCGGCCTTAGAACCGGCCTTGGATCCAGCCTTGCTTCCGTCCTTACCAAAAAATCCCGATCCCTTGAGAGGTCCAGATCCATCCTTGGAGCCAGCCTTGGATCCGGCCTTGCTTCCGCTTCCGTCCTTGGATCCGGCCTTGCTTCCGCTTCCGTCCTTGGATCCCGCCTTGCTTCCGTCCTTGGATCCGGCCTTGCTTCCATCCTTGGATCCTGCCTTGCTTCCGCTTCCGTCCTTGGATCCTGCCTTGGATCCGCTTCCGTCCTTGGATCCAGCCTTGGATAATCCGCCCTTGAATCCATCCTTGCTTCCGGCCTTGGTACCGGCCTTGAATCCTGCCTTGCTTCCGGCTTTGCTTCCAGCTTTGGTACCAGCCTTGAATCCTGCCTTGCTTCCGGCTTTGCTTCCGGCTTTGCTTCCGGCTTTGCTTCCGGCTTTGCTTCCGGCCTTAGACGGCATAGTTGGCGGAGGAGTTGGCGGAGGAGTTGGTGGGGGGGTTGGCGGAGGAGTGGGAGGGTTGGTGAAAACAAAAACAGGAGAAGGTGTGGGGGGAGGAGTAGGAGGAGGGGTTGGCGGGTTGGTTGGAGGAAATGTTGGCGGGTTGGTTGGAGGAAGTGTTGGAGGAGGGGTGGGTGGACCGGTTGGAGGAGGGGTGGGTGGACCGGTTGGAGGAGGGGTCGGAGGAGGGGTGGGTGGACCGGTTGGAGGAGGGGTGGGTGGACCGGTTGGTGGAGGGGTTGGGGTGGTGGGACCGGTTGGTGGAGGAGTTGGAGGAGGTGTTGGTGGGGGAGTTGGTGGAAGTGTTGGCGGGTTGGTTGGAGGAGGTGTTGGCTGCTGTGTTGGCGGACACTCGAGCCTGGTTCGGTCGACTCCATTCTGGCCACCGGTCTGTGCGATGATGGTGACTTGGTTTTGCAACAAGGGACCGCATCTCATGCCGTAGCAATCGTTGTATGTTACAACACACCAGTTGTCCCAACCTCTTCCGCAGAAACTGTCTCGGAGGATGATATCCGCGATGGCGGGGTCACAGTCGGGGTCTTCGAGGGGACCTTCCGACACCATGCAAGGATCCTGATCGGCGGGACAGGTGGCTCTCTCATCGAGTACCTCTTGAGAGAACTGAGCGTGCACATTGGCGGCACCGAAGGCCGCGATGGCGAGAAGACTTTTCAGGGCTTGAGAATTCATTTTTCTGTGTGTATGAGTGTTGAATCGAGTTGGCAGTTTGTTTGTTTCTTTGTTTGTTTCTTGAATGCCTGGGAATTGGTTTTATGAGAACAGATCTGATGGGAATACCGTCGCGGGTTGAACTCTTTCGTCACAACGCACATAAGGTAATTACGGTGCGATATAACAAACAGGTCGTGGGGGTCTGCGTCGGCGTTTGGTGCTGGATGGTAGTGCTCAACATAATCACGATAGTGTACTCTCGTATTTCTTCATATAAAGCCGATGGTGCCAAAATCGGTTGCGTGAAAGTGTGAATCTCGGCGAACAGTTTTCAAAATCCGACTGCAATCCCTTCAAACGACTGATGAATCCGGAAAGACACACGCCTTTTTACGGTAACGGAAAACAAGTCGTATTGTCCGGTGTCGTGTGGTATGGTCATAATCGGAGTCGAAGCGCGCGAATTTTGGTTGCTATTTTTACAGCAGGCTCATGTTTTGAATAGCCGAGCGAGCGTCGCCGCCAGAAATTCTGGAACGACGAAGAAAGAAATATCCCTTCACATGAATTTCACATGGATAACACATTAATTGGAAACAATTTTTATGGGTCAAGCCCAAAATTTCATATCCGTGTACGACTGTTGTATCGTGATATCACTCGTGACAAAGTTGTGGACGTCAATATGTCCCTTGCTCAAAAGTGGTCAATTACGTCAGTGAGCTGCACTTGCATGCAATTTAAGTAAGTCTTGATCTGCATTCGACAACGAATAATTCCCATCGAACTGTTGCAGGATACCAAAGATTCCCGGGACCGGCCGTTAGGTACTATTCAGGGAGTAGCGGGTTCCGATTGGAGAACGAAAAACCTGTACCAACGGCGGGTTGGACTAAAGACGATTGAGCACTATTCATCCGGGAAGGTGAATGACTCTAGATGGCTGTGCGTTGATTTAGAATCAGCGAGAAGCTATGTAAATACGGTAGTACCGTTTGGTGCCCACTGTCTTCTGTACCGTATGTATTTGGACAACGAAAAACCTGTATCAACGGCGGGTTGGACAAAAGACGATTGAACACTATTCATCCGGGAAGGTGAATGACTTTCGTTGGATGTGCGTTGATGTAGAATCAGCGAGAAACTATGCAAATGGTCCCGTTTCGTTCCCACTGTCGTCTGTACCGTATGTATCCGATGCGGCTGTCTGCTACGGAATTGATCGACCACCGACATCTTCTTCTCGCCACCTCTTTCGAAACGGAAGAGATGGATGATTTTGCCGGGATGACCGTCCCGCCATGAAAACATCTAATCCCGGTTGGTGTCTGCTGAAGTTGTGAAAGGCAATACGGTTACATACCAACACACACATACAAAAGAGTGATGTGTCACATGATCACTGAGATAACTATTCAATACTAGATTAATGAGATGGCTGTACCTTCGACTCGACGCACCTCCAGTAATTGCTATTTGCCATGTCAGACGATAGACTACAACAAGTGGTAGGGCCAAACCTTGCGTCTCAGCGTTTTGAAATCCGACACGAATTCGAAATACGCAGAGCGTCGCCCATGTCGTGTCGGCGATCCATTTCCTGTTTTGTTTTGTTTTGATTTTATTTGATTTGCCCCGATGGCATGGAGCAACAACAAAGTGTCGGAACCCTCTCTCCGGGCCCTTCGTTGTCCCGGAGCAGTGCAGGAATGAATCAATCATCATCTGTTGTCGTAGTGGAAGGATGTGTTCTCGCTAGCTACTTGTATGTATTCAGTACCATATTTGTATAGGACTCGTTTTGATGAAACTACATTACTATAATACCCTTTTAATCTGTGATCAACGTGTATGAGGAACGCGATTGTAATGCCCTTTCCTCAGAAAAAAATGAATGCGAATAGACGCTGTTTTCGCTACAAACACCATCGTACGGCAGCAAGCTCGTGGCGTATAAGCAACGAAGAACATGCGGCAAACGAGTCGCTTCCGTAGACGAATCTAGCTGTGAAGAAAAAGAATTAGAAACGGCTTTTACTCTTCTATTATTCGTTCCCTCTTTGGGGTGAACGCTACATTCGGCTTCGGTCCTTGAAATAGTACTGTTCACGAAGGCGTCGGACCAACAACAGAACTATTCGTATAGGTGTTTTTCTACCGTACGCAACACATACCGCACAAACCTCCTCCGGCAACCATTGTCCCTTCTCGTTTTCTTTCGTGACATCAAGGGCACTCCGGCGTTCCACAATAGAGTTAACTCCAACGCACGGGAGAAGTCCGGGTCGTGTTGGGAAAATTGAGGAGGAGCATCGGTTACGGTACGGTACCGGTACCGGTACATTCGAACCGAGGAAACCATGATCGTTGGATGAGGAAATTCCATTTATTATTGTTACTTCGTATTTTTTGATGACGGACAATCCCAACGAATAATCCAAGTCACGCAAGCAATAAATCTTTCTCGGACACGTTTCGGATCATTATTTTTATTTGTTAAGAAACTACGATCACACGGTTCCATCATGGTGTAACTGTCGCGGTATTTTCCGTAACAGTAAGATACCGGCAGACTACCGGTTCGTTCTTCAAAATTCCGAATTGGCGCGTTCCAAAAAAATTGAATGGATGATAATTTATTGAAAACAAGAAAGGCGGTCAAAGGCGGTAAAATACTGAATGTTGATATGGCTCGAACTAGTCAAATCGTCAATCAAAGTCACGAATGCTTCAGCCCCGCCCGGTAATGTCCGCCGTACGAGTTTAGGTGTTAATGGGTGATTCCCGAAATACTTTTTTATACGTACATAGATTTCTGTTTTTAGTATTTCGGGAATGAAAATTTCAGTACATACTTTTTTGGCGGGAAAGTGCATAAATCTCATTTTGGAATGTGGAATCTCATTTTCTCTCATTTTGGAATATATGTGGAATTCTTCAAAAGGCACACGAAACATGTGGAAGTATAAACAAGTAATTCAGTCACGAATTCCGGTATAAAAAAGTGTAATAGTTACAAATCATAGTCAACGTGAGCTCACGTTCGACTATGATTTGTAACCAAAAAGACTGGTTAAGTAGAAAATTTCCGGTTTATGTAGTACATAAAAGTATTTCGGGAATCACCCAACCCAATGGGTGATTCCTGAAATACTTTTTTATAACGTACATAGATTTCTGTTTTTAGTACTTCGGGAATGAAAATTTTGTACATACTTTTTTTGGTGGGCTAGTACATAAATCTCATTTTGGAATGTGGAATCTCATTTTCTCATTTTGGAATATATGTGGAATTCTTCGTATGGATAAGAAGTATAAACAAGTAGAGACGCGATAAGCATGAAATTTCAGTCAGGAATTCCAGGTATAAAAAAGTATAATGTTACAAATCGACGTGAGCTCACGTGGACTATGATTTGTAACCAAAAGACTGGTCAAGTAGAAAATTTCTGGTTTATGTAGTACATATAACGTATTTCAGGAATCACCCAATTGGGGCAACCGTTTTGCATCCTTCTACTAGGTCTTAGTACTCGTAAGGGTGCTTTGCTCCACCTGTAGATTCCTGGCTAAAGTAATCATTGCGCTAGGAAAGGCAAGGAGGTGGTCAAGAGCTATCCATAGACACCCAATTTGCTGGGGTTCTTGCGCCGAACTTTATGATTCGTCGTCTTTCAGTCAAGAAAAAGACAAAAATGAAAAAAAAACTACATTAACACAACATCAAAATGCCAGGTGGTCTCAACCCAAACATTCCTTAACCATAGCATTATAACAGGCGCCCACTAATCAGGGTTAGCTTCCTTACTACACCAAGAACAACAAGACACGCAAGTTTTGGATCAATCAGCTGAGTGGTTCTTTAGAAGAAAAGATCTGGAACAACAGCAACACCGAATTGTGGTAAAAGGGCAAAAATCGACATTGCATGGCGTCATTGCCACCATTGAAACGAGCAGGGCAACAACAGGCAAGGGTGGCTAAATGCAGTGTAATTCAATTAGTTTAAGAATGTTTATTTGTTATTCAGTGTCATTAAAGTAGTTGCAATTAGATGGAGTAGGAGGAAGAAGCAAAGAAGTGACAAGTCTCAAGTTTTGTAATAGAGATTCACAATAGAGGTTCAAAATAAAATAATAATAAAGAGAGAAAAATTTTCTCGGAAGAGGTTTGAAATCAGTCATGAGACCAATTTAGATCATGAGTGTTATGTTGAACATTTCATTTTGGTACAAATTCTACATAGGCCTACTTTGTCTCTTTGTTCATACCCACTCATCAGAAAACTTCATGATGTTGTCTCTTGAATCTTGATTTGATAAATTTGTCTCTGAATTTACCACAACAGGTGACAAAATGAACCGGCAACAACTTGACAACTCTGGTGATGGACATTCTGGGGATTCAGTGAGAGAAGCCTTCCTGGACAAATCATCATACAACTTGTTGTAACATTTGCATCCATTTTTTGATTCAATGGATCAATCAGAAGTGATTCCTCATTTGAAATCAAATTTGCATGACATGTGGAAAAAATTTAAAAAAAGTGGTATAAATCTGCTCTGATTAACTTGACCCAGTCTGGTACCCACAGAATCAATTTTGTTGAAGGGGAATCAGCTGATGAAGTTGATGCTCCAAATGAAGACAATGATTGTGAAAAATTCATCACTCAGCCTACAGTTCTGTACCTTTGCTTTTGTTTGAAAGAGTGGCCGGATCTACCGGTAGTATCCTTTGTGGAGGCCGAAGTGCCTGATGGTTGCCCATATGACTCGATGGAGTCAAAATTGCCATTTACTACATCTTCTTCCTCCAGCTCATGTAGCAGTGTTCCTTCCAGTGTTTGAAGTCAAAGTCAGAAATTGAAAATCAGAGATATTCTGAGTGAGTATATGAGTTACAAGGACATCTCAAAAAGGCAAAAATTGCAAATATTACGGGAGGAAAGTGATCGTAAAAACCACAAACTGGAGTTACAGGCTAACAAAATTGAGTTACGGGCAAACATGTGGAATGTGAAAGCTGAAGTAGAATCGCTGGTGGCTCAAAAAATGGAACAAGACTGCAAGATCAAATCATTGAAGGTGGAAAAAATGGAGCATGACACAAAGGTGCGCAACTTGGAGAGGAAAATTGAGACATTAGAGAAATTCATGAATTCAAACACTGTATCAACAGAAGAAATGAAAGAGTATTCAGAATTACTGTCGAAAGCACGTAGAGAATTAATTAATATGCTTTAAATAATTTATTCAAAACTTTCCAGGAATGTACTACAATTCTAGAACAGGATGGATCAGAAGGGTGCAATATCACATCATATGTTTCTAGTAATGTTCCGTTCATGATTATGGTGTGGTCTTTGAATCGCGTTCTCTTTTACGTGCTATAAGATTTTGCTTGTTGCATTGATTGACCATTTTGGTGGCACTGAAAATCAACAGAACTCTGTTCATAGAGAGGTTTGTGACCTCTGGATTCAATAGGTGGTGGATTCCACTTGTGCATTTTGATACAATAGTTGTGTAATCTCATAGTAGTTGCAATTACAATGTGGCAATACTTCAAAGACACTTCAAGAAGCTTTTTAAGTACCCTCCATTTGTTCACCAAGAGACCAAATGATTGTTCTATTCAAATTCTCAACTGCCTCAAATAAAAATCGAACAAATCTTTATTTGAATCACTCTTGTCTTCCCCTTTGTATGGTGTTAATAAATGTTATGTTGAGATGTAGGCATTGTCCCCAACAATATATTTACGGTGGTCTACAGTCTCAACCCAACTGCATATAAAACTTGCTTCAAAAGCTCAGATGTCATTTGTCCCACCAGGACTCTTTATGGACACATGAGTGAATTTGCTCTCTGAGCTGCAAACTGTTTGTACATTCAAGCCATTCATTTTTTAGTGCCCACTGAAATAGAATCAAACATTCCTGGTTTCCTTGCTGTTGGGGGTTTTAATAGCACACGAACCATCCATCAACAACACCAACACACCCCTGCATTATCCTTCCATTGCTCAACAATGATTCAAATTTTCTTGTTTCTTCTACCTGATGGGCTTCTGTGCATGGTCGTTTCAAATCTAGTAGTGCTTGACAATTGAGTATAGCAGCCATGCCTTTATGCAGCAGGCAGTAAAATAATGAGTGAGAAAACTCCTGCTATCTCTCTGATATCATGCATCAATCCACCAGCTAAGTAGCAAATTGTAATGAACAATACTACTTCCTTGGCTACAGAATCATCCAGTAAGTCATTGAAAATCAATTGGTGGAGTACATCAAACGCCTTTGATGACATATGAAGACACCATTTGAGTTTTCCCTCTGACACCCATGTTTTCTTTAATTTTGACCAACTCATCCTGCTGCAAATGGATTTTGGCTCACCCATCAGAGAAAATGATGCCAAAAGGAACAACATTTACACTTGCATCTTCACTGCTATCATCAGATAAGAACAATTCCATTGCCATGTTGTCACTGCTGATGTTGCTACTAAGTGAAGACAAACTTTCATCACTAGAGCTAGTAGTCATAATACTTCTGTTTGCACCTAGTCTGTTGCAACAAGAATGATATGAATAAATAGAATCAAATGAAGCAGATGAATATTTTTTGCAATTTTGGTGATTTGAATATTTTGGGAAGTAGAAATTCATGTACCAAAAAAAAGCAACCCGCATTGCTAGGTCATAATACGGAAAACCTAAGCTGTCAAACATAGATATCAATCTATGTATTTTATTAGGAAGGCATGCTTTCTATGGCGACTAATTTTACTGCAATCTGGACTATCTCTCTTCATCAAATCATAGTTTTCAAGCAAAGGTAAACCTATGATAACGCTGTTGTGGGCCTATAAAGGTAAAGTAGCCCTGTACTCTTATGTATCACAAATAGCAATTCATGTAGAAAAAATTAACCCATACAGCAAAGGCATTATATGAAAAACCTGGGCTTTCAAACATAGATATCAATGTATGTAACATACTAGGAAGGCATGTTTTCTATGACAATTGATATTACTGCAATCTGGACTATCTCTCTTCATCAAATCAGAGTTTTCAAGCAGAGGTAAACCTATGATAAAGCTGCTGTGGGTCTATAATGAAGGTATAACCCTGTACTATTATAACACAAATCAAATGTATGTACAAACAAAAGGAACCCACACAGCAAGGGCATAATATGGTAAACCTAGGCTTTCAAACACAGATGTCAGCAATCTGTGTAACAGATTAGTTGCCTTTCCAACATGTTCATGCAGAAAATTTCTGTTCGCAGTTGCTGCAAAACAAATCATGAGTAAAAATGCAAGGGCAAACTTCCTCAGACTGGAAATACCTTCTAGATACTTTTAAAAAGTCTATAAGAATTATACACATATTGCAGAGTGTAATGTGTACTACCAGTACTAGTTCTCTGTGTCCTTTATCTAGTTATCTGAAAAACCTAACCAGCAACTGAAAGAGTGAGTTTGAGGGTCAGTTGTTAGGAACTCTGCAATTGTTTCATTCAGTCACTGATGAAGAATACCGAGGTAGTATTGTATGATGGAAGTACAACTTACTAGTACTAGTAGTAGGTACAACATGTTGAATGGTTTCTAATCTTTGAGATAAATAGTACTAGTACTAGTAGTAGTACTACTATTGAGTCTTCCCTGAATTGGTGTATTGAGAAGCCCTGTCTCTGTTATATTCATTGACCAGAACAGAAGAATACAAAGACTAGTATCATCTGTTTTTCCTGACCCAACATGCATCAGCAATCCACCTTGTAGTACATTTACAAATAAAGTTGCTGATGCATTAAGAAGTCCCACTGTCTTGTAATCAAATCTGCCTTCCATCACACTTGCCTCTCTCCAAATTAAATTTATTCTCCTCATGTTGTGGGCTAGGAATAACTCTTAAAAGATGACTAGCACCACCATTGAAAACTTTTTAAAATTGGTTTTTGGGCAGTTCAACACATTTAAATTTAGAAAAACAATATTAAACCCAGCAACTCAATTGAGGGTGTCATTTCAATCCATTTTGTCACAAGGCAAACATAGCTGTGTATCCAACTTTATGTGTTTCCTGTAGTGGCTTTAATAGTAGTAGTTGTTCTTGTTCTTGTTGCTTGCCCAAGAGAAAGCACCAGCGTTCCAAATTGAAGCAAACTGGATGTTTGCTCGTAATATCCTTACTAGTGACCACCACCATCGAAGTTCTTTAGCTGATGCAATAATTATTGACGAAAGAAAAAGGAGTGGAATTGCCCAGATAGTTTGCCCATCAACACCTACTACATTGTTTCACTACCTTAGGTATCAACAATCAACATTCTTCTTACTGTTGGTGGCAAACAAGAAGTATCCCAAGTCTTACTAGTAGTAATTGTTATGGGGACGAGTACGTACAGTACGTACGAGTACCGGTAGGATAGAACTGCAACTCCCACCTCGCCCTTGAAAAGCGTCAATTTATGTGATGTTTCTCGAAACTTGAAAGTGAAAAACGTATTCATTCGATGCCATTCATACGTACGGTACGAACTCCACGTACCAAGTACGGTCACCTCTTGATTCCTGATCATCGTTTTCTTTGTTATGATCATCATCTGGAATGGTTGGCATCGAATACGGTACGAGTACGGTACATGAAACTCGTTGGTTTCAGTTGAATCATACGGTACCAAATAATAATAATGGAACCATTGTAGTCGCCGTGCATCTCCAACATGCCGAAAACAGCTTTCCAACACTGCCATCCACTATGGCTCACAGCTATCACACTGACTTTCGTCAAAATTCTCTTCGTTTCTGACACGTGCTCGGCATGGATTTCGATATCGCAGACGGCGCTCTTGCCGTTGCCGTCGCCGTCGCCGTCGCAGTTGCAATCGACAACAAGTAATAATAATGATTTCACATCGACAAAAACCAGAACACATGGCTTTCGATCCGTTTTGGATCGATACAGATGCATCGAAACGCACAAAAGGGCGGGATCGAACCCGTCGCGGTGCACCAAACTCTTCGCTGTTACATCCACAGACGGCGCGTCGTCGGGTTCTTCGTCCTCGTCGACTGCTGCTCCGGTGTTGACCGTCGAAGGTCTCAGCTGCACCCACAATGGTGGAGAAACATGGCAACTCCGGGATGTCGATTTCAATCTCCAGCGAGGTGCGAAGGCGGCATTGATTGGTCGCAACGGCACCGGAAAATCCACCTTTTTGAAAATTCTTCACGAGTCGTACATGAACAGCAATGGATTCGGATCTTCCTATTCGTCACAGACGAACTACAAATACACCGGAAAGGTTCAGGTCCCCAAAACGATACGAATCTCGATGGTGGATCAGGAGCCTCCGCTGCCCGCCGATATCACCGTCGGTGACGCTATTCTAGGCATTACGGAAACTGTCACCACCACCGGACCATCGTCCAACAACAACAATCGGATGGACGTTGTTCGACGGTATCGTGTTGTTTCTCAACAAGCCGAGAGCGATAGCAATTTTGATCCCGAGATTTTTGTAAAGGCGAGCGCGGAAATGGACTATCTCGGAGGCTGGGATGTCTTGACCAAGGCGGAGGAAATCGCGACAAAACTCAAAATCCACCACTTGCAAGACCAACCGCTGTCGAATTTGTCGGGCGGGGAACGCAAACGGGTTGCCCTCTGTGCAGCACTCGTAGAAGAACCGGATGTTCTGCTGCTGGACGAGCCCACCAATTTTTTGTCTCTTGCTGGCGTCGAATGGCTGGCAGACTTGCTGACGGACAAAAACAGCAACCCCAAGCTGACCATACTCATGGTGACGCACGACCGTGCATTCTTGGAACAAGTCTGCGATCAGATTGTGGAGTTGGACCGCGGATCTCTCTACGAGCACGCGGGATCGTATTCGGCGTACCTGCAAGGGAAAGCAGAACGATTGGCCGCGGAGGACGCTGCAATCGCAAACGCCCAATCGAAGTACAGGGCCGAGCTCGAATGGATGAGAAAACAACCGAAAGCGCGAGAGAGCAAGGGCAAGGCTCGTATCGATGCCTTTTACAAGCTCGAAAAGTCCACCAAACCCAGACCCCGGGACCCCAATCTGGACCTGGTGGAAATCAGCAACGGGGATAGGAGACGGATCGGGACCAAAACCGTGTCAATGAAAGGAGTGACTCTCACGTTTTCTGCGAAAAATGACAATGGCGAAGATGAGGAGCGTGTCATGCTGGACGATTTTAACTACGACTTTTGCAATGGCGACCGAATCTGGTATGTGTGGCCTGTCTGTTTGTTTTGGTGTGGGTTGCTGTTCTCTTGTTATGTCGTTTCGTTTGCAAAACTACACAGAAGGCTTGCTCACACGATACCCCCGTTTTCCGTAAACCGCGATCTTTGTGCAACGGTATTCAGCCTTGCCGGTGCTAATGGTGGTAGGTATTTGTTAAATTTAGTGACAGCTCATCTACGTGTGCACGGTAACGTGACTTTGGAAGCAAAAATGATCTGACTGCATTCACTGTCCCTTCTCAACTCTTTTTGTTGTACCATACTGTTTATTCGGGCAGTTGGTAAGACCACATTCACAAAACTCTTAACTGGTGAACTACAGCCCAACAAGGGAGAAGTCGAAATCGGAGAGACCGTCGTTCTTGGGGTTTATGATCAGCTGGGCCTCAAATTTGACGAAATTGCCGAAAAGCAAACCGTCTTGGAGTACGTCGTCGATCAAATACAAGGCACGGATGCCAGAGGGATGGGGGAGACACCGAATGAAGCAAGAAAGCTGTTAAGGCAATTTGAGTTTCCCCAAAGTCGATGGCAAGAACGAATTTCTGTTTTATCGGGAGGAGAGAGACGGAGATTGCAAATTCTGTCCGTGCTAAGTGTGGTAAGTAGTTGGAACCAGTTTACAGTATAATGTACTTGATTAAGAGGGATTCAATCAGAACCGTTTCGCTCGATCCAGAGGTTACTGCAAAGGATCATTCATTCATGTGTATGGTACTAGTGCTCACGTTGTTGTGTTCGATTTTGTTTTCCTCATAAGAAACCAAACTTCTTGATATTGGACGAGCGTAAGTTATGAAAAATGCAAAAAGATACCTTTTCGTTTGATTTGAATTCCGTTTTTACCGTGTTGGATGATTCCTGATTGTAGGGTTGTAACCCGTTTGCATTTTTTTGCATTGCACACTTCAGCGAGCGTTGATTGTGATCTAGATACACTTTCAGCACTGGAGAGCTACCTAGAGCAATTCAAAGGAGTTCTTCTCGTCATTAGTCACGATCGTGCCTTTGCTGACAAAGTTGCTGATCATATATTTGTTTTCGAGGGAGATGGTGTCGTTAAGGACTTTCAAGGCAGTCTTTCGGAGTACGGATCCTGTCTAGTGGAGTTGGAAAATCAAAAAATCCAAGACTCTGTCGCCGGTGAATCGGATCAAAACTCTAGCAGTTCGAAACAAACCAACTACAAGGAAGATCGTGCCAAGCGCAACGAAGCTAGGAATTTCGTCCGTCAAACGAAGAAAGAAATGACCAACATCGAGCGATCCTTAGATAAGCTAAAGCCCAAGGCAGCGAGTGTGCAGGCAGAGATTGATGGCACCAGCCCCGATGCGGGATGGACGGTTTTGGCAGAACTCACCGACAAGCTGAACGCCATCAACGAAGAAATCGATGAAAAAGAAATGAGATGGCTTGAACTCGGCGAAGAGTTAGAGGAGCTAGAATACGACGAATAAATTAAGCAATTTGATTTGATTGGTCGCTTTGCAGGGGCGAATCGGAGTTGTTGTACGTATGTTGTACTACGTCAGTTGGATACCTAAATAGAAGTAGTATGTAGGAAATACCGCCAAGGTGGTACGATACTTCTATTTATTCCGAGGTCAAGACCATGATTTTTTTTTGCATTTCTCGTCTAATGCATAGTGTGAACAACATTGCCACTCAAACTGCAGAAAATGTGGTGGTTTCTGTCTCCAAATGGCACTCAAGAGAGTGTTTTTGATGCAAATCCTGTTGTTACTCAAAAAATCGACCGAAAGGATAGGATAATTAAAATTTAAAGAGAAGTGAGCATATCGTGAGATTGCTCTGTTATTGTACTATTTCATGTAGTGGACCGGTATCCCTGTAGTATTCGTGTGTTGAGGGAAGGGATGTCTAAACCGGTCATAGATCATGTGCAATTTGTCATAAGACAGAGAACACATGATGTGACCCAAATATCTGGATACTTGAAGTCATTTTTATCTCAGGTGGAGTTTAAGTAACTTTTCAAGTGTAGAATGGATATAACTGTCGTAGAATGTACGTAAGTACTGTAGGTGTATTTTTGACCGACAACACACCCCTTGATTCAACACTTATTGATGGAAGGAGTGTTGAATTACAAGTCGGTTCTCCATCTTGCGTAGAATCAAAAGATTGATATCGAATCGGAAGATTGGAATCGTAAAATGGAGAAGCATGAGACATCAATGAGGAAGGAGAGGTGCTTGAGTATGTAATGGTCGCGAAATTGATGAGAAGGTTAATCAGAGTTGGTCTTAGAACCAGGTTGGAAACAATCGATTGATTGGAGAATCATGTAGAGAGGGGCCGTATAGACAAAGCGAATGTCTGTGAAGACGAGAGTGATGATGTCCAAGAAATTGATTGTCTTGAGTACCGACTAAGTCGAAGGGATCGATCATGGTGGAAATCGAATGTAGTCTTTGGTTCAATTCAATCGTTGAATAGAATCAAATGAGTTGATTAGCGATGAGACGGATTGATTGAACTGGAGAGGAAGGATTGATTGATGATCTCAACGGAGGGGAGATCAATGAGGAGGAGAGAATGGTTGGACAATGCTTGTTTGATATCACGGATGGGATAAAGAGTCAGATGGGATAAAGAGTCGTCCTGAGAGGAGGAATTGAATTGTCACTCATAATGGTACCGTAGAATCAAATGTCATAGCAATGGAATTGAGTGTTTGTGGAATGGAACATCGACAATCGATTGATTGGAGAATCAGAATCGATAGAAGTCAAGTGTAGTCGTAGAGACGAAACATAATATGAATTCGTATCAGTTGATTAGAGACAAAGAATGGAATCGACATCAACGTACGAGAAATCAATGCGTGGAGTAGAAATGATCAAATGATTCTTGGTAAAGGGCAAAGAGAAGTGTCGTAGAACCAAATCATAGAAGTTGAGTGAAGGCATCGAAAGACAATTGATTGATTGTGGAAGAGTTACCAATAGTAATCAAAGAGAAGGTTAGATTGGGGAATCGGGGAATCGAACGCTGATGGATAGGAGATCACTGATCAGATTAGAAATCGATTGGATGGCTAGCGAACCATCAAGTCGTGGGAGACAATGATGGATTGTTTGCGTTATAGAAGGCGATATGATCGTATCTTGGATCGTAGAACTTGAGGATTGATTTTATCGTAGGATAAAGTCGAACGTCGATGATTGACTATTTTCGAGCCGTAGATGTAGAGTTGAATTTGGAGAAGGAGAGTGACGATGTCCAAGAAATTGATTGTCTTGAGTACCGACTGAGTCAAAAGAATCGATCATAGTGGAAATTGAATGTAGATTTGATATCACAGATGGGATAACAAAGAATCGTCTGAGGGCAAATAGTATGGAATTCAAGCAAGAGACTTTAAAGGGAAGATCTATTGATTCCAGAATCAACACTATTAGGAAGAAATCATGCCGTAGAATAGGATGGGTCTGAAGGAATGCAAGGAGAATATCAAGTCAAGGATTGAAGATCATACCAAGGGATGGTCGAGTGATCTGATCTAGCTCGTATGTTAATTAAGCGTTGAAGCATATTGTTCTCTTGATACTTGAACTCTTGTTTATCTTTTCAGCACGGGGAGTCATGCATCGATTTTCAGCACGTTAAGTAAGTTCCTTGAATTTGCTTGTGTTGGGTTTAGACAAACCAGCTATACACCCCTTGATTCAACACGTAGTGGAGGAGTGTTGAATTATTTGTCAGTTTATTGATGTGGTTTGAATGGGATTGTTTGTCGCGTGCCGGGAGCATAAGTAAATTGGTGGAGGCTTATGAGGAAAAACGCTGGAAGTTAAACGTGCAAATTAGCATCATGCAGTTATCCAATGCACACCCTTTGATTCAGATGCACACCCCTTGATTCAACACTTGTGGAATTGAATTCCATGGTTCAATTGAATTCCATGGTGGTGAATGATACAAAACCGTAGGTCGAAGTCCATGGTTGTGAATTATAAAACCGTAGGAGATTGTTTTGTAGTGAATTTGATCGACAGGAGGAAGATCAGAGGATGGTAGTTGCTCGGACGACATCGTATGTGAAGTGTAGAATTAAACCAAGTAGCAGTCAGTCGATAGTGTCATAAAACCAATTCATAGACAAGATATTAACATGTAGGTGGTAGAGCTTGATCTTGAGAGCATCGCAGTGTCGTTTGGTGATTCGCAAGACAGTTGGGTTTGGATGGTGGCAAATTGCGTGACGACTCTCATGACTCACTTTGGACCATAGGGGTTGCAGTGAAGAAGCGCCAGGAGACTTGGGTAGAGAAACTGGTTTTGGCAAGCGGTGGAACACCACAGATTGACTCTGAGGATTAAATGTCCGTCGGAAGTTGGCTGGCGTCCCTGAGAGAGCTTCGGCAGGGGTCTCTACAGCATTGGAATCAACCGTTTTGGTATAAACCAAGCCGGGAGTACCGGAAAGAACGGTCGCGTTGACATTGGCTTTGGCGGGTTGGACAGGGATTAAGCTGGGGGTGATCACATTGGAATTGGGAGCAGGTGTATCAACAATGGAGTTGTTTGCTTGTGCATGAACTTGGATAGTCGGTTCAACCGCGGATTCAATGGGCTTGACAGGAGGAATGCCCACACAGGGGGAGGAAGGGATAGGAATAGGAATAGCATACACTTTGTCAAAGCGTTGGGCTCTCCAGGTGGATTTGAACCGCCATTCTGTGATGAGTAGTTTGATGGTGATGAATGGTTTGGTGGAAGCATCTGTGTGGTGTGTAAGCGCCTCCTTTGCAGCCTTTTCCAAGTCGATGGGTCCACGGACCTTCTTGGTAGCACCGGCATATGTGACGTAGGAGATGGTGCATCCAGAGAGGAGTTGGGTGATGTGTCCTTTTTGAAGTTCTGTGGAGCTGGGTAGGTAGGAGGTGATTGCGTTGACAACACTGCCCCATAGGTTGGGCATCATGGAGGGTGCTAGCACCTTTGCTTCTGCGTTCTCCACAAATAGGTCTTCCATGTCCGTATCATCCATGATCTGTGAGTAGTCAGCATTCAATTGTTCATCGTAGGGGCTGTTGCCCTTGAATCAAAATTGGATGCCGTAGATGGTATTCCAATCAAATGGGTCGACCATGCTTGCTTGTGGATTATCAAAGAGCTGTGTGTAGAAACAGTGGATACACCCCCTGATTCACAAGCAGGAGGGGAAGAAAAGAAGTACCGGCGTCGGAAGAAATAACCGGAGAAAGGACTGAAGGAACGTTCGCCGGAGAAATCGATGTATTGAAATATGGAATGATCGTCGGAACGATCCGCGGAGGTGGGATTTACGTGTGGAAGAAAGAACCGGAGAAAAGAGCAAAGGAACGTTTCGTGGAGAAATAATCGTTGGTTGTTCTTTTATTGTTCGGTGATTGGATGTGGCGTCGGCATTGTCAAAAGAAATGACAGAAAGACCGGCGCTGGGGAAGGAGAAAGGAAGTAACCAAGTGTTGGAGAAACAATCGGAGTAGATTGGAGGGAGATTGGTAGCGAGGCGCTCAACAGCGGGCTCACAGCAATCTGGGGGAGATCTGAGGTTGGATTGCAATTGCAGGGCGTTGCGCTGAGCAATTGGCATAGGAGGTAAACGGGGTAGATATTACTGTAGTTGTCGGCGTCCTATCGTTTGATGCGGCGCCGACGTCGGTGTTGTTGATTTGATGTAGGGCGTGGGTCAGAATATCAGAATATCAAATGATCATCGGAACAGTTCGCGGAGGTGCGTCGGAGTTGTTGTTGTACGGGATCGATTTAATTAACCGGTGTTGTATATGATTGAAACAACTGTCGGAGGATAGTGATGACGGCAACTATCGGTTGGATGGGTTGCAGTCTGTGGTTTAAAGAAGTGCTTGGCACAATCAAATGGGCGTCGATGGTCCTTTATTGGTTGTTCTTTATGTGGACGATGGACGCGGAAGAAATGGAGGATTGCAATCGACGTGTCCGGTGCAATGGGCTTTTATTTTATCTTCATTGTGTGATCAAAGCAGGGAACTGGTTGTGGTTTACAACGTGGGCATGGCGAGTACACCCCCTGATCCACAAGCAGTGAAGGAGAGGGGAAAGAAGATTGGGAATACGATGGGAGGGAGATGGAAGAAACGGCGTCAACCGGGAGGACGGTGGCAGCTGGAGAAGTGTCCAAGAGGAAGAAGTAACCAACAAAATGACCGAGCGAAGGTGCATTGGCCGTGTCGAAGGGATGACCGGAAGGGTCCAAAGAATGTTCCGAAGAATTAACCAGAGAAAAGACCAAAGGAACGGTCGTAGTAGATCTGAGGTAGATTGGAAGGGAGTCGCTCAACAGCGGGCTCACGACAATCTCTGCGCTGGGGGGAAGGCCCGTTGCTCAACAGCAATGTCCTCTGGCTGTAACCAATCAGTGGAGGTGCTGATCGGGCGGAGATAGGCTCTTAAAGTATACGCTCAATAGCGCGAGTTATAAGGGCTCTATAACCTGTTGTTACTCTAAAAATCGACCGAAGGAGTGAGCATATCGTGAGATTGCTCTGTTATTGTACTATTTCATGTAGTGGACCGGTATCCCTGTAGTATTTGTGTTTTCAGGGAAAGGATGTCTAAACCGGTCATAGATCATGTGCAATTTGTCATAAGACAGAGAACACATGATGTGACCCAAATATCTGGATACTTGAAGTCATTTTTATCTCAGGTGGAGTATATGTAGCTTTTCAAGTGTAGAATGGATATAACTGTCGTAGAATGTACGTAAGTACTGTAGGTGTATTTTTGACCGACAACAAATCCAGTGCCCAAATTTACTGAGCAAGTAACGACTCACAAAGTATCAGGTCAAGAGCATGAACGTTTTTTGCATAACTCATCTGATGCACAGTGTGAGCAACATTGCCACTCAAACTGCAGAAAATGTTCTTGTGGCTTGTGTCTCCAAATGGCACTCAAGAAAATATTTTTTATGCAAATCCAGTGCCCAAATTTATTGATTAGGTAAAGATTCCCAAAGTATCAGGTCAAGGGCATGAATAATTTTCACGTGATTCATCTGATGCACAATGTAAACAACATTGCCACTCAAACTGCAGAAAAGGTTGCGGTTTGTGTCTCCAAATGGCACTCAAGAGAGTATTTTTTATGCAAATGAGTGATTCCCACCACCAATAAAATAATAAAAGTTCGCTAACAAAGTAATAAATATATTCACATAGTGCATAGATTAATTAACCATTGAATATAATTTGGCAGTCGAGACTGTCTCGACTTTCAAAACTTTATTAACTGAATAAAAACAGAATAAACTCGAACAGAATCACTGAAATCAAATATTTCAGTCACCCAACGCACAAATCAATCATGTGCACCTCTTATTTTGAGATCATTAAGTGGTAAAAACAATTCCACTTAGGCCTACAACAGAAACAGGTTAAACTATTCGAACCAAGGCATCATTAAAGACCGGATCGATAAGTAAACACTTGGAATCCATATGTGCATTCAAAAGAGTACGTCTGAAATGGGCCTCATTTATTCCATATCTCACGATCAAGCAAAAGGCCATTGAACAAAATACTTAACCTCGCCGGCCAGCCTTGCTTGCCAAAAGAGGCAGGTAGGTGGCGCGGGTAGTGATTAAACAGACAGTTACTGTTTCTTATTTAAAGATTCCAAGTTCCAAATCTGTCAGTTAATAAACATATTCATCGGTTGGGTGCACAACAAAATCTATTCATCTATTCACTCGCAAATATATTTTTATTACTTTGGTCTTTCATTCCCTAAATGGTGGTGGGAATCACTCAATCCAGTGCCCAAATTTATGGGTTAGTTAATGACTCCCAACGTATCAGGTCAAGAGCATGAATAATTTTTGTACCACTCTTATGATGTATAGTGTGAACAATATTGCCACTCAAACTGCAGAAAAGGTTGTGGTTTGTGTCTCTTGTTTGCAAGCAGGTTGAATTGAATTTTGTCAATATTTTGTGCTAGTAAAAAGTGAGGGGGGAAGAAGTTTAATTTATTTTAGGGTTTTTGATACCTTTTTGTTAGCTTTCACTACCCCTTTTAGTTTGGTTTGCGCTTTTGTGCCAGGAAAAAAGGAGGGGTGAGGGGATGGAGTTTAATTTGTTTTGGGGTTCTGGACCCTTTTGTTAGCTTTCAATACCTCCTTTTTGTTTGGTCTGTTGTTTTGTGCTACCTAAATTTCACTTAGGTTCCCTCCATGCAGCAATCCACATTTTAGAGAACGTGTGCAACCCCTATTTACCTATATACCGTTGGAAAGCTTATTTAAAGAGGAATACGAATCTACTATTTGTTTCTGTTTCTTTCCAAGTTTTGTGGCCTCAATATATAAAAACCTTCATCTTCATTACTGAATATGAATATAAAGAAATAATGAGATTTTGTATGTTCTGACTGTGTGTTCTATTTTCAACAATTTTGAGACTCCGCTTAAAATACGTGTGACTAACTGGACTAACCAAGTCACGTTTGAAAAAAAATCTTCTACTCAGTACAACTACCCATCCATA
This sequence comes from Pseudo-nitzschia multiseries, assembly GCA_037355745.1. Lineage (NCBI taxonomy): Eukaryota > Bacillariophyta > Bacillariophyceae > Bacillariales > Bacillariaceae > Pseudo-nitzschia > Pseudo-nitzschia multiseries. The sequence continues at coordinate 9,386,303 of CM074791.1, forward strand.
ATTACCTATGTAGGTACACGTACTACTCCTACTGAGGTGAACCTATTTTTGGCTCCCATTCATATCCAGGGTTCTGGATGAATTAAAATTTTATGACACCTCGACTATCAATGATTTTCACACCATTTTTCTTCCATTGTCCATTCAATTCATACCATGAATAATTTTGATCATGATATTTCAAACAATGTAGTGCATTTACACTGGAAAAGTGGGTCTATTACTAGTAGCCCTCATTTTTCACCGTATCCAGGGTCCTGAATGAATTAAAAATTCATAACAACTAACCTATCAGTGATTTTCACACCATCTTTCTTCCATTGTGCATCCAAACCATACTAGGATTTTCTAATTGCAGATTCATTTTTCTTTTTTGTCTGTATTTTTCCTACAAGAAATCCAGGACCCAAATGCACAAATTAGGTGGTGACACACAAACTATCACAGACACCTAATGACTGTTTCTTTCATGATTCATTTTGTCAACAACATAAACAACATTTATAGGAGTGCAATCACAAAAAATTTCTGATTTTTGCACTCCAAATTGCAAAACAGTGGGTATTTTCCCTCCAAACCAAATACCCAAATGCACAAATTAGATGGCGCAACACAAACTATCAGAGACACCTAATGACTGTTTCTTTCATGATTCATCTTGTCCCATCTATAAACAACATTTATAGCAGTGCAATTACAAAAAAATGTCTGATTGTTTAATTTATAAATACAGATTAGTGTGTATTTTCCTTCCAAACCAAATACCCAAATTCACTCACAAGGTGGTGACACACAAACTATCAGAGATAACTCACTTCTGTTTCTTTCATGATTCATCTTGTCCCATCTATAAACCATATTCATAGTGCAATCACAGAAAATGTCTGATTATTCAATTTATAATTGCAGATTAGTGTGTATTTTCCTTCCAAACCAAATACCCGAATTCACTCACAAGGTGATGGTGATACACAAACTATCAGAGATAACTCACTTCTGTTTCTTTCATGATTCATCTTGTCCCATCTATAAACAATATTCATAGTACAATCACAGAAAATGTCTGATTATTCAATTTATAATTGCAGATTAGTGTGTATTTTCCTTCCAAACCAAATACCCAAATTCACTCACAAGGTGGTGACACACAAACTATCAGAGATAACTCACTTCTGTTTCTTTCATGATTCATCTTGTCCCATCTATAAACCATATTCACAGTGCAATCACAGAAAATGTCTGATTATTCAATTTATAATTGCAGGTTAGTGTGTATTTTCCTTCCAAACCAAATACCCAAATGCACTCACAAGGTGGTGACACACAAACTATCAGAGATAACTCACTTCTGTTTCTTTCATGATTCATCTTGTCCCATCTATAAACCATATTCATAGTGCAATCACAGAAAATGTCTAATTTTTCAATTTATAATTGCAGATTAATGTGTATTTTCCTTCCAAACCAAATACCCAAATTCACTCACAAGGTGGTGGTGACACACAAACTATCAGAGATAACTCACTTCTGTTTCTTTCATGATTCATCTTGTCCCATCTATAAACAAAAACATTCATAGTGCAATCACAGAAAATGTCTGATTATTCAATTTATAATTACAGATTAGTGTGTATTTTCCTTCCAAACCAAATACCCAAATTCACTCACAAGGTGGTGACACACAAACTATCAGAGATAACTCACTTCTGTTTCTTTCATGATTCATCTTGTCCCATCTATAAACAATATTCATAGTGCAATCACAAAAAATGTCTGATTATTCAATTTATAATTGCAGATTACTGCCTATTTTCCTTCCAAACCAAATACCCAAATTCACTCACAAGGTGGTGACACACAAACTATCAGAGATAACTCACTTCTGTTTCTTTCATGATTCATCTTGTCCCATCTATAAACCATATTCATAGTGCAATCACAGAAAATGTCTGATTATTCAATTTATAATTGCAGATTAGTGTGTATTTTCCTTCCAAACCAAATACCCAAATGCACTCACAAGGTGGTGACACACAAACTATCAGAGATAACTCACTTCTGTTTCTTCCATGATTCATCTTGTCCCATCTATAAACCATATTCATAGTGCAATCACAGAACATGTCTAATTTTTCAATTTAGAATTGCAGATTAGTGTGTATTTTCCTTCCAAACCAAATACCCAAATGCACTCACAAGGTGGTGACACACAAACTATCAGAGATAACTCATTTCTGTTTCTTTCATGATTCATCTTGTCCCATCTATAAACAATATTCATAGTGCAATCACAGAAAATGTCTGATTATTCAATTTATAATTGCAGATTAGTGTGTATTTTCCTTCCAAACCAAATACCCAAATTCACTCACAAGGTGGTGGTGACACACAAACTATCAGAGATAACTCACTTCTGTTTCTTTCATGATTCATCTTGTCCCATCTATAAACAATATTCATAGTGCAATCACAGAAAATGTCTGATTATTCAATTTATAATTGCAGATTACTGCCTATTTTCCTTCCAAACCAAATACCCCCAAAACAATGCACTCACAAGGTGGTGACACACAAACTATCAGAGATAACTCATTTCTGTTTCTTTCATGATTCATCTTGTCCCATCTATAAACAAAAACATTCATAATGCAATCACAGAAAATGTCTGATTATTCAATTTATAATTGCAGATTAGTGTGTATTTTCCTTCCAAACCAAATACCTGAATTCACTCACAAGGTGATGGTGATACACAAACTATCAGAGATAACTCACTTCTGTTTCTTTCATGATTCATCTTGTCCCATCTATAAACCATATTCATAGTGCAATCACAGAAAATGTCTGATTATTCAATTTAGAATTGCAGATTAGTGTGTATTTTCCTTCCAAACCAAATACCCCCAAAATGCACTCACAAGGTGGTGACACACAAACTATCAGAGATAACTCACTTCTGTTTCTTTCATGATTCATCTTGTCCCATCTATCAACAATATTCATAGTGCAATCACAAAAAATGTCTGATTATTCAATTTATAATTGCAGATTACTGCCTATTTTCCTTCCAAACCAAATACCCAAATTCACTCACAAGGTGGTGACACACAAACTATCAGAGATAACTCACTTCTGTTTCTTTCATGATTCATCTTGTCCCATCTATAAACAATATTCATAGTGCAATCACAGAAAATGTCTAATTTTTCAATTTAGAATTGCAAATTAGTGTGTATTTTCCCTCCAAACTAAATACCCCCAAAATGCACTCACAAGGTGGTGACACACAAACTATCAGAGATAACTCATTTCTGTTTCTTTCATGATTCATCTTGTCCCATCTATAAACCATATTCATAGCGCAATCACAAAAAACGTGTGATTTTTCAATTTATAATTACAGATTAGTGTGTATTTTCCTTCCAAACCAAATACCCGAATTCACTCACAAGGTGGTGACACACAAACTATCAGAGATAACTCATTTCTGTTTCTTTCATGATTCATCTTGTCCCATCTATAAACCATATTCATAGTGCAATCACAAAAAATGTCTGATTATTCAATTTATAATTACAGATTAGTGTGTATTTTCCTTCCAAACCAAATACCCAAATTCACTCACAAGGTGGTGACACACGAACTATCAGAGATAACTCATTTCTGTTTCTTTCATGATTCATCTTGTCCCATCTATAAACCATATTCATAGCGCAATCACAAAAAACGTCTGATTTTTCAATTTATAATTACAGATTAGTGTGTATTTTCCTTCCAAACCAAATACCCAAATTCACTCACAAGGTGGTGACACACAAACTATCAGAGATAACTCACTTCTGTTTCTTTCATGATTCATCTTGTCCCATCTATAAACAAAAACATTCATAGTGCAATCACAGAAAATGTCTGATTATTCAATTTATAATTACAGATTAGTGTGTATTTTCCTTCCAAACCAAATACCCAAATTCACTCACAAGGTGGTGACACACAAACTATCAGAGATAACTCACTTCTGTTTCTTTCATGATTCATCTTGTCCCATCTATAAACAATATTCATAGTGCAATCACAGAAAATGTCTGATTATTCAATTTATAATTGCAGATTAGTGTGTATTTTCCCTCCAAACCAAATACCCAAATTCACTCACAAGGTGGTGACACACAAACTATCAGAGATAACTCACTTCTGTTTCTTTCATGATTCATCTTGTCCCATCTATAAACAATATTCATAGTGCAATCACAAAAAATGTCTGATTATTCAATTTAGAATTGCAGATTAGTGTGTATTTTCCTTCCAAACCAAATACCCAAATTCACTCACAAGGTGGTGACACACAAACTATCAGAGATAACTCACTTCTGTTTCTTTCATGATTCATCTTGTCCCATCTATAAACAAAAACATTCATAGTGCAATCACAAAAAATGTCTGATTATTCAATTTATAATTACAGATTAGTGTGTATTTTCCTTCCAAACCAAATACCCAAATTCACTCACAAGGTGGTGACACACAAACTATCAGAGATAACTCACTTCTGTTTCTTTCATGATTCATCTTGTCCCATCTATAAACAATATTCATAGTGCAATCACAGAAAATGTCTGATTATTCAATTTATAATTACAGATTAGTGTGTATTTTCCTTCCAAACCAAATACCCAAATTCACTCACAAGGTGGTGGTGACACACAAACTATCAGAGATAACTCACTTCTGTTTCTTTCATGATTCATCTTGTCCCATCTATAAACAATATTCATAGTGCAATCACAGAAAATGTCTGATTATTCAATTTATAATTGCAGATTACTGCCTATTTTCCTTCCAAACCAAATACCCCCAAAACAATGCACTCACAAGGTGGTGACACACAAACTATCAGAGATAACTCACTTCTGTTTCTTTCATGATTCATCTTGTCCCATCTATAAACAAAAACATTCATAATGCAATCACAGAAAATGTCTGATTATTCAATTTATAATTGCAGATTAGTGTGTATTTTCCTTCCAAACCAAATACCCGAATTCACTCACAAGGTGATGGTGATACACAAACTATCAGAGATAACTCACTTCTGTTTCTTTCATGATTCATCTTGTCCCATCTATAAACCATATTCATAGTGCAATCACAGAAAATGTCTGATTATTCAATTTAGAATTGCAGATTAGTGTGTATTTTCCTTCCAAACCAAATACCCAAATTCACTCACAAGGTGGTGGTGACACACAAACTATCAGAGATAACTCACTTCTGTTTCTTTCATGATTCATCTTGTCCCATCTATAAACAATATTCATAGTGCAATCACAGAAAATGTCTGATTATTCAATTTATAATTGCAGATTACTGCCTATTTTCCTTCCAAACCAAATACCCCCAAAACAATGCACTCACAAGGTGGTGACACACAAACTATCAGAGATAACTCACTTCTGTTTCTTTCATGATTCATCTTGTCCCATCTATAAACAAAAACATTCATAATGCAATCACAGAAAATGTCTGATTATTCAATTTATAATTGCAGATTAGTGTGTATTTTCCTTCCAAACCAAATACCCGAATTCACTCACAAGGTGATGGTGATACACAAACTATCAGAGATAACTCACTTCTGTTTCTTTCATGATTCATCTTGTCCCATCTAGAAACCATATTCATAGTGCAATCACAGAAAATGTCTGATTATTCAATTTAGAATTGCAGATTAGTGTGTATTTTCCTTCCAAACCAAATACCCCCAAAATGCACTCACAAGGTGGTGACACACAAACTATCAGAGATAACTCACTTCTGTTTCTTTCATGATTCATCTTGTCCCATCTATAAACAATATTCATAGTGCAATCACAAAAAATGTCTGATTTTTCAATTTAGAATTACAGATTAGTGTGTATTTTCCTTCCAAACCAAATACCCAAATGCACTCACAAGGTGGTGACACACAAACTATCAGAGATAACTCACTTCTGTTTCTTTCATGATTCATCTTGTCCCATCTATAAACCATATTCATAGTGCAATCACAGAAAATGTCTGATTATTCAATTTAGAATTGCAGATTAGTGTGTATTTTCCTTCCAAACCAAATACCCCCAAAATGCACTCACAAGGTGGTGACACACAAACTATCAGAGATAACTCACTTCTGTTTCTTTCATGATTCATCTTGTCCCATCTATAAACAATATTCATAGTGCAATCACAAAAAATGTCTGATTATTCAATTTATAATTACAGATTAGTGTGTATTTTCCTTCCAAACCAAATACCCAAATTCACTCACAAGGTGGTGACACACAAACTATCAGAGATAACTCACTTCTGTTTCTTTCATGATTCATCTTGTCCCATCTATAAACAATATTCATAGTGCAATCACAGAAAATGTCTGATTATTCAATTTATAATTGCAGATTAGTGTGTATTTTCCTTCCAAACCAAATACCCAAATTCACTCACAAGGTGGTGGTGACACACAAACTATCAGAGATAACTCACTTCTGTTTCTTTCATGATTCATCTTGTCCCATCTATAAACAAAAACATTCATAGTGCAATCACAGAAAATGTCTGATTATTCAATTTATAATTACAGATTAGTGTGTATTTTCCTTCCAAACCAAATACCCAAATTCACTCACAAGGTGGTGACACACAAACTATCAGAGATAACTCACTTCTGTTTCTTTCATGATTCATCTTGTCCCATCTATAAACAATATTCATAGTGCAATCACAGAAAATGTCTGATTATTCAATTTATAATTGCAGATTAGTGTGTATTTTCCTTCCAAACCAAATACCCGAATTCACTCACAAGGTGATGGTGATACACAAACTATCAGAGATAACTCACTTCTGTTTCTTTCATGATTCATCTTGTCCCATCTATAAACAATATTCATAGTGCAATCACAGAAAATGTCTGATTATTCAATTTAGAATTGCAGATTAGTGTGTATTTTCCTTCCAAACCAAATACCCAAATTCACTCACAAGGTGGTGGTGACACACAAACTATCAGAGATAACTCACTTCTGTTTCTTTCATGATTCATCTTGTCCCATCTATAAACAAAAACATTCATAGTGCAATCACAGAAAATGTCTGATTATTCAATTTATAATTACAGATTAGTGTGTATTTTCCTTCCAAACCAAATACCCAAATTCACTCACAAGGTGGTGACACACAAACTATCAGAGATAACTCACTTCTGTTTCTTTCATGATTCATCTTGTCCCATCTATAAACAAAAACATTCATAGTGCAATCACAGAAAATGTCTGATTATTCAATTTATAATTACAGATTAGTGTGTATTTTCCTTCCAAACCAAATACCCAAATTCACTCACAAGGTGGTGACACACAAACTATCAGAGATAACTCACTTCTGTTTCTTTCATGATTCATCTTGTCCCATCTATAAACAAAAACATTCATAGTGCAATCACAAAAAATGTCTGATTATTCAATTTATAATTACAGATTAGTGTGTATTTTCCTTCCAAACCAAATACCCAAATTCACTCACAAGGTGGTGACACACAAACTATCAGAGATAACTCACTTCTGTTTCTTTCATGATTCATCTTGTCCCATCTATAAACAAAAACATTCATAGTGCAATCACAGAAAATGTCTGATTATTCAATTTATAATTACAGATTAGTGTGTATTTTCCTTCCAAACCAAATACCCAAATTCACTCACAAGGTGGTGACACACAAACTATCAGAGATAACTCACTTCTGTTTCTTTCATGATTCATCTTGTCCCATCTATAAACAATATTCATAGTGCAATCACAAAAAATGTCTGATTATTCAATTTATAATTGCAGATTACTGCCTATTTTCCTTCCAAACCAAATACCCAAATTCACTCACAAGGTGGTGACACACAAACTATCAGAGATAACTCACTTCTGTTTCTTTCATGATTCATCTTGTCCCATCTATAAACAATATTCATAGTGCAATCACAGAAAATGTCTAATTTTTCAATTTAGAATTGCAAATTAGTGTGTATTTTCCCTCCAAACTAAATACCCCCAAAATGCACTCACAAGGTGGTGACACACAAACTATCAGAGATAACTCATTTCTGTTTCTTTCATGATTCATCTTGTCCCATCTATAAACCATATTCATAGCGCAATCACAAAAAACGTCTGATTTTTCAATTTATAATTGCAGATTAGTGTGTATTTTCCTTCCAAACCAAATACCCGAATTCACTCACAAGGTGGTGACACACAAACTATCAGAGATAACTCACTTCTGTTTCTTTCATGATTCATCTTGTCCCATCTATAAACCATATTCATAGTGCAATCACAAAAAATGTCTGATTATTCAATTTATAATTACAGATTAGTGTGTATTTTCCTTCCAAACCAAATACCCAAATTCACTCACAAGGTGGTGACACACGAACTATCAGAGATAACTCATTTCTGTTTCTTTCATGATTCATCTTGTCCCATCTATAAACCATATTCATAGCGCAATCACAAAAAACGTCTGATTTTTCAATTTATAATTACAGATTAGTGTGTATTTTCCTTCCAAACCAAATACCCAAATTCACTCACAAGGTGGTGACACACAAACTATCAGAGATAACTCACTTCTGTTTCTTTCATGATTCATCTTGTCCCATCTATAAACAAAAACATTCATAGTGCAATCACAGAAAATGTCTGATTATTCAATTTATAATTACAGATTAGTGTGTATTTTCCTTCCAAACCAAATACCCAAATTCACTCACAAGGTGGTGACACACAAACTATCAGAGATAACTCACTTCTGTTTCTTTCATGATTCATCTTGTCCCATCTATAAACAATATTCATAGTACAATCACAGAAAATGTCTGATTATTCAATTTATAATTGCAGATTAGTGTGTATTTTCCCTCCAAACCAAATACCCAAATTCACTCACAAGGTGGTGACACACAAACTATCAGAGATAACTCACTTCTGTTTCTTTCATGATTCATCTTGTCCCATCTATAAACAATATTCATAGTGCAATCACAAAAAATGTCTGATTATTCAATTTAGAATTGCAGATTAGTGTGTATTTTCCTTCCAAACCAAATACCCAAATTCACTCACAAGGTGGTGACACACAAACTATCAGAGATAACTCACTTCTGTTTCTTTCATGATTCATCTTGTCCCATCTATAAACAAAAACATTCATAGTGCAATCACAGAAAATGTCTGATTATTCAATTTATAATTACAGATTAGTGTGTATTTTCCTTCCAAACCAAATACCCAAATTCACTCACAAGGTGGTGACACACAAACTATCAGAGATAACTCACTTCTGTTTCTTTCATGATTCATCTTGTCCCATCTATAAACAATATTCATAGTGCAATCACAGAAAATGTCTGATTATTCAATTTATAATTGCAGATTAGTGTGTATTTTCCTTCCAAACCAAATACCCAAATTCACTCACAAGGTGGTGACACACAAACTATCAGAGATAACTCACTTCTGTTTCTTTCATGATTCATCTTGTCCCATCTATAAACAAAAACATTCATAGTGCTATCACAGAAAATGTCTGATTATTCAATTTAGAATTGCAGATTAGTGTGTATTTTCCTTCCAAACCAAATACCCAAATTCACTCACAAGGTGGTGACACACAAACTATCAGAGATAACTCACTTCTGTTTCTTTCATGATTCATCTTGTCCCATCTATAAACAATATTCATAGTGCAATCACAAAAAATGTCTGATTATTCAATTTATGATTGCAGATTACTGCCTATTTTCCTTCCAAACCAAATACCCAAATTCACTCACAAGGTGGTGGTGACACACAAACTATCAGAGATAACTCACTTCTGTTTCTTTCATGATTCATCTTGTCCCATCTATAAACAAAAACATTCATAGTGCAATCACAGAAAATGTCTGATTATTCAATTTATAATTACAGATTAGTGTGTATTTTCCTTCCAAACCAAATACCCAAATTCACTCACAAGGTGGTGACACACAAACTATCAGAGATAACTCACTTCTGTTTCTTTCATGATTCATCTTGTCCCATCTATAAACAATATTCATAGTGCAATCACAAAAAATGTCTGATTATTCAATTTATAATTGCAGATTACTGCCTATTTTCCTTCCAAACCAAATACCCAAATTCACTCACAAGGTGGTGACACACAAACTATCAGAGATAACTCACTTCTGTTTCTTTCATGATTCATCTTGTCCCATCTATAAACCATATTCATAGTGCAATCACAGAAAATGTCTAATTTTTCAATTTAGAATTGCAGATTAGTGTGTATTTTCCTTCCAAACCAAATACCCAAATGCACTCACAAGGTGGTGACACACAAACTATCAGAGATAACTCACTTCTGTTTCTTCCATGATTCATCTTGTCCCATCTATAAACCATATTCATAGTGCAATCACAGAACATGTCTAATTTTTCAATTTAGAATTGCAGATTAGTGTGTATTTTCCTTCCAAACCAAATACCCAAATGCACTCACAAGGTGGTGACACACAAACTATCAGAGATAACTCATTTCTGTTTCTTTCATGATTCATCTTGTCCCATCTATAAACAATATTCATAGTGCAATCACAGAAAATGTCTGATTATTCAATTTATAATTGCAGATTAGTGTGTATTTTCCTTCCAAACCAAATACCCAAATTCACTCACAAGGTGGTGGTGACACACAAACTATCAGAGATAACTCACTTCTGTTTCTTTCATGATTCATCTTGTCCCATCTATAAACAATATTCATAGTGCAATCACAGAAAATGTCTGATTATTCAATTTATAATTGCAGATTACTGCCTATTTTCCTTCCAAACCAAATACCCCCAAACAATGCACTCACAAGGTGGTGACACACAAACTATCAGAGATAACTCACTTCTGTTTCTTTCATGATTCATCTTGTCCCATCTATAAACAAAACATTCATAATGCAATCACAGAAAATGTCTGATTATTCAATTTATAATTGCAGATTAGTGTGTATTTTCCTTCCAAACCAAATACCCGAATTCACTCACAAGGTGATGGTGATACACAAACTATCAGAGATAACTCACTTCTGTTTCTTTCATGATTCATCTTGTCCCATCTATAAACCATATTCATAGTGCAATCACAGAAAATGTCTGATTATTCAATTTATAATTGCAGATTAGTGTGTATTTTCCTTCCAAACCAAATACCCAAATTCACTCACAAGGTGGTGGTGACACACAAACTATCAGAGATAACTCACTTCTGTTTCTTTCATGATTCATCTTGTCCCATCTATAAACAAAAACATTCATAGTGCAATCACAGAAAATGTCTGATTATTCAATTTATAATTACAGATTAGTGTGTATTTTCCTTCCAAACCAAATACCCAAATTCACTCACAAGGTGGTGACACACAAACTATCAGAGATAACTCACTTCTGTTTCTTTCATGATTCATCTTGTCCCATCTATAAACAATATTCATAGTGCAATCACAGAAAATGTCTGATTATTCAATTTATAATTGCAGATTAGTGTGTATTTTCCCTCCAAACCAAATACCCCCAAAATGCACTCACAAGGTGGTGACACACAAACTATCAGAGATAACTCACTTCTGTTTCTTTCATGATTCATCTTGTCCCATCTATAAACAATATTCATAGTGCAATCACAGAAAATGTCTGATTATTCAATTTATAATTGCAGATTAGTGTGTATTTTCCTTCCAAACCAAATACCCCCAAAATGCACTCACAAGGTGGTGACACACAAACTATCAGAGATAACTCACTTCTGTTTCTTTCATGATTCATCTTGTCCCATCTATAAACAATATTCATAGTGCAATCACAGAAAATGTCTGATTATTCAATTTATAATTGCAGATTAGTGTGTATTTTCCTTCCAAACCAAATACCCAAATGCACTCACAAGGTGGTGACACACAAACTATCAGAGATAACTCACTTCTGTTTCTTTCATGATTCATCTTGTCCCATCTATAAACAAATATTCATAGTGCAATCACAGAAAATGTCTGATTATTCAATTTATAATTGCAGATTAGTGTGTATTTTCCCTCCAAACCAAATACCCCCAAAATGCACTCACAAGGTGGTGACACACAAACTATCAGAGATAACTCACTTCTGTTTCTTTCATGATTCATCTTGTCCCATCTATAAACAATATTCATAGTGCAATCACAGAAAATGTCTGATTATTCAATTTATAATTGCAGATTAGTGTGTATTTTCCTTCCAAACCAAATACCCAAATGCACTCACAAGGTGGTGACACACAAACTATCAGAGATAACTCACTTCTGTTTCTTTCATGATTCATCTTGTCCCATCTATAAACAAATATTCATAGTGCAATCACAGAAAATGTCTGATTATTCAATTTATAATTGCAGATTAGTGTGTATTTTCCTTCCAAACCAAATACCCAAATGCACTCACAAGGTGGTGACACACAAACTATCAGAGATAACTCACTTCTGTTTCTTTCATGATTCATCTTGTCCCATCTATAAACAATATTCATAGTGCAATCACAGAAAATGTCTGATTATTCAATTTATAATTGCAGATTAGTGTGTATTTTCCTTCCAAACCAAATACCCAAATGCACTCACAAGGTGGTGACACACAAACTATCAGAGATAACTCACTTCTGTTTCTTTCATGATTCATCTTGTCCCATCTATAAACAATATTCATAGTGCAATCACAGAAAATGTCTGATTATTCAATTTAGAATTGCAGATTACTGTGTATTTTCCTTCCAAACCAAATACCCAAATGCACTCACAAGGTGGTGACACACAAACTATCAGAGATAACTCACTTCTGTTTCTTTCATGATTCATCTTGTCCCATCTATAAACAATATTCATAGTGCAATCACAGAAAATGTCTAATTTTTCAATTTAGAATTGCAGATTAGTGTGTATTTTCCCTCCAAACTAAATACCCCCAAAATGCACTCACAAGGTGGTGACACACAAACTATCAGAGATAACTCATTTCTGTTTCTTTCATGATTCATCTTGTCCCATCTATAAACCATATTCATAGCGCAATCACAAAAAACGTCTGATTTTTCAATTTATAATTACAGATTAGTGTGTATTTTCCTTCCAAACCAAATACCCGAATTCACTCACAAGGTGGTGACACACAAACTATCAGAGATAACTCATTTCTGTTTCTTTCATGATTCATCTTGTCCCATCTATAAACCATATTCATAGTGCAATCACAAAAAATGTCTGATTATTCAATTTATAATTACAGATTAGTGTGTATTTTCCTTCCAAACCAAATACCCCCAAAATGCACTCACAAGGTGGTGACACACAAACTATCAGAGATAACTCACTTCTGTTTCTTTCATGATTCATCTTGTCCCATCTATAAACAATATTCATAGTGCAATCACAGAAAATGTCTGATTATTCAATTTATAATTGCAGATTAGTGTGTATTTTCCCTCCAAACCAAATACCCAAATTCACTCACAAGGTGGTGACACACAAACTATCAGAGATAACTCACTTCTGTTTCTTTCATGATTCATCTTGTCCCATCTATAAACAATATTCATAGTGCAATCACAAAAAATGTCTGATTATTCAATTTAGAATTGCAGATTAGTGTGTATTTTCCTTCCAAACCAAATACCCAAATTCACTCACAAGGTGGTGACACACAAACTATCAGAGATAACTCACTTCTGTTTCTTTCATGATTCATCTTGTCCTATCTATAAACAATATTCATAGTGCAATCACAAAAAATGTCTGATTATTCAATTTATAATTGCAGATTACTGCCTATTTTCCTTCCAAACCAAATACCCAAATTCACTCACAAGGTGGTGACACACAAACTATCAGAGATAACTCACTTCTGTTTCTTTCATGATTCATCTTGTCCCATCTATAAACCATATTCATAGTGCAATCACAGAAAATGTCTGATTATTCAATTTATAATTGCAGATTAGTGTGTATTTTCCTTCCAAACCAAATACCCAAATGCACTCACAAGGTGGTGACACACAAACTATCAGAGATAACTCACTTCTGTTTCTTCCATGATTCATCTTGTCCCATCTATAAACCATATTCATAGTGCTATCACAGAAAATGTCTAATTTTTCAATTTAGAATTGCAGATTAGTGTGTATTTTCCTTCCAAACCAAATACCCAAATTCACTCACAAGGTGGTGACACACAAACTATCAGAGATAACTCATTTCTGTTTCTTTCATGATTCATCTTGTCCCATCTATAAACAATATTCATAGTGCAATCACAGAAAATGTCTGATTATTCAATTTATAATTGCAGATTAGTGTGTATTTTCCTTCCAAACCAAATACCCAAATTCACTCACAAGGTGGTGGTGACACACAAACTATCAGAGATAACTCACTTCTGTTTCTTTCATGATTCATCTTGTCCCATCTATAAACAATATTCATAGTGCAATCACAGAAAATGTCTGATTATTCAATTTATAATTGCAGATTACTGCCTATTTTCCTTCCAAACCAAATACCCCCAAAACAATGCACTCACAAGGTGGTGACACACAAACTATCAGAGATAACTCATTTCTGTTTCTTTCATGATTCATCTTGTCCCATCTATAAACAAAAACATTCATAATGCAATCACAGAAAATGTCTGATTATTCAATTTATAATTGCAGATTAGTGTGTATTTTCCTTCCAAACCAAATACCCGAATTCACTCACAAGGTGATGGTGATACACAAACTATCAGAGATAACTCACTTCTGTTTCTTTCATGATTCATCTTGTCCCATCTATAAACCATATTCATAGTGCAATCACAGAAAATGTCTGATTATTCAATTTAGAATTGCAGATTAGTGTGTATTTTCCTTCCAAACCAAATACCCCCAAAATGCACTCACAAGGTGGTGGTGACACACAAACTATCAGAGATAACTCACTTCTGTTTCTTTCATGATTCATCTTGTCCCATCTATAAACCATATTCATAGTGCAATCACAGAAAATGTCTTATTTTTCAATTTAGAATTGCAGATTAGTGTGTATTTTCCCTCCAAACTAAATACCCCCAAAATGCACTCACAAGGTGGTGACACACAAACTATCAGAGATAACTCATTTCTGTTTCTTTCATGATTCATCTTGTCCCATCTATAAACCATATTCATAGCGCAATCACAAAAAACGTCTGATTTTTCAATTTATAATTACAGATTAGTGTGTATTTTCCTTCCAAACCAAATACCCAAATGCACTCACAAGGTGGTGACACACAAACTATCAGAGATAACTCATTTTTGTTTCTTTCATGATTCATCTTATCCATAGTATAAACAATATTCATTGACCGATCACCAAAAATATCTGATTTTCGAATTTTTAATTGCAAATTAGTGTGTATTTTCCCTCCAAATCCAGTACTCAAATGCACACATTAGTTTGTGACACACCATACATCACCCATAACTCACTTCTGTTTCTTTCATGATTCATCTTATCCATTGTCTCAGGAACAATATTCATGGACTTATCACCAAAAATATCTGATTTTCTAATTTCTAATTGCAAATTAGTGTGTATTTTTCCAAATCCAGTACCCAAATGTACTCACTAGTTTGTGTCACACAAACAGGGAGTTAGTTATATGTGATCATGTTCTAGTAGCAACAGGCACACATACTTGGGATCCATATGCCTCTCACTATGCAGAGGATGAAGAAGCAGCAAATCCCTCATTACCGCGAGTGGTTGCAGCCCTCTCAGGAGGAGGGCCAATGCGAGAGACTGAACCTTGGATCTGCTCAAGGGACAATCCAACGCCCATAGGCATTAGATCTGTACCATTTGGACTCAACGGTTGGGGTATACTCAACAGGATATCACCTGGCCAGCTTCATTCAGCTTATGTTGGAAATACCGGGGATGAGTAGAACTCGTAGAGTCTCCAAATTTTGGCTAATTCCAACAAAACTTCAATTTCATTAACTGAAGCAGAGCTTGCAATCCAGAAGGAAGCAAAGGCCCGGACAAAAGAAAGAAAATTACTCTGATGCCAGCAAGATGTCATAGATAAGGAAACTACGCTTAAAAAGAGATCATTTATTCAGCGGGGCCAATGGGGACCTCCAATAAGAATTCCGAAGAAAGTTGACAGATTTGATTCTGAGGCTATTGCAAAGATGTGGAACATCACCAGTGTTAAGAGGGCCAAGGAAACAATTAAAGTCAGCACTACCCAGGAAGGTGTAAGAAACCTTACCCAGCCGATCACTTGCAGGCTAAAGACCCAGAAGTGGGGAAAGTGAAAGCTACTTAAGGGTCATTGGTTTGCTGATACTATGAAGTTCAAAGTACCAAGTATCATTTGGAATGATGCAGCAGCACAAATCTTTACCAATGGATAAGGATACTATGTGGCATTCTACCCAGTCAGGGGGGAATCCCGGTGTTATGACAGACTATCTTGCTTCATAAACTGAGGTAGGAATCCCAGAACTTGTCACTGATGGGGCAAAGGCCCAAGGAAATCATGAGACGCACAGTACTGGATGGACTAGGCTTTGATTGGAGTATTAAATCTGCCAAAGGTATATACAGCCCCACTCTTGGTGATAAAATACAGCCAAACACAGTGCAGGACCTAAGAAGATCTATTAGATTGATGACTTCTAAGAAAGGAAGTCCAAGAAGATGTTGGGCCTTTTATGGTATGCTGGCTGCTGGGCGGTTAAGTAATACTGCATCCGGGGACCCATCTGCTATCGGCAGAACAGGGTCCGAACTGGTCCATGGATATACACCTGATATAACCCTGTATATGGTCCACAACTGGTATGATTCTATCCGATAGTACAATCTACAAGATAAAATGGATAAATACAGATGATGGCTGGGCCCATGTGGGGATACTTATGGTGGCAAAGACTGCCATTATGTATTGTACGAGACCGGTAAAGTCCATATAACAAATGGCACAAGGCCTATATCTGAAGTTGAGTGGAAGCACCCAGATACTATCCTACAGTAGGAAGAACACAACAAACTACTTGGTGAAAAGATTGGTGACAAGGTTAAACCGGCCGGCACATATTTTGAAACCATTGGACCTATTTGATGGTTAATATGAGGGTGAGGAGGAGATACTTATGGCCAAGCCAGAAGCATCTTCCCCAGACATTGATGATTTAACCATCAACCTGACAATCGCGATGAGTATCTTGTGGTAGCCAAGAAGTGTTACTGCAGCCAGATAGGGGACCACCAGGTTTGCGGTATGGGTAAAGTTGATACAGAGATGCAAATGGTATCCTAGTTGGTGAAAAGAACAACAATCCACTCTTAGACTCAAGGTCCTAGGAGGTATCTATGCCTGATGGATCAATCAAAATCTGCACAGCAAATATGCTTGCAGAGAATCTATATTCTTCTGTCAATGACAAAGGGCACATGTACTGTCTACTGAATGAAGCTCCTTGACTACAAAAAGGATGAGGAGGCTCCAACAACCAAGGAAGCTACGATTAAAACCAAATCCGGACAAACTTGGACTAAGCCAACAACTAAAGGATGGAGAATCCTAGTGAGTTGGAAAGATGGGACTACTTCTTAGGCCAAGTTAAGTGACATGAAGGAAAATTTCCCCATCGAAACAGCAATATGCCAAACAACAAGGCATAATAGATGAACCAGCATTTAAGTGGTGGGCTTCAGAATTATTTGGAAGAAAGACCAGATAATATCTGGCGCTAAAACCAAATACTGGACCAAATCCCAGAAGTATGCTGGGGTTTGCCTTCCTAAGTCAATTGCTGAAGCAAGGAAGATTGACTCAGAATCAGGAGGCAATTATTGGGCTCAGGCTACTGCAAAGGAAATGGAGAACAATTCCATAGCTTTTGAGTTCAATGACAAAGACAAAGTGCCTGTGGGGCATACCAAAATTACAATGCACATGGTATTTGATGTGAAAATTGATTTAACCCAAAAGGCATGACCCGTTGGGGATGGGCATAAAGTGACTAAGATATCACACGAGTATACATACTCAAGCGTGCCCAGCAGGGATTTGGTTTGGATGTTCTTTCTGGTTGTGACACTTAACAGCCTCAAAGTCTTAAGCGCTGATATACAAAATGCATACTTTAACCATGCCAATCAAAGAGAGTTCTTACACGGTGGTCCACATTGGAACAAGGGTTGTTTGCACTGGAGTTATGTGGAAGGCCCTGAAAAATTGTAAGGGCCCCGTATGGACTTCCAGTCGCGGGCGCATCATTCCGGTTTCATTTGTCTGAATACTTAGGGGAACTCAGATATAAGCCCTGTAAAGCCAATCTGGATGTATATATGCAGCCGGCTGTTAAAACAGATGGCACAGAAAACTACAAGTACTGTGTGACATATGTGGATGATATCCTCGTATGTGGGATGGATCCAAAATTCCAGATGGTTGCAATAGAAGAGCAATTCAAACTGAAGGATGGAATGGTTGAGCCGCTTTATTTCTATCTTGGGGCAGATATCAGAAACACTTTTGTCAATGGGACTAAGTATTGGTCCATGTCTTTGACTAAGTATACCTCCAAGGCAGTTAAAGCTGTGGAAGAGGAGTTGGCTAAGGATAAACATGCCTGTGAGATACTTCCAAAAACCGCAAAATCACCATTGGTGACTGATAACTGGATATAGGACCAAAATTGATGCTTCTCCAGAACTTGATCTCGAGAAACAGAACTATTACCAAGGTTTAATAGGTACACTCCATTGGACATGCGAGCTTGGCAGGATGGATATTGTTATGCCTGTGTCACTCATGTCTCAATATCTTGCACAAGCCTGTGAAGGAGACCATCTAAATCAATTGTTTCATCTGTTTGCATACTTAAAGAATTACTGCAAATCAAAATTGGTATTTGACTGTTCCCTACCAGAACTGGACAAATCAATATTCCATAAGTGTGATTGGTTCAAATTTTATCCGGATGCGCGGGAACTATTGCCTCCAGATATGCCTGAGTCACAAGGAAAGGCTGTTATGACTATGTGCTTTGTGGATGCAGATCATACCAGATGCAAGGCTATTAGAAGATCTCACACAGGAATCATTATCTTTGTTAACAGGGCACCTATTCTGTGCCTCTCTAAGAGACAAACAAAGGTTGAAACATCGACATTCAGTTCAAAAATAGTGCCTCTCAAGATCGCAATCAAAATGGTAGAAGGCCTATGATATAAGCTCACAATGAGGGGCATACCTATAGATGGGCCAACCAACATGTATTGTGACAATGACTCAGTTGTTAACAATATCACACACCCAGAAAGCCCTCGTAAGAAGACACATAACAGTATGGCCTATCACACGGCACACAAATGTATTGCAGGAAATATTATTCTGATTGGCAAAGAACCTGGCGAAAATAAAATATTGCCAACCTACTCACCAAGCTAATGGACGGAGTACTAAAGCTACTTTCCCTATCTAAGGGATGCATGTGGAGGTGCAAATGAGAGGACTGGCACTTAAGGTATCTTCTACAAGTACTTAATACTACTAGTACAAAGACATGGGGACTCTAGAAAAGCGCCAGTAGCAACGTACAAACCTATGGACATACAGTATGACTACTAACAGACAGTGGATAAAGTGAGCAGCTAACGTGTGCCAGCTTGCTGAATTGCTAATACTAGTCAATAGTAAAGGAAAGAGGTGTACTAATAGTGGTCAAAGGAGGTGCAATCCGAATAGTCATCTTACATGATAATACTCACAAAAATTAAAGAACTACTTTGTACTTGAAATCACTGAAATTAATACTACTCTGTAGTTAAAACACAAGCAATTGTGTTAGTGCTGTAGGGACAGCAAGAGTAAAACTAGACAATTGCAACAGGGAAATTGGCACCAGAGTATGGCAAAGAAAAATTACTTTGTATGAAGTACATACTTCTATTATTTTTTTGTATACTGCACAGCGGATAACAATTGAGACTCACAAGTACCAACACAAATTAACATAAAAATCAACAGAAAATAACGCAAATTAACAGACACAATTTGTAACATAACTTCCCATCATACCTTTTCAATGGATACAATACAGCCAATGATGATCATTTGGGGTTTGCAGTAATTTCTTTATAGTGAGTCATTTGTGTCCTGAGGGACAGAAGAAGCACACTAAAAAATTTGTACCCTTCATACTGTCTCAATTGTTATCCGATGCGTAGTATTTCTAAAAAATGGAACACTACCATACAAGTACTGTACGGTACATATGGTATCTTATGAGGTACTCCTCTTTCAATTGGGATCACAGCCTGCACCGCACCGTATGATACTGGTTTGTACAAGTATAAGCATTAATGACAAAGAGACAAAGTAGGCCTATGTAGAATTTGTACCAAAGCAAAATGTTCAACATAACACTCATGATCTAAATTGGTCTCATGACTGATTTGCACCTTTTTCGGAAGACATTTTTTCTCTCTTTATTTGTTTTTTCTCTCTTTATGAACCGTGCAAAGTATTTTATTTCAAATTTGAATGTATCTCTATTGCTTTTGAACCTCTAGTATTGCATTACGTCATCACTTCTTTCCTTCCTAATCCATCTAATTGCAACTACTTTAACAGCACCACTGAATAACAAATAAACATGAAACTAATTGAATTAGTACTCTGTAGCCACCCTTTGCTTGTTGCTGCCCCCCCCCCCCCCCCCCCCCCCGCGCTTCTATGACGATGGCAACAACAATGAGGACAACAATGGCAATGTGGATTTTTGCCTTTTGTTGCCGTCTCAATGTTGCTGTTGTTGAATCTCTTTTCTTCTAAACCACTAAGCCAATCGATCCAAGGAAACTTGCGGGTTTTGTTGTTCTTGTTGTAAGGAAGAGAACCCCAAGTAGCGGGGGGGGGGGGGGGGGGCTTCTAATGCTATGGTTAAGGAATGGTTTGGTTGAGACCACTTGGTATTGTGACGTGTGTGTTAATAGAGTTTAAATTTTTTTTCATGGTTTTCTAGACCGAAAGAATCAGCACAAAGTTCGAAGGGGTTCCAGTGCGCGCAACCCCAGCAGCAAATTGGGTATCCTCTATGGAGGAAAGCTCTTGCTCTTGTTGCCGTTTCTGGCGCAGTGATTACTTTGGTAAGGAAGTTACAGACGAAGAGTAAGATCAATAAGACTAACAGGACCAGAATCGAGGAGTGTATCAATGGGGAGGGGGGAAAAGCTGTCTCAAAATGGTCGCCCCCATTCACACCTATACTCGTCGTACCTCATAAGATTACGAGCCGGTACGTGTATGATCATTATTTAGTCAGCCTTATTTCTTATGTAGCGGTACCGGTACCGGTACCGTGGGAGTCTCGTCGTTTCGATGACACGATGACACGATGAACTCGTTGGTTTTTCACGTTTGTGTGTGTGTGTGTGTGTGTGTGTGCGTGTGTGTGTTTGAGAATGAATCGAAAGAATTATTCCGTATTCCGGGCACGAATTCTTCTTTTGGGATCAAGGTTGGTAAAAAGAAATATGCTGAACATACATCCTACAGATGTCAATCTCATTCCTTGGGTTATGAGCTTTGTTTTTGTCAGAACTCGTCACCCTTTCGGACAACGACAGCAAAGCAGATCGATCTTTCTCGCTGCCGGTACGAGTATTGTACCGTACCGGTAACTGCCGGTAAGATCGAGGATGACATAAAAAATGCGTATGTCGTCTACGAACCGTATTTTTTTGTCCCTTTCAAATCCAAGGATAGACATCTGACATGCCAAAGAGCAAAAAATCAAAGGGCAATGGTTAAGGATGTTAAAGCCAATTCTTAAAAGTGTCATTACAATATTTACATGATCCGAACCGATTACTACTGCCTCATTCGCAAAAATGATATTTTAATCATGCCCCAAACCGATTGTGACTCGACACTTCACCGTGTTCTCTAGCATATCAGTTGTCTGTCCTATGATTTGAATGGGACACACAATTTTCATCACATATACGGAGTACATTTTTTGTGTCATCCCCGACGCAATTAGTACCTGGTAATAGTACTCGTACCAGTACCGGTACTAAGAAAAATAATCTGAGAATGAAAGTTCGATTATTGGTGTAAATTGTTTCTCCGATGCTCCCGGCAAAAAGCCTTGCCTACGAACCGGTACCTCAACAAAAAAATTAACAACGTTGGTATCGGCTACGTACGGTACGTACCGATATGAGATCTTACTACTTTAGACAAAAACACACGAAGTACAGTACGGTACTAGAAGTAGATGCGTAGATAGATGTCTTTTGACGTGGTCATTCTCATCGTAATGACCAAATTTGGTCTATGTCTAAGTATCAGTTAAGATTAGTAAATTATTTGTGAATGAATTATTCGTGCCTACAAGTATCGGTAATCTTACGTAGGACCCAATCTCGTCCCCATGCGTGCGCTCATTTGCTTGTTTCTGTCTGTCTTGGACTTCTTCTCTGTCGATTCGCTTTTTTAGGGATGCCGAAGACCCAACGCAACCCTAAGATATTCTTACCGTGCGATACGAACCACATTCTCTACGCAAAAAAAAAAAAAAGGTCGACATAGCGTTATCACCAACAAGACGCAATACAAGGTCCATCATTATTATTTTATAAGACACTAGTTGTCTTCAGCCTGTAATTCTTAGATAACATGGATGACGGAGGAGGTGGCTCAGCCGATGTTTATGTTCGATGCAATGAGTTTGCGTGGGTTCCGGCCCGTTTGGTGGAATCCGATGGCACCACTGCCAAGGTTGCAATCCCCCAATACGAGGCGGAGGAATTCATCATGAGTGACGGCGGTAAAAACGCTGTTGGTTTCAAATCCGAGGTCGTGAAGCTCAAAGATTACGCATCCAATGTCCTTCCCTTGCAAAATGTCGGCCCCGACGGTTGTTTGACGGAAGTTTTGGACATGGTTGATCTTCCGTACTTGCACGAGGTACGTATGTTTGTGTTGTGAACCTTTTGTGTTCCACGCAACGCAACGCAACGCAACGCCCTAGATATGGTTATGGTTATGGATATGGAAATGGATATGTATTCGGCGGTTGCCATTTCGTGGAGTAAATGTGATCAAGGCCTTTTTGTCTCCTCTCCTATTCCCTAATACCTATTACGTGATTTTCGCGCTCACTTTGTTTCGTGATCCATCATCATTTATTATTTATTATTTACTCCGTACTTGTATTATTATTTATTTCTATTTCTCTACTTGAATTAAAATTGCAGGCTGCCATTTTATACAACTTAAAGTCCAGGCATTGTGCGGCCAAGCCATACGCTCGCGTTGCAGATATTGTCATCGCGGTCAATCCTTATCAATGGTTGACTCATCTATACGAAGATGATGTCCGCATGCACTATGCACAAAAAATCGTCTGGGACCAAAACGAAAATGACCCCAGAATTGGACTCGAGCCCCACATCTACGAAATTTCCTCCTTGTGCTACAAGGGACTTGCAGTGGATCATCACAACCAATCGATCCTGGTATCGGGAGAGTCCGGTGCCGGAAAGACCGAAACCGTGAAAATTTGTATGAACCATATTGCTACCGTTCAGCAAGATCCCAACGACAAGATAGAGGGTATGTCTCCTGTTGTCAAACGTATCCTGGATTCTAACCCACTTTTGGAAGCTTTTGGTAACGGAAAGACTCGCCGTAATGATAACTCTTCCCGATTCGGAAAGTACATTATGCTTCAGTTCGAGCATCTGAAAGGTGCGAAACCTCGCGCTGCCCTGGCTGGTTCTACCTGTGAAGTCTACCTCTTGGAAAAATCTCGTATCGTGTTTCACGACGAAGTCGAGCGAACCTACCACATTTTCTACCAGTTGATCAATGCACCGGAGGAGATGAAGTCGGAAATCTGGAAAGGACTCGAAGGCAAGAAAGATGTAGATTTTTGTTACGTTGGCAAAAATCCAATGGCGCTGTTTGAAGGCAAACCCGATGGTGAGCATTTTCCCGATACTAAGGCTGCACTGGGGTTGATTGGTGTTACGGGAGATGCCTATATTACGCTTTTTCGTGCCATTGCTGCCGTGCTGCAGCTGGGTCAGTTGAAATTTTCTCCGAAACCCGGTAACGATGAGGAAACCGTAATTACGTCCATGAAAGAATTCGGAGATCTTGTAGAACTCCTCGGTGTTGACGAAACAGTTTTGCAAAAGTCTTTCACGGAGCGTACTATCAAAACTCGCGGAGAAGAATACAAGGTTCAGCTCAAATGCAGTGTATCAATTGAGTCTGCAAATGCCTTCGCAAAAGAGATTTACGCGAAAGTGTTTTTGTGGTTGGTGCGTGCTATCAATGATGCCACGTGTGCCGAGAATAACTGGCCCGCGGGGGATACCGTGGAATATGGTGTTATCGGTCTTTTGGATATTTTTGGATTCGAATCTTTCCCCATCAATGGATTCGAACAGCTTTGTATCAACTACTGTAACGAGAAGCTTCAACAAAAATTCACACGAGATATTTTCCGAACCGTACAGGAAGAATACAAGGCGGAAGGTCTGGATTTGGAAGAAATCAAGTACGATGACAACTCGGATATTCTGGCACTGATCGAAGGAAAGGTGGGAATGATCAAACAGTTAAACGAAGAGTGCGTCCGTCCCAGTGGTAACGACCAAGCCTTCGTGAGCAAATGTTTGAAAGCCAACAGCACCGCTGCTTGTCTTATCCAGAAGCGCACTTTCTCGCCGATTGAATTCGGTATTCACCACTTTGCTGGTCCCGTCATTTACAAGGCTGCTGACTTCGTTACCCGCAACACCGATACCCTTCCTAGCGATTTGCAAGAATGTGCGAAGGCCTGCGCTAATGAAATCATTTCGAAACACTTGAATAATAACAGCTCGTCGAATCAGAAAAAGAAACCAAAAGAGGAACCAGCGGGCGGGAGATCCGCTCCAAAACGCGCCAAAAGTAATCTTGTCGGAGATACCGTGATGACTCAGTTTAAAACCCAATTGTCGAATTTGATGAAGGGCCTCAATGAGACTCAATCCCGTTACATTCGTTGTGTCAAACCAAACACTCAGAAGAGGAAACTCGTTATGCAGCACATCACAACTTTGGATCAGCTTCGTTGCGCTGGTGTGGTCGCAGCTGTTACAATTTCGCGTTCCGCATATCCTTCGAAGCTTGAGTTTGAAGAAGTTCTTCACCGTTATGCCATGTTGAACGAGAACAAACCAAAAGCGGGCTATCCAGATCAGTTGTCGGAAATCTCAGATGTTCTCACCAAGAATTTGGAAAAGTTTGCAACGAAGAAAAAGGATGGAAGAATATCCTTAGCGTTCGCGGTCGGAAAAACGAAAGTTTACTTTAAAGCTGGTTGCATGGAATACTTAGAAGCACAACGAGGAAAGATTTGGTACAAGTGGGCAGTCAAAATCCAGGCGCCTTTGAGAGGTTTTACGACTCGGTCTCGACTTGCGCGAGAGAAGGAGGAGAGGGAAGCCGCTGAAAGAGCTGAGCAAGCACGTATTTTGGCGGAACAATTGGCCGAGCAAGAACGTATTTTGAAAGAGAAACAAGCGGCGGAGTACGAGGCGAATAGAGCGCAAAGAGAGAAGGAAGAAGCAGAAAGAAAAGCACGAGAAGAGGCAGAAAGAATTGAAAGAGAAGCACGAGAAGAGGCAGAAAGAATTGAAAGAGAAGCACGAGAAAAGGAAGAAAGAGAGAGAAGAGAGAAAGAGGAGGCTAGAGAAAGAGCCGAAAGAGAAGCGCGGGAAGCTAAAGAAAGGGCCGAAAGAGAAGCGCGGGAAGCTAAAGAAAAGGCGGAAAGAGAAGCACGGGAAGCTAAAGAAAAGGCGGAAAGAGAAGCACGGGAAGCTAAAGAAAAGGCGGAAAGAGAAGCACGAGAAAAGGCAGAAAGAGAATTGAAGGCTAGGCAGCTAGCAGCAGTGGTTCCAATCCAATGTCTTGTCCGTTGCATCCAGGCAAAACAGAAACTTAGAGACATGAAGAAACGAAAGAAATTGGAAAAGCGCCTTGGTAAAAAATGGAAGAAGGCTGCAACCAAAATCCAGGCTATTGCTCGTGGTTTCATTCAGAGACCAAAATATAGGCAGGCCCTCATTAAAAAGAAAGAGGAAGAGGACTTGCAGAACCAGCTCGACAAGATGAAGGATCAACTCGCCGAGGAAGAAGAAAAGCGCAAACGCGAGCTCGAGGACGCGAAATACAAATTTGAAATGGACATGGAAAAATACAAGGAGGAACTTGAAGACCAACTTCGGGCTGAAAGTAAGAAAAATCAGCAATCCGCTCAGCACCAAACCCTCATCGATGAGTCTGGCAAGATTATTGAATACTTGAGAAAGGAAAATGCCAAACTCCGACAACAATCTGAGGTGATGAAGAGGGACTATAAGTCTTTGAAGGAAAACAATGCTCGATTGAAGGAAGCCAACGATTCAGCGAGTAAATCATTCAATCAACTCAACGATCATGCGAAGGGCTTGAACGCAACAAATGCTCGTCTCATCAAGAGCGTGGATGCGTTTAAGAAGCAACTAGTAAAAATGAAGGAAGATTTGAAGAATCGCCAAGCCTTCTACCTGGCTGAAGCCCATGCTCGTGTGGCGTACCAGAAGGCACTTGGTCGTATCGTGGCTCAAGTTCAAGATGCCTGCAGAGATCCTCAACTCGTTGAGGATGTGGTTATTTGGGCTCTTGAATGTGAGGCTGAGGCCAAAGCGGAACGTGCCGCTCTCGAAAATGCGGGACAAAGAGCCCCTCCAGGCGCAATTTCTAGTGGCCAAGCGAAACCAAGAAGGAGACCAACAGATGATTCTGATTCAGACTCGGACTCAGATTCAGACTCGGATTAAAAGAAATATTAGAAAAATCTCTCATTATTAGAGAAGCAAAGGTCTTCATCGACTATTGCTCAAAGCAAATTCCAGCGAGAGAAAACAAAAATCGATTGTCAACGGTTGAATAAGTGAGACGATCTGGATCTGACAGTTTGGACAGCAACTTTTGAAGACTTCCGAACATTTATACTTGAAATAACAACAAAAAATAAATCTTGAATTATATGTCCCTTCTTCAATTTGCCGTGAGCAATCGGCTGGTGTCAAAGGTTACAAGAGGAATGGAAGGAATTGCCGTATCATATATGCTAAATTGGAGATTGGGGTGTAAGTTGTGAGCTAAATAAATTGGCCCAATCATGAATAATGAAGCTAGTCACTAGTGGCATCATTATTTTGGGAACGATCCATCCCGCGATCAAGATTGTAACTAACAACCCAAGCGCATCTACAGCAGTATTTCATAATATTATATTACTCGTAATTCAAAATCTAACAAAACAGAAGTATCACTGTTATGGTCCTCCGCAGGTTTGACATCAATAATTGTGCTTGTGCAGAAACAAGCGAAGGCACCAATTACTATCAACGCAAAAAAAACATCCCTTCGCACATTTAGCTAGGCTGTTCATAGCTAATCCGGCAAGCCAAGAGTATGCCAGCGAGGTTTTAGACATTTAGCTAGGCTGTTCATAGCTAATCCGGCAAGCCAAGAGTATGCCAGCGAGGTTTTAGAGAATGTGTCATTCGAACAAATGACTAGTACACGTGATGTCATTATTTAATCACCTAAGCACCATCGCACGTTTACCAGGAACCAGGATCATTTCCAAAAACATGTCAAGTGTGTCAAGAATCTCAGAGTTTGCATTAAAAACAAGGCGAAAACTAGTTTGGTGACACAAAAACAATGGGTTTTCAATGAAAAAGCCCCCAACCACGACAGAGCAGCACAAACTGTGTGTATTCCCATTTTTTCTTCTTGCGGCGTGATGACTTTTTCTGCTGCTCCCCACCCAACGAGAATTCCTGGACCTCAGAGCACGCTGAATTCAGTGAATCAGAATGAATCCGTTATTTTTTACTTCGATTTGCCTGCCACACGTGTAATTTTATTTGGCTTTGTAGCCTACAATATCTATTATTGCTGGGCCTCAGCAAACTTGCCTACTCAAACCAAAGGTATGCAAAGAGAGAGAGGGAGCAACAACTTGACCGCATTCTACGTACTCGGGATCAATCAAGAGTTATTCGACATGAATGGCTCTGATTTGATTGATACTTGCAAGAGAAGTTTCGTGATTATTTGTTCCATTCGACAAAGAACGTAAAGGGAACCCGTTGTTTTGTCCTCCGAGACCGTATGCCGTTTGTCATGTTCATTCGTACAGGCTTACAACAGTTCGTACGTGAACCGTTCATACTAACACTAGGACTCAGCAGAAATTATGATGCCAACTACATCATATTGGTTGGCACCTACAGTATCAATCGACGAGGATCTCGGACTTATCTCATACATGCATCAAAAGAAGTATCCTTGTAATGCTAATTCTAGTAATGATTAGAAGTATGGTATCGCGTCTATCGTAAAAAGAGATGCATCGTACTCGCTCAGGTCCGATACATACAGCCAATGTCCGTCTACTATGTCCGATGGAGGACACAATGCGATCTCATTCGATTCGATTCGATTCGATTCGATTCGATGCGATGTGTTCCCTGGGAGAGTGTTCGACGAGACTGTTGTGGCCCTGTGTAACACCTCGTTTGTTTGCAATGAATGAATGCCATTCTTCGTGAAACGTCATCTTTCTCATTGTTGTTGTTGTTCTGTTCTGTTCTACGGTTCTACTTTTTCTGTTTGTTTATTTGTTGTCAAAATTGTTTTGGTCGGGACGAAAACAACAAACGCGGCGATTGTCGATCTGCGCATTCTATGCGATGCATGCTTTCGTGCATTGTTCGAAACGAGCAGATTCATTCTTTTTTGCACACTGCTTGTGTCTGTTGTGTTTTCTTCCCTGTGTTTCTTTCTTCCCGTTCCTCACCCACTCCACTCCACTCCCAACCGATTATTGGTCCAGGTCACGAGCGGCGGTCGCCAACCGCGTGCTCCGAGTCCGGGCCTTGGTACAAGTACCGGACGTCGGCGTCGAAGAGGTGTGGAGAGCGCGCAAGACCTGTGCCCCACCCGAAGAGACATCCGTTGATGTGAGGACGATTGTACCGAGGCTTGCGGGCACGGGTGGAGCCACGGAACTCCCCGAATACCTGCTCCAGGCTGTTGTTGTTGCTGTTGTTGGCGTCGATCCCGAACCCGAATTCGAAATGCCACCGCTCACGCCACAGCGGCGGAGGATTGACGCCGCGGCTTCGCTTCCGCAGTGGTTGTGCTCCAGCACCGAGTGCAGCTCGCCAAGGGTCAGTTTGGTGTGGGCAGGAAGGGAATTGATGGCCTTTCGTGCCAGTAGGAGGTGTGCGATTTTGTCGATGGATTGGTTCATGGTGTAAGTTATTGGATGATACGACGTAATATTATATGTTGTACGTGTGCTTGATTGCGTCTCAGTCTGTAACTGGATTGTTAGTGTCGTGTATCCTTCCGATTCCAATGGAACATAATTTGTGTAAGCATCGAGTCCGGTTCGTGAAACACTACGTAGTTGCAACAACGAGTGTGGTACGGTACCGGTAAGTACCGTATCGTAACTTACTTATGTGCCGCAATCGCTCTTGTTTTTGCGACATACCGTATGATCGATGGCGTATTTATTTTCGAACAGATAAAAAACGCGGAGTGGAGGGGCTACGTAATACCGGTAGATTCGGATACCAAAACACATACAAAACGGAGTAGAAAAGCTCTAGAAATTTGGATACCAAGATTCTTGTCGAGTTCACAAGATTCATTCGTTCTTTCACGTACAAGTACTCGTACAGGTAGGAACGGTATGTAACAGGTAAAAAAATAGTAGAGTAGAGTAGAGTACGTACGTACAGTAACGTAGAGACGAATTGTGTACGGTACTCGTACGGTATTCCAACTTTATTCTTTCCGAGTTGAAAATAGGCCATCTGTTCCAGCGTCGTCAGCACACTTCGTGACACTTCGTGACACTTCGTAATCTTACGAGCATTCGGTCACACTCATCATTGCTTAGGAGTATTTTTTTGTCACATCGCGCAAATTTTCGGATTTCGGTGAGTTGTTACTATTAAACTGCTGGACTTTTGAATCCATCAATAGTACCGATAGATACCGTACAAACGTACCTAATCATCGTTGCAATTACAGATTTCTATTACTTCGTATTACGGAGTACGTACTCGTACGAACCGTGAGGGCGCACTCTTTTAGTACAACCCAAAATACAACAGTACAAAAACCGAGGCACAAAGTCCGCTGAGATGTGCATAAAAAAAAATTCCAAGTCGGATCACTGCAAATAACACGTGAAAATACAAACACAGAAATAATTTTGATTCATATCATGACAGAAATTGTCCATCGATTACATATAACATCTAATCGCTAATACATGCCCATTAGAGATCGATCCGATCAATCATTCCCTTGAGGCACAAAGCCCGTTGGGATGTGCGTCAAAGAAAATTCCAAGTCAGATCACTGCAAATAACACGCCAAAATACAGAAACAGAAATAATTTTGATTCATGTCACGACAGAAATTGTTCATCGATGATCGATCCGATCGATCATCCGATCGATTGATCGATTGATTGAATTGAGGCACAAAGCCCGCTGGGATCATGTGCATCAAAGAAAATTCCAATTCAGATCACTGCAAACAACACTGCAAAACACAGACACAGAAATAATTTTGGTTCATATCACGAAAGAAAGTCCATCAATTACATGTAACATCTACCTGCTAATACAGCTAGAGACCAATACGATCGATCAATCAATCATATCCTATACTCATACTTGAACTTCAAAACACTCTCCTATCAGCAACAACAGGAGGGAATCCCCTATCCAATAGCAGCACACTCCACTCCACTTTCGAACACTGCTGACGCCACAGCTCAATGAAGCTGGAAATTTCCTCCCTGCCTCTAATCTGGGCGCATCTTCTGAATCAGCTGAGTCATAGTACAGTCTCCATAGCACCTCTTGATCTTGGCAATGGCTGTGTTCACATCATTCCCCTGGTCTAGTAGCCTTTCCATACATCCCCAAAGAACCTTCCGATTGCAATACTTGTACTTCACTCGTCCTTGCTCCACGGCAGTGAACTCCCTTGCCGGCTTCCTCCCTCCTATTCCATTTTGGTACTCATCCCACAAGGCTTGGATGGTTTGTGGCCTATCATGCAGGAGTGCTGGTCTTTCTACCACCGGACCCCCTTGACGCGGATTTGCAGATGGTCTTGCTCCTACTGCTCCCCCTACTCTTGGAGCTGGTGCTATTGCCATCCCTTGAACCATCTGGGTAAGAATCTTAACCTGCCATTTGAGCTCAGCAAGCTCTGAGATCTGATGGTTCCTCATCTGTGCTACATTTGTTTGAGTAGTGGATAGCTTGGCATAGATAGCATTCCTCCACTGCTGTTCCCCTCTACCAAACGCCCCTCCACCATCTCCTTCTTCACCCTCAGGGATCTCATCCAGCCACACGATTGCATCAATGTTGGAAGCAATCACTTCAGCTCTACAAATTGGATTCACCCCATCCTCAAGTCAGCCTTGCAGCAACTCATATCGCCGTACAATCCGTTGCTTGAGTCCAAGGGGAATGTAGTCTGCAACAGCAGGATCAAAGCAAGCCCAAAGCAAGGGCTGTGCTAGGATAGCAGCAATGTCATCCGCAAATGCTCCTCGAATTGCAGGAGCTACTGAAGCACAAAATCAGTTGTCAGTCAGTTCACTGTCATCCTTCTCCTTGTACAAGCAAACCCCTCTATAGGAAAGCTTGCTACCAGCATTGATATCCGGCCAGTCCAACTGTACATCCAAGTACCAATCTTGCATACTCTTAGTCTTCCATTTAGTCCTGTATTTAACATCATCTTGAGTCGCGCCTCCTCTCCTAGCCATAGTCGCAGCCCACTTCTTAACTGAACAAGTCCCTAGCCTTTGCTGCCTTCCAAGGGGCCTAAACTGATCGCCTTCAATGATAGCCTTCAGAGCCTTTTGGTATGCCAACTTGCACCTGTCGGCTTCCTTGTTCTGAGCCTCCACTGGAGACCTGGAATCAGTATCACCCTCCACAAACAGCCATTGGCTCAACCACCCAGCGCCACTATCAAGCCATGCCTCCAGGTAGATAGCAAGTCCAATTAGTACACAGTACCTGTGATCCATAGCGCCCATCAGCAGCTGTAATGGACAATCCCCCTCATCATGCACGTTCTTCGACCATCTCATCTGAATTGTAAGATAGCAAGCGTATGTTCTGCTCACCTGCAAATTTTCCTTCTTCATGTGTGAGGTGTCATCCCCTCTTGCAATCAAGTGCAGCTGGACTCGGAGCATCGTTATGTGCCAGAGGCTTTGGAGGCTGTCTCC
The DNA here is from genome assembly GCA_037355745.1 of Pseudo-nitzschia multiseries. Classification (NCBI taxonomy): domain Eukaryota; phylum Bacillariophyta; class Bacillariophyceae; order Bacillariales; family Bacillariaceae; genus Pseudo-nitzschia; species Pseudo-nitzschia multiseries. The sequence goes on from CM074791.1 coordinate 9,418,832, forward strand.
AACGACTGTGAGGTCAAGCATTTGAGAAAACTCTTCATGGGTGAAAGCCCTATCAGCAGACGTTTCGATGCCAAGCTGCCAGGTTTCCTTCTTAGCCACAGCTTTGATTAGCCAATTGATCTTGATAGATCTAGTAGGATTACCTGTCTTGTTTGTTTCATCCCAAGCTGCAGTGTTAGTCATGAAGTAAAAGACAACTTTCTTCCAATATCTCAAAGTGCTAGATTGCCCACCAACTGGATTATTGTCTATTCCTGGATCCTCCATCCCATACACCTTCAAACACATCCATTTGTAGATGTGATCTGGCTTAAGTGTGTTGAGCTCTTCCTGGTTGAACACCTCCTGGTTGGTGGCATATTCATGCCCTCCAGCAATATGGGACATCAACTCCAACAAGATCCGGTGGTATCTTAAGAGCTGAGTGGGGGCATTCACATCATTGGGAAGGACAGGCACTGGCTTCATTTGCGATGGTCCTCTTGTTTGCCAAGGCAGGGCCGGAACTCTTCTTGTTGTTGCTGGGGCTGGCACTCTTGTAGTTGCTAGGGCAGGGGCATCATCTAGGACTTCATTGTTGTTGTCGCCGTTGGCGTCATCTAGGACTTCATCGTCATCCTCAGCAGCTAAGGCTAAGGCAGCTAGCTCACCTAGGCCATTATCTTCTTCATCCTCCTCGTCTTCCTCCTTGTCTTCCTCGTCCTCAGTTTCCTTGCCCTCCTCCTCCTTCTCTGGAGTTTCCAGTTTGTTGTCGTCTGAATCATCTTTTGCTGCTGCAGCTGCTGCAGCTCTTTGCATGACAGCTCACACACGCCGGATCACTGCAAGGTCCTTTGCTTGCTGCACAACCCTTGCCTCCTCCCTTGGCATTCTTGCTGCAGGATCCATGCCAGCTAAAGCTGCTGCTGCTTGGGCTCAAGCACAACGCTCGCGGGCCCTTTCACAGGCCCAAATGTTCTTTGGATCCATGCTCAGCTGATGGGGCATGTTGGCTTGTTGCTTGTTGCTTTTGTTTGCTTGTCGCTTGTTTATTACAAAGTAGTAATTAATTAATTAATTAAGTTTGCAATTAGATCAATCGAAAAAAGTGAGCGTTCAGCTAATCCAAGTGAGCTCGGAGCATCGATCGATCGATTTGTATGTGTGTCGAATAGAGAGCAAAAGCACATAAAATTATTTGCTTGAGTATCGATTGATCCAATAAGCCAAAATCAGGGAGTCACTTGCTATCCGTGAGTTGCATAAGTTGCGCACCTCCGTGGGAAAATTCAGGGCTACAAATCAACCAGTAGTGCAACTTTGCTAAAATTGAAAATGCAACCCGTAGTACTCTACTCTACGTAGTACAAAAAATTTCCGTACCTCAACAGATGGTGGGGTACGTACCAAACATAATACTAGTAGTGCCTATGTATGTGTAGCCGGTTTTACTAGCCCAGGTTAAATGCAACCCGGGTTGCATTGGTGCGACATCGTACGAGTATTTCGTAGTTTTTTACTTCTATTGTGAAAGTATGAACAGAGGAAGTACGTGTAATTACTCATACTCGTACCATATGTCGGAAATACCACAATTGTGGTATTTAGCCTGGGACTACTGTGGCACGTAAGTAGAAACCGGTACGCTTAATGGTACATACCTCTAATGACTATTTCTACTGTTTTTTCTCTGTAGAAATCATGTCGTACCCCTAAAAAAACATGTGTACCGGTCGAATTTCCATACACAGTATTGTTCGTCACACAAACGAGATTCAGGGTTATTTCAGAATCACGCGCATATTTGGGTCGAACTCCACTGGTCCCCCTTTGTAATTTCACCCTATTTATTAAAATTAATGTCGAACTCATAATATTTTTATGCACATTTCATTTTCCTACCCCACTGGCATCTGTTTCCGAAGTAGTGGCATGTTACTGAATTTTATGCCTGAAACAAACAGTGCATGGTCGCAATTTTAATCTCAATCGTTTCCTTTTTTCTATTGTTATTACTGGCTATTGTACGACTTCAGTAGTAACGATGGTCCGCACTCCCAAATATCAGGTATATTGTGTACGTTGCTACCGGGACTCTCCTCTGATCACTACTGGTTACGGAAAGCAGAAGGTTACCAAGAAGAAGAAACCCCCCTTGTTTACAGCGCGACGAAGAAAGAAAACGGGAGTAATTGTTTCTCCCGGTCTTCTCAACCATATTTCACGTAATCCGGGTACATGTTATTCTTATTACTACCGGTGTTTGGGGGTAGATGATTTTGCATCTTCGTTATTCATTAGAAAATCGAGGAAGAAGCTCGAGGATGCTACTCAACAATTAGGTCTAACGAGCACCTGTAACGGTCCACAGAGTAGTGACGGCGCATTACCAGAGGTGCTCGACAATCAAGTTATGTATGACCCTTCTGTCGAACCGATTGGGCGTGCCTTGATTTGTCGGGAATTAACAAACATAGAGGATGACAATGATTCTGTCTCCGATGACAATTTTTTCTTTCCTAATGCCGACGATGAGGAAGAAGGAAGTGTGAGCATAGAGGCCCCCCACTCTTTGATTGTCAATGATGAAGAAGGCAACAACATTGATGTTGACGATTCCCATTGTGATTCAAACACGCTAGTAATTACGACACCCAATGTAGGAAGAAACATATCTGACGAATTGAAGGTCAAGATCAAGTTTATTTTGCGTTTTTCTATTTTCTGCAACGGCGTTGCACCAAATGCCCTTTTCCCGTATTTTCGATGGTATACTAGTATGGTACAATCATACCCCCCTTCTCATGTGTATTTTGCGTTTTTCTATTTTCTGCAACGGCGTTGCACCAAATGCCCATTTTCCCGTATTTTGGATGGTATACTAGTACGGTACAGTCATACCCCCCTTTTCATGTGTATTTTGCGTTTTTCTATTTTCTGCAACGGCGTTGCACCAAATGCCCTGTTTCTGTATTTTGGATGGTATACTAGTACGGTACAGTCATACCCCCTTTTCATGTGTATTTTGCGTTTTTCTATTTTCTGCAACGGCGTTGCACGAAATGTCCTTTTTCCGTATTTTGGATGGTATACTAGTTTGCTATTTCTTCTCTGCTTCATAGCTCTTTCTGAATTTCTCATGGTCAACAAGGATGCCGTTGCCGATGGAGTAGTAGATGAATTGCTGAAGATTGCGGTTGCTGTTGCTGACGATGTGTCAAATCGTATGCTGCCACGGGATGTGTTGGAGGAGGAGGAGTGCTGTTGATGCCGATGCAGATGCCGATGCCAATGGTTCGATCGTTCCTGTTGGTGGCTGTTGCTTTCGCTTTGTGTTTTGATCGTTCCCGGTTTTGGTTGGTTCGATTGTTCCGGTTTGCTCAATTGCTGTTGATTGCTCTCTGTCGCCGCTCTGTGTTGCTTGCTATCTGCCGCCGCTATTGTTGTTACCGCTGCCATTTGCAATTCAATTGTTGTTGCTGTAATAATTGAACAAAATGGGTGAGTATCTATTGATGTAGTACTAGTAGAGTAAATAATAACAACAGAATAATATAATCTACATGCTAACCTACACGGTTGGCGTCCGATCAATTCGTTGCTAACGATTTGTTGTTCTGATCTGTTGTTCCACCTCAACGGAAGATTCGCCGCACCTCTATTGTTCCGATTCCTGTTCCGGTCTGATGTTGCAGCCTCCAGCAGGGAAGAAGAAGATGCACCTCCAGCGACACCAGGAAAGATTCGCCGAGCCTCTATTGTTCCGATTTGTTATTCCGATCCGTCCCTATGAAAATAAGAAGAAAAAATAGAAGTGAGGAAAAAGAACATCATCATCAATGCAACAGGCAGGCAGCAATGTCTATCTATCTCACGTTGTTGCCTTCCACTTGGTGCTGCCTTCAATTCCAATCGTTGTTGCCAATATGTTGTTCCGACAATCGTTGTTGGTGCTGCCGTTGATTTGCAGACTTGTAGTAATTCCTATGTCACGAAAAACAGGGACTTGTTCCTGTTGATATATAGGCAATTGATGCAGATTTTGTGCTTTCAAGATATTTATGTAAGGCGGCCGTCCAAACAAGAATATCTTTCCAGCAACTAATCCCTAATCGAATGCTTTCTACTTCTTTTGCAGTACAAGGCTGTTATATCGGACTGAAATATCTGAGAACGGATCGTTGTGCTCGTGACATCGTCGCCCTAAGGCATGTGACGAAGAGGGTCGGATCCCACGTTCTCGGACGAAGTGTTGCTTGCAAGAAACAACACTCTACTCAGATAAGTTGGAAAATGAGCTCGGTCAATTTGATTCGAAAGTGAACTAAATTCACTTTTGAACGAACGTTCGAATTATTTTGGAATTAGTACTGAATCTACATGCTAGCTAGTACTGAATGCTGTATGTGATCCGTTTGAAATTTTTGAACGTTGGAACGTTCGTATGTGATCCGTTTGAATTTTTTGAACGTTGGAACGAACGTTTGAACGTTCAAACGTTCGAATTATTTTGGAATTACTAGTACTGAATCTACATGCTAGCTAGTACGTACTGAATTTTTTGAACGTTCGAACGAACGTTCGAACGTTTGAATTATTTGGGAATTACTAGTACTGAATCTACGTACTAGCTAGTACGTACTGAATGCTGTATGTGATCCGTTTGAATTTTTTGAACGCGAACGTTCGAACGTTCGAATTATTTTGGAACTCTTAGTACTGAATGTACATGCTAGTACTGAATCTACCGGTATGTGATCCGTTTGAATTTTTTGAACAGTCGAACGTTGGAATTTTCTTCTTAGTACTGAATCTACAAGGGTAGATTTCTACACGATTTTCGTACTAGATAGTATTTTTTTCTTCATACGTACTTCGAATTTTTTCTTTTTCTTCGTACATACTTAGGGTTAGGGTTAGGGTTAGGGCTTCGAATTTTTTTCTTCATACGTACTTAAGTAGAACTTATTGGATAATGACTAACATTATTCTAAAATTCATACTGACTAAAGTATCAGCCTGTTTCTTGTCCAGTTTGTTTCATAGTCTACCCCATCCATAGTATGAACACTATTCATCCTGAAATTGCAGTCAATGCCACTCATTTGCACTCAAAACTGACTAGGACTCACTATTTTGGTACATGCATGTCCAAGGACAAACATTATTCTAAAATTCATACTGACTAAAGTATCAGCCTGTTTCTTGTCTGGTTTGTTTCATAGTCTACCCCATCCATAGTATGAACACTATTCATCCTGAAATTGCAGTCAATGCCACACATTTGCGCTCAAAACCGGCTAGGACTCAATATTTTGGTACATGCATGTCCAGGGACAAAAATTATTCTAAAATTCATACTGACTAAAGTATCAGCCTGTTTCTTGTCCAGTTTGTTTCATAGTCTACCCCATCCATAGTATGAGCAATATTCATCCTGAAATTGCAGTCAATGCCACTCATTTGCACTCAAAACTGACTAAGACTCACTATTTTGGTACATGCATGTCCAGGGGGGACAAAAATTATTCTAAAATTCATACTGACTAAAGTATCAGCCTGTTTCTTGTCCGGTTTGTTTCATAGTCTACCCCATCCATAGTATGAACACTATTCATCCTGAAATTGCAGTCAATGCCACACATTTGCGCTCAAAACCGACTAGGACTCAATATTTTGGTACATGCATGTCCTGGGACAAACATTATTCTAAAATTCATACTGACTAAAGTATCAGCCTGTTTCTTGTCTGGTTTGTTTCATAGTCTACCCCATCCATAGTATGAACACTACTCATCCTGAAATTGCAGTCAATGCTACACATTTGCACTCAAAACTGACTAAGACTCACTATTTTGGTACATGCATGTCCAGGGGGGACAAAAATTATTCTAAAATTCATACTGACTAAAGTATCAGCCTGTTTCTTGTCTGGTTTGTTTCATAGTCTACCCCATCCATAGTATGAACACTATTCATCCTGAAATTGCAGTCAATGCCACACATTTGCACTCAAAACTGACTAGGACTCACTATTTTGGTACATGCATGTCCAGGGGGGACAAAAATTATTCTAAAATTCATACTGACTAAAGTATCAGCCTGTTTCTTGTCCGGTTTGTTTCATAGTCTACCCCATCCATAGTATGAACACTACTCATCCTGAAATTGCAGTCAATGCCACACATTTGCACTCAAATCTGACTAAGACTCACTATTTTGGTACATGCATGTCCAGGGACAAACATTATTCTAAAATTCATACTGACTAAAGTATCAGCCTGTTTCTTGTCAAGTTTGTTTCACAGTGCACCCCATCCATAGTATGAGCAATTTTCATCCTATAATTGAAGTCAATGGCACACATTTGCCCTCTAAAACTGACTAGGACTCACTATTTTGGTACATGCATGTCCAGGGACAAAAATTATTCTAAAATTCATACTGACTAAAGTATCAGCCTGTTTCTTGTCTGGTTTGTTTCATAGTCTCCCCAATCCATAGTATGAGCAATATTCATCATGAAATTGCAGTCAATGCCACACATTTGCACTCAAAACTGACTAGGACTCACTATTTTGGTACATGCATGTCCAGGGACAAACATTATTCTAAAATTCATACTGACCTAAGTATCAGCCTGTTTCTTGTCCGGTTTGTTTCATAGTCTACCCCATCCATAGTATGAACACTATTCATCCTGAAATTGCAGTCAATGGCACACATTTGCACTCTAAAACTGACTAAGACTCACTATTTTGGTACATGATGCATGTCCAGGGGGGACAAAAATTATTCTAAAATTCATACTGACTAAAGTATCAGCCTGTTTCTTGTCCGGTTTGTTTCATAGTCTACCCCATCCATAGTATGAACACTATTCATCCTGAAATTGCAGTCAATGCCACACATTTGCGCTCAAAACCGACTAGGACTCAATATTTTGGTACATGCATGTCCAGGGACAAAAATTATTCTAAAATTCATACTGACCTAAGTATCAGCCTTTTTCTTGTCCAGTTTGTTTTGTAGTGCACCCCATCCATAGTATGAACACTATTCATCCTGAAATTGCAGTCAATGCCACACATTTGCACTCAAAAACTGAGTAGGAATCACTATTTTGGTACATGCATGGCCAGTGACAAACATTATTATAAAATTCATAATGACTAAAGTATCAGCCTAAGACTTGTCAATATTGTTTCATAGTCTCCCCAATCCATAGTACTATGAGGAATATTCATCCAAACATTTCAGAAAATAACACACTTTTGCACTCAAAAAGTAACTGAGAAACACTATTTTGGTTACTTGTTCATACAAAAATCAAAAAACAATAACCAAAAATTACGGAGACTACCCTTTGTACACCACATCTCTACGGAGGAATCGATCCACTGGACACGTTAACATCTATATCAAGAACCAATCATATCCTGACGAGGAAAGTTACACTACTTAAAGTTAGGCTGTTTTTGATGGACTAGTACAAAAAGACGTCGGTACATTCGAAAAATGTACTCCATAGAAAATAACAAAACAACAAAAAGGGCTTTTCTTGCAACGCCGTTGCAGAAAATGAAAAGATAATAGGTACGAGAATCAATGCTTGGGCTACGTACGATTACCCTCAGTGGAACCTACGGATTGTGGTCCGCGCCAAAATTTTGAGGACTCCACATTCCAGAATATCACGGCACGCTCGAAAATAAGATAGGCAGGCGACAGTACAAGAACAACACTCACAGATAGTACAATTAGTTGAAATACAGCTATTCCTTGGAGACAGTAAATCAAGAGCTTACAGTGTGTACAGTAGGAATGAAAAAAAATACCAAACGATTCCTACAAACAACATTATTATCATAAAAATAGCGCGCCAAATCAATCAAAGGTAAAAACGGTAAGTTGATGTGCACGAGTTTACAAAAAAATTATGGTGGAACTGAGTACTATTTGCAGTCCGGTGACAGGTAGAACCATTGTTACCCATAACACAAACAGCCCAAACAGCAGTGTATCGGGAAGTTACCGAACAAACACAAACGATAGCCAAACATATACAACCACCAACAGTAGCAACAGAAATATTCTACTGACAACAAAACAATACGATAACGATAACTTGGAAAACAACATTGTCAAACACGTCAAAGAAAAAGCATTCAGGAAATTTAAATTCCCGCCAGAGATTACATTCGTGAAGGCGACGATATTCAAAATTGTAAAACAAGCGAATAACAATGAAATACCAAATACAATCGATATAAAAGACCAAAAGTGGAGTGGAATTTATTGCCGAGCAGTGACTGCGTGTAGGCACAATGCTCAAACTCTTGCCAGGAAAAACTACAAAGGTACGCAACCAACAAGAAAATGACTGCCGGCATGCAATCGTTCATAATCCATTCTAACATTTTGGTCGTATTAACACTGACACGTAGACGATAAAAGAAACAACCAGATACCAGATAGTTTCCCAGGAACGGTTCTAATCACGGACACCCAAGACGTTAACTCAGAAAATAGGTACCAATTGCACGAAGACTATCGGCGGAAAAATTCACCAGAATTCAAATACTTCATGAAAAGAATTCTTGGAGCTGTGTCACCAAAACAGACAGACTTCAAAAGAAAATCAGTCAGAATGACAATCAGTACCATTTTCACACCAAGCGATGAAGCTTTTGCATTGCTTTTCCTTTACAACGACTACGACTCGTGGATAAACACAACAAAGGGCACGAGGTTGAGAAAAAAATTCACTGACGGTAAGTCTGGAAATAAGGAGGGGTGGAGTAACGAGGGACAAGATCTTTACGAATACCTAGTAAGCGAATTAGAAGAACGAAGGGAGGAACAACAGTCAAAAGAATTAGAGACGGAAATACTTAAAATGTACCAAAAGCAAAATAGCAATCGTAAACAACAAGATAAGGAGGAGAACAAAGAGGGAAAAACACGGAAGCGAAAACGTACCTTGGTTGAGATTCTTGGCGAAGATGATGAGGACTACAAATTTTTCATGGAATACAATAAAAACGAACAAGAGTAATGGATGATATCAACATCAATAGTAGAACGGCTAGTTCATTATTATTTTATGGTTTGCACAATATTGTTCCGGGTCTTCTGTTCGAATATAATACAATAAACAAGATAATTTCAAAGGCTGATAAAATACTTTCGTATTTGTTACAAAATATGTTTGTTGTATTTCCGTATTTGATAAGCGTAGCGTGAATATTGTAAAATGTCGGAGAGTATTGCAAATGCGGATAAAATATTTTCTTATTAGTACAAAAATATGGTTGTTGGATTTTGATATTCGAAAAAGATAGTGTGAGTAACGTGAAAGTGACGTAACAGAATACATTGCTGGTTATCAAGAAGCTCGTATATTTGTTCAGAAAATGGTATCAACGCTACGACAATATCAGTGTACATAGAGGATATTATTACAAAAGATGAGTTTCGTGTGGAAAATAACAAAAATTCAATGGCGAGTAAATATTAACGGGGTAAGCATGAAACAAAATTGTAGAATAGAAAAATTTGGAAGCAACCATGAAACAAGGGGTGAAAATATGGATAGGAAAATAGTCCTACTTGAAATTGTTGCGTGCAAAAATAGGTAGAGAATTATTTATTGTGCGCGCAACAAAATGTTTCGGAATATTTTAAAATATCGCACGAATTTTACGAAAGCACGAGCATCGTTTATGTGACGTTGCATTTTTAGTGGTATAAGACTCCGTGTAACTCTTAAGGAAATACCACATATACCACAAGTACTTTAGATGACTGTTGTTCCTTATTCTGTTTCTTTCTAAGAAAACTCCCCAGAGGTGCTTCAAAAAACTCGCTAAAATTGCTCACTTGAATATCGATCGAATTGAATATCAAATATCAAATATCATCGAATACGGCGAGTAAGTACTACCAAAGAAGAACAATACAACAAGCAACCTAGAGGAACCAACACCCAAACAAACAGCAGCGCAGACGACAATGGCGGCTCCCACGACCACCAACGCTGCAAACCTAGCGCTTATGGAAGCGGATGCTGAGCAGCAAGATGAAGAGCAAGAGCAAACCACCAGAGGAGGACGAGGACAAGGACGGGGACAAGGACGGGGACGAGGATCGACTGGAGGAACAACAAGAGGACGCGGATCAACTGGAGCAGGAAGAGGACGCGGATCGACTGGAGCAGGAAGAGGACGCGGATCGACTGGAGGAAGAGGACAAGGACGAGGACGAGGACTAGCAGCTTTGTGTGTCCAAGCAGCAGCCGGGCAAGCAGCAGCCGGGCAAGCAGCAGCCGCACAAGCAGCAGCAGCACACGAATCAGCAACAGCACGAGCAGCAGCCATAGCAGCTGAAACAGCTCGGGCTTGACGGATCCCTGGAGCAGCAGCAGCAGCAACAACAACGACGCGATCTACTCCCAGACCCAACCGTATCATGCCAATCACTGAAAACTCAATCAATGCCCCAACCCAGCTAAAGAGATACTACTCTATCTTTTGCAACTTCATGGAGCACAAGGCAGGTCACAAATTCGCTGATGACAAAGTATTTACGATTGAGGAGAAAGCAGCAGTGACACCAGAGGATGTGTACAAATTCATGGCGTTGAAAGCATATGGAGTAGAGAATCCTACTGGCAATGACAATCCAACCTTTGCGAGATCTTCAACTTTGGTGTACTACAAGAAAGCTATCTCCCAATTCATGGTATCCCAATCAGCATGGTGCGAAGCAACTCTCAGGGGGAATCCAACAAAATCGCGGAATGTTAATGACCTTATCAAAGCTGTTAACAAGAAAGAAACTAGAGGCAGTGGAGTGCCAAGCTGCGCTGATCGGGAGTGTACTTCTGAAGTGTTTATGCAAATAGTGGACATGATTTTCACCCAATCAGGACAGCTGATGGAAAATCTTCGTCACCAGGCAATGCTAAAGTTCCAGCTTCACCTTATTGCTAGAATGGATGACACGGCACATGTGCAGAAGAAGAACTTGCAAAAGAGCCTACGATTCCCACAGTATCTTTGTATCAGATTGAAATGGTGTAAGAATGTTCAAGATGAAAGGAACTGTCCTCAGCAGCTACTAATTGGATCAATGAATTAAAAGTATTGTGTTTTGGTTGGGCTGGCTGTGTTCCTAGAAAAATGGCTTGCTTTGGGGGAAGGCATTACCAGTCAGTGACTATTCAGTGATGGCACAACAAATGCTAATGATCCAGAAGATTTGCAGGCTGAGGAAGCGTGCCGCCAGAAACACGCATATGCAGACGCAGTGTCAGCCTGTATTAAGAGTTCTGTGTTCAAACGCGAAGGACCAGGTAAATTAGGAACACACTCTATTTGAAAGTATGGTACCAGCAAAGCCCGAATGTCAGGGGCCAGATATGAGGATGTAGATTGTCGCGCAAGATGGAAGAATCCCAATATGCAAGGGAGATACACAGCAGTTCAATTGGATTGGCCTGATATCACAGCAGCTGTGAAGCTTTGTGGGGGAGGCCCCTGTATTTACAAAGCAGTGGAGGGCAGTGGTGTGACAAACGATTGGCTAGGGAGTGATGTTGTGCCAGCAATCAAGGCCCGGTTTGGTCCTGGAGTTGCTAGGGTTCTTTGGCTGGCATTGCTGTGGGCAACGTTCGATGCGCATGCAGCAGATTTGGTGTCTCCGGATATCAGACACCAAGTCACAGCAAAGTACATCCAACTTGAAGCTGGGCTTGAGGATGGGGTGAATCCAGTAAAGAAGGTGATGATCTTTGCATCAGAGCATGGAGGGTGTGTTAGCCTTGATGAGATAGAGGATAACATGGATGATTTGATGACGCGGTCTGGACAGCAGTGGAGAAACAGTATCTATGCCAAGCTGTCCTCTAATCAGGTAGAACTTGGGGAGCTGAGGAACTTTGTCATCAGTAACATGGCTCAGCTGAGCCGGCAGAATAGAACAATCGAAAGGCTTATCCATCACCTAGCTGCAGCTCTAGCGCGTCGAGTTGGAGGGGTAGTAACCCTTGGGGGTCAGCCAACTCAGCTTGGTACTCCCCGTGTGCAGCCCCCAGCATTGCTTGGAGACTGCCCAAGGTCCCTTGCTGTGCTCTGGGATGAGTATGTGAATGGAATAGGAGGGAGGAAGCCTGCAAGGGAGTTTAGCCGGCATGAGCGCGGCGTCAATAGATACAAGTACACACGGCGACTTGTTGTTTGGAGGGTGATTCAAAAGCTCTTGGATTGGGGGCTCAATCTTGCAACAGCAATCAGTCGGATTCACTCTGTGTATGGAAATGTATCAGTGACTCAGATCATCAACCAGCTTCAAAAGGATGAAGATCGTGGAGGGAACAACAGGCTGTATCGGTAGGCGTTGGTGGTGTTCATTGGCATTGGCGGCGGCGGCGGCGGCGTTTGGTTTATTGTTGTGTGTTGGTGTGTGATGGCGTCGTTGATCTTGCTGGAGAGCAAACCCCCCTTCTTGTTGTTGCTAGGGGGGAATTTCCCTGTAGATTTTAGTGCAGTGTAACACGTTGGTTGGCACCTAAGTCCAATTGTAATGAAGCTCGCCCTACTTGCTCTTCTTTGTATCGATCCATTGTCATTGTTGTCATCTAGTTGTTCTTTGTCTCGTATCTTGTTCGATTCGATAGCCGTTCGATTGCCATTCGATTGCCATTCCAGGTCAGCAAATCAGTAGAGGAACATGATGGTGTTCGAATGTGGTAGTATTTGTACATGTCCACCCTCATCTTCCCTTCCATTGGAGAGGAAACAGATGGGTCGGAGAAGGGTCGTCGACAATGACCACGTATCTTTGTGTGTTATTTGCAGTAGAATTGCCGTTTGAATACCCTTCCGGATCGAAAACCAAGTAGCGGAATGTGTAGGTATTTGAGTCGGTGTCATTTTGTACTATTTGTATGGTGGCGGACCTTCATAGTCTGTTCTATGGAAGGAGAAACAGAAGGGTCGGTCGTCGCGAAAATAATGGAAATTAATGAACGACATTGGTGATTTCGATGATCGGACTTCCCATAAAAAAAAATTGTCTTCGTGAGTTTTTCGGTGTGTTTTCAGGGTCTTTTGTCTTGTTCTTTTTTTGAAGGGACTTCAGTGTGCGGAGCACACATATGTTTATTTACTGTAGACTTGTACATGGTTTTGGTACTGGGTATTAATTGTGGTATTTTTATCTTGTACACTCACCGTATGAATAGAGAGTAAGATTTTCATTACCATACGAAGTAGAGGTATGTGCGGTACGCCACTTACCATCTACGACGGTTCTACAATATTATTGGGCTATGGTATGAAACAGATGAGATCTTTGGCTTATGTTGCCGGTATCCACATTCGAACAGCCAAAGAAGACGAATTCAGGAACGATCTGAAAGCTTTTGCACTGATACTCGATACGGCAATCCCCCCGACCAACGTAATTTTGAAAGAGCTGGAGCGGTGACAGTACTGTCCAAAATACGAAGTCATATATACATATATTGTAGTTATTGTGTTATATAACGATTAATCAAACGTGATTTTCTTGCCAGCAAAACTGGCAATGCCACCCGATTTCTTGTGAAGGGAACTGCTGCCGCCGCCTCGTCCGCCACCGCGACCTCCACCGCGGCCACCACCAAAACCACCTCCACGGCCTCTGTCACCACTTCCGAAACGTCCGCCTCCGCGACCTCCACCGCGGCCACCGCCTCGACCACCACCAAAGCCGCCGCCAAAACCGCCAGATTGTCTCTTGTCTTGGGCAAAGTCGACACGGACAGCGCGTCCAAGAATGTCGGTTCCCGCCAACTTGATGGCGGCGTCGGTAGCTTCCGTCTCCTCGAATTCAATGTGTCCGAACCTACAACATTATCAATTCAATTCACACAGCGATTCGAAACAAAATGGTTAGTACGGTACAACAGAAACAGGAAATTTGTATCGATTGAACCTACACGCGTAGTTCCAAAAACAAAAAATATATGTATATTTGCTTACCCCTTGAAGTCACCGGTTTCTCGGTCGGTCGAAAAACGAACTTGCGTGATGGTACCGCAATCCGCAAAGGCAGCACGAAGAGAGTCTTCGTCGATTTCCCAAGCCAAGTTTCCAACAAAGACAGTGGTGCAGCCCGCTGGTTTTTCGGTTGGCTCCTTACCCGCCAAAATTGGCTTTGGCGTGGAGTACTTGATCGACAACCAACGACCCTCAAAGTCGGCCCCGTTCAATTCCATGGCAGCAGCCGCGGAATCGGCATCGTGGAAGTCAATGATGGCAGTTCCAGAACTTCTTCCATCGGGTTGCAACGGCAATTCCACGGATTTTGGACCGCTTCCACACTTGGAAAAGTATTCTTGAACGGCTTCCTCGCTGGTTCTCCAGGGAAGTCCTCGAATGTACAATTTCGTCTGGCTTTCTTCACCATCGGCGACCGCTTGTTTCTTGACGGGCGGTTCGAATGTTTCTTCTTCCGCCTTTCGCTTCTTTGATTCATCTTGTGGAGGCTCGGAAGATGGGGTATCGTCGGAGTCGCTGTCCGAGTCGGAACTGCTGTCGGAATCGGAACCGCTGCTGCTATCGTCGCTGGCTTTCTTCTTCTCCACCTCCATTTTGTCCTCCTTCTTCGCGTCGTCGTCGTCGTCGCTGTCCGAGTCCGAATCGGAACTGCTGCTGCTGCTATCATCATCCTTTGCGGCAGCCTTTGCTTTTTCGGGGGCGGCCTTCTTTTCCTCTTCTTCGTCCGAGTCGGAATCCGAATCGCTGTCGGAAGAGTCGCTATCCTCCTTCTTGGCGGTTTCTTTTTCGGCGGGTTTCTTCTCGTCGTCGCTGTCCGAGTCCGAATCGCTGCTGCTACTACTACTGCTGCTGCTATCGGAGTCACTGCCGGAATCTTCCTTTGCCTTTGCCTTCTTGGCGGCGGCTTCGATATCGGATTCCATCTTGGCTACCTCCTCGGCCAGTTCTTCGGCCTTTTTGATGGCGACATCGGCCTCCTTCTTGGCTTGCTTGGCAGCCTTTTGCTTGGCCTTGAGTTCCTTCTATTATTGGGGGTAGTTCACGGATCGGATCGTTACGAAATCGCGTGTGAGAGTGTTGTCTTCCGGTGTTCGTTCCAATCCGAATGCGAATGCGAATCCGAAAGCGAATGCTAATCCGTCTGTTTTCCCATTACTTCGACGCCAAAATCCCGATAACTCACCTCTTTATTCGCCATGATTATTTTCTGAAATCTGTTCTGTTCCTTTCTGGTCTAGATAATCGCAACTTTTGCTCAACCGTATGGTAGGAATATTGTGCTACAACCTTCTTTTTTGGGATGGTTGTTGTGCTGGATTGCGATAGGTACGAACCGGGTAGCATCAAAAATCTTTTCGGTAGACGGGTCTCTTGTAACCGAATGAATTAGAATCGAGATTGATTGGCCCTATTTCCCGTGCATCTCCGCAACCCAAAAAGATGGGTGGTTGCGTGACAGCTGGACAGAAGCACAGAACACACAACATTACGTGATTGGTTTTGATTCGTTCGTTCATTCACTCCTTCATTTGAATCGAATGAATCAATCAATCAATCATTCAAAATCAAAATCCATCGGAAAACGGGATTTTTGATTGAACGTGACTCATCCATTCATGATTGCTACAAATTAACCCCTCGAGAGATTTTGAGTCGTGACGGGTCGTAACGAACAAGTTGACAGTTGACACGACCGACTGAGACACCAGTAGCACGGCAGGGCACAGCACAGCACAGCACAGCAGGTTACGCGCGAATTTGGAGACGAGGAAGCGCAATGACTAGATTTGTGACAGTGAAGCTTGACCCAAACGTACACAAGATTATTACGAGTAAGATTACCCGAGATTACCGCACATGCCCTTCCAATCCAATAGGACGTTACGCACTCGTGCACGTTTTTGTGATGGAAAAGCATAAATCCTTGCGACTCGGAAGCTCTCCCTCCCTTCTTCTGCAGGGCCTGCACCACACCGCACCGCATCGTATTTCTGTCTCCCCATTCACTGGGCCTGTGTGTGTGCCACCGAATCAATCAACGAACATGCCTTCCAACCCCACCGGACCCACAAACGAGAATCGTTCCCATCGCTCCGATCAGCACCGGGCAACGGAATACTCAAAAACTAACGATCGCTTCCATCGAACCATCGGATGCACCCGCAGCTACCCGGGAAATCGTCGGACCATGAACGGCATCATCAACAGCAACTGCAACAGCAACAGAAACAGCGAAAACCCGGAGAAAGAAAACCTTCGCCGCATCGAAGCCCAAAACGAGCGATCGCTGATGCCACCCTATCGCAGGAATACACCTCCCCCAACAACAACGATGGAGACGAGATCGACGGAACACACATACGAAAGAGGAGGAGGAGGAGGAGTTCCATCGTCCTCGGATTCGACGACCACCAGCGTCCTGGAAGCCGCCGCGGCAACGCCTCCCAGATTGCGAGCAGCAGACTTGTCCATACCCGGTGCGATCTGCGTCGGATCCTTCCACGACACCGAGCACGACAACCTGGTGATCGGCACAGAAGCTGGCACGACAATAACAACAACGAGGATGGCGTCGCCAAATGGCGGGACGGGTCCCGCACCCGCAGCATCGCCCGCCTTGTTTTCCTACTACCATCACCAAACCCCGGCGGACACTACCGCCGACCCGTCGTCGATGGCGGGTCCCGTCGTTGCCGAACTGGCGCCGACGAGCTCCTTCAGCGAACAAGAGGTGGAAGATCGGGTGACGGAACGATTGGAGGCGAGGATGTCGGAACGGTTGCAGCGAGAAGTCGACCGCCGCTTGTTCCAGGAACGCCAGCGGCACGCGATTGCCGAAGTGGTTGGCATTCCCACGGGCACGGACACCAGTTACAACCACGACATTCTCCCCGGAGACGAGGAAGCCAACCCGAAAGGGGATGTCATCAGGCGATATGGCGACAAGCATGGCATGAAGCTAGACGACGACGGTTACGGCGACGGAAACTTTGAGATCTGTGGGATTCGCAGAACTTGCTGGGGCATGATCTTTTGCCTCATATTGTTGCTGCTCGCAGGGGGGGTTGCCGGCACCTATTTGTGGTTTGACCGTGCTAGGGAAGAAGAAATCAACAACAGCGGTACAAGCGATCCGTTGGACGAATCGGATCGCGACTACAACGATCTACCGCCATCTCAAAGTTCTCTGGCACCGATCAGTATCCCCAACACGACTCTCTTTCCCTCGACGGAGCCAACAATCTCACCCATGCCATCTTCCAGTATGAGCCCGAGCCAACGTCCGACGACAACCCCGATGCCTTCCTCCACTACAAATACAACGGTTCTTCCAACTCCGGCACCGTCGGATCTCGATGGGCTATCCACCAGTATGCCTTCCGCAAAAAAAAATCTGCGCTGGGAGTATCTGATAGAGACCGTGGGACCCTATGTGGTTCCGCCCGAGTTTTCGGACGATCCGGAGGCTTATTTCGTCGCGGATGGCGATGGCACCAACGGTGCTCGATATGCCGCCCTGGATTGGATGGCAACCATCGATTCGGAAACCGACGTTTTCGCGACGCCCGTTCCATTGTTGGTGGAGCGCTACGTCCTCGTTGTTCTCTACTTTTCGACGGGAACGAATCGGACATGGACCGATTCTCTCTCCTTTCTCACAACCTCAAATACGGTCTGCGAATGGAACAACGATAGCGATAGCGATAGCAACAGCGACAGCGGTAGCGGTAGCGAGGGGGGTATTGCGATCAAAATGGGCGTCTTTTGTCGCAACGAATCGCCATTAGTCACAAGTGTTGAACTGCCCGACAACATGCTACAGGGAACGATCCCCTGGGAGCTATCGTTGCTCAAGTATTTGGTCAAAATCGATCTTGATACCAACCAACTCTCTGGATCCATTCCAACGGAACTAGGTCAATTGACGATGTTGCGAGCGCTTTGGTTGACGAACAATCGGTTGACGGGGGGACTCCCGCGTGAGTTCGCAAATGCATCCCAACTGGGAAGCATCGACCTGGAACGGAACAGTTTGTCGTCCACTCTGCCACCCGAATGGGGATCCCTGTCCAATTTGAACTATGTCGGCTTGCACCTAAATCAGTTGACGGGTACACTCCCACCGGAATGGCACAACATGACCAAGCTAAAGACCCTGGATCTAGCGAGCAACCGACTGGACGGTACGCTTCCACAACAATACGGGAAACTCACGGAACTCGAAAGCGTGTACCTGGAATCTAATTGGTTGGAGGGTCTTCTTCCACCCACGTTTGGAAATTGGACCAATCTCGTAGACTTCTTTGTGGATGGAAATCCCTTAACGGGAACCGTTCCAGCCGAATACTCCGCTCTGACCAAGTTGGAGTATTTTTGGTTTCAGGAAACCGCGCTGACCGGAAGTGTCGAAGGCACGTTCTGTGATTCGGGTCTCTGGAATGCTACGGATATGATATCGAACTGCCTGAGCGGTCCGTTTGGATCGCCAGCCAAGATGGAATGTTCCTGTTGCTCGAGTTGTTGCGACAGCAACGGAGAAAACTGCACATCTCTCTACTAGTTTTTACATGCACGTTGTATATTATTACTACTACGTCAATTTTTTATAAGTCGATTGCACAAAATACTTTCACCTTTGTCATTTCCTTGAATGTCTGTAATATGAATACTATCGTTTCATATCCGTAGTGTGGCAACAATGCCGAAATATCAAGCCACGTTCAATAACCTGTTCAATGATCTGTTCGAGAGGTTGTTCGAAAGCTTGTTCGAGAGCTAGATCTTGTTTTGGAGCCACAGCATCTTGTTTCGGCTCCAGGGCTTGTTCAATATCTAGATCTTGGTCCGGATCTAGAGCTTGCTCGAAGGCTTCGAATTGTTCGGGATCTTGGGCTTGTTCCCGTTTCATCGATTTCTCTACTAGTATAGTTCCGAAACCACCAGAGTGATTTCTGCTGATGCTCTGTATTCGGTATTGATAGCCTCGAACCCGCAGTCCTTTCGTTCCGTGCTTCGAAGAGCAACAACAACTGCAGTCCTTTCTTGGTGCTTGACAAAAAAATCCGAAAAAAAGAAATACAGTACGTACCGTACGGTACGTACCTGCCGATACGAGTACAGTGCGTACCGTAATCTAGAAGTTGTCCGATTTTTTTCCATTTTCGTCCTATTTTTGGGTTATTCATACGAAGTATGAGTACATTCTTACGTGGTATTGAGCGTACATACGAATGGTACGGTACGTAAACAGCAAATAGGAAGGCAAGTGATCCTCCATGATCGGTTGACTCCGATGACTGGATTTGTTTACCTAAATAATATGATCCGGATGGCGATCTCACTCGCATCAACAATCAAAACCCTTCTGATGGTACGATACGGTACGGTACTGCATCCAATCTCTCACACATCTTTCCAACTTCAAACTTGATACTACCTTGCCGTGAACACAACTGCGCCGAAGAGATTCCAGCCGTACTTCCCACCAACACCATATAGATATCATACTGAAATTAAACAATCCGCAATGATCGTTGGTAGTCGCACTTTAACGAACAAGATCAAGGCGCCGTTGTCGTCATCGTCGCTGTTCCGAACACGATCCGTGGTTGGCACGGTGTCGCGTGTCTCTCTGGCATCATTGTTATTGTTCGGCTCCCTGATTTTTCCCCCTTGCACGGCCTTTGTCGATCGCGTAAATGTTTCTCGCCGGGATGGGATCGAGAGCCAACGATTCGCGGCGGAGGGTCCAGCGACTCCCGCCAACGTTGCAACAACACCACCCGAAAGGGCCAAATTGCTGCCCGGCGTCTTGCGGTTCCGTGGGTCGGTCGACGAAGGTTACGGTCGCGGGGGAAAGAAACTCGGAGTGCCCACCGCGAATCTTCCCAGCAGTCTCTTTCGGAACGCTCTGGAGGACGTGACGACGGGCGTGTACTTTGGATGGGCGGCGCTGGAGCGAACCCTCGATTCGAACGATGACGGTGACGGCAACAGCGAACTCTACAAAGCGGTAGTCAATGTTGGCTACTCGCCGACGTTCGAAGGAGAAGAAAACAAGGAAAAAATTATCGAGGCGCACTTGATTGTGGAATCGGATGGCGAGGAGGACGCCGCAATCGATAACAAGGGCGAAAACGACAGCGACAGCGAAACGACCGGTGGCGACAAGGCATTCCTCCAAGACTTCTACGGGGTCCCGATGAGACTGCAGCTGGTAGGATTCCTGAGGGAGGAAAAGAAATTCGACAGTTTTCCGGAATTGATCGCGCAGATCCATGCCGACGTTTTAGACGGCAAGCTGTCCCTGAATTGCGATCCGTACCAATCCTGTCGGTCCGATCCGTTCTTGTGTACCAAGTCGACCCCGGCTTGGATTGGAAGCGAGGGCGGGGACGAAACCGCGAGCTGGGAGACCGCGACCATGGAAGGCTTTCTGGATATCGTCAAATGATAAGAATGCCTTGCTTGGGCGGCATTCATTCAATGCCTTGGACGGTATTTATAACATTGAAGTCTCGGTTACCACATTCAAACTCAGAGAAGCAGAGAATAGAACAATTACTTTTCCTTTAACCCGTTCAAACGCCGCTTTACTCAACTACTTCATTGTTACGAAAATTCTGGCATATACTGAGGAAGTAGTACACTTAGCCTCCTTACATTCACACACCTACTAGTAGTTCTCACTGGATTCTTGGTTGAGATGTAGTATCTGGTGGTTCTCTTTTAGACTTTTAGAGAGGATCGGTACACTACGTACAATCAGCTGTGCGTTGTAAGCCAAGAAGCATCCTATTCTGAAACCCACCTGGCAGCATAGACAACACCCGAAACTGACCCAAAAGCTAAGAAAGATGCTTTCGATCATCGACATGCGATTTCTGATTGCACACCGTCGCAAGCAAGACCTTCGCGATTCGAGACGTGCTTCGTTCCAGTCGTGTAGACGTACTTGAACCTCGATAGAAAAGCAGAACTGAACTATTGTACGGTACAAGTATCACAGATCTGTATTGCTGTGCTCGGCATACATCGGGCACGATGGCACACGCTCGACCAACTTTCCTCACAAATTGGAACAACAACCGAAACACGAAGAAACAATCAATCCCTCCGTGTCGGTCCGGTAGCACGCACTCGACACACCGTTCAGACGAAAGGATCCAAGACTGCAATCCATGCACGTTCGTACCGTAAGTGATGGTTCAGTGTCTTATTCCCACGATGCCCGGCAATCTACCTACCAACAAAACACCCGTGCATCGAGTTAGTTCGATTTTCAGCTCGCTAGCGAAGAATCATGATTCGGATCCCGCTCTGCTGTTGCTGACTTTAATGCGTGTATGTTGCTGTATATCTTGATGAAGTTTGGGAAACCGATCAAACAACGAGATGGAACGTACCGGAGCAAACAGTTCGAAGAAAGGTATAGAGAAGAAGAGAAAACTAGCATATAACATCTCACTCATTGATTAAAGCAATTCCTCTACGAAACGACCATTCTCCATTTTGCCTACCCAGAAGGAAACAATGCGAAGGTGCCAACTTCTTCGTATGCTTCTTGTCGGGCTGACTCCTGATATTCAATCGGTGCTAGCGTTTCGCGGTTGTCCAAGAGGGATGACCTGCTTGGATTCTAGAGGGCATTCGTTGTATCGACAGGGTCCAGCATCCATATCCGCGTTGACACTATTCGCTGCGAACAACGATAACGAACAAGACATCGTCCCTCCTTCCTCTTCGGACGAAGACAAAATATGGCACAGCGATCTGCGACAGCGGCACGACGAGATACAAGTCGTGAAGACCCGCACTTCTCTTGAACAACAGCACACGCAATCCTTTCTAAAGAAACGGCCCATCAAATTGCCGTACGACGTGGCTCGCAGGTGGGTCCGGGACAACCTCGGAGTCAGCACGAAAGAAGAATTCGAGGACTTTGTGGCAATGGGATACATCCAAACTCCATACATTCCAAAGAACCCCGAGCAGTATTACACACGCACACGCGAATGGATTAGCTGGGATCACTTTTTGAACGATTTGGTGGCGATTCAGCCCCTGCGAGGTGCATTTGACTGAATACTAGTGTCCTATGGGGTAAGTAGTAGACGAGAAAGACAAGATTTTTAGAGACTTTATTATGATAAGACCGACCAAGAATAATAGTATAGTGGAGCGGCGCAATTAACATGAACGTGGCATTATTTCTACATGTCTCATAACAATACACTCCATAAATAGTACTCCGGGGTTATTGTACAATTTGTACTTGAGACCAGCATCTACCATTCTAGCTGTATTCGGAATACTGTAAT
The DNA here is from genome assembly GCA_037355745.1 of Pseudo-nitzschia multiseries. NCBI lineage: Eukaryota > Bacillariophyta > Bacillariophyceae > Bacillariales > Bacillariaceae > Pseudo-nitzschia > Pseudo-nitzschia multiseries. The sequence goes on from CM074791.1 coordinate 9,441,177, forward strand.
AACTATTTCTACAGAAATAATCTTCTCAAATTTTTATGACATGCAAAGTTGCTTTAACTTCATTCATTGTTTCTGAACGAAGTAATTCAAAAACTGTATACTGGTCCGGCAGTTACTACGCCCTACAAGAATAGTTCCTAATGGTAACATCTTCTTAGTGTATGCCATTCCGCAGCTTTTGCAGACAGTCCGTCGACAACAGATGCTAAACGAATACTACTGTAGAATCAGGAATGAAGCCGAACGTTGGAATTTTCCGCTAGGCGTTGAATCAACCAAATTTAAAATAAAAAAAATGCTGATATTTTTTTGTTTTTGTTTTGAGGTTTTTGATTCCTACTCCGTGTCGTTAGATTACAGTAGGAAGATTGCAGTAATATTGATTAGATTCTAAAATTGTGAGCATAATGATTAAGTTCTACCCGGACCGAACTGCACCTCTGTCGGTCCCTCTTTACGGGTCGTATATGCGTTGAGATGAATCGTATAAATAATTATTTGTTTTTGGCGGCTACCACGAGTGACTGATTTAGTCCGTCTGTATGTCCTTAACCGCGTGATTTCTAGAGTCCCCGTGTCTTCGTGGTAGTAACGTGATACTAGTAGAAGATACCTATCCCGCGGGTCTCATTTTTTCATCAACCCCATCTCGCCACATACACCTCATTGCTAGTTCAATTAGCCTGGATCCACTCATTAATTTTGTGAGTAAGTCCGCGATATTCGACTCGCCTGGCTCCTTTGCAATCCGGATAGTTCCTGCTGCTATGCACTCCCTTGCCTTATGATAAGCAACACTATTATGCTTCTTCTTACAAGGGCTTTCTGGTCGTGTAGTGTTCTTCACGACCGACTCATTGTCACAGTAGATATTGGTAGGTCCTTCTATAGGTACACCCATCATCCGTAGCTTATATCTTAGCCCCTCTACCATCTCGATTGCTATCCTAAGCGCGACTATTTCCGAGCCAAATGTAGATGTTTCAACAGTTGTTTGCCTCTTGGAGAACCACAAAATAGGTGCTCTGTTAACAAAAATAATGACTCCTGTATGGGATCTCCTGGTAGCCTTGCAACCCGCATGATCCGCATCCACAAAACATGTGGTAATAACTGCCTTTCCTTTTGGTTCAGGCATATCTGGAGGCAATAGCTCTTTGGCCTCTGGATAGAATTCACTCCAGTCGCACGACTGAAAATTTGACTCATCTACATCAGGCATAGATGCATCGAACACCAACTTAGACTTGCTGTAATTCTTCAAGTATGCAAACAAATGGAACAACTGGTTGAGATGACCTTCCCTGGCTTGCGCGAGATATCGAGACATAAGTGATACGGGCATAATTATATCCAATCGACCGAGTTCACATATCCACCGGAGTATCCCAACTAAACCTTGATAGTAGTTTTGTTTCTCCGGATCAAGTTCTGGTGACGCGTCTATCTCAGGCCTATATTCAGAGCTCAATGGTGACCTTGCTGTCTTGGGTAGTACCTTAAACGCGTATCTTCCAGTTAGTAGTTCTTCTTCAACTGATTTGATGGCCTTCGCAGTATACTTAGATGAAGCCATGGACCAGTACGGGTTACCGTCTATGTAGGTCTTTCCTATATCAGCGCCCAAGTAGAAAGAAGGTTCTTCAACTGTTCCATTCTTCAACTTGAACTGCCTTTCTATCGCATCCATCTGGAACTTTGGGTCCATTCCACATACAAGGATATCATCGACATAAGCCACACAGTACTCGTAGTAAGCTGAGCCATCTGGTTTGAATGCAGATCGGAAATGCACGTCAGGATCTGCTTGTCAAGATTCATAACCAAGCTCTCTTAAGTGACTAGCCAAGTGTGATCGAAAAGATGCCCCAGCAACCGGGAGTCCATATAAAGCCCTTACAATCTTGCAGGGCCTTCCACATAGTTCCGACGCGAACCCTTGGGCCTCTGTTGCTATTGTGAAGTACTTCTCCTTGATGGGTGCCGTTAAGTAAGCGTTCTGTATATCCGCGCTGAGTACATCGAGGTTGTTGAGTGCTGCCACTAGAAAGAACAATCGAACCGAATCCCTACTGGGTACACTGGAATAAGTATATTCCTTGGAGATTTCTGGGACTTTGTGACCGTCTCCAACTAACCGGGCCTTCCGTGTTAAGTCGATCTTGACGTCAAAGACCATGTGCATGGTTATTTTAGTATGCCCCACCGGTATTTTGTCTTCCTCATTGAATTCGAAAGCAATAGAGCTGTTCCTCATTTCTTTTGCAATAGCCCGAGCCCAATGATCGGTCCCTGTTTCCCTATCAATGGCTTTTGCTTCTGAAATAGACTTAGGGAGCCGGACCCCGTACTTATGAGACTTGGTCCAGTATTTGGTTTTAGCGCCAGATAAGATCCGGTCCTTTTTCCGAAGTACTTTGTAAGCCCACCACTTAAACGCTGGCTCATTTATGACGCCTTCTTCACGGGCGTATATTGCTGTTTCAACCGGGAAGCTCTCCTTCATATCGCTTAACTTTGCCCAGGATGTAGTGCCATCCTTCCATCTAACAAGAAACCTCCATCCTTTGGTTGTTGGCTTTGTTCTAGTTTGTCCGGACTTTGTTGTATAAGTGGCCTGTTCGACAGTTAAGGCATCTGAATCCCTCTCAGAATCGATAATCTCATCCATCAGGCAATACATGCGCCCTTCGTCGTCAACGGAAGAATAGATACTCTCTGAAAGTGTATTGGCTGTATAGATTTCAATAGATCCATCCGGCATGGCGACCTCGTAAGACCTCGTGTCTAAGAGTGGATTGTTGTTCTTCTCGCCAATCAGCACACCATCCTTATCCCTGCAACGACTCTTGACTAACCCCCGGATATGTTGGTCCCCTATCTGCAGTAATACTTCAGTCCCAAGATACTCATCAAGGTCTTTATCAGATAGGTCATCGACATCCGGGGAAGAAGCCTCAGCTTCTGCCATGAGCACTTCATCCTCCCCCTCATATTTGCCATCAAATAGGCCCAGAGGTGGTTCGCCAAGTTCGTTTTCAAGATAAGTATCGGAAGGTTTAACCTCGTCACCTATTTTTGCGTTGATCTCTTTGTTGTGTGCTTCCAACTGTGATAGAATATCTGGATGTCTCCATTCTTCCTCAGATATAGCCCGGGTGCTGTTTGTTATGTGAACCTTTCCAGTCTTGAATAAGACATAGTGACAATCTCCACCACCAAAAGTGTCTCCACATGGGCCCAGCCACCGGCCAAGCCTATTTGTTTTCCCATTTAAGTCATACCACCAAATAAAGTCATACCAGTCGTGGATCATATACAGGGTGATATCTGGGGTATACCCATGCACCAGTTCGAAGTTAGTCCTCCCCATTGATGAAGGATCACTTGATGCCATGAGGTTCATCCGGCCGGCCGCTAACATTCCACAGAAGGCCCAACACCTCCTGGGACTGCCCTTCTTAGAAGTCATCCAACGGATTGCCCTTCTTAGGTCCCCGGCACTATGTTCAGCTGTATTCTGCCAAGAACAGTGAGGCTGTATGTATGTTTGTCGAATGCGATACTCCGACCGGAGCTTATTCCAACCGGTGTTGTGTGTCTCATGACTCCCCTGGGCCTTTGCCCCATCTGTAACAAGGTGTTCTGGGATTCCCACTTCATTTATAAAGCAAGATAAGCCATCATGACATCGGACCTCTCCCCTGACAGGATAGAAGGCCACATAGCCCTTTCCATTCGCAAAAATCTGGGCTGCTGTATCATTTCGAATGATACTGGGAACCTTGAACTTCATAGTGTCGGCATACCATCGGCCCTTGAGCATCCTCCTATTCCTCCACTTCTGTGTCTTCAATCTCTTTGTAATAGGCTGGGACAGTTGTCGAATGCCATCTTGGGTAGTGACTTCAATAGTAGCCTTGGCCCGCTTCTCACTGATATTCCACATCTTAGCAATGGCCTTGGCATCATACCTGTCAACCTTGTCGGGTATCCTTATTGGAGGTCCCCATTGTCCCCGTCGTATGAAAGACTTCTTGTCAAGGGACATTTCTTGGTCTAGGACATCTTGTTGGCGCCTTAGTAGCTTCCTCTCCTTGGTTCGAGCCTTGGCTTCTTGTTGAATGGCAAGCTCAGCTTCAGATAATGAAGGCTTGGTGGAAACATCAGAAATCGTAGAATTTGCTGAATTTCGAAGGTTTTCTTGGTCCTCCCCGTTGGTTCCAGCAAGGGCTGAAATGAATCGGGTGGAGACGTCCGTTGGGGTATATCCGGTGCGTTGGGAAGGAACTCTATTAGTACAGACAGAAGCCAAATGGAGTAGCCGGTTCGTGTCGTACCCTGTGCCAAGTGGTTCTGGATGAATCGTGGATGAATATTTGACTGGAGTCCCACAAGTCGGCAGGCAACCTGAAAGAGTAGCAACAACCCGCGGGAAAGAAACATTGGTGGCTTCTTCCTCCTCTGCGAAGTGAGAGGAATAGGGGTCCCAGGTGTGGGTATCTGTAGCCAGTATGTGTTCACAGTTTGCCAGTTCCTTCTTTGTAGGCTTCCGGGAATCAAAATAGGATATGACTCCTTCAACGTGGAGAGGGATGAAGAGTTCAGTGTCGTCCGATTGAAATGTAATCCCGTGTGTAGAATTGGAGTCGTATCGCCTTGGGGTGTCCTCAACCTTGTTGAAGTTGCAGTCCCGGACTTGATTGGGACATACCAAGCTGTGTTGCAACTTGGTGCCAAAGAACAAAGCCTGCCCAAAGACCAAGATGTAAGTAATCCCATCGGTTGGGTCAGTCCAAGCTGTGGCGCAACGGGCAATAGGGACATTCTTAAGCGGTGAGTATGTATCTGAGAATGGTGCAACATCCACATATGTCAAGATAGAATCCAATGAATCCAGTAATACCATATTTGATCCCGCGGCTGTTGTATCAGCGTGGCTGTCCAACTCGCATCGACCGTTACCTTGAGACGGTGTGCCAAAACTCTTGATATGGACTATCGGCCGGCCTACCCGGGATACAATCGACAGGCCCCGGCCGGCAAATCAGTCTTGGTTCTTCTTCTTGTGAGTATGGCTACCGAACTGATCGCCGGCCGACCCTTTTGCTGTAGTGTTGTCCCCTTTGGCTTCAACAAGAGAAACTTGTGCAGACTTCGAATTGGAGTTGAGAGCTGGTCGTAGGGACCGGACTTGGTTCTTCTGGGCAGCAGACATAGTGACCCAGATTTCCTTCGGATAGATCTTTCCCTCCAGAGGTCCGTCGTATGTACCTGAAGTTTTCTGTTTCTTGTTGCCGTTGCCGTGTCTCTTGTTGGAGGAGGAGTTGCTATCGTTGTTGCGTTTGTTGCCGCCTTTTCCTTTGAAATAGGAGATATTTCTGCGATTGCCTTTGCGGCTGGTTTGTAACTTCTTGATACCAAGCGTTTGAGTGAAGTGGGCGGAAGCCTTGTCAAAGCTGTCATACATGCCGCCTGCTTCATTTAGGACCAATTGCACCGCCATCTCGAGTCTTGGATCCGAGATAGAGTGACAGAAGTCAGTAACAAACTGATCTTCTGGTGGGAAGGCCTTATGTCGCAATAGGAACTCCTTTGCATCGTACCAACGCCTCTTGTGCTTGTCAAAGCTGTAGGTCTTGGTGTCCCCGGAGTAGGTGGAGCTCTGTAGGAAGGCCCTCTTTTCTTCTATGAGAAGTCTTACGTTCGTTGATTCATATGCCTGAGAATAGAGGGTGAAATATGCCTTCCTCCCATCCCCGTCCGTTCCAAGTCCTTGGATGTAGGACCAACCGGGACCCGCTCCCACCAATTTGAAGAGGATTCCCCATAGTGTATTGTTGTCTTTTGTCCAGTGGGACCCTGAATGAACGGTGCAACGTATAGAATATTCGTTCCAGTTGGCATATGTATCTGTTGGAGCAGACCCAACGGTCCCCCCTCTCTCAGCATCACCGACCATCGATTCCTTTCGAATTGTGTATAGTAGAGATGTTTTGGTGACACCCCTTTTGTGTCTAAGGTACTCCCTAAACCGTTCATCGAATTCCTTGAATTTTGACATTGCAGTGAGTGGTTCTGGGAGAGTCAGGTCCCCGGCCGCCGTGTTGCTGTCATCCTCCTTGAGAGACTTGAGGCGCTCCCGAGTCTTGGATTCAGCATCCGGATCAGCTACCCAGTCAACTGGGGTAGCTGTGGCTCCAATGAGGGGCTGAAAATCAATCCACGCCACAAACAACTTGAGTCGATCCCCAAAAACCCTCCCCACATACACTTGCTTTGGGTCCGGGCAGTAGTTGTGTTTGGTCTTGTTGACACCATTCACCAGGGATTTGATAGCAGAGTCATCCATGTCCCGCAGGGAGTCGGTACTGCTGTGGCCGGTCCGGAAGAGCTCATCTGCGGTGATCCGGTTCAACCCAAAGGATTCCAAGATTTCTCTGAAGACTACCTCTGTTGGGGTTAGAGTCCTTTCCCCTGCGTACCCAGGGATTCCCTCAAGTTGATTAGCGCGTTCGATTGCGTCTTGGACCTCTTGTGTGAGCGACGGGGCCCGGTTGGTATCCATCATGGTCCTAATGAATTCCATTTGCGCTGCCGTAAAGCCAAGATTGGCAGGAATGGCTGGTCCATTGTTAGCAGGTTCACCAGCTACTGCGTTAGCTGCTGCAGCCGCTGGATTAGCGGCCGCATTGTCGTTGCGTTGGTTCTGTCGGGCTGTTCTTCCTCTCACCATGGTTGGTATTTGGTCCGGAATAGCTGTTTACTTGATCTGTAAGTGATATATGAATGATTTTCTGAGGGGATTCTGTATTTCACACGCAATCACTTCCCTCGCGATATCGCTAGTAGTGGATATTTCTCCCTGTGGAATTTGCAAACGTTTCTATTCCGAATGAAAATCACCCCGTTGCCCCTTACTTAAGCAAACTGTTCGGGTTCCGGTTTCGAATCATGGCCGTTGAGTTTACTCGTGCGGGAATATATTGACCGTTAGATCCGGCCCGCTGCATGTTCCCGTGGGATTCTGGGGCCGTTGAATTATTTTCACAGGGATTGGGAACGTTGATTTGTTTTCCCGTTATTTTACGGTTACAAGTCCCTCGGGTCCCCCTATTCAGCGGGAGTTGGAATTATTGTAGAATAATTCAACCGCCATCTCCGTATAGTTCGTAGGCTCAGAACAGCTTAGTGTACACGTCTGTACGCTGTCCCACCTCATGTGAGTATCATATTGACTCGTATAGAGGAATCTATCCCTCGTAACTGTACTCGCACCTACTGCTATCTGTGAGCTTTAAGCTCCTAACTGTTGGTGTTACTGTTGTTGTTGTTGTTGTTGTTGGGGTCTTCTTACTCGTCTTTATCGTGTCATTTCGAGACCCCGTGTGGGTCTCTTCCATTGTTTGAATTGGGACACGTTTACGTTTGAATGTAGAGACTGCGGTTGTTCTGGCCCCCCCCCGGAGTTCGAGGTGTTGTACTGATGGCATTTGTTTGTTCCCCTATGGCCATTATGTCGTTTGAGGGAAGCAAGAGGTATTAGCTCATGCCCGGCTGCACTAGTGCCATTACCCGTCTAAGTGCTCAAACATGGACATAGCCTTCAGGGGTCTTTGATTAGCCGGTGATCAGTCGGTAATCTTTCTCTCTTCGTCCATTGTCGTGTGGACACTCCTTATGTGGTTAGAGTCTGGGTCTGATAAACTTTGATTCCTACTCCGTGTCGTTAGATTACAGTAGGAAGATTGCAGTAATATTGATTAGATTCTAAAATTGTGAGCATAATGATTAAGTTCTACCCGGACCGAACTGCACCTCTGTCGGTCCCTCTTTACGGGTCGTATATGCGTTGAGATGAATCGTATAAATAATTATTTGTTTTTGGCGGCTACCACGAGTGACTGATTTAGTCCGTCTGTATGTCCTTAACCGCGTGATTTCTAGAGGTTTAGCAAAAACCCAAAATTATGGTCCTCGTTAGTGTTTTGACGTCAAAACTTACGATACGAGTACGAGTTCAAGTACCATCTCGTACGAAAGTGTGCCCAAAGCGTGCGATGGAACCGGCAGTACACGCATCTTGCACACACTTTTTCCCCATCAGTCGATATCCTTTTCGTTTCCAACATATTTCTCGCCTTAAAACAGTAATCGAAATACGAACAACAACATGGTCACTGACGACGACAACACAACGTACGAGAACTAGCCTTGGATGACAACGCGAGGAATCCAATTTACGCTAGAGGGATTCCCCGATCCCTTTTGGATCCATGTTGTTGATGTATGACGTATGACGAAATACTTACGAACGGCTTTGGATACGACTTGAGAGCAAAACTACGTGCCAATAGACGACGGCGGCAACGTCCCGCGATGCTTTGTTGAGAAACACCCACCCGTTTCGAACACTCTGTTCTCCTCACAATTTCAAATCAGCACCAAAGACGCAAGACAATCGATCAGTAGTTGACAACAAACAAACAAACAAACAAACAAATACCACCATGAAGTTCAGTTCCATTGCCGTTATTGCCGCCGTTGTAGGCGTTGCCGATGCATTTGCCCCCGTCCCCCAGCGACCTTCTTCTGGGACCGCTCTGTCGATGTCGCTCGAAAAATACTCCGACGAACTCAAGGCCACCGCCGCCGCAATGGTTACCTAAGGGAAAGGGGCTTCTTGCGTGTGACGAATCGACCGGAACCGTTGGAAGCCGTTTGGAATCCATCGGCTTGGTAAACAACGAAGAAAACCGTCGCGAGGTGAGTGAGAGATTTTGGGTGTAGTGTCTGTTTCTATTTCTATTCTATTTCTGGTGCTGTTTCTGGTGCTGTTTCTGGTGCTGTTTCTGGTGCTGTGCTATGCTGTGCTATGCTGTGCTGTGCTGTGATTCCATACAACTATATCTGATGGTAACGTTCTCTGATTTTTCTTTTGAATGTAGTGGCGTCAACTTCTCTTCACCACCCCTGATATCGGTGATTACATCTCCGGAGCAATCTTGTTCGAGGAAACCCTCTACCAAGATTCCAAGGAAGGCAAGCCCTTTGTTGATGTCTTGAACGAACAGGGAATCATCCCTGGTATCAAGGTCGACACCGGCCTCAAGCCTCTCTGCGGAGGCGGAGACGGTGAGACCTGGTGCTCTGGTTTGGACGGACTTTACGACAAGTGCGCTCTGCACTACGCCAAGGGTGCTCGATTTGCCAAGTGGCGCACTGCCCTCCGCATCGATCTCGACAAGGGATTCCCCACCGATTACGCCATCGACGAGGCCGCCCACGGACTTTCTCGCTACGCGCGAATCTGCCAGGAAGCAGGTTTGGTCCCCATCGTCGAACCCGAAATCCTGATCGACGGCGACCACGACATTTACACCACCGCCAAGGTTCAGGAGCGCGTCATCACCACCGTTTACAAGAAGCTCCAAGAGTGTGGTGTCGTGCTCGAGGGCACCTTATTGAAGCCTTCCATGACCGTGTGCGGTGTCGACTGCGAAGACAAGCCAGCGGTCGAAGAAATTGCACGAATGACCGTCCAGACTCTTTCCCGATCCATCCCATCCGCCATGCCCGGTGTCACCTTCTTGAGTGGAGGAATCTCCGAGGAGGATTCTTCTATCTACCTCAACGAAATCAACAAAATCGATCGAGTTGCACCGTTTACGCTTACCTTCTCGTTCTCCCGTGCCCTTCAATCTTCGTGCCTGAAGACATGGGACGGGGAAGGAAGAAAACTACAAGGCCGCCCAAGACCAATTGCTTGCCCGCGCCAAGGCCAACTCGGAGGCCTCGATTGGATCCTACAAGCCAGGATCCCAGCCTTCTATGCAAGAATCTCTTTACGTCAAGAACTACGTTTACTAAAAGAAAAGTAGAGAAACAACAAAGGATTGCTGCTGCCGTTGGAAGTTCAATCCATTCATTGCTCCGAGAAGCAGCCCGAACAACTACTATTGGTTTTCTAAATTTCGTCACATTGAGGCACTTCACTTTAAATGCTACATAGATTTGTTTCAAGAGGCTCCTCCCGTTCCATTTTTCTGTTTACTCTATGTGCAAAATACCGTTTTCCGACGCTAGAGGTTTGTTGATGCGATTGGTTCAAAAGTACTTTTTCCTGTTCCACAACATGAACAAAATTGAAAATACACCTGTGAAAACTGACTTTGCAGTACTTGTCTTCATTGCAAAAACGGTGTTGCACCCATTGCTGTATTCATTAGTAGTCCTACGTACCATCTCAGCATTCAAGCCCGTGGTTTTCTTGTTCTACTGCAAGTAAACTCATGATACTACTACTAGTACTAGTAGGCAATAAATGACATGATGATTCAGAGCTCCTGAAAAAATTGACTTCTCTTTTGCAGGATCCTACTGGAGAAATCTAGTAAAGTTGCACCATTACTACTACAGTATTGTTGTTATTATTAATAATGACAATAGTAGTAGCGTCCGATAACTGTCACGCGACCCCCTTTTTTTTGTCGCAAGGTACTTTTCGCAACCCCTGCTTGTGTGTAATTTTAACACGAGCCCCCCTTGTGATTCACTAGGTCAGTATCAAGCCCGCCCTCAGTAACTCTCAATCCCTGGCTTCAGCGATTATTTTTTTCCTTGGGTCATGAATAATTACTATTAATTTTTAATATAACCTACCCGTACGTTCCTGAATCACACCTACTGAAAATTAAATACGCATGGTCATGACTCACACCCAAGCCCCCCTGTGATTCGGTAGCTTCGTATCAAGCCCGCCCTCATAACTCTCAATCCCTCGTTCGCGATTATTTTTTTCCTTGGGTCATGAATAATTATTATTAATTTTTAATATCACCTACCCGTAAGTTTGCGAATCACACCTACAAAAATGAAATACGGAAGGTCATGACTCACAACCAGTATTATTTAACATTAGTGCTCGCGGTACATAATTCTTAAAATTTATCTCCGTTGTTCGTGACACATTACCCCTATAACCTAATAATTGGGCTTGTGATACACTACCCTTCAAAATGTATCTCCTATGCTTGCGACACACAACCAGTACAATTTAACATTAGTGATCTCAACACACTACCCTTATAATTTAATATTTGTGCTCGCGACACACAACCCTTAAAATTTAATATCATCGCTTGCGACTACATACCACTACGGTTGAATTATTCAGGGTCAAGAATTTGCCTAGTACTATCATATGCAAAATATGTATGATATGTATGAGTACTCCTCTCCATACATTTTAATCAGTTGTGTCACACAATGTACGATGTATTGCAACGGTATGCAATGTATGTATAATATGTACCTTTTACCCTAATCACTCTCCCCGAAGATTTACCCATGTCGTACTAGGTGTGAACCCACCCGCGTTGTCGTCAAATCAGTGAATGGGACTGACACAATGAACAGTAATGATTCTGACAACAATGCCTAAACTTCCTCCATTCCACCAAGCAATTACATCAATACAGGATCAATATAGTTGTCATCCTCATTTTCCTCTTCAGCAAGACTACTGGCAACAGTGCCACCATCTTTTGATACAGCACCGGTAGGGTTTTTTTCTGACTTGAATCTTTCCAGCATCATTTTCTCAAAAAAATTTACGCGTTTCCGGATCTTCTCTTAACGATTGTACCTTCTTGCACAATCTAGCGAACACTTGCCTCGCTCCACTGTTCTGTTCTGTTTGATCGTTCTGCTTTGTCATTCCGTTTCATCCCTTCCTCCTTCTTATGTCCTTTTGTTGGTTTGTTGTTCCTGAAGAATAAAAATAAGAGAAAGAAAGATCAGAAGCAAATAGAATCTCCAACAAATTGCTGTCATTGTCACTCACTAGTGTTTCTCATTGTTTTCTTTCATTGCCGATCCGTTGTTTCAGTGCTTTTCATTTTTTTAAATACCGTGCCAACCAAGAAGGATGTGTTGCTTTTTGTGTGGTTTTGATTTGGGGTATGTACAGTTTTCCGTGTGTGTACAGTTTTTTGTGTGTGAACTTTTCTGTTGTTCCATTCTGTCGTTCTGTCCCATTGTTCCGTTCCATTGTTCCTGTTCTGTTTCAGTTGGTTGTTCTGGTTTAAGTGCCCTCCTTTCCTTCGTTGGTTTGTTTGATTGTTGTTCTGTTTCAATAAAAATAAAAATGAAAATGGAAGAAAGAAAGATCAGAAACAAATAGTATCTCCAACAAATTGCTGTCATTGTCACTCACTGCTGTTGTTCTGTTCTTGTTCCATTCTGTCATTCCTTTTTTTTAATTCGTTGTTCCATTTTGAGTGTTGTTCTTTCCCTTGTTGGTTGGTTTGATTGTTGTTCCATTTCAATAAAAATTAAAATAAAAATAAAAGAAAGAAAGATCAGAAACAAATAGAATCTCCAACGAATTGCTGTTATTGTCACTGACTAGTGTTTCTTCTTTGTTGTTCGGTTGTTCCATTGTTCCGTTGTTCGTGACTGTCGGACAACATTCATTTTCCCTGCTTCAAAAAAAACTGTGCCAACCAAGAAGCATGTGTTGCGTTTTGTGTGGTGGTTCCATGTGTATACAGTTTTTCATGTGTGTGTGGTTTTGTGTGTGTTGTGTGTGTTGTGTGTGCTATGCGCCCTGACTTCTTCCATGTGCCTGGCTTGTGCACGGCCTTTATTTTCTATATAAGTAAAGCCTGTATGAGTGCACGCCACCCCTCCCGCGCCATAATTTTTTCAAAGAGGAAATTGTGATTACACAAAGGTTATGTATCTAAATCCCCAACCCATCTGTAGAATCTGGTAGCCAGTCAGTGGTTCGAAACTCCCTTGGGTCAGTATGGTACCTATCTACGTACACTTTTTGCACAGTACCCAACTATGTACCTTTTTGCATGCAATATTAGCTACAACTAGTAGTACTGGTAATATCTGCACCATTCTTTTGTCTGAGAATAATAAAAAGAAAGCACCTCCATTTCAATTAAACAACTTATGAATTATTTTCATTTGACACTCATTAAAGTACGTTTTTGGTGATTGGATTATACAAAGGACTTGACCTCATACTTTGCCTGTCATTACCCAATAAGTTATTTTGTGTCCTGGATTTGCACCAATAATATTCTCTTGTGTGCCATTTGGAGAGACAAACCACAACAGTTTCAGCAATCTGTGGGGCAATATTGTTATCAATATGCATCATAGGAGTCATGAAAAAATCATTCATGGCCTGGACCGGATACTTTGTAAGTCATTCCCAATAAGTCAGTTTGTGCCCCGGATTTGCAACAAAAATACCCTCTTGTGTGTCATTTGGAGACACAAACCACAACATTTTCAGCATTATGTGTGGCAATGTTGTTCCCAATATGCATCAGATGAGTCATGAGAAATATATTCATGCACGGCACAAAAAACTTTGAGAGTCATTACCCAATATTTTTCCTCCAAATCCAGGACCCAAATGCACTCATTAGGTGGTGACACACCAAACTATCAAAGATAACTCACTTCTGTGTCTTTCATGATTCAACTTATCCATTACAGGAACAATATTCATGGACTAATCACCCAAAATATGTGATTTTCTAATTTTTAATTGCAAATTAGTGTGTATTCTTCCTCCAAATCCAGTACCCCAATGCACTCATTAGGTGGTGACACACAAACTATCACAGATAACTCACTTCTGTTTCTTTCATGATTCATCTTATCCATTACAGCAACAATATTCATTGACTAATCACCCAAAATATCTGATTTTCTAATTTTTAATTGCAAATTAGTGTGTATTTTTCCTCCCATTCCAGTACCCAAATGCACTGATTAGTTTGTGACACACAAACTGTGACAGATAACTCACTTCTGTTTCTTTCATGATTCATCTTATTCATTACAGGAACAATATTCATCAACTAATCACCCAAAATATCTGATTTTCTATTTTCTAATTGCAAATAAGTAGTGTGTATTTTTCCTCCAAATCCAGTACCCAACGTCTGAGAACTGTTTCTCTACCCCCCGCGGGCTCTCGCGCGGTATTTTTAAAATCTCGACCCTATTTTTAAAATTTCCTATCTTTTTAGGTCGCGTCTCTACTAAAATACCTCGCGTGTCGCGTGCTTCTCCTTTCCAGACAATATCTCATCGATCCCTATCTGGATCATCACCTAAAACTCACTCTCGACTTGGTGGAATAAAAATAATCAATTAAATAACATTTTCAGGGTTAGGGATATCATAAAGTTGCCGTGATGAACAATATTTTGTGTCAAACTTCTTACGTACAAATGATTTTCTCTCATCTTCGCAACATGCTGTTAACTGCACTTAGTAACACACTGTGTACAACATACCACAATAAATACACAGTACAAAAACCATGTACAAGTCTACGGGTAATGAACATGTGTGTGCTCCGTACACTGAAATCTCTTCAAAAAAAGAACAAGTGAAAAGACCCTGCAAACACAGCAGAAAAACCCTCAAAGACATGATTTATTTTTGATACGAATTCCGATCATCAAAATCACCAATGTCATTAACTTCCATTTTGACGACCCTGCGACGACCCTTCTGTTTCTCCTTCACTAGAACAGACCATGAAGGTTCACCACCATACAAATACTAGTACAAAAGGACACCAGCTCAAATACCTACACGTTTTGGTCGGGAAGGGTATTCAAACGGCAAAGATGAATCCGAATGACAAAGATAAGAAAAATTCAACCCATCTTTTTCCCCTTGGATAGAGGAGAGAATGGAGGCAGACATGTACAAACTCTACCAGGTTTGAGCACCAGCATGTTACTTTACTGATTTGCTGACCGGGAATGGCAATCAAAGGGCTATCCAATGGCTATTCGCTATTCTGATGGCTATTCAGATGGGAGGGCTAAGCAGAAACTCCAAATCCATTTTTTCAACACAGAAAACGCACACACGCACTCCAAATAACGAGCAGATATCTCCATACTGGAGTCACCGACGGCAATGATATTGCAGGGATCTCTTCATTACATCAAGAAGGACGAGGCCTGAAAGTTTCGTATTGATCCAGTGAGCGGATTAGAAGGAACAGACTCAACATAGCAGAGTGACAAATTTGGTTGTATTTCAAGGAAGCAACCCAAATAACGGCGACAGCAGATATCTCTATAAAAACGACACCAACAGCAACGACATTGCAGGGGCCTCTTAATTATATCAAGAAGGACGAGGCCTGCAAGTTTTGTATTGATCCATTGAGCGGATTAGAAGGAACAGACTCAACATAGCAGAGTGACAAATTTGGTTGTATTTCAAGGAAGCAACCCAAATAACGTCGACAGAAGATATCTCTATAACAACAACACCAACAGCAACGATGTTGCAGGGTCCCCTTTATAATATCTATGAGAAGACGCCTGCTAAGTTTCGTATTGATCCATTCAGCGGATTAGAAGGAACAGACTCAACATAGCAGAGTGACAAATTTGGTTGAATTTCAAGGAAGCAACCCAAATAACGGCGACAGCAGATATCTCCATACCAAGGTCACCGACAGCAATGATATTGCACAAACCTCTTCATTACATCTATAAGGAGACGTCCTCGAAGTTTCGGATTGATTGATTGAGAGAAATAGAAGAATCGAACCGGTGAAGCAGATTGGGAAATTTTGGTTGTATTTCAAAGAAACACCCCAAATAACAGTCACAGCAGATATTTCCATATCGACGGCACCGACAGCAATGATATTGCAGGGTCCTCTTCATTACATATATAAGAACACGCCACCCAAGTTTCGAATTGATTGATCCAGCGGATCAGAAGAATCGAACCGGTGAAGAAGAGGGGCAAAATTCGGCTATATTTCAAGGAAGCAACCCAAATAACAGCAGTCACAGCAGATATCTCTGGACCAACGGCACCAACAGCAACGATATTTCAGGGTCCTCTTCATTACATATATAAGAACACGCCGCCTAAGTTTCGAATTAATTGATACAGCAGATCAGAAGAATCAAACCGGTGAAGCAGAGGGGAAAAATTCGGCTATATTTCAAGGAAGCAGCCCAAATAACAGTCACAGCAGAAATCTCTGGACCAACGGCACTAACAGCAATGATATTGCAGGGGCCTCTTTATTACATATGTAAGAATACACCACCTAAGTTTCGAATTGATTGATCCAGCGGATCAGAAAAAAACGACTCAACATGGATGGGAAAGATGATGGGCAAAATGTGACTAAAAAATGGGCCTCCAAGCCCCCGCCTGGTTGCTGTTGTTGCTCTTGCTCTGCGGCTCCATCCTTCCCGGTGGCTGTTGCTGTTGCTCTCGCTGTTGCTGTTGCTTGCTGTTGAATCAATGAGTTGTAGTCGTTGTCATTGTCGATGATCCTATTCGAATATATGATATGATAATTGAACAAAATGGGTGAGTATCTATTGATGTACTACATAGAGTAAATAATAAAAACTGAATAATATGATAATGTACATGCCTATCAATTCATAATTATCACCAATCCGGGAAAATTTGTCGCACATACAGGGAAGAATCGATGGTTGCTTCCGACTTGATGGTTGCTTCCGATCCGTTGGTTTTGATTCAATGGTTTCAATTCGTTGCTTCTGATCCGGTCCTATGAAAATAAGAAGAAAAACAAAGAGAAAATACATTGCCGTTGCCGTTGCCGTTGCCGTTGCCGTTGCCGTTGCCGTTGCCGTTGCCGTTGCCGTTGCCGATCTCTCTCATTCTTACCTTTGCTTGTTGTTCCGACGTTGTTCCAACAATCGTCTCGATGAAATTGTTGTTGTTGCTGCTGCCATAGATTTGCAGAATTCTTACTTCTATGTCATGAAAAACAGTATCTTGTTCCTGTTGATATAGATGCAATGGGAGGTTTGTTGCCTTCAAGACGTATATGTTTGTGGGCCAATTCAAACAAAAACATCTATCCAGCCATTCCCCTCTTATCCAATGCTAACTACTTCTTTTACAGTACAAGACTGTTATTTCGTACTGAAATATCTGAGAACGGATCGTTGTGCTCGGTGAAGAGGGTTGGATCCCACGTTCTCGGACGGAGTGTTGATTGCAAGAACCAACACTCTACTCAAATAAGTTGGATGTAAGAAGGCAGATTATGAAGTGATTGTTTTTTTTTGTCGCGAGGTAGAAAAAGTGATTTTTTTTGTCCGGAGGTAGAAAAACAATTACTGTGTGTGTGTGTGTGTGTGTGAGATTTTTTTTTTGCGAGGTAGAAAAAAAAAAAATCATCGATCGATCGATGACAATTCGTACGATACCATCTAGGATACTTCAACTTCTGTAGAATTCTACAGATTTTGTACTAGTGTAGATTTCTACACGTTTTTTGTACTAGATAATTCCTGGTATTGAATCCGCGTGGGTTTCTACGCCTGTAGATTCGTACACGCTTTTTGTACTAGATACCTACTAGTATTGAATCCGCGTAGGTTTCTACGCCTGTAGATTCGTACATGCTTTTTGTACTAGATACATACTAGTATTGAATCCTTGTAGGTTTCTACGCCAGTTGATTCGTACACGCTATTTGTACTAGATACATACTAGTATTGAATCCTTGTAGGTTTCTACGCGAGTAGATTCGTACACGCTTTTTGTACTAGATACATATTAGTATTGAATCCACGTAGGTTTCTACGCACGTAGATTTGTACACGCTTTTTGTACTAGATACATACTAGTATTGAATCCGCGTAGGTTTCTATGCCTGTAGATTCGTACACGCTTTTTGTACTAGATACATACTAGTATTGAATCCGCGTAGGTTTCTACGCCTGTAGATTCGTACACACTTTTTGTACTAGATACATACTAGTATTGAATCCGAGTAGATTTCTACACGAATTGTGGACTAGATAATTTCTGGTAGTGTGTACCGTAAAGTATTTGTGAGGAGTCCACAATGCTTACGAATTCTTTACACCTTGCCCACCAGAGGGTATTTTGTGTGCAATTCTAGAGCACAAACTGACTTATTGGGTAATGACTCCAAAAGTATCCGATCCAAGCCAGGAATACATTTATCATGACTCATCAAATGCATATTGGGGACAACTTTGCCCCACAGAATGCCCAAAATGTGGTGGTTTGTCTATCCAAATGGCAAACATGAGGGTATTTTGTGTGCAATTCTAGGGCACAAACTTACTTATTGGGTAATGACTCCAAAAATATCCGGTCCAAACCAGGAATACATTTATCATGACTCATCAGATGCATATTGGGAACAACTTTTACAAACCAAATGCTAGAAATGTTGTTGTTTCACTCTCCAAATGGCAAACATGAGGGTATTTTTGGTGCAATTACAGGGCACAAACTGACTTATTGGGTAATGACTCCCAAAGTATACGGTCCAAGCCAGGAATACATTTATCATGACTCATCAAATGCATATTGGGAACAACTTTGTCACACAAAATCCCGGAAATGTTGTGGTTTGTCTCTCCAAATGGCAAACATGAGGGTATTTTTGGTGCAAATACAGGGCACAAACAGTCTCATTTGGTAATGACTCCCAAAGTATCTGGTCTGGGCCTTGAATATATTTTTCATGACTCATCAAATGCATATTGGGAACAACTTTTACAAACAGAATGCTGGAAATGTTGGGGTTTGTCTCTCCAAACGGCACAAATGAGGGTATTTTTGTTGAAATTCCAGGGCACAAACTGACTTATTGGGTAATGACTCACAAAGTATCCGGTCCTGGCCATGGATATATTTTTCATTACTCATCTGATGCATATCAGGAACAACTTGTACAAACAGAATGCTGAAAATGTTGTGGTTTGTCTCTCCAAATGGCACAGAAGAGGGTATATTTGGTGCAAATCCAGGGCACAAACTGACTTATTGGGTAATGACTCCCAAACTATCTGGTCCTAGCCATGAATAATTATTTCATGACTCCTCAAATGCATATTGGGAACAGCTTTGCCCCACAGAATGCTGGAAATGTTGTGATCTATCTCTCCAAATGGCACACAAGAGACAATTTTGGGTGTAAACCCAGGGCACAAACTGCCTTAGTGGGTAATGACTCCCAAAGTATCAGGTCCAGGCCATGAATAATTTTTTCATTACTCATCTGATGCATATTGGGAACAACATTTACACTCACAATACAGAAAATGTTGTGGTTTGTCTCTCCAAATGGCAGACAAGAGAGTATTTTTGGTACGAATCCGGCTCACACTGACTGAGTGGGTAATGGCTCATCCCAAAGTATCAGGTCAATTCAATTTATTTTTCCGGTACATTTCATCTTATCCATAATTGGAATAACACTAATAATCCAATCACCAAACATGTAGTTTAATGAGTGTCAAATAAAATTAATTCATAAGTTGTTTAATCAAAATGGAAGTGCTGTTTTTGGATTATTCTCAGACAAAAATATAAGTGTGCAGGCATTACTAGTTGTAGATGATACTACGTGCAAAAATAAAAGGTACACCATTGGGTACTTTGCAAAAAGTGAACGTAGGTACCAGTAGGTACTGTGCTGACCCAGGACAGTGTCGAACCACCGACTGGCTATCAGATTCTACAGATGAGTAAGGAATTTAAGTACATAACCTTTGTGTAATCAAAATTTCCATTTTGAAAAAATTATGGCGCGGGAGGGGTGGCTTGCACTGGTACATGCTTTACTTATATAGAAAATAAAGGCCACACACAAGCCAGACACATGGAAGAAGTCAGGGTACACAGCATACACAACACACCCAAAACCACACACACATGAAAAACTGAAGAGACATGAAAAACTGAGCACACACACGAAACTGCACACACACAAAACCAAAAAAAAACATACTTCTTGGTCGGCACAGTATTTTTTTTAAAAAGCACAGAAAATGAATGTTGTGCGACAGTCACAAACAACAGAACAATGGAACAACAAAGAAACACTAGTGAGCATAACAGGGGAACAAGGGAACAACAAAATGGAACAACAACAACGGAATGCAAGTGAGTGACAACAATGATGGCAATTTGTTGGAGATTCTATTTGTTTCTGATCTTTCTTTCTTTTATTTTTATCGGACCGACACAACAGAGCGAAACAACAAACGAAATGTAACAACAGAGCAACAATGGAACGCAAGTAAGTGACAACAATGACGGCAATTTGTTGGAGATTCTATTTGTTTCTGATTTTTCTTTCTTTTATTTTTATTGAATGGAACAACAGAGCAGAATAGCAAATGAAACGGAGCAACGGAACAACAACGGAACACAAGTGAGTGACAACGACAAAAATTTGTTGGAGATTCTATTTTTTCTGATCCTTCTTTCTTTTGTTTTTATTTTTCACAGCAAAAATGGAACAATGGAACAATGGAACAAAACAGCGACACAATGTAGTGAAACAACAAACACGGAGCAACAAACACGGAGCAACAAAAATGGAGCAATGAAAACGGAGCAACAAAAATGGAGCAACAAAAATGGAGCAATGAAAACAGAGCAACGAAAATGGAGCAACAAAAATGGAGCAACAAAAATGGACTAACGCAAACGGAGAAACGCAAACAAAACAACAAAAACAAGACAACAAAAACAGAGCAACAATGGAACATGGTCAAAACGGAATGCCAAAATGGAACAACAAAATGAAGTAGCGGCAGCAGCAAGCAACGAGAGCAACAGCATGGGCACAGTAGTAGAAACAGCGGCAAAAGGTAGAGTAATAAACACAACTCCAACCCATGAGTGATGAATGTTGATCCAGCAATAACAGCATCGATGAATGCCCATTTATCCCTTCAATTAATGTAGAAAATAACAGTACATATGTAATACAAAACTACTACTTATTATGAACTTAATATTGAGAATATTAGAAATAATGGAGGATTCGTAATACGTTGCAATAGGAATAAATCAAGCATAATAGAATCTACATTTTAAAAAGGGAATATTGTAGTCAAGAAATAGAATTCACAGTTAGGAGAGCAGAATCGAATTGTTATTTGGTAGATTAATATTTTGGAATTAATACTGACTCAAGATTTCTTTTTTATTCGTGCATAGAAGTAAGTGTTGTTTGTACGGAATAATAATTGGGTTCTGCTAGAGACTGAAATAAATTATTTTTATTCGAGAGTAGAGTAATGTGCATCACGCGCACAGAATTATTTTTTGTATGATTTTAAGGCAATAACTGGGGGTGGGAATTTTAGGGTTTCCAGAAATATTGCCGTGTTAAAATCACGCACAAAATTTGTGCGCGAGAAGTAAATTCGAACCCCGCGAAACAGTTCTCGGACGAAATGCACTCATGGGGTGGTGACACACCAAACATCACACATAACTAACTTCTGTTTCTTTCATGATTCAACTTATCCATTACAGGAACAATACTATTCATGGATTAATCACCCAAAATATCAGATTTTCTAATTTTTCATTGCAAATTAGTAGTGCGTATTTTCCCTCCCATTCCAGTACCCAAATGCACTCCTCATTAGTTTGTGATACACAAACTATCACAGATAACTCACTTCTATTTCTTTCATGATTCATCTTATCCACAAACTTTCAAAGATAACTCACTTCTGTTCCTTTCATGATTCATCTTATCCATTACAGGAACAATATTCATCGACTAATCACCCAAAATATCTGATTTTCTAATTTCTAATTGCAAATTAGTGTGTATTTTTCCTCCAAATCCAGTACCCAAATGCACTCATAGGGTGGTGACACACGTAACATCACACATAACTCACTTCTGTTTCTTTCGTGTTTCAACTTATCCATTATAGAAACAATATTCATGGACTAATCACCCAAAATATGTGATTTTCTAATTTTTAATTGCAAATTAGTGTATATTCTTCCTCCAAATCCAGTACCTGAATGCACTCATTAGTTTGTGACACACAAACTATCACAGATAACTCACTTCTGTTCCTTTCATGATTCATCATATCCATCATAGGAACAATATTCATGAACTGATCACCTATAAGAATATCTGATTTTCTATTTTTTAATTGCAAATTAGTGTGTATTTTTCCTCCAAATCCAGTACCCAAATGCACTTATTAGGTGGTGACACACAAACTATCACAGATAACTCACTTCTGTTTCTTTCATGATTCATCTTATCCATAACAGGAACAATATGCATGGACTAATCACAAAAATTATCTGATTTTCTAATTTTAAATTGCAAATTAGTGTGTATTTTTTCTCCAAATCTAGTACCCAAATGCACTCATTAGTTTGTGACACACAAACTATCAAAGATAACTCACTTCTGTTTCTTTCATGATTCAACTTATCCATTACAGGAACAATACTATTCGTGGATTAATCACCCAAAATATCAGATTTTCTAATTTTTCATTGCAAATTAGTAGTGTGTATTTTCCCTCCCATTCCAGTACCCAAATGCACTCCTCATTAGTTTGTGACACACAAACTATTACAGATAACTCACTTCTGTTTCTTTCATGATTCATCTTATCCACAAACTTTCAAAGATAACTCACTTCTGTTCCTTTCATGATTCACCTAATCCATTACAGGAACAATATTCATCGACTAATCACCCAAAATATCTGATTTTCTAATTTCTAATTGCAAATTAGTGTGTATTTTTCCTCCAAATCCAGTACCCAAATGCACTCATAGGGTGGTGACACACGTAACATCACACATAACTCACTTCTGTTTCTTTCATGTTTCAACTTATCCATTATAGAAACAATATTCATGGACTAATCACCCAAAATATGTGATTTTCTAATTTTTAATTGCAAATTAGTGTATATTCTTCCTCCAAATCCAGTACCTGAATGCACTCATTAGTTTGTGACACACAAACTATCACAGATAACTCACTTCTGTTTCTTTCATGATTCAACTTATCCATTACAGGAACAATATTCATGAACTGATCACCTATAAGAATATCTGATTTTCTATTTTTTAATTGCAAATTAGTGTGTATTTTTCCTCCAAATCCAGTACCCAAATGCACTTATTAGGTGGTGACACACAAACTATCACAGATAACTCACTTCTGTTTCTTTCATGATTCATCTTATCCATAACAGGAACAATATGCATGGACTAATCACAAAAATTATCTGATTTTCTAATTTTAAATTGCAAATTAGTGTGTATTTTTTCTCCAAATCTAGTACCCAAATGCACTCATTAGTTTGTGACACACAAACTATCAAAGATAACTCACTTCTGTTTCTTTCATGATTCAACTTATCCATTACAGGAACAATATTCATGAACTGATCACCTATAATATCTGATTTTCTATTTTTTAATTACAAATTAGTGTGTATTTTTCCTCCAAATCAGGGACCCAAATGCACTTAGTAGGTGGTGACACACAAACTATCAAAGATAACTCACTTCTGTTTCTTTCATGATTCATCTTATCCATAACAGGAACAATATGCATGGACTAATCACAAAAATTATCTGATTTTCTAATTTTAAATTGCAAATTAGTGTGCATTTTTTCTCCAAATCCAGTACCCAAATGCACTCATTAGGTGGTGACGCACAACCTATGACAGATAACTCACCTCTGTTCCTTTCATGATTCATCTTATCCATTACAGGAACAATATTCATTGACCTATCACCAAAAATATGTGATTTTCTAATTTTTAATTGCAAATTAGTGTGTATTCTTCCTCCAAATCCAGGACCCAAGTGCAGTTATTAGGTGGTGTCGCACAAACTATGACAGATAAGTCACTTCTGTTTCTTTCATGATTCATCTTATCCATAACAGGAACAATATTCATGGACTAATCACCAAAAGTATCTGATTTTTTATTTTCTAATTGCAGATAACAGAGTTAGAGAATTCTGAAACGCCGTTCCATGATTGTTGACATGAATTGTACAAAAAAACGTTTCACCACCCCATCAACAGAAGTCATTACTATCATACCTACATTACTACTACTACTACTATCAAAATACACCCGGACACATATCTACGAGACGAGCATTTTTCGAACGCCGTTCCAAAAAAAGGAAAAAAGGGATAACGGTGGTGAAATCGTTTAGGAAGGTACTGCTGTAGATATCTACTCAAATTTGTTACCAGAAATTATCTAGTACAAAAATGGTGTAGAAAGCTACTACTGTAGATATCTACGCAAAGTCGTTACCAGAAATTATCTAGTACACAAAATTGTGTACGAAGGTACTGCTGTAGATTTCTACGCAAATTCGTTACCAGAAATTATCTAGTACAAAAACGGTGTAACTGCTGTAGATATCTACTCAAATTTGTTGCCAGAAATTATCTAGCATGAAAACGATGTAGAAAGCTACTGCTGTAGATATCTACTCAAATTTGTTACCAGAAATTATCTAGTACAAAAATGGTGTAGAAAGCTACTCCTGCTGTAGATATCTACGCAAAGTCGTTACCAGAAATTATTGAGTACACAAAATTGTGTAGGAAGGTACTGCTGTAGATATCCACTCAAATTCGTTACCAGAAATTATCTAGTACGAAAACGGTGTTACCAGAAATTATCTAGTACAAAAACGGTGTAACTGCTGTAGATATCTACTCAAATTTGTTGCCAGAAATTATCTAGTATGAAAACGATGTAGAAAGCTACTGCTGTAGATATCTACTCAAATTTGTTACCAGAAATTAACTAGTACCAAAATGGTGTAGAAAGCTACTCCTGCTGTAGATATCTACGCAAAGTCGTTACCAGAAATTATTGAGTACACAAAATTGTGTAGGAAGGTACTGCTGTAGATATCTACTCAAATTCGTTACCAGAAATTATCTAGCACGAAAACGGTGTAGAAATTATTGAGTACACAAAATTGTGTAGGAAGGTACTGCTGTAGATATCTACTCAAATTCGTTACCAGAAATTATCTAGTACGAAAACGATGTAGAAACCTACTGCTGTAGATATCTACTCAAATTTGTTAACAGAAATTATCTACTACAAAAATTGTGTAGGAATCTACTGCTGTAGATATGTAGGCTAATTCGTTACCAGAAATTATCTAGTACAAAAACGGTGTAGAAAGCCACTGCTGTATATTTCTACGTAAATTCGTTACCAGAAATTATCTAGTATGAAAACGGTGTAGAAACCTACTGCTGTAGATATCTACGCAAATTCATTACCAGAAATTATCTGGTACGAAAATGGTGTAGAAAGCTACTGTCGTAAAATGCTACGCAAATTCGTTACCAGAAATTATCTAGTACGAAAATTGTGTAGAAAGATACTATAGTAGAATGCTACGCAAATTCGTTACCAGAAATTATCCAGTACAAAATTTGTGTAGAAAGCTACTGCCGTAAAATGCTACGCAAATTCGTTACCAGAAATTATCTAGTACGAAAATGGTGTAGAAAGACTTGTAATCTACATACTAAGGTCTGTCTCGCTGCAATCTGAATAAACCACAGCAACTCCCTTATGCCGATTACGACGAATATGGGAACCCACGCTGTCTTGAAGGATTAGATATTCGGTCACATCCCTCAGTTCGTATTCCAGCCATTCCACTCGATCTCCCTTTCTTCCTATTGATGATCATAGGGCCAACGATCGCTCCTTTTGGCTTACTTCCACCGACTACGCTCATCAAGAACGTCTCGCATGCTGCACGCTACCCGCAGTCTCTGGGACAGTCACTGCGTTTCCGACGGATTGTACTGCCAGTGACACTACACGTATTGCAGCTACGCCCCGCGAAAGATACCCCAACGAACATGACTACTTATCCCTGAAACCTTTCTTTTGTTGGGTTTCCACCGATCACATCAAAGCTACGTTTGAAAACTCAACCCAATATGGTTCGTTAGCGGTTAGCCCTGATGGAAACATTTTCAAACGGTTTCATTCCCCTCAACCGGCCATGAATGTTCGCCCCTTCAATGACGATGTTATGTCCGATGCTGTCTATTCAGATGTCCCAGCAATTGATGGTGGCTCCAAGATTGCTCAGATCTTATTTGGCCGCAAATCACATATTATACACGTTGAGGAAATGCGTACCACCGGCAATTTCCTATCCTGCTTCCAGAACTTTGTTCGAAAATGGGGCAGGCCCATCCGCCTCCTTTGCGACCACGGTAACTATCAATCCAGTAAGAAGGTGCTCGATTACCTCAAAATGTTATGGATTGGACTCTGGCAAAGTGAACCGTATCACCAACACCAGAATCAGTTCGAACGACGATACCAAACGTTCAAACGCATTGTCAATCGCGTCATGGATCGTACCGGCACACCACCACACCTATGGCTACTGTGCATGACATACGTCGCGGGTCTCCTCAATATTGTTTCTGATCCTACGCTGTCCGATAAACAACCGATCTTCATTGCCACCGGTACACTCGGCGACATCAGCGCATACACCAGTTTCTTCTGGTTTGAACCTGTGTATTTCAAAACCAATGACTCTCCTTTCGGTACCCAGTCTACCGAACGCCTAGGTCATTTCGTCGGTATCGCTGAACATGTTGGCAATGGACTCTGCTTTCGAATCTGGGATCCCGTTACCAACAAGTTACTTGACCGGTCCGGTGTTCGATCTGCTCTTACACCTGAATCACGTAACAAACGCGCGGGCCTATTTACTGATGATGGTTTCATCAAATGGCGTAAGGCAAAGGATTCCTTGCCCTGTTTATACGCCACTGGAGAAGCTCCAGCATTCAAACATGGGGAGCATGCCAATCAGAGTAAACTCATTGACGAGTCTACAAAACCAAACAATTCAGTTCCCCCTAGCGTTTCACCCGCTGATTCTGACACTGCCGATGACACCGTTCCCTCTGTAGCCAACAAACAACCAGATACTACGCCTCACGCATCTGGCACTCAAACAATTCTTCAACCACCCGCCCACCCCTCGTTACCGAGCTTTCTTTATAAGAAGGTCGATGACAGCCCAAGCTGGTCACCTTCTCCACTCCCTAACAACTATGGGGAGAGTCTTGATGGTCCTCCTACGACACACATCTTCAGCAAGAACCCCGATGGCGTTCTCCTTACTGAAGATGATTTTGATCCTCCGGAGCTAGCATACTTTGATGTTAGTGACGTCGCAACTCCACACACCAACCCCGCTACTCCTTCCGTAGACCCATCACAGGTAGTTGTTACCGACGAAGAAGGCAACGCACAATTTGACGATGATGGTAAACCTATTAAATTCCTTTCGTGACCAGAAGTACCAAAGCTACCAAAGGGTAGATTTCCTATTCGTACGAATCAATGAGTCCCGTATCCATCTAAGTGATCGATTCCCACGGCATATCGATTCCCACGGCACATTGATTCCCATCGCGCATCAACGGTGAGCAATCCCTGTCTTACGATATTGCCATTGTTCTTCGGTGAGCAAACTCTGATTTCATAAAATATCACACGAGCTACGGGAGCAATTCCTGACCTTAATGATAAAACATATCATGGAGTCTTCCTAACGGAACAAGAGAAGAAAACCGTTGGCGTGTGATTCTCACACAATACATATACATGCATACAAATATATATGGTCAACGACTAATACATGTACGGAAATAATCAGCGAGTAATCTCAGCACTACGCAACAGCAGTTGCAACGTATTCATCTCAATAAAAGAGATATCTTGCATTTCGGCAAGATTTCACTTTATCTCATACTTTTAACATTCAACTGATTTATATCCCAAAATTCACACTAGTTGCTATCAACTACTTGTAATCTACATACTAAGGTCTGTCTCGCTGCAATCTGAATAAGTCACAGCAAGAGGAGATCTGGCGTTTCCCTAGTCTCGCCTGTAGTCCGATTATCCGTTGCCGAAAGTATCCAACCACAATTGTCACGCGTAGAGTACAACCGTTCGTCTACTAACACACTAACACAGCGTTGCTGTTTGTCAGAAGCCCTTGAATCAGACTCTCAAAGAATTGGATTCAGAAGGAAAATAATAGATTAACAGTCGCAAGCTCTAAGAAGGCTTGCACACAAAAGGAACAGGAACGGAATTGAATACAATCCCTACGCTGGCATATGCACATCGCACATCGTACACGAAGTAGTTCCCATTCTCAGTCACCGCGCAATTCTTTCCAAGGCTCGGAACCACCACAGATGCCGAACATACCGTTGATGCCCGGCAATGCACTCGGAGGCGAAGAGAAGAATGACGCCGAAGTCGCCACTATCAACGACCGCTTTCCCAGCTTCGATACGGATATGAGAAAGATACTCGTATCCTTACTCAACGTAACAAGTGAGATTACTAGCAAGTTGTGCCTAGCTCTCAAAGAAGGCGGATTATGCGAGTGGAAGGCGTTCCTCGACGCACTTATCGAACCGGATTTTGCACGCGAACTTACCTATACAGAGGGAGGATTGCCAACGCATATCCCTCGATCTATCCAAAGGAGCATAGAAGCACTTGCGGATTTCGCTATCGACCTACAAGAAGCCGATGTCGCTCTAGAAGAAGACGATAGGAACTGGAAGGATGTAAAGTCATATACATACAGGGAGTTCCAGTCATTCCGCGAGGAACGTGCCTAACGTTTGCGTAACGAATCTGTTCTGAACCCACCACCACCTCCGGCGGGAAGTAACAAAAAGTCACCTCAGCAGGTAAAGTACGAATCATGGTGCCGAAAAGCACGAGATGAAAAGTCCTTTACACCCCTCACGAATGACTCGAGATTCGAACACTGGCTCGTCGGTTTCAAAGCTAAACTCGAGGCATACGACATCGATACAGAGACATTCCTCGATGAAACTTGGCCTCCAGCTACGCTTCTGGGTTATACCCGTGATCTCTTCGTCAAGCAATGTGCCTTCTTCTGGGTACTAATGTTAGAAGTCTTCAAGAGTGACCTTTCTGCATCATGTGTACACAGTCATTCTACCACTCGTGATGGACGCAAGGCCTACTTCGATTTCGTAAACCTTCATAGCAAATCAAAAGCAAAGGTATACGACAATTCGACTCAGCTACAAGCATTGCTCAAGTTGAACCTCAACAATTGGAAGGAATCCAAAGTGAAATTCATCACACATTGGTTTGATGAATTGAATCACCTCAACAAGCTCCGTCCTCCCAACAAGCCCCTTGAGTACCATACTGTTAAATCAGCATTGTGTCAGGCATGCTATTCTAGCTTCCAGCTAAGCGAACAGTTTGCCAAAGTCAAGGATCCAGGTGGGACGAATAGCACCGTAACGGATGCGGTCGCCGAAGCCGCTGCTATCCATGATCTTAAAATCACGCTTTTACTCGAAGCAACTCGACTATTCCCAGTCCGCGATGTCTGCTCCTCGGTCGACCGTACGTGCACACGTTCATGATTTTTCTTCTGAATCGAACCAAAACCATGATGACTATGCTCTCCCCATCGAATTTGAAGGAGACTATCAAGATTATGCTGTGTTTAAGGCTGGACGTACCCCTGACCCTACCACGAGATTGCCTACAAACATATGGAAGGCCTTGTTGCGTCAGGACATGAAGAGTTGGCTCAGTTTTTCTCCGGAAGGCAAGAAAATCGTGGTTGCCTCATTGCGACACGACTTACTTAACACGGACCAACCTGACCCCAACAGTGTCAAACCCATTACCCGGAAGGCATACCAACATGAACACTCGGTATCATTTCGAGAAGACGATACTTCGACCAAAGATGAGCATGCCAATTCCGCAGCAGACCTTCACCCTGCTGTAGAGAATGATCGTAGAGGTGTTTTCCATGCATCCCTAGGCGTATACAAATCAACGACCTCTTCGTCTAAGGACCAGCGACCTCTCAAGTCTTCCGTGTCACCCGCGCATCCCGCTCGATTCCTTTCAGACAACCCTGACATTCAGTACAAAAAGGACGGTGACACCCAAATACCTGTGGGAACACCATCGTATTCCGCCAATTTTCACCAGTGGTATACTCCCGAGGATGATCTTACCTTTCCCAACGATGGTCCAGTAACGTCATACACATACCGTATACACAAAACTACGGTTACTAGCCCTGGTTTTGCCATGGTCGATCGCAGCGCAAATGGCTGCATCATCGGTAATGATGCGTGTCTCATCTCCAAGGATATCCCACCACGATATGTTAACGTCACCGGCATTAACAATCATCAGGTACAAAATATTCCCATTGCTACATGCGGAGCATATTCCATGTCGAACAGAGGCCCCGTCATTCTCATTTTCAATGAATGTGCCTATACAGGACGACACCCTTCTATATTGTCATCCGGCCAGATGGAAGCATATTTTTCCACTGTCGACGATACGTCCATCAAAGCAGGCGGAGGACAGGTCATCACCACCTCCGATGGCTATGCACTGCCTCTTAGCATACGACACGGCTTACCATACCTTGCGATGCGAAAGTATACGACTGTTGAATTTGACACGCTACCACATGTTATCATGACGTCCGATAAACATTGGGACCCATCTGTTCTCGATACCACGATCAGTGCGAAGGATGAACAATTTCTCCAGAAATATCCTCCCCAACCACAGCAACTCCCTTATGCCGATTACGACGAATATGGGAACCCACGCTGTCTTGAAGGATTAGATATCTCTGTTTCCCCCGGATCCTCCACGGTCACATCCCTCAGCTCATATTCCAGCCATTCCACTCGATCTCCCTTTCTTCCTATTGATGATCATAGGGCCAACCATCCCTCGTTTTGGCTTACTTCCACCGACTACGCTCATCAAGAACGTCTCGCATGCTGCGCGTTACCCACAGCCTCTGGAACAGTCACTGCGTTTCCGACAGACTGTACAGCCAGTGACACTACACGCATTGCAGCTACGCCCCGTGAAAGATACCCCAACGAACATGACTACTTATCCCTGAAACCTTTCTTTTGTTGGGTTTCCACCGATCACATCAAAGCTACGTTTGAAAACTCAACCCAATACGGTTCGTTAGCAGTTAGCCCTGATGGAAACATTTTCAAACGGTTTCATTCCCCTCAACCGGCCATGAATGTTCGCCCCTTCAATGACGATGTTATGTCCGATGCTGTCTATTCAGATGTCCCAGCAATTGATGGTGGCTCCAAGATTGCTCAGATCTTATTTGGCCGCAAATCACATATTATCCACGTTGAGGAAATGCGTACCACCGGCGATTTCCTATCCTGCTTTCAAAACTTTGTTCGAAAATGGGGCAGGCCCATCCGCCTCCTTTGCGACCACGGTAACTATCAATCCAGTAAGAAGGTGCTCGATTACCTCAAAATGTTATGGATTGGACTCTGGCAAAGTGAACCGTATCACCAACACCAGAATCAGTTCGAACGACGATACCAAACGTTCAAACGCATTGTCAATCGCGTCATGGATCGTACCGGCACACCACCACACCTGTGGCTACTGTGCATGACATACGTCGCGGGTCTCCTCAATATTGTTTCTGATCCTACGCTGTCCGATAAACAACCGATCTTCATTGCCACCGGTACACTCGGCGACATCAGCGCATACACCAGTTTCTTCTGGTTTGAACCTGTGTATTTCAAAACCAATGACTCTCCTTTCGGTACCCAGTCTACCGAACGCCTAGGTCATTTCGTCGGTATCGCTGAACATGTTGGCAATGGACTCTGCTTTCGAATCTGGGATCCAGTTACCAACAAGTTACTTGACCGGTCCGGTGTTCGATCTGCTCTTACACCTGAATCACGTAACAAACGCGCGGGCCTATTTACTGATGATGGTTTCATCAAATGGCGTAAGGCAAAGGATTCCTTGCCCTGTTTATACGCCACTGGAGAAGCTCCAGCATTCAAACATGGGGAGCATACCAACCAGATAAAACTCATTCACGAGTCTACAAAACCAAACAGCTCAGTTCCCCCTAACGGTTCACCCGCTGATTCTGACACCGCCGATGACACCGTTCCATCTGCACCCAACAAACAACCAGATACTACGCCCCACGCGTCTAGCACTCAACCAATTCTTCAACCACCCTCCCACCCCTCGTTACCGAGCTTTCTTTATAAGAAGGTCGATGACAGCCCAAGCTGGTCACCTTCTCCACTCCCTAACAACTATGGGGAGAGTTTTGATGGTCCTCCTACGACACACATCTTCAGCAAGACATCCGACGGCGTTCTCCTTACTGAAGATGATTTTGATCCTCCGGAGCTAGCATACTTTGATGTTAGTGACGTCGCAACTCCACACACCAACCCCGCTACTCCTTCCGTAGACCCATCACAGGTAGTTGTTACCGACGAAGAAGGTAACGCACAGTTTGACGATGATGGTAAACCCATTACCATCCCTACGATCCCGATTGCCGATTTACAAGGACGTTCCTTCCTTGTAACCAATCCAGATGGCACTCGGAAACGTCTTACCATCGTCGATGTTGAAGACAGTCTTGAACGCAACAAAGACTTCATCAAGTTCAAGTGCAAACACTCCGATGACGAACTCGATGATATCATTGCATATAATGATGTCATGAATTACATACATCGTGATTCAACACAAGAAGACGGCAAACTCTGGCCGTTTCGCCGCATCCTAGGACACCAAGGTCCACTGGATAACAAACATCCTCAATACAAAGGTTCCAAGTATAACCTTTGGATTGAATGGGAGAATATGGAACGCACATATGAACCTCTGGCCAACATCGCGGCTGATGACCCTGTCACCGTTGCAAAATATGGGAAAGACAACAACTTGCTTGACCTCCCGGGTTGGAAACGCCTCAAGCGAATCACCAACCTAGCGCGACGAACCAAGAAACTTGATCGACTCGTGCACCAAGCCAAACTACGTTCTTTCCGTACCACTCCGCAGTATCAATATGGATTCAAAGTGCCTCGTAACCACGAAGAAGCCCTCCAATTTGATCAAGCCAACGGAAACACCAAATGGGAAGATGCCACCACTCTGGAAATGGCACAACTCAATGAGTACAATACATTCATTGATAAAGGCGTGTACAAGACGAGCTCCATTCCCCCGGGATTCCAACAGATCAAGGTACACATGATATACGCTGTCAAGCACGACAGAAGACACAAGGCCCGCCTCGTTGCTAACGGTAATCTCACTGAGGCCCCTATTCACAGTGTTTACGCAGGCGTCGTATCTCTCCGCGGCCTACGTATGTGCCTATTCCTAGCTGAACTCAACGACCTAGAAGCATGGGGCACCGACATAGGTAACGCCTACTTAGAAGCAGTCACCTGCGAGAAAGTATGCATCAAGGCAGGTCCCGAATTCGGATCGCTGGAGGGTCACCTGCTGATCATTTACAAAGCCCTATACGGTCTCAGGTCTTCAGGCAAGTGTTTTGGAGACTTACTCGCGGCTTGTCTCATCGAACTCGGCTTCGAAAGATCCCGCGCAGAACCGGAAATATTCCTCAAACCCGGAACGAACAAGCATGGTGAACGTGTATATGAGCTTATATGCACATATGTCGATGACCTATGTCTCTGCATGGCAGATCCCAATTCCTTCTTGAAGATATTGCAATCGTCACCATATAACTTCAAACTGAAGGGATCCGGACCTATGAACTTTCACTTAGGTTGTGGATTTGAGCGCGACGAACATGGTGTTCTATGCATGAATCCCATAAAGTTCATCGAAAAGATGGAAGTGTCTTACGAACAAATGTTCGGATGCAAACCTAGCACTAGGTTCCAATCACCCATTGCGGAGAACGATCATCCCGAATTGGACTCCTCAGCCTTTCTCGAAGAAACCGGTATACAGAAATACCAAAGTATGATCGGTTCACTACAATGGATCATCGCTATTGGCCGTTTCGATGTACAAACAGCCGTGATGACGCTCTCAAGTTTTAGAGCTCAGCCACGAGATGGGCATCTCGAACGTGCAAAACGTATCTATGGATATATCTCCAAGTTTAGACATTTTAAAATCAGATTCCGCGTGGAACCACCCGATTTTATATTGACTCAACCCGACACCATCGATTGGTCCAACACCGTCTATGGGGAGCATTCTGAAGAGCTACCCGACGACGCTCCTGCACCGCTTGGAAAGACAGTAGTGTTAACACACTTCTATGATGCCAACCTCATGCATGATATTCTTAGTGGCAAGGCAGTAACCGGCATTCTTCATTTCGCGAACAAGACTCCCATGATGTGGTTCTCGAAGAAGCAGTCTACTACGAAGACAGCCACCTTTGGAGCCGAATTTGTTGCAGGAAGGACTTGCATCGAACAGATCGTCGATTTACGCCACTCATTTCGATACCTAGGAACACGAGTCCATGATGTCTCATACTCTTGGGGTGACAACGAAAAGATGATCCAAACGTCAACCTTCCCTTACGCAAGGTTGCACAAGCGTCATAATATTCTGTCGTTTCACTACGTACGAAGCATGATAGCGAGAGGTTTCATTTTAATGATGCACATCCCAGGTAAGGATAACTGTGCAGACATTCTCACCAAGCATTGGAGTCACTCAGTTGTGTATCCACTGCTCAGGCCCATCTTCCACTTCTGTGGTAATACCGGCGACCTTCTTCAGGATGATGGAAGCATCATGTAGAGCGTGATGACCCTTCACAAGGAGACATGGGGAGTATTAAATTCCTTTCGTGACCAGAAGTACCAAAGCTACCAAAGGGTAGATTTCCTATTCGTACGAATCAATGAGTCCCGTATCCATCTAAGTGATCGATTCCCACGGCATATCGATTCCCACGGCACATTGATTCCCATCGCGCATCAACGGTGAGCAATCCCTGTCTTACGATATTGCCATTGTTCTTTGGTGAGCAAACTCTGATTTCATAAAATATCACACGAGCTACGGGAGCAATTCCTGACCTTAATGATAAACATATCATGGAGTCTTCCTAACGGAACAAGCGAAGAAAACCGTTGGCGTGTGATTCTCACACAATACATATACATGCATACAAATATATATGGTCAACGACTAATACATGTACGGAAATAATCAGCGAGTAATCTCAGCACTACGCAACAGCAGTTGCAACGTATTCATCTCAATAAAAGAGATATCTTGCATTTCGGCAAGATTTCACTTTATCTCATACTTTTAACATTCAACTGATTTATATCCCAAAATTCACACTAGTTGCTATCAACTACTTGTAATCTACATACTAAGGTCTGTCTCGCTGCAATCTGAATAAGTCACAGCAAGAGGAGATCTGGTGTTTCCCTAGTCTCGCCTGTAGTCCGATTATCCGTTGCCGAAAGTATCCAACCACAATTGTCACGCGTAGAGTACAACCGTTTGTCTACTAACACACTAACGCAGCGTTGCTGTTCGTCAGAAGCCCTTGAATCAGACTCTCAAAGAATCGGATTCAGAAGGAAAATAATAAAACCCATTACCATTCCTACGATCCCGATTGCCGATCTACAAGGACGATCCTTCCTTGTAACCAATCCGGACGGCACTCGGAAACGTCTTACTATCGTCGATGTTGAAGACAGTCTTGAACGCAACAAAGACTTCATCAAGTTCAAGTGCAAACACTCCGATGACGAACTCGATGATATCATTGCATATAATGATGTCATGAATTACATACATCGTGATTCAACACAAGAAGACGGCAAACTCTGGCCGTTTCGCCGCATCCTAGGACACCAAGGTCCACTGGATAACAAACATCCTCAATACAAAGGTTCCAAGTATAACCTTTGGATTGAATGGGAAAATATGGAACGCACATATGAACCCCTGGCCAACATTGCGGCTGATGACCCTGTCACCGTTGCAAAATATGGGAAAGACAACAACTTGCTTGACCTCCCGGGTTGGAAACGCCTCAAGCGAATCACCAACCTAGCGCGACGAACCAAGAAACTTGATCGACTCGTGCACCAAGCCAAACTACATTCTTTCCGTACCACTCCGCAGTATCAATATGGATTCAAAGTGCCTCGTAACCACGAAGAAGCCCTCCAATTTGATCAGGCCAACGGGAACACCAAATGGGAAGATGCCACCACTCTGGAAATGGCACAGCTCAATGAGTACAATACATTCATTGATAAAGGCGTGTACAAGACGAGCTCCATTCCCCCAGGATTCCAACAGATCAAGGTACACATGATATACGCTGTCAAGCACGACGGTAGACACAAGGCTCGCCTCGTTGCTAACGGTAATCTCACTGAGGCCCCTATCCATAGTGTTTACGCAGGCGTCGTATCTCTCCGCGGCCTACGTATGTGCCTATTCCTAGCTGAACTCAACGACCTAGAAGCATGGGGCACCGACATAGGTAACGCCTACTTAGAAGCAGTCACCTGCGAGAAAGTATGCATCAAGGCAGGTCCCGAATTCGGATCGCTGGAAGGTCACCTGCTGATCATTTACAAAGCCCTATACGGTCTCAGGTCTTCAGGCAAGTGTTTTGGAGACTTACTCGCGGCTTGTCTCATCGAACTCGGCTTCGAAAGATCCCGCGCAGAACCGGAAATATTCCTCAAACCCGGAACGAACAAGCATGGTGAACGTGTATATGAGCTTATATGCACATATGTCGATGACCTATGTCTCTGCATGGCAGATCCCAATTCTTTCTTGAAGATATTGCAGTCGTCACCATATAACTTCAAACTGAAGGGATCCGGACCTATGAACTTTCACTTAGGTTGTGGATTTGAGCGCGACGAACATGGTGTTCTATGCATGAATCCCATAAAGTTCATCGAAAAGATGGAAGTGTCTTACGAACAAATGTTCGGATGCAAACCTAGCACTAGGTTCCAATCACCCATTGCGGAGAACGATCATCCTGAATTGGACTCCTCAGCCTTTCTCGAAGAAACCGGTATACAGAAGTACCAAAGTATGATCGGTTCACTACAATGGATCATCGCTATTGGCCGTTTCGATGTACAAACAGCCGTGATGACGCTCTCAAGTTTTAGAGCTCAGCCACGAGATGGGCATCTCGAACGTGCAAAACGTATCTATGGATATATCTCCAAGTTTAGACATTTTAAAATCAGATTCTGCGTGGAACCACCCGATTTTATATTGACTCAACCCGACACCATCGATTGGTCCAACACCGTCTATGGGGAGCATTCTGAAGAGCTACCCGACGACGCTCCTGCACCGCTTGGAAAGACAGTAGTGTTGACACACTTCTATGATGCCAACCTCATGCATGATATTCTCAGTGGTAAGGCAGTAACCGGTATTCTTCACTTCGCGAACAAGACTCCCATGATGTGGTTCTCAAAGAAGCAGTCTACTACGGAGACAGCCACTTTTGGAGCCGAATTTGTTGCAGGAAGGACTTGCATCGAACAGATCGTCGATTTACGCCACTCATTTCGATACCTAGGAACACGAGTCCATGATGTCTCATACTCTTGGGGTGACAACGAAAAGATGATCCAAACGTCAACCTTCCCTTACGCAAGGTTGCACAAGCGTCATAATATTCTGTCGTTTCACTACGTACGAAGCATGATAGCGAGAGGTTTCATTTTAATGATGCACATCCCAGGTAAGGATAACTGTGCAGACATTCTCACCAAGCATTGGAGTCACTCAGTTGTGTATCCACTGCTCAGGCCCATCTTCCACTTCTGTGGTAATACCGGCGACCTTCTTCAGGATGATGGAAGCATCATGTAGAGCGTGATGACCCTTCACAAGGAGACATGGGGAGTATTAAATTCCTTTCGTGACCAGAAGTACCAAAGCTACCAAAGGGTAGATTTCCTATTCGTACGAATCAATGAGTCCCGTATCCATCTAAGTGATCGATTCCCACGGCATATCGATTCCCACGGCACATTGATTCCCATCGCGCATCAACGGTGAGCAATCCCTGTCTTACGATATTGCCATTGTTCTTCGGTGAGCAAACTCTGATTTCATAAAATATCACACGAGCTACGGGAGCAATTCCTGACCTTAATGATAAACATATCATGGAGTCTTCCTAACGGAACAAGAGAAGAAAACCGTTGGCGTGTGATCTCACACAATACATATACATGCATACAAATATATATATGGTCAACGACTAATACATGCAAATGCAATACCAGAAATTATCTAGTACAAAAATTGTGTAGAAAGCTACTGTCGTAGGATGCTACACGAATTCGTTACCAGAAATTATCTAGTACGAAAATGGTGTAGAAAGCTACTGTCAGTAGAATACTACACAAGTGCAATACCAGAAATTATCTAGTACGAAAATAGTGTAGAAAGCTACTGGCGTAGAATGCTACACAAATTGGTTACTAGAAATTATCTAGTACGAAAATGGTGTAGAAAGCTACTGTCGTAGAATGCTACGCAAGTGCAATACCAGAAATTATCTAGTACGGAAATAGTGTAGAAAGCTACTGGCGTAGAATGCTACACAAATTCGTTACCAGAAATTATCTAGTACGAAAATGGTGTAGAAAGGCTACTGTCGTAGAATGCTACGCAAGTGCAATACCAGAAATTATCTAGTACGAAAATAGTGTAGAAAGCTACTGGTGTAGAATGCTACACAAATTTGTTACCAGAAATTATCTAGTACGAAAAAGGTGTAGAAAGCTACTGTTGTAGAAAGCTACGCAAGTGCAATACGAGAATTTATCTAGTACGAAAATAGTGTAGCTACACAAATTTGTTACCAGAAATTATCTAGTACAAAAATGGTGTAGAAAGCTACGGCTGTAACTATCACCGGTACATGAAAGATCTCACTGTATCACAAGTTGAGAACGTTAACTAAAAAAATCAGGGCACTATTCTTTATTGTTCCATATTCAAAACGCGCGCGACGCGCAATTTATTTACTTAACCTTCTTATTTTAATTATGAAAATCAAATTATTCTTCATTATTCTATATTAGTATCGGTTTTTTTTTTCTTCGAACACACACACACACACACACACAGCGAAAAGTATTTTTTTTCGAAGTGATTTTACAGTGTGATTTTACATGGTGATTTTACAGTGTGATTTTACAGTGTGATTTTACAGTGTGATTTTCTTTTCTTTTCGAGACAAAAAATACTCTTTCCCTTCATAATCTTACCGAACTTAGCTTGAGCAGAGTTGCTTTACCGTACTTGTACGATAAAGCACTCCATCCGAGAACGCGGGATCCCACTGAACTGATCAGCAATGATCACTAGGCAGGGAATTCAGGCTCGAGATATTTTAGTCCGAAACAACTGCCTTGGCTGTAAAAAGACAATAGAGACCAGGATGAGAGAGGAATTGCTTGATAGATATTGTTTGAGGGCCCGCAAACACGTCTTGAAAAGTAACAAATCTGCATCCCTTGTGTATTTATATCAACAGGATCAAGATCCAGTTTTTCGTGATATAGGAGTAAGATTTCTTCGAATCTACGGCAGCAGCAACAACAACAATTTCATCGGGTCGATTGCCGGAAGAACGATTGTTGGAAGAACGATTGTTGGAACAACGTATCGGCAACAACAATTCGACCGCAAAAGGGCATCGGTGAACAACGTGAGATAGATAAACAATGATCATGCTCTGCCAACCGAATTACAGATGATGTATTTTCTAACTTTGACATTTCTTCTTACTATTTCAGGGACGACAATGAGGAGCCAACAAAACAAACAGTACAAGGGAGCAACAAGTCGGCAGTGGAAAGGACAGCAACGGTGGACTTTGTCCGCAACGGCAAATCGAAGGCAACACGATGATGTTGGTGTGGGTGTTGGATGGATTAGATGGCGGACTTGATGGTGGACTCGATTCAATCAATTGTTGGATTTGGTATGGGGGTTTGATTTGATTGATCGGATGGTGGATTTGAGGGGGAATACAATTCACTCTCTCGCTGTTACACTTGCTGTTCCTCTTGCTAGTCGCTATTGCAGTTGCTCTCGCTAGTCACTATTGCTGTTGCTTTTGCTAGTTGCTGTTGCTCTCGCTAGTTGCTATTGGTGTTGCTGTCGCTAGTTGCTATTGCCACTCCAAATGCTGCTGCTGCTTGCTGCTGGCTTCCTGCTGTTTGAAACGCTGGTCCAAAACGCTGGGTGAAACACCAGTTGAAACACTGCTGCTGGCTGCTGGCTACCTGATGCTCCTCCAAAACGCCGCTGCTGGCTGCTGGCTTCCTGTTGCTCCTCCAAAACGCTGCTCAAAACGCCGCTGCTGGCTGCTGGCTGCTGGCTGCTGGCTGCTGGCTGCTGGCTTCTGGCTGCTGGCTGCTGGCTTCCTGCTGCTCCAAAATGCCGCTTGAAACGCTACTGCTCGCTGCTGGCTTCCTACTGCTCAAAACGCCGCTCCGAAACGCCCCTGCTGGCTGTTGGCTTCCTGCTGCTCCTCCAAAACGCTGGTCCAAAACGCCGCTGCTTGCTGCTGGCTTCCTGCTGCTCCTCCAAAACGCCGGTCCAAAACGCTGCTGCTTGCTGCTGGCTTCCTGCTGCTCCTCCAAAGCGCCGGTCCGAAACGCCGGTCCAAAACGCCGCTGCTGGCTGCTGGCTTCCTGCTGCTCGAAACGCTGCTTGAAACGCTGCTTGAAGCGCTGCTCAAAACGCTGCTCAAAACGCTGCTCAAAACGCTGCTCAAAACGGCACTTGATTGCTGTCCAATTGCCATTGGATTGCCATTCCCTGTCAAAAAATAGTAGAGTAACATGCTGGGGTTCGAATCTGGTAGGGTTTGTACATGTCTGCCTCCATTGTCTCCTCCATCCAAGGGGAAAGAGATGGGCCGGAGCAGGGTCATTGTTGTCTTTGTCGTTGGCTTGTTTTTACGTATCTTCGTCATTCAGATTCGTCTTATTCACCATTGAATACCCTTCCCAATAAAAATTGAAGTAGAGTAATGTGTAGGTATTTGAGTTGGTGTCATTTTGTACTATTTGTACCGTGGTGAGCCCTTATGGTCTGTTCTACGGTAGGAGAAATAGAATGGTTGTCAAAATGGAAATGTTGTTCGTTGTATCTTCGTAATTTGCCGTTGGATTGCCCTGCAATTGCCATTCCCGGTCAGCAAATCAGTAGAGTAACATGCTGGCATTCAAACCTGGTAGGGGTTGTACATGTCTGCCTCTATTCTCTCCTTTATCCAAGGGGAAAGAGATGGGTCAGAGTAGGTTCCATAGTGGTTGTTGTCTTTGCCGTTTGAATACCCTTCCCGATCGAAAATGAAGTAGAGTAACGTGTAGGTATTTGAGTTGGTGTCATTTTGTACTATTTGTATGGTGGTGAACCTTCATGGTCTGTTCTAGTGAAGGAGAAACAGAAGGGTTGTGGCAGGGCTGTCGAAATGGAAGTTAATGACATCGGTGATTTCGATGATCGGAATTCCTATCAAAAATAAATAATGTCTTTGAGGGTTTTTCTGATGTGTTTGCAGGGTCTTTTCACTTGTTCTGTTTTTGAAGAGATATCAGTGTACGGAGCACACACATGTTCATTACCTGTAGACTTGTACACGGTTTTTGTACTGTGTATTTATTGTGGTATTTTTTACACAGTGTGGAATGCAACAACTGAGCAAATAAACACTTCTTAAAATAATTTTCTTTCATATCTTGGGTTAAGGTTAAGAAGTTTGGTAGCAAGAAATAGATTTTTTAAATCAAGTTTGTCAAAATTGAGAGATCAATGGACATTTTGAGTCATCGGGAAGAGTTTTGGTCGCAACCTGTGGGGGGTCAAAACTCTTCACCACAAAAATTATGAATTTAAAAAAATGCCCTTGCGCATAACAAAGGAAGGGTCGATTTTCTGAAAATAGGGCTTGCGAGGGGTCGCGTTGGGTTGCGTGACAGTTATCGGACGTACATTATGGTGCACTTTGCGTCTTCAAGGTACACACAACAAAACCGCATCAGCACACTTATGCCAACTAAAATAGAACAGAATTGCTTGCTCAGTCACAACAAACCTATTTCAAGTTCAAAATTGCATCTTTGATATCTTTGATACCTTGGATTCTATTAAATTTAATTGTAGGAAAGAAATCTACGAATGCATTATGCATGTTGTATCTTACAGCGTCTATTGATTGGACTTCTTGTTTAAGCCTTACTACTACCAGCTGACAGTGACTGCTGCTGGATCATCAGGCAGGAGGAGGAGGAGGGTACTACTAGGACTATCCAACAATAGCAACACACTCCAGCACTCCACTTGACAATCCACCAATTGATCAACAGACAACAACAATGCTCAACAAAGCTGGTAATTTCCTCCCCGTCTCTCATCTGGGTGCATCTTCTTAGTCAGCTGGGTCATGGTACAGCCTCCATAGCACCTCTTGATCTGGGCAATGGCTGTGTTCACATCATTCCCCCGGTCTACTAGAAACCTCTCCATACATCCCCAGATCACTTTACAATTGCAATACTTGTACTTCACCCACTCACACTCCATGGCAGTGAACTCCCTTGCCAGCTTCCTCCCTCCTGTTCCATTTTGGTACTCATCCCACAAGGCTTGGATGGTTTGTGGTCTATCATGCAGAGTGACCGGTCTTTCTACCAAAGGGGGAGCGCATTGAAGCGGATTTGCAGATGGTCCTACCCCTCATACTCTCCAAGCTGGAGCTATTGCCATCCTGTAAATGATCTGGGGAAGGGTTTTAATCTGCCATTTGAGCTCAGCAAGCTCTGAGATCTGATGGTTCCTCATCTCTGCTACATTCATTTGAGTAGTGGATAGCTTGGCATAGATAGCGTTCCTCCACTGCTGCCCCCCTCAATCAAACACCCCTTCACCATCTCCTTCTTAACCCTCAGAGACTTCATCCAGCCATACAATTCCATCACTGTTAGAAGCAATTACTTCAGCTCTATGAATAGGGTTCACCCCATCCTCAAGTCTCCCTTACAGCAGTAACTCATATCTGCGAACAATCTGTTGCTTCAGTCCAAGGGGAACATAGTCCACAACAGCAGGATCAAAGCAAGCTCAAAGCAAGGGGTTTGCTAGGGTAGCAGCAACATCATTCCCAAAGGCTCTGCAAATTGCAGGAGCTACTGAAGCACAGAGCCAGTCATCTGTCAATCCACTGTCATCCTTCTCCTTGTACACACAAATACCCCTGTGGCAAAGCTTGCTACCAGCATTGATATCCAGCCAATCTAACTGCACATCCAAGTACCAATCTTGCATACTCTTAGTCTTCCATCTAGCCCTGTAGTTAACATCATCTTGAGTACTAGCTCCTCCTCTCCTAGCCATACTAGTTGTAGCCTACTTCTTAACTGAATGAGTTCCTAGCCTTTGGACCCTTCCAAGGGGTCTAAACTGGTCTCCTTTGATGATGCGCTTAAGAACCTTCTGATATGCAGTCTTGCACCTGTCTGCTTCCTTGTTCTGAGCCTTCACTGCTGGAGAGCTGGAGTCAGTATCCTCCTCAGCAGACAGCCACTGGCTCAACCGGGCCGCGTCACTACCAAGCCATGCCTCCAGGTTAGATAGAAAGCCCAAGTAGTA
The DNA here is from genome assembly GCA_037355745.1 of Pseudo-nitzschia multiseries. NCBI lineage: Eukaryota > Bacillariophyta > Bacillariophyceae > Bacillariales > Bacillariaceae > Pseudo-nitzschia > Pseudo-nitzschia multiseries. Next base: position 9,484,664 of record CM074791.1, read on the forward strand.
CACACTAGCGCAAATCCATAGCTCCCATCAGCAGCTGCAATGATCAGCCCCCCTCTGCATTCACATTCTTTGACTACCTCATCTGAATGGTAAGGTAGCCTGAATATGTTCTACTCACCTGCAAGTTTGCCTTCTTTATGTGTGAGGTGCCATCCCTTCTTGTAATCAAGTGCAGAAGGACTCCAAGCATTGCCATGTGCCAAAGGCTGGGGAGGTTATCTCCAACAGCAGTCAGCTCAAGCATCCGAGCAAACTCTTCATGGGTAAAAGCCCTATCAGCAGACATTTTGACACCAAGCTGCTGGGTCTTCTTCTTTGCCACAGCTTTGAACAGTCAATTAATGCCCGGACCGTACACCTTCAAACACATCCATTTGTATATGTGATCTGGAGTAACTGTGTTGAGCTCTTTCTGGTTGAGCATCTGGTCCGTGGCGTATTCATGCTCTCCAGCAATGAAGGACATCAACTCCAACAAGATCCAGTGGTATCTTAAGAGCCGAGTTGGTGCATTTGCATCATTGGGAAGAACAGGCGGCGGTCCCCTTCATGCCAGTCTTTTTGTCCGTCGGGCTGGGGCTCGTGCAGCGGGGCTTGTGCAGTGGGGGCATCATCTAGGGCTTCATCGTTGTCAGCAGCTAGTAAGGCTAAGGCAGCTACTAGCTCACCTAGGCCATTGTCTTCAGCTTCATCCTCCTCCTCCTCCTCACTCACATCATCATCATCTTCTTCATCCTCCTCATCTTCATCCTCTTCCTCTGGAGATTCTGCTTCATTGTTGCCGTCAGATGAGTCATCCTCTGTTGCTACTTGGGGGTGGTTGCTGCTTCTGCATCAGCTGCTCTTTGCATGACAGTTGGAGCACGTCAAATTGCTGCTTGAACCATTGGAGGCGCAGCATTCCAGGGAACAGCCCGGTGAATAGCTGCAGGCTGTGGATCCATGTCAGCTAAAGCTGCGGCTGCCTGCTTGGGCTCAAGCATGATGTTCGCGGGCTCATTCCCATGACCGAATGTTCTTTAGATTCATGCTCAGCTGTTGTGGCACCATGTTGGCTTGTTGTTGGCTTGGTGCTTGTTTAATGAATTAAATCAATTGGTTTGCAATTAGATTAGATCGATCGAAAAAGTGAGCTTTTGGCTAATTGATCAAAAATAGAGTGAGCTAACCGAATCGATAGAAGCACAAAATGTTTGTGCCTGTATCATGTATTGAATATTGTTGTGTGTGTATTGAATTAATTAATCTGTTCAATATTAGCCAAAATCAGGGAGTCACTCACTAACTGTTGCATCATAAGTTGCGCTCGTGGGAAAATACAAGGCTACACATCAACCAATACGGTAGTGCAACTTTACTAAAATGAAAAATGCAACCAGTACCATACTGTTTCTAGTAAAAGTAGCAGGTTGTACTAGCTAGCCCAGGTTAAATGCAACCCGGGTTGCATTCGATGGACATCGTAACAAGAGTAGTAATACCGGTAGTACGGTACGGGGTACGTGCCTAATTATCAAAAGTGTATCGCACACGTACGTACACGAAATGAGGCCAAGGGTTCGAGCCAGTCAGAAAATTTCAGGGTTTTATTAAAGTTTTCAATCGTCGTTAACCGTTTAGTAGCCTGTATTAGGCTGGCCAATAGCGACTCATCTGGATAATGAAAAAGCGCGCGTAAAATATTCCTTAAGTATCGAACGACGTAAATGTGTCAAAAAACCGTTATGGACGCCCAAAACGTCGAAACAATCCAATAGTTATTATTATCTTTTCTTTTCAATTCTCAAAATTTAATTTAAATTGCTGCGCCCTGTATCTGGACCATTGTTTAATTGCTTGATTGGTACTGCCTGTCTGCTTTCAAAAGAACTCTTACATGTTCATCTATTACTGAAGTGAAGAATGGACCCGACGGAAAATTCCTCCCTCAGTAATAAAAATACGGAAGTTTACGCAGGTGGAGGGTAATGTTAAGATTACCTAGACTAACCGTACATAAAGGTACTCGTACCGGTACGAGTACGTACGTACAACAACAAAAAATGATAATAATATTATCATCTTCTAGGAAGATACAGTGATTACGAGTACCGTACATATTCGAAATTTTACTTTTTTGTCTCTTGTACCCGTAATCTTACCGGTGCAGAAGTGGAACAAAGAAGATAATATTAATATTATTATTCGACAGAACGCCTCCTGCTCGAATCCTGATCTAGATCTCGAAATACCGGTACCGCTATCAAAACAAGGGCAAGTTAACGGTATTGAATAGCCCGAAGACTGAAGATGAATTCGTTGCCGTGTATTCATCGTTCCCGTCTTTTGGCGGTTGCCTTCCTCTTCCTGTCTCATCTTTCGGTACAAATCATAGCCTCGCCTTCACAGCTAGAAGAAGCAGATGTCGATCGGATTGCCATCACGAGGAGAATCGAACGCACGAACAGCTGTTACGAAGCCTCCCCCACTCCGGGATGCTCGGATCCTGCGTGCGAAGAGTTTATCTGCCAGGGCTTGTTCGCAGATTCCTGCTGCAACAGAAAGTGGGACGCTGATTGTGTCGATCTAGCTGCAATAGCCTACCTTGGGGGGAACTGCACGAGCGACATTCCCGAGCAGTCGAATCACTGCTTCGAACCCGATCCATTCTGGCGACCGGGATGCAACAACGGTAACAGTTTGAGCGCAGATGTGGATGCTGCGTGCGAGTTAGTTGTCTGTGCACGGAATCCGGCTTGTTGCAACGATGCCTACGACGACAGCTGCGTTTCTCTGGCCCAGGAATTGTGCAAATCGCCTCCACCAATAAACGCTTGCGTTGAACCCAGCCCTTTTCCGGGATGCAAGGATCAAAACGAAGGAAAGTGCTTGGAAGCTGTCTGTCAAGTGGACGAATTGTGTTGCAACGCTAAATACGATTTTGCGTGTGTAGCGATCGCCCGCGAGAAACCGGCTTGCGCGCCACAAGAGAAGCCCTCCAATTCATGCTACGAAACGTCCTTCTATCCTGGCTGTTCCGATCGTCGATGCCAAAACGTTGTGTGTACTTTGAACTCATTTTGCTGCAAATTTCAGTTTGACGAATCTTGTGTCGACTTTGCCGAAAGCATTTGCAGACCGGTGAAAGAGGATCTCCCTGTGGGTGCCAAGAGCTGTCCATTCGGAATGACGTGCAGCTACGAAGAAATGGCGAATTGCACCGCATTGGCTGATCACTACAATGACACGCTTCGCGTTGGAAACATATTAGGCGGGATGTACTGCGGCGGCGGCGATCTCAACACGATCGAAAACTGTCCAAAGGGGAGTTACTGTCCCGACCCGGAAACGAAACTGCCCTGTCCGGCAGGCTTTTACTGTCCTTACAAGACCCAAAAACCGACAATCCCTTGCAAACGCTGCAAAGAAGGAGCCCTCAACCTCGAGCAAGAACTGTACGGATGGATTGCTTTGGGCGTGATTGCGGTCATCGTTGGGGCGTACATCGCATGGGGTCTCTTGCACCGTCACAGCAAGCGCGTCGCAGATCACGTTAGTCAGATGGAAAAACGAGTCAACGACCGTCTTAACGCTCGAAAGTCAAGTGGGCCAGAAAATGATCTCATTCTCGAACAACTCAGGCCCAAACTGGAATTAATTTCCTACCGTCTCGCGAAGCTCGAGGCAAGTCAGAGACTTGCTGCCGAGGGAGGAGCAAGTTCTAAGAATTTTGGCAGCAAGCGCACTCACAATACGAAAGGCATTGGTATGGATGGAGGAAACATCACGTTCGACCCGATCCATGTGTTCGATGTCTTGGATTCCGACGGCAGCGGTGATCTGACCTTTGATGAGCTCAACGTTATTTTGGGCCTTTCCAAAAAGGAATTGAGCGAATTCATCCGAAGAATGAATGAGATGGCAGCCGGTTCCTCTTCGCGTGAGCTTGGCAACAACACATCCGTCACGCGACCCGTCTTTGCGAAATACTTCTTGCAAGCCCTCACCGAGGCGAGTAAAATAGCCATTTCTTATGAGGAAACCGAGGCGATGTTTAATGAATTGGCCAAGGGCAACACATCGAAGAAGGAAATCAACATGAAGAGATTTTATGCCTCCTCCATGTCGGAATTCCTTTCCGATAGACAGATTCTCCAACTCACAAAAGCTTTCAAAGCTATCAAGGTGGATGCCAAGGCTGCAGCAACGAACGGGGCGGGACCAAGGAATGACATCCGAAAGAGCTTAAATGTTCTTCGCATGTCTCAGCGCCGCGATGCTTTGGGACACGACGTGCGATCGATGATGGTTTCGCGGGAACTTTTCATTGCACATTATCCAGACCTCTTGATGAACATCATGGAGAACGACGATGATCGCACGGTGCTGGAGGATGATTCACAAGGTGTTGATCTGTGTTTCAAAAACCTTTCCCTTTCGATCAAAATAGGGAAGCAAACGATCGATGTTGTGAACAACGTAACGGGAAGGATTCACGGGAAGACAATGACTGCCCTGATGGGAGGGAGTGGAGCAGGCAAAACGTCGCTCCTCAACGCTTTGTGTGGTAGAGCACATTATGGAGAGACAACGGGGACGGTGTATATAAATGGTCACGAGACAGACATCGAAAACCACATGGATTGTATCGGGTTTGTGCCTCAAGATGACATTGTATACGCTGAATTGACTGTCAGAGAAAATTTCATTTACGCCGGGAGATTCCGTCTTCCAAGGGGGACTCCAGACAAGGAGATCGCAGAATATGCGGATGAAACCATTGCGAATCTCGGGCTATCTCGCGTAGCCAATAGCCCCGTTGGTGACGTGAAAAGACGAGGAGTCTCTGGAGGAGAGAAAAAAAGAGTGAACATCGGTCTTGAACTAATGGCAAAGCCATCTATTTGTAAGTCTCAAGTATTGTGGATGTATTATGTATGCAAAGCGATTGATGCAGGTTCATATTCCTCTGACCATTTTTTCTGTACAAACACTCATACGTTCTGACCACGAAATGGGCATGGTGTGAATTCAGTGTTCTTGGACGAGCCCACATCTGTAAGTTCTCTATTATTTCTACGAAAGCGCAAAATGCTGCTTGTTTCGGCATCCAACATCGAACTATCTTACAAATATAATTTTTCATCCTCCTTTCATCCTACCGTGTTGTCCGTCTCCGACAGGGTTTGGTACGTTATCATGAAAGCGAAAGGCACTCCGCTTTTGGTTCTTGCTATTTCACCAAACAAACTTACTCATGCCTTTTTTGTTACTTCCGTCTACGAACAGGATGCTTCTTCTGCTCTTTTAGTGATGAAGAGTCTTAATCATTTGGTTGAAAAAAATGGAGTGACCGTAGTATCTGTGATTCATCAGGTGAGTGAGGGTCTCGTGCTGGAACACCAAAAGTGTCATCAACACCCTCTTCACTCTGTTGGAAAGGTTTCTGATTCGAAACGTTTTGTTACTATTTACTTGACTACCAATCTCTATTCGCTATCGTCAGCCTCGAAAGTTTATTTTTGACTTGTTCGACTCCTTAATTCTGCTGGGAGTGGGAGGGCAAATGATGTATCACGGTCCAAGGGACGAAGCAGAGCGGTATTTTGGTCGACTGGATTACATATTACCCAAGGGTGAAAGCGTTGCAGATTGGCTCATTGATATTAGCAGTGGTCGATTGGAGCCACAAAACCCAGTTGCCTTGAAAAAGAAAGAAAATACGGAAGATGATGAGTTTGGCACTGAATATACTGGAAGTGAGAAAAAGGATTCAGCACCACTTCAAATTGGCATGTCTAGCGTAATCACTGATGGTAATTGTGTTGGCAAGCAGGGAGTAACTTCGGGCAAGGTCGTCCGGTAAGTGTCTTTTTTTTACGTTTCTTCTGGAATCTTGTGAGATTGTCTCTAATGCAAAACCGCATTTAATTGACACGTAACGCAAAATATTGTCAATCGATTCAGAGCACTCAAGGAAGCAAAAATGCGTCGAGAATGGCTGTGCGAAAAGTGGTCGGAATATTTTGGTAAAACGGATGGCGAGGAAAAATATTTTTTCGAGCCTCCGGATCCCTACGCATTGCCTTCGGACATCACCAAACCTATGTTCGGGAGCCAATTTGTTAATCAAGTGAAAAGAGCGCTGATTGTCGCGTGGAGAGACCGTCTTGGCAAAGCTATCAGCAGTACTATAATCGTTGGATCCGTAATTTTCATCACCGCGTTGGACGGAGTAACAAAGATTTCGGAAGATGCAGATCCCGACATCCCATTTGAGACATTAGTACGCCCGCAAGAGTCAGAAGCGGACCTCATTTTTTCTCAACTATTTGCATACGCTAAGACCGGTCAGATTTCGTAAGTCGTATATACGTTTATTGGAGGCAAGAATCAATAATTCTCGTATAATATATATATATATATATATATTATATTTGTGATTCGTTTCTAATCCTGATTCGTCCCTTTCTTCGCAGATATCCCATGAAAGTTGGTGTGATCCTGTCCATTATTGTGGGATTGACGGCAACCAGTACTCTGACGTCGAAGCGCATGGAATTCTTCCGGGAATCCGGATCTGGTTATGACATGAATGCCTACTTTTTTGCAATCAACATCCTTTCTACCATCGAGCATTCGATTCAGGTGACCGTTGCAGCTTTTTTTGCAACCTGGATTCGATGTCCGATTGCGTCCCATGCTTCCTACTACTCCCATTTCCTTCTGTTGGCGTGGTTGACGGTTGGATGGTCGATGTTCTTTCCCATGGTATGCTCGCCGCAGACCGTGCCCCTGGTTGCGGGATTCTTTTTTGCGTTTTGTGGCTTGGTGTTCAGTGGCGCGTTCCTTCCGTTCGATTATGAAACGATCTACAACGACGGTGGTTTCAAAGAGTTTTTGGTGGGTTGGATCTCGCCCACGCGTTTCTTCTTCGAGGCGGTGGCGGTGGGAGAGTACCGGTGCTTGCCCGAGCAGAGCGGCTTCACGATCGAAACCTACAGTGCGGGTCGAAACGCGACCAACACCGTGATGAGGATGATGGGATACGCCGGTCGCGACCTCAACGCGGTTCGCTGGTCGTGCGATGGATGGTACTGGTCGGTGGGACCTGTGATCTTCATCGGACTCACGGTGCGCTACGTCGCATTCGGTGCGATGCACTTTTGTTTCCGGGCCCAACAGGGGAAGAAACCCCTGCTCTATGTGTTGAAGCGGAGCACGGCTCTCGCAATCACGATACTGGTGTACTGCGCTTTCCTCGGGGGGTTGATCTTTATTACCACGCTCTTGTTTATGAAGAGCCTTGCGTTCGAAGACAACTCGCGCGACGATTACTTCGACATCTACTTCGAAAACGATGAAAGCGATTAGTTAGTTTTTTGACGACTTATCCATCATTACGGAGTACGAAGTACGTACTTCGTACTATTTTGGGACAGAGGGAGTAATTACTTGTACCGGTACTAGGGTACGAGTACGGTATGATAACGTTCAATATGTTTTTCGTTCGTTTCTGGAAAAAATAAATACTTCGTATATTACGAGTACTTAGGTATGATATTGTGTTTTTCGTTCGTTTCGGGAAAAAATAAATAATAATGAGAGATTGAGTGATCCCCGGCAGTTCTAAACTAGTAATAAAAGACCAAAGTAATAAAAAAATATTCACGAGTGAATAGATGAATAAATTTTTTGGTGCACCCAACTGACGAATATTTTTATGAACTGACAGATTTGGAATTTGGAATCTCTAAGTACAAAACAGTAACTGTCTGTTTACGTCTGTTGTTTAATCACTACCCGCGCCACCTACCGGCCTATTTTGGCAAGCAAGCCTGGTAAGTATTCAAGACTGGCCGGCAGTTGAATTTTCAGAATTTTCTATGTACCGTATTGGTTGGCTTTGCTGATATGAATTACTAGTAGCTATCGATACAAATTACTAGTAGTAGCTATCCTCGCTAAAACACTCACATTGCTCTCCAGCAGCAGGCAACAACAGCAAACACTCTTTCGCGAAACACTCTTTCGCGAAACACTCTTTCGGGAAACACTCTTTCGCGAAACGCAATCGACAATCAACAATCGACAATCACCATGGCCCTGGAGTTACTAGCACTAATTGGAGAATACTATGAGGACAACTACTTAACCCCTGATTACAACAATCCACTGCTTGGCGAGGAAGATAAGAAAAGAAGGGACCGTAGAACTCCTAGGATTGCAATTAAGCGATACAGCCAATCTGCGCTCATGTATCTCTATCGATCGGGCAATGATCAAGCCCTTCTCAACTGCTGTGGAGTTGATCATGTAGTATTCAGAGAGCTCCTAGATTTGTTTGAGCCTTTCTACAATCAATACATCTATGATGAAAAGACTGGATCGATCCGGAAGTTTAAGCATGATTATAGTTGACGTCGAGAGTTTGATGCAACTGGATGTCTTGCTCTTATCTTATTCTGGTTCCAAACCAGAGGATCAGCAGCAAGAGCAGTTGCCATAGGGTTTGGAATTACATCTTCTCTTATGTACAGATGGCTGAAATTTGGACGAAAGCTCCTTCTTTGTGCATTACAAGACCATCCTACTGCAAAAGTTTGCTTGCCAAATGAAGAAGAGACTCAACAATACGCCGATGCTATTGCTGCTAAGTATCCAGCGCTTGGTCCACACAGCGTGTGGGGTGCTTGCGACGGGCTTAAACTGCACATCCAGCAGTCTGGTGACTGGACCAAACAGAACCAATACTACAATGGTTGGACTTGTGCTACGTATATGAATAGTGTCTTCCTTTTCTGCCCTGATGGGAGGATCCGCGCTTGTGTCTTGAATGCTCCTGGGTCTTGGCATGATAGTACTCAGGCCGACTATGGGCTCTATGGAAAGATGGAGCTTACGTATGAGCTGTACAAGGCAAAGGTTGTTGTCGATTTGGCCTTTAAGTTATCTGCAAACAACTATCTTCTTAGAAGTAGCCAATACGACCCTACGACAGCTCCTGTAGAAATACCTGAGGGTACACCTGTCAAAGAGGCCAGAGCAATGAAACAACGTGCCATTTGCAACGCTATTACAGTGAACAGACAAGCAACTAGTGTTAGACAGATGTCTGAATGGGGGATGCGGCAGACCCAAGGTGGGTTCCCTCGACTCAAAGATAACATGTTGCTGGAAGAAACGGGAGACAGGAGGATCATTCTGAAGCTTGTCGTGTTGTTGTACAACTTCCAGACAGCTAAGGTTGGAATCAACACCATACTCAACACCTACATGAGCCAGACTGAAGGTTTCTTCTCCTATGGATTGGTACCAACTGAAACCGCAAATGACGTATTTAAGGAGAGTCAACGAATCGATCGATTGAATCGATCGATTCGTCCATCATTCTTAGCAAATTAGATAATAATCAATAGTAGTTACGAATTAGCGCAACAATCGATCCATTATAGAGCAGTCGTTTGATTGATTGATTTGATTGATTGATTTGATTGATTGATTTGATCGATCGATGGCTCATATTTAGAGCAGTCGACAACACGTTCAAATAATTTTGCTCCGGCGCACCTCTAGTGGTTTTCGATCTCTCTTTTAAGGTGTTGCAATAGAGTTTTTCTATTGCCTTTGTAGCCCAAGCTTCTGTCTGGAGCAATGTTGGTGTTGTTGTTGAGTTTCTTAACTAATAATTGATTCTTTTATTTTAACTAACTAACTAACTAACTAATCAATCGATTTGATTCTACCACTAACAAATTGATGATTCGATTCTACCACTAACTAATCGATTGATTCAATTCTACTATCGATTCCTAACTAATTGACGTCAACGAATCGTCGTCACTGCTGCGGCTGTCATTGTCATCACTGCTGTAGTCGCGATGCTGGAGACTGTTCACCTTTCTTTTCAGCTTCCCCCCTTCAGCAGCATCAGTAACTTGGGGAGTAGTAACTTGGGGAGTAGTAACCTGTAGAGTAGTAACCTGCGGAGTAATACCAACGGCGCGACCGCAACCGGCACCACCATTACTAGTAAGTTGAGCAAGGAGTGCCTGCAATATCGCCTTCCTCTCTTCATCTGCCCTGCCCTGTCTTCTCTGCACATCATTCATTTGCTTCTGCTGAAGCTTCAATACTTCAGCAATCATCACCTTGAATTTGTCGTCTCCTCCCTTGTGATTGTAGTGTCTCTTTGTCTTGCTAGTAGCTGTCTTGTTACTCTTGTTACTAGTAATGGTGCTGGCGGGCGTCAGCTCTGCTGCTAGCTCTGCTACTTCTGACTGTTGGGTGACTTGTTCAGGTTGTGTTGGTTGACCAAGTAGAAGTGGTACCGGTTGAGTTGCACCAGCAGCAGCAGCAGGAGGAGGAGTAAACTCTTCTCTGTCAACATCATACCTATCTTCTCCATCTGTAATTTCTGATTTAACGCCTATCAGCCGGAAGAGTTCCTTTGCTTCCTTAATGTCCCATCTCATGTTTGGATTGCCAGTAGGGGCTTTCCTCCGGTACAATCGATGGAATTTGTTGCGAATGGAAGTGGCATCCCTTCCAGGATACTTCTGAGCGTGTAGGGCTCTGACATCATCCCAGTCATCATTTGAAACTGGCATGAAAGTTCTAATGGAAGCAAACATGCTCTCCAACTTGGGCTTGGTGTAGTTGCTGGCGCCGGCTTTCCTGCCTCCAGTCGTCGGCATGTTGATTGTTACGATTGATGGTATTGCTGCAGCTGGTGGTGTTTCTGTTTCTGTTTCTGTTTCTTCTTTTTTATGTGAAGAGCACCCAAATCGAATCGATTCATCATGGTCCAAGGAATTGTTGTCTTCTAATAGTCTAGCAAGCACAACAACAGCAGCAACAGTAGTAGTGGTGTAGGAGGACATCGGTGGTGCCGCCATGTCTAATGTTCTGGAGAGACAAGTTGTAGTAGTACTGTTGTTGCTGTTAGTTTTTCTTTCCGGACTGCAATTTTTTTCTTTTCCGACTGCAATTTTTGAGCTCAGCAAAATTGGCGATGATCACCAAAAATAGCATGAAAGCATGCCGGGCAAAAGAGGTGCAAAGAGGTGCACACATGATTGATTCTTCTGTTGGGTGACTGAAATATTGGATTTTTTGATTTTAGTGATTCCGTTCAAGTTTATTCTGTTTTTAATCAGTTAATAAAAAATTAGAAGTAGATGCAGCCTCAACTTCTAAATTATATTCAATACTTAATATATCTATGTACAAAGGGAATAAATTTATTCCTTTGGTCCCGAAATTTTATTAGTTTAGAACTGCCGGGAATCACTCATTATTGAGTGATTCCCACCAATAATAAAGTAATAAAAGACCAAAGTAATAAAAAAATATTCACGAGTGAATAGATTTAATAGATTTCTGGCGCACCCAACGGATGAATAGATTTTATTAACTATGCACACCGAGTGGATTTGGAATTCAGAATCCCTAAGTACAAAACAGTAACTGTCTGTTTAATTTCTAACCGCGCCACCTACCCGACTACTTCGTATTTTGGCAAACAAGCCTGTTAAGTGACTAAAATATTTGATTTTAGTATGATTTTAAGATTCCGTTGGAGTTTATTCTGTTTGTATTCAGTTAATAAAGTTTTGAAAGTTGATGCAGCCTCGACTGCTAAATTCTATTCAATAGTTAATAAATCTATTAACTATGTGAATAGATTTATTACTTTGGTCGCAAACTTTTATTACTTTATTATTGGTGGGAATCACTCATTATTAGTATGTCAGAGCAGCAGTGTCCGACACCGTAACAGTTGAAATCTATGACACTCTACTAAGATAACCACTTTACAGTAAAACCATCCAATCAGATTCAACCATTTATAATGTATGCGCATGCGCGCGCATGTGCGGGTTTGATGCGATGTGGGATTGGATTGCTCGAACCAATGAAATTCAACCATATTGGTATAAAGAAACCCGGATATATGGCCCTGCGAGTGATGGTAGTACAAAACCCACGGTGGTACACAACCTATGTAACATGTACGGTGGTACAAAATCTGTGTAGAAACTATAAAAAAGAAACCCGGATATACGGCCCTACGATTGAGGGTAGTACAAAACCTACTGTGGTACACAACCTAGGTAGAAACTATGAGAAAGAAACCTGGGTATATGACCCTACGAGTGATGGTAGTACAAAGCCTACTGTATTACAAAAACTTCGTAGAAACTACTGTGGTACAAAACCTACACTGACAACTATGTAAGAAAGGAACCTGGATATACAGAACGGAAATAACAAAACCCGGATGTATGGTCGAAACCTGGATGTATGGTACAAAACCTACGCTGACAGAATAAATAATAACTAGGGTTATTATTTATTTTTAGTATATAATAACTCAGTTATTATATACTACTACTTTGTAAAACTGCGTGCGCGCAGGTCTGTCAGACAGTCTGACAACTGCTCGGTTCTGGTAAAAATAATGAAGTACAAGTACTATATTAACCAATAGTTTGATGTATGGCACGTATCAATAGACTGATTGGTTCTCGTTATGTACTTCGTATTAGTTACCAGCAAATTATCATCTTCATTCCGAAAGATGCAATTGTGATCTACCGTAGTACGCTCCTGCATCCTACAGTACCCCAAGGCAAGACTTCCTATTACAACATATTGTCTTTCAACTCGGAGAACAAAGAGAGACCTCCACAACGGTGATCCCCTTGTGAGGAATTCAAATCCAATGTCACATAATAATATTATGTTTTGTTGTGTTGTGTTGTGTTGTGTTGTGTTGTGTGATTGGCAGAGTTGATCACTCCAACCTTGACTAATTTCTCGTCTCTCTCTCAATCAAGCGCAATACAGCTATGTACCGTAGTAGGTACCGTATGAAATGAGACATGACCAAAGAAAGCCTTTTAGCAAAGCTGTCTGTGTCTGTCTGTGGTATTCAGACCCTCACGATTTAATTCCCACGATTCACAAAAATCTGAAAAGCTGATGTAAGCAGCAATGCCCGGCTTTCTACCTTGAAGGCTGGATGAAGAGCATGTCTTAATCCCTCTATGTGCAACGAACGTTGCTGGATTTCAAGTTCAACAACGCCTTTCAACTGTTTAGTAAAGAAAGACAAGCTTTTCAACACCTCTTTGGAATAGTTGACAGAGCTTGCTCACAATCTTAGTTTTAGCAAAATTTCAATCATACATACCCACTAGTCGTATCACTATATTACCTTATTTTTAGAGGCATATGACACTCTTTAAACAAAATATATCTGCTTCGACCCACTACTTCTTCAACTACTCAAGTAAACACTAACAAGCAACCAACAACTGCTCGTAAGAAGATGACGGCCTACTCTGTTATCCCTTTTAAGTTTGGCTTTGAACAAGAGTCCCTTCTGATGACAGAGTTCAAGCATACCACCACTGCCAATGGAGTTCCTGAGACTACCAAGGTCAAGGTCCCACTGATTACTGCAGGAGCATCCCTCTTACAAATCCTTTTTACCATCAACAAATTCACTCTTGCCAAGAAAATGCTTCTTGGCTTAACCACAGGTCCAAAGCTGTATGAAAAGTTCTCTGATCTTCTCAGAGATTGCATCAATATGAACTGGTGGAATAACTATGTAACAATCAATGTTGCAAACCAAACCGTTGACAACTTTTCAACAACCATTGAAGAAGAGTATGTCAACTTCAAGTTCAACAACAACCTCGATGCATACAGAAACCACAGAAGGTTCCTTACCAACATCAACAAGACAACCAACATGACAGTACACCAATTTGTCTCCCAAGTCAACTTCCATAACCATGTGATCCTCTGATTGTTTCCAGGTCACCCACCAGAGAATGCAAAGATTGCCAATGATGAATTCAAGAATCTGATCTTCAAATCCATACCCGATGAATGGAAGATAACCTATCAAGAACACCACTCTCCTCAAAGGGATACCCTTCCTGAAATGATGATGAGATTGGAAAGATATCAGAGTACTCAAACCATGAAAAAGAAAAACAATCGAAACAATTCCTCCCAAAAAAGGATTAACAGCAACAACAATACTAGCAACAACAATCGAAACAACAATAATTGCCGCAATTGTAACAATCGCTTGTAATGGAAACAATCACAATGGAAACAACCAATCAAACAACAACAATGGCCAACACCGACAACAAGGCTCCAACAACAACCAAGGCAACAATAACAAATCCTCGTCACAAATCTCCAATGACTCACCATGACCAATCCATCCAGGTACAAATCATACTTGGGGCCAATGCTATGCCAATGCCTTTGGCAAAAACTTGAATTGGGCCAACAATAACAACAACAACAACAACAACAACACTGATGCGCATGTAAATGATCAGAACTCCAACGACAATAGCAGCAACAGCAACCGATCCAGCAATTCCTCTTCGTATGGCAGCAACCCACATGAACCGGAACAACATATGTGTGTCTTCATCAATGAACCAGAAGAAACCATTCCATCAACACCTTGACCAGATCTCTTCCATGTAGATATGGACATTGATGCTGAATATTATAATTCAGATCTTCAGAGATTGCCCACCAATGAAGCACAAACCTCTGAGTCCGGCAACAACAGGAATGATGTTGCTCCTAGCAACAAGGATGTCAATCTTGCTCCAACAACAGTCAGTGTCTGCAACTCCATCAATGGTTTCTCCGGAAAATACTGTCTGAAAACCCTCTTTGATTCTGGATCCACATACAACCTCATTGTGGAATCAGCAATCCCTTCCCAAGCCAAGAAGCACTTGCTTGACCAACCAATTCAAATCCAAACAACCAATGGTAAGGCCACTTGTAAGCACTATGTGATCTTGGAGAATACCATGTTTCCAGAACTATCCTTCTCCATGAAAGTACTGAAGATCAAGTGTTTTGTCGTCAAACAAGACATCAATCATCACCTCCTCATTGATTGCAGAACCATGAGAGACCTTGGAATGAAAATGGACTTTGAAGCTTGCACCATAGAATGGCATGAAAAGACCATGCACTTCCACCCTCATAACTACTTGGATAACAAGGCCCTACTCCACAAGGTCATATCAGCAGAGACTCACTCTGTTGCTGAAAGCTACTCCAATCAAACTGCTCAACAAGCTTATATCAATGGCACCTCCAAGTATGCAAAGACCGACCTGCACAGGTTAGTATTCAAACAAGAACACCTCTCAGGCCATGAGAAATCTTGCCTCCTCAAGATTCTACTTGAAAATGAAGAGCTTTTTGAAGGCCCGAATGACAAGCAATTAGGCATTTTCCCTAATCAAGAGTTCCACATTGATCTCCAGCAAGGTGCAAAGCCACACCACATCAAACAACCATATCCAATTCCATTCCACCAACAGGAAGCTGTGAAGAAGGAAATCGACCAACAAGTCAAACTTGGTATCCTTGAAAGATGCTATGCCACTGAATGGGGTATGCTGACTTTTGTAGTTCCCAAACCGGATGGCTCTTGTAGACTCATTAGCAACTTCTGAGAGCTCAACAAAGTAACCAAGAAGCTCCACTATCCACTACCGAAGATCCAAGACATCTTCTACGGAAGAAGAGATTTCAAATATGTCACCTTTATTGATGTCAGCATGCAGTTCCACACCTTCAAGCTTGATGAAGCCTCCACTTCGCTCTGTGTCCTAGTCACAGCCTTTGGAAAATTCCAGCTTCTCCAATTGCCAATGGGCTTCCTCAACTCTCCAAGTTGGGCCCAAGGCTGCATGGGGCAGATGCTTCTGCACTTGAAAGAAATTGAAGTATATATTGATGATATTGGAATCTTCTCAGACACCCTCAAATCTCACTACAAATCCATCTCTTCTGTTTTTTCCTTGCTCAAGGTCCACAACTTTGCTGTCAAACCCTCCAAGTGCCATTGGTTCCAATCGCAGGACGCCATGGCTTGGTCACATTTCCAGAGATGGAATCAGACCTAATCTAAACAAGATATATCCAATCTTAAAACTGGCCTTTCCCTCAACAACAACCCAACTTCAATCCTTCATTGGGATGATCAACTTCTATCAAAACTTCTATCCGAGGTGTGCTGAAGTTCTTGCCCCACTTACAGACCTCTCCGGTACATCCAAAGGCAAGCTCGCTCCAACTCCAGAGCTCACCAATGCTTTCAACAAAGCCAAGGCCCTCATTGCAAAGGACATCTTGCTTGCTGTCCCTGATCCAAACTAGACCTTCCACGTCTACACCGATGCTTCTGATTACCAACTTGGTGCTGTGGTAATCCAAGAAGGAAGAATTATCCTCTGCTTCTCTTGAAAACTCAATGGTGCTCAATGGAAATACCCAACTGTTGACAAAGAGATGCTCTGCATTGTTGATGTCTTCAAGGAATTTTTACGCATTTTTTGGGGTGCCAAAATCATTGTATGGACAGACCACATAAACTTGACCCAGAAAAACCTCACAAGTCACCAAATTATGACTTGGTGAATGCTCCTTGAAGAATTCTCTCCAGTATTCAAATATATCCAAGGCAAAGATAACATGATTGCCAATGTGCTCTCCAGGCTTCCGCTCCAGCAATCCCTGGAGGAAGAGAAGGAATCCCCGACTCCTCCAACAGATTCGGACACTGATCCGACTAATCCAATCGACAATCCAACCGGCGCTCTCTCTCTCTCTTTCTGACTTTTTCCTCAACTATCTGGAAGACATTCCCATGTACCCCTTCTTAGTGTTTGCTCAGCTTGCAGAAGACCAAGCTGCCAACGTCAATATCTCAACCAACCCAAGGTACACCACAGAGAACTTTAATGGTACCGGCTTGTGAATTGTTGAATCCAATGGTTGACAGAAAAATGTACTCCCTCCAAACCGGGTACAAGCCATGATCAAATATTACCACTATGTGCTTGGCCATGCCGGCACTGAAAGGTTGTATCGAACCATTAACAAATTTGTATATGCCCCGGACCTGAAGGACCAAACCAACTCCTTCTGCAGATCCTGCAACGCTTGCCAAAGATACAAGAACACCCACCAAAGCCACGACCAACTTCCCGCCAAAGAACACCAGTATGTTTCTTGGGATACCATTGCAATGGATTGAATCGGTCCTTGGAAGATCAAGATCCCTGGCCATTGAACAATTGCCTTCAACTGATTCACCATCATGGATATGTGCACCAATCTCCTTGAAATAATCAGAGCGCCACAAGTGAATCCAACCTGTCTCATGGCAGCCCATGCCCTTGACAATGACTGGCTCTCCAGATACCCAAAGCCAGTCAACTGCATCATCGACCAAGGGACCAATTTCTTGAGCAACGACTTCCAACTCCACCTTGTTGCCAATCTTGGAATCAAAGCCAAGGTCTGCTCAGTCCAAAACCCACAGTCGAACGCTGTCCTTGAAAGAGTAAATGACACCATCAAGTTGGCAATGAAAACAGAGCTCAATACCAACAATCTACCACAGACCCTTCAGGAAGCCACCGGCATCATTGATAGTGCCGTCTTTGCGTCTGCTCAGTTTGCTGTTAGATCAACCATCCACGAGACCTTTGGAATGATGCCTGGAGCCCTTGTGTTCCGCCGGGATATGTTCCTACCAATCCACCCCTGTAATCACCAACTTGGCCATGGTCCAAAAACAAAAGACAAGAAGCTCAAATCGACAAGAATGCGTTGTAAGAAAATAGCCATAGAAAGCTTCATGATTACTATACTAGTAGTAGTGTTGGAGACCAAATTATGATGAAAAATGAAAAGAAGCAAATTCCTGGAGCTTTTGAAGCAAGAAGCAAAGACCCGTACACTATCCAGCAAATCCATATGAATGGTACAGTCTCTTTCCTCCTAGAAAACCATGCTGTCCAACAGCGGATGCCGAACATTTGGAACCTAGTAGAACCATATCACGCCAATTAAAAATTTCCTATCTATGGATGATGATTACTGGTGGTTGTTGCACGCGACCACAAAAAATTCTGTGCAACCAAGTGAAGCTTTCACGGGAAGAAAAAGAGTGCGGCATTCAAAGCCTCACGATCGAATTCCCACAATTCACAAAAATCTGAACTGCTGATGTCAGCCAGCACCACAATACCACATCAGCCGGCCTTCAATATTGAAGTCTGGATGATCTAGTAGTAGTACACCATCATATCTGAATTTCTCCATCATGTGCAAGAGCGTTGGATTTCAAGTCCAACAACACCTTTGCAACTGGTTAGCAAATAAAGACAAGCTTTTCAACGGAGTAGTTGACAGTTCTTTGCTCACAATCTTAGTTTGAATGTATTTAGTACACGTACATACCTACACACTATTACTACTTTAGCTACTTTAGTACCTTCTACCGTACTTATCGGTACGACAATCAAGCACGTTCCTACTTACGTACGAACGTATGTACATACATGTGTACGGTACGAAGACGACATAGACAGCATCGATTTTACTCGAGTTTTGCTTTGCACGTTCTCCCGATTGCGGATACCGCGAAAATAGTCAGTCCTGCGCGATTCGGCAGAATTTAAAAAAGTAATAGCGAAGTACGAAGTAATGAACAACACGATTGACGCATGATGACATAAAATGCTTACGCACCGAATACGTACGGGTTCGTACGAGTATTCACGTGAGTTGACGCCGAAACGTCCGAATTTCAGTTGTCTCGGGCGCTCCTGCCGTTAACGTACCGGTAAAAAAGCTGACAAGCAAATAAGTACGGTAGCAGAAACCTTGCGGTCCCGCGCCAAATCAATTGAATTGCATTGCATTGCACTGCAACCAACAACAGCTGTAATACGGCAACCACAGTATTAATAGTACCGGCAGCACTTCTACCTAGTAATCCTACCCATCCATCGCTTTGGAAGACAATGGTCCAATCGTAACACTTCCGTACTCGTACCGCTACAGTGAATAGTGAATAGATTCCTCGAGACATCGTCTCGACGCATGACAGAGCGACTGCGATTTCGATTTCGATTTCGATTTCCATTGGGATTGCGATTGCGATTGCGATTACGATTCCGGCACCTCCGATCCGATCATTGTTTGCACTACACGTACACGTACACGTACGGTAGAACACAGCACAGCACAACACGACGCAATCTGTCCTACGGTACACTCCCATTGAATTGATCTCCATCCAACCACAAGAATGGTACAGCAGGTTCTGCCTCTTAACAGCCCGGGGATCGAAAAGGATGGTCAAGAATTTGGGCTGGTTCCGAGATATGTTTTGAGGAAAAAGAAAGCGACGATCCAGGAAGGGCGGGTTCCTCCGGGCGAGTCGTCGTCGTCGTCGACTACAGCAACCAATAACACCACTACCAACACCAACAACAATACTAATCACCACAACAGCAACAGCAACAACAGCAGCAACAACAGCAACAACAGCAGCAACAACAATGGCCACTACGAAACAATGAAGGACTGTAACGAAGAACACCCGGCACTCAAGAGCCAGGAAGAAATCGACAAATTGCTGCACGAGACGAACTCCCTGCTGGCCCGGCGGTGGCGATTGTCCTCCCTGATTGATTCGGAGCGCGACAAGAAGCTGCTGCTGGCCACCGAGGCGTACGTTCCGTCCAAGGCCGCCGATCGCATCGAAAAGAACTGCAAGACGAAGATCGAGCTCTTCGGAGCGGAACTCGTCGACAAAAAGATCACTCTCTTCGAGGATCTGTCGTCGGAAAAGTCCGAGATCGGCGTGGAGGACGGGTACGTCCAGCTGCTTCCGACAAGGGATCTCGCGGGCCGGGCGGTGCTCTTCTTCCAGTACGACCAGACCCTGTTTTCCGAGCAACCCAATAATTTTCGGAAGATTCTGTTCTACATGGTGGCGAGCGCGCTAGAAGACGAGGACACGGCCCGAAAGGGAGTCAGCATGGTGGTGTGGAACGGTGACCCCACCAAGTGGTTCGATCCCTTCTGGCGGGTCTTTGAGAAAATCAGTGCCCCCTTTAAGCTCTCCAAGCTTCACTACTGCCAGGTATCGCAATACGACTCCTCCTACCAGGTCCACGAAAAACGAGAGCTGGGTGAGACGGACGTTCGGATCCACAAGGGATCGCTGCAGGAATGCATGCACGGCCTCGTCACCTACGGCATACCGAGCCATTTCATCCCGCTCAATCCCATGGACGGGAGCATACACGTGAAGGAACACCTCAAGTGGATCGAGCTACGCCGGCGCATCGAATCCTTTCCGGAATCGCACCAGGCAATGATCGTGCTGGTCCCGGAAGAAGACGACGTCCTCCTGGGCAAGCGGAAAATGTCCATGAACGGGAACGTATTGTACCACCAGATGATCATGAAACACATCAAGGCCTACCACGAGGCGACGTCCGAGGACGTTCGGGACGCAATCCTCATGGCCGTGTGGGACGCGATACGATCGCGGGGGGGGCGGTTTCTTCTGCGGATCGAGGACGCACAGCTGTGGGAAAAACTCGAGCTGCAATCGGCGCTGTACAAGATCGGACAGGCCTTTGACTTTTTGTCCGCGCAGCTCTACACGCCCAAGACGACGAGCTCGAAGGATTCCAACCACAAGAACTCGGGCGACGAGGAAGAAATATTATTCTTTGGATGGAACGATCTGCTGGACGGCAAGAAGTGTTTCGATCTGATACACTGCAAAAACGGTAGCGGCGGCGGCGGTGGTGGCGGTGGTGTTGGGATACGGGCCGCTTGTTGGTAGGGAAGAAAAAGAACAAAAATAAAAACAAAAACAAACAAAAAATACCAGGCTACCTAGGCTATGCTAGGATAGGCTAGCAAGACGAGCGCCGTCCATCCATCCGCGCTGCGGTTGCGTCAAAATGGACGGTGTTGGACCGGTTGTATGTTATGTTGTATATACACGTAGAATTCTATTACTTCTATTATATTATTAGTATGCAGGGCGCAAGATATTGGACGGTTGAATGTTGTCCATTGTTGTTCCATCATCGCGTCGAAAATTACGAATCGCATCAATTCAATCAATAGGTATAGTAATCTTAGTGTGTAACGCAACGCAACGCAACGCAACAAACGTATTTTTTGCTATGGATATTATCATTATGATTGTTTGTATTGATTATTATTTGGTGACGCTTTGGATGACGCATGCTGTACGGTACTATACTAGCATCCAATGGTTTTGTGTTGTATTCTTGTGTTTGTTCCGTATAATAGTCCCGTTCGACCTCCGCCTGCGAAAGGCAGCACATCGAACATACCGGTAGTAGCAGCGAATGAAATACCTCACACCCCGGGGCATTGCCACTGCCTTGGTCTCTTGCGGGATCAGCATCCTAACAATGGTACTACCGTACTATTACTTTGTATTATTTCACAAACGTTCCCCTATTTCTCGATTGGCGCCGTGTTTGTTTTGTGGTTGTGGTTGTGATTGTGGGGATGAAAGGGGTTCCGGAAATATTTTTTGAGGGGCAACGTTCGAATGGTGTGCAACTCTGTCACGCAATCCATCAAAATCAACCCATGAAAAAAAATCGCTCTCTCTATTCCGTTTGGACGAGCGTGCGTTCCTGTGTTTCTTACTGTACGGCTTGCAGTGAAGAGTGCGTGTTCTACAGGTACATGGTTTTACTATTAATTTTTTGAATTCTCGAGGAACCGATTGACTATTAATGTTGCGAGCAAAAAACAATCCATCCTCAATCCGCGCCCTCGACAAAAGCCATTGCGTTTTCGTTCGCTTCCATGGTGTGAATCACTCGCTCGCTCCGCTCCGCTTCGCTTTGCTTCGCTAAATTGAATGAATTACGCCTCGACGGATTCCGCCTTCATCGACGCGGCCTCGTCCCACAGATTCTGGAAGAGCGCCGTCGAGAGGTACCGTTCCCCAAAGGACGGAATGATCGCCACGATGCGCTTTCCCTTGTTCTCGGGGCGCTTGGCGACCTGCGTGGCGGCCAGCACCGCCGCCCCGCTTGAAATCCCGCAAAAGATTCCCTCCTGGGTGGCCATCTTGCGGGCCATCTCCATGGCGTCGTCGCCGGTGATCTGGATGACCTCGTCCAGGAGACTCGTGTCGGCGTTTCCGGGAATGAATCCGGCCCCGATGCCCTGGATCTTGTGGGGTCCCGGCTTGCCGCCGGATAGGACCGCCGATTCGGTCGGCTCGACCGCGACGATCTGCAGCGACGGGTTGAGCGGCTTGAGGTACTGGCCGCAGCCGGTGATGGTTCCGCCGGTTCCGACGCCGCCGACCAGGATGTCGACCTTGCCCTCCGTGTCGGCCCAGATCTCCGGCCCGGTCGTCTCGCGGTGGATCTTGGGGTTGTCCGCGTTGTTGAATTGCTGCAACAAGAAGCCTCCCTGCGTGGCGGCGATCTCTTCTGCCTTGGCAATGGCTCCGCCCATGCCCTTGGCGGCGGGCGTCAACACCAGCTTGGCGCCAAAGGCCTTGAGGAGGACGCGTCGTTCCATGCTCATCGATTCCGGCATGGTCAGGATCAGGTCGTATCCCTTGGAGGCGGCGACCATGGCCAGTCCGATCCCGGTGTTACCGGAGGTGGGCTCGACCAACACCGTCTCGCCGGGGGTGATGTCGCCGCGCTCCTCGGCCTGGCTGATCATGCTCAGGGCGATGCGGTCCTTGACGGAATTGGCGGGGTTGAAGCTCTCGAGTTTCAGGACGATCTCCGCCTCGCATCCCTCGTTCAGCTTGGAGAGCTTGACCAACGGGGTTCCACCGATCAATTCCAGGACGTTCTCGGCGATCTTGGGTCGTTCGGCCATCAACGAAGTCGATTTGGATGCCAGTGTCTGAGTCTGAGTCTGTAGTTGGGAGGCAGGGGCAAAGGCCTGGGCCACGCCGAGCGAGGCAATTGCGAGGAGAGCGGTTGAGAACTTCATGGTTGAATTGGATTGGATTGAATATAGATTAGATTAGATTAGATTAGATTAGATTAAATAATTAGATTGACAATCGTTGTGTGTGTACAATAGTCACAAATGAGCGGTGTGTCGATCTTTGTTTCTCGTTACGAAATTTTTGAAATGCTTAAATAATACGTACGGTACTCATACCTACACTATCGTACCGGTACTGTACCGTGTTGAGAACTGGTGGGGAAGATCCATAGTTTCGGCATTTGGGGATGTTGATTGAATACTTCTATTTTATTGGTGCCGTACCGTACCGTAGAATGTACTGGTCCGAACCCCGATCGACTATTACGAGTTACCGGTATACGCACGTACGTAAGGTAGTCATAATCAACGGTACCGTACGGTACGTACTCGTACCAGGTAGAAAGATTTTGGATCAATCAATCAATCAATCAATCAATCGTCGAGGTCGTTGTTGGTTGTTCCACGGTACGAGTAGTTTTCACCTGTACTAACTACTTTCATACGAAACAGAAGAATTCTATCGAAACAAATGGTACTTCGTAATATCCTACAGGCACGGGTAAGATCTTACTGCTGGTACGTACCGGTAATGTCCTCTAAACCAATAGGACCCAATCAATAAATTCTACCAAGAAAAAAATATTAATCTTCCTCTCCCCTCGGCAGCAGTGTGTGTCTTTCGTGGGGTGTTCCATGCTTAAATACAAAACAGAAGGACTTCGATCCATGCCGGAACAATAAATCAAAATCAATAGAAATAAGGAATCAAAAAATACCCCTCTGCCCCTACCAAATCAAAATCAATACGATAGTACTAGTACTTCGCAGGTACTAGTAATAGAACCTCCTAAATCGTATGTAGTTATCGTCTGTTGTTTTATCTGTTACTTTTACCACCATCATCTATACTATTGTTGATCTTCCAATTGCTAAACTGGAGCCTCTTTTTGTGGGGGGTGCCGATCGGTTGCTGTGTATCATCTGTATTCAGCACCGCACCTAAGCTCAGTGCCTTCACTTGTTGCTGTGTGACGCGTGGTGTCATTCGTATTCTTCTTCCAGGCCCGTAAGTATTTACGGAGTATAATTTAAGGTCCTACCCGTAGTAATTATTCGATGTGCTGCCTTATTATTTACTGATGACCTTTTTTCGTACGGTTCGTACCTCCGCTGCTCGCACCTCCGTTGCTTGCGCGTTTACAGGATTTAGTACCGGTAATTCAATAGTAAGATATTTGTGGTATTCCAATCCTCACGATTGAAATTACCCACGATTCAAGAAAATCTGAAAAGCAATGCCACGCAAGCCGGTCTTCAATATTGAACACTGGATGAAGAACATATCCAAATTCTATATGTACATTGTACATTGAATTTTGATTCAACGCCCCCTGTTTACTGTTACAAGCTCCCAACTGCTCCTCGGAGTGGTTGACAGAGGAGCTAGCTCACAATCTTAGTTTTTAACCAATAAATAAGCATTCATTTAGTACCCTTTTTAGAGGCATACGACACTGTTTAAACAGTAGAGTAACTGCTTCAACCTACAACTATTACTACTACCGGCACGACTACTTCAACTACTCGAGTAAACACTACTACAACTGCCAACAAGCAACTAACTGATCCTGACAATTGTCCAGTAAGAGCAAGAAGAGAAACACAATGTCAAGCTCCTACTCCATAATATCTTTCAAATTTGACTTTGATCAAGAAACCATTGACAAGGGGGACTTCAAGAACACACAGGAAGTCAATGGAGTTCAAGAAGTAACCAAGCTCAAGATTCCCTTGATTACTGCAGGATCAACCAAACTACAAATTCTTTTCACCATCAATGAGTTCATGCAATCCAAGAAGACCCTCAATCTAACTACAGGTCCGAGATTATATGACAAGTTTGTAGACCTCCTCAGGGACTACACCAACAGTAGCTGGTGGAATAACTACATATCAGAGAACTGTGGATAACTTCCAAACCACAGTGGAAGAATTTGTCAACTACAAGTTTGACAACAACCTCGATGCATACCAAAACCATCAAAGATTCCTCACCAATATCAAGAAGACAACCACCATGACAGTACACCAATTTGTTGCACAAGTCAACTTCCACAACCATGTCATCCTTCCGCTGCTTCCAGGACACCCACCAGAAGATGCAGAGATCAAGGAGAGAGAGAGAGAGAGTTCAAGAATCTAATCTTTGAATCGATGCCTGAGGACTGGAAACACACCTATCAGCAACACCACTCTCCGCATAGAGATTCTCTCTCTGAAATGATGATGAGATTTGAGAGATATCAGTAAGCACAAAATCGCAAAAAGAAATCAGATAATCCATCTCCAAACAGCAATAACAGCAACAACAATGGCAACAACAATCGGAACAACTGAAATGGAAACAACAACTGAAATTGCAACAGAAATAATCGAAACAACTGAAATAACAATGGGAATAACCAAAACCAACAACAACGCAACAACAACAACAACAACAACAACAAAGGCTCAATGCGAATCTCCAATGACTCACCATGTCCAATCCACCCTGGCACCAATCACATTTGGGGGTGGTCAATGCTACACCAACCAATATGGAAACAACTCCAATCAATCCAACAACAATAGGGACAATACCGGCTTGCATGTGAATGATCGCAGTTCCAACAACAGCAATCGATCCACTACCTCCTATTCCCATGGCAGTAACCTTCACAGCCCAGAGCAACATATGTGTATCTTCATCAATAAACCAGAGGAAACCATTCCATCAACCCCTTGGCTGGATCTCTTCCATGTAGATATGGATGTCAATCAAGAATATTATAACTCAGATCTTCAGAGACTTCCCATCAAAACCCTCAATTCCGACAACAACAAGCAAGATGTTGCTCCCAGCAACACCAATGTTGACCTTGCTCCAACCACAGTAAGTGTCTGCAACTCCATCAATGGATCCCCTGGCAAGTACTATTTGAAAGCCCTCTTGGATTCCGGATCCACCGACAATCTCATCGTGGAATCAGCAATTCCTTCTGGAATCAAGAAACATCTACTCAACAAACCTATCCAAATGCAGACAACAAATGGCAAAACCACTTGCAACCACTATGTAACCTTGGAGAATACCATGTTTCCAGAGCTATTCTACTCCATGAAAGTCTTGAAAATCAAGTGCTTTGTTGTCACCCAGAATATCAACTATCATCTCCTCATTGGTAGACGCACCATGAGAGACCTTGGAATGAAAATGGACTTTGAAACCTGCACCATAGAATGGTATGAAAAGAAAATGAACTTCCATCCTCAAAGTTACTTCAATAACAAGACCTTGCTCCACAAGGTCGTGTCTACAGAACCCCATGCTGTAGCCGAGAGCTACTCCAACCAAGCTATCCAACAATCGTATGTAGATGACACCACCAAGTATGAGAAGAAAGACCTCCACAAGTTAGTCACCGACCAAACCCATCTCTCCTCCAATGAGAAACAAGTTTTATTACCAATACTGCTCCAAAATGAAAAACTTTGCGATGGCTTGAATGACAAGGAATTAGGCATTTTCCCTAATCAAGAGTTCCACATTGAGCTCCAGCAAGATGTAACTCCATTTCATGTGAAACAACCATATCCCATTCCACTCCACCAACAGGAGGCAGTGAAGAAAGAAATCGACCGACAAGTGAAGCTTGGCATCCTAGAACGGTGCTACGCCACAGAATGGGGAATGCCAACCTTTGTAGTTCCAAAACCAGATGGCTCCTGTCGGCTTATCAGTGACTTCCAAGAACTCAACAAGGTCACCAAGAAACTTCACTACCCACTTCCAAAACTCCAAGATATCTTCCACAGAAGAAGAGGATTCAAATATGTAACCCTTATCAATATCAGCATGCAGTTCCACACTTTCAAACTCAATGAAGCCTGTACCTGGCTTTATGTCCTTGTCACTCCATTTGGAAAATTCCGACTGCTACGATTGCCAATGGGCTTCCTCAATTCTCTGAGCTGGGCCCAAAGCTGCCTGGAACAGATGCTCCTCCACTTGAAGGACACCGAAGTATACATCAATGACATTGGGATCTTCTCCGATACTCTTGAATCCCATTGTAAGTCTGTCTCTTCTGTCCTCTCCTTACTCAAGGCCCACAACTTCTCTGTCAAGTCCTCCAAGTCCCACTGGATCAATTGCAAGCACCTTGGCTTGGCCACATTATCTCCAGAGACGGCATTAGACCAAACCCCAACAAGATATCTCCGATCCTGAACTTAGCCTTTCCCTCAACAACAATCCAACTCCAATCCTTTGTTGGGATGATCAACTTGTACCGGAACTTGTACCCAAAGCGCGCAAAAATTCTTGCTCCACTTACAGATCTCTGTGGAAGATCCAAAGGCAAACTCACTCCAACCCCCGAGCTCATTGAAGCCTTCAACAAGGCCAAAGCACTCATTGCCAAAGATATTCTCCTGGCCTTCCCTGATCCAAACAAGCCCTTCCATGTCTACACGGATGCTTCCAATTAACAACTTGGGGCTGTTGTCCTCCAAGATGGCAAGATTATCCTCTGCTTCTCTTGAAAACTTGATGCCGCTCAATGGAAATACCCCACCATCAATAAAGAGATGCTTTGTGTTGTAGAAGTCTTCAAGGAATTTTGTCCCATTCTTTGGGATGCTGAAATTGTTGTGTATACCGGCCACATCAACCTTACTCGCCAAAACCTCACAAGCCATTGCATTGAGTGATTCCCACCTAAGGAAAGTGAATAGAATGAAAAGTTAATAAAAAGTATTCAGAAGTGAATAGAATGAATACTTTTTTAGCACACCCAACCGACCAATACTTTTATTAAGTGACAAATTGGGAATTTGGAATTCCCTGCAGAAGAAACAGTAACTGTCTGTTTAATCACTACCCACGCCACCTAGTACCCACCCATTTAAGCAAGCAAGGCTGGCCGGGGAGGTTAAGTAGTTTATTCAATGGACCTTTTGTTTGATCGTGATATATGGAATAAATGAGGTCCATTCTGAACCGGCATTGCTTTTCATGATCTCTATAAGTAGTTTCCTCACCGGCAATTATATTTATTCTTTTCAATACACATAAAGGCTTTCATTGTTTACTTATTGATTTGTTTCTTAATGATATCTTGGTTCGTACCTTTTAACCTGTATTGTTTTATTCATGGTGTTAAGTGGACCCGTTTTTGCCATTTAACAACAACCAAAAAAAGCATGCCCGGCAAAAGAGGTGCAAGAGGTGCAACAATGTTTGATTTTAAGATTCCGTTGAAATCTATTCAGTGTTAGTTAAGTGAATAAAAACTGTCAGTCGAGAGCCCCTCAACTGACAAATTTTATTAAGAAGTGAATACGTCTATATAGAAAACACATACTTTTTATGTTTTTTTTAAAAATATATTCGTTTTCCTTAGGTGGGAATCACTCATTATGACTTGGAGAATGCTCCTTGAAGAATTTTCCCCAGTATTCAAATACATCCAAGGCAAAGATAATGTCATTGCTGACGCGCTCTCCCGGCTCCCTCTCCAGCAACACTCTCCGGAGAAAAAGAAGGAATCCCCAACGCCAACTCCCAATCCAACAGATGATCCTTGGCCTTCGGACATTACTCCACCATACTCAATGCCAACTCCCGATCCAACAGACGATAATGTTCTCTCTCTTTCTGAACTGTTTCTTAACTACCCAGGCAATATACCCATGTACCCCTTAGCTTTCGACCAACTTGCCCAAGACCAAGCTGTCAATGTAGATATCTCTACCAACTCAAGGTACACAATCGAAAACTTCAATGGCACCGACCTGCGAGTTTCTGAGTCCACCAATGGCCGCAAGAAAATAGTACTCCCTCCAAACCAAGTACAAGCCACAATCAAATATTACCATCACGTGCTTGGACATGCCGGCGCTGAAAGATTGTACCAAACCATCAACCAATTCATATATGCTGCGAAATTGAAAGACCAAATCAACTCCTTCTGCAGATCCTGTGACACGTGCCAACGATACAAGAATAGCTGTAATAGCCACCAAAACCATGGACAACTCCCAACCAGAGAACACCAATATGTCCCTTGGGATACTATTGCAATTGATGGAGTAGGTCCCTGGAAGATTAAGATCCCTGGCCACAGAACTGTCTCCTTCAATGGCTTCACCATCATGGATATGTGTACCAATCTCCTTGAAATAATTTGAGCCCCACAAGTCAATCCGACTGGCGTCATGGGAGTCCATGCACTCGACAATGGCTGGCTCTCTCGATATCCCAAACCAGTAAATTGTATTATCGACCAAGGAACCAACTTCATGAGCAATGACTTCCAACTCCATCTTGCCAACCTAGGGATCAAAGCCAAGGTCTGCTCTGTTCGCAATCCGCAATCCAATGCAGTACTTGAAAGAGTCCATGATACCATGAAGTCTGCAATGGAAACAGAACTCATTACCAATCCTCCACAGACTCTTCAAGAAGCCATCAATATCATCGATAGTGTGTTTGCTTCTGCTCAGTTTGCTGTTAGATCAACCATCAACAAAACCTTTGGAATAACCCCAGGTGCCCTTGCCTTCCATCGCGATATGTTCCTACCAATCCCTGTAATTAGCGATTTGGCCATGGTCAGAAACAAAAGACAAGCTCAAATCAACAAGAATGCTATGAAAGAGAACAGCCACAGGAAGATTCATGATTATCAGATAGGAGACCAAATTATGGTGAAAAATGAAAAGCTGATTCCTGGAGCTTTTGAAGCAAGAAGCAAAGACCCGTACATTATCCAGCAAATCCACACAAATGGTACAGTTTCCTTTCTCTTAGGAAATCATGTTATTCAACGTATGAATATTCGGAACCTAAAACCATATCACACCAATTAAACATTTCTTACCTAAGGAATACTGGCCGCACACGATTCACAAAATCTGCGCCACCAATCCAAACTTTTATGAGAAGGAGAAGAGTGTGGTATTCCAATCCTCACGATTGAAATTACCCACGATTCAAGAAAATCTGAAAAGCAATGCCACGCAAGCCGGTCTTCAATATTAAACACTGGATGAAGAACATATCCAAATCCTCTATGTTCAATGTACATTGAATTTTGATTAACGCCCCCTGTTTACTGTTACAAGCTCCCAACTGCTCCTCGGAGTGGTTGACAGAGGAGCTAGCTCACAATCTTAGTTTTTAACCAATAAATAAGCATTCATTTAGTACCCTTTTTAGAGGCATACGACAATCTTATGCTGTACAGTAATAGAAATCAATGAAAAAAAATCTCCACTTCACCCGCGATGGACATTCCTCGATCAACTCATCACTGATGGCTTGTACATACCATGTAGTACTGGCCTAGTACGGTGAGTGCACACACGTATCCTATTGGTACGAAAACAGCATCGTATGCCTACGGCCACATCCCCTGTCGTAAGCCTCTAAAAAGAGAACGTGTAATGGTAATTTGATTTAGTAAATGTTTAGAATTGTGGGATTGATAAATCTGAAGAGAGAAACATTTTTTTGGATACTTTTGTATCCAATTGTATTAGATTGGGAGAAGCTTCTCATATACAAAAGTGACGTGTTCTCGGAATTGAAACATGTGATTAAAGTTCTAATTCCAATCAATCACATTAGGAAGGACAGATAGACATGTAACGGATAAAGGAGAGACAGGATACGACACCCTTCTCCTTCTCGTGGAATGAGTCAAAGAGTAGGATGATAAGGCTTGATGTGACGAATGTTGATTCTTTCTTTGAGGTGTGGAGTTTTCCAATAAGCGATGGTGCCATTGGTGAAGATTTGGTCAATGGTGTACGGACCAATGTTTTTCGTATGAAGGGCATCTGCATTTGGTTTGGTGATCATGATTTGTTCATTGACCACAAACCCGTGTTGCTTGCGATGAGAGTTTTCACAAAGTGCATCTTTGATGATGACGGTTTGGCGTTTGTTGCGAATGATGTTGATATCAGTGATGATAGGGATGGGTAGAAACATATCGCGGTTGAATACAAGTGCATCTGGAGAGATACCAAAGGTCTTGTGGACAGTGCAACGAAGAGGGAATTGAGTGGATGCAAAGATGTTGTTGATGAGATCATGAGCTTGTTGTAGATCTTGAGGAGGATTGGTGTTAAGTTCAATGCGCATGGCTGATTTGATGGTGTCATGGGCACGTTCAAGAACAGCATTTGATTGTGAATTCTTGACTGTTGACATCTTGGGTTTGATTCCTAGATATTCAAGGCGAAATTGGAAGTCATGGCCTATGAAGCAAGAGCCTCTGTCAAATTGACAATTGTTGGGTCGAGGGTAGCTAGATAGCCAGGCATTGTTGAGTGCATGGACTGCCATTGGGCTGGTAGGGTTGACTTGAGGAGATTGAATGATTTCCAAGAGATTGGTTGACATATCCATGATGACAAAACCATTGAATTGGATTGGTTGAGGATGACCAGGGAGTTCAATGGACCATGGACCGGTTGCGTCGATAGCTATGGTATCCCAGGGTACGTGATTTTTTGGCGAGTAGCTAGATGACCATGGTGATGATGATCTGTCTTGTATCGTTGACAAGCATCGCAAGTACGGCAGAATTGATGAACTACTTCCTTGAGACCAGGAAAGTAGATGAATCGATTGATTGTGCTGGTGAGACAATCAGCTCCAGCATGCCCGAGGGCATGATGATACCATTTGATAGTGTTGGCTCTGAGGATGTTGGGAAGAAAAATTTTGGTTTGGTTGTTGTGGTTAGTAAATATGATGATATCAGTTCCATTGAAATTTTGAGTTGTATACTTTTTGTTTTGGGTGATCTTTTGTCAGCAAGTTGTGTTTGTGCGAGGTGTGGAAGGGCTAGTGGATATTCAGGGATCGCTTCTGGATAGTTGATGAAGAGATCTTAGAGGTCGATAGCAGGAGAATTGGCGATAGGTTTTATTATTTTCCTTCTGAATCCGGTCTACTGAGAGTCTGATTCAAAGGCTTCTGAAGAATATATATATATATATTGCGTGAGAAGCTTCAAACAACGGTTTTCTTCTCTTGTTGTTCCCTTAGGAAGATCCTATGATATGTTTGTCAATAGAATCAGGAATTGCTCCCGTAGGTCGTGTGATACTTTTCGGAATCAAAGTTTGCTCACCGAGGAACAAGGGCAATATTAGAAAACAGAGATTGCTCACCGCCAATACGCGATGGGAATCGATGCGCCATGGGAATTGATATGCCGTGGGAATCAATTACTTGGTTGATACGGGACTCATTGATTTGTACAAATAGAATAACTGCCGTCGTGTAGCTTTGGTACTTTTGGACACGAAAGGAATTTAATAGGTTTCGATTCTTCAAGGTGTTCCTTGTTGTTGTCTTGCATGGGAAGTTGCGAGAGTGCATCTACAATGACATTGTCTTTGCCCTTGATATATTTGAAGACTGGAGAGAATTCTTCAAGGAGCATTTGCCAGGTCATGATTCGGTTGGAAGTGATGGTTTGACAAGTGAGATTGATATGGTCAGTCCATACAACGATTTCTGCGCCCGAAAGGATAGGTCAAAATTCTTTGAAGACTTTGGCTACGCATATCATTTCTTTACTGATGGTATGATACGTGATTTGAGCCTTGGTTAGTTTTTGAGAGTAACAGACGATGATGCGGTTGTCTTGGACAATTACAGCACCTAACTGATGATCAGAAGCATCAATAGACATGAAATGGTTTGTTTGGATCAGGGTAGCCGAGGAGAATATCTTTGGCTATTATAGCTTTTGCACATGTAAAAGCTGCGATAAGTGCTGGATTGGGCTCAAACTTGCCCTTGGGTTGGCCAGAGAGAGCTGTGAGTGGTGCAAGAACTTCAGCGCGTCCGTGCCAGAAATTTTGGTTGAAATTAACCATACCAATAAATGATTGGAGTTGGGTAATGGTCTTGGGGAAGGTAAGCTTCAGGATGGGTTCTATCTTGATAGGATTAGGTCAAACACCATCGGAAGATATGATGTGTCTGAGCCATGGTGCAGAGCTTTTGAACCAGTGGCATTTGGCTGGCTTGACTGAGAAGTTATGGGCCTTTAGTAGGTAAAGGACGTCATTGACTGTTTTACAATGAGCATTGAGTTCATTGGAGAAGATTCCAGCCCAATATCATCAATGTAGACTTTGACTTGAGGGAGATGAAGAAAGGGTCGATGTCAAATTCTTTGTCGGGAAAGATTCCTAGTTTGCGATCAGTGAGACCTTCAAATAGTTTTTCGTTTGGACTAAGGGTCTTGAGGAGACAATCTTGTTCGTATGAAGATAGATGAGTTTGTTCAGAGACTAGCTTGGGTAAGTCAGTCTTCTTGTATTTCGTTGCTCCATCGACATAAGCTTGTTGTTTGGCTTGGTTCATGTAGCATTCAGCAACGACATATGGTTCATTTGACATGTCTCTTTGGATGATGGTCTTGTTGTGAAAGTAACTGGTAGGAGGATGGAATGGCATTGTTTTCTCATACCAGGTCATGGTTGAGTTTTTGAAATCCATTTTGATTCCAATATCCTTCATAGTCTTTCAACCAAGGATGAAATGATAATTCATCTTGGCGTTGGCTACAAAATACTTGACCTTGTTGATAAGGAACGAGAAGGATAGCTCTGGAAGCATGAGGTTGTGAAGGGTTACATACTTGGAGCAGCTGGCTTTACCAATGGTAGTGATCATGTTGACCGGTGTTTTGAGATCATGGAGGATGACTGTTGGCGGAAGCGATGATTGAAGAATGAGGTTGTCGGTTGATCCTGAATGGAAGAGTGTTTTGAAGTAGTATTTTCCTTTGTGTTCATTGACTTGATTGCAAGTAGTGATGGTGGTAGGAGCAAGATCTTGAGGTTCTTTTGGCTTGGAAAGAGCACCAGCGAAGTTTTTGGTGTAGCCGTTAGGTGGGCTTGGAGAAAGGACATAAGAGTTGGTGAGTGGTTCCTTGTTGGGCGTGTTGTTGATATAGATCAATTCTTCTGTTGGAATCTCAATGGACGAATCGTTATTGTATGACGGGAACCGTTGAATGTCTTTAGCGTAATATTCGGAGTCGGCTTCAATATCAAGGCAATTGAAAATCTCGTTGCGTTGACCACGGCGCGGATGAAGGACAAACCAGATTGTCAGATGCTCATTCACAAGCTGTCAGCATGCATCACTAAAGGTGTTATTCCAGTGCCACTGTTTGACGCTGTTTCTTTATTCAAGTGGTTGCAACCTAAGTTTGCAGATGGGGTGGAAGTCTCGAACCAGAATTTGCAGATGGAGGAACGTTGTGCAAGGTATGCAACTCGTAGTAACATTATGCAATGGTTTACGACAATCAAATGATTTTTTCTCGTTGAAACGGGCTTCCTAAGATTGCCAACGGTAGAGGAGGTTGCTGGGGGACACAAAGGAGAGCTGTATTTTCCCCCTGAACAACCTTGATGGATAATCAATGTGGATGAAATGTGGCTGTGGTTAGACACAACCACAAGCAAGTCCGGTGGGCGTCCCTCCATCTAGTACACACAAAGTAATAAATATCTTCCCATTGGTGCCAATCGTGCAAATAAGAAGAGTAGTTATAGTTACTGCATAACTCTTATCTGTGGGAAAATTTCGCTTCGGGTGATCCCATCCCCCCCTAATTTCAGTTGAAAAGTATGGCTAAAGACGACGATGCAAATAAGCGAATCCAGGAATCTTTTTTGGTGGAGCTTGAATGTCACTCCGTAACTGGAACAACGTGGGGCTTCGACAAACCCACAGAGCGGTGGAGTATGATGGTGAATTGTGATGCTAGTGCGGGAATGGACGGTACAGAGTTTCCAAAGGTAGTGAAGAGCGCACCATACATGCCGTTGTATCCAGACCTCGCCCCTGTGACTGGAAAGCGAGTAGTGTTGCTCATAGATTTTGGTCCGGGATGTGACCACAACGAGTTACAAATTGTTACGGCAGCTGAAGGGCTATACCACATAGTAGTACTCATCACCAGAGTTCCCAATACAACTCATATTTGGCAACCAGCGGACCAGAACTATGGACTGTTTAAAACCATGATTTGCCAAAACTATAAGACAGCACTGAACAACTTGTAGTGGTGTGCAAGGAAACTCAGGATACAATTGGACAACATTCCACGGCTTGTATTTGGAGGACGCGAGACACCACCAACTTGAATGTTGACAAGCGCATTTTATAAGGCTTTTTGTGTCAAAAAATCAAAGGCAATCTGGCGCCACATTGGTATTTTCCCTTTCACACAAAAATGTCTATGGAAGCACAATGTAGCTCACAAGGTAACGATGGTACCAAATGGTACTGTAGACCTTACAGCGGATCCAATGACAACAAAGTTAGTACTTGTTGACCTCGAAGTTTGCAACCACACCGCAGTAAAGTACGTCACGGAGGGCGGTTTGAAGGGCAAAACGTTTGCTGCAAAGGCGCCACAAAACAATGAGAAAGAGAATGTTGCATCTACTGACGAGCCGGGTTTGAACAAGCGTGAAAATTGCCAATGCTGCAAAGACCGCAGGACAGAAATTCCGTATCACCGGTCGTGGGTTCATCACCACTAACTCGAACGACGTTTGGAAAACATAAGTATTGAAGGAACATATACATCATATTGAGGAGATGAAGACTATAAAGGTGTGTGTTGCTGCTTTTGGGACAAAAACGGTTGCAGCAGCAGAGGCATTTGTTGCAAAGAAGTGTGTGTGTGTGTGTGTGTGTGTTTGGGGGGGATTTGTTGATAGACTAGTACTAGCGGTACTAACAGCAGCAACAACATTTGTTGAAAGTGATCTATGAATGGAAGCTTGCTTGATGCTGGAAGGAAGGCTGCTGCTGGAACGAAAGAAGAGCAGTTTGTTGATGCTGTACTTAAAGCAAAGGATGACGCGCCAGTTGGCGCGGTCAAGTGGAGCAACAAGGAGGACGGGGGCGCTGAATTGCAGCGACTGGTGGAGAAAGCAGAGATCACCATGAAAGAAACACTCTTCTTGGGAACAAAGGCCAGCATGGCACCAGAGAATTTAGAGAAGTGTGTTCAAACAATAAAGGAGGTGACTCCACCAGAGATGCTGGTGGCAGCCCTGGATGATGGGAAGATTGAATACATGATGAAAAGGATGCAAGCAACAACAAGGGTGGAACAGCAGCAGGAACAAACGCGCAATTTGGAGCTTACTAGTACTACCGTACGGTACTACTACTAGAGCAGTGTAATTCGTTGTTGTCATCAAATCGATGCCGCATCATCGTCGTCGACGACACCGCCCGCATTTCGCCCTTGAACAATTTACGGTACGTTGGTACGGTACGGTACGTTACTTCGAGGAACACGAAACGAGCGCCGCACGATTGTCGTTGTCACGATCGCGACCCGAATGAAAAGTAAATTTACTACCGGTTAATACCGTAAGTACTCGTACTCGTACTCGTACGTAGAGGCATGCGACCAACCGTAGCGTACAGTACGTACAGAACAGTACCCGTACAGTGCAATACGGTACGGTACGGTACAGCAGAGTACGAGTATCGTACGGTTCATGCGCGAAATTTAGAGAGAGTGAGAGAGGGCCCCCAAAACACCAAGCTCGAACCAAGCACGCCGAGTTAGTCGAGCGGTGTCCAGTGCAATTATTCCTTTACGGGACGTACGGTACTGTACGGTACGAGTGATGAACTGTAATTATGGTACGTAAATCTTACCGTACAACACGGTAATTACGTACCGTACCGTACGATTAGTGATGGCATTTCCAACAACAGTGACAACAACAAGCTCGATCCCAAACCCAACAAACACCCCGCCACCACTCTCTCTCTCTCTCTCTCTCGGTCCGTTCGAATTCGATCGAATCCATACAATCCATCACCTTTCTCACAAAAATCTAGCGTCGTCGCAGTGCATTGCAGTGCATTCGTTGTGGATCGCTCCGGAGTGTACCGTAGATTAGATTGCACTCATTGTCACTCCAAATCGAACTACTAGCAAAGCAGGACTCGTTCGCAGACCGCAGCACAGCACAACACAACGCAGCACATCACATCACAACAACGGGTAGCTCAACTGGCCAGTCAGCTAGTCAGTCGGTCGGTCGGTCGGTCAGTCATACAACAATACACTTTGCTTTCGCCGGCAATCGAGGTGGGATCAGCAGGAAGCGCGGCTTTCATTATATTATTATATTATCATTACGTAATTACTCTGCATCAGGAACGGGTTAACTCAAGCAGATTGTCCAGACACGAAACCAAAAACAATTTACCAAAAAAAAACTGCTGAACCTTTGAATCGATACGGTACACGAAACACAAAACACAAAACACGAAACACAAACACACACATTCCGGAATCACACAACAACTACTACAAAAAATAATATGTCTGCGAAACAAGCCGGAGCGGCGTCCCTCGGGATGGCCTCGGAGAATTTTGGATACTCGAGGGTTCGTCTTCGACGGGTCAAAAAGTTGCAATTCGGGGTGGTTGATCCCAATGAGCTTGTAAGAAAACAAAACTAAAAAGACAGACAGACACACACACGACGCAACCGCGTCGTGGGGAGCCGCAATGGTCGAGACGCACTGCATCGCATCGCATCGGAGCAGGCGGCCACCGTGAATTGCGTCATGCTTACTTACGATCCCTGTGTTTCTCTTTTTTCCCCTTCTGTTCTATTGTTTTCTTCTCTTTTTGTTTGCATCCACCGATCCAATGTGGAAACGAACGGAATTTTGGTGTGATTTTTGGTGGTGGCTCGTGCTGCTCGCTCGTAATTTCTATTTATTTATCTATCAATATATCTATCGCCTCGTCTGTGTCGGATGGATGTACCCCAAACAAACCGAAATGAAACAATAATGCTGTGGCTTGTTGACTTGCCACAACTTCCACTACAACTACATCTACATCTACATCTACATCTACAACCACACAATCACAATATCGCAGCGCCAGTACTCAGTCACTCAGGCCATCACGGTCAACGGCCGCCAGATTCCAGCCGGAGTCACCAAGTACGAAACCCAGATCCAGGGCCAGCCCGTCTACGGAGGAGTCAACGATCCCCGCCTCGGAAACCTCCACGACAAGAGCAACCCGGGATACTTTGGCCACCTGGAGCTGGCCCGGCCGGTATACCACCAGGGATACTTCAACGCCACGCTCAAGACGCTCCGCTGCGTATGTTTCCATTGCTCCCGCATGAAGAAAACCATGGACGACCACAAGATGCAGGTCGCCTCCAAGATCAAGAAGCGCGGCAAAAGACTCAACGCCTTCCACGACCTGCTCCGGAACGTCAAGAAGTGCGAGCACTGCCAGGGATCACAGCCCAAGCTCACCAAGGTCGGATTGCACCTCGAGGCGGAATACCTCGACGACGACGGGAGCGGCGGCGCCGTCGCGGGGGGCGACACCAAGCAATTCCTCAGCGGGGCGCAGGCCGTCAAGGTATTCCAGACCATGAAGGAGGAGGACATGAAAATCCTAGGACTCGACACGACCTACGCCCGCCCCGACTGGTTGCTGGTGCAAGTACTGCCGGTACCGCCGCTGCACGTACGGCCCAGTGTCAGCGTCGGCGGGGGGGCCGCCTCGGAGGACGACCTGACCCACCAGCTGGTCAACGTCGTCAAGAGCAAC
The DNA here is from genome assembly GCA_037355745.1 of Pseudo-nitzschia multiseries. Lineage (NCBI taxonomy): Eukaryota > Bacillariophyta > Bacillariophyceae > Bacillariales > Bacillariaceae > Pseudo-nitzschia > Pseudo-nitzschia multiseries. The sequence continues at coordinate 9,523,246 of CM074791.1, forward strand.
ATTGCTCTCTCCAACGCCATCCAGAACGGAGAACCCAACATCATCGTCGAGCAGTTCGAGCAGGCCCTGCAGCACAACGTGGCGGCCTTTATGAACAACGAGCTGCGGGGGATGCCACAGGTCACCCAGCGAAGCGGACGACCCCTCAAGACGCTGCAGCAGCGACTCAAGGGAAAGGAGGGACGCTTGCGTGGAAACCTCATGGGAAAGCGCGTCGACTTTTCGGCGCGAACCGTCATCACGGCCGATCCAAACCTGGGAATCCACCAGGTGGGGGTTCCCCGGTCGGTGGCCATGAACCTGACGGTACCCGATCGGGTCACCGCCTTTAATATACACGAACTCAGCCAGCTGGTGGCCAACGGACCGACCACCCACCCCGGAGCGAAGCATATTATCCGCAACGACGGAACCCGCATCGACCTGCGGTACGTCAAGAACAAGTCGGAACTGTTGCTTGCACCCGGATGGATCGTGGAGCGACAGCTCCGCGACGACGATGTGATTTTATTCAATCGACAGCCGTCCCTGCACAAGATGAGTATCATGGGACACCGCGTCAAGGTGCTGGACTGGTCCACCTTTCGGTTGAACCTCAGTTGTACGTCTCCCTACAATGCCGATTTCGACGGAGACGAGATGAATCTACACGTTCCGCAGTCGATCGCCGCAAGGACCGAGGCCGAACTGATGATGCTTTCCCCCCGCGTGGTCGTTTCGGGACAGTCCAATCGTCCCGTGATGGGAATCGTCCAAGATTCCCTCATCGCGGTGCAAAAGATGACCAAGCGAAACTGCTTCATCCACAAGGACCTGACCTTCAACATGCTCATGTGGGTGAAAAACTGGAACGGCAGGATTCCCATCCCGGCCATTTGCAAGCCGGTGGAGCTCTGGACGGGCAAGCAACTCCTCGGAATGATCCTTCCCAAGATCAACCTCCACGCCAAGGCCAACACGGGACCACCCGTGGGGGACGACGGCAAGCGCATGCCCAACACCTTCAACGCCTACGACAACAAGGTCACGATTCTGGAGGGAGAGCTCATCGAGGGAATCATCGACAAGAAAACCATCGGAAAGAGCATGGACGGACTCATCCACACGGCGTGGCTGGACCAGGGACACGAAGAGACGGCACGGTTCATGAACCAGGTGCAGCAGCTGGTCAACCACTGGGTCCTGCAGTCCTCCTTTAGCATCGGGGCCTGCGATGCGGTGGCAGACATGAAAACGATGAAGGAGATCGAGGCAACGATCAACAAGGCGAAACTCCAGGTGCTGGACCTCGTCCGCCAGGGTCAGCTGGGAAAACAGGGAAACCTAGAGATCCAACCCGGACGAACCATGATGGAGTCCTTCGAACAACTCGTCAACAAGGTGCTGAACACGGCCCGTGATCACGCCGGAAAATCCGCACAGAGTTCCCTCGACGAAACCAACTCCGTCAAGGCCATGGTGTCGGCGGGATCGAAAGGATCCTTTATCAATATTTCCCAGATTATTGCCTGTGTCGGACAACAGAACGTGGAAGGAAAGCGCATTCCCTACGGGTTCAAAAAACGAACGCTCCCCCATTTTTCCAAGGACGACCTGGGACCCGAGTCCCGTGGATTCGTCGAAAACAGTTACCTCCGCGGTCTGACTCCGCAGGAGTTTTTCTTCCACGCAATGGGTGGTAGAGAGGGTCTGATCGATACCGCCTGTAAAACAGCCGAGACCGGGTACATTCAACGCCGTCTGGTCAAGGCCATGGAAACGGTCATGGCGCGATACGACGGTACCGTTCGAACCTCGGGTGGACAGATTGTTCAGTTTTTGTACGGAGAAGATGGCATGGATGCCGTCTGGATCGAACGGCAAGACTTTGATTCCCTCACGCTGGCCAAGGAGGAGTTCGAGGATCGCTACGTTTTGAACACCACGGCCAGTGATTTTGGGTTCGACGAACAAAACGTTCCCTTTTTGGAAAGCGATGTCATGGAACAATGCCGCACGGATCCGGAGGTCCAGCTCTTGCTGGACAAGGAAGCAGAAACACTCCGAGAAGACCAGGCCGTTCTGAGAATCGTAATGGCGAACCGAGAAGCCGGCAGAGAATCCGACGAAAGCTCCTACGCCCCGGGCAATGTCAAGCGCGTCATCCAAAATGCGCTCCGCCAATTTCAGATCGACCGTGGTCAGACCTCCGACCTGCATCCGAAAACCATTATTGCCAGGGTCGGAGATCTATTGGATCGATTGGGTGTGGTGGTAGGTGATGATCCCCTGAGTATCGAAGCCCAAAACAATGCTACGACGCTGTACCGAATTCTGATTCGGGGCATGCTGGCAAGCAAGCGTGTGTTGAAACAGTTCCGGTTGTCCGAAGCCGCCCTTAATTGGGTTATTGGCGAGGTCGAAACACGCTTCCACAAGGCCAAGGTCAATCCGGGAGAAATGGTGGGTGTGCTTGCCGCACAATCGATTGGTGAGCCCGCAACGCAGATGACCCTGAATGTAAGTTCTCGTTCTATTTCTCCCTCGTGTTTTTTTCTTTGCACATGCTATAATGCGAGCATGATTGTGTGTGTTCGATTTATTCGCTGATTATACTAGTTTCTAATAATCCAATCCGAATTTCTTCTCGGCGCAATAATGATGTAGACATTCCACTACGCCGGTGTGTCCGCCAAGAATGTAACACTCGGAGTTCCTCGCCTCAAAGAAATCATAAATGTTGCCAAAACGCCGAAAACGCCTGGTCTGACTGTGTATTTGGCCGAAGAGTTTAGTGGAGATCGTCAGGTTGCCGAACTCGTTGTCAGTATGCTGGAATTTACGGTTTTGAAAGATATTGTCAAGCGCACCGAAATCTGGTACGACCCCGATATAAAAAATAGTGTTGTTATGCAAGATCGTGAATGGGTGAAGGATTATTACGACTTTGCAGAAAAGACCGAAGACGACATCAACAAAATGAGTTCGTGGGTCCTTCGACTGGAACTCGACAAGGATATTGTCTTTGTGAAAAAGATTCAAATGAGTGAAATCGTGAAAGAGGTCGAAAATGAATATGGTGAAGATCTCAACGTCGAAGTGTCCGACGATAATGCAGAAGATTTGGTGGTTCGTATACGAATTGTGAACGACCTACCGTACAATCCAAACTCTGGAGCTGTTGACGAGGCTGGAAATCCAATTGAAGAGGTCGAAGTTGGACAAGAAGATGACGTCTTTTTGAAACGACTGGAGAAGAGTCTTTTGAGTTCGCTGAAACTGAGAGGTATTGATCACGTCAAAAAGGTATTTATGCGTGGTGGTGCCAAACGAACTGTCTGGGACGATGACAAAGGATTTGGTACTCGTAACGAATGGGTTCTTGAAACCGATGGAACAAATCTTATGGGGGTACTGGGCGTTGATTACATTGACCCTGCTCGTACTATCAGTAATGACATCGTTGAAGTTTTTGTTTCGCTAGGAATTGAAGGTGTTCGCGGTGCTCTTTTGTCCGAATTACGCAACGTCATTTCTTTCGATGGTTCTTACGTCAATTATAGGCATTTGGCGAGTCTCGTAGACGTGATGACTATGCAGGGCCATCTCATGGCAATTGACCGTCATGGAATCAATCGTGTGGATACCGGGCCTTTGCTGCGTGCTTCCTTTGAAGAAACTGTCGACATGCTAATGGATGCAGCTCTGCATGCTGAAGAAGAAGTCCTGAAAGGAGTGACAGAAAATATTATGCTTGGCCAACTCCCAAGAGTGGGAACCGGCGACATGGAGTTACTCCTCGATGAGGACAAAGTTGTACGTGAGGCCGTTGAAGTAGTAGTCGATGACGTCATTGGGGATAGCTTGGGGATGATCGGGAGCTCGTCTACTGGAGCTGCTACTCCATATGCTTCTACTCCTTTCGCGAGTAGTCCCATGGTTGGTGGTGGAGAAATGTCTCCCTTCGTTGGAACAGGACAATTCAGTCCTGCCGTTGGAACAGCGTCATTTTCCCCTGCATATTCTCCCGCGAGTGGATCGTATGGTTCTGGATTTGCGTCGGGCTCCTACGGACAGGATGATGGGTCAAGTAGTCCAAGTTACAATCCATCTTCTCCAGCATACAGTCCGACAAGCCCCGCTTATTCCCCAACAAGCCCCGCATATTCGCCTACGAGTCCAGCATATTCGCCTACGAGTCCAGCATATTCACCTACATCTCCTGCATACAGTCCGACAAGTCCAGCATATTCACCTACATCGCCTGCATACAGTCCGACAAGTCCAGCATACTCGCCCACTTCGCCGGCTTACTCACCAACAAGTCCCGCATACTCGCCGACGTCACCTGCATACAGTCCAACAAGCCCGGCCTATTCTCCCACTTCACCGGCATACAGCCCCACCAGTCCGGCCTATTCTCCTACATCCCCTGCCTATAGCCCTACTAGTCCGGCCTATTCGCCTACGTCCCCTGCGTACAGCCCTACTAGTCCGGCCTATTCGCCGACTTCGCCAGCGTACAGTCCGACAAGCCCCGCTTATTCACCAACGTCCCCTGCATACAGTCCGACAAGTCCAGCATACAGTCCTACAAGCGAAAATTAAATTTTTATGTAGCTGTTGTAAGATACTCGAAGCATTATTTTTACCGAAAAGCATGAAACGCGTCCTTTGTATCGCGTTCTTTGTATCAGGAGTCATAATAATAGAGAGGTGCGACACGACGAGTTGCCACTGAAACCATGATAGGAGGATTTTGGAAAAAACTTCCCCAGCCAATTTTTTTCATCACCATTTTTACTGCATTTTACTAGTAAAAGTGACTGTGAAACACCTGATTCCCAAAGATACTTCCAATCACTTTCTGACCTTCATATTACACACACACCTTCCTTATACTCTTGAGAGACACATAGTAAGTGATGTTTGGCTATATTGTTCATCTGCGGCCTTCTTGATAAGCACATGTGGGGTGACCACCAAAAAATGGTTCAACGGTCTGTCTGTTATCCATTTTCGATGGTCAGTCCCACCAAAAATGATTCCAAACCCACAAACAGTCTGTCCGCCATCCGTTTTCGCTGGTCAGACCCACCAAAAATGATTCCAAACCCACAAATAGTCTGTCCATCATCCGTGTTCGCTGCTTTTTTCTCACAATGAGTGATTCCAACCAATGATAAAGTAATAAAAGTTTGCGACCAAAGTAATAAATCTATTCACATAGTTAATAGATTTATTAATTATTGAATAGAATTTAGCAGTCGTGACTGTCTCTACTTTCAAAACTTTATTAACTGAATAAAAACAGAATAAACTCGAACGGAATCACTAAAATCAAATATTTTAGTCCCCAACGCACAAATGAATCATGTGGTGCACCTCTTGCACCTCTTTTGCCAGGCATGCTTGCATGCTATTTTTGGTGATCATCGCCAATTTTGCTGAGCTGAAAAATTGCAGTCCGAAAAGAAGAAAAAAAATTGCAGTCCGGAAAGAAAAGAAAGTCCGGAAAGAAACAGCAACAACAGTATGATGACTTGTCTCTCCAGCACAGCATTACTACTAGACATGCCGGCGGCACCACCGATGTCTGCTGCTGCTCTTGTCGTCCTTGCTAGATCATTACTAGACGAATTAGACGATGAATCGATTCTGATTCAATTCGGCTTCTCGGCACATAAAAAAAAGAAACAGAAACAGAAACAGGAACAGGAATACCATCGATCGTAACAATCAACACGATGCCCTCGACTGGAGGGAGGAAAGCCGACATCGGCAACTACACAAAGGCCGAGTTGGAGAACACGTTTGCTGCCATTAGAGCTATCCTACCATGTGGTAGAGAAGACTGGGATGATGTTGCAGACGTACATGCTGAAACATTTCCCGGAAGGGATACTGAATCCATTCGCAACAAATTCAATCGATTGCACCGGAAGAAGGCGCCAACAGGCAATCCAAACATGAGATGGGATATCAAGGAGGCAAAGGAACTCTTCAGACTGATAGGTGACAAGGCATGCGTCATTGATGGAGAAGATATGTATGATATCGAAGCAGAAGACTTTACTCCTCCTCGTCCCCTCCCTCGTCCCCCCCCTCCTCCTCCTCCTCCTGATGCTTCAACCCAACCGGTACCACTTCTACTTTGTCAACCAACTCAACCAACACAACCCAAAACTCAAGAAGTTACACAGTCCAAAGAAGTTAGTACCATGAGCACTAGCAGGAAGAGACATTACAACAATCGCAAAGGAGATTTGAAGATGATGAATACAATTGCTCAAGTATTGAAGCTTCAGCAGCAGGCATTGGAACAACAGCAACGATATCAGGAACAACAGCAACAATATCAGAAAAAGGCAGATGAAGAGAGGAAGGTGTTGATGCAGGCAGTCCTTGCAATTGGTGGTAGTGGCGCTGGCACCGGCACCGCCGTCGGTGCCACAACATCTACTATTACTCCACAGATTCGTCTTACTACTCCCCAAGTTACTAATGTTGCTGGGAAGCTCAAAAGAAATGTGAACAGTCTCCAGCAGCATCCTGACTACAGCAGTGACGACGACATCAGTGACAGCAGCAGTGATGACTTGTTAGGAACCAATTAGTGAAGACGAATTGAATCGATAGTGAAGAGGAATCGAATCGATAGTGAAGAGGAATCGAATCGATAGTGAAGGATTAGTTAGTTAGGAATCAAATCGATCAATTAGTTAGTTAGTTAGTTAGTTAAAACAAAAGAATCGATTATTAGTTAAGAAACTCAACAACAACACCAACATTCCTCCAGACAGAAACTTAGGCTACAGAGACCACAGAAAAACTCTATTGCAACACCTTAAAAGAGGAAACGAAAACCACTAGAGGTGCGCTGGAGCAAAATTATTTGAACGTGTTGTCGACTGCTCTAAATACGATTAGTAATCGATCGATCAAACGAATTGATCGGACGTGTTGTCGACTGCTCTAGTAATTTGTAATGCTACTAATTCGTATCTACTATCGATTATTGTTATCTAAAATAGGTCGTTTGCGGTTTCAGTTGGTACCAATCCATAGGAGAAGAAGCCTTTGGTCTGGCTCATATAGGTGTTGAGTATGGTGTTGATTCCAACCTTAGCTGTCTGGAAGTTGTACAACAACACGACAAGCTTCAGAATGATCCTCCTGTCTCCCGTTTCTTCCAGCAACATCTTATCTTTGAGTCTAGGGAACCCACCTTGGATCTGTCTCATTCCCCATTCAGACATCTGTCTAACGCTAGTCGCATCTCTGTTCACTGCAATAGCCTTACGAACGGCCTGTCTATTTATTTCTCTGGCCTCTTCCGTAGATGTACCCTCAGGTATTTCTACAGGAGCTGTCAGAGGGTCATATTGACTACTTCTAAGAAGGTAGTCGTTTGTAAATAACTTAAAGGCGGAATCAACAACAAGCTTTGCGTTATACAGCTCATACATCCGCTCCATCTTTTGATACAACCCGTACTCGGCCTGAGTACTATCATTCCAAGAACCAGGACAGTTCAAGACACAAGCCCGGATCCTTCCATCCGGGCAGAAAAGAAGTACGCTGTTGACATATGTACCACTAGTCCAACCATTGTAGTATTGGTTTTGTTTGGTCCAGTCGCCAGATTGCTGGAGATGCAGTTTAAGCCCGTCGCAAGCACCCCACACTCTGTGTGGACGAAGAGATGGATACTTTGCAGCAATAGCATCGATGTATTGTTGAGTCTCTTGTTCATTTGGCAAGCAAACCTTGGCAGCAGGATGATCTTGTAATGCGGTAAGAAGGACCTTGCAACCAAATTTGAGCCATCTGTACATAGGAGAGGCTGTTGTTCCAAAGGCTATAGCAACTGCTCTTGCTGCTGATCCTCTGGTTCGGAACCAGAATAAGATAAGAGCAAGACATCCGGTTGCATCAAACTCTCTACGACGAATATAATTCTATTTGTTGTATTCCTTGAACTTCCGAATCGATCCGGTGCTCTTATCAATAGTGTATGAATTGAAGAATGGTTCGAATATATCTAGGAGCTCGCTGAATACTACATGATCAACTCCACAGCAGTTGAGAAGGGCTTGATCATTGCCTGATCGATAGAGATACATGAAAGCAGATTGGCTGTATCTCTTAATTGCTATCCTCGGGGTTCTACGGTCCCTTCTTCTCTTATCTTCCTCCCCAAGCAGTGGATTGTTGTAATTGGGGGTTAAGTAGTTATCCTCATAGTATTCTAGTAACTCCAGGGCCATGGTGATTGTCGATTGTTGCGTTTCGCGAAAGAGTGTGTTTGGCGAAAGAGTGTTTCTTGCTTGATGGAGAACAATGTGAGTGTTTTAGTGAGGATATGTGTTGTTTTAGCGAGGATAGCTACTGCTAGTAATTTTACCAGCAAAGCCAATCGATAGTACGGTAGTACATAGAAAGTTCTGAAAATTTCAACTGCCGGCCTGCCGGCCAAAATAGGCCGGTAGGTGGCGCAGTTAGTGATTGAACAGACAGTTACTGTTTCTTATTTAGAGATTCCGAATTCCAAATTTGCTCCGAGTAATAGTTAATAAAATCTATTCATCCGTTGGGTGCGCCAAAAATCTATTCAATCTATTCACTCGCGAATATTTTTTTATTACTTTGGTCAAATCATTGGTGGGAATCACTCAATATCTTGCAGAGTTGGTTGTTGACAAGGTGATCAATGCCAGATTCAGTGAGGAGATCAGAGCATACAGAGAGGAGCACACTGCAAGAGGGACCAAGTATAAGGGAACAAATCTTACAATGAGAGAGGAGATTGATGTTATAGGTTCAAGAAAGAGAGCTAGTAGCAACAGTGATGCTGGCAGGAGCATTGAGGAAAGGAAGGAAGAATAACATGCATGTAGTTAGAATATTAAAGTTTTGAAGTTATAAAAATATCATTAAAAGAAACAGCAACTACTCTCTCACTCTAGTTTCATATTATGGCAATCCATCCTCAATAAGGATGTAGAAAGAAAGATAATATTCTTAAACTAGGTTAAAATGTGTAAGAAAAATGTTCTAATTTTGAATCGTTAATAAATACATTTCTGTGCATAATCAGCCCAAACGCGCTAAATATTCAGCTTTCTCGTAAAAAAATGGTGGTTGAGACTGAACCCTGTAACTAATTTTAATATTGCTTTTTGATGGAGTTGCTATCATTTGAAAGTGTAGTAGTTTTACTAGCATTATGAAGTAAAAACAGACTTTTAAAAATTTAGCTGGGGAAGTTTTTAACAAAATCCTCCTATCATGGTTTCAAGGACCCCCATTTTTTCTTCTTGTATCATGCAGCGAAAACAGATGACAGACAGACGGCGTGTATGACTCCTGCTTTGTATCACGTCACGTCCTCTGTATCACGTCGTTTCGTTAGTAGGGTCATGTGGTACCGGTAACATGGCTAGGTCAAAATATTATCGTAACTCGTGTCTCGTGTCACGGAAGTAGATCTGAACTACGCTGTGTATGAAATTATGTGCTATTGAGTTTTAGTGTCTACTATGACTTCGAGATAGTTCGAGAAGCTTCCCAGCTAGTTCAGTGATACGATTGGAAAAGAACTGTGTTCTTTGATAATCGGAATTTGGATGAGACTTCAAGGAGAAGGTTCTATTTGATGTTCGAATACGATTGAACAATGACAGAGGATCGGGAACGATGTCATTGACTCATGACTGAGGGAATGTGTCAATGACGCATGACTGGACTGGAGGAGTGTGTCAGTGACTCATGACTGAAAGAGTGTGTCCATGACTCGTGACTGGACTGAGATAGTGTGTCAGTGACACATGATTGAAGTGTCTGTGCGTTGTTCAGTCTCCCTTACTATGAAAATTTATGATGGTTTGGCTGGGGTAAGGTGGCGGATGCTGATGCGTTCATGTGTTTGTCCGCGGCGTATAGTGACTGTGTTGTTTGTGTGTACTTGTAAGATGGGATAGGGGCCTTCGCGAACGAGATCGAGTTTGTTGCGATCATGTATGGAGACGAAAACGCCTTGACCTACGACGAATTCGTGTTTTGTGCGTTTGCGGTTGGCGCGTAGGAGGCGGTTGTCAATTTGAGCTTGGCGATGTTTGGTTAAGGTAATGATGTCGGCGTGGAGCGGAATGTTGAGAAGCATGTCACGGTTGAAGACGAGGGCACCGGGCGAGAAGTTTCCGAGTGTTGAAACTGGATTGCAACGAAGGGCGTGCATTGCTGTTGATATTGCTTCGTCGACAAGGTTATTGGCTTCTATTTTGGTTTTTGGGGGTTTCAGGTTGATCATGGTGCGTATGATTTGACCGATGGTCTTGTGGGTGGACTCGATAATTCCGTTGGCGGTGTGTGTGTGGGGGGAAATATTTATTGGTTTGATGCCTGCATAGTCTAGAGGGAATTGAAAGTCGTGTCCGTTGAATTCGGGACCATGATCGTGTATGATGCGTGATGGGCGAGGGTAACGGGAGAGCCAGCAGTTTTCGAAGAGTCGTCTGATGTTGTCGGCTGTCTTGGCTTCGGGGATGCGGATGATTTCGATAAGGTTGGTAACTGGGTCGATGCATGTGAGCGCATCAAATTTGAGGTTGATTTTGTTGATTTCGACGTTCCATGGGCCAATGCAGTCGACGTGGACTTCAGACCAGGGAGTTATGGGAGCTGTGCGTGGTGCAAGTTGACCGGCTTGTCGGGTTCCTGTACGAACGAGGGGGCAGATGAGACAGTTGGATATGACGTTGCGACATACGGCGCGAAGGTCGGGATGATGGAAGTGACGGCGGAGAATGGCCTCAAGTCTGTCCATGCCTGTGGAGTGAACGGTTATTTCGTGGTACCATTTGACGAGAGGAGCAAGCATGTCGTTAGGGATGACGATTTTCCACTGGGAGTTAGGTGTTAGTTCGTCGTATCGGCAAATGATGTCGACGTTGTCTAGCTTTTGTTTGAAAAATCGTCTGGGGTCTTTTTGTGGCAGGGTGAGAACTTTTGGGTCATGTGATTGATATTGGTGAATGGTCGTAAAATGGAATGGCAATCTGCCTTTTTGGTCGAAACGGGGGTGAATCAGATAGCTGTCTTCGACAGGATGACAATCAGTCGATGCAGCGCATGATGGCAGCGCCATTAGGCTCTCGGCCATGTGTTTAAATGAGAAAGAGTCGTCGTTGGAGACATCGTCGTCGAAATTGGTAGTTGTGAAATATGATGTGAGGGTTGTTGGGGTTTGGCTGAGGGAGTCGGCGACTGTGTTTTCTGGGCCTTTGATGTAATGGTAAATGGGGTTGTATTCTTCTAAGATTAGTTTCCATCGTAGAACTCGTTGGGTGTTGTACGTAGAAAGCTTGTAGGTTAGATTTTTGTGGTTGGTGTAGAGGTAAATGAGTGCACCGAGGAGCATGGGCCGGTATTCCTTGAATGTTTCGACAATGGAAAGCAGTTCCTTTTCGATGGTGGTGTAGTTGGCTTGTGCTTGGTTGAGCTTGCGCGTGAAGTATGCGACGGGAATGTTGTTCTGTTTGATAACTGCGCCTAGTTGAAAGTCGGATGCGTCGGTATAGATGTGAAACGGGTATGTTATGATCTGGGTAAGCGAGCATTGTTTCAACTGAGACAATGGATTTCATTTCTTCGAAGGCTTTTTGGCAAGTGTCGTTCCATTGGAATGTGCGAGGAGTTTTCAAAAGATCAGTGAGCGGGGCGAGTATGTGAGAACAGCGTGGCCACATGTCGCGGTAGTATGTAACGAGCCCGAGGAAGGCTCGAAGTTGCTTAAGGTTTTTGGGTGGGAGCATTGCTAAGATTGCTTTAATTTTCTTGATGTATGGCTTGATTCCGTTGGGAGTGAGCCAGTGTCCGAGAAAATCAGTTTCTTGTATGATCCATTCGCATTTGAGTGGATTGATTGCGAAGCCTTTGTCCTGTAAACGGGTGAGTACTGTGTCAATGAGTTGCAAATGATCTTCGAATGTGGTGCTGAAGCAAGCAATGTCATCGATGTAAATTTCGAGATTTGGAATGTCGTGGAGTACTCGTTCCATGATTTCTTGTGCTACGTCTGGGGATTGAGAAACTCCCATTGGTAAGCGATTGTACTTGTAAAGGCCAAATGGAGTTGTGATAGTGGTTAAGTCTTTGCTTTCGTCGTGTAGGACAAAGGTGTAGTATTGCATCGAAATGTCCATTTTGGTGAGGTATTTGTATCCGGAGCGGCGGGATAAAATATCTTGAACACGGGGAATTGGGTAAACTTTGCGTTTGATGGCTTTGTTGAGAGCGCGAAAATCGGAAACCCATCGAATTTTTCCGTCTTTCTTGGGAATGATGAAAGTTGGGGAGATCCAATTGGAGCAACCTTGGCGAGAAAGAACGCCAATGTTTACCAGGCGATCGAGTTCTTTCTTAAATAGGGGTAATTGTTTGTGGGGTATGGGGTAAGCGCGAGAACGATTGGGCTTTACAGTTGGATCGATGTCGAGATGGATTTCTTCGTCTGGATAATGTTTAAGGGTTCCATCGAAGATTGTTTGATATTTGCAGAGAACTGAGTGTAGGCGGTCACGTTGACTTTGTGACAAGTGTTTGCAGTTGTCAGATACCGTGCGAACGTCGTGCTGATCATAAGTGGATTCCTGAATGTTGGTTTTGTTCGTTGTAAGTGCGAAAGAATCGTTCGGAGTACTGTTGTCAACGTGGCTTGCGTGAATATGAAGAGCGAGTGCCGCAGAGTCGTCGTGCATGCGGGGAAATTGCCGCATCGGGATGGAATGTGTAGCTGTTTTGATTTCGTTGTTGTGAAAGTTCAAAACGATCTGAAAATGACGGAGGACAGTCGCGTCCGATAATCATGTCGTAACGACAAGGAGCTTGGAACACGCGAGCGTCGAGGGTGGGTAGGATTATTTTGGGGGCAAGTTCCGGAAGTGTGAAATGCTGAAGAGAAATCTGTTGAGATGAGTTGAATTCTCCAGCCATCGTGATGCCAGAAATAGGAGTAGTGGTGGTAGGTACGATTGTGACCAGGAAGCGCGTGATGGCTAAACCAAGTTGTTTTGGAACCGGAGTCACAAAGAATGAGGAAGGGACGTGGGGAGGGGCAGTTTTGGAGAAGGCGGGCAATTGGGATGGTATAGGGAACAGATTCCGAAGGTGGTTGTCAGTAGTCGGGTTGACTGTCGTAGTCGGGCTCATCGTCCTGATGATAACATTCGTCGTGTTCGTCGTCGTACTCCTGTGTGAGAGGAGCGTCCGTTTGTGTATTTTGGTCGTGAAAATAATTGTCGTCATGACGTGGCCTGGAATCGGGATGCTCGTGGTCGAACTGTTGAGGGTCGTGATCGTAGTAGAAATCATCACCCATTTCTAAATGATGAGCATCATTGGCAGCAGTTGAGCGGGTTCTGTATGGACTGGTACGCGTTTTGCTGGCGGATTGCGAACGAGTAGTACGACCAGCCGAGGATGGTTGGTCGGAGCGATTAGTACGTTCTGAGCGAGGATAAGGACTGTATCAGCGTGGGGCATATCCGTGATTCAAGCGACTGGTCTGGGTTGAGTTGTCGCGGGTGGTGCGAGGAGTGTATGCCGGGCGGCGATACGTGGTGTTGTTGCCATACGTATACTGAGATGACGAAGAGTAACGAGGGCAATTGTTGTGTCCGGTACCATTACCGTTGCCGTTGCGGCCGTTGCGGTATCCATTGGAAGAGGAGGAGTGTCGATTCGATTGACGAGAGACTTCACCAGCGTCATGATGCAAACGTTGTTGTTCCATGAACGCGACGAGACGATGAAGAGGAAAATTCTGATCATCGAGTTGATTTCCAGTCTCGTTGAATTTTAGTTGCCAAGTCGAAAGCATGAGCCGAAAGAAGGCATTCTTCATGGTTGTCTTGGTGGGAAAGAGTCGCATTCCTCCGGATCCTGGTAGGTGAACGCTAAGAATGTTGATTAAGCGAAGGCGACCGGCTGCTGCAAAGCAATTCATGTGGTACGTCTTAGTTGCGTTGGACATGTATTCTTGCTGAATGAGAAACGCGTTGGACGGAAGAAAGAGGGAGATGAATGCGTTGAGATTGTTGGTAAAATCAGCATCTTGAATGCGAGAGCCGGCGTCGGTAACGATTTCGTCCCAGGTGTGCTTGAGGTTGCCACCAAGGACTTCGCGAAGTTTGTAGTGTTTGGCATCGTCCTTGATGTTAAGATTGTGCGGTCCAACAGCGTCGATAAAATCGACGAGAACGCGAATGAGACGTTCGGAGTCGCTGGAGTCGGGGCAAAAGGTGGTATCCTGTTTCTTGACGGATGACGAAGAAGTCGTCACCGGAGGAGGGGGAGGAGGGAGGTTCGTGCCTGGGGTGCCAGGTGTGGTTGTAACCGAAGGAGAGGGACGCGTGTTGTATTGAGTGACACTGTGTACAAGACGAACGGTGGGGTAATCTTCATAGCGAAGATTGGGTTTGAAAAAGAAGGGGGCCTGCTTAGCGGCTTGAAGTTGAGCTACAGCAGACATGGTGAGTTAGAGGTTACGGTTAGTTTTTAGATATTTTTATCGATAAAAAATTTCAAAGCGATATTGCGATTGAATTCAATATGAACTACGCTGTGTATGAAATTGTGTGCTATTGAGTTTTAGTGTCTACTATGACTTCGAGATAGTTCGAGAAGCTTCCCAGCTAGTTCAGTGATACGATTGGAAAAGAACTGTGTTCTTTGATAATCGGAATTCGGATGAGACTTCAAGGAGAAGGTTCTATTTGATGTTCGAATACGATTGAACAATGACAGAGGATTGGGAACGATGTCATTGACTCATGACTGAGGGAATGTGTCAATGACGCATGACTGGACTGGAGGAGTGTGTCAGTGACTCATGACTGAAAGAGTGCGTCCATGACTCGTGACTGGACTGAGATAGTGTGTCAGTGACACATGATTGAAGTGTCTGTGCGTTGTTCAGATCCACCCTCGCTTCCCCAGATCATCAGAATAGGTCTGCAAAATGAGTGATCAGTGCTAGACCCTCCGGAACCCACTCGCGCGGCACGCGCGTTTTTTTCTTCACACAATGCTGTTGATGTTGGAATCAGCGTATTTCAAGCACGTGATGCTATAATACTTGAACACCTTAAGGAATAAAGTTGAATCTAACTCGAGATTACATTATATCCTGCTAGCGAGATAAATTAAAAAGTATGTGCCGATTGAAGAAATGAGTGATTACCAGCAATAATAAAGTAATGAGCGATTACGAATATAATTAATAAAAAAACACATAAAAAGTATGTGTTTTCTATATGGATGTACTAACTTCTTAATAAAATTTGTCAGTTGAGGGGCTCTCGACTGACAGTTTTTATTCACTTAACTAACACTGAATAGATTTCAACGGAATCTTAAAATCAAACATTGTTGCACCTCTTGCACCTCTTTTGCTGGGCATCCTTTTTTGTTGTTGTTGTTAAATGGCAAAAACGGGTCCACTTAACACCATGAATAACGACGAAACAGGTTAAAAGGTACAAACCAAGATATCATTAAGAAACAAATCAATAAGTAAGCAATGAAAGCCTTTATGTGTATTGAAAAGAATAAATATAATTGCCCGTGAGGAAACTACTTATAGAGATCATGAAAAGCAATGTCGGTTCAGAATGGACCTCATTTATTCCATATATCACGATCAAACAAAAGGCCCATTGAATAAACTACTTAACCTCCCCGGCCAGCCTTGCTTGCTTAAATGGGCGGGTACTAGGTGGCGTGGGTAGTGATTAAACAGACAGTTACTGTTTCTTCTTCAGGGAATTCCAAATTCCAAATTTGTCACTTAATAAAAGTATTGGTCGGTTGGGTGTGCTAAAAAAGTATTCATTCTATTCACTTCTGAATACTTTTTATTAACTTTTCATTCTATTCACTTTCCTTAGGTGGCAATCACTCAATAAAAGACCAAAGTAATCAAAAATATCCGCGAGTGAATAGATTGAATAGATTCAACGCACGAATATATTTTATTAACTATGCAAACCGAGCAAATTTGGAATTCGAAATCTGTCTGTTAATCACTACCCGCGCCACCTACCTGCCTCTTTTGGCAAACAAGACGATCGTGATATATGGAATAAATGAGGCCCATTTCAGATGTACTCTTTTGAATTCACATATGGGTTCCAGGTGTTTACTTATCGATCCAGTCTTTAATGATGCCTTGGTTCGAATAGTTTAACCTGTTTCTGTTGTAGGCCTAAGTGGAATCATTTTTATCACTTAATGATTTCAAAATAAGAGGAGCACATGATTGATTTGTGCGTTGGGTGACTGAAATATTTGATTTTAGTGATTCTGTTTGAGTTTATTCTGTTTTTATTCAGCTAATAAAGTTTTGAAAGTAGAGACAGTCACAACTGCTAAATTATATTCAATAGTTAATAAATCTATGAACTGTGTGAATAGATTTATTACTTTGGTCGCAAACTTTTATTACTTTATTATTGCTGGGAATCACTCAATGATGCAATTGTCTCATTTCTCCCTTGGTCCATGCATGGTTGTACTAAGATTGGTTACTGGCTGGTACATTTTTTACCTAACACCATGTTTTTAGCAATTTGGTAAATGGTTGCGCCACCACCGTCTTTGCTATGCTCCAACAGTTGATCCCCCAAGAAACCCATGATTGGTTCCTGGGTATTTCTTCCTTAACCGTTGAGTAGCACCCATTTTCCTTGCAATCCTGTGCACGAGATTGCAAAGTGGTTCTTGAAAAATTGGAGTTTGCAAACACTAAAAAACACTAGTTAATTTTTAACATAATACGTGCACCTCGTCAGCTTTCAGATCAAGCTCAGCTGAAAAAAGAACCTGGTTATGAAACCTCGAGTTCTCCTGACATAATCTTCTTAATAAATAAAGTCAGGTTTCAACACTCCGTATATTTATCACAACACCTTTACCAGACAGTTTCTTTTTTGAAACTTGCAACCAGCCCTCGAAAACGAAAACAAGAAACTTGCAACCGGCCGAAAACAAGAAACTTGCAACCAATGAGACCAACAAGAATGGTGACAGTAAAAATTGATATCTCCCTGAATATTGGGAGCTAGGAGACCACACTTGTACCAAAATGTCCGCAATGACAAGGCGGTATCGATCATGATAAGAGGTTTTGCGTTAGGATCTTAGGGGAGCAACGAAAATTATTTTTCACAGTGATGGGATGCCATCATAGCTGGCAGTGCCAATGCGATTGTTTAACAACACAATTTGCAATTAGAAACATGATGACTAAGAGATGACATAATATGCGCCAATATGAGTCGGCTTTGTCGTCGTGGTCGTTGTCGTTGCCATCCCAAAGCTGATAAAAAGAAGCCACAGACTCAACAAGGAGCAACACTTTCAAGCCTGTTAGAAAATCTTCCAAACAAATCCAGTTTGTTGTTCGGAAGAATACACCATTCCCCTAGATCATAGCAGGCAGTGCTTGTAGTTTGCATGCCGGGGCGATAATACACTGTCCCCTTAGATTTTTGGGGGGGGGGGGGACAAATTCGGGCAAGCCCTCAGTGTCAGCCTCAGGTGGTTTGCAGTGTCAAACCCTTTTGCAATATGCTGGATATGCATTGTGCAATCCAGTACTCTAGATTGTCACACAAACAAAATTCGGGATTCTTGGGGAATAACGCGCAGATGTGGGCTAGACTCCACCGGTCCCCCTTTGCAATTTCCCCCATTTTTTTAAAAATAAATATCAAACTCCAAATATTTTCTTGCACAGTACATTTTCCTACCCCACTTGCATCAGTTTCTGATTTCCTGGCCTGGAACTGAAATCGATGCCTAAAACAAATAGTGCATGGTTGCAATTTCTCAATCTCACTTGGATCCTCATTTTTATTGTTTTTTTTACTGGGTACTAACGATGGTCCGCACTCCAAAATATCAGGTTTATTGTAAACGTTGCTACCTGGATTCTTCTCCGATCACTACTGGTTATGGAAAAAAGAAGGTCACCAAGAAGAAGAAACCTTCCTTGCTTCCAGTGAGACAAAGAAAGAATACGGGAGTAGTTGTTTCTCCCGGTCTTCTGGACCATATTTTGAATGACGCATCATGCTATTCTTATTACTACGAGCAATCTTCGGGTGTAGACTATTTTGCATCTTCTGTATTCATTCAAAAATCACAGAAGCCACAGGATGCTAGTGATAAATTAGGTCTAACAAACACCCGTAACGGTCCACTGAGAAGTGGCCTATGTGACGTAGTACCAGAGGTGCTTGACAATCAAGTTATGTATGACCCTTCTGTTGAACCGATGGAGCTTGCCTTGATTGGTCGGGAATTAGCAAACATTGAGGATGACAATAACTCTGTTTGTGATGATAATTTGTTTTTTCCTAATGATGACGATGACGGAGAAGGAATTGACAGCAAATTGCCCCCCTCTCTGAGTGTCGATAGAGAAGGTAACAACACTTCTGTTGATTATTCTCCTTCTGGATCAAACATGACAATTATGACGCCCAATGCCGGGAGGCATGTATCAGACTGAACGGATGGTAAAGATCAAGCTGATGAAAATTATGCGGAATCATAGCATACTGCCACTAGTTGCAGAGAAGGAATTGTACGGATGGGCTATCAGATCAGAGTGTCTCCATTTATTTTCATGGACAAAAGGTAATCTCATACAGACGAGGTCAACAGTTATGAGGGAGATTTCCGCAACTGTGCCTGAAATAGAAGGTGATGGGTTTGAACCTCATCTTATTGACTGGTGTTATAAGAAATCAATGAGTGCTGATAATCCCGTTCGTAAATAAATGTACGTTCAGTCATTCCAAAAAGCACTTCATTCCCTATTAACAAACGTCACCTTGGTAAATGAAGAAGACCTGTCTTTCCCCCATGCTGAAGACCCAACATTACCAGTCCGGTTTCCAGAACTACAATGCAATATTGATATAGACAAACTCCACCATGGTGAATGGTGGATCAAAACTTGGGAAAAGAGATGCAAAAGAGATTTGAATGAAATTTTGGTGCCTATTATTCTCTACATGGAATAGGAATCACAATTGACAATAGTGGTCAAACCACTCTTACCCCACTGAACATGACACTTGGCATATTCAACACCGTAACTCGGAACTCTCGTCCTGGTGCATGGAAAATATATATTTTCATCCCACAGGTTCACGTGATAAAGGTGACAAATCAATTGACAATGTGAACAATTTTCACTCTGGCCTTCATTTCGCTCTGTCATCTTTGAAAGAAGCCTGTAACCTAACAGATGGTATTGAGTGGTCTAATTTGCCTTGGAACAAGAAGAAATGGTCTGTTCGAATGAAATTTGTGGTCACTTATTTCATAGGCGATACTCCCCAGCATGACAAACAACTTTGTGGACATTATCAAACATCTAATACAAAGATGATCTATAGGCATTGCAATTGTCCAAGAGCACTTGGTAACAACTCTCGTGTGAATGTTCTGAAGGTTCCTGTTTCAATTAAAAGTGGGAAAATGCAGGTGTCAAGCACAAAAATGGGGAAGAGTATCAATCCGTTTGGCTATGGAAGATGTCCAATTTTACTTCTCCAACGGTGGACAAAGAAGTGAATGTTGAACAGTATTTCTAGAATGTCTCCCACCACCATGTTCATAACGGTAACACGTTTTATGATCTTGGTTTTGGAGAAAACACACATAATATTCATCGAGTGTCACCAGGAGAGAGACTCCATATGCACCAACTTGGTTGCGCAAAGCAAGCAGCAGAGACTTTCTGTGAGGAATTGTTAGGGAATAACACGCAGCTACTTGGTGATATGGACCGGATAGCAAGTTACTATGGTGGTGCTGTTCAGAGGCAATCCAATCGTGATTTTCCGCAAACCAATTTTTCTGAGTCAATACCTACAGCAAAGAAGGAGGGGAACCAGTACATTGGCATGCTTTATATTCAGATGTTCACACTTTTGTCTGCTGAAGGTCATCAATTGTTGCTGTCCCCAAGAACAACAACCAATCTTGAGAATAGGAGCCAAAAGTGTGAGGAAGAAATTGACGGACGTATCTACGCCCTTGAGTTGTTGTTGGGTATGGAAGAGTTCCTGAAATATGCTGGAACATTTGATGAGGTTTTCAAAGAAGACAACAAGGGTATTTTAAATCTTGACAAGATGGTTGTTCATTTCATTAACTGTATAAATAACTACCTACAACAAAGTAAGGGAGAGGGTAACAATCTGGTGAAGAATCACATGTATTTTCATTTATCACAGTACATCAGATTATTTGGTCCTCCAATGGGATGGGATTCTGCAGCTAGTGAGAGCAACCATAAAACTGAAGTGAAGGCTCCCGCAAAGAGAACCCAATGAATCAAATCCACGTTAATCAAACAAACCTGCAAGGGAGTAATGGAATACCACACTATTGATTGACTTGACTGTGAATTTGATCTGTTTCATCACAAATCTTTTACAGGAGTAAGTCATCCTACAGAGGGCGGTCCGTCAGCAGGGTCTAAGTTTTTGATTTGTGTTATGGATGGTTTGTCTTACATGAAGTGGGAGGAAAAGAAGAACGCAAGTGTGCCATGGTTTCCATTGGATGTTCTCAAATTTTGTTGCAACGTGGCTCTTCTGGCTGCGGGGACCAACACGCTTTGCGGATCAACATAGCACAAGAGGTATGACGATTATCTTTGTATAGGGTTACTTTTTTGCGCTCATCCATCGTTCAAGTCTGATTCTGGACAATTGTCCAATGTATGGTACGGCTGGGCAAATTTTCAACTAGACCTCCTGGATGGACGTGGTCTGCAACTTCATCCATATCAGATTCTGTGCCTGCTTCATCTTGAAGGCCCTTTCCCCCCTGGAAATTCTGTCAGTGGGTTTGAATTAGTACACAATGGTTACTACGCTGTTGCTTGTTGCTTTCTTTCTGTTGACCCAATCTCAAGCAAGAGGGACAAAGGGAAAAGAGACCGCCACACATTGGTAAGCAAGGTGAGTTGCAAAACATATTATATTTGTTTGAGTGCAATGCGATCGAGTCTGAAGTTGCCGTGGTCCGAAATCTTGGTAGGAAAGATCACTACTATGTCCTTGGAAATAGGGAACAATGGTTGCTTCATTTCTGTGACACAATGGCTGGGTTGAAAAAAAAAATGGAATCGATAGTAAAAGCTGGGGAAATCAGTACTGATTTGTAATCCTTCTTTGAACGGTGGTGCAGGTAAGTGATGGTCAGGATTCTATTTTTGAATTCTATGATGAGAAGTTTTGTACACAACTTTCTCTATTGGTGCAACTTCAACGCTGTTTATTTCAACATGGTCAATTGTCGTTCCATTTTTGCTTAATCCTGGAACGGTGTACGAGAAGAAATAAGCTCAATGTTTGGAATGCCGTTGCAGGATTAAGTGCCTGTAAACGGGGTTTTAGATTGAATTGCCTAAGTGTCTGCAACAGTGTTGCAGATTGAATTCCCTTGAACGGAAAATAAGCACAATGTCTGTAACGCTGTTGCAGGGTTAAGTGTCTGGAATGGTGTTGCAGATTGAATTCCCTTGAACGGAAAATAAGCACAATGTCTGTAACGCTGTTGCAGGGTTAAGTGTCTGGAATGGTGTTGCAGATTGAATTCCCTTGAACGGAAAATAAGCACAATGTCTGGAACACCGTTGCAGGGTTAATGTCTGGAACGACGTTGCAGATTGAATTCCCTTGAACTGGAAAATAAGCACAATGTCTGGAATGGCGTTGCAGGGTTAAGTGATTTCAATGGTGTTGCACATTGATGTACCTTGAATGGAAAATAAGCACAATATCTGGAACGGCGTTGCAGGGTTAAGTGCTTTCAACTGTGTTGTACATTGATGTGCCTGGAACAGAAAATAAGCACAATATCTGGAACGGCATTGCAGTGTTAAGTGTCTGGAATGGTGTTGGAGATTGAATTGTCTGTAATGGAAAATGTGTACAATGTCTGGAACGGCATTGCAGGGTTAAATGTCTGCAACGGCGTTTCAGATTGAGTTGTCTGGAACGGCAATCATGACTTCTTCATTTCTAAGGAACATTTTTCACAGTACTTATTTACATTTTTAATGGCAACGGCAACATGTATGTATTTGTAAATAGGGATAAGTTTTGCAATAATGCTTATTACTAGTACTGTTTCACACGTTCCCATGCGCCATGAGGAACGGGATAGTTGTTGTACTCCTCCAAATCTTCAGGTGATTTCCAATGTTTTTTCGTAAAGATGTAGCCAGTGCACAATGTTTCTCTTGTTTCTGTCCTTTTCCTCCCTTTTCTCTTTGTTTGCTAATTGTTTTAGATTCCGTTTTTTCTCTTAGACTGTTATGTCACTATCTTCATGAATGAATCCCAATTCTATTTAATATTTTTTTTTCCTGTTTCTTTGTTAAAATTGCTTTACCTCATCGGCTTCTTCTGTCTACCTTCTACATTCCTCAATAGGGCTTGTTGACATCACTTTTTTCAAACGTTCGTTCACAATTCCATACCGTGTAATCATAATCCACCAATCAGTCAACCAAATCGTCGCCAGACAGGGACGGTTTGCCGGATGAAAATGTGTACATCATTTAATGTGTTTTTTTACTGGCTGCGTCAGCTGGCACCATGTCTTTGCTGGAAAGCTACGCCCATTCATTTCCATTTTTCTTCATTCTTTTGAGTTTGCTTTTGGTTCAATGCCAATTGTGTCATAACAGTGGATGTCTGCCCTCCCGTTCAGTGGGGGGTAACCACATAGAAGGTAGCACATAATGATACCCAGACCCCAAATGTGGTCCGTTGCGTATGTGTTGCCTTTGTCATGGTCCGGGAATAATTTGTAGTGGCTGTAGTCCAGTGCCTCTATCCAGACCGCAGCAGCTTTGGCTTCCTCAAATCTTCCTTTACTGTTGTTTAGCGTTGTTCATACAATATTTATCATCTTGCATCTGTCCAGGATTGTGAGTACAATATGCCCATTTCTGTCGCATAGACAGTCATACCCAGTTTCAAAATGGTACAAAAAATGATTGAGGTCTTCCCTTTGTACTTCATCCATATGTTCCTTGTACTCATTGCCCATTACAGGAAACCTTTCATGTGTGGAGTACGTGGTGTCTGTTGAGTAGCAATCCCATTGCAATTGGTACTTTTCAATTATTGCCTCTTCAGTCATTGTGTGCCACTCGTTCAACCAAAGGCTTGTCAGACAGGGATGGTTACCCAGGTTAAAATGTATGCATTGCTTGATGTGCTTTCTGGCCTCTGGCGTCAGATCACACCATTCCTTTGCTGGGAAAGTATGACCATCCCATTCTAGCCCCTCTCATTCTCCAGATTGTACTTCTCGTCCAATACCTACATTGTTGTAGCACTGTATATCCTCTGTTCCTTTCAATGCAGGATAACTGCATAAAATATACGCCAGAATGATAT